>JASUAB010000014.1:32606954-33945613 GCA_037013595.1 Dicorynia guianensis
GTATTTTCATTGACTGACCAGATCCCTCTAGCCTGGTTTCTACCTTCATGAAGAGGGAATGTTGTAGATGCACAGATGGAAATGAATCCATCCCGTATTGTTGGCAAGTTTTTATCAGTCAATGCTGAGGGTGGTGTTCCAGGAGCTAGAATTGGACCTTGTGATTTCAGAGTTGAGCATGACTGGATCAAGGCCTTGAGAACACAGTGAAGTACAGGTTGCAGTTAAAAATACAGATTTTCTCCCATCTTTGTAGGGGTAAAAATCCTGACCCTTCTCCGTAATGATATTGTATCCTTTCATGTTTCGAAGGGGAAAATATTTTCAGTTCCCGTATCATTGCACTTTTGTCATACGTGTTCACTATAGCAGGCCCCAAGATGGTTTTCAGATTTACACAGAAGCATTCAAAGAAAACAAAATTCTTTTTTTTTTTAAAAAAAATCATTCATTGCATAACCAGGTATTTGTTTGTCACCTAGGATTAGAGTGTTGTCACAGCCACTACTACTTATTTTACAAAAACAAGCAGCTGTTTTTACTCTGCACCATTTTCTGAATAGATATGTTTACGCAGAAAACAAACGTGTGTGGTCAGCATCTTTTTTTTTTTTGAAATTGTAGGCTCTGTACGTTATCTTCTGCTTCTCAGTTGCTTCTTCTGGAATCAGGGTTTATTGTAGAGATATAGAGGTTCAGTCATGAAGTACCTCTTATCATTGAGCCAAAATATCATTATTGACACATAATATCCACCCGTTATTTCCTATATATTAAAGCTAAACTGATTTCTAAATTGTGACGACATGCTGGTTGCGTCATGCAAGATCTCATTTTCCAGACATATATGCAAACCATATTAATAACCCCATAAAAAATGAAAATCTTTACTTTTATGGTATTTAAACAAGTGGGTGCTTTTTTTGCAATTTAAATTTTAGTTTTACCTAAGACAGATAAAATTATTTTCTAAGAAATGATTATCCAACATAATAAATAACTACATTAAATGTACTAACACTCACAGACCAAAAAACAAAAGATTTCATGCGCAAGAGAACGTACCAAACATCACGTCGCTTTTTTTTTATACAAAAGATGAGACAAGTTTCCAGATAACCTTTTTTATTTTTTTTATATCTAATGCCAGTATTTACCTATAAAAAGATGTCATGATAAGCTTTTAAAAATTTATTTTATATGAACACTTTTTAATTTAACCTTAATATTTTAAGCAAAACTTTTTGCCTCATTCAATTATATAAATATAAAAGTATGAAAACAAATAAACAGTAAGTTTTACTGTCATCAGATGCAAAGAATCTGTCTTACACATAAGCTATCCCCCAACAGACAGCTGGTCCAAAATTTCAGAAAATTATTGGGCGGGTGAAGCAGAAGAGACAATTAGGTTATGTGCATCATGGCACATAAGGAAAGCAGATGTCGCTGGCCCCATGTGGAGATCACCCAAAATACTAGCACAGGCAAGTTGTGCTCTAAACTTTTCAATTGAAAGGGACTTGCAAATTTGATTCAGTTAATGAAAGATCAGTGCAAACCCACTTGACAATTTTTCTACCATTCTTGCTGCAACTTGCTGCTTTGTCTACTCACTTTCTCTGCCTGAATTAATTCCTAGCAGGAAATGCCATTTAAGTTCATGTTACGGGGCCACACTTAATAGTAAGTAATAAAAGCAGCTGTCATGCACCCCACTGTCATTTGGGTCTCTCAATATGCAACTTGCGACTCTGCCAAATGGGAGTTTTAAACATGGCATAAATTTTTTTATGGTTGGTTAAATTTATAAATTCTATAGTTTAGTTTATTTAATAAATTTTAAATTTTTAAATAAATATTTAATAAAATTTAATTTATAAAAATAATAAAATTATTGGTCATATCAGAAACTCTTGTTGGTCATGTTTAAGTATCAAAAATAAGAATAGTAATTACTTTTCTTCAGATGGATATTTTGCACAAGCTGATATGATTACTTCGTCATACTCAAGTGCAACTGCGTTAGAAGTCTATGCATAACTTGGAATAAAAAACTACAGAAGTATCATTTCTCAACTAGAAAATTGCACTCTGTTTCAAGATATCTTGCAATAATAATGTTCGTGAGAAAACAAAAATAAAATCATTTTTTTGATATCAACTCAATAATTTATGTTTTAAAGGTCGTTTGATTTTTAGATATGATATTAAAACTTTAGTAAAGAGTTCAATTTTTATTGTCATACCAAAATAAAAACATAATTTATACTTTAAATTTAAAAGAAATTTTTATATAAAAAAATATGATAAAGATAAAATATATATAAAAATATTCACTTAATAATTTAAATTTCTTAACAAAGAAACTGCAAGAGTATCATTTCTCAACCAGAAAACTATACTCTGTTTCAAGATACACTGTCAAAACCCAGAAGAAACTTGAAAACCTATTTGAAGGGGTGCTCCATGCTATGCTGGATCATGTAGACAAAAATGGTTAATCGGCCACTAGAATCTTTTGCCTTTTGATTCTTCCGTCTCTTAACATAAATGAGATTACTTCCAGAGGTAACTTTTGTTATGGGTGAATTCATCGTTGTTATCAGATTTTCTCGTACTTCTTAGTAGCATAAATCGAGTTTGACATTTTAGAGTATTTTATATTAATTTTTTATTATTAAACAATATATTGTAAATTTATTCAGCATTTCCAACGATAATATGCTACAAACCTGATAATTAGAAATTTGAACTATCTTTAATTTTCTTAAAAATAAGTGGAAAACAATATGCTTTTTTTTTATATGGGCGTGGGGATTAGAGAGATCATTCTTCCTGATATGATCGACTAATCTAAGCAAGCAATGGCCCCCCACAGTCCACATATAAAGGAACTTTGTCCTTGTAGCTGCAGAACACTGTCGGCTACCTCCCCCCTGCGTATCTGGTTCAGATTCTGGCCTTGTATGGCTGGGCAGGCGATTTCGAGGGGTTTCCAATCCAAGAAGGCCACAGATCACGTGGGCATTTCTTGCTGGACCACCAGTTTTGGGTTTGTATGTATCTAAGCACCGAGCAAAGACCACTGTTATGTGCGTGTCTTCGCCATAGCTTCATGATGGACTGGATGCTTCATCTCTCTTTGGTCCCCGAGGATCATACATCCAGTGTCTTCCATTACATCACTTGAGGCTCCTAAACCACATATCCAAATTATCCTTGTGCTTAAATTGTATACAATGCAAAAAGAAAAAATTACGTGCAAGTAAGAAGGCGCTTTTACCATCCACTGAATCCACTCTTTGGGTAGTACTAATACTTTTTCTGGGTATCCTTCGTTGGGTCCAAATCCATAGTTTTCAGGGCTGAACCTAATTGCATTACATCCAGTTCAGCCCATGTCATACACAAGCTGGCTTACTTTGTTTGTCACTCTTCGTAAGAGTCTTTTCTTTGATTTTTTTATTTGTAACTTTTTAAATTAAAATTAAAATTTTATCTTCATTAATAATATTATTTTTATGTAATACTTAAACAAATTTTCTTTTACAGTCAATTATTTTAAATTTTTTTTCATAAAAGTTAATTTTAAAAATAAAAATATATTTAAAATTATTTAATAATTTTCTTAATTTTTATACATTAATTTTAATGATAAATCATTAACAAATATTATTAAATTTTTAAAAATTAATAAAATCCCTAAATTCTCCACAAACAACCTGAAGTGGGTCCCATAATCTTTTTACATTATTATCCTAAACTTGAAATGAAGTTTTTATTGTTAAAAAGTGTAAATATAATAAGAAATAAGAGAGAAATATATAAAACTAAAAAATTTAATAAAAATAAAATTTATAAAACATATTAAAAATAAATAAAAATTATTAATTAAAAAATACTCAAAACAAAAAATACAAATCCAACATATTTGACCATGAGCAGTCAATTCTCCAATTCTCCAAGCTGTTAAACTAGCTCCGTACGACGGTGGGACCCAATCCATGGGTTCCAACTTTCCTCTCAACTTGCAATTGCATATTCATAATGTAAAGTGCCGTCAAAAGATATTTCAAAGTGCAAGTTTGCAAGCAGAACCTTCTGGAGACACAATCCGAGAAAATATCCGAGGCACCGTGCAATCTCAGCCGTACATCATGACACTCATCATCCTCATCCCCCAGTCATCTAAAATTCAGAACCCTATCATGAATGAACGCAAACAATATAGTAATTATTTCATACAAAAAATAAAACTATATAAACTGCCTGTTTCTGGAGTGTTCCTGAGCCTTAGCGGGGTGGGGAGGGGGTCACCTCTGGAGAGCTTCTCTTTCTTTTGCCTCCCTTCCCTTTATACTCCACGAAATCAGAAGTCCTAAGGTTCCGTGTCCCAGTTCACAAACATGTAGCCCAAGTTGTCATCCAAGCTGTATAATATTATAATAATAACAATAGCTGCGTGTGTTTTTCGTGCGTTCTTATGTTGATGTACGGTCTTTGTGTTTTAGATGGGCTCGGTTGAGTCAAATTCGTCGACAAGAAAGAGCTGGGTTTGATTGGTTGTTCTTGTGGGTTTCGATTTTGGTTTGGTTTCTCAGAGCTTCCGGTTGGGAAAGTTTGGATTTTTGTTATTGGAATGATGGCTAATGGAGAAGACAAAGGCAATGACTTCTATGCGGTTCTGGGTTTGAATAAAGAGTGCACCGATTCAGAGCTCAGAAATGCCTATAAGAAACTTGCAATGGTTAGACTTGAAAACTTTCTTCTCTATTTCCTTTGTTTTTTTTTTCTGAACCCTGTTTCTTCATTTTAATATTCGTTCATTTGGGTCTTCTTTAATTCCAGAAACAAGCATCAAAATCTCACCTTTTTCTTGGCCAAACTAATCCAATTCAGATTTACAGTTCTGGGTTTTCTTTGTTGCTTGAGGAAAAGACTTTCTATTTCCTCTGTTTTAAGAATTACAAAATGAACCAATCAGTCTATGTTTGGAAACTTTTGAAAAGTGTACTGGGGATTAAGAGAAATTCCCGGGAATTGTCTGCATTTGATGAAATTCCATGGTAAGAAAATGTTTTATTTGTTGGGATAGAAATGGCACCCAGATCGTTGTTCAGCTTCAGGGAATTCAAAGTTCGTGGAAGAAGCTAAGAAGAAATTTCAGGCAATCCAGCAAGCCTATTCTGGTAAATTCTGTTTGTATTTGTTCTCCCTTTCTATGTCTTAACGATTGCACGTTGACCTAAGATTCGTTGGTTTCAATTTTCTTCCTCAAATTGGAGCAAAATTGAAGTTTTTAATGTTTATTCATCTGGCCTAATTATTGGATTCACGAGATGCTGTTTTATTCTTCCTTCTCACTCTGCATTTCTATTCTCCATCCACAGTTTTAGCCGACGCGAATAAAAGATTCTTGTACGATGTAGGAGTCTACGACAGCGATGACGACGAAAACGTAAGTGGAATCCACAAGCCCTTCCTGAAGTTAACGTTGTACCTCTCTGGGTGGTCAGCTTATGATTCTTTTCCTTCTTTACTTTTTCTTCCTTGTTGGCCACTGCAGAGGAGCCGAAAATGCCATTGGTTAAAATAGAATTATGGTGCAGTAGTCTTACTTTGACCACACTTATACTTAAACCATTCTGGGTGTGCCATCTGTCTCTTACCATTTTTTCTAGTTTTATTGGTAGGCTATCATTGGCAGTCTTGTCATGTCGTGCTTCTGTTAAATGTTTCTGGGTTTGCACTGCGAATAATGCTAATAGTATGTGGCCACCGATAGAAAAAATTTTGGATGAGAAAAGTTAGAGAGATTATGAGATATCGTATAAAATTTATACTGTATAAACAAATATGAGTACCATCTGCACCTTCCACTTATCTTCACTTTTCCATTCTGTTTCCTTTAAGATTCGGTGGTCGCCACGAAGTTGCTTACTTTTTCCTTTGTATATCAGCACATGGGTATGCTTATAATTGCATTTTATAATAATGGGTCATTCATTATCTATAGCAGAAACAGAGGAGTGTTCATGATCCAATAATTTTGGTGAGCAAACTGTATGTTTCTTGGTGCAGGGCATGGGTGACTTCTTGAACGAAATGGCATCAATGATGGACCAAACAAAACCAAATGTGAGCTCTTTTAATTCAATTTCATCTTTAGTTTCGATCAGTTGATTGTTTTTCTTTAGTGATATAGTATTACACAAAGGAAAATGTGGACTTACTTAAAGTGGGACTGTTCGTACTTGAATTTATAGAGTTAAAAAATCTAATGCTCTAAACTTTTTTAAGCAAAGCTTTTATGAATTTTAGTTTGTAAAAATAAAAATGGACATAATTAGCGTGTTAATTTTGGCCAAAATACTATGTTTCTATATCGTTTCTGTTGTTTGGAATATGAGAAGATACCCTGTTTTTGTTCGAAGACGGTGGAAATGGGACACTTTAGGGTCGCGGGTCGACCCTTCTCACGGAGAAACAGAACAGTGGCTTCCGGACTTGTAGCTGGAAATTTAGTTAGCACAGGAGTTGTGGTACCATGGAACTGGTGGGTCCCCCTTATGCAGCATAATAATTACTGTGTCTAGTGGCTCTGTGGACTGTGGTTTAGATGTGATGGGAGGTAATATGACAAAAATAATTCTGGGTCCGCATCCACGGGGAATTTTGTGCGTCTGAGAGATCGTTGACAGTTTTCTGGTTGAAAATTGAAACTGTTGACTGGTTGACATGCACATGTTCGTGTCGGGAAAATTAAGACGGGAATGTTAAAGTTGCTTCATTTTGCCGTGTTTTGGCCATCTGGATTTTGAAGTTGAGTTTTTTTTTGGGGTGTGAGCGAGGTTCAAGAGATATCGTCCAAGTCTGCGAAGTCCTTAACAAAAACTGAAGTACAATACGAGGAAAGGGTTAAGGCGGTTACCATGGTGGCTGTGACCATATAGGGTAGCTAAGTGGACGGTAGTGGCTTTGGTTGATGGTCTGAATCAAAAAGAAATGCTGTTTACAGGGAGACAATACAATGTCCACACACTTCACAAATAGAGACCAGTTTTTATTAGTTTATTGCAACAAATACATTTTGCAAATGGTCTCCATCTGTAAAACGTGCACGCATTGTATAATCCGTATATATGTAAATAGCATTCCTCCTGAATCAAAGAAGAGTAGTTCCTTGAAAAACTAGCGCTGATTTGCCATTAAATCCGTGATATTCAAGTTTTTTTTGCACTGCATCAATTTTAAACAATGTGTCTAACTTGTTATCAAAATTGACTGGGATAAAAGATGACCTTCTTAGAACTACTAAGTTTTCAATTTTGATAGTAAATGCATTAATCAAGAGTTCAAATGCTCTAGATTTACTTGGTGCCAAAAGTCTATATTTAGTACTGTATATGGGATTTGGGGAATAAATAATTGATCATGACACTGGTTTGTTCATGACACAACAGGAAAATGGTGGGGATAGCTTCGAGGAGTTGCAACAGCTGTTTCAAGAAATGTTCCAAGGGGACATTGATTCATTTGGAAATGGTACTCACACTGTTACTGGTTGTTCTACAACATCTACGTATGTTACTTACAATGATAGTTCTAGCTCCAATAAACGCAATTCCTGCGAGTTGAATCTTGGCAAGACACAGGATCCTTCTGACTTGGAGGCCAGCTACCAGAGTTTCTGTTTAGGGGTTAGTATATATACTATATTCTCTTCTTTGTTATACCACATCCTTGCCATACACCATGATTATTTGATTAGGGAAAATTAAAAAGAAAGGCATTGAAATGTGAGGTTGTGGGATTTTAATTCCTGCCCTTGGCTCCCTTGAATCCCAGAAATCACATGCTAAGCCTTGTCTTAGATCTGTGCGATTTATGGTGTTCTTTGTATCTAATGATGGGGGATAATTGGGATTCTTTGCACTCTACTCCTATGACTAAAAGGCAATCACTCTTTTTTTAATTTTTTTAATTAAAAAAAAAGAGCACCGGTGACAGGTTAACCGAGTGATTTAATGTCAAGGGAAAAGTGTCATCCTGTAGTTCCTAGGATTGAGATCCCTTGACTTTATTTAATTTTTTTTTTTTTATATCACTCTACTTTGCAGCATTTTTTCTCTAACTTGTAATGTGAATCTGACTCCAATATGGAGAAATATAGAAAGAAAGTTATCAAAGTTGAGAACAGTAAAATCAGGGATCCAAATCTGTAGCTCACAGCAGGCCTAGCTTTTCGTGCTATGGGTATTGCATAAGAGTATCATGTGCTGTCTAGCTACACAGCTTTGCAAATTTTGCTTTGGTAGAGTTAATTGATTAAAGAAAAAAGGGTAGCTTATTGGTATTGAATATTTCTTTGGAGTCTAAATCAGTTATATCTTTTATGTTGAAATCCTCAAGGTTGGTCTTGTAAATTAACATTACCAATGAAGATACAAATCCAATGGAGTATGTGTCTTGAGAGGTATGTAGATATGGTAAGTATCCCCCTCTCGTCTGCATTTTCTTCTTTTTGCTGGTCAGGAATTGTTTTTGTTAAAATCTGTGCTGATCTATTCCGTTGTAGACATTGCATGGCATCACAAAAATGGGGCTTCCATCCTTTTTGCGCTTTTTTTTCCCTAAGAAAATAGAAACCAGTATTCTATAAATATCAGTCCTTCTATTCTCGCACAATTTTACTTCATAAAATTTAGATAATTAAATTTATTACATATCACATATTAAATAATGAGATTCAGCTAATTCAATCATTTTCATATTAGGTGTGAGCATTTTGTTACAACAGCATTTCTCTTCTAAACATAGCTTCATATTGATGCAAACATCTGTATTTCTTGATGTGAAGCTAGGTGGAACACCTTCAAGATTACAGGACGGGAAAGGGAGTACGAGGAGGAGTTCCAAGAAGAGGAGGTAGCAGTAGGCGTAGGCATGGTAGGAAGCAAAAGGTTTCCTCAGGTCATGATGTCTCCTCGAATGACTATTCTGGTATTTCTGCGCAGCAGTGATGAACTCATTGGCATTCTGTATGTTACACATCAATCTTAGCCGTCTCTGGGAAACCCTAAGCTTCTTCCCTTGACTCTGGCAAAGCTGGTGAGCAGAACGGTGAATTCTTTGGAAGACACCAGCCACATGTACAAGTGAAAATGTTAAAGGGTTCTTGTCAACAGTCTTGAGGGGGTCCTAGAATTCTTCTAGGCTTAGAGCTCGTTGTAGTACTCCTGCCATGCCTCACAATTGTGATACTTGCGGCATCTTAAGTCTTGTACCTGTTCTTGGCATTGTACACTATTGCTAGCACTTTGAACTGAAATCAATTTGCAATCTCTTTGGCTTCGCATCTATAGAGAATGGCATTTCTGTTTTATATCATTTTAGTAGCTAGAAGTGCAATATTGATGCTTCAATGCAGTAAAAAATGGTATAATTCTTCATGTAACTTTTTCTAAGTTGGAAATTGTCTTTCTGTGGATTTGCCTGAAATTCAGAAAAATAAATATGTTCATAGTACTAATGTTACATTGACATTAAAATTGGACAAATTCATCATTGACGATATCTATTTGTATGGTCTTCTATTTTGTCATGCATTGTGAAAACAAAGCGAAAGAAATCTTGTCTTTAGGTAGTGGTTGTGTGAAAAAGAACCCCGATCAATCCAAGAAAAGAAAAATGGCAGATGGTGGGCATGATTTTGCTCGATAGGAAGGGTCCTACAGCACGTGGGAGAGGCCCCATATGTGGGTTTAGAATAGTTACTATGTAGGATTCGTAGGCCAAAGTAAAAGCCAATCCTACAAACTCATGATTTTGGTAATCCGATGGGAGAACCTGTATCCAGGTAAAAAATCCTACTCTGCTTTTTTGGTTTGACGAGGAAACTTATGCAGGGTCCCATGACCTGTGCAAAATAAAGCCGCCATGCTGCCTCTTCTTTTGGCTTTGAAACCCCAAAGTGGCAAGCAAGTTGCCACAGATTCAGTGCGGGGGGTGTTGGCTGTGGGTCGTTGACACATGCGGAATTGGTCATACTTTCCCTTAGCCGCGTTTTGCATCACTCAGGTCCTCACAAGTCTCAAGCTTGATTTGTCACGTACAAATTGGGCAACTTGTGTTTACTGTGGAACATGGCTGAGAGTTTCCTAGCATTCCAGAGCAAAAGGGGATCACAACTTCCAGTACTACTTAATGGTCTTCTGTATTTTTCGTTGAACCTCAAAGCCTAGATTTCTTAACGTAAGAATGATAAAATTTGTAATAGAACAAAAACAACGGTTCCCAGTTCTTCATTTTTCTTTCAAATATAATAAATATAATCAGAAAATCATCCTCACACACTCTTAAAAGGAGTGGTATAATCAGAAATCATCCTCGCAAACTAAGGTTCCCAGTTCTTCATTTTTGCTCTGGATGGTTGCTTTCAGAACAACTAGATCTGACAGCAACTAGCAACTGGAAGGGGAAAGAATGGAACGAGACCCAGCAAGTTATTTTCCTTCACGTTTTCCAAGCCGAAAGTGGAGTCATTGGAAGTAGGGTCAGAGGGATTGCTGGTAGACAACTTGCTGGGTCATCCTCTGCTTGTAAGAACGCCATGTTGCTTGCCTGCCATGCCATGGGAGTAGCCAGCTAGGAGGGCAAGTTGTGCTGCAAGGGTTGTAAGAAGTAATAGCAAGTAGCACAAGTTGTGGTCTTGTCTCTCGAAAGGAAACAAGCTGGGGAGGAGAATTATTCCTCAAGCGGAAATACATTAACAAGAAATGATATTTTTATATTGCTTCTTTCACATATTTTTATATAGTTTTTTTAAATGAATTATTAATTTTTAAAGTTTTATAATTAATTTATGAGATTTAATTATTTTAATTTTATATTATAAAAATTAAATAAAAATAAAATTATAATAATAATAAAACTGAATACCGTTTTGGCAAAACTGGTATAGGAACACCATTCTTTCTTGCTTGGTCCAAGCCCTACCAATCTGAAGGAGTAGTGGCTAGCACGCCATATTTGTTATATTTTTAGCCGTAAGGTAATTGTCACATTACAGAAAGGAAAAAAACTATTTGTATGCCTTAAAGCGTACTCACCAAGTATGATAAGAAAGTTTCATCTATTTTTTCTTCATTTTTGTACTTAAAAGAATACGCTTTAAAGCGTACACATATCAAGGGTATTGCAGAAAAGTGCAGAGTACCAAAGCAGGAGGACTTGGACATGATAGAAATTCCTGGTTCCACTGCTGCTAAAAGCCTAAAACTAGTCACTGGATCGTGAATGTGCTTATTATTTATAAATTTGATATTACACATTAATTTATATGATACCTGAATAATAATAAGGCATTAAATGCTTGATATTCTCCCAAGTTTCAAAAGTACATATTATATGCTAATCTTAAGACTGGGTAATAAAAAATTACTAAGTATAGTCTACAGTGAGAGATTTGTGCAGTATCATTGGAGAAGACTCAATAATAAAGCACAAACTAAATTTAAATTTTTTAAATAACTTTATGAGAGTATGAGTTATATGAAGAACACTTTTATCTTTTATTAACAAATTCATCATAAAAAAATAATTCAAATTTGTAAATTTGATTGCAAGGTATATTAAGAACCAATAGAAAAAGTAAAAAACTACTACCACCTTCTCTAATTTTCAATTCCAACATTGAGATGCCCATGTGCGCTTCTTTTTCTTTGGTCCAAGGCTCTCGTCCCACCTATGCTTTAAAGTATTGTCATTTTATAAGGGTGGGCTTTACATTCCCCTTCAAAACTTGGATCAGGATGGCCAATTCTCAATATCATCATAGCTCATAGGAATACTGGCCCAATAGATTTGACCTAGCCCAAATTATGTAAAATAACATTGGAGGTAAAAATAGTTAGAATAATAATTTATGCACGTATTTCAAAAAAACTGCACAATATAATTATAAAATATAAATAATGAGTATTTATTATCAAAATTTTTTTTACTCATTGTATAATTTTTTCGCGTGAGAGTTACTCTATAGAATAGCAAAAGTTGCCAATTAAGGATGATGGGATGGTGGGTTCCCCTATCATAGGTTGCCCATCTAAATCACATTATTGGAGGCAACAATGAGCAATAAATATTATAAGGTTATAAAGGCTTATAGTCTTTGTGTAGACCCAAGAGAAAAGTCTTGTGTGGGACCGTTTTGAATTTGAAGAAACATTTCCAACGAAAATGGGAAGTGACTGATTCCTGAGGGAAAAAAAAAAAAGTAACAAAAAAAAAAAAAATTAAAAATAATAATAAAAAAGTTTTATATATTATATTTTAAAAAATAAAAATAATTTATTAAAATTATGACATAAAAATATTAAAAGATCTAAATACTATGCTTTTTAGCCCATTATGATGTTAACAACAGACCCAAACAAAAAGAACTATAAAAAAGAAAAAAATTATAAGTAGTCGTTGATAAGCCACTCTTGCTATATGTCTTATAAGCTCAACACTCACCATTAATTTTTATTTTTTATATTTTATTCTTTTAAATAACAAAAAATATAAAATAGTTAATATTAAAATAAAAATTATAAATTTAGTTGAATTAGAAGAAGAAATTACTATTTAATGTTATTTAATATATATTTTGATATTAAATAAACGAAAAGGTAAAATAGAGCGAAGTAGGGGGTCGGGGAAGCAGAGATGCAAGGAGCGAGAAGAGGAGTGTCCCACGGCGGGGCAACATCAAATCTAGTGTGGTGGTTGGATCCAGATTTGTTCAGGACTTATCCAATTGACGTGTAGCGATGTGTCCGATTGGGGCCCACGTGTTCCCTGCCACTTGACTCGGTCTCCTTCTCCTCCTCCAATATTGTTGGGTCGCTTCGCTTAGCTCTCTGCTCGCTCCTCACTCCCTCCACTTGAGCCTCACTTCTTCGGCTCATTTCTTCTTGGTTTCTTGAAGCACAAAATTCTCATGAATAAATATTGAGTAATCATATATAAATAAATAATTAAAATAATAAATATTAATTTAAATAATAATTATTTAACTAAATTAGTCATCATAATTAATTAATTCTCTTTGTATATATTCTCTCCGTTCTTGGATAATAATTATCTTAGAAAATTTTTATTATTCTATTTAAAATGTCATTTTTTCCTAAAACCAATACTTGATTCACTCTATTTTTTAGTTTTATTCTTATCTAAATTTGGGTTATATAACTATATAAATTTGACTTATTTTTATAAATCATATTTTATTAATCACTTGATTAAATTATTTTTTGTTAGATTAAATCTTATTAACCTATGCATATATCGTTTTCATTAATAGTTTATAACCTGCATAACCTTTAATCTATCACTACCATACCTTTATGAACTTGCCATACATATTTCTAGACTAAAAATTAGACTAAAATATTATTTACAAAAATTATTTATTTTAATTTTTTATGAATTCTTTTACACAATGTGGAACTTACTTATAATTTTTTTGCTTAATTATAATATTTCAATGCCACTATTCACTAACTTCTAAGATGATATTAGATAATATTTATATATTATTGTGCTAAAAAATTTGTGTAAAATTGTAGATGGAAGAAAGAAATAGTGTGCCGAAAAGAGAGAAGCAAAAAAACAGAAGAAGTATGAAATTGATGGCTCAGAGCAAAGCCACATTAGCCGGAGCTTTAGCCACGATTTAGCCGTCAATATCCAAGTCCAAATTTTACCTTACCAAAGTCGTCCTCATCCCTTCGTTTCTTTCCTCCCCCTGCGATCTCTCTATAAGTATCCGCAGACCCTTACCGGAACGAAGAATATATCGCTTCTTTCTTCCTGCTGTAACTCTCAAGATATCTTCTTCTCTCTTTGCCGTTTCGTTCCCTCGTCTCTTCGTAACAGTCGTTTGCCGTTCGGGCCCACTCTCCCTTTCGGTTGTTACAGAGAAACAAGTCATGGGTTTTCTTCACAAGCTCTGGGACGAAACGCTCGCCGGCCCCACACCCGACACCGGCCTTGGCAAGCTGCGCAAGTATGATTCGTTTTCCGTTTTCTCCCCCCGGTCTGCTCCGATCACCCTACCCGTTGAGGTCCCCGTCACTCGAAGCATCACCATTATCCGCACCAACTCCGACATCCGGAACTTCTCGTCCGATCTGGACTCTCCTTCCGGTTCAACAACCCCACGGACCCCATTTAGCCGTAACCTACTTCACACCCTCTATCTGTTTGTGTCCATGGCTGTCTGAACCTATAGCTTAGTTAGTACAGTCGTTTTGTTTGTTGAGTTTTTTTTTTTTTAATGGGTTTTTCGCCATTTTGCATTCGCCGGCAACCCATGACCTACTTCGCGCTATATCTATCTTTTTATGATGATGTTTGCGTGGCCTGTTTGCAGCGGGGACACCAGGCGGGGATTTCAAGAAATTCACGAGGAGAAAATCATCACCTGAGGCACCGGAGCGCGCCGAGCCTAGAAGTCCGACCATTCACGATTGGTTCTCTATCATATTGTTTTTACTCCGCGAAATGACGAATATGTCCTCGTCTCCTAGCTTTCTAACCCCTGCATATTTTTTGCTTGCAGGGCTATAATATTGAGCGCTTTGGATCGTTGAGAGAGGAAGAGAAATGTTTCCCTTTGAAACATATTCGGCAAGAGGGATACGTTTTGTACATAGAAGAGAGAATATTATATTGCTTGTCTTTTGATAGTAGACGGCTTACCTAGAATAAGATGGCTCAGATTTGCATAGTATTTTGCAGAAGGAGCCAATGCTTCATGGGATTCTGAGGATGGAAAGAAGTGGAAAGCTGGCTTGCTGAGTTTGACTGTTTTTTTTTTTTCCTATTCCACACCGTTGTGCATATGGGTTTTTATTTGTTCATATCCTTTGTGTTTTACTTTTGTACATATAGATACTTTGTACCCTCTATAATTGGAACTCAATGAAGCTTGAAAAAATTATCTGCGCTGCTTATTAGATTTAAGAGATCATTTTCTTTCGGTTTTTGGCCCAAGTTATACACATTCAATGTGAGTTTAAGATTCCTATATAGCATTTTTGCTGAAAGTGAGGAATAACCATCTTTGGTGAATCATAAGAATGTAAAACCTCCATTGAAGAGTCAACTTACTCTAAAACCAGCTTGAATGGATCATGCCATCATAATAAGTTGCGTTTGAGTAGTATTACTTAAGTTATTTGTAAACAAAAAATGAAAAGTTGATTCTTTTATTTTAGGAATGTAAAGCAAATAACTTAGTGAATCATAATTCATATGTGAAATCTAAAAATAAAGCAAACGTCTTTCAAGTTTTTCCAAAATCTCATGTAGGGTGACAAAGCAAAGACGAGAGAAAACTGACGTAGTTGACTCTTGGACCCCCTGACTGTCTTGGTTCAAGACACAGCCAGTGTCGGGTAGCATGCCTATGTGGAGGCTGCCTTCACCTTCTCAATCAGATCAGCAGCATCTTGGACGGTGGAGATATTCTCAGCTCCTCCTTCGCCAATGGAAACTCCAAATTTCTCTTCCAATGTCATCATAATTTCGACCTGTTCAACCATATGCATAGAAGCCATAAATTTGAGAATTCACTTTCTGCTAATTTTAATGATTATCTTCTATCATTGAAGAGTAATAAATTGAGGGCTCACCGTGTCCAAAGAATCAGCTCCCAGATCTGCAAATTTAGTCTGGGGAGTGACACTGCTTTCATCAATGGAAAGTTGATTTGCAATGGTGCTTCGGACAATCTGCACAGTTTCTGGTGCGGCCTGCGCTTACATTACAGACCACATAAAAAATCTTATGCTATAATAGAAAGGCTTATAATTTTATTTTATTTAATTTTATATGTTATAAAATATATATTATTAAATTTATTAAATATTATAAATTAAATTATAAAATTTAAGTTAAATGTGAGTTTTAAGTTAATTGTGTAGAGAAAGTATTATTCACTTTCATATAAGATACTAAAAGAAATTATTACAATGGAACAGGATATTTTAGTGTCAATGCCACCAGATAGTGAAAATGTTGTTCTTGTTGCCTTTTTCAGCTGGATCTCATTCCCCAGTCTTAGCCCTCCAAACATTGAGCTGTCCTGCACATAAGACCAAACTGTATGACTCGATGAATCATTAAACTCCTACCCTTAAAATTCTGCAGCAAAATGTGCTTGTCTTACAACTGTAGATAGGCTGATAATTTGGCGAGTGGAAGCTGTCCTAAAGCCAGAATTGTGAGAGAAGGTGGCCAAGGGAGTTGAAGAAGTCGAAAGAATAGAAGCCATGGCGAAGCTGCAGAAGAATATAGCACTTAATTGCAAGAACTTTCAGGCTATACTCCAATGCAGATTGTTAACTGGCCTATTTCATTCAGATTATATACACCCTTAAGCTCAAATTGCGAAATGGTTTATTGCTTAGAAACGATATTTACAAAGGAACCCTGCTTAGTGAGTCAGAAATTGGGCGGATTGCACCACATAATGTGTCTTTTGTGCATATTGGGAATATAATAATGGGCAAAGCCGCCAAGCTAAACTGCTTTATAAACTAAACTAAAAGCCTAAAAAGAGCAGACACCCTTCCTTCATTGCTATTGCATGCCGGATCTTCTGGCTTGTCTTCTTGACGATTGATCAGTACAGTGTCAATGTGGCAAATAGCGTGAACTTGTCCATTTTGTAGTTTTTCAAAAGCCAAGCATAGTTTAGTAAGAAAGCAGATACTTATACAACTGTAAAGCTATGATTTCTCCCTTTTAGTGTCACATTTTAAGTTTTATGCGCAAATTCATATACAGTCTTTAAAGGCTTTGTTGTGTCACAAGCATTATACCAAAACTGAATGACTCTCCTTAAATATTAAGCTGGTTAAAAGAATCCTTTGATAGAGCCCATGGAAGTCAGCAAGGGGATGTAGCTCAAACGGTAGAGCGCTCGCTTTGCATGCGAGAGGTACGGGGTTCGATACCCCGCATCTCCAGCTATTCTATGTTTTTTCATGAAGAATCCACCCTTAATGTGCTTTCCTGTCTCTAAGGTAGTCAAATGAATAAAAAAAATTGTAAGTAATGATTCTAATGCAATGAAATGGGAAAGAACTTTGGATTTCTGAATATCGAGCTGCAGACACACACACAATGAGAAGGTGGGACGGAGCTACCACTTTCTCACTGGTAGTGTGCCTCGTGGACCTGGAATCTGGAGTCTCCAATTCCCAGGCAATGGTTTCTCTTTGAATCCAAATTATTCTTTGTTTTATCCCCATTTGTTCTCTGTCTGCGTATGCCATATTGGATTCCTAAAACAGGTTTGCAGCCATTGGTTTTACTGTTCTTTCGCATTTGGAATGAATTAAATGATGCAGTGGCGGTTACAGTTGAATTTTGTTTGACTTTCCTGTATCCTGAAAATTACATCCATGTGGGTTAATGTGTGTCAATACCTGGTAAGTTCATGTAACTCGTTCATAATGCTAGCCAAGTAGCCATAATTCTGCAAATTAATGCAAGTTGTTCTGAGTTTGCATGCATTTTCTTGTCTTGTAGAACTGTGGCCCGAATTTGTTACTGCTACTCTTGCAGCTATTGCTGGAAGGCGATCTGCTACAACTCCCGCTTTCTCCATCATCAATGAATGTCAAGCAACTGGTTTCTTTCCACTTGTCAAAGTTGTACATACATCAAAAAATATTTCTGGGCAGGTCTACATTCCTGAATTAACTGGATTCTTATGATCCTGACTCTTGCTGCCACTATCAGATCTCGGAACAAAACCTTAATTGGAAATGCTTATGGTAGTTTGTTCTTTAATGAAATGTTGCACTTAAGGCGACAAAGAAGTAATTTTTTTAAACGTCACTAAAATGGAATTTTTTAATACCTGATTTAAGTTTGAATCTCATTGGTCTTTACCAGGACTGGCTTTTATGACTGTTCCTGTGGCTACGTTTTTAATGGCACCCGTCGTAATCTTCAACTGGTGGAAAGTATATTGCACACTACCATATTTCTTCTATTCTTCTGGGTGAATATACCTATCAGCATTGCTCATGAAAGTGCCTCAGGTATGTTTGGAATTATAGTACTCATAGGAAATATGACTTTGATCTGCGCAGCAAAGCTTTGTTGAAATAGTTACTAGGCCTAGGCCCTAGCCTTGGCATTGTCCGCGTCCCAGGGATAGACTTCATCTCCTCAGAACTGGCAACAGGAGTACCTGCAACATTTTCCCATTTCGTCATCAATTTCCCTGCATTTCATGAGGTGCTGGTTTTTGTTTGTGTAAAATCAGTGCTTGTTCCATATGTATCCCCCGAAGTACGTTCCTGATCAGTCGAGTTTGCCCCAGATCATATCGTATATATTTGTATGTGCAATATTAGATATGGGTGTAAGGACATTCAAAGCAGTGATGGAGACTCTGAGAACCTGCGCATACAGAGTATAGAGAGTTTATCCCGATGGAAGCAGCAGAACCATAATTCTCAGGTTCTGACAGTTCTCCAATTGAGGGGATGGTGGCTGTTATAGTCCCAGAAGCTCACAATCAAATCCATGTCTAGTAATAGTATTGTCTGAGTTTGAGGATATTGGAGTAGAGTCTGTGGACAACTCCATTCCTGCAACAAATCTGTAACCCAGCAAAGTTTGCAATCTATGTATGATGAAGAAAACCCACAACTTAGGAGAAGGCCCCAGTTAAGATTTCAGCTATGTTACCATCCTGGGATGGATTCTGCTGTTAGGGAAGAGCTTTCAGCTTTGGTCGAAGCAAAGGAATATGGGGTTACAGGATTTGGATCCTAACCTTTTTGTTGTGTAACCGGTGGTGATATTTTCTTTATGTTTCTCTATTCTGTACTGAGATTGACAGAGAAAAAATGATACAAAAGTATAGAAATAAAAAAAGAAGTCGTGCAAAATTATACAAGAAGCAAGTCAGCGTTGCATTACTAGTGGCCACTTTACCATTAGAATGATCAGTTTCAGTGTTCTGCAATAAAAAATACGTTCTATTGATGTTGACCTCTGCCAAAAGTGGGAGGAAACTGGAAGGAAAGGAAGGAGCGCAAGTTTTGGCGAGTTACGGAAAAACGTCCTGACGTTACGCCTCAAAACACAAAACTTTGATAGAAAAATGAAGAAAAAGCTGTGGCTGATGGCGGGCTACCGGCTCCTTTACGTCAGCATCTGCGATTGCCTGCCAATCCCATCCCCCTGTTGACGCACCAAACCGCTCAATCTCCTCCATCGTTCGCACGTGACTCCACCGACACCTGTTCGTTACCGTCGACGACCTCGATATTCTCACCACGCGGTGAATTTCCGTTATCGCCACACCGAGACACGTAGACGGACCCCAACGTACGATTAATGACCCATTTACCTAAGCCGACCTTTCGCTCTCTCATAATTTTGTCCGTCAATTCTCATCGAAAGTCATGTCCTCCGATTCAGTCCCTTGCCCTTATTTACAATCTTGCCCCTCTTCATAGTGAACAAACGCCAATGTCTTTGAGAGTCTCATTTAAATAATAGGCATATTGGAGATATCACCAGAGCAGGTCACATCGGTAATTCTGAGACAAGATCATGGTGTTTATC
This sequence comes from Dicorynia guianensis, assembly GCA_037013595.1. Lineage (NCBI taxonomy): Eukaryota > Viridiplantae > Streptophyta > Magnoliopsida > Fabales > Fabaceae > Dicorynia > Dicorynia guianensis. Next base: position 32,626,602 of record JASUAB010000014.1, read on the forward strand.
GTCAACTTGTTCACGAAGAAGATAATAACAGTGATGGAAGGTCCACCAAACCAAGCCGGCAAGCCCAAACAACTGCGCCGGTGACGGAGTTGTAGGCCCCATCCAATGAGGTCCTTCCACCTCAAACCTCTCTCCTCTGCTCTTCTGCCACGTGACCAATGTTTTCTACCCGTTCGACGGCACGCCGTCAAATTAAACCCTCCTGGCCTTCTGTTTCTTCGTCAATCGCTAATAACCCATAACTTCTGAATAAATTAAAATATGGTATTAAACGAAACAAAGGGCGTCGTTAAATTCTCGCCGGTCAACTGAAAAATAAAACCCTAGCTTTCTCTCTCTATCTTTCAGTTTCTCCCCCTCTCTCTGTAATTTCTCGGCGGATCGGCGGTGTGAGGAATAATGGACGACGATGACGAGATCCAGTCACATCCATCGCCGGCGAGTGGATCCCCTGCGTCGCCCAGGGTGAACGGTCGAATAACGGTGACGGTCGCGGCGCCGGCTCCGGTGCCACTGCCACCACCGCAGAATAGTTTGACATTAGCGCTTCCGATTCAGCAGTCAAGGGGAACTGGCGGGGGCGGAGGCGGCGGAGGGAGGGAGGATTGCTGGAGCGAAGGAGCAACGGGGGTGCTGATCGACGCGTGGGGAGAGAGGTATTTGGAGCTCAGCAGGGGGAATCTAAAGCAGAAACACTGGAAGGAGGTGGCGGATATTGTGAGTAGCAGAGAGGACTATACTAAAACGCCCAAAACGGATATTCAGTGCAAGAATCGGATTGACACGGTGAAGAAGAAGTACAAATTGGAGAAAGCGAAGATAGCTGCCGGTGGTGGCCCTAGTAAATGGCCGTTTTTCGAGAGACTGGACCAATTGATCGGTCCTACTGCAAAGATTGCTGCCTCTAGTGGCGCTGGAACCAGTTCCGCTAACAATTTGCAAACCCAGAGAGTGCCTTTGGCAATTCCGGTGGGACTTCGTTCTGTGAAGCTGTACCAAGCAAATCAACAGCAGAAGCAGCAGCCACAGCTGAAAAGCCAGAAGATTCAGTTCCGGCGGCGGGCTCCGGCGCCGTCAGATTCTTCGCGATCAGACAGAGAGCCGTCGCCTGTTTCTAGTGATAGTTTTCCGCTGGATACATACGAGAGGAAGAGGCCAAGGGTGCAGAGGGAGATCAACTCCAATGCGGGACGCGGGGAAGCTGTGAAAGGGAGGGAAACAGGGAACGATAAGGGATGGGGGAGTGCAGTGAGGGAATTGACGCAGGCAATACTGAAATTTGGGGAAGCTTATGAGCAAGCAGAGAGCTCTAAGCTGCAGCAGGTGGTTGAAATGGAGAAGCAGAGAATGAAATTTGTTAAGGAACTGGAATTGCAGAGAATGCAGTTCTTCATGAAGACCCAGTTGGATATTTCGCAGCTGAAGCATGAGAGGAGAAGTGGGAATGCCAACAATCACCATAGCAACAACAATAACAATAACAGTGATAGTGATAACTAGGTTAGATTGGATGAGACTTTCTGTCAAGACTCATCATTGTAGCTTTGAGTGTATCTATTTACTATCCCTTTTAATCGTTACAGTTAACCTAGTGAAATTGCAGCAAGAAGGGGACAATATGCCAATAGATTAGAGGATTATAGCGGCAAATGTATTACTTTTCATGTATATCACCATTCTAAATTATCAATATCAAGGATCTTCAGTCATAGCTATATGCAATGAGTAACCTGATAGAGGAGTAATCTAGCTCCCCAGTGCCATTCTGCTTCATCACATCAATACAAGAGTTGCAGGAGTTTGAACCTAGCGCAAGCATCTGAAGTATGGGGAATCTTCTCCATCTGAGCATAGTATATGCAAGCGATCTACAGGTTTGACTTTAAATTTCTACTTCCCTTATATATACTGATACAGAGTGGGCGTCTGCCATTTTAGCCTGAGCTAATCTTTGTGCTCCAATCAGAATCAGCAACTTTCTTTCTCATCTAATATTCCATCAACAATTCCGTTCTCTGAAGCTACTTCTTAGCTGTTGGACTTGCATGGACGTCTTCAAACAGTGTTGAGTCCTTGGCATGTCTTGTTTTCATTATGTATTTGAATCTGTGAGGACCTCATGAATGTTTGGGCCTTTGATGCTACTTTGAATTTGTACTAATCTGCCCAGCAAACAACTGAATGGAATGAGGAAGTGGCGCCGCGCCCTATATTCCCCACACTGTCATAGGACGCATTTGCGGAGATAAAGTAGGATTTAAGAGCATTATTATTTACTTTACGGCAGTGCAATCTAGCGAGGGAAAGAAAGAATTAAAAAGGTATCTCAATCACCACAATTCATTACTTATATCTTCTAGCCTATTCTAATAGTGAGCTTTGATGGCTTGACATACGAATGGTGTCTTTCTTGTTGTCGTTGCACAAACACCAGTTCTGTTGTGTGTAAAAACAGACTGCACGGATTTGCCTATCTATAGTGGCTTCATCATGTCTTTTATTGTCACATTGTCGTTTAAGCCTCTAACAGATAAAAGCATATGGTAGTTTAACACCATTAATAATTGTAAAAAAAAAAAAAATTCAGATGTAAACAACCTACAATTCAGTCACTTACTTGCCTTTATTTCAAGCATTGGACTCATCTCTTTACATCAAAATAGTTGTGCCTCTGAAGAAGAATTGGGTCTGCTAAGTGGAATTTTGGTTTTTGGGACCATCAGCTGAGCTGGGTATTCCGCTGCTCAAAGGCCTTAGGTAGTGAGCCCATTAACCTCAGCTCACTGCGAAATGCCAAGCTATGGGCCTCTAACACTGTACACAAACCCAAGAGAACATCATTTCAAGATTTCATGTATGACTATTACAATTATTTTTAAAAAATTATTAATCTTTCAGCCTACATCCCATTGAATCCACCAGCAGGTAAAGGAGGCTATTAAGTTGAGGGTCCTGTAATGTGTATATTTTTTGGATATATAAATTTTATACATTTTTTGATATTTTTATTCTCTCTATTTTTTTAATCCATTTTTGTATACACATATATAATGCATAAAATTATGTACCCATAATATTTTCCTAAGTTGAGGAAGAGTATTCAAGTGGTGGTTCTAAATTTATATATAAGCTTTTCTATTGAGAGACAACTACTATTTTATTCCTAAAAAAAACAGAAGAATGAAGTCCAAGTTCACTTCATCGCGATGAAATTGTGTGTACCCACCCAATTTGCTCCTTTTTTAAGAGTATATGGACGGTGGACCCTTGATCTAAATCATATTGGATTGCCCAACCGGTAATCTTACTCAATTGCCTGTGGGGGCCACGATAAAGCACCAATGCTGGGTCATCACCATTGGTGGGGACCACACACCATGTGTATCACACCGTTCATTTGGTAGGCTAATTGCCAAACTTTTTTTTGGGGGGGGGGGGGGGGGGGATTACAAGTCCATTTGCTTATGATTACGCAAATTGGTTTTGGATTAAGCTCCAAATCATCCGAAAGATCCCATTTTCATATATTTTGTTTTTCATGGTAATCGCCATCGAGTGCTTAACAATCATAGTATAATCATAGGTTAGGAGGAACCGAACAAAAGATGGTGCCTTGTTTGGAGGCAAAATGCCATAATCGTGACGTGTCAAGCATGTGATGACACGTGTAGGGTTGGTATTGGGTGAACAAAATTCGTTAGCCAAAGCAAATCATGGAGTCATATAGTCATTGAGAGTGGGAGGCATGCATCCAATTCTGTCCCATAAGACCTGCTTCGAAAGCGAAAGCTCACAACGGTAACCCAAAAAAGAAGTCATGTTAAAAGACGAAATCCAAAACACACACACAACATAAAATCTGGGGTTTTGTTGTTCCATTATGGTGACACCCCTCTTTCTCCGTCATCGTGCATCGAATTGGATTGAATTTTTTTAAAAAAAATAGGTTGGGTTCAAATATTTGGAATCAAATCCAATCGAGTATACGTACAAATTCAATTCCGTTGGATTGACAAGTGATGCATATATTTTTATAGTTGTGTTTGGGTTAAATTTAGATTAAAATTAAAGAAAATAACTCAATACTCGTTCTATATATATATATATATATATAGAGAGAGAGAGAGAGAGAGAGAGAGAGAGAGAGAGAAATTACCATGTTAGTGTTTATCAAATCAAACTGAGTTGGACAAGTGATGAGTGAGTTACACACCCCTACGTCACCCTTCATTTGGTACCTGCCTTGCCTTCGTCCTCTTGTTCTCACCAGCTTTTTAATTACTATTATTGCATAATATATGGGGCTGTCGCCTGTTTTGCCTCCACATTAATTTATAATTAAATGAGATAAGATAAATTATATTTTTTATAAATTAAAAAAATATATATTTAACTTATAAATTAATATATATTTTATATATAAAAATATAAATTATTTTATTTTATTATAACTTATAAATTAAATAAAATAAAATAAGATAAATTTTATTTTTGTAAATCAAATAAATATATAATAATAAATCAAATCTATTTTAACAATCTTAATAATATATATTTTTATTACAATATTAGTTTCTATGCTATTGGGATGACATTTAATTTTTTTAAATACTTATTGAGTGCTTATTAAGAAGGATTATTAATAGAAGAATTCGAATCAATACCTCATGGGTGAAATATTTTAAATCTTACCAAGTGAACTAATTTTATTTGGCTAGGATGATGTTCAATTGGTCATTGATTATTAATTAGTAATTAGTAAGGAAGAGAATCAAATTCCTAAGTCTCATCTTTTACATTATTTTAATATTTGAGTATTTATTAAATCCATTTTCACCCCCACTTAAATGCCTTTTCACTAATAATAATACCTCAGCGACCCTTGCTTCTTGCTGACCAGTTAAAAGACCAATCAGCTCCAAGGGTACTAAAAAAATATGATGCATATTTTAAAAAAGTACAAGTAGATAGGTATTAAAAAGCACATTTATAAATTTTTATTTAGTTATTGATTATATAATAATCTATATTATGGGTTTTTGAATATGGCTCAAATACATCAAGTAAATATTGGAATATTAAAATGGGAGGACCATAAATGCTATTCTAGTTTAAACAACTTCATCAATTACGTATAGTGTTTTACTAATGATTCTGATACTAATTAGTGTGATGTAATTTTATAGAATTTGGTGTGAGGAACAGCATGTGACTCATGCTAATAATAAGTACAATTAATTTGGTCAAAATTTAATGCAGGAATTTCACTTACAAAATCTGGTAGTAGTATTACCAAATCCATAAATATCTAGAGCAAGTGATTGTTGTATTTCAAAATTTGGGTTGGGTCCTTATACCCAGGAATTATGCAGGAAAATATTTGATCAGTTTGTCCTTATTTGCAAATAATTATGATAAACTCCATTGACGATATGCCTTTTAATTTTCCAGAATTAATTTGACCCCAGAGATAGGGTCTGGAAATACTACGGGATGCGTGGTAAATTGGGTGGGAATGCCCTTGATTCGTGGATGACTTTGAGAAGTGTCGTCGCATGGTGAAAACTGGAAAGATCAGGGTATGAAAAGAAAATTAGTAAAATTATATCAGACAATCGGAAGAACCAGGGTCAACCTGGTATTAGTTTAGTGAGGACTGAGCGATTAAGTTAATGTTTTCACTGTCCTTTTCTGCAAAATTATTCAAATCCTTTTGAGTAATTCTCTGTGTTTGTCTCTGAAGTTAAGGTAACCCACACACATTTGGGTTGACTCTAAGTCGCCCCCATGATGTTAATTACCAAATTGTCCACTTCCTCTATTTATTTAACATTGTCCGGTAAAAAGATTTAGATTATTTAACTTTTGTTTTATAATTTTAATAATTTTTATTTTTATAATTAAATTTCATTTATAAATCCTTTTTTTTTGTTATTCTTAACTCTTTTAATTTTAATTTTATTTTTCTCTGACTGTTATGATCCCCCTATGGGAAGAAATTTGACTACGATGTGTATACATGCATCTTTTGCTTTACTATTAAACTACCCATATTTGATAATTGGAAAGGGAACTCCCACATATTTTCAAATTCTTATTTAAAAATTAAAAATAATAAAATTTAACAAATTTAATAATTTAATTTATTTTAATAAAAATTTATTTATACAAATAACAAAATCATATATAAAGGGCTATGAATGATAATTTCAAATGCTCATGCTTTTTTTTTTTTTTTTTTTTTTTTTTTTTTTGCACTATGAAGAGATGCGGATCGTGTGCAATTTCATTTTAACTTTCTTTCAATCTTAGCCCTTTAAATGATTTTTACGTTTAGATTATTGTCACATATGTGTAATGAAAATTTTCCTTCTCAACAATCCTTCTTCCCCCCATTCTTTGACTTGCTTCTATCTTTCCTTTTCTCCATTTTCAAGCCTCACCCATCAATTATCTGCCATTCATTCTTCCTCCACCCTCTTCAAAAGTCCAACAATCTAGATGGATCAGAACAATTGTTTTATATTTTCTTTTCTGCTATGGCGTGTTGGCCAGATAAAATTAGGAGCAGAACACTTCGAAGAAACTTGAAAATCAGCATCTTCATCTCCCCACCGTGCTCTGTTTTCAGCCAATTGAGTCAGTGGCTTCTTTGGTCTTGCCTTTGAAATGCTGGATCGAAGTGGTATTTATGGTTGATTCGAAACAGTGTAATCTAGTTAGATAGGCATAGGTGAAGATTCTGTGCATGGGTAAAGATGTACTGGTATTTGCTAAGCTAGTTACATATTTCCGTTTGAGGTTTTCTTTGGCTAGCTGAAATTGTAATGGGACACAAAATCAGCAAAATTCCAATATATGTTTTAAGTATTCTGAGAATTTCATTTGGATTGCTTCGCATTTGAAGAGGGTGGAGGAAGAATAAATGGCAGAAAATTGATGGGTGAAGCTTGAAAATGGAGAATGGGAGAGACTGAAGCAAGTTGAAAAGAATGGAAAGAAGGAAGATTGTTGAGAAGGAAAATTTTCATTATACATACATGGCAATAATCTAACTGTAAAAAAGCATTTGAAAGGCTGAGATTGAAGGGAAGTTATTCTGTCTGCTAATATGAAATTGGAGACAATCCATATCCCACTATGAGGTATTCTCATCCTTTAGTTAAGTTCGAGACATAGAATGGTTACCCATATGACCTTTGGTCTTAAGAAGTAATTTTAGGATTGAATGTTAGGTATATGATGTATCTTAATATAATTTAAAATAAAATTTATTTTTACTCTATCAACCATTTAGTGTTGCTTATACTATTTTAAAGTGTATGATATATTTTATAATATAAAGTATAACATATATCACTCTTGATAAAAAAAATTAACTTTACATTAATTATAACATATAAAGAAGTAAATAATAATTTATAAATATAAAATTATTTAATTTAATTTTATAATTAATAATTATTCACTCATATTTAATTAAAATATATTTTATAATTTAAAAAATTAAATTCAATTAATTTAAAAACAGTTATACCTAATTACATTAATAATAACCTCGCTGCACCAAATCTCAATTTTTTAAAAAAATTTGTGGGTACTATCAAATCCATTTTAAACTACCACAATTACTTTGTAGTGAAAAAGAAAATGATTTGACAACAAATGCTTTAATCTAGAGTAATCATAAAGGACAATGAAAGATTAAAGGGTAAATGCGTTATGATCAAACGAAATTGACTGATTTCGTGTTTGGTTATGACGAATATAGGGAATGGAATGTGATTGACAGTAAATCTCGCCCATTGACTCAAGTTATTCAGAGTGGTTAGATATTCACCCGCTTCCAAAATTAGAAACAAAATATAAGCCAAACGCAGCCTTAGATTTCACTCCCTAGTTAAATTCTCAGTCAAAATGCAGCTGCTACAGAGTCAAGCCCAATTTGGTAAATCCACTTCATCAGCTCAGAGTCTCCCCTGTTTGAATCTCAGTTATTTATTAAGCTCAAGCATTTTCCAAATTGCAAATGTAATAGTAGTATTTTTTTTCAGAAGCATTGCAATCCCTCTCTGCCCCTTACACCCCCTCGGACTCTCTCTCTCTACTGTATGTTCTTCAAGAGAGTGTAGAGAGAGAAAGTAGAAAGATTTTGAGGGAGGCGTTGAGTAAAGCAAAAACCATCTAGTCATTGCAGTAGGGTTTTCGTAAAAATTTAAAAAAATTGAGAAAAAAGTGCTCATTCCATAGAGACACAGGAAAAGAAGATTATAAAAGACTAGGGAGCGAAATGCTGGTGTCCTTTTGGACTCGAATTTGGAGGATCGGATTACGCAATCGAAGATCTTGAAGGTTGATATTTGAAGTTCGCATTCGATTCCACGATCGTCCCACATTCTTACTTTCTTCTGTATGCAAATGATTAGGGTTTTCTTAATTTTTTTAAATTTTACTGCATGCATTTTTGTTTGTGTATGTTGATGGAAATGTGTTCATGAAGCTCCGCTTGCTTGCAAGTTTCTGGGTTCAGCTCAGTTGGTATTGGATTTTGGATTTATGGATGTGTCTGCAATGTGAGTTCATTCATTGTGGTTTGGCAATTGAGTTTGGTCTTTGTTGAATCAGATCTATGTCATCTTATTCATTTATCGCGAATTAGGATTTATTTATTGCTGCAAGAGCTTGAATTTGGGTGCATTTTGTTTTTGAGCTGGGTTTCGAATGAGGATCTATGAGCTGTTTCTGGCAGGCATTAATACGAGTAGGATTTAGCTTATTGGCTTCTGGTTAATCATTTATCTTTATTTGAATTTCCACTTGATAGCAAATGTAGATTGGTAAAGTATGCCAATTTGGTATGACCTACAAAATTCTCATTTTATCTGATGAAGAAGTCAGCAAACTGTTTTCGCCTTCTCTACAATTTTGTAGTCCGTGTACAGAATCTACATCCTGACAGCTGACTTTGGGATTTCTTGAGCAGATTTTGCTGATGTTGATTAGTAATAAATGAAAATGTTGATCGGGAGTGCATCTGTTTATGTGAAAAGGTCAGGTGACTGACAGTGTTCACTTTAGACTGAAAATGAAGTCTGACACGCCTCTTGATTATGCTGTATTCCAGTTGTCCCCAAAGCGTTCAAGGTTTGAATAATTGCTCTTGGAATTTCAAATGATAGTATGTATCTTCTGATTGTAATTTGTAATTTATCTTCTGTTGTTTGTTTTGCTTAATGGGCAGATGTGAATTGTTTGTTTCAAGTCATGGAAATACTGAGAAACTAGCATCGGGTTTAGTAAAGCCATTTGTAACCCATTTAAAGGTTGCAGAAGAGCAGGTTGCACTAGCAGTCCAGTCAATTAAGCTAGAAACTGAGAGGCATAAAAATGCTGAGGTGTGGTTTACAAAAGGAACACTTGAAAGGTAAAAGCAACAGAATGAAGGGAAATTCTATCATGATTGAATTTGCTGCCTTTTTACCTTATGGTTTTCCCTCTGACTTTATTACTTTTTGGTGATTCTAGGTTTGTGCGGTTTGTTAGCACACCAGAGGTTTTGGAAATGGTCAATACGTTTGATGCAGAGATGTCCCAGTTGGAAGCAGCGAGTAGAATATATTCTCAGGTAATAACGGCCTTTTGATCAATCAGTGAAGACTGTTGTCAATAATTGAACAAATCACTTACTATGTTGATCTTGGGAACTTCTTATATCAGGGGTTAGCCGATCAGTGTACGGATGCAGAAGGTATGCTTTCCTTTCTATTACATTAGATCAAAGACTTATACTATGAAGCTTACTACATTTTTTTGCTGATATGGAACCTATCTTTGGACCATGTTACCATTATACAGTTGATCTTGTCTTATCATCACGTACCACTTTCTCTCCTAGCAATCTATTGTTATTATTATTTTTCATGAAACCGATAAGAGTTGCTGATGTAACATGGCTGGGGGATGGGACAAGAAATTGGGATCACTCTCTAGTGGAAGAAAGGAATTAGTTGTAGGCAGATAATATTGACAGGTTCATGATCAGACCTTATTTGATTAAGGGCATTGAAAGGAACCTCTGTGCATTTTGAAAATTGTTAAAAAAGAAAGCAAAATAGTAAGTTTGCATAAAAAGATACCATGAAGAAAAAAGAGTAAAGTTATCAGTGCATAATAGAACCCTAATTTTTGTGTTCCTTTCCTTTCTATTTTTTCTTAAGTACAATTAAGGATTAAATTATGTGGGTCAGGGTTATATTGTGCAAATTAGGTAGTTTGATTAATATCAAGTTCATCAGTAATCTCTGTTTTCCTTTCCTTTCTATTTTTCATTTAGTACAATTAAGAATTAAGTATGTGGATCAGGATTATAATGTCCAAATTAGGTAGTTTAATTAGTATTATTTTTAAAGTAAGGCCAACTCATGCAAGTTAAACGGTTCATCTTCAAATTATTATTATCATACATTATTCTTCTCAATGTTTTTATAGCTGGCTGCTTGTTTTAGGTATGGAGGCAGTTTATGAATGTTGCTGTATGCCTGTAATAATATATTTTAACTAACGCCTAATGTGGTGTGTATCTATACTTATAGTTGTCTTGGAGGCTTTTTATCTGGATAGAATAGGTAGAAAATAAAAAATTTGAACTATAGCCAGAAAGATAGAGGAAAAACCATACTAAAGTCTGATTTACTTTTGCTGCAACAAATATACCAGTGCAGAATTGCTTTATTTGAACTCTTTAGACATCAAAATGGGTTCAAAAATATATATTGATACCTGATGTCCATGCAAGGAAACAATTGAAATTGAAAGTAATGAAACTTATGCTTCAACTTGGGATCACTTGGAGTTACATTGAGAAAGAATGACAATTTAACGAAGATTAGACAAGTGAATACTAAACAAAATGAAGTTTAAATTGTATATAGTTATTAGATAAGAAAATGACGATATTGTAATTCTTACCTCAATGTTGGTAAAACTTAAATTAAAACAGTGTATCAAATACCTTAGTGCACTGTGCCCTATGGGATCCCTTAAATAAGATGCAGTTGACTTTCATTGGGTTGATATATTAACCTTGTTGACATGCATGTCCCTAACCTTTGGCGTTTGAAAAAGTGGCCCAGAAGTGGCATTTTGACTTGTGTTGTGGTTGTTCAGTGGGCTGAGTTTGTTTTGATTGAATCTTCTGACAATTTTGGCCAATTTGCTCCAGGTGGGGATGGAACGGGAACCACAGCAGTGGCAGATGCAACCAAGTATCATTTTTAACCTTTTTCATCCTGTCTAAGTGAATTACTTCTTGCAAGTTTTCTAGTTGTTTTTGTGGTCGGGCTTCCTATACGGGGAATGAAGATAGAAAAATTTGCTGTTACAAATTTAAAAGCATTCAGGCATAGAACTTAGGAAGTGGTAATAATGGGATTAAGGAGCTTTGTGCAATTTAAATAGATAGTCCGGGATATTCAGAAACTTAGAGATTTAGTGTTGATTTTCTACTTGTGTGAACTGCCAGAGCTTAGTTGTAAAAGTGCTGTCTGTTAATTTGGATTGCTTTGTTCTAACCTATATGTGAAATGGATCATGGAGGAGCTAATGACTTGACATTGGTGTGTTAACTTAATTTGATAGTTGATATGGTAACAAAAGGGGGAAAAGAAAGAAATATTTGTTAGAACAACAAAACATTATTACTGTTTGTAAGTGGGTGGTAAATGATCTATGATGTAAGTAGAATACTGGTTGGGTTTCAAATTCCAAATATTAAGAATTTACTGGCCTAAATCTTGAGAAGGTGGAGCAGCTAGTGAAGTGGTGGCAGTATGAAGTTGATAAATGTATCTGATGGAAATGGAAACACCATATCAAAACGTTGTTTGGTACTCCATCATCATTTTGAGTGGCAACCATCATTAAGGCAAATTGAAAGTAAAAGGAAAGAAAGTGAGAAAAGAAAGGAAAATATACAGAGGAGGAAAGGAAATTATTATGCTAATACTAAATCTACTTTTTCTTCTTTCTTGTTGAATTTTATTTAATTTTTGTTTGTTTTACCACTCTGTACAGGAAGGAACTTCTGAGGGCTATTGATGTAAGACTTTCTGCAGTCAGGCAGGACTTAACTACGGCTTGTGCTCGTGCATCTGCTGCTGGTTTTAATCCTGATACTGTGTCCGAACTAAAACATTTTGCAGATCAATTTGGTGCTCATCGCTTGAAGTAAGAACACTTTAATCTTATCCTAGCTCTGTTTCTTTCTTTTACTCATTCTGTGTATGTGTAAAATGAACACGACACAGTTTTCCTACTAGTTTTACACTTTTACTACCTTAAGCCTTCTGTGGTCTAAATCTTTGTGCTGTAGAGAATATATATGAGGTAATTGATCAGCTTATATACTATTTGTAGCCTTGTAGGATTCAACACTTGCAATGATATTCGACTGTATATAGATCTAAATTACATTTTTAAATCTCCTTTTTTTGGATATGTTTTCTTTTTTTAGAGTCTTTTAAAAAATGCTTATATGACCATATAGATACCCTGGATATCAGTTGTTGCCAGTTCATTGTTCTTGATTTTAAATAGTCTTGATATTATTTCTTGGTATATAAGTCTTGTTCAATGGTTTTGACATATTGATTCCTTTTAGTGTGCAAATGGTTCAAATTCAATTTAGTGTCTATACAATAGTTGTTGAGCTGTTATTGCTCTACAGCATAAATAGATTGCATTCAGGTTGCAAGCTTGTGAAGCTGACTGCTGAACTTCTTTGCTATTAGAAATTTATTGATTACACCAGAAAATGGAAATGTTCACTTGCACCTATGAATAAGAAATACTGGTGATCTAGAAAATATTTCCCTATTTCCCAGTTTTAGCAATTTCCCTTGATTGATTGATTTACAATGGACAAGCAATGTTACTGACCCTGGAGCCTCTATATTAACCCAAGAATCTTAGAGCAATGATATCAGTACGCACCTTATGTAGTTTTGTTTTTGGTTGTACACTGCATGCAAATAGAGTTTCTTGAATCTTATATATTATTCTTCGACTTTACTTTTTAGATGACACCAACGCACTGTTGGGCTGCCATATAACCAGGTCTTGAATGTTGTTCTTTTGAACATTTTTCTGTCTCTAAAAGGAGAAGTTATCTATGTTGAACTCTTATTTCTGTTTTCAGTTTTTCTACTGGCTAGTAGCTTCCTAGTTCTTATATTCTTTCTTCCCTTCTCAAGGGTTACATATAGTAGTAGATTGTGCAACTTATTGGCAATTTAATGATAAAAGTAAATAGCTGACGCTGAGGCTACAACTTTCTTTTACATAAGTTGGTTGAAGTGAAAAATCCCACTCTTCCATTTTTTGAATGAATAATGCTATTGGCAGACATTGAGACCATATACTGTGTATACAATGTCTGATATAGAGCCACCAAAAGTCATCAATGAATCACGAATGATGTCTTCATGTGAAGTGACACTTTTTTTTGGTACATTATGTGAAGTGATACTAATAGCTATATGTCATTATTATGCACATATTATGTTATTTTAATGTGTGCAAATAATATTATTTTTTTAAATCATTATGAACTAAACTTTTCAATTATGTTATTTATAAAGGATTTATTAAATTTTATAAATTAAATTATAAGACTCAATTTATTAAATAACTTACATAAATTTTGTAAGACTTCTGTACACACATTTTAGTGTGAGCAACGTTTTCCTTGTCAAAATTAACAGGGGAAGTTGCTTTAACTGTCATTATGTGGAAGGTAGTGCAGGTATAATAAGTCTTTTCTACAAACTTCTTATCCGTTTAATTTTCTACTTTTTCAGCGGAAGAATTTTTTTACTTGGTTGGATCATTATTTCATTTCATATCTAATGTTGTTTCTGTATTTTGGCTTGGGGCAGTGAAACTTGCACTAAATTGATCTCACTGTACCAGAGAAGACCGGACCTTATCAGCGCGAGGAAGCCAGGTGGAGATGACAGGGAAATCCGATCATCAGTTGGTTCAGATATGTCCATCGACGACCCCACAGAAGATCAAGTTGGGTCCCACACCCGTGCCAATCAGCTCGAGCAATCAAATCCGTCCATGTGGCAACAGCTCAAGCCCTTTGCTACCTTCGCCTCGCGACGAAGTAACGGAAACGAGAGGGACGAAGCCAAGGAGGAAAAAAGCCGCGACGTTGCAGAGAAAGAGAAGAACGAGGAGGCTCCGGCGGAGTCGACGTCGTCATTGTCGAATTCTGCGTCACAGCCGGCGCGGCGACTGAGCGTACAGGACCGGATCAACCTCTTCGAGAACAAGCAGAAGGAGAACTCCGGCGGCAGCGGTGGCAAACCCATCGTTGGCAAATCGGTCGAGCTGCGACGCCTCTCCTCGGATGTTTCTTCGGGTGCTGCGGCGATGGAGAAGTCCGTGTTGCGAAGATGGAGTGGCGCCAGTGACATGAGCATCGATGTGAGTGGTGAGAAGAGGGATACCGAAAGCCCCTTGTGTACGCCTTCTTTCGCCTCCTCCGTTTCGCAGACCAAGTCTGATTCAGTCTTGGTTGAGAACTTTGACGATAGGGATCGTAAAGGATTTAATAATTCTAACAATTTATTCAATGCTGAGCTCCAGAGTTGTGGGCGTAGGTTTGATGATGTTGGGTTGAACGATCAAGCTGACTCCCGAACCAGTGTTGGGGTTTCTGCTACGAAAGAGGAGGAGGCTGGCTCCATTGTGGAAAACAATTGGAAGGATCGGGCTGCTTCTCGTGCTAAGTTCAGGTCTTTCACGGGTGGAGCAGAGCAGGTTCTGAAGAACGATCAAAGGTCTTCTCAGGAGAAGTCTAGAATTTCTGCTGTTGATGGAGAGAGGATGGGTGGTTATAAAGACCAAGTGGGTTCTGAGGCACAGTTGAAGGGTTCCTCAGGTCCGAGTGAGATTGTTGGAACTAAAACCCAGGTTGCTCCTCAGATGCCTGTTGGTGTTGTCGCCACCACTGTGGGGGATATTACATCCGACATCAAGTTGTCTGGTAGAAGGGAAGATGGCGTCTTGAGAAATCGACCAATTGCTCCATCACTTGTTAGGCGTTCTCATAATCATTCTCGATCACTTTCAGGACAATTTGATGGGGGTATAGGACTGAAATTCAAAGAAGCTTCTATTCATGTTGAGGGTGATCAAGTTACTCATCAGCCCCAGTGGAGGTCTACTGTTGGAGAGCTGGAGGAGGTGGTGAAGATGGACTCTTCATTCTCTAGCAAACAGCAAATTAAGGTTGAGGACTCTGAAGTGTCAAAAATGAAATACCAAAATTCTCATCCTGGTAGTCATGAACAGAGTAGCAAGTCACACAGTAAGAGGGATTATGCTAGGGTTGCTTATGGAAATAGCAAGTTGAACCTCCCCTTTAAAGAAGTTTTGGAAAGTCAAGATAGTGTTAATGTAGCCTCAGTTGCACCAATAGAGCAAGTTCAGAGGGTAAGGCAGTCAAAGGGAAATCAAGGGTTAAATGATGAGCTGAAAATGAAGGCAGATGAGTTAGAAAAGCTGTTTGCTGAGCATAAACTGCGGGTTCCTGGGGACCAATCTGGTTCTGCATGTAGAAATGAACCTACTGATACACTAGTGGAACAGGTTGTTAATCCTCTGCATAGACGACCTGGAGCAGTAGAGTTAACTCCTCAATTGCCTTCCAGAAACACAATGCTTGAACCGACTGTGAGTTCTAGCAATGTGGCAAACTTTGATGCTAAGCCGCTGATGAAAATGGTGCAAAATCACAATTATGGTGATGCTCTGAGGCGCAGTTTTTCGGATCTCAACTTTGGGGATGATTCTAGAGGAAAATTTTACGAAAAGTATATGCAGAAAAGGGATGCTAAATTAAGGGAAGAATGGAGTTCTAAAAGAGCTGAGAAGGAAGCCAGGATGAAGGCCATGCAGGATAGTCTGGAGCGGAGTAGAGCTGAGATGAAGGCCAAGTTTTCAGGTTCTACAGACAGGCAAGATTCAGTATCAGGTGCTAGTCGACGCATTGAGAAACTTAGATCTTTTAAATCAAATATCAAGGTGGAGCAGGTATTCTTTACTATTCTAATGACTTTTGGATTTAATGCTACATTTGTATCTTCGAGGATGTAATATTATATTTAAAACCTAAACCTCTATACTGAATCTCATTTAATATTTCCCCTCCTTTGTTTTTGGCAGCATCCAATAGATTCGCTTCAGAATGAGGACGATGAAGATCTCTCTGAATTGTCAGATGAAAAATTTTATGGACAGGGTAGACCATTTAGTGAGTCAGCCTTTGGGGATGGTGCTTCGGGGCAAAGTAGGAAAAACTTTTCAAACAGGAATATTTCGTCATCCACACCTCGCATAGTAGCAGCATCAATCTCACGTTCATCAGCCAAAGTTTCCAACTCTGGTTCTGCCAGGCGACGGGTAACGTCTGACAATCCTCTTGCTCAGTCTGTTCCAAACTGATCTGATTTAAGAAAAGAAAATACAAGGCCTTTTTCTGGAGTCAGTAAAACAACTCGTCCTCAGGTGAGAAACCATACCCGAAGCAAGAGCACCAATGAAGAGATGCCAGGTATCAAGGAAGAGAAGCCGAAGCAATCTCAGTCTACATGGAAAAGTTCTGCTGGTCCTGCAGAGTTTAAGGATTTGTCAGATGGTGTTGTTTTGGCTCCACTGAAATTTGATATGGAGAAGACTGATGTGGCCCACTATGATCAATCACCAAGGTCTTTCCTTAAAAAGGGTATTAGCAAGGGCCGTGGTGCCAGAGTTACTGCTGTGATGAAGGCTTCAATGGCATCTGGGACTGAAAAAATTGAAGAATTTGATGAACTGTCATTTGAGATGGAAGATTCAGTGGATATGTGCAAAGAGGAAGAAGATGATATTGAAACCATGGCTACTGATGATTGTACTTACACTAATAATGGGAAAGTACGACTGAGCCAAGAGTCTGAGAAATCTGGTAATTCTGGATCTGAAATTAGTGATTCTAAAAGATCTCTTGCTCAAGTAGACCCTGTCTCTGTGGCTGAAATGCCTACATCTATACCATCGACTTTCAACAATGTAGGGTCTCTACAGGAGTCACCAGTTGAAAGCCCTGTCTCATGGAATTCTCGCATGCACCATCCTTTTTCTTACCCACATGAGTCCTCTGACATTGATGCTTCCATGGATTCTCCAATAGGAAGCCCTGCTTCTTGGAATTCTCACTCCCATACCCAGGGTGAGACTGATGCTGCTAGAATGAGAAAAAAATGGGGAAGTGCTCAAAAACCTATTCTTGTTGCTAATTCAACCCATAATCAATCCCGCAAGGATGTCACAAAAGGTTTCAAACGGTTATTAAAGTTTGGGAGGAAAAATCGTGGGTCAGAGAGTTTGGTTGATTGGATTTCTGCTACGACTTCTGAGGGAGATGATGATACAGAAGATGGCCGAGATCCTGCCAATAGGTCATTAGAAGACTTGAGGAAATCGAGAATGGGGTTCTCTCATGGTCATCCTTCTGATGACAGCTTCAATGAAAGTGAGCTGTTCAGCGAACAGGGTATTTCTATTTTTCTCGAATTTCTTGTGACTGAGCTGTTTAGATTAAAGATTGAAGGCATTTTACCTTACACATTTAGACAAAGGTTTCTTCTATCAGATATGAATGAACCACGAAAGAACGTATTTTCCTTTGTCTTGTACGCATATTTATGTATTATATATTTGGATTTTGAATTTTCACTTTTGTTGAATGGGAAAAAGGCTGAATACTCTCGTTGACTACTTTGATTCTCAATTCTTGCAGTCCAATCGTTGCAAAGCTCTATTCCTGCACCTCCTGCTCATTTTAAATTAAGGGATGATCATATATCCGGAAGCTCGTTAAAAGGTGATGCCTCAGTAACCTAATCTTGTTCTAGACTTCTAGGTTAATTTTCTTATCCATATTTGCCATAATTACGAGTGCTAGGTCAATGTAGTAGTTGTTTGCCTGGTAATAAATTCAGTAAATCTTTCATATTACTCTGGATTTCATTGGTTTCCTTGAACCCAGGAAATGTCCTTGCTTTGTAAAGTCCGTTCTGTAGTTCTATGTTGCATAAAACTTGAAGAGGGAAGTTTCTTGCATTATTATTTTGTCTCGCATAGCATGTGATGGAAGTAGATGTTGTATATTGACTTTAGAGTAATATATGTGGTCTGGGTGTCTTTTGTTTGATCTCAAGAATCAAGACCCTTGATTTGTTCCTGCATTATTAAATTACCAACCCACGAATTTCACTCTATGCAGCTCCCCGATCATTTTTTTCTCTTTCAACTTTTCGAAGCAAGGGAAGTGACACAAAACCCAGATGAAATGTCACTAAGTGGGCCTGGCAAGTAATATGGATGATCTTCAAAGGTAGGGTGTAAAGGGCATTATTACATATATGATACGAAAACAAGAGGTAGGCATGAAAACAATTATCTATATGGTGGGGGTATGTATATTTTCTCAGATTTATGAGGTTTCCCTTGTGATTTAGTTAGATAATTGTGTTGAAATATGTTTTATACTGTATTCAATGAAGAGTCGCCTATTGGCGCAGTGTCATTGTGATTTTGGCAGTAAGAAGGCATTCTTTTACCCTTTGTTTTTGCTTTACTTCTGTCTGATGTATATCTCGAGCTTTTGTTAGAATCGGTATAGTCAAAGTTAATGAAGAGTGATGCGATTGCGGAGTAATAGCTTGCAAAAAAGATTATTACCCTTTCCTTTCCCACTCCATAAAAAAGAATAAGATATATTCGCTTTTAGTCCTTTACCACTTGCTACCTTTTTTTTTTGTTGGGTAATGATACAGGTACAAAGAAACTTTGCATACATTCTTACATTCTCTCTCTTCCATTCTCTCACTTTTCATTTTTAATGTCTCTAAGTGTAGGGGGATTGTACACTCCCACACGTAGTTTTAATATTTTCCTTTTTCTTTGCTGATGTAGTGTTAGCTGTATGCTCCCGGTTAATGTTTGTGGAATTTATACATTTAGAGTACTTGTAATTCATATTACAGTAATGTACGAGGGAAAACTTTAGATGCATTGTATTAAAGATTGATGTGGTTGTACCTTCCTTTTAAAATAAATGCTTTAAATAAATGTTTGAAGGAAATTAATCCTATTTACGCCATTTCTACATTGACGGGTGGATTTATAGTGACTGAGTATGTGGTAATTTCTTTGGTAAGCCTCGTGTAATTATTTATTTTTCTCATAATGTATTTACAATTGCACCTGCAATTTATTGGTTACAATAGTTAAATACTGTGAGACATGATTTTTAAAATTTAGTGCCAACACTTGGTAAATTTAGTAAAGACAAAATATCCAAAAAGTGAAAATCAACAGAAAATATAGTAACTGTATGTCACTTGAACTGGCTATTTGAAAGTGCGTTTTGTTGACGGATAATGTTGAGAATTGAAATAAAATGGATGTTCTTGACTCAGTTTCAGTTGTCACTGTCAGGTCTCAATCCAAAATTAAGCCAACATTATTGTACCCAATGACGGGCGGTTGGGGCACCATCTTTATTATCTCTTCTAGGAAGATTAGCAAGCTTAAGTTCTTCAATGAGCAAATGATGAGGCTGACTATCTGCATTCGATTTCTTGGATCAAATTGATTCTGTGCTAATTATGCTGCTGATGTCATACGTAGCTATTTTATTGATTCCTCTTACTATCTTCAAGCAAGTTTTAAGTTTGGGAGTCTTATTATTTATAAAAATTTTATTTTTATAATAAAATATAAATTATTAAATTTTATAAGATCTAACAAACTAATACATTACATCACTGAATTGTTAGGATTGTCACCGAGGTTAAAGATTTGGTTTGAGTTTTTAAATCGTATTTATTAGAAGGAATTATTAGTAATTAATTTAAAATATAAATTTATTTTATATGTAATAAAAATGTGTGGAGATTACATGAAAAAATTATAAAAAAAAAGAATGTATATTAAATAAGAAGTGAGAATAGCATTTTTCCACATTTGCATCCACTGAATACAGCCTTCAACGGAAAAACCAATATTATTAAACAATTTATTAATGCATTATTCCGTTGTAAATTGCGTAATAACATTTACGTATTATACATGTAGTTACCATTCGATGATTCCTTCGAACTTCTTGGTCAAAGTTTTTCACTTTTTATTTACGAGACAAGGCTTGGACTCCCTTACCTAGTCAAGAAGGGGAATTAGTAATGAGCTTCAGTCAAAGAGAGTACTCCTAAAAACAAATTACAAATTTTGCTTGCATGACAAATGGATCGTCATTGTTGCTTGATGTAGAGAGAAAGATTGACTGATCAGAACAAACACCCAGATAAGTCACTTCATTTCCAAAGTCAGTCATTTTTATAAGACCCTATGGGAATAGAATATACTTGCCACAAGTAAGTCTCAACTATAATTGTCAAGCCACGCGTAAGTGTGCTCAGCCGGCCACATTGTAGTGCATGCCGTCCATGCACAACTATTCAAATTAGACCCTTTATCTATAGAATAAATGAGATTACTTGAACCTCAGTGTCCCTTCATGTGTTTGATATTTCGCTCAGTCCAGTGTCTGATTCTGCTAGAAAACACAGGTGAATGAGCGACGTTGTCTGACACGTTAAACCAGTATCTGTGGACAACTACTTACAAGGTTGAACCTTTGCT
This sequence comes from Dicorynia guianensis, assembly GCA_037013595.1. Taxonomy (NCBI): domain Eukaryota; kingdom Viridiplantae; phylum Streptophyta; class Magnoliopsida; order Fabales; family Fabaceae; genus Dicorynia; species Dicorynia guianensis. Next base: position 32,647,356 of record JASUAB010000014.1, read on the forward strand.
GTTTTCCTTTTACCCCTTGTATTCCTTTCTCATTTTCTTATTCTGCTACTTCTACTTAAACACCAATCACTAGGACCTAGACAGCCATGGCTCATTCTTCCTTTGAGATTGACCACTACTGCTCAAGCCACCAGCGAAGGCACTACCCAACCCCGGTTCGTTCTTGCAATGTGTCACGGTCTTTCACAGCATCCAGCTTCCAAAGCAGTGCCAATTCCAGAAGTGCCCGCCGCAGCAGAGTCCCTGCCACACCCTTTGCTTCAGATGATGACCATTCATGGCAAGGAGAGGTTTCATGGAATTTTGAGGCCACTGGGTGGCGTGAGTACAGTAGAAACTTGGGTTCTGTTCTAAGTCCATGGGCAGATGGCTCCCCATCTGATCATCGCCGTGTGTCTCGTCAATCGGCCAATGATTACTACCTTTCTAAAACAAACGGGTTCAGAGGCCTCATTGACTCATATTATGAACATTCAGGGTATGTCCATGCTGGAAGGGTTGAGCTTCAGAGCTATGTTGCTAAGGACAATGACCAGAGTTACTTTGATCAGCAGAGTAAGTCTCACGTGTTCTCAAAATTGAGGATCATCAAAGAGGGGAGTAGTGGAAAAGGTAAAAAAATCCCCTTGGCTGATGAAGATGAGCTAAGTATGAATAGAACAACGGATCACTCTGTTAAATCACATGGTAGGTATGGTCAGGATCTTGAACTATCATATACTACTAAACATGATCATCGTGGGCATTTTGTTGGTCATGGACCATTATCACAAGGATATAGTCAACATGCCATGGACGAGGTTTCAGGATTTGATGAAGAGGGAGAGGAGGATTTGGATGAGGATGATGCTGTGCCCCCAAAGTCAGTTGGGCTGTTCAGCTTGTTCAGGTACTCAACAAAGTGGGATTTAATACTCGTCATATTGGGTTGTCTGGGGGCTCTCATTAATGGAGGTTCACTTCCTTGGTATTCTTATCTTTTTGGAGACTTGGTCAATAAGATTGCCATAGAATCATCCAACGGTGACAAAACGCAGATGTTGAAGGATGTGGAGAAGGTACAAATTCCTTTTTACTCTCCTTCCTTTATATGAATTCGAATGTTTGCATATGAAGTGAAAGTTTGGAGGAGATGGCTTTGTATGTTTGGTCCATGAGATAGCTATATATTTATTCCTTCTCCTTATTTTCATTGCCATTCTCTTTCAATTATAATTTTCAGATATGCATAATTATGACCGGATTAGCTGCCGTCGTGGTAGTTGGAGCATATTTAGGTAAGGATATTAAAATACTTATCATGGTCCTTTTCTTCCCCTAAGAAGAAAAAAATCGTTATATGACCCAGAACTATTGATATCTGAAAGGTCTTACAATAATTTATTGACCACTAAATTGGCAGAGATCACATGTTGGAGGTTGGTGGGGGAGCGATCTGCTCAAAGAATAAGAACTAAGTATTTAAGAGCAGTTCTTCGACAGGACATTAGCTTTTTTGATACCGAGATCAGCACTGGCGATATCATGCATGGAATTGCTAGTGATGTTGCTCAGATTCAAGATGTGATGGGAGAGAAGGTTAAACTCTATTTCTCTTTATTATATTGATGCCAAATCCCTTATATGAGAAGCTTTAATAACATCAACAGAACATTGAGTCTTGATACAGAGCTTTCATGTTTTGGTTTCTCTCTCTTTTTATTGATTGGTCATAGGAATGACAATGGTGTGAGGCGGAGGTGGAGAATGGTCCTTCACTCCCCAACCTCGAGGGGTCTCCCATCTTCAATTTCTATGGGGGAGTAGGTACTTGCGGGAATTTGAAATTTTAAAATTTTAAATATGAATAAAATAAGATTTTTTGTTTATAATTATATATGCAATTACTAATTTATCTTTTATATTATATGCTATTTAATTAATATATTGATGTATTGTAGTAAATTTTTATTTTGGGGTCTTACAGGATAGAAAGTAAACTCATTACTTCCGTCCCTAAAATTGTGACAAGGAAAATTTTTTTCCCATCCTTGCGTTGGTAGGGAGAAAATTTTCCCATTTCTTAACCAAAATCAAGGATTTCCCCCGGATCTTTGGCTAGCTTAAAAAAATTAACATTCCTAGTAAACCTATTAAAACGGACCTAACTCGTGATATGAGTTTATATATATATATAACCATATAAAATATGGATAAATTGACTTACGGGTAAATGAAAATGGTCCTATACTCTCTAAGAGATGGGTTGGTTTAGTATTTTTTTGATCTACCATAATTATAACCCGTCCTACCCATTTTGTTTAATTGCAAGCCTTTGCAAGGAGGGATGGCTTGCCTGCTTTGACACCCCTAATCTTTGGTTGATCAGCAGGCTTTAGAATTGTTGGCATCTGTTTATGCATCATAATATTTTATCAAATTGAACTTAGTATATTGAAAGTTTGGTTACCTTGTTCAAATCAGTGATAATATTTACTTATTTAGTATTTTATTTAGAGCAATACGTCACTGCTTTGGAATTAACTGGTATTTGTATAGACAGAAGAGTATGCTAGATGTTAAAAGTTATACTTATATTGACAATAATTGGCCAATCATTCACTGACATTCAAACTTCAAGGTAAATATGTATTGTAGCTCATCTTTATCAATAGTGAAGAGAACTTATATATACTTCTTTCAGCTGTCCTTTTTTTTCTTTAATCAAGACTTTAGTTATGTAAATTAGATTTATATACCACTAACACTAATGCTTTTGAACTTTTTTGCTACTGTAGATGGCTCATTTCATTCATCATGTATTTACCTTCGTATGTGGGTACACAGTTGGGTTTCTAAGGTCATGGAAAATCTCTCTGGTGGTATTCTCAACTATCCCAGTGACAATGTTCTGTGGTATGGCTTACAAAGCTGTTTATGGTGGTCTAACAGCAAAAGAGGAAGTAAGAGGAAACGCAGACTTTATTTACCGATTATTAATTCTCTGTGAAGTCTTAGCATTTTGTTCTCTCACATTTTTTAATTGTCATTTTCTTAAGGCTTCTTACAGGAAAGCTGGTAGCATTGCAGAGCAGGCCATCAGTTCAATCAGGACAGTGTTTTCTTTTGTTGCAGAAGGCCAATTGGCTTCAAAGTATGCTGAACTACTGCAAAAATCAGTTCCATTTGGGGTAAAAATTGGTTTTGCCAAGGGTGCAGGCATGGGTGTTATCTATTTAGTAACCTATTCAACATGGGCCTTGGCTTTTTGGTATGGCTCTCTCTTAATTGCCAGGAATGAGATAGATGGTGGCGCAGCTATTGCTTGTTTCTTTGGTGTCAATGTCGGGGGAAGGTATGATCTCACTTTCCCTTTCTTTCTCTCTTTAACATTGTAGACTGTGTTTGGATTTGAAAGCAATTAATCCATTATAAGGAAGAAATGATTAGCGTTCCAAGACTCCTTAAATTTTCTCATTATGTTTCTAATTGAGCTCTCAAAAGTCAAACAGTGACATTATTTTCTTAAATTGGCAGAGGCTTGGCACTGGCACTTTCGTATTTTGCACAATTTGCACAAGGCACTGTTGCGGCTAGCCGTGTATTCGAAATTATAGAGCGAATCCCTGATATTGATCCCTATAGCCCTGTGGGAAGGAAGCTTTCCAGTGTTCGTGGAAGGATTGAATTCAAAAATGTTAGCTTTGCATACCCATCTCGTCCCAATGCTCTAATTCTTTGTTCCCTTAAGTTAGTAATTCCATCTTCCAGAACTGTGGCACTGGTTGGTGCCAGTGGAGGAGGGAAGTCCACTATATTTGCCCTCATAGAGAGGTTTTACGACCCGAATGAAGGTAGGCATATGTCAAAATGCATTCCTGATGATGGATAAAGATATTTGGAATGCTAATGAGATTCTATCCTACTTCAGCTTGGTTCACCTTCAAATATCTTTGCAGGGATAATAACCTTAGATGGTCATGATTTGCGGACTTTGCAAGTGAAGTGGTTAAGAGATCAGATAGGAATGGTTGGTCAGGAGCCAATTCTCTTTTCCACAACCATACTGGAAAACGTGATGATGGGGAAGGAGAATGCCACCAAGCAAGAGGCAATTATTGCTTGCATTGCTGCTGATGCCCACAGCTTCGTCCGTAGCCTGCCACTAGGCTATGACACTCAGGTGCAATGACTAACCAGAAAGATAGTTCTCCCTTTTATAGAGAGCAGACAAATATATTCCACCATGCTAAGCTAGTAAAATAAACTTACAATTAACACGCTTCACCACACAAAATTAGCATACAATTAGGGAATCTTCTGTATCTACCGCAAAAAGTCTGCCGTCCCACCTAGAAAGGGCTTTTTTGTCCTTTAATTTTATAAAGATTTTATCAAATGAAGGCCACACACAAGATAGATACCTAGCCCCAGGATTAACACTCTGGCTGTTACTAAAAGATGTTTTTCTTTGGCAGGTTGGAGACAGGGGTACCCAACTCTCAGGAGGTCAAAAGCAGCGAATTGCCTTAGCTCGAGCCATGATCAAAGATCCTAAAATTCTTCTTCTAGATGAACCTACCAGTGCTCTTGATGCTGAGTCAGAGTCTATAGTCCAACAGGCCATTGACAAGATTTCTGCTGGCCGAACGACTATTGTCATTGCTCACAGGATGGCCACAGTGAGGAATGCTCACACAATTGTTGTTCTTGAATATGGTTCTGTCACTGAGTTCGGTGACCATCACCAACTCATGGGAAAAACTGGTGCCTATTATAACCTTGTCAAGCTTGCTTCAGCAGCCATTTTAAAACCCATGTCTAAAGAAAATGACATGCGAAAGGCTAATGGTTTTTCCATCTATGAGAAATCAATTCCTGATGTATCACAATCGAAACATGCAGTTGATATCTCAAGGTCTGAGTACTTAAAATCAACGCAAGAAGAAAAACAAACAGAGATGGAAGATGAACAACACAAAAAACCAAGAAAATTCCAACTTTCTGAGATATGTAAATTGCAAAAACCAGAGCTATTGATGCTGTTTTCAGGATTCCTTCTGGGTATGCTTGCAGGTGCTTTTCTGTCCCTTTTCCCATTAGTTTTAGGCATAGCACTTGAAGTATATTTTGACAAAGATACTCAAAAGATGAAAAGAGATGTTGGCCACCTTTGTTTAGTACTTGTTGGGATTGGATTGGGTTGTATAATCTCCATGACAGGGCAGCAAGGTCTGTGTGGCTGGGCTGGAATAAAGCTCACAGCGAGGGTTAGAGACCTTTTGTTTCGATCCATACTGAAACAGGAACCAGGTTGGTTTGATTTTGAAGACAACTCCCCCGGTGTGCTATTGTCAAGGCTATCAATGGACTGTGTTAGTTTTCGGTCTGTTCTTGGTGATAGATTCTCAGTCCTTTTAATGGGATTGAGTTCAGCTGCTGTTGGACTCGGAGTGTCCTTTTTCCTTGAATGGAGATTAACCCTTTTGGCTGCTGCTCTAACTCCTTTTACTCTTGGTGCAAGCTACTTAAGCTTGATCATAAACATTGGGCCAAGAGTTAATAACAATTCTTATGCCAGGGCTAGCAGCATTGCTTCTGGTGCAGTTTCAAACATGAGGACAGTTACTACGTTTTCTGCCCAAGAACTGATAGTCAAGTCCTTTGATCAAGCCTTATCAGAGCCTAGGAGAAAATCAGTAAAAAGATCACAAATTCTGGGTCTAACACTTGGTTTCTTTCAAGGTGCCATGTATGGAGCATACACCTTAACTCTGTGGTTTGGCGCCTACCTTATAAAACAAAACACAACAGACTTTGGAGACGTGTATAAGATTTTTCTTATTCTTGTTTTGAGCTCTTTTTCTGTGGGGCAACTAGCTGGTTTAGCACCAGATACTTCTATGGCGGCGTCTGCAATTCCTGGAGTTCTAGATATCATATATCGTAGGCCATTGATAGACGATAACAGAATAAAAGGTAGGAAAATAGAAACTTCAAAACCATTAGATATAGAATTCAAAATGGTGACATTTGCATATCCATTGAGGCCTGACGTGATTGTATTGAGGGACTTTTACTTGAAGGTCAAAGGTGGAAGCATGGTAGCCTTGGTGGGGGCCAGTGGATCAGGAAAATCAACTGTCATATGGTTGATACAGAGGTTCTATGATCCAAATCAAGGAAAGGTGACGATGGGCGGGTTAGATTTGAGGGAGATTGATGTGAAGTGGTTGAGGAGGCAGATAGCTTTGGTGGGTCAAGAACCTGCACTGTTTGCTGGGAGTATAAGGGAGAATATTGCCTTTGGTGACCCAGATGCTTCATGGGCTGAAATTGAGGAGACTGCAAAAAAATCTTGCATTCATAAATTTATCAGCGGCCTTCCTCAAGGTTATGAAACCCAGGTATACTCCTAACTAATAGATATTCAAACCTTCTACCCCAAAGTAAAAATGGGCAAGTCTAGTGTCAAAATGGTGGAGTTGCAAAAATATTACCATTGATTTGATAGGCAGTTAGTCATCTTGTAGTTTGTTGAGGCTGCTTATGATATTTTGGCTTCATTGTTGTGAAAATAGCATAACTCAAGTTTATATTTCACAAAAGATGATATCTGGATAATTTTCATGCTCACATAACATAAAGTAGATCATAGCCCTTCATTCCTAGAAAAGACTTCTCACTCTCTTGAGTTTTTTCTTACGTACTATAGGTTGGTGAAAGCGGGCTCCAGTTATCGGGTGGCCAAAAACAAAGGATTGCAATAGCAAGGGCCATTTTGAAGAGATCAAGAGTACTGTTGCTGGATGAAGCAAGCAGTGCCTTGGACTTGGAATCAGAGAAGCATGTCCAAGATGCGCTCAGGAATGTTGCAAAAGAGGCAACAACCATAGTAGTAGCACACCGTCTTTCTACAATCAGAGAGGCTGATGGGATCGCAGTTGTGAGAGATGGGGCGGTGGTGGAGTATGGAAGCCATGACACTCTTATGGCTTTCCATCTTAACGGTTTCTATGCTAGCCTGGTTCATACTGAGACTGAAGCCAATGCCTTCTATGGGTCCTAATAATCTAAGATTGTAATATTGTTTTGAATATGGCTAAACGCATAGAGTGACTCGTAGGTAAAAAATAACAATTGGATAATCATAGATAATGCCTACTTCAATTTATGTTGTTTCTTTTCTACCTATTTTGCTACATTTTATGGAGTGGAGAGAAGAACAATTTATCTCCCTCAGTATTTGTCTCACAAAAGTGGGAACATCTATTGTCCCACACGTTAAGGCATAATACATCGATTACCTATTGGCAGAAAGGGATAAATGGATAAAATTCCCAGATCGGGAATCCAAATGGGTGTTACATTGCTGTTATTTGAGATTTTTTTTTATTAAGTAATAAATAATAATAGTTGCACAATTTGTGTAAGAGTTGTGCATAATCCGGATGGTTGAGACAAAAAGTTCAGACTCCTCTCATTCAGCCTATGTCTCTCCCTCAATGGAAGACAACGAGCTTATCTTGAATAATAAGCTGCAGCTTGGCCAATTCTTCGATGTGGACAAAATGGAGGCTGGGAAGCCAGTCCCTATTATTGTTGGGGTTAGACCAGTTCCTGGACGGCGTAAATTTGTGGGAACTCCTAAAGATTTGATGCAGATGTTAGATCCATCAGAGGGTCCAGTACAATCTGAAAATGAAGGCGTTGATGGTTCCAAATCCATGGATGTAGCAGAAGTTAAAGAGAAAAGTCCAAGGAACAAGATTGTTATCAAAAGGAGGACAAGGGTGTTGTTGCATCCAGGTATATGCAAGAAGTTTTAACAACAGACTCAAAGGTGAATGGGCCAGATACTAATGGTGGAGGCAAAGGCAACGATTTAGAAAATGGTGGGGCAGGCTAGAAGGTCTGATCAGTGTTAGGAAAGCAAGAAGAGATTAAAGGTTAGGTGAGAATTTCGAAATGGCTTCGAATTTTGAAAGGAACAAATGAGTTTTAGGACATATTCTTTCTTTCTGTAAGTATTGCATGCCATTACCGTGAATTTTAGGACGACAACATATAAAAAAAAAAAAAGAAAGAAAATTAATAACCATGAAATTTAATTCTGGATCTTACCAGTTTGAGATTTTGTTATACTTCAGTGAGGATGTAAGAATGTGATGCTTCATATTGCATACTACAACACTAAAAAATGTTCATTGTAGAACGAGTCTACATGTCACCACTTCTGTAGCACGGCAGTCGTCTTGAAATTGAAATCAGACTAAATAAATAAAATTTCACGACAAGTTAAATGAAAAATAAAACTCCTTAAACTGTTACTTTAAGCGATCAGAATAATTGATTTATTGAATAACAAAATTTAATGATTTAATAAATTTAATAATTTAAATTTTTTAAAATAAAATTTAATTTAAAAAATAATAAGACTGAAACCTATTTCTAAGTCAATAAACAAAATGAGGCAGTGACTTCGCATCACAGGTACTTCCAACAACCCCAACTAGTAATCGTTCTGAAACACTTTCACCAAAGCATGATCTAACAACGTCCAGGAAACTTTTAAAGTGCCTTCAAGAGCACTTATCCCAAAAACTATTACTACCAAGCAGGGAAGTTTGAACTTGAAGTATTTGTCCAGCAACAAAGATAAAAGCCATACCTCGGAAGCAATTTTTGCTTAACAACGAAAACCGTCAGTTTTCCTTTGCGTATACTGCCTTTAAAACGATTTTGGTTCCTTCTCCTTAACTACTAGCTTTATGTGCTAGTTTGAACCCAACTATACATGATCCTTTCATCATTTCCGTTCCGCCACTAAATCTTAAATCAAAGTATCTCCTATTCTTAACAATAGAGGAATTGGAATTACGGAATAAACAGGTAAAAACTGAAATATACAGATATAAAAGAGGCTTGAAGATATTGCTATTCAAGGACCTGAGTAGATAAGGTTGCAATACAAGATCCGACCCCAAAAAACCTACAAGCAGATAACAATTGGCACGCAATAAACATTACCACATCTCCCAAAGTGTATATAACGGCAACTTTCCAAGACACCGAACATACTACGATAATAAAATATATATATATATATATATATATATATATATATATATATATATTGAAATTTATAGGATGCATAGAGCACGTCTCTAATGCTGTCTGAAAGTGAGATTCACTCGGCCAGGGCGTAGATTTGTTTCTTCCAGCAAAAGCTTGGGGGCAGTGTTTGGGTGGATAACAGTTACGCCATGAAATATATTTCTGGATCTCCCACCAAAGATCAAAACATCTCCTGATTCTAATACAACTTTTTGTGCCTTATCAACATCCCTTTCGCTACCATACAAAAAGTCTGCTGAGTCTCCAATGGAAAAGGATACCACTGGCAAACCTTGTCGAAGACTTTCTTCACTTTCATCTTTGTCCTGCAAGTAAAGTCACAAAATATAATAAAACATAGATCCAAAATTGAACTATAAAGAGTAGTGTTTGACTTGCCTGCCCTTTTTCTTCTTCCTATTTTAAACGAAACATAGCTAACCAACCAAAATTTTTTCCCTTTTATTCTTTCTGTTCTGGGAATTGAGATTGTTAGTGGAACTGGCAAAATTATTCCTCATGCACTTACACACAAACATCATCAATGCACTTGATGCCCAAGTAACAATGATTTGCTTGAAATGTTGAGTAAAGCAAAATGAACAAAGCCTTATTACATACCTGATGAAGACCTAGACGCCCATTTTGCGAGTAAAAATTGACAAGACATATGTCTGGTGACATCAATGGAAGTATATCCTCTGGATTTTTTGTTTTACCATCTTGCTCTATAAGGACATGGGAATCCCTAATTGCTTTTTCAACCAACTGATGAAATTCCATAGGAATATTAGGCGGCTTTGCTCCATCGAATGGCCTGTGGTCTCCATATTCACTAGTCTGAGGATCCCAGTTCTTACCCAGACACATCATTTTCAGATGCAATTTTGTCCCTTCTCGATAACCAGGCTGATAGAATCCTCCAAAACCCAACCCCAATTCCCGGCATCTTTTTACTATCTTGACCTAGGTGTATAAAGATATAAAAGATATCAATTAATGATCTCACACACATAAAAACATATAAGTCGTCATACTCAGAGGCAGCCAGATTTTGGTCGAGAGTCATAGTTAGTATCTACTTATGCATAACAAATAAAGCTTATAAAATACCTCAATTTCATTGAGCAAAATCTTCAAGACTAAAAATACAAATAGATAAAGTAATTAGAAGAAAGAGAGAACCATGCAGCACCTGGTCACTGAATGAAATGTGCCCCTTCAATAGAACCATCCCAGACCTCAACATAGTTCCATTTTTGGCATCCATATTGCGTCTGATTTCATTCCGCCTTTCTCTGTTCTGTACAAGTAACGATGGCTTCAACATAAAAGTTCCAAATTCTTTAGGTGGGCATATATCAAAGGGATCAACTGACGATGGCTGCTTCGAATACTCTTTTTCAAGGCCAGTTGTATTTATGGGAGCCTTGTCTGGTGATGGTCCCTCAGCATCAACGGGTTTCAGATGTTTGGGCTTACTTTGCAGTTCAATTATATGTTTGTTGAAGACATCGGAGGGCAGTGTTCCAGAATTTTTTATTCCCCCACTAGCAACTTTCTCATGGGAGTCTCCAGAGCCGGAAGGAGCATATGGTGAAGGGCCATCCTTCTCAGAAACTGATTCCAAAGAAACTTTGCCATCACTTCCTTCTGACCGACTACCAAAATTACTGCCAGACAGGTCACCTCCAACAACCTATAGATAAGGGCAATAAATATATCAATATATACTCTAAATCTTTAATAACCCAATCTTTCACCTTTTCCTATTAAGCTTAAGAGTCATAGACTCGTAATAATCATATAAATTAGACACACATTTTCTGTTGAATTACTGCAAGACTTCTATCCAAAACATTTCAAAACAACAGATAGCTTTATCACTCATTATTTAGGCCTGCAGCAGATGTATAGGAGTATATTTTTTAAAAACAGAATCAATTTCGTCCCAGAACAAATGCATTTCATAGTAATAGGATTTTCTCAATGCAACCACAAAAGCGCACACAGAGGGAAAATAAGAACACAAAGAAATAAAAAAGGGGAAAAAAGAAAACTTGATGACAAGGGCGACTTACTGGGCCCCCAGCATTATTTAATTGACAATTAGGACGCGGAGACCATCCCATCGGAGACGAACGGCCTCGAGTGCGAGACCATGTCGCCGGAGACGAACCGCCTCGCGGGTTCCTGGTTCTACCTCGGCCTCGATTCATTGCCCTGGAATGCGAAAAAGCAGATAAATTTGGCGGGAAAACTGGGTCCCGATTGAACTACGTATTGTGTATCAGAATAAAATAATGGGAGTGATTATTGATGGAACGAGAGAGTAGAGCAACGAAATGGGTGATTTGGGGTTGAAGGAGATAGAAGTAAAAAAAGAGCAGAGCAAGCGCTTGCAACGGAATTGTGGAAGACAAAAGCGCGATAGTGATCATACATAAGCGTGCAAAGGAAGCAGAAGCTTTGTCAAATGTAAAAAATTTTGGCCTTTGGAAAACCAAACGGCCCCTTTGGTTACTCCACTTTGCAGTGGAAACAATAAAGAGAGGTGAAATTGAGGTCTGCAATTGAGGGGGTTAAGGAACTTTCCCACACAAACATCCTTTTTATGTAATGGTAGCTTCAACACAGATACTAATTTATATACTATATTCTCTTTAGTGATTTTTAATAATTTTTTATCTAATTTTTTAAATATATAATGGGTCAATTTTTTAGTTATTATTTGAATTTTATATTGATTTCTCTTTCTTACATTTTATACTTTTGTATCCTGAGGATAAAAAGATCTCGATCGAATAACTAGCACTAGGAATAAAATTTACTCTATACATATTTTGGGCAATGTATTTAAATAAGAATAATAAAAAAGAACTCTTTAGACCATTTTATCTATTAATATGACTTCATGTATAATCATTTAATTAAATAAAAATAAATTTATTATTTATTATAATAATTTATATAGATACATGTCTTAACTTTATATTATAATAATTTCTAATTTTAAAACTTAATATTAGTAACATGCAATCCTCCTACAATGAAACTTATAATGAGACTCTCACTTGTCAGCTTCTTATGATCAATTTTTTAAATTTTTTTTTGCAATTCCTTAATTTGCCACCATAGGTAATGTGAGGCTCGCACTATTGTATGATGTTGCATAAAATGAGTGAGCATCATAACGTACATGATATTTGACTTTGTTATGCAAGTGAGTGGGGGAGGGTTGGCAAATGGGAACAAGAAAAGGGGGAAATTTTTTTTGGTGAGTAAGAAAAGGGGAATTTTTTTAGATTCATTTATTTAGTATATCGTTGCCACAGATTTGAAGTACCTTATGTTGGAAATGATGATTATTATGTGGCATGAGTTTGGTTGGAGACTCTTATTGATAAGTAAATGTGTGATCAGGAATAGATTCATGAAAGAGGGTTGCTAGAAGTAGTATAATTTGTAGTTAGAAGGAAAAGACTCATCTGCTTCTGATTAGGAAATGGAAATTTTCTGAAATACAACACTTCTGTAGGATGGATGGAACTGATAAAAAATTAATGAACATAGAGTTTTTTTTTTTTTTTTAATAAATGGACTGGATTGTTTTGGATGACAACTAGATAAGATGGAAATAAATAACAAATGAGTATTCATTGTTCTTAAAAAGTTTGAGCGGATATCTATCTATATATGTGCCTGTCAGTTTAAAAGCTTTGAAATGGTAAGATTTCTAGTGATATGAAGGCTTATAAGATCTGTTTGTTCTAAAGTGTACGGTAATATGACCAGAGGGCTAGACTGAGAAATCTTGATTTTAATTTTAGTTTTACTTCTCTGGGAAGCGGGGATGAGCTGCATGAGTGATTGCTATCGGTCCCAACGATCAATATATCGGTCCCAGAAGAGATTAATGTTACTGTGTCTAATCTATGGGGGAGTGGTTGAAAATTTACACTTCTGATGGTAAAAGGAAATTTCGTTAGATTGATCATTTAAGATCATCGGGTTGTACTCATTTTCCATTTGATTTAAGAAGACATGCTTGAATAAGTCACATTTAACTTACGTCTTAAGACGTATTCTTTAACCATGTTTAAGAAAGAAAAATTGATGAAACAAGAAGGAAAAATTATTGAAACGTCTTAAACATAGTCACAACGTACTGTGCAAAGATATAGGTTTAAAGTTTTTCTGCTCAAACTACAACTATGATATGTGCAGCAACATGGGGGTGTTTTTTCCATCTCCATTTTGTAATATTTGATATTTTCCTCTTTATCTCAAATTTGTTATGCATTCCAAATTTCCAATCGTCGAGTTGTCTTATACCTTAAAGTATGATTATCACTAGGGTTTGTTCATTTTTTTTCTTGCCTATAGGTCTTCTGTTGTCTAACCTATATTTTGGGAAGACTTGAAGGATAGGTGCAAAGGGTTAAGGTTTGTTGCTACAGAAGAGCAGGTAAAATTATCAAGAAGGTAGATTTATAGAGAATGTAGATTTGAAAGAGGGAAAACTAAATGAGACGATTGATTAACTTCCTCTTGTCCTTGCTGTAGAGAAGATTGGAACTCAACATTCCTCAGATACGCGGTGGATGTGCCAAATTCACATGATATATTCCAAAAGAGCCTGCATTTGTCTTTTCAATCTTTTGAATGTGCCAATATGGCACCGGTGAAGAACATGGAATATCATACCCTATTGTGTTTGCATGTGTTTTGATGAATGTGTCGTAAAAAATGTTTGTCCATGTGTTATGGAAAATTCAGTGTGAAATCCCAAGCTTTACAAGTCCTACCTTATGAATATTTATCCGTGCTGGGAGATATTTCCCATGCTGTTATTCTGCCCATTGTTATGCCATACTTCTTTTGATCAGAGAGATAAGTGATTCTTACATATTTGTTAAATTCTTATTTGAGCACACACAAAAATAACTGCTTGCATTTGGATTATTGTAAACAATATTTTGCTAGAGTCCTTGTCCATTCTTCCCTCATCAACCTTCTTCAACTTTTGCAGAATGCAAGATGTGCTACAGAACAAACTCAAACTGTTACTCGCCAGGCTCCTACAATCACTCATATTCCTAGTAATTTCTGATTACCAATATTAATAACTTGTTAAACTCTATTGCTTGTCCCTTTCATCAAACAATAACCTCTCCAAGTTGCCGCAATTGGATGCTGTTCCATTAATCAGAATCATGCATTCAGATTTTGAAAACAATAATCATTAAGGACTTGTTCTTTCTTCTAAAAGTAGTATTTTGTTCTTGAAATATGGAAAATGGAGAACCAGTCAACACATGCATGATTCTAATCCTATTCCTAACTTCTCACTCAACCCACTTAGGCGTGATTCTATCCTAGTATGATACACAGAACTTGATAACAATTGTTCTTGTCTTCTATCATGCATGATTCTAACTTGGTAACCATGAGGAAAGGGGTTTGAATCCTATTCCTAACTTCTTACTCACCCCACTTAAGCGCTATTCTATTGGTAATAGTGCGTATCTCGGCAAAGAAACTCTTTAAGGTATGTTTGACACACAAAATCTTGAAACATTTTTGAGAATGTAAAGGTTGAAATGTTTAATTTCCACTTTGCTGTGAAATTTTAAAATTGATTTATAAGAATTTAACATTCCTTGGAATAGAGAATTCCTAAAAAACCTGAGAGTTACCCATGTGAGGAGGCAGGAATCCTTCATTCCCACCTTTTGGAATGTGAAAATAATTTAAAAAGATTATATTATCCCCAAACCCTAAAATCTAAAATTCTTAAATTTCAATTTCTAAATGTTAAAATTTTAAACCCCTAACTTAAGAACCATAAACTCAAAATCTCAAAATTTAAATTCCAAACCCTAAATCCTAATTATCCATAAGGGTACTTTTGAAAAATAGTACAAGATTCCTAAGAGTATAAATGTTCAATCAAACATAAGAATCCTACATTCCTAAGAATATTTATTGATATTCTTATGATAAAACAAAATAAAAATATACATTCTTATAAATCTTATTCTTGGTTACAAAATTCTTAAGAATGTAGTTCGACATGAGAATTTCAGGTACGTTTAGTTTGCAAGAATATTTTCTGTTTTTATTTGAATTTATTTTTATTGAAAATAATTCTTTTGAAAATAAAAATATATTTGGATTGTATAAGTCAATTCTATTTCTAAAAAATGAAAACAATTAAAAAGTATTTAGTTTAAGGTTTAGGATTTATGTTTAGGGTTAAGATTTGAGATTTTAAGGTTTGGAATTAATGGCTTTGAAAGTTTAGGGCTTTAGGATATAAGGTTTAAAATTTTGGGGTTTAGAATTTTTGGGTTTTGAGTTTAGACTTTTAGGATTCTAGGGTCCTGATGTTTATAATTTCAAGTTATGATTTAGAGTTTAGGTTTTAAGTTTTGAGGGTTTGTGGTTTAAAATCTAAGATTTAGAGTTTTAAAATTTAAGATTTAGAGTTTTAGAGTTTTGAATTATGAGATTTAAGATTTAAGGGTTTAGAAATTTAAAATTTAAGATTTTTAAATTTTAAATTTAGAGCTTACATAATAATTTTAAAATTGTCACTGTATTTTTTATCTATGTTTTCTACTTTCAAAATTTTATACAGAAAATACTAAAAATATCTTTTAATTATTTTAAAAATTTTGTCTTTTTAAAAAAATATTTTCAGTAAAAATATTTTTACTTTTTTGCAAGTAAACGTATTTTTACTATCAATTTTTGTTTTCATTGAAAATAAAAACAAAAGACAATCAAAGCAAATGTAACCTTAGATTTTAGGTCCCAAACACCGTTAGAGCTAGGATTGCTCTTCTCGAATTTAGGATTGATTCGTTTGTGCTCGTCGAAGGCAATTGAGAGACCAAATGAGGGTAGTCAGATATATGAATCGTCTTTAGTCTCCTCTTTTTTGACAAGGATAATTTTACTATCAACCATTTTGTCACATGATCTATATATCCATACACTCATTACTATTTATTGGAGGAAAATGTTATATGTATGTGTGGGGAGCATATGCTCACCACAAGTATAAATAGAAAAATTTGAGAGGAAAAGATAACAAAGAGTGAAAATGTGAAAGTGTGTGTACATTGGGCACATATTTTTTATGTACCTTAATCATTACTCTTTATTAGACGTGCTGGACCTATATAGATAAAGTGATTATATAATAAAGTGATTGTAAGCAACAAAGTATTGGCACAGTAATAATTAGTTGTACCTTGAGAAATTTTGAGACAATTTACTAATATGAGTTTAATTTTAGAATCCTCTTGTTAAGAAATTTTTTTGTTTACAGTTCTCATTTTAGATTACTTTTTTACCTAAAGAATTAGGGAATATCCTTAAAAAAATCTAAAAGAAGGTGATTGTCGAAATAACACCCTCTTTCTACATTCTCGTATTTTAGATCTTTAAGAATTGGCCAATAGCTATTATACTCACATGAAACACAACCAGCGTAGATAAATTGTTAGTCATATTTTTTTGTAGTATATTATCGGGGCTAAATGCCCAACAAAGAAAAGGAGAATAATTACAGCACAAAAATAATTCTGTTCCTTCTCATCCTTGTGAGATCCGCCGAAAACAAAGTGCTTAAGCTGGGGGGGATGTCCATGTAAGTCTGGTAGCCTTCCACCTCATTGACTGCCTTGTTTGCCATCCTATTAGTGCAAAAATTGCCCTCTCAAGTGTTGGAGAATTTAACCGTCCAGTCTCATTTACACCATTCTCAAACGTGAGTCGCGATCTGTAACACTTCATTATTGATATTAACGTGATGGTGACAAATCATATATATTAGAGCCCATCTACAACAGAAAATAATAATGTCATATTTTGTTTAAAATGGTGTTGTTGCTCTAGATTTTTTTATCATTAGACATGAGCAGTTTTTGAAGAAAATGACTTTCTCTATTAGTAGCAGTAATTATTGTCGTTGTTATAATTTTTAAACATTGACAATAAATTTTACAACTTTTTTCATATGAAAAAAATGTAGCCTTACAAATTTTGTTTTGGAGGTTATCTTTGTGGTTTTTTTATATTTTTTAAAATTAATGTAAAATGTTGAATTGATTGTAGTTTATAATTTAAATATGTGAAATTTTATAAATTTAATAATGTAATTTATTTTATGTGAAATTTTTATTATGGAACAGTGAAACTGTCTTGAACGGGTTGGCTTGGGTGTAAATTTTAGTTTTACGAAGCGTTTCGTTGTACAAATTGGCCCGTCTACGGTTCTCTTCAAACGCAGTGCATCCTCATTTAGTCCAAGATCTTCCCTTGATTCGGACGTCTGTCTCTCTTCGCCAATTCATCGATCGGCTGGACCAGTTGCAGCCACACCGACGACGGCTATAGCTGCGGCGGCTCCGGCCACCGTTTCATCGCCATTCTATCTCGTTTGCTTAGGTTAGCCCTTTTTCTCTCTCTGTCAACGTCTTAGTCTTCTTATTTCTCGTCGTCTCCATCATCTGTTTTACCCTTTCCTCTCAGTTTGTTCCTAGACTTTGTTAATGGCGTCTGTATTTTGGTTTTTCAGCAATTCTTCTATCTTTTCTGCAGAATTGTTTAAGAAATCGCTGGAACATGATGAATTTGGGATTATTGATTGTTTTCTTGACATTTGAAAACTGGACATGGAACTTAATGCAACCATCTCTCATCCAAACAACCCAATTCATCTTCACTTTGAAACTATCGCCATATCTGATTAAAAGTACAAGATCTGAATGTCGTAATTAGATCCTGTTTAGGTCTTGCTTTGCCATTTACGTTTCCTTGGCTTTTTTGTCACGAGTCGTTAGATCTTTCATAACAAGTAATCAATTCCTAAATGCTATAACGTACAAGGTATGCATGATTGCTGGTGTGAATATGATATGTTTTGTTAGTGCATTTAGTTAGTAATTGGCATTCAGTTTGTTGCATTAGGTTCGGAGTTTTGGAAAATAATTGGGTTTTTTCGAAACAAAGTATGCCCTTTTTGAATTTGTATGACGAAATATTTATGTAATTCTATATTATATTATTTCATTTTCGTGGAGGGCTTTGCTGGACACGCGTTATAGATTAAGGGAATTTGGCGAAATGGACATTTTTTTTTGGATTATATCAGTTCGAATTGGAGTTTACTATTATGATGTAAAGGAATGGAGTTTCCAAATGAAATACTAATTCTGAGTTGGCCTCCTCAATACAATGGATTGCATTCTTTTTTTTTTTCCCAAGCACATAAAGAAATAACCTGCGATTTTCTCATTCTCCCTCTTTAATTGTTAAATGTACTTGCACCCTTGATTAATTTTTAAATTAAAAGCAAAAGAAATTATATATGTATCCTATGGTTACATTTTGTTTTTTGAAATCAAGGTCCTGCTTCTGACTTTGTTTCATTTGGTTAATGTTTTTGACTGTTACTTCAGTGAATTTTGGTTTACTTGCAAAGTTCTAAACTAAGAGGGCGCATTGTGAGCTAAAAAAGATGGTGAAATTGACAATGATTGCTCGTATTACTGATGGCCTTCCACTGGCAGAGGGACTGGATGATGGCCGTGATCTTAAAGATGCTGAATTTTACAAACAGCAAGTTAAGGCATTGTTTAAGAATCTTTCAAGAAGACAGAATGAGCCATCAAGGATGTCAATTGAAACTGGCCCTTATGTTTTCCAGTATCCTTTTGCCTATGCATTGCATAATTGTTTTGTGGTAGTATACTAATTGGTTGATTATTCTACTTGTTCTGCTGTTATATTGTATTGTGAAGTTCATCTTTTATCATTGATAATATCATCCCCTTCTTGTTTCAGTGACAGTAATCTCAGACACTGACATGTCTCGTGAGCAATGTTAAAAGTATGTGAATTATTGAACTGTCCATAGTTTACTGTTCTTAAAGATCAGAATCTTGTTTTGCTGTTGAATCACAATTTAGATCGTGCTATTTACAATTGTTATGCCATGCAAGTGCAAAATGGGATACCATCATGATCACAACCTGGCTGCCTTAGCAAGTTACTTCCTTGTCTCCAACTGTTGGGTTACATTTTAAAATCATGTAATGTATTGCATTTACTTGAAATGGAAGAGTGATTATAACCATATGTGGCCTTGACAAAATTTTAGTTATATTATTGAAGGACGTGTCTGTTACTTGACAATGTGTGATCGAGCTTATCCCAAGAAATTGGCCTTTCAATATCTTGAAGAGCTCATGAATGAGTTTGAGCGTGTCAATGCGTCTCAGATCGAAACTGCTGCCAGACCTTACGCCTTCATTAAGTTTGGTAGATATTCATGTCTATACTTGCTTCATTATTTGTGCATGATATTTTGTCATATACTGTTCACAGTATTTTCCAATCCTCTGGTGCTTAATTTCCCTTTTTTCCTTTTAAATGTTTAAAAGACACTTTTATACAGAAAACAAAGAAACTGTACCAGGATACTCATACCCAGCGTAATATTGCAAAGTTGAATGATGAGCTATATGAAGTCCACCAGATAATGACTCGAAATGTGCAGGAAGTTCTCGGTGTTGGTGAACAGCTGGACCGTAAGTTATTCCTTCTATTTTTTGAATGACTTATAGCTGTGTCATTTTTTCTGCTGATAGCTTAGGGACAGCAACATTGAAAATCTAAAGTTACATTCCTCACTAATTAAAATTGAATACGAAAATTGAGGCCTCTGCTATGTATAGTTCCACTGCAGTTGGTTTTATCTCGCTACAGTTGACTTATAATGCTTGTAATTGCCCATTCTAGTTTCTAAGTCAGACAGGAACCGGTGCAAGCAATTACTGCTACAATTTTTATAGCAATGATTCCACCTCTGTTACACTGATTAGTACACTCCTCTAATTATGCCTTCTTCTCATGTAGTTTTACTTTCTGCTTTATATTCTGTATGTTTGCTATATTGCCTTCTTGTGGAGTTCGTTTTGTGCCCTTATTTGATTCCAAATTTCAACTTGCAGAGGTCAGTCAAATGTCCAGTCGCTTAACATCAGAATCTCGCATATATGCTGACAAGGCAAGAGATTTAAATCGACAGGTTGGTTCTTTTCAGTTTACTGCATCATGCACATGATATTTAGCAGTTTACCTACCATTTTGGCTATTTAATCTTTGTTCATTTTCACTGATGGTGCATATTAAATGAGAATTTAGTAAAAGGTCGTCCTAAGACTTGCCAAAATGTGCAGATTTTGCCATATTAGTATGAATTATGCACTTCCCTTTTTTGTGGCGTTTACTTGAATATTGTTTAGACTGATTTGTAACATGATTCTTTCTTTACTTTTTGGTTATAGATCTTCGAACTGTTTAGATACCTGGATTTTAAAGCTGAGAAATTGTTGTATGTTATAAATCCATGACTGTTCGTGTAAAATTTTGCATCCATGCATTACCTTCTTTTGTCTTAGCATTTTGGACATGCTTGTCACTGATATATGTGGCGCGTGTTTTGTTTGTAGCATTGAGTAGTCAGATAGAATTATAATGCGTATATCATCTTGACATGAGATTGGTTCAATTTATGGTACCTTCTTTATTGATATTAAAAAAAAAAAACTACATAAACATGGACTACCTATGCCTGCGGATAGCCTGTAAGTTGAATAACTTTATGAGGTTGCTATAAGCAGCTTACGGCTATTTTTAATCGTTATTTCTTCTGTTGAATAATTTCCATTTTCCAGTTGTGCCAAATATATGTCTTGTTTACCTCTGTCAGGGTCCAGCTATTTTCCACTATAAAGCGATGGTGTTTCTTATAAAGAAAGATTGTTATTCTTCATTGTTTAATGAAAAGTTGATGGGGTTGATTTAACCGCGCCATGTCTTGGGAAATGAACAGTTGTTTTCAAACATTTGGCTTATGTCTGGATTTAAATTGTAACAAGTATTGTGAGTAGATAATTGAAATTCAATCTTAATTGTAGGCTCTGATTCGGAAGTGGGCTCCTGTTGCCATCGTACTTGGAGTTGTCTTCCTACTTTTCTGGGTCAAAACTAAGCTTTGGTGATCCAGCATAGTATATGACAATTTATTCTGCCTTTTGTTGCCATCTCTTCATGCTTTCGTCATATCATTACCCTGACTTGCAGAGATTAGTGGAAACCGTATACGCAAGAACTGATGTCTACTTGCTGTGGACAACTCTGGTTTAGCAAAGATTATCCTGTGTTACATTTGAGCATGGCTGTATCAGGCTTTCTGGAACAGATACCTTTTACCTTTAAATAGAGGAGCCACAATATGAGAACTTGATGTTCTTGGGGATGCATATAGGCATTTCTTCACGTGTTTACTACTTCCCCATTGTTTTTTCAGAATTATTGCTTTAATGAGTCAAATGTAACACCTTGATTTTATTCTGTTTCTATGTGAAATCCAGCTGACCTTTAATATACTTTTTATAGGCTTAGTATTTTGTGTAGTGTGGAAAGTGGGTTGCTTGTTCTTAGGCTGGAAACCTTCCTTTTATTTTTACTTTTATATGATACAATTTATGGAATAATTGAGAACCACCAATTACAACATAATCTATTAAAGGTCAAGTGATACTTAAGAAAAGGTAATTGGAGGTTCATCTCTTAACACAATGGCCCTATGGTCAGCTGAAATAGAGTCAAACGGGTGTGAGATGCGAGTCTCTATCCGCTTGTGTTCAGTTGGTCTCTTACTAAGGATCTAAAATGTGCCAGGGGTACATCCCTGCAATTTTCAGCTGTAAAGATAAATCTAATGCGTGCGTTTCCATTATGATATAGCCAATGTTTTATCATTGATATGTACATTAACTAGAAGACAATTGCTTGTGTGATCGGAGCAGAACTCCAGAGGCAATTTCCGGGACTAAAAAGGATCCTACGCTTGTATTATTTGTTAAGCCCATGATAAATTATAAAATTATTATAATTTTAGCAGCCACATGGCTAGAGTTGATAACATGTCAATTTAGCTTGGGAGAAAAACATTATTGGTAAGCTCGTTAAATGATTTTTTTTAGGTTGCATTAACCAATAACAGTTAACATTATACATAAAGTGGTTATGTTATTAATTTTATATTGACTCAATCAACTACCTTTTTATTATTATGCCAAAATAATAATGAGTTGAATAAGCCGATAAAAATTGTCATTTTACTAATAATTTCAACAATCAGACAGAGGGCTTGAGGGAGAATGTGTTCAAATATCAGGAAGCCTAATTTCATGAGTCTTATTATTTTTATTTGATTTTTATAACATAAAATTTGTATTATCAAATTTTTAAAATTTTACAAACTAATTTGTAAAATCTTACAAATTTAGAAGGCCATACTAAAAGATATGATCATTAAGTAATATTGAAGTTGTGGAAGTTTCATTCCACATTTCATATCTGACCCTTTAGTTGATTTTACATGTAAGGTGCAAACAAGATGGATGAATTGTGTCCACCGAAACCAAATGAGTTTGACAGAGCCACCTTGATGTCCAAATGTTCCTTCAGCGGCCCCACAATGAAACTTGTGTCCTGACGCAGATACAGATAATCAGACAGTTAGAGTCTCAACGAGTAAAAGAAGGCTCCAAAACTGTAGAAACTCTATTGGGGTATATTTTAAGATTCTAGGAGACAGAAGAAGCGTGCATTCTGTTGCAGATCAATATCGTTGATTAAACGGTATATACGAAACAAAATTATGTAAAGGTAACGTACCACGTTTCTGTCTGGGTTCTCAAGGTTGATGTTTGGATGGATCCATCCTGTCTTTATTGCCTGTAATATCAGAAGGAAAACACACTTCCTGAACTACATATCTGAAAGTAACAAGCCTCTTCGGACCACTTGTTACATTCTTTATTAGTTACACCATGGTGTTTTACTGTTTTATACAATCAACAACATCGCAGTTCAGTTACTCGTGATTCTTCTTTTATTTTTTTTTGGTGTAATGAAACATGCTAAGTTTTGTTTAGAGGAGATCTTCAATTTTCAACCAATCTATACATGTCTGAGTTTATATATAATAGAAAACTTTTAGCAGAAGCAGCAAGTGGAACCAGTTTAAGTCAGGAAATAAGTTCATATATAATTATCAAATTTTAACAGTTCATATATAGAAACCAGAAGTTATATTACCTTGACTGTTGCAACTGCCTCCACAGCTCCAGAGGCCCCCAGTAAATGACCAATCATGGATTTTGTAGAGTTCAACCTTAGCTGCAGATGATGATAAGTTAAAACAAGAAAGACATACATTACTGATGATAGTTGACTGAAAGGCGTTTCTTTGATTTTACCTCTGGGTTCTTTCCAAAACAATGGATCACTGCTTCATATTCTTTTAGATCACCTCTTGGTGTAGATGCAGCATGTGCATTAATATAATTTACATCTCTTCTGGCAACGTCTGATTGAGCCAAGGCCTTTTCTATGCAAAGAACAATTCCTGTACCAGTTTCCAGACACAGATACCAGCCCTCAGTTCAAATGGCATATATAATACCAAAAGATGGAGCAAACCAATGAGGAGGCTGGGCTAAAAGCAACAAAGATATAGGGTGGGGGAGGTGAGGTAACCAAAGGGGATGATACTTTCATATTAATAGATACTTACCATCGGGATGAGGCTCAGTCAAGTGATATGCATCACAAGTGAAGCTTCCACCCAAAAATTCTGCATATATTGTTGCACCTCTTCTCTAGGATATTATCAAGAGAAAAAAAACATTACTAGTTGTTTCGTTTTCAACGTCCACAATTTGTGATAGTTAAAAGCTTTGGGCTTCTGTAAGATACCTTAGCATGTTCCAATTCTTCCAAGAGCAAAACCCCAGCTCCTTCTCCCAAAACAAATCCATCACGATTCTGCTCATATAGAATATTGCATCTCTAGTTAGGCTAAAATACAAGGCAGAATAGGCAGTATAATTTACTTGAAATACATATATATACATTATATACATATGAATATATATATGTTATATTGGAGATTAGGATTTTTCATGTCACAAATTTTGTTCAGTTAAATCAATTCATCCTTTACGGGCACTGTTTTTCCTTTAAAACAATAGTAGATAAAAGACGAGAAAAAGGAAAGGAAAGGAAAGAACAGGAAGAAAGGCTTTCAATGTCTTGTAAGTTTTCAGCAAATTTTTGACGTAGGTACTCATTCTTTCCAACTATAGATATTCCAAGCGTTCTATAATGAGCTAAACATATTAAGAACAATTTAGAAGCATTTATATATATATATATATATATATATATATATATATATATATATATATTGGCAAATGCTCACAAAGCTTTGTGAAATCAAAAGTTTAGGAATGAACCCGGATGAGGGAAGATCAGAAAGAAAAGAGAAAGGTCAGTTCAATACACTATCCCATGGACGTGAAGCCTTGGATGGTTCACTATTCCTCTCTGAAAGAGCTCTGCATGCTACAAAGCCTGCCAAGCCTGCAGTTCAATTTCCATAAAAGAGAATGATAAGTTAATTTGTGACGAACTGTAACAAGTTGAAGCATATCTAGAAGCACAGAAGCACACGGAGTACCAATTGGGATCACTGCTGCATCAGATCCACCGCAAAGCATCATGTCCTGCAATGCCACATCATTTACAATATCATTTGACTTCCATTTCAGCATTTGCTATTCTAATCCTAACAGTTTGAGCTGAGTGAAAACACTGTATGATAATGGAAAAAAGAACTCACAGTTTCACCCCTAATTATATGGTTTGCTGCACTCAGTATGCAGAAGTTACTTGTAGCACAAGCTGTAGAGATCGAGTAGTTGGGTCCCATCCATCCCTGCAATTGTAATACTAATAATTTACATAAACAAGTTTAATATATGTAACATTAATCTGTCCTAAATTTTTTTTTCAGGATCTTACCAAATCCATTGCTAGTAGAGCAGAGCCTATGTTAGTTGTAGTAAAAGGTACACAAAAGGGATTCATCTTCTTGTACGAAACCCTCAATGCTTCTATACCATCACTAAAAACCTGACATAATTATATCCCAGAAATTTAAGTGGTGGAAGAACATGAAAATGGGAATAGATATTCATAATTAATATATCCAAGAAAATGCAAAGGCAACATGGAATGAGATTATAGTCATATCATTGCAACCATCCAATATTGTGCTAGGAGATCTTCCAAGAGTAGAACATAACAAAAGTAATGGAGAGATTGATGGGGATGTCTCCCACAGGATCCAAGCTGGATGGATGAAATGGAGAAACGCATCGGGGGTTATTTGTGATCGCAAAATACCTGCCAAGCTTAAAGGGAAGTTTTATCGAACTGCTATTAGACCAGCTATGCTTTATGGAAGTGAGTGTTGGGCTTTGAAAGGTCAACAAGAGCAAAAAATGGGGGTGGCAGAAATGAGAATGTTGAGATGGATGAGTGGACATACAAGAAAAGACAAAATTCGAAATGATTATATTCGGGAGAGAGTTGGGGTGGCACCTATTGAGGAGAAAATGACAGAAACCCGGTTACGGTGGTTTGGGCATGTACAAAGAAGATCGCGAGAGGCACCGGTGAGAAAGGTTGACCAAATGGTATTTAGTCCTGTGAGGAGATGTAGAGGAAGACCAAAAAGGACACTTGGAGAGGTGATCAAAAGAGATCTTTGGTTAAATGGTATATCCGAAAATTTAGTTTTGGATAGAAGTTTATGGCGTCGTTTGATCCATGTAGCCGACCCCACCTAGTGGGAAAAGACTTGGTTTGTTGTTGTTGTTGTAATGGTTGGAAATTTATGAATTAAGTCTTGAATTACCTGCATGCCTCCAAGTGCCGAGCCGATTATAACTCCACATCTACTTTTGTCTAACTCTCTGGCAACTTCCTCCGTGATTCCACCATCCGACAATGCTTTCTTACCGGCAGTGAGCAAGTAAAGCATGAATTTGTCTGCTCTTTTAGAAAGCTTAGGGGAGACCCATCCATCTGCTGAGAAGGACTTGATTTCTCCAGCAATTCTCTGCTTTGAAAAAATACTACAGTACAGTGAACACGAGTTGTTAACAGTTACTACAATGAATCAGAGACAATGTACTCCAGACGTACCGTTGGAAATTGAGCGCAGTCAAAATTCTCAATCTCACTTATACCACTGACCCCTTCAAGGAGATTATCATAGAAGATGTCTGGATCATGTCCAACTGGGGTCACCACTCCCAAACCTGTGACAACAACTCGTCGCTCTAGGAGTGGTTTCCTCTTTCTGGTGACTTCCTCAGCGGGATTTAAAGCCACAGCCATAGTCTTTCCTAAAAAGAAAAAAGAACAAAGCCTCTAAGCATGAAGTTCATATGAATTTGGAAGATTGGTAGTCTTCCAGTTCTATACAATGAACCTAAAGCCACATAGGTATTATAAATAATAAGGCTTGAATCATTGTCCTCGAAGAAAGTGATTCGAACTTTTTCTTCCATAGTCCATATAGATATAAAGAAACAGAATTTTTGCTAATAATCACTAATATAAGTTATGCCAGGAGAAAGGTGCATGCTTATGCCACTATATAAAACACGGAGTAATTTTAGTAACACAAAACATTTTCTTTACAACTCCGGACAAGCTCTACTAAGCAAACTGATTTGTTTTGGAAGGATTTAGAAGCAATAAGTTTGTGGGACAATCATTTTTCATAACTTAAATGCATGTTCAATTACCTGAATGAGAAGCTGGACGTTTAGAACTCTGCCTTCCACTTGAGGCCGCTTTCGAGCCAAAGAGGGAGAAGCCATTGTCGACAAAGAAGGTCAGATAGGAAGATAGCCCCATAGAGTTATAATATTCCTTGCACGACTCAAGCGCAAAACAGGAAATCAAATTTTGAATACCAGATCCGTAGAAAGACGAAAGCACTAAACTTTTACAATCAGAAGCACCGTTATTAATGTATTTGGATACAAGCTTCTTTGGCCTTGCCCATTGACTGAATTTTTTCCCTGAGTTAAACATAGAATACCTTCTGGATTGATCGTTTTCATAACTTACAGACATGCAGGCAGCTACTAGCCATGTACAGAGAGGGGAAGCCAAGGAGGAAGGCCCCATTGAAGACACACAGACTCACAGACTAAAGAAAGAAACTTTATGGAAACCCAGTATAAGGAACCTATCACTCTGGACGATTCATGAAAGAGCTTAGAATTTGAGAGTCACTAATTATGGGGAAGTTGTTAATTCCACCAAAATGACCAGAAACAGATGAAATAGGTACAAAATAAAGCGAAAGTCCACAACAGAATCTGCCACAGCGAAGAAACTAAGCATCAAATCACAGAGCACAACCCCACAGAACGAAAATGGGAAAGGGAGAAACAAGTAAGGGAAAAAGCTCAATGGGAAGTTATGAATCTTCAGAGAGGCAAGCAATGGAGGAATGGTTCATTTAATATTCATTGACCTTTGTGGGTTTTGCAACTTCCGTGAACTTGAAATATCTGAACTTGAATTGATACGCCTGGTTTCTGGGAAGCAGAGCGCAATCGCTGAGAGACACAAAGGAGTCAATGAGTCGAACGTACAAAATGCATATGCAAGCGTACCAGAGCCATGAGTCCCATCACAGTTTCCTGACGCAGTACGTAAATTATTTGAGACAACCGACAAGTATGATCCCAGATTAAATGTTCCTTAATGAAAAATAGAAAAAGGCAGAAAGATTTGACAAAAAATAGGAGGTTTGTTTTGGCTGATTAATTAGCTTCAGCAGTGGATAAAAGGACAATGACAAAATGACATCGATATGGTTAACATATTGGGAACAAAATAAAACAACAAATCCATCACCTTAGCGTATATGCATGTACCAAAAAACATAGGACTTGAAGATAAGGATTTGGCTGGCTCATACGAGGATGGACACCATCTGAAAACTGTTTGTCATGTCAGTTTAAAATAAAAAACATGCCTGAATATTTACCAAGAGTATAAGGAACGAGTTCTTGGATCAAATTTGTGGGATGGTTAATGTGTAGCTCTACCAAATGCTATCATGTACCAATTCTAATGGGAGAAAAAAGGGGGGAAATCTATAATAGAGACTGACAAGAATTTTTATTGAAATGGGGAAAAAGCTGTTGCCCAGTGAATTAAAGCATGTTAAAATCCTAAAATCAACATGGGATGCACCGAAGTCCAAAATTAATATACCTAATCAGTCAAACTTCTCAACATCTTTTAAATTAGAAAAACACTTAATGAGTTACAACTTACAAGAAAGAATGTGGTCTTAATCCAAATCAAAAGGCTTCATTTTATAAAAATAATATAACTGAGATTTCTTTCATGGTGCATGCCCCAATTAACAGGGTATTCCAAAGGAATGATCGACCGTTTTACAGCTTTCATGGGAGAAAAAGGAGAATACTCACACACAAATAGAGAAAAGCAGCATCAGAAATATGGGGCGGAAAGAGATTCAAATACTTACGTGTAATAGTGTGAGCTCCGCTTAGTGTTTGAAACTTCAAGGTTTAGATTCCCAGAATTGCATACTCCGAACGAAGCAGGTAGTTCTCTATATATACAAATGAAAATGAGCACTGATGTGAAAGATATTAGTACGATTATAATAGAGCTCATTAACATGCTTCATATCGATATTGCGATGTCCTGGTCATTCTGGATCCTTTTAAAATTTCTTGATGGGGTATCCTTAAAGATTCGAGAGAAATATACTTCCTCTGCCAGTCAGCTGATTCTCGTGGAAATCGCAGCCCGCCTGTCTTTTTTTTTTTTGGTACAGCGCTGTCCGCCTGTTGTCATCTTGCATCGTTCTTAATTACGTGCTATATTGTTTGTATTCGTCTAGAAGCCACTCTTCTATTTTTATTTTCCCAATTCATGCCTTATGTAAGGTTGTTTGTCTGCTATAATAACAACATAGAATAAGGCTGGCCGCATAATGTAACGCCCAGAAGAAAAGGTGTTAATTTGAGGTTAAAGGAATCGGCAACATGCGGTAAGCGTACTCCGACAAAAAAGTGAAAAATTAGTCCTTTAAAAATCAATTAAAAATATTTTAAAATTGATTGTGAGATGTTAAATTTATTGTAAATTAAGAATCTCAATATTTAATAATAATTTATTTAAAAAGGTTTATTACGAGTGTCACTTTAAAAATAGAGGAATTGGGCAAAAAATACATTAATTGGCAATTATTATTAGCTAACTAAATTACCTTCGAGTGTCATTTTGCTTCTCAAATTGTTGATTGTGTCAAATTGGCTTTTACATGTATTTTTGTTCATAAGGTCCAACAAAGTATCTTGGTTCCTTGTTACATATAGAAGCGCCTTGTTATGAATGCTTGACATAGATGTTGCAGAGTTAATCAAGACACTTACGGTGAGAAAGAGTTTTAGGCTGTTTTTCCCTCTTCTTCTTCTTCTTCTCTCTTGTTGAACACTGACTTTCACCATAACTTAGACCTCCACTATCTAAAGGATCCCTTTGCTAGGTACATCCCAATAAAGACGCAGATGATCTCTATCTTGGATCACAATCAAGTAGGATATCTTCCAGACATCAATTCTTATTTCCAGTAATAATATGCAACCCTTTTTTTGCCTATTCTGATACAGATTGAAGTTCTCTGAAGCAAGAGATAGAAGCATCTCCCTTCACTTCATCCTCTACTGATCAAGGGTCGAAACCTTTAAAAGTTGAAAACCGAGACAGTCACAGGTTCCTGATTTGGCAGCATTAATTTCTTCTTTTGTCACTAGTTTAGCGTTCCATGCACAGTTGAAGATGATGTCCATGTACCTATGATTGCAGAGATGGGACGATGATTCGGAAAGGCAGAAAATATTAAAGAAAATACACTCAAGGGATCTGTTGCCAAGGCAGATCGGGAAGTAAAAAGAAGAGGAAAGCAATAATGGAAAATACTGCATTTTTCTTTAATGCTGTATATTAGTTATGTACTTCTTGCAATGAATAATGCTATAGTGCATGACATAATATTCACGTAATGTACAAATAGATATTTATATTTATGTATTGTATTATTGTTATATACATTAACAGAAGCAGCTTTTTTTCCTCTTATAACTAATATTTTTCTTTGTTAATTTTTTTCAATAATCACAAATTGATATTGTACATAAACAACAATGTTCAAAATCTATAAAATTTATGATGAAATAACTATTATTTTGTACTTATTAATTTAATAAATAGTAAAACATAGAGGGATGTTTATTAGGAATTTTGTGTTTATTTTTTTATTACATAAAACTTCTTGTGAAGTGAGAAGTGAAGAAGAAGACCAAACCTGCATCATTGCATGTAAGAGCAATACTAATGTCATATGAGTGGAACGCTCTGGGCTTGTATTTATTTCTTTTGTTGATTTTTTTTAATAATTAAAGGCGGCTTAAGTCCATAAAAAGAAAAAAAAATTACATAACAATATCTCTAATAAAAAACACTTACATGGCTTCTGTCATTAATAACACATAGAGAGTAATTAAAATATTTTAAAATGTGTGTTTTTAGAGTGGCTTTTACTCTTTTAGATGCTAATCAATTTGTACATTCTTTTGTTGGTTTTTATTCAGTAAAGTTTATTTACTATCATTCAAATAATAGATATTAAAATCACTCTCACCTTTAGCCTTGAGATCATAAAGACAGAATATCCAATTCATTTGCACTGTAAAAAGAAGCAATAGGCATACAATCAGAGTAATAAAAAAACAAAGAAAGAAGGAAAGCGAAATTCCCACCGCCTCAACCTTTGACTTTGTCTTTGTCTCTTTATATGTCTGCGTCTGGATAATCGAAGTAGACGATATCCTGATATTTCGACCATGTTTTCTCTTCATTGGATAATTGTTGCCTTGTGATTATTACAGCACCACCCAACACATCTAATATGACAACATTAACACTGTCAATGTTAAAATTTAACGGTGGTCGATGATTCTTAGGTCTAATTTGTTCTCTTTCATATGAAAGTGTAAGAGAAACTTCATACTATACTGAGAAACAGCTTCAGGCGTCTTTGGGTGTTCAGATTTCTGATATTCATTTGGGTTCTCATCTCTGATACCGGTATGGCATGCTTATCTTCAGCTAGGAAAAGCTACTTGATTGTATTCTAAGGCAATACAATGATGGGGATATCTTTATTTGATCTGGCGCTTTACTTCTTGCTCCATAATATATCTTCATCTTCCGAAGAATTCTTTTTTTCTCAATTTTTGTGTACATGGTTTGCTATTTTTCTTGACGCCCGTATTAATCTCCACAATACTTATTTATGCTAGATGAACTGCACTTGATGAAAGTATTTCCTTTAGTGCAAAACTGATTTGGAAAGTGCAAGAGAGTGGGCAAGGTGTTTATCTGAGGCATTGTCCCAAAACATTGGTGGTTTGTTCAAAATGGTTTTAAGATTTTGTAAATGAAGTAATAGATAATTATGGTGGAGAAAATTGTGAATCTTAGAACTTGTGCCTGTGAATGTTGTATTTGGCCGCAGGGTTAATGGGTTATGAGATTTTCGATGCAGTAGAAAGACATGTATGTCCAGCTGTATTGGTTTTGCATGTGTCAAAAGCGTCTGTAATTAGAGAAACATGTCTGCACATAAGCGCTTGTGTTAAAAAACACATATACGGGAACTAATATAAATAATATAATGACTTAATGAGTCTTGTATGATGAACAAGCCCTTTTGTATTTTGGCCAAGATCAAGCCTGATGTACTGTATTTTTTACTGCTAAGGCTTCGCACCTACTGAAACTATTATTATGCACGTCAATAAAATGATCTTCACCTAGAAAATTAAGCCTTGATCTCATTTCCATGTATGACTAGAGATTGCTATGATAGGTACATAAAGCCTAGTGGAAAATCTATCAGTGGTGAAAACTTGAAATTCAGTGTGATATATGACAATTTATTTGAAACCACGACCTCAAAACATAATGTAACGGTGGGGAGAAGAGGAAGAAAGGGGGAGGGAGTTTGCTTAAACATATGCATGGGTATTATTAAAATTGAAAAATACATAAACAAATATATTACATGCATATGAGATGTATGTGCCAGAGCAAGGTTGTTTGTGAATATCATTATAATCTATTAAAGCTTGAGTCATTATATTTTTCTTTTTCAATTATTTGAAAGTACTGACTTTGAGAAAATTTGTAATAGAAATTGTTTTAAGAAAATTGCGAATAAAGTTAGATTATAAGAAGATGCATAAATAGTCCCACTCATATAGTTTTTGGACCTGAAAAAGATGTTGGGCTATGCATTCACAACAGAATATATGCCTTATAACATTGGCATCCAAATATCTTTTTGTTCTCTGCTTTACAAAGGATTAGGAGCATGAACATTGATTTATGTCCAACTTTTCAGGAAAAATGGCATCGGAGCCAGTTAATGTTAGTGAGTTCCAACAAATGGCTAAAGAGGCAATTCCAAAAGTGTATTATGATTTCATTGCTGGTGGAGCTGAGGATGAGTTCTCATTAAAGGAGAATGTGGAAGCATTTCGTAGAATTACGTAATATTCATCATTTGATTGGTTATTCTGTTAAATGAAAATGACATATACTGATATATTTTTTGTTTTCCTTTGTTCTTTTTTTTTTGGGGGGGGGGGGGGGGGGGGTTTGTTTGATTTCTCAGCTTACAACCTAGAGTTCTTGTGGATGTAAGCAGAATAGATATG
This sequence comes from Dicorynia guianensis, assembly GCA_037013595.1. NCBI lineage: Eukaryota > Viridiplantae > Streptophyta > Magnoliopsida > Fabales > Fabaceae > Dicorynia > Dicorynia guianensis. The sequence continues at coordinate 32,680,235 of JASUAB010000014.1, forward strand.
TCTACCACTGTACTAGGATTCAATATCTCTGCACCAATAATGATTGCTCCAACTGGTTATCATAAGTTGGCTCATCCAGAAGGTCTGAGTTCTAACAAAAATTTGAGATTATCCTTATCTATTTATTTTCTATTTTTCATCAAATTTACTGTAATATTTGTCATTAATTACTTCAGGAGAGGTTGCCACAGCTAAAGCAGCGGCTGCATGTAACACTATAATGGTATTCATGAAAATAATGTATCCTTACTTGTTCAACATCCTGGGATGCTGAAGCGTTTATGTGTTTCAGGTTCTGTCTTTTATGTCAACTTGCACCATAGAGGAGGTTGCTGCAAGCTGCAATGCTGTTCGGTTCTTACAATTATATGTATTCCTTTTGAACATTTCTGATTTTATTTTTTGCTTTATCTTCATACCACAGAAATTAATCATTTTCCCTTTTTTTTCGGAGTTTCATTTTTTGAAGTTTAAAATTAAGTTGTGTTCTTCCTCAACAGGTTTACAAGAGGCGAGACGTGACAGCTGCATTGGTGCAAAGAGCTGAAAGAAATGGATATAATGCTTTTGTACTAACTGCTGATGTTCCAAGACTTGGTCGAAGAGAGGCAGATATAAGGAACAAGTAATATATGATTTTTCTTCATATATTTTACATGCCTTCCTAATAAGTCTAACCGTGCTTGAAACTGACTTTTATCGATTCATTTGATTGGGGATACCATATATTCTGTGCATGATAGATTTATGCAACAAAGCTATCTGCTACTAACACTTTTGTAATTTATCCTGCAGAATGGTTGCACCTCAATTAAAGAACTTTGAAGGCCTTTTTTCAACTGAAGTTGTGTCTGTGAGTAGTACAAATCCAAGATTACACTCGAATGAGCTCCTCTTATTATTTTGTTTACTGACTGATACTCCATTGATGAGTGCATAATTTAAAAGTTTCTCTGCTTCATCATCGTATGGAGTGTAATGAATTAGTATCCTTCTGAAAATGAAGATTTGTTCTTTAAGCATTCTAACTAGTTCGTCATTATAAGTACTTCCATTATAGGTCACCTAACAGATATATACATCATAACGTTTGAGAAATGTTAGTGTACATAAAAGTGTATTAAAACAGAGTATATTAGTCTTCTATTCTTTTGTTCATCTATACTGTAGAGAAAGTAGAAGGAATATTTTGTGTAAGCAATACACTATAGGGTGGCTAACACCTCTATTTATATTAATAAATAGCACAAGAGAATGACACAATAACAAGTCAGTGCTGACTCACTGACCGCCCACTATAACAAACTAAGCCTTTTCTCACTAAGTGAGGTTGGCTACACGGATCAAACGTCGCCATAGACTTCTATCCGAAATCAAATTTTTAGAAATACCGTTTAACTAAAGGCCTCTTTTAATCACCTCCCACTAACTATGCTAATTACTAATTTTCTAACTAGTACTATGGGCTGTACAATATTCCACGGCCAATTACTTAGTTGGACAAATAAGATATAGTCATTAGAGGACATTTACGTACAATCTTTGGCTATGTTAGTTTACTAGGTTCTTTAATTCTGTTATATTTTGCTGCCTTGTTCAAATCTCACATTCTTTAACAAATAAATAATAAATGGCCTTCAAAATCTATTAGCTTTGCAGGACCTAACCTGCCTCTATGAGCTAATTGTCCGAAACATAGTGAATCTTTTTCTGTCTTGTACTTGGTCTTTCACTGAGCACTTCTGCACATAGTCATTTTTTTTTTCTTTCTTTTTTTTGGTACAAGGGCCGAAGCCTAAGGAAAACAGAATCATTTTTCTCACCCCTTATTATGGCTGCATTAGAATACATATAATTGCTCCCTAAATAATCGTTTTACCTTTTCACAATATATTTTTTAAATTTTACCTGGGAAGCTCACCTTGGCTGCTCCTTTTCTTTGGGCTCTTAGCCCAAATGCCTACTTTTATTTTCCTCTTATGACTTTAGCTAATTGGCATATGAAATTCTATGCCACTTGCACCATGTTACATTATGGCTCAACAATGTTTTGGAGAAATTATAGTTGGATCATCCAGATCTCTCCAATACTAAGATATTAGAGATATATCCTGTGATCCAAATGTCCTTTTTTTTTTGGCTATTGCTGTGATCCAAATGTCCATACATCACAATCAGTACTGGTAAAAAATGTTTTGTTATTGCTTGTATCATCTTACCTTGTTCTGTACCAACATATTTGAGATCTTTCTCATACTTTACTGATTATAGGAATATGTTCATACTTGTTTTTCTTTTCAGTGACAATAATTTATATCTTCCTGCCAAATGATCAAAGCTGTGTTCATAAACACACACCAAGACATGCTTTTTGGTCTTTGTGTGAATTTTCATATGTGCATGAGTTTGAGTGCTGCTCATAGAAGTCTAGTTCTTGTTCAAAATGCATAGACTGAAGTTGTTAAACTTGTTTAAAACTATATGCTTACAGGATAAGGGTTCAGGTCCAGAACTTTTTGCAAAGCAGATGTATGATGCATCATTGTGTTGGGAGGTATGTATGGATAGAGGATCATAATGCCCTTTTTATATGCTTCTAGGCCTATCGCAGAAATTATGAGTGCAATACCATATGTAATGGCCTAAAATGAAAGTAGGAGTATATAGAGGCAATTTCCTTATGCAAATAATAAGTATATGAAAGTATGTTCTTTGATAGATTTTTAAATGGAATTAAAATCTAATCAACTTGTATTTATAACTTAGTACTGACTGATTGTACCAGTTATATTACATAGAGTCTCCAATTTCTGCATCTTTCATCTCATGCAGTACCCAATGGCTATGAGCTTTAAACTGGTGTACCCTATGAAACAAATGTATTTTCTGTTTGTTTTTTTTATTGCATCCAAACCATCTAACCTCTCATTTCATGTAAAATTTGTCTGCAAATGTTATAAAAGGACTTTCTTGAGATAAAGACTTTAACAAGTATATAACACAAGAAAAGAATGTCAACTATGCAGTTGATTATAAAAAAAAAAATGACTGCAGTGATATGGCTTAGTTAGTTGTCTGAAGTGTGATGCTTAAGTTGTTTTCAGAAAGGTTATGTGTTGCAGTCTTAACTTTATTGTTGCATGGTGCAAACCTAGTATCTTTTTCTTTGTATTGATTGAACCATCATTATATGTGCAGGATATAGCGTGGTTGAAATCTATTACAAACTTGCCAATTCTTATCAAGGGGATACTTACTAGGGAAGACGGTATGTAGAAGGATAGAGTATATACACTATTTGATGAAGTGGAATTTTGATAGTCTGATAAAAGCAAAATTTATTTATTTTTATTCAAATTACAACTATATGGTTAACCCCTAAAAATCTATGAATGTAAACCTTTTCTTTTTCCCTTGTCCCTCTAGAAATAAAAGGCCTTGTTTTGAAAGTCTTGCTGCTTGTTGTTTATGATTCTAAGAATTACATTCTTTCATTTTTCTAGAAATTTAATCATGGAAATCCTTCTGCTAATGAAACATTATTATGATGTATTCATTATCTTACTGCTATAGTTTCCAGCTATTATTGTTCATTGATTGTCATCAAACTCATGTTGGCAGCAATTAAGGCAGTGGAAGTAGGTGTCGCTGGTATAGTAGTCTCAAATCATGGAGCTCGCCAGCTTGATTATTCTCCAGCCACCATTTCTGTCCTAGAAGAGGTGACTATATATCTCTGCAAATTGTACTAGTACACTGAATATAAATTTTTGAATCTGCGAAAGTTGTAAAAGTGGTTGATGATTGATCACAATACATTATGAATTCCATGCATTGGATTGATTTGTATTTTATTCTTGAATATTGATGCATGACTTTGTCTACTTGTTATGTAACCTGAAATTGATTTTGAAAAGTAGAAGTTTGTCCGACTTTGACGTCTCCCTTTCTCTGTCTGGTGTTGCTCATATAGATAGGTGTCAGATAGATATCAAGGAAAAACTAGTAATGGATATTAGGTCGCACATAAAGCAAAAAACAAGGCATCATCCTCAATTCTATTGCATTAAAACCCCTGACCATACCACTGCGAATATCAGAGTATAAACATTTCTATCAAAACTACAATCACCATAAAATCCTACAACTAGAATGTATATTATTGTTATTGCTGTTTTTGTAATCATTTTGATTATTAAATAGGTGTAGTTTTACTATAAAAGAAAGAACAGACAATGAAATAGAAAGAAGGTATATAATCAGGTTCAAAAGTATAAAGTAAGATAATTTACATTGAGGAAGAAAACTAATTTGTTTAAAAGATACTGGATAAACTCTTGGTTATTACAATGCATGGCTGTGCTATGCTATAAATTTTTGAAATATAGGCATCCTTACACTTTCAAAATGATATTATATTAGAAACTATTTATGTTTAAAAATTAAAACAAGAAACACATGACCATTACTTTTGTTTTAGTTGGTACACTTAATTTTAGTTGTTGTATGTCCTTTATCAGTAGAATTTAACGTGTCCCGTTAAGTATATTTTGACATCTTATGATTGCAGGTGGTTCATGGTACAAAAGGAAAAATTCCTGTTCTCTTTGATGGCGGAGTGCGGCGAGGAACAGATGTATTTAAGGCTTTAGCCCTTGGTGCACAAGCTGTTCTTGTAAGACATACATCCTTCCGTTGACATATCCAGTATTGAGTAAAGACTCTTATTTTAGGCTACTAAACAAGTAGCGATAATGAATTAACCCTCATGCATGCATACCAATTGTTATTATTATTGTTTCTTCTAGTGTTCTCTACAAGTGCCCAGTACTTGTTGCTATTTGACTAAAATTGGCCTCCCGATCATTTTCATAGAAGCTTCAGAAAATTTTAAGTTAATAGTCTACTATATGTTGGCAAATTTTAGATAATTAGATTTCAAGGATTTTGGTACAACGTAATATTGGCATCATCTTGCATTTTTGGATGGGTATGTGCTGTTAGAGATATAAATCCATTTTTGGAACTGTACCTTATAACCTAACCTTTTGAGATAGTTGATTATTAATATAATGCTAAAGCTTCTATGATAAAGTGGTTAAAAATTCAATCTTTAGTATCCCCATTTGTTAGAAATTAAGTTGAATTTGACGTGTTAGAAATACAAAATCATTCTTAAAATTGCATCTAATAACTTTAACTTTTAAGATAATTAATTCTTAATATTTATATTTTATGTGGATAAGTGAAATACGGACTTCCAAAAAGTACACTTATTTTTAAAAAGCTATATTCACAGTAGTAACTGATAAACGCTCTTTGATATAGGTCGGTAGACCTGTAATCTACGGGCTAGCCGCAAAAGGGGAAGCTGGAGTGAAACGAGTCATTGAAATGCTGAAGAATGAGCTTGAACTCACCATGGCTTTATCTGGATGTCCAAGTCTGAAGGATATTACTAGGAGCCATGTCAAGACAGAGAATGAGAGGCCTCGCTCCATGCTTTAGATACAGAGCTTGAGGTCATCAAATATCAATTAGCATTAAATGATTGAGTTTTCTCTCCATAAGAAAATTGCCATGGATCTTAGTTCTGCACTGGGTGGTTCTTGCCTGATGCTTTTGCTCGAGTTTACACATGCTTGAGCAATGAGTTGGCACTATCTTAAAGTTCATTATACCTATAATGTAACCAAGCCGAGGTATCATTTTGATTATGTGCAGACACTAATTCACCTTTGCCGGAAATAGCATAGTCCAACAATGCATCTAAGATATTTTGAGCACATTTGGACACAAAGTAATGTCACTTAGGATCATTGTACTAAAGTTGTATGTACAAAGGTTACTGTAATTTGTACTTTTATAAATTTGATAATTAATTTTCATAAAATTTATGATTAATTAGTAATGATATTGTGTAAAATTAAAAATGTAAAATGATTTATTAATTTTAATAATTACAAATTGTATGTAATTTTTGTACTCAACCTTCTATGCAAGTAGCATTAATCTTTGCACACCTATTGCAGTAGTTTGCCGCACCAAGTTACAAACCTAAAATACATAAATGAAAAGTAGTAATTATACACCATGTGCTTACATATATATATATATATATATAATATTTAATTTTTAAATTTTTAGTCTATATGTATTTTTTTTTTTTGGTTGAAACATTTATTTATAGAATATATTAAATTAAATAATTAAATAAAATCACGTATAAAACACACACACACTAAATACTAATATACTAATATAAATAAATATATGAACTTTGGTTCTATTTCGCAGCAATATTCTATACAAAATGTTCCAAGCAAACTTGCAAAGCTACCAAGAAGTACTGCGCCTCCAAAATTTTAAGCAGGAAATCAAAATATAAATTGAAAAAATAACTGAGTTGGAAAGTCAGCAGAAAATGGTGAAATCAGAAGAAGTTCACTTTGAATAATTATCTAAGGTTTTTATTTTCTTGGGTAACCTAGGGTTGTTTATTATATATCAATAACTACCGAAGATAATTATTTTTCCCCAAAATCTAACAAATTGTGTAAATTTTCAAGTAGTTCTCCTATAAAAATTGTGCGTTGCACGGGATATTTTATATTGATCACCCAGACAGTTGTTGGGTTAGTCTATCAAAAACACCATATGCACGTATTCCGTGAATAATGATATATTTAGGTTTTTTTTCATGTATCTAACATAGTCAAGCTTGATTTGCTGCTTCTACTCCTTCATTTCCTGACTTTAACACTGCCTGCTTCTTTTTGGTCAAATGCTCAAGAGGAACGTAAGAATAAAAACGTAAAGTATCACTACACAAGATATCATTACTGTATTTCGTAATCCAAGCAACATTTACTCTTTTGACTTAAATGCTTGAGATATTCTAGTCACATCTGTAATACCAACATGCGTGAACACGCAATCTACAGAAATCAGATTAACATATAGCCGCAAAAGTAGTATTGATATGTATTTTATATTATTTGGTAAAAATTATATCAGTGCTGATTGCATCCAAGTTGTCATCACCACTGATACTTGCCCTTCGAAAAACAATGCCCTGAGGCCCGCTTAGATATTGTATAATCATATCGAGTTTGACAAAGGTTCTAACAGATCAAAATTACAAAGGAATTCTACCCATTAATCAACTTCTGTACACTTAGGACTTCACTAAGATACACAAAAGCACCCTAGAATACTCAAGTAAAACTTCTTTCCACATACATCGCCCACTACTGCATTCCAAAGAGGTTGGTCAAAGGTCTACACTAATCTTTGCCTAAGCGTCCCACAACTTCCAAATGTTGACCAGTAGCACACCCAGATACAACTCGTTCCTTTACAACCAGAAGGTTATTAATCAGTTTCAATGCATGCAGAGGTAAACAATACAGGGTATTTACAAGTGACAATATAACCCGTTCCTCGGAAAGTTCAAGTTAACCGGGGGCCATATGCTATATTTTTATTTAGAAGTGAAATATATTCCCTAATCCCTTATGATTGAGTCATTTTATTGCTGATTTTGATCCAGACGTATAAACACCATTTGCTTGCCATAACACCGCTTTTGAGTACCGCTGCAGTGGGGGCATTGGTCTTGGCCCTTTCGCCGTTATAACCTCACTAAGCATTACTAACAGAATTGCTCTTGTTTACACCCTGCATGTCCATAGGGGAGTTTGTGATACTGCTAACAGAGCCTAGGGTCTGAGAGCTCAACTGTGGACTTGCTGGACAAGCCTCAGGATTACCAGCACTTATGGCATGAATTGCTCCTGAGCTCATCTGTTGAGGGCTCATTGGAGTCCGCTGACTCATTTGCTGTGGGCTTGTTTGCTGTTGTGTTTGTTGGTTCAATGGTGGAACTCCCATGGTAGATGGTGAGCCAACCTGTGGGGGAGAGACAACCGCCTGCAATGGTGAAGTTGTTTCTTGCTGTTGCTGTAACTGTTGCTGCAAATGCTGTTGCTGCTGTAATTGTAACTGCTGCTGCTGCTGTAATTGCAACTGTTGTTGCTGTTGCTGCTGCTGCTGGTTCATGTAAAGATTCACCCCTGCCATCAACTTTGGCGGACCCATAGGTCCAATTGCTCGCTGAAGTGTATTAGCCCTATTAAGAGACTGACCTAGCATTGAAAGACCAGCAGAGCCTGGGTGCATCTGTCTGGCTCCTGAAATTCCAGCTATGGTAGACTGAGGTGCCCCTAACATGTTTGCACGATTCTGCGCTGCCATTCTAATCTTCGTTGCCAATAACTCAGCCTGCGATGAGGTTATTGTTCCAGATCTTAATTGCTGGCTTATTGCATTACTAATATTTGGAGCCTGGCTAAGATTCATTGGATTTTGACCCATATTTCTCATGCCAGAAATAGATGCCATTGGTGATGGGATTCCAGTTCCTCCTATTCCCCTTGCAGATCCCATACCCATGGGACTACCAAGGCCTCCAAGCCCTCCAAGCCCAACCATGTTATTCCTCATGTTGCCCATACCCACAGCTGTTCCAAGTCCTACCATCATTTTCCCCTGCATTTGTGGCTGTTGCTGCTGCTGCTGCTGGTGTTGTTGCTGCTGCTGTTGTAACAGATGAAGCGGAAGTGAAGGCTTGTTGACAATGTGATTACCCAGCTGCATGTTGGAGTTCTGCCCAATAGTGTTGAAGTGTGAAAGCGGATTTGTTCCAAGCATCATAGGAGATCTCTGGAATTGGGGATTCTGCTGTTGAATTAGTGCGTGTTGATTTTGTTGCAGTTGCTGTTGCTGCTGTACTGATTGTTGTGGGTCAAGTTGCGGTGGCCTTGGAGCCATTGAAACACCAGACAGAAGGCCTTGAGAAATCTGTAAGGCCTGAGGGTTTCCAGGTGGCAACTTCCTTGCTGCTAGGTTTTGGGATGCATTTAGAGAGGCATTGTTGCTGCTCGCTGGTTTTGCAACTTCATTGGATGACTGGCCGGGAATTGGTTCTCCATATTGCTGCATTTCAACTATGGTATTATTAGGAGGTAATCCACCTCCACTAGACTGACTACCTGATGGAAGGTTCACGCAGTTTGGCCTAGGTTGGATATGTTGGTCTTCCATGTTACATCCTTCACGTTCCATCTGCACAAGGCAAATTAAATTACTTCAAAAAAAAAAAAAAATCAACAACTACTTGTCCTTTATATGGTTCCAGATCAGTTAGAGAAACATACCAGTGATCGGAACTGGTCTGCAAGCAAATCCGCAAAATGCTGGTCCAAACATTGGTCATACAAGGTAGATCAGAGCAATAAACATGTACGAATTATCAGATATTATATTGAATGGCGGGAAAGTCAAAGATTTGTGCCACTATAACTTCGACAGTCCATTATCATTACCCTTTAATAGAGATTAAGTGATAAAAAATACCAATGCATCATCAAGTTAATGCTAAGGGAGTAGCCACAGAATTTTTAGCTTTCCCAGACAACAATGAGAAATACAGCATGTTTTAGAACAGAATGAAGGATGCCAAGATAATGAAAAGAGATGGACATGACAATTGACAAGTGTGATTAGGAAATCAACACTGATAAATGGCCATGCCATTAAGATAAAAAAAATGCACGCAGGAAGTAGCAAATGAACAATGGAAACAATTACAGTAGTATCAGTTGAAACTGCTTTGAGAAGGATGCGCACAATGGTTGATAGCTCAGATAATTGAATCATAACAAAGAGAATAGCAATTAGCAATGTCATAAAATGGAAAAGGATCCCCAAAAGTGACTCCAAGCCTCAAGAGCTGAAAGTGCTTAGAGGAAGAAGAGATCCCACATTCCTGCTTTAATAATAGATGGGAAATAAAACTTCATTTTCGAACAAAGGTGGCTCACCAGAGCATAAAATGTTGAATGGTTAGTATCCCAAATTAATGAAGCAGAATGCATGCAACTAATTTGAGGGCGAGCCATGGTGCAACGGTATGTTGCTCCTCTGGTGACCTTTTGGTCATAGGTTCAAGGCGTGGAAACAACCTCTTTATAAAAAATGCAAATGTAAGGCTACGTACATATGCACCCACCCTTCCCCTACCCCTACCCCGGCATTGCTGGGGAGCGCTTGCGCACTGGGGACACCCTTTTTTTTAAATGCATTCAACTAATTTCAGATGCTAATCTTATTATAATGCAAAAATTTTAAGTTTACCAAGAAACTTACAGTATTGGGTAATACAGGGAGAAGATCCTCTGCAGCTAGGAAATCACCATCCTCAATGTCTCCATAATACATTGCCACAGTACCATCGGATGGCTTCTCAGACATTATCATCCTAGTTCTCACCTTAGGAATATAAGAAACAGATCCTGTAGAAGAAATTTAATTTTCACGCAAGAAAAATGTGATTGAAAAGACGTTACCAAGGGAGTAAACTGACAAAAAATTTCAACAAACCTTGAGGTTGAACTACACGCTCAGTCAGCATGAAGTTTAAGACTCTAATTTTGCAGACATTCATACTACCACCTACAAGTGACTTTGACAAAGACCTTGTATCATCTTTCAAACCCTCATTGTTGGATGCATTGGAGAGACAAACTGCTATATGCTGAGGTGAATAAGAATTCTGCTTTCTTATGGGATAATCATCAACTCTGTTCTTCTTGCAGTTAAGTTGATGCCTGACAAAGTCCTTATATTATTTGTAAGGAAAAGAAAAAGATAGACTTGATGAAATTAAAGAGGTAACAATGTGACAGCTCCAATTAGTGTGAAAGATTCTTTCTTGTGTAAAGTCAGGAATCAAACAAAACAAGGAGGTGGAGTGTAATCAATATTGCAGGATGGGCATATTTTTAAATTCATCTTACCCAATGACATACATTGTTCGTGAAAGGTCAGAAATATAGAATTATGCACAAATTACTATATCTATAAACAAGGAAAAAATGCCCCGATGATGCAGTTTATAGACTTCAACAACACACCTCATCACTGTTTCAATTTTTAAGAACCTTTCGAGCATATTTTGATCAACCAAAGCCGGTGTCCCAACCGAGGGACTATTTGCATTCAATGACACTCCAACATTACTGACACTAGCTGGAGAACCAACTCCACTCATTGCTGGTGTCTTGGGAAGGGAATTAGATCTCCGTTTTGCAGCTAATTGAGCCTGGTGCTGCCTTTGTACAGAATCATTAGCACTAGAAGTTAATGAGGGAGTTCCAATAGGAGCAGGAACTGAGGCCATTGTTGTCTTCTCTTTTTGTGATGCTCCAAAGTTGGGTCCAACTGAACCATTAGAAAACTCCCCCGATTTCGAAGACAAAGGAGACTGAGGTAATGCCCCAGTAGATAAGCGAGGACTCTGTACTGATTTCCTTTTCTGAAGGTGGTCCTCCTTCCTTGCCTCTTTATCCATATGCTGACTCAGATTACTCCAGGTTGCCTGAGGGAAATTAGACCTCATATACGGATGCTGTGGTAACCTTTGCTGAAGTCGTGAATGTTGAGGGTCGGGATGATTTGCCTCCATTTCCATCTGCACTTCAGTTTTATTCCGGTTAATCTCTGAACCATCTAATTTTTCCATCTCAAACTGCTCTTCCTTGGCAGCAAATCTCATACCCTGATGACCCGCAGCAAAAACTGCTCCAGCGTCTTGACTCAGATTCCCTTCAAAAGCCTGCTGGGGAAACTTCTGAATACCAGTACTTGCATACTGAATTCCTCTGGGCATTGCTTGCTGCTGTAATAGTGTATTCTGCCAATTCATATCTGACCCTTGAATGCCATCCATATGTGAACCTATTTGCGGCTGTTGCACTGCATCAAGACCTGCAGGTGCTGGCCTCATTCTTTTAGGAAAATTGGATAGAGGTGATGTTTGTCCATCTTGATTCTCCCTCTTTCCACTTGAGTTTGCATTACCAGCATATGAGATCATCACATCCTGTGCAGCAGGGGAAGCTGCAGATGCATTGATAGCATGCTCCTGCAAGCTTCTTGCAGTTCCAACCCCCATTTGATACCTTGGTTGTTGAGGCATCATTGACAAGCTAGAGATAGAGGCATCTGGTACAAAGCTGTTAGGTCTTAAACCCATGGCATTGCTTGGACTAAGATTCTGCACTGCTAGATTTTCGTGAGTCTGGGATATAATAGCATTACCTCCAATAATTCCTGAATCTGTCAACCTGCTAGTTGAGCTTTCTGGTACTCTATCTATGCAAACTTTCTTTCCATGGATTTTATTACTAGAAGTAACAGCAAATTCTGGCATCTGCCTTAATCTCTTTCTCCGCAAGCTACTCAGACTTAAGTTGAGCTGCAATATCAAGTTAACATGAATAAGATGAATAAAGCCATACAATAAGTTCATCCAAGGGATAAACTTAATTGTTCATACCTTTGGAGGAACTGCACTGTCACACAGCCGATCTAACTTGGGAGTGGGATCTAGATGCAGTTGTGGTTGTAATGCTTTCAGTATCCGGGATTCGACTTCCTATTATCAATGTAAATATAGGTAAGTGAAATTTATACTGAATATATGACAGGATCATAAAAACTGATGGTTACTCACCATTAAATCACCATATGTCCAAGAATCATCTGTTATTGATGGGATGTCCTTCACAACATTCTCCAATGACATCCTGAGGCAAACTTTATTAACTGTAGGGGAACCATCAGCAGATGCAACACCAGACCCCTTTTCAGAAGCACATCTTCGATAATCACGAACCTAGAAGGTTATAGAATTAGTGTAAATATCAACATTATAAAATGGTATGAACAATTAAATAGCACATATTAGATAGTCAAAACCATTTGGAAAATACTAGTTATATATGAAGTTAGACAAGAATTTATTACTGAATGACATGGTAGTGAACTATGCTGTGTTCCTTGTTTGGGGGCTGTTCAATTTGCGTGTCTCATTAGTAAACTGTGTATTTTCATTGGTAATTTGATTCTGGCCAGCTGCAAGTTTAAATTCTTCTTTTTCTGGTTTATAATTAAACAGCTAGAATACATGATTCTCAGATCAAAACTGTAAGCATTGTCCTTTGATTGTCAATCTGTCACTTACTTATCTGTGTATTAGAAATACTTTTTTCTGTAGCATCAGACATAGGATTAAGGCTTAGCAAATATACCGCCATAATTATATAATCCAATTCCATAATTATTTAATAGCTTGGAACGGATGAGCATACTATATATATGTGTGTGTATCATAGTTATTAATTGCGAGCACAATGCGTCGCAATTGTGCATTGCACTTTGCAAGGGCACCAGCGCAACAATTTCCTTAATTGCATTGGGCAATCCTCTTTGCGACACAATTGCTTGTGCAACTTGCACAATTGTGCACAATTTCCTTGCTTATTACGAGCGCAATCAGCACAAGGAGAATTGATTCGGTGAGAAAATAATTTTGATCCCTAAACTTCATCACTTCTTATTTCTGATAGCCCTCTCTATCTCTAAATCTCTTTGTCTCCTCCCTTTTCTCTATCTCTTGGGCTCAGTTGTCTTAGAGCCATTACAACCTTCGTCTACAGTGCATCCATTAGAGCTCTCTGCTTCCTATGGGCATGTTTTGGGTTGGCATTGTGGTTGTCTCTATTTTTGTTTCTTATGTCAATCTCTCTATTTTCTCTTTTTTTTTTTTTTTTTGGTGGAACTTCTTCTAAAAAGTGATAGTTCAATTAGAGTTGGCCCACCAAGCCATGATAGGCTTGAATAGCACTAACATGTGATCCTTCCACTGCCAGAAGCAGGAGGTGGTTGCTGCTCTATGAAGCCAGCCTTGCATTGTGCCCTCTACTTTAGGAACCATGACACCCAAGTGCCTTTGCTCAGTCGCCATGGTTCAACTCTTGGCTTGAAATGGGTATCCCAACAAGAAGCCATGTCAAACCTGACTTGGCAAGCAAACTCAATATTCCATCACCTTAGTCGCTGTTTTGTTTTTTGTTTTTTGTTTCTTGCCTCTGATGTCTTTGTTTGGTGTTTCTTAGGTGGATTTCTCTGTTTTCTCTTCTGGACACAAATTTTTTGAATAAACAAATTAGTTAAATGCTTCTTTGTTTTTAACAACTATGATTTGATATTATGTTACTTAGTGTTTGTTATTTGGATTTTTATATCTTGATTGTAAATGAAGTTGTAATATTTTTTTAAGACTATTTTTTTATACATTGTTATTTGGGATTACATTAAATGTATAAAAATATATAATTTATATATTTAATATAATTGCGCAATTGTTCAAATTGTAGTGCACAATGCGCAATGTCACAATAGCCCCAAGAGCAATGATTGCGCAATTCGCAATTAACAACTATGGGGTGTGTGTGCGGTGCATGTGTGGTTTTTCTTCATTTATATAACATGTCGTAGCTCTATAGTATATTTTTCTTTCTTCATATTTAAAAAAAAAAATTAAGAGAAAAGAATGAAAAGATTACAGAATGAGGCATAAGAAGTCCTCCTCAATCAAAAGAAACAAAACCATAAGTGCCAATATGAAAAAGCTCCCCAGTCAAACACTGAGACCATAAAGCCAAGAGGGCATCATTTTACCCCTTATTATTTTCATAAAAAAAAATAAAGAATTATAAAATTAAACTTTCGATGCAAAGCATACTAAAGAAGTAGACTCACCTCACATATAAGCGCTCCATCAACATACTTGCAAGGTATACCATCAAGAATATCTCCAGGCAAGTGGCCCGACTCAATAGCCTCCAATTACATCATTACAAAGAAAAAGAAGGTAAGTGCATGAAAAGCTTCTGGTAAGGAGATAAACAGAAAAAAAGAAAAGGAATGTTAAGAAAATGACATGGCAACAAAGCTAAAGCAGTCCAAGAAAAAGTCCAGACAAGAAGGGAAGTTCTGGCCCCATTTCTATTTCTTTTCGCTAGGTACACAATGTATAGAAGGAGGACTTGACTGACTCAGATCCAGTGGCCCACAAATTTTATTGTGAAGCTCAATGATGGACATTCTTTCAAGATTAAATGAAGAAAACCCGCAACCTTGATGCTTAATATTAGTCTTTTTAAACGTGCACACAGAAAAACTTAATTAAGTAGGCTGTGCTAGAAGAGTTAAAACTAAAAAGAACACCAAAATACCTTACCAAGAAAAGACTTTCTGATGTTCTATCATATGGATGCAATAACTTTGGAAAATCTTGATATGTAGACTGATTTGTTGTCTCGATCTGAAAATTTATAGATAATTACACTTCAAAGAAAACATAGAAGATGGAGATTATTTTAAGTGATTTCTTCAACTTTAGCCACATGTTAACTGTTTTTTTAAACTAACCTCCAAGGGTTTTCCAATAGAATAACCATCTGGGAACAAATTCAACGTGAAAGAGGCTTCAATCTCTGCCCAAACAAGAAAGCAGCACAACACTTAGAATTCATACACAAGTTGGGTATGCAATGTACTTTAATACTGACCTGCTAATGTATGAGGTCCAACTGAAATAGATGAATTGGGAACTCTTGTAATGTTTTCACCAGCCTCAGCAAGATTGTCCTGTATAAAAGTATAGTTAAAACCATCACAAAATAAATTTAAATACCAACATATAGAATAATTCCCATTATTTGCACTATTACTTCAATCAAACTTAGTCAACCTACAGACAAAATGGTTTCTTATTGCAATATAAGAAGGATTTTAAAGAAGATGAATGTCCCTTGTTAGAGAGACAACACGATACAAAGAAAATCTTAGGCTCTTCAAGTCTTATGCACTTTACTACCTTATCTCACTTCCCAGTCCCCTCCCCCAACATTGAAAAACACACAAAAATTCCAAATAAAAAAATATACATATTTGCATTAGTTGTATTTACCCATCTAGCTGATTGGACCAACGTTTTTCTGCTTAGGGAAAAAAACTCTAAAACACTAAAAAGGCATTAAAAATTACTTAAAACACAACATAACTTCAGCTATCCACGAGAACTAACCTCAAGCCAGCTCTAGCAACCACCAAATCTGAAAAAGGTTTTTTTTTTTTTTTTTTAATAAATCAAAGGCACTCATTTCACCTTCTGTTTCACTACCGGGACCCTAGCATTCCAGAAATTATGAGAAACCAAAGGCTGGAAATAAACCGACAAAAATAAAACAAAAATAAAAGTAGTACCATACATAGTATTCTACAATTATATGATTTTGCTATCAAAGAGTAAAGATTTAGAGTTTCCGCTGTCCTTTACTCTCCTTTTTCTTCATCCAAGTCAATTCTCAGCGGCCAAACAAAGTGAGCTTAGCTTCACATCTTACCTCGGGCTCTCGAGTGGAGAATTCATTCTTGGAGGCAAATCGGGAGCTAGACTTGGAATTCTCTGAAACGCCATCCTCAGAGGGAGCTTCTGAATGAAGAAGAGGCTTTGGACGGAACCGGCTGCCAGTCTTGGACACCTTGAAGGAGACGCCCATGATGATAACGAATCCTCTTGGGAATTTCGGTGCTAGATTCAGAAAACGTGGAAAGTAGTTGGGAGAAACAAAACCCTAGAAGTGCCAGTTAGTTTCATGAATCCATCGGGAAATGAAGAGAAAACACGAAGAAAGAAGAGACGCGCTTTGCAGGGAAAGGGAGAGACGGAAAAGTTGTGCTCAATTGTGATTTTTGGAGTTCGGACCCGAGCAGAAACTACCCAGACATGGGATTAGGATTAGGAACTGCTCCCATGGGCTTGCGATTTTCCTATGCTACCCCGCTACATTGTCAGAGTAGTTTTCTCTCGCTTCTTTTTTTTATATAAAATTTTCCTATAATTTAATTTAATTTTTTTCCATAATTGGACGGTTCACTGAAATTAAAGTTTGATCTGAGATTACTTAAACAAATTTATTGTCACAAACTATACACAAGTATTTATAGGTTATTTAAAATTAAGAAATGATTTTAAGAAATGATTTAACATGAATTAAAAGAGTTAAAATATATAAGTTGTTAAATTTATAAGTTAATATAATTAATTTATAAAATTTAATAAATATGATGATATTAATTATTTTAAATAAATTTTTCTTAAAATAAAAATAATTATAATTCAACTATCTTTTAATAAAAATTAATTTTAAAACTTCCTCATATAAAAAATAAATTAAATGGACAATTAAATAGATGCAACACGTCATACCAATTTTGTCTTAATCAAATGTATTTTTTTATTGTTAAATTTGAAAAGTGATCCTCTTATTCTCGTATGAAACTCTACATTAATCCAATAAACTTAAATTAAAATAATAATAAATTCTTGAAAATATTATTGTAATCTATATTTAAATGTTATAAAATATAAATTACTATAGTTTTACAATCATTAATTTCTTAACTTTTAACAACATAAAATAAACAATTTTATAAAATTAAAGATAATATTACTTATTTTACAAAATTAAAGTTTAAGTGAAATAGATTGCATTTATAAATAATTTTAGAAACCGAAAAATAATATGGAGTGATTAAAAAGAAGGCAAACTTTAAATGTAATATCAGCATTATTATAATTTTAGAAAGTTAAGACAATTTTAATTTATTGAGCTTATAATTATACTAATTGACATAATTTTGTGAGCTAATTAGTAATACTAAGGCTCATATATATATTTATTTTGTAAATATATTATATTAATATTAAATTAGATATATATATATATATATATATATATATTAGAAATGCTAACTTTCTAATAAAATTACCATTTAACCGGTCATTTCCTTTTCCATGCTTTCTTCTTTGCCCCATTTTGTTAGGGCCTGTTTGGGTTCCCGTTCCTTCGCAAGCTGCAATACAGAAGAGACTACGCTATGAAGTATGAATGCTTGTCGCTCAGCCCAGTCCAAACTACGGCAATATGAAGCTAATTGAAGGCGTTTCATGTTTCATACTACCAAAGATGATGCTTTTTCTGCGCAACCTCTTTCATATCGGTCGGAGAAACTTGCACCGAGTAAGCTCCTTCTCTTCATATCCTCAAAATTCCAGCTTCCCGTATTCCGGTGTGTTCAGTGCGTCATCGTCTTTAGCGTTGTCACACCATTATTGTTTTGTCTCCAAATCATACCCTGACTATTCTTCTGAATTTGATGACATTAGTTCGGACTCTCTGCGTAATTTCTTTCAGAAAGCTGGTTGGGATGATCCTAAAATTCTTGGCATATTTAATTCAGCATTGGCACCCATTTGGGTGTCTAAGGTTTTGTTGAAACTGAAAGAAGATCCGAATTTAGCCTTGAAGTTCTTTAAGTGGGCTGGAAGCCAAATTGGATTTCGCCACACCACCGAATCGTACTGTATTGTGGTTCACATTTTGTTTTGTGGAAAGTTGTATCTTGATGCTCGAGATATTCTTAGGGAGTTGGTTTTGTTAAGGAGGACATTTCCGGGTTGTGACTTGTTTGATACCCTGTGGTCTACCAGGAATGTTTGTCGTCCGGGCTTTGGAGGGTTTGATGCTTTATTTAGTGCTTTGGTCGAGTTGGAAATGTTTGAGGAAGCTGGTCAATGTTTTTTTAAAATGAAGAGGTTTAGGGTTCTGCCAAAGGTGAGGTCCTGTAATGAGTTTCTGCATAGGCTTTCAAAATCAGGCAAAAAGGAATCATCTATAAATTTTTTCAGGGACATGGTTGGTACTGGTCTTTCGCCCTCAGTTTTCACTTATAATATAATGATAGGCTATTTGAGCAAAGAGGGGGATTTAGCAACTGCTAAGACATTTTTCGAGCAAATGAAAACTATGGGTCTTACACCAGACATAGTTACATATAATTCTCTCATTGATGGTTATGGAAAAGTGGGATCTTTAAATGAAGTGATTATTGTATTTAAGGAAATGAAAGATGCAAGATGCGAACCAGATGTGATAACCTATAACTCTCTAATTAATTGCTTCTGCAAATTTGAAAGAATTCCTCAGGCTTTTAAGTATTTACATGAGATGAAGGAGAGAGGCTTGAAACCAAATGTTATAACTTATAGTACACTAATTGATGCATTTTGTAAGGCAGGCATGATGCTGGAAGCAATTAAATTTTTTGTTGAAATGATACGTGTTGGTCTTAAACCGAATGAATTCACATATACATCATTGATTGATGCAAACTGTAAAACAGGTAATCTGAATGGAGCATTGAAATTGGCAAATGAAATGTTGCAGGAAGGACTTAAGTTAAACATTGTCACCTACACTGCTTTATTAGATGGCATTTGTGCAGATGGTAGGATGAAAGAAGCAGGGGAATTATTTCAGGCAATGTTGAAAGCTGGAGTGGCTCCAAATCAACAAATTTATACTGCCCTTATCCATGGTTACATCAAGGCTAAGATGCTGGAGAAAGCCAAGGATGTTTTAGAGGAAATGAACAAGAAAAGCATTAAGCCAGATCTCTTGCTGTATGGAACCATAATATGGGGCCTTTGCAGCCAAAAAGAAATTGAAGCATCCCAAGCTGTAATACGTGAGATGAAAGTTTGTGGTTTGACAGCCAATAGTTACATATACACAACCCTTATGGATGCATATTTTAAGGCTGGGAAAACTACTGAGGCACTTAATCTATTACAAGAAATGCAGGATTTGGGCATTGAGGCCTCAGTTGTAACGTTTGGTACTCTAATAGATGGTTTATGTAAACAGGGTTTAGTACAAGAGGCAGTTAGTTACTTTGACCAGATGACAAGCATTGGTTTACAGCCTAATATAATGATTTTTACTGCACTAATTGATGGTCTTTGTAAAAGCGATTGTGTTGAAACAGCCAAGAAGCTGTTTAATGAAATGCTTGATAGGGGAATGAGTCCAGACAAAATTGTTTACACTGCTTTAATTGATGGGAACCTGAAGCATGGAAATCCTCAAGAAGCTTTGAGTTTGCAAAATAAAATGGCAGAAATGGGTATGGAGTTAGACCTACTAACTTATACTTCATTAGTTTGGGGCTTTTCTCATTGTGGTGATGTGCACCAGGCAAAGTCATTCTTTGACGAGATGCTTGGAAGGGGTATCATTCCGGATGAGGTTCTCTGTATTTCTCTATTGAAAAAATATTACGAGCTAGGAGATATGAATGAAGCTCTGGCATTGCAAAATGATATGATCAGGAGGGGCCTAATTGGTGGCACCTGTGACACAGCAGTTCCTTTGGGACACACTTAAGAGGAAAACACTGTTTTCTGTACTTTAATTACTGTTTCTTACTTTAGTTGCTCTCAATCCAGGCTTTGGTGATATCTTTCAGCGTTGAATAGCTTGGTGGAGATGAATATGATGCCTCATATATGATGGCAACTGTGAATTCTAATTGATGCATTTCGAAGACATTCTTCATAACAAGATGTTAATTGCTGCTTCTGGGACTTGCATTTCAAGCTCTCTTGTGACCATCTAGATGAATCTAAGATGGTGCTTTCGTAAATGCCGTTTTTCCCTAGATGGTGAGTAATGACTGATGATCATTTGTTTAATATTCTAAATAGAAAGCTCGTAATCATCAGTAATGTCCATGTTATTTTATAGAATTGGAGCCCTGCCTGATTACCTTGATGCATTGCAGACTGTTGCATGAAAGAGAGGAAAGTAATAGAACCACTGAATAAAGTTCCAAGAATATAGCTGTTAAAGAGAGGTCTTTGGCTTGCTTTAATATGGAGGAGTGGTTCTGCATTGGTAATATGCTGAAAAAGCACCACTATAGGACTTATAAAACCATTTCCAGGGTAATGAAAGAATTGATCTTTGAACAGAAGGAAAATATGAGAGTCTTATATCAGGTGGTGACACTGAACTCAAAGGGCCGTGCCCATGTAGAGGAAATTGCGTACCTGAAGATTATCCTGCTCGGGATTGGTGTACCAAAGTAGAGTTTGACCAAAGCATTCTTATCTGGCAACATTGCCTACTGATATCTGCTACTATACTGATAAGTGAAAAATTAATCCAAAAGTCATTTCAATATGCAAAATAAGCAAGCAGATATCCAGATATATGTTGTCCATACTTGTTTTTGTATCCCTTTTTGTTGCCAATTGGAATAGGAACTATTCGATATGGGGATACTTGTGCTGAGGCCAAGCAATTTTTTGAAGAACGAAAGACCATAATGGGTAATATACAAGTAAATATTATGAACTCAGAAATGGGTGCTGTTGCATTATAGACAGCTGTATAAGCAAAAGGAAGTTAATTTGACAAGAAGCCAAGTTTGCAAATTGTTGCTTATAGCGAACACTGAAGTTCCATCTACTGCAGTGAAAGGGTACAGAAGTAAGTCTGTGTTCTTTGATGCATGCAGACTAGCAACAGGGTTGCAAGGTATGTATGATAAAAAGAAGAAATGGGAGATGATGATTAATGTGTGGGTGGAAATGGTAGCTTATGCTGCTAGCCAGTGCATAGGGAACTATCATGCCCAACAAAGTAGACGTGGTGGAGAACTTCTCACCCATGTTTGTCTTCTAATGGAACATCTTGGATTGACTGAACAAACTCGGATTTCGCAGGGTCATGCCAGAGCTAAGCTTATTGAGAGGTAATAGTTTCAGGAAGAAAGCTTGGGATCCTATTAATTCCATTTGCTGTAATTGTGCGCTTTACGTGATTACTTTTTCTGTATTCATCTCCTTTTTGGGAAAAGGAAGGGAAACTGGTAGACGAAAAAAGACTCTAATGCAATGCCTTCTAACTGTCACAGGCAGCTATGTTCCTTTGATGTAATTCAAAACCAAATTAGTCATTTTATGTTTCTTTT
The DNA here is from genome assembly GCA_037013595.1 of Dicorynia guianensis. Classification (NCBI taxonomy): domain Eukaryota; kingdom Viridiplantae; phylum Streptophyta; class Magnoliopsida; order Fabales; family Fabaceae; genus Dicorynia; species Dicorynia guianensis. The sequence continues at coordinate 32,702,027 of JASUAB010000014.1, forward strand.
TTTTTTTTTTAAGTGCATTCATCGAGGGACAAGGTTCAACAAAAGACAAATGCCCAAGACGGACTAAGAGTGTGCTTGGTTGGGTTGAAGATAGGCTGGTGGAACGTGAGGGGTTGTAAATTTTGAGGTGAAAGTCACTTTACAATTGCTTGATACAACAAAAAAATGTAGGAGTAAAGAAAAAGAGAGAGAAAATTATCAAAGTCTAAAAATAATAAAAGTAGGAGATTCAAATCCGTTAAAAAAATGGGGAGCAACACATTTTCACTTAAACTTCCCAATTCTCAGCCTCTTTCTAAAACATAAAACTGATTACAGCCAAATCAAAATGATTTTCCATCCACTCATAACCAAGCAGCAATATGGAAAATTCAACACTTTTCCATCGCACCCCACTTTCACTCCGCCCCCTATTTTCCACCACTTAATCCAACCATAGCCTAAAGATGAAGTTTGAAAGCCAGCACAAGATTGCCTAATGATGGTGTCAGCATCATTGGAGACCAGTGTCCTACAGATGGCCATATACTTCACGCAAACACCTACTTTCACTTATTATTCATAAATTCAGTTATCAGTGGTCTCAGCTAGAAAGAGATTCTGCAGGCCAAAAACGAACTAGAAAGAAAATTTTGAAACTTCACAGAAGGCTATACATCCATTATTATTTTTCTTAGTGGGTATAACAGATGTATTTCAGCCAAAGGAAAAGAAAAAGAAAGTTGAGCTTTGCCAATGGGCACTAGGCTTTTGCAGTCAATTTAACTTGACAGCTTGCCACCTAATCCTAGATTGACAAGAGTTGCCAATTACAATTATTTAAGCTCTTCCTAATTTAAACTTAAACAAAGACCAAAGCACAAGAAAATTGCATTCAGTATGATCCATGTATTAAAGAAAGACTGCAGCTCCTTAGTCTGGTTCAGCATTATTCAAAAGCCTTGGCTTTTGCAAACATTTTGATTTCAAATCTTACTTTAAAGAAAAAGTTCAAAATATTTCAAGTATCAAGATGGTCTCCTATAGTTGAATGCAATAGCACGCTGATAACCAAGTTACAAGTTTATCACCAGATAGGAATCAATGTTAGTGTTTCACAAAACGCACACCCACTAATGCATGCAACCCAGAAAATATACTCTTATAATGCATTTGTTTTCCAAAATATGTCTATGTAGGACGACTAATTGCAGTTTGAACATTGAAGAACGAAAAGTGCAGTTCTCTATGGATATTCATATGTAACAAACAGTAATTGACATTATTATTTTGCTGAAAATTAACAACAATAATAAACAGAATTTTATCCTAATAAGTAGGGTCAGTTATATAGATTAAATGATACTATTGAATTCTAGCTGAAATCAAATTTTTGAAAATACTATTTAATCAAATATTACTTTTAATAACTTCTCTAAGTATCTTTTTTTATCTTTCTATATCTTTTTTTATTAATTAAAAATTATTTAATTAATTTTTTTTATTAGAGCCTCTAGCGGTCATTTTTGTACATGCCCAAATAATTATAATCGAGTTTCTGCCTATTTCTTCACAATAGATGTACTACCAACTCTCTCTTGAATACAATCATTATATGTCTACTCATTTATTTTGACATTCTCATTTCTGTCACTTTCATTTTTTGCTTTTGTTGATATTTCAAAGCGCAACACTCAATACCATTAAACATAACTGTTTCTATAGTAATTTGATAAAACTTTCCTTTACGCTTACGAGATATTTTGTCGTCACAAATGATCTCTAAGGTATTTATCTATTTCATACATCTAGTATGAATTCTGTGTATAACATTCTCTTTATCACTTTATAAAATTAGTCCAAGATATCAAAATTTTGACACTTATGGTATAATATGCTCCCCAATTTATACCTCTAAATCATTTTTTTGTTTACTTGTTGCTAAATTTACACTCCATATACTCTGCCTTTCTTTTACTTAAATGACAATCTTTTAATTCCAAAGCTATTTTCTATATCTCCAGTTTACAATTAACATCCTCTCTTAACTTCTCTAATAGGATTATATCATATTCAAATGGCTAAAATGCACAAAACCGTTCTGAATTTTAGGTCAATTTTAAAAAACTCTTCTGAACTTTAAAAATTTTTAAATGACCCTCTTGAACTATAAAAAATTTTTAAATAACCCCTTCCGTCAAATTTCCGTCAAAATTTAAGAAAATGACGAAAATGACCTTTATTGTAAAGCTTAGAAATTGAAGAAGGCCGTGAATAGTAAAATTTTAGAGTTTTAGCATTGAACCTCAACCCTAAACCCTAAATCTTAAATTCTAAATCCTAAAACCATAAACCCTAAATCTTAAAACCTTAAACCCTATGCCCTAAGTCCTAAATCTTAAATCCTAAACCTAAAACTCTAAACCCTAAACTACAAATCTACACTAGGTTTTCTTCTTTTGCATTTATGGCAGATTTTGAAAATTTATGTGCATTTGAAGGGTATTTTTGTCCTTTTATCGGGTCAAATGAGAGGTTGACTAAAAAACATCCAAATCTTAACGGAAAACTTGACGGAATGGATTATTTTAAATATTTTTTATAGTTTAAGAGGGTCATTTGAAAACTTTTAAAGTTTAGGAGAATTTTTTAAAATCGACCTAAAGTTCAGGGGAGTTCTGTGCATTTTAGCCTATTCAAAAAATATACATTTTGAGATTATACCTTAGATGTGTCCAATAAGTACATCCAACACTAAAGTGAACAGATATGGACTTAAAGATGATCCTTGATATAAACCAATCTTTATGAAGAAGTCCTCTGTCACCCCTCCTTGAGGCTTCACACTTGTTGTTGTCCCATTATATAATATCCGTTATAGCATCATTCATTTCCATTGCCTTCTACAGGACTTCCCTTGTCACTTTATCATAAGTTTTTTCTAAGTCAATGAAAATCATGTATAAGTTTCTCTTTACTCCAATACCTTTTCATCAAATTCCGTAAAAGATATACAGTCTCTATGGTTAATCTTCTTAGGATAAAATCAAAATGGTTCTCTAATATATATGTCTCTTTTTTTAGTCTGTCTGCAATTACTCTTTCCTAAAGTTTTATAGTATGACTCATGAATATGATCCCCAGTAGTTTTTACAATTCTGATTATCTGTATTATTCTTCTAAATGGATATCAAAGTACTCTTCCTCCATTCATCTAGCATCCTCTTCGATCTCAATATCTCATTGAACAACTTTGTTAACCAAAATATATCTTTTTCTCTTAAACACTTCTAAATCTTAATAAGTATGTTATTAAGACCGATAGCCTTGCCATTATCTATTTTCTTAAGTATTTTTTTTATCTCAACTTCCCAAATCCTATGATAAAAGGTAAAGTTCTGATCCTCCTCTCAAATAGTTAAATCTTCCATGTACTTGTTGTCTGCTTTTCATTGAAAAGTTTGTGAAAATAACTCCTCCATCTTTCTTTGATATCCCTCTACTATCAAGACTTTTCCCTCTTCATCCTTAATGCATTTTACTTTATTCAAATTTCTTATGTTTCTTTCCCTTCTCTTAGCAAGTTTGTATATTTGTCATTCTTCATTCTTTGTTCCTAATGTTTGGTAAAACCCCTTAAACCCTTTAGATCTCCACCTTACTAACTACTCTCTTTGTCTCAATTTTTACTAACTAATATTCTCTTAATTTTTCGTATTATTACCAAGATTTAATAGTTTAAAACACTCTCTATTATATTTAATCTTCTTTTACACACTCTCATCTACCACTAATACTCTTTACCTTTAGGGCCAAATCCTTTTTATTTGCGTAAAACTGCTTTGGTTACCTTTCGAGTCCTATTGACCATCTCTTCTCACATAAGATTGGCACATCCTTGTGTCTCTCAAACTCTCTCCTCCATTAATTTTCTCTAAAAAATTACCTTCTTTTCACCCTTTAGTTGCCATAACCTAATCTTTAGGTTTATAACTTGTTGGATTCGCTATTTATGACTCTTAACATGCATATCAAGCATTAAAATCCTATGTTGTATGGTCAAGCTCTTATCTAGTATCACTTTGCAATCCTTAATAGATTATTTTATCTGTTTTCTGTACTAAAAAGATATCTATTTATAAGCTTGAAACCTCACTCTTGTATATGATTAAGTGCTCCTTTCACTTCTTAAAATAAATATTCACAATCTTAAAGTCATAAGCTATTAAAAAGTCAAGAATTGATTTTTCCTCTTCATTTAGTTCTCCAATACTAAAACCATTATGAAATCCTATACACTACCCTATTTCTTTTCTAACATGACTATTAAGATTTCCATTTAAAATAATCTTTTCTTGCTATGAAATTTCTTAGACTAACCCTTCCAAATCTTTAATAAAACTTTATCTTTTCTTGTTTTTTCAACCTCACTTGTGGTGCATAAACACTTGTGATGCTAAAAGTTTCTTATTCAACTACCATTATAAGGGATAAAATCTAATCACCAATCCTTTTAACCTCCACCACATTATTCTTCTAAGTCTTATCTACAATAATACTAACTCCATTCTTTGCTCTAACCTTCCCTGTGTATCAAGGCTTGAATCTTGAAGTATCCAATTTCTTAACCTTTTCTCTAACCCATTTGGTTTTTTGAAGACATATAATGCTAATCCTCCTTTGAATCATAGTGTCAATCACCTCCATAAATTTTTCTATCAAAGTTTTGATATTCTAAGTGCCAAAATAGATCTTCTTCACATGGACTAATTCTTTACCCACATCCATCCAAAAATATGCGAGGACCTTTATTTATTTAATACTATATCTGAAAGCTGATATAGTAATTCTAGCTCATTTGACACTGTACTTAAGCCATATAGTGCATTACTTCTAAGTAATGATCTAGCATTGGGCACAAAAACTTCATTTATCCATGTCATAAGAGATTCAACAAAGTTTCACATTGGCTATCAATCACTTAACACAACCCTCCTTCTTTATTCGGGTTTAGGACTAGCTATGTGTAATATAAGTGGAGTTTAATTGAAAATTTAACATGTTCAAAAAAAATTAATTTGAGGCAGTCAAGTTCAATGAATACCAAAACCATAAAATATATATATATATATATATATATAATGCTTTGTAGCCACAGAATATCCTAGCCTTATTACTTGACAAGTAGCTTTGCTCTTGCATAACCCAAAGAGTGGTGCTACCTCACATTTAAAACTCTCACATAACACAAAACACTTGCAACTCTTGATTAGTTGTGAGTGAGATTCACGCAATTAATTAAAAGTTGTAGATGTTTAACGGGTAGATTATGTAAGAGTTTAGGTATGGGAGTAAAATTATTATAACAAAGTAGTCATTTCTATTTCATTATATTGGCAATTACATGAAAGGATAGGGTTCAACAAAGAGGAAAACCCAAGATAGATAAAAACTGAAGTTTGCAAGCTAGCACAAAGATTGCCTCCCAGGTTGTTTGTGAAAACAAACACTTTGACACCATTGACTAAGCCTCATACCTTTTTAATTTGTTCCCAACTAAACACCTTCTATTTTGACTTATTATTTATGAGTTCACACATTAAGAGATCTCAGCTACAAAGAAATTCTACAAACCAAAAACCAAAAGGAAATTTGAAATGATCATTTATGGAAGGATAACAACTTCAATAAGTTAGGTCACCCTTTTGGATTGTCACCTTATCACAAATCAAAGAAAGGCCAAAATGGAAGAAGATATGATATGACTTATGTTAGAGAGACAAAATATAAAAATATTACAAATCAAACAGCTTTGAGCATTTGGAATTGTTGATTTTTGGGCATGTTAAAGATATTAAAGCCATTATTTGGCCTTCACTTAATAGTTCTAATTTTTAGGATAGTTAATATTTAACATAATTTTAGATTCTCTATGATTAAATGACTAAGTGTTCAATCCTCACTATCACCCAATTTATTTTTCATATGTTGTGGGTTTCAATAGCAAATTGAAAAACTCCTTATCTTACAAATGATCAATATAAACCTCCCATAGTGCTGACAAAAAGATAGAAAAAGGAAAAGTTCAAGACCTGAACATTCATTATCTTATGAATGATGAAAATAAATTGATACAATAATCATCATATTAGCAATCTACAAAAGTACAAACATTACATATTCCATAAATGCACATTATCATCACAAATACTATCCTGTTTTATAATTCCAAACAATAATAAAATACTCACTAAAGCCATTCAATCTCATCCCTTTTACTTTACAACTAGCTTCGCTCTTGCCTGACCCTGTGATATTTGAAACTGTTCTGTCAACCCAAAATGAGCCATCAGAAGCCAAACATGAGAGAGAAACTCTCCACCCCGCCTCAGTTGCTGTGCATGATAGAATCCTCTGCATTGGCTGGCAGCATAGGCCAGCATCTCCACCCAAACATCACTAATCATTGACCATTTTTTTTCTTTATCAGATATAGTCTGCAACACAGATGCAAGCCGGCATGCTTCAAATAACACAGATTTGCTCTTGTCTCCTTTTACCTTCAATGATGGAATAGCAGTATTTACTTTAAGTAACATACTGCAAGCTTCCTCAAACTGGGTGATACTATTACCTCTTATTGCCTTTCTTTCCTCAAAAAATTTCATGGCTTCAACACGAGTATCCAAGAATCGGATCATGCCAATTCCAATGGGTAGCATGAAAGGATTTATGACAAGGAGGTACATCATGTATCCTGAAATCTGCTTGCTAATTCTACATTTTGTAGGAGCTGTATCTATATTCGCAAGTGAATGATAATCATCATAGTAGCAAAGATCAGAAGCAACATGCCATATAAGGATGCTTTGGTCAAACTCTACCTCAGTACTCCAACATATTGAGGCAAAGTCATACCTTTTCAGCACTTGGCTCCCATGGAAGCAGAAGAGGACTCTGAGATCTGTTTCCTTGTTTAATTTTTCACTATAACGTCTGAGTTTCTCTTGACAATAATTGAAAATCAAATCCTTCAATTCATCAGGAACTTTTTCAAAGGTCATATGTCGCTGCTTTTCCAGGAATTTGTCAATGTGAAACATCTTCTGTATATTGTAGCAGAAGGCAGGTTTTTCTCCAAGGCAACAGCCTAGAAGGTTGTATTGAGTCATCAAATTTGACCACCTAGGATGTTTGGGAAGTTGAATGCGAGTGAGGGCTTTCCGGATGGAAGTCCTCTTGGGCTTACTCAACCAAAGATTCGTCCAATCAGAGGAGAGTAGTAATAGTATTCCATAGACCTCCAGACCTATTGCAGTTACCAACAATAGGAAAGTTATAGTTAAATCTACATTTGAGTGCTTATCCTTATGAGCAACAATCCCACAGAATACACCCAACACAATTGATGTCAAAAAAACATTGATGAAGCGGAATACAAAGCCTTTGAGTGAGTACATCAGGGTGGCTTTGGTGTAGAGCATGTCATACATGAACCCCAGTTCTATCTCAACTACTTTGAATGCCTTACTGAAAGAAATATCTTTCAACAAAGATTGGCTGTTGTGTTGATCATCAAAGCCAAGTATAAGATCCACAAAAAGGCGCTTGAAACTTTGAAGCAAGTCATAAGCAGCCACCAGTTCCCATGCATCAGGAATGAGGTTATTCTCCAAAGATAAGAGATTCACAGGGACCTGAGCCTCAATTAGCTCGTCTGCTACAACATGAAATCCCTCTAATTTTTTTAGAGTATATTCTTGCATGAATTTGGCATAATTAGGACCAGGGTCTGGAGGAGTGAGCATGGAGTCCCTGAGCTTCCCACTGCTAGCAGACCTGAGAACCCATATTCTTTCCCCATATTTGACAATTCCTGCATATGACATTATAATAGACATGATTAAGAGCAGAGTATCAATCCGTATCATAAACAAAATATAGAGGACCACCGCTGTTTGAACTCCCAGTCCAAGCAAGTGCCTTAGCCACAGCTCATTGTCTTCCAAGGAATAAGCAGTAATAGTATCAGGGCCACCCAAATGCAACAGAAGAAAAGGTGCCCAGAATGCGGTTATTTCAATGCGACCATCAATGGAACCAATTTGGGTTTTTCTGTTAGAATCTCCAAAGTTGTTCGAGATGACAGCAAGGCCTACAGTTGCTACCCAGTTAGCCATCAAATAGGCACACCACATAAGAACCCTGATCCATATTCTGCGTATGTATTTTCTACGACTGCCAACGAATATTAGTATTATTTGTAAAATTAGACTAAGCAAAACCAGAATGCGCAGCTCCCAGTACTTCCACAGTTCCTTCAACGCTGGAGTGAAAAGCTCCAAGGCTATCCTTCCTTTAGTATACATTAAACTGCCAACAACTGAGAAATAGTACACCATCAGACAATAGCAGATAGCAGCACTCAGAACACATATATGCATAGAAGAATTCAAGAGATCAGAAATCCATAGATAGTAATTAAATAAAATCAAGGAAACCACAAGCTAGGCAGGATTATAACAAAGAATATGAGTTCTACAAAATAAATAAATAAATAAAGTACTGCAGCTTTGTAGTTTCACATTCTTTCGCGCTGCCTGTACTGTAGGTGCAGGATAATGATTAACACAACATTTATTGAAACTAACTAAGCATGATGAACTCATTTTTGCATTGTCATGGATAAAGGAAACAAGCAGAGATGCATACATACTTGTTGGTGTCATCACTGAAAACTGTTCCAAGTTGAAGAAAATGCGGGAGCTTGTTTTCCAACGTCTGCCCCTACTTAGCGTCAAGTCAGTTGACAGTGCTGGACAATTAGGTTTGTCATTAGCATTTCTCAATTCCACACTGAATGTAAGAAAAAGCTGTGTCAATATTTAGTTAAAACCGGAAACCGAAAGAACGACATAAATTTGAAAGGGTCTGGTGAGAAGCCATTTGGTTTCACAGATCGTCTTGTTTCAATATACAAAATATCATTATTATAAAACACATTGACCCAGCACCCACATAAAATTTGAAAGATCAAAGCCTTGAGTCATGACGGAAAGCATTACACAAAGACAAATTTAAACGAGCATTTTATGACCTTCTAAGATTCTGGGTGCGCGGACAGCCTTTGAAGGTCTGCATGAAAATGGACTAATACGCTATGTTTGGTCCAATGGATTTGGACAAGGTGAAAAGATTGTAAACTTCCTTCCCAATGGATTTAAGAAATTCACGGTGGCTTTCTCTCTTTCAACCAATCTTGACCCCTCATGATTCACTTTGCATTATTTCTCTTTCTCGCTTGTTGGGATTTGTTGTGTGGACCCAATCCTGATCCATTCACGCGGCTATTTGTAGGCAGACAAAGCCAATAAATGACTGCGACACATTAAAATTCAGGGGAAACTAATTATACATAACTCAGCCTATTTATTTTAATATTTTATTTTTATACAATTCTCACTCAACTTAATTGATATCATTAAATTTTTTAAGTGATTAAAAAGCTCACATGACCATTTTAGAGAAATAATATTGGGAAATTCTTTTTCCCATACAAATGGGGACCAATTTTGTCTATGACTAGATCTTCTGTTTGTAATTAAGTAAAATTGGTCCAACTCAACTTTTTCTTGTGATGCTCAATGGAAAAAATAAATAAATAAATAAACAAACCACTTGGCTTGGTAAAAATTCTTTATTTGCCTAGTCTAACTAAGCAAACTAGACATTAAGAAACCCTCGCTATATGATGGGGATCTTAAGTCTGAACCTAGCTACTGGGTCAGATTCTTATATACATATGATGCATATTCAGTTTCTGCGTTCAACTGACAAGAAGCAGGTACTTTGAATAAGACTACATGGTAGTATTTCTAGCAAACAATAAGCCTTTGCAAACAGTGATACACAATAAAATCTATGAAGTATGGAAACTTCATTTTAGACAACATGCCCATATGCATACACCTGGCTTAGACACAAAACTCACATGATGGCGTAGGAGATACATGAAGTTTCATTATAAAATTGACATAGCAAAGTACCTATGCAATCTAGATAATAGCCGACCTGTGATGGAGTACATAACAATAAGATAGAGCTCATAATCACCTTGTGGAAAGTATAATCCAATTTCCTATCTTATTTAAAAGCCTTCCATGATTAGCATGTTACCATGTTATTAAATGACTACATATTACTGCTTGCAAAAAAATTGAAAGAAATTCAAAAGAAACTACATAAACACCGATGACTCAAGATATAACACAAAATTCATGAGATAAAATTTTCTGTTCATTATAATTGGTTCATAACAAAAAAAAAAATTTCAAGGAAATGCCATTTTTTAAAATGAAATCCATAACCCCAACATACTTAAAGGCCAACCAAGCCAATCTTATGGAGAATATCTGTAATTTTGAACGGAAAAGAGAAAGAAAGGGTGTATCATGTATGCACCAAGGTCCTTCGAGCTGCCGAAGCCATTATGAAATCTGAGAAGGTGGGGCCTGCGCTCGTCCTAATCTGGAAAGCCGAAGAAGAAAAGAAGGTACTCGTTTCAGCATGCAAGCTCCAAGCAAATGAAGACAGGAGAATCTGTATCAGAGAAAGTCTCGTTCCGTGCCGAAGCGAGGTGTACGTACGAGGGAGACGAAGTTTTGCAACGCATATATAGACTTAATTTCAAAAAAAAAAAAATGTTTATCCCGAAATAGATGTCCTTTTAAAATACAACAATCACAAAATTATTGACATAAAAAATATATGGTTGCTTAATTTTGTGTTTTTAAGTACGTTTAAATGGCAAAATTTAAATTGATATTTTTTATAAATTACACAAATATTTTATCAATGAATCATATATATAATTCATTTTAAATCATATTATATATGGATTCTTTATTTTTATAAATTAAATTTTAAAAAATTTATATTATTAAATTTATTAAGTCTCATAATTTAAATTATAAAATTTAATAATTAGGACATAAATTTTGTGATATTTTTATTTAAACCTTTGAGTGAAACTAACATTACACAACATATATGTTATTATATTAAAATGTGCATGTGAAAGAAGTTATCTATTTAAAAATATATAAAAATAAAAGTCTCAAAAGTGATCATCTAAGTAATTATATTAAAGGGAAAAATACTTACATTAAACAACAAATTAACACAATATAAGAATTGAGACTTTGTTTGAAGAAGTTATATTTATAGAATTATTGGAGAGATAATATATAGTACTAAGTTTTTTTAAAGTTAATTTGTAACACAGCATACATAAATAGTGGTAAAAATCTTATCATTTTTATAAATTTATTTTTATTTAATCTTAACAATTAAAAATTTAGGTTGTCAAATTAATTAAATTTTTCATATTAAATTGTGAGACTCATTTAAATGCATATACTATTAAATTTGAGTAATCTTATTAGAAAGGACCGTAAAAATTGTGGGAATAAATTCCTAATGGTAATGCTAGCTAATGCACCGTGTGTGTGTGTGTGTGTGTGTGTGTGTGTGTATAACTCTAATACCCAAAACAAATATAATTGTTACAGTGTTAGTAGAGATAGTAAACATCTTTAATTTGGCAACTAATGAGCTGATATGTCTTTTATCTTTGTCAACAACCACCATACAACTAATGCATGTGAAACAGGGCATGCATCCAAAGAAAAGTTGTTGAGTGAATTTTCATGTGATCTTTTTCTCCATAAGAAAGCTACTAATATCTACCCCTCAAGCACTTCCTAGCCAGAGTTTTTTTTTTTTAGTAATTAAAGAGTCATAAAATGACTTGTTAAAGAAAAGGATAAGAGAGAGTTTCGAACTTAAGTACAAATTCTGAATAAGGGATCATTTGCGCCGTTGAGCTGTAAGCTCATTGGCTAGCCAGAGTTTTTTTTAATGAAAAGATAGCAGCACATTTTTGGCCAGTGATAATCCCATCAGTTGTCAGACTCCTGGACACCAGTCTAAAGACAGTTCTTCAGTTGTTCATTTGTGGCAAGTGGCAATCCCGTCAGGATCAGAATGTTGATCCTCGTGGCCAGAGTCGTCTTTAATGAAAGGATAACAGTTCACGGGGAAAGTGTAGGAGGAACCTGGAGATCAGGAAAGCACCGCCTAACTCAGACTATCTGATAAAACAACCATTCAGAGAAACAAAAGACGCATTCAAAGGAACCATCTGCCCTTGCACAAAAGACAAAAACTAAAGCAAAAACCAAAAGAAGAGATAAAGACTAGTTATTGTTTACAGACTTACAATGGCTATGGTGGTTCAACTGGATAAGTATCTCTAAGTGCGTGCAATTATTACTTGGTTGAATATACCAATTGTGCTGTTATATATACCTAGTTTAAGTGATGGATTATTTTATTTTATAAATTAGATTTTATAAGAATTTTATTTAAAATAATTTATATTATTAATTTTATTAAATTACCAAATTTAATAAATTTAATAACTTTATCTTTTTATGAATTTTTATATATAAATATAATTGAGAATAGACTTTCTCTTGAATAAATACGTAACTTCTAAATAATGTCTAATTTTTACTTATTTACACAAAATTAAATAATTTGGAATGCTCTTTTCACTCTAGAATTCTCACAATGTCCCTTATATATGAGAGTTCATCAACATTTCCATAACAGTCACTTACTATCCACAATGCTGAAATGAATGTAGGATAGTTTTAAACTTTTGTAAGTATAATTGTGGATAGTAAGCTCGAAATGCTACTCATTCAACATTTATTTCTTTTCTTTTTTTTATATATACATGGCCCTATTAGAAACCAAGCACATCTCACTTCCTTCTTGGGTCTAACTTGGAGTCACTCACTCACCTCTTATATATATTTTTTTTAGCATAAGTCATGGTAAATTATCTAATACATATGTAAGATTTTGCACCCAAATTTAATATTTAAAAAAAAAATCTCAAAACTAAGTGCTATTACACTGTTAAAGAAGTCTGAGAGACACTCACCTATTATATATAATATAACTATTATCTAAGAAATTTGAGTGTAGAGCATGATTTTAAAAACGAAATCCCAGTGCCTTTACCATATTTTCTCAAAAGAATGCCTTCTACAAATTCTTCTGGTAGGCCGCAAAATATTTGCAGAATATTGAGAGTGAAACTTGTTAAGTAGTACAAATGCTTTATATTTGCCTTATTGTTATTGTAAACAAAACTGACTGACTCTGACAGTCTGACACAAATATAGCATCACTTTTCTCTTTTTTTTTTTTCTAGAAATCTTCTTTTATGGACCCTGCTCAATAGTTTTCATTTGGGGTAAAAAATCTCAATGCTCTGTTTCCTCTCGCATGAAGTCTCAAGCCTCTGCTGGAGTTGCAGCATTAAATTAATGGTTTGAGGTAAAGTTTTTGTGTACTTTTACTGTTTTAATGGTTTTCTTATGTCTTCTTCTCATCCACATGTCTTTTCTTTTGTCTTGAGTTCCTCAAATTTTGTTCTTTACTTCCATGCAAAAAATAGGTGAAATTGCGGAATCAAAGTATTAATGGAGGTTAATCCTACAATTAATAATGTATGAGCTTATATGTCTCCCATGCATCTATTTGAAAATGATTTTGCGTTTCTCAACAAAGAAATGAAAGGGAAAAGGAAGATAAAGAGAGAAGAAAGATCCAGATGTACGTTGATTTGAAACCAGTCTTTTGAGAGAGATGAAGCTCCATGTGGTTCTTCTTGTTATTATTTCTTCCTTCTTCTTTTTTAATTAGCATTTAATCTGTGTTTTCCTTAAACCAAATACATCTTGTACTGTTTATCTTCTTCTTCTTGCATGGCTTCTTAATATTTTAAATTCATATTTTATCCTTTCATGTAGTTAAGATTTGCTGAGGACGATCATTTGGATCTTTTTTTTCTTCTTATTTAGTTTTATATATTGTAAAAAGTATGTATCAATCCCTTTACTCTCAAGATGGAATGTCAAAAAAAATTTATTTAAAAAAATTTAAATTATTAAATTAATAAATTTGAATTGTAAAATTTATCATATATAACATCTTAATTTAAATTTTGTAAGATTTTTGTGAATCATATTTAGTAAGAATATTATTTCTCACATAATAGTGAAGTCATCCAACCAAATTTTTAGTAGGAATAGTATCTCATTAAAACCTTAATTGAAACTAGCTATTTGCAAATTTCCCTTATCATTCAAAATAAAATCTACATAAATAGACAAATTTGAATTTATCTCATTCTTCTCAATTATTGATTAAGCTTATTTAATTTAGGTATTGCCACTTGATAATTCTACAGGCAAAATAATTTATGGACCAACCATGTTTGATTGAAAGGAGACTTTCTTTGGCTTCTTAAAACAGAGTGGAACATCCAGCTCTTGGTAGAATGTCACAAGCAACATGGAGCGGCCATCCAGATTATTGGGCAATTTAGAATTGCCAATATCATGGATTCCCAAGGCTTACTCTTTTGACACATCCCCTTAGAAGAGACTCATTGAGAATCTATGGCAGCCGCGATCCAAATTCAAGATGCTTTGGACAAATTAACAGACATAACAAAGGGCATAAGAATTTTGTATCCAAGATTGAAAGATGAAATCAATTTGGCATCAGAGGAGTTAAACAAGCTAAAGACTCTTTTGGCGGACAAAAAGTGTATTCAGAAACTGAATGATACCGACTCTGCATGGGAATTCCAGTGTCTACAATCTGTCTACAAGATACAAGACATTGCAGACCCCTTTATTGTCAAATCTATGTTACAGAGAAGAAAGGGAGGGCTAAAGATGCAGCCCTTTATAGATTTAAACCGTGTTATGAGCCAATATCACTTGGCAAAAGAGCTTAGCTGCATAGCACTAAGTGTTAGTTCATTATTAAGAGATCTGGCTTCCAAATCTGGCGATAGTGGACCTCCTTCCAGCGTGTTTACGAGAGCAAGCTCTTCAAAATGGGAAATGTTTGAGAATTCTCCAAGAACTCGCTCTCCAAGTCCAAGAGGACCCAATAAATTAGATGACGAGGCAGCCAAAATGGTCGGCCGTACAGAAGAAGCAAGAAGGTTGCTCGCTCAACTGATGGACACAGGCGAAGGATTGGATGTCATCTCAGTATTGGGAGCACAGGGCTCCGGCAAGACAACTCTGGTCAAAATGGTAAATAATAGCCTGACAATAAAGAAGCATTTCTCGAGTCGTGTTTGGGTTCAAGTCCCAGTTTCCTTTTCACATTCAGATCTCAGGGATGATGATCACATAACCCTGCAATTTAGAGCAATAGCAGATGACTTATCCAAGGTGTCTCCTGATTATTTACCTAAGCCCGGGCCAATTCTGATTGTCATTGAGGATGTCAATGAAACTGAAGCCTGGGACAAAATTAGCCCTTTCTTTCCTGCAAATTGTCCTAAAGGCAGCAAGGTGTTAATCACTACCCCTGACCTTAACGTAGCACAGCACGCCTCAAGACATCGAATCCACCTACACAAGCTAAGCGATAAGGATAGTTGGACACTGTTTCTGAGGAAGGCATGTGTTACGGAAGATGAGTTTAACAACTCAGAGCTTAGCAAGAGCAGTGATCATGTTAATATCAAGGAAAGAATCTTGAGACAATGTGAGGGTTCACCCCTGACCATTAGCATGCTTGGAGGACTCCTCTGTACCAAAGAGTTAAGCTCCCAACTGTGGTTAACAGTGATTGATGAGCATGCAACAACTACTGGCGGTCATGATCAATCTGTTTATTCCAGGATCTTTGCTCTAAGTATCGCTGACTTACCTGATGAGTTAAAACGTTGCTTCATGTATTTGGCCATGTTTCCTCGGGCATTTGACATCCCTGTGAGGAGGTTGTTTCGACTGTGGACTGCAGAAGGACTTATTAATAACAATTTGAGCACTGATGATAAAACACTTGAAGTTGAAGATGTTGCCGAAGAATTTTTAGAAACTCTGGTGGATAGAAATTTGATTGAAGTGACAGAGAGAGGGTTAAAAGGACAAGCCAAGAAATGTCGACTACTAGGTATTACATTTGATGTTATTTTTGCAATATCAAGGGATCTAGAATATGTGTATGTCCACCATAATTCTTTCCCTGCAAACTCACCAAGGTATAATGTCCGGAGACTGGCGCAGTACTCAGACATCAACAATTATGACTTTTCAGACCCTTACACTCAATACATTCGTTCTTACATATGTTTCAACAAGCGAAGAAGGGATAGTCCCACAACAGAAGTAGGAAGGTTGCTCAGGGTGACTACTGCTAAGCGAGGTTTTGGATTGCTTAGGGTGATAGATCTAGAAGGGGTATACAAACCAACACTGCCTGAGACCATCGGGAAACTCCTGCACCTAAGGTACTTAGGCCTAAGATGGACCTTCTTAGATTCGCTTCCCATGTCAGTTGGAGACTTAAAACTCTTGGAGACCTTAGATATAAAGCACACCAACATATCTAATTTGCCCAGTTCAATTTGGAAGGCAAAAAATCTTCGACATCTTTACATGGATGAGGTTCGTCTTGATGCGTGCACTGACTTGCAATATGGTAAATCTTTGGCCAACCTGCAGACTTTGTGTGGGCTAGTTATAGGAGCCAGAAGCCGCATGGCTGAAGACCTAAAATATTTAATTAACCTCAGAAAGTTGGGACTCACATGCCACTCAAATGCGACACAGGCAGTAACTAGGTCAATTTCACAACTAAAATGTCTACAATGTCTGAAACTGAGGTCAATTGATGAACATGGATTTCCTTCAAGCCTTACACTGGTTTTGGGAAGCATGAGACAGTTCTCCAAACTTACCGACTTGTATTTACTTGGTACATTAACAATGGCACTTGAAACATGGGAGCTTCCCCAGAACCTAGGGACACTCACCCTGTCATTGTCAGAACTAAAGGAGGATCCAATGCCAAGTCTTGGGCGGTTACGTTCCTTGAGAGTCCTTAAGTTCTTTGGTCGTTCCTATCTCGGGAAACAAATGAAATGTGTTAGTAATGGGTTCCCTTCTCTCAATGAGTTGAAGTTCTGGAAGCTGGAGAATTTGGAAAAATGGATTGTGCAGACTGGAGCAATGAATAAACTTAGGCAACTAGAGATTAGAAGCTGCTACAAACTGAAGATAGTCAAGGGGCTGCAACAACTGATGGCCTTGAATGAATTAACTTTGACAAACATGCCAGAGACTACTGTGGGATATCTGAAAGCAAGTGTGGATGAAAGTAAAGTATACATCAAAGAAAACAAATGGCAGTTTTCTGACCAGTCGCAAGTATGCTTTCTTCTTAGTTCCTCTAAATAATCCACTTCAGCAATATTATGCTTTTTATCTGTAATTTCTTTTGATCTTTCTTTTATGTGGTTGAGCTTCAGATTTTCTGCCATTAGTGATTTGTTAGTTGTGAAGCAGGATGGTGCAGCACAATGAAAATCAACTGCTAGTGATTTCTCAGGTCCTCCTGGCACCTCTTTTGCTTCCTCTAATCAGAATTGCCTTAAATTTATCTGCAATCAATTGCCGGTTTGCTATTGTTCTCCAACTGCTGAAGATGAGACAAAAGCATTTGCCATTTGTTTATTTCTGCATTGAGTTTCTATCTTGATACCTCCTTGTCTTGTATGAAGTGCGGACTGTAAACAATGTTCAGTTGTGTTGTCTAAAGTACAATTTTCTTTTTAATCATCGTAGCTAATATCGGTGGCATTGTGCCATATAAAGATGCTTTGGCCAAACTCTACTTCAGTACCTTAACATAATAAAGTTATGGTACTTCAGAACAGGACTCCCTTGGAAACTGCAAAGGTCTTTGGGATCAATTTTTAATATAACTAAAGAAAATCTTATCTTTCAGTTTGTCAGCCAGGTCTTCAGGTGTCTTATATTAATGCTTGTAAATATTATGGATTCTCAATTTTGTAGCAGAAGGCAGGTTTTTCTTCAAGGCAGTCTCTCAAACCCCGTTTTTCTGCAATGACACTTGACCGCCTAAAATGTTTCGAATGGTATACAACTGATGGCTTCCCAGATGTATGTGCTCTTCCGCTTACTCAACCAAGATCTGTCCAATCTAAGGAAAGTACAAATAGACTTGCATATAACTCTTGGCCTATTGCAATCATGCAATGGTCAATGGTAGGAAAGCTATGGCTAAATTTTATATTTGAGTACTCATGCTTAGGAGTTATGGCAACAATTCCAGATAATACACCCAGTACGAGTGATGTCCGGACTACTGCAACTGAAGAGGACCTTGCGCGTTTTCAGATCCTTGACAACAAAGGAAGAAGGAAAAAATTCAATAGTAACATGATTATCATTGGTAAATTGTTTGACAAAAATTAAATTTTTTGTAATAGAAGGAACAACTAAGACACTATTTAATTGAAATTGAGATGAAGAACAATTGAAAGTAGCAGAGCCAGTTTGAGAGAGCTATTACCAACAAGAAGGGAAGTATTGCCCATGTAAGGTTGAACACAAGAAAGATTACCGGTTTGATATGTCATATGGGAGGATGCACCAGTATTAGGACACCAAAGTGTATCTAACGTGTCAGTGTACCGCACAGCACGAAAAGATTGAACGGGACTAATGGAAGAAAGGGACTAACGAAATATTGTAAGGGGAAATAAGACGACAGACCAAGTAGGCCAGGATTAGGAGATGATGGCCTAGGCGGGAAATTGACATTTTCATGTGACCGAGTAGTGGGTTAAGAAAAGTGTTGGGAAGAATTGGCATTTCACGATTGGGAAGAATTAGGAAAATGACAACATTCTAAAGCTCTGAGGAGATAGGTCACCAAACCGACGAATATAGTGCTAGAAATTTAAGTCTGCAGTAAGCCCAAAAGATGAATCATGCCGGAGTAGAATCGAACCTATAGAGAGAGGTGAACGGCATTCTTCTAGGAGTTAACTTTCACGCCTGCAGGTTGACGCAAGTGATAATCAAAGACAAAGGAATTACTAAACTTTAGCAATACTGAACTGAACTTAACTCCTCTTTTTCTACATCAACTCAAAAGCAACTGGAGTCGCAGTCAATGAAGACTCCTCCGTGCTTCGGGATGCTGATCCATGTGAAACCGGTGCGCAACTCCTGTAACGCTTCCTTTCTCGCCCAGAAGACATCGTTCCACTAAACTCTGCATTTTGACATGTATCACAGGTGCTCTTCGCCTCGGCTGTCCTTTACCCAGAAAGCTACACGGTTAGTGCCGGAACTGTTGAGGCAGCCAACGGCCGGCATGAGTGGGCGCCGGTTAGGCCAAGGGAATATGAAAAACATGTACTTGATGAATCAGCGGTGTCAGCACTATAACTGGTACAAGTCTACCCAATAAATGGCATTCATTGTTATTTTCTTGTCCATCAAGTACAATTGATTCCCAGGAAAAAGAATAAGAAACAATTTTCTACGTTTGTTTGATAATCCAGCACACCGTAAATATCCCAACGTTTATCCTCAGCAATGGCCGTGGTGGTCCGATGCTCCTTCTTCCACTCCCGTCCTCACTTCCGGGTAACCTCCGCAGCTCGATCAATTCTCCGCCAAGTTCCATGTTGCCGGTCAGTACTCTCTCGCACATAGAGAGTTACCTCCCACTCCAACCTCTTTGGTTCCTTAAACTTACTATGGACTTGATCAGTGAAAATTCAAGGTCTTTAAGTTTGAGTTTCAACAATGAACTAGAAATACTTCAAAGTACATAGGATTTCTATGTCGTTTCCGACATTTTTTTGGGATGGCTTTTAACCGTTTGTGCATGGCGACAATATTGTAAAGGGAAACATGGAAATGGTTCTCCATGTTTCTCCTTATACTTATTCGTTTCTTTAAAATGTTAAGATTTTTGCATTATTGATCAAAATTTATATTTATTTTTGGGGTTTTCTGGGTGAACGGTGAACCTAGACAAATTTGTAGATTCAGTCTCTCATTTCTGGCGCAGTTTGTATTGGTATTAGTCCCAGAAAAGGGGATTTAGTATAAAAACTGTCAAGTAAATTGAACTGTAACTAGTGGAGACTTGGACATTGTTTTTTTTTTTTGGATGAACGAGACTTGGACATTTATTGTTGAGTACTCCTGCTATTCGTTCTTGGAAATCTATGATTGAGTTTAATTGAATTATCTGTTTAATAATAATTACCACGAAAAGTATAACCTCAAGATTTTGAGTTGGTTATACTGGATGATTAGGCATCGATCAGCTTTAAAAAAAAAATGAGGGCAAGTTGTCCGAATAGTCTGTGAATTTCATCAACATTTTAAATCATCATGCAAGCACAATTATATTTTTCAACAGCTTAAGTGAGGTGCTCACTAGGTTTATCAAAATAATGAATTTAAGGTGGAAATAACGTGATACTCACATGAAATTGTACTTTTGAATTGAATCAGGAAAGTTGGCCTGCCTTTCTTTTAAAGTTGCAAAGTTTGTTCCACTCTTCAAGGAAACGGCAGATGCGTCATTTGACGAGCAACATATGCAGCTCTGCTCGAAGTATAAGGTATGATGGTGAGTTATGGCACACACGTTGCTGTGAACAAATACTATTTGTTTGTGACTTCTTAAAGCTAATGTGTTTCTGCTGTTTTATGTATTTTTATTGTGAAACTAGGCCTGTTAAAATCCTTTATCTAAAAGCGTGTACTTCGAAAATTTTTTCCTGTGGATAATGTTTTGTACATTAATCACGTATTTATGCTGGGAAAATGCTCAACTTCATTACTGCTTCTTCTGATCTTCATTTCTTACATGAACACAAATTTTCTAGTACTAAAAGGCAACATGAAAAGTATGTGGAACTTGTAAACTGGTTAAAGAAAGATGCATTTGCTCCAAAATTCCAAATTTAGTTTTATGAGCATAAGTTTCTGTCCTTTATGATGTTGAAGATCCCTCTTTGCTAACATTTTCAATATCTTTATCAGTAACTTATGACCTTTCATTGAAATTGTTTGCCTTCTTAGGCAGACGTACACCATAGGTTCCCATCACTAATATTTCTTGCAGCAAAATTTTGATGTTCTCTACCCCTTGTAAAGCTTTGGCTGACACATGTGAGGCTGATAACTCAGTTTTCAATATGCCTCTGCTGCTATCAGTAGCCCTCATTGGGGCCACTGTCGGAAGTAAGGTAGTATCAGCTTCATTATACTATCTTTTGGATATTCCTCACTACATGGGCAGGGCTTATAACTTCTTTTTTGTTGCAATCTTTGTTTATGCAATTGATTTTTTTTTTTTTTTGATTTAGTTCATTTGTTCTGTAGCTGACTAACGTACTACATAGTAGATGAGTACAGCATATTATCGTAACTGCCTATCTCAACATCCAGGTGTCACCATGTGAAGCATGAAATACCTTCTGAAACCCAATGTTTTGCTTCTTAAGATGTCTCCACCTTTTGTGTATGCATGCTAAACAACATGCCCTGCATTATATAGCAAAATTGAAACTGGTCATATTGACAGTGATTATCTTTCTCAGAAAAGAAGATGAAAATTTCGTTCTGTTTGTATTCCTTGGTGATATGGCAGGATTGCTTGCTCGGCAAAGAAGAGGGAAATTAAAGTGAGTGAATGATCAACTACGCCAGATCAATGCAGCTTAGAGGAGGCAAGCCAAAATTGAGTCCTATGCCCCTAGCTTGAGTTATGCTCCCATTGGTAGCAGGATACTTGAGAATGAAGTCACTGTTGATCCAAGGAAGCAAGAGCTAATTTCAAAATTGAAAAATGAGAAAAACTTTCTGAGGAATCAAGAGCCAGATAAAGCATTCGTGGAGTTTAAGATCGCACTTGAGCTTGCCCAGAATTTGAAAGATCCTATTGGGGAGAAAAAAGCTGCTAGAGGTTTAGGTATGTCATCTTTCCTGTGTTTGCTTATTAGTGTGTGTTTTCTTAGAGGCTTTCATATCATAAAGCATATATATATATAATATCTTCAAGCATCTATTATATATGTCTGTCTTGGTGAGGTAATCTTGTATTTCAAGAAGTAACGTGTGAAGAATATTAGAAAGAGCTTATTGAATACAAATTTACAATTAATTAAGTGCATATAACAGGGGCGTCGCTGCAAAGGCAGGGCAGATATCGAGAAGCCATTAAATATCATTCCAAGGTTTTGTCCATCTCTGAGAGAGAAAGAGAGGACTCTGGAAACACGGAAGCTTATGGGGCTATTGCTGATTGTTACACTGAGCTAGGGGACCTTGAGCGAGCAGGGCAATTCTATGACAAGTATATTGCAAGACTGGAAAAGGATTAATCAATCACCCTGACATGTTTAACAGTTCCACACTAAAATATTGACTCTAGAATTAGTAGAGTTTCCTAGCTTGCTGCCATCAGTTTTCTGTGGAATTTTTTCCTCCGTTTTGCTTATGTTCACTTAGTTTGGAAGTTTATTGTGTTAGTCACTCTTTGACCCTTTGATTGTAGACTTTAAAGGGGATTCCATTGAAGGCAGAGGCTTTAAAATGGGTTAAAATGTTACTATTAGAATATTCAATGTCCCACTTCAAGCTATGGGTATCGAAGAAATTCATCTGGCGCCTAGTATCCATGACATATAACAATGTGAACCAGAGCAAAGTGTCCATGGATTGGATAATCTATAGAAAGGAGGATCAGGCAGTACTGACCAGGAGGTGGGGGAATTTTGATGATTCCTATATAAGACTAAGGAGTTGGCTATGTCATGAAGGACATAGACAGTATCACCATAGCTGAGGTCCTTCAAGTTTTCACCGTCGAATTCCAAGACTCGGTTGGAAAGTAGGCTTTACAATAATCCCTCGAGAACATATTTGCTAGCTCTCTCGGGAAAACCATGTTGCAGCATTTTCAGTTTATAACAGATGAGCAACTGCAAGGATATATAGTTGGATTCGGCTATAGAGCCATGCTGTCCGGAATTCCATGACAGCAGCATATCTGTAAAGCCTTCCAGATCGATCTCAAGACTTCTCCAAATACAGAACTTTGGCACCAGCGCTTTTTTGCCGCACCAGCAAACTTCCATTTTTTGTTAAAAGATGAGTGACAAATTACTTAACACACAAAATCCTCAATTCAAACTCCTAGATATTAAAAGGAAAAAAGTTTGAAGGCATCATGAGATATCACTACACCATTAAGTTGCAGACACACCAACAAACTCATATGATTATATGTACATCTATCATAGCTATCAAGGCATTGAAAATTGCACGTTCAAATATACTCTTAATGCATCTGTTATCTTCCACTTGAGTTTAATTACAGAAAATCTCTTATCACAATGAGCTTTCCACATATGGTTCACACAAAATTATGGGAACCTTTAAATCCATTGAGAATTATATTAGAAAAGTGGGACTGTTATAATTTAGATAATTCAATCAATTTGCTGTCTTGAAGTACTTGACACTTTGCCAACATCCTACACAATCAATAAAAAATCGTATCCCTCATGACAGGAACAGATTTCCGTTTTTCATGCTATAAAATTTAATCAGAAATCAGAAGACTGCGCTTCCAGTCCCTTCAATTCTTTTATAACGATTATCAAACCCTTGTATACATCTAACTGGTAACATTTTCACCAGCCAATGAGGCTACTTCATTTTTACCTATAAAGTAAATCACGTATAAAGCCAGACCATTATTGAGAGGCTATAACAACAATGACCGTGCGCATGCCACTATCAGACACTCTTAATCACACATCACTTTATAAAAAAAGTCGAATGGAATAGTAGAGAGAAAATGAAGTTGGAAGAAAAATCTAACAAGGGTTATTCCTTGGTAAAATGATAACCACTCATCACTACTAATTAGAAAACCGCATACGTGATACAAACCCATACAAATGTTTGACCATATCTGATATGGTGGGGGTAACTACCTCACCACCTCAAGGAAAAGAAAAAGCTCCCTAGAATTTGAAACGAATCACCATGCACAAGGTAGGATATATAGATCATATTCATAAACCACATCACAAGAACCCTGTTATATTACTGGTAGTACATCATTTGTTGAGCAGCAGCAACATTCTGGAACCCACCGTCATATATTGCCTGACTTGCTCCAATCGCTGCCTGTTTTAGAGGATGCTGTCCTTGGGGATGCATCAGGGCATGAACACCACCCATCTTGCTCATTGCTAGCTGGCGATCATAGGCCAAAAGATCTGTTGCAGAGAGGCCTGGCAGGGGCGCAGTAGCAGGTGGGGGAAGAGGATTTGAAGAAGTTCCAGGTGGAGTGGGCTTGCTCCCCCAGGAGCACTATATTCAAACAGAATAACAACGGTCAGCATCAAGATGAAACAAATGGCTCATTGGGATATAAATTGTCAATACAAGTTATTTATCAGTGGCACACACATCAAAGAAGCATCCTTGTCCCATCAGATAGCTCATTAACAGACAAGTCAAAGTTATAATTGAGGTTAGTTAAATCACAATAAATATAAATATTTGGATAACTAATCATCACTCTCTCCCTACCATCTTCAAATCTCCCAGCCTTTATCTCCAGAGTAATGCTAGATGCAGGCATAATGAGTGCACAAGACTAAATAGTAAGCACTCACTATTAGTGTATTATAAAGACATTGTATCATTATTCTTATCTTCACTATCTTCTTTATGCACTGTCCACAGACAGTACACTACCCACATTTACGATTTTCTTCAACAAATTAATGTCCCAATGTTTTCTTTTTGCTCACATGTCTATGTGTGCCTCCTTACAAAAAGACAGAATACCAGAGAACTTTGGCAAAAGGTAATAGCACACAAAGAAGCCGTAATTAAACAACAGAACGTTAGAAGCAGAGAGAAAGCCACTCCATGAGGAAATAAGTATACTACAGCAACGAAGATGAAACAGGCAAACAATTATAAAGGATATCACACAAAAGACACCCTATGGAAGATAAGGTTGGGGTTGAATAAAAAGGTTGGTAAAAGGCAGTATGTCATGGTTTAGCAGGAATAAGCTTTAACTACCCAGCAACAATCCAAATCCAACTGCCTCATGCCCCTTATCTTATGGTCAAAATAGAACAGCGAAGCACAGACTTAACACCCTAACTGCTGACTATGCTACTTTTACATTACCTAAGTTTTAAACAAATTATACAAATGAAAATCACATCAACAATATAAATCACAACTAGCCATTAATGATGTCATATAGTAACTAATAAATACATAAAAGCAGAAAGGCCACACCTTAATTTGCTTGCCACACAGAATAGATTGGGCATTCCCGATCTGAATAGCCAGAGCTGCTTCAGCATGAGTGCTGTACCTCACAAAACCAAAACCCTTGTCTCGCTGCACACGGACCTCCTCTATCACTCCAGCCCCTAAAGCATGAAAGTGGCGATGGAGATCAAGCTGGGTTGCCTGCACAACCACCAAAGCTTATTGTGTGGTTTAAAGGACAACAGGAAAATTCTGTAGACTTCAAACGTATGACTCAAAAGTAAACACCACCACCCATTTTGTTGGAAAAAAAATAGAGGAAGTAGTCTGGATGGTAAGACATTCATTCTTAACCCTCCTCCAACCTAATGGCCAAAAAGAAGAGATACATGTAGTAAAACAATCAGCCATAAAAAATAAACTGCAAACTTGAGCAAAGCAACTGCTGGTAGTAGACTTTCAAACATCACTATGTATTACTCATAAGCTTGAAGAAACTATTACTGGTGAACTACATCTTTGCTTATAGCCCAAGAAAGGTAATATGGGGATACAGAAGATCGTTTCTTGCCTCAGGAGGAAGATTTCCCACATAGACAGTAGTATATTGAAGATTGTTCTCTGGGGCATCACTGCTAGTTGTCTCTTTACCATCTTCTGCAAAAGCAGAGAAAAAAAAAAATGTAACCCATTTTCATGGCTACTCCTTCTTTGGTTAACAGAGATAACAGCTCAAAAAAAGCAGAGAAACAATTATGTACAAATAAGGTAACTTTTAGGAGCCCAATTATCTATAACCTTATCTTTTAATTATGGTGAAAGACAATATTACTGTTTAGTATTTAAAACATCCAGACCCATCCATGAAATGAGAGTCACAGAAGCTAAACACAAAAAAATATAGATTCACTAATCTCCATTGATTATAGAACTGCAATACAATGTACTCACCAGATGTGCCACTCGTAAGTTCAACCACACTTTTCGTGTCTGAGTTTTGCTTGTCTTCATTGGAACCAGCACCTTTTGTTGCCCAGTTGCAGCGTATTTGCCTACTACCTAGCCACTTGCCTGAAAGACAAAGACCAGAAATATTTACACTTTGACCAGATAAAATAACTGCAGGTATAATAAAAACCACATGTAATATGTATCTCTCAGAAGTGTATTGTACACATACCAGAAATTATTGATTTAAAATACGTCTTTAAGACTATTTTACATCATGAAAGACTTACATTGGTTTTCAAACATTTGACAATCAAGAAAACAACATTAAAAGCCAACCTTAATTCTTAAAAGAGGTTCCTGAATGCCCTATTCCTTTAAGCTGTGAAAATTATTTTGTTTCAACTCACATGAATTTATGCAAACTCAAGTTTTATCCAATGCTAAAATGACACAAAGCTAAACTGTTGTCAAAGAAAAGAAGGGATGAAGGTATACGACAAAATGCTTACCAGTCAAATCATTAATTGCACTTTGAGCATCCTTAAGGAAGGAGGAAAAAATAAGTCAAAATCATTGTAAAAAGTTTTCTTATGGTAGAGAGAAACCGCAACCCCAAAAATAAAATAAAAACTAGATTGAAAATAGACCTGTTGATTACGGAATGAGACAAATCCAAACCCCCTAGAACGTCCAGTCTTCTGATCCCACATCACCCGTGCATCTCTGGAACCAGCAGATAGATGAATTTAGATTCAACAATTCTAAGACAGACATAAACTAAATTATAAAGAATTTATTATCCAATTCTTGTAAAAGCAAATCCAGACAAAGTTTTCTTCATAGTCCCATCAATATCCTATGCAGGAAATGGATGAATATTGACTGGTTTTAAAGAGCCTAAGAGAAATGATGCTTACGAACAACTGGGATAAACAGAAAAGCAAGCAAACAAGGTAGCATCAGTAACCTCAGGACTCAGATCACCAACAAATATATTGAAATGACCTGCAAATCAACAGAAAATTCTCATAAGATGCCAAGCCAGCAATTCCAGAAGGGTCAAAATCAGTTCAATATGTACAAATACATACATACATACATATACATACATATACATACATATATATATATATATATAAACTAACAATCAACCTGATGTATCCTCTCTCTGACCACTAGCATATGCCCAGTTAACTTTGATAGGCTGCCCAAATCTGCAATTAATTAAATTAAAATTTATGTGTATATCCAAACCAATCTAATACAGAACTGTAAAGAGCCATGCTTACAGATGCCTTCCATTAAGAGATAAAATGGCAAGAGCAGCGGATCTGCGATCAAAGTAGTGAATGAATCCATAGGATGACTGCATAACAAAGGCATGATGATGTCAACTATAAGCTTAAATTAAGAAATTAAGCTAGCAATTCAAATCATATATCAAATAAAATATATAGGAATTTGAAAACCTACCTTCTCCTTTCTAATAAGTTTACACCCTTCAACTGGACCAGTACTTGCAAAAACTTCTTGCAGAAGTGGCTCAGTTACTTGTGTATGGATGTTTCCCACATATCTGCATTTTCTCAAAAATAAAGAAACTAGAATTTTAAAAAAAGAACAGAAGAAACAAAAGAAATTAGGCTACAAGTAGTTAATTCAAGTCACAAAACTAAGAAATTGATGCATTGGTAACATCTTAAAGCAACCAAATTGACTTAAAGAACAATGAAGAAATAACTACCAAAAGAAGAAAACCAGCACCGCAAGTCAAATACCTTTAAAACAATTCAAAATTCATAGGAACATAGATAAAGACCATACTCAATTAAGATATATGTACCTAAGCTCATTTGAGCCACAGTCAAAACATGCAGGCATTACTTCGTGATAAAATAAAAAAGGAAAAAAAATGTCTAGACAAACACTCACACACTGCGGCAAGTGCTTGGATCAAAACCAGGAGGAAGATTTCCACTTGGGATTGGTTCAATCTGCAAAATGAATATGTGAAAAAGAAAATAAAAAAAGGGAACAAATCAAAATGAAAAGCTTGTATTGTTGTGTCTAGTAATAAAGTCGCCAAGAAAAAACCATACACTAGAGTGAGTAGTGAGAGAAAAACCATATAACCAGTTAGTTAACAAAATAATTACAAGAGTTTATTGCTAAGCTTAAAAGAAGAAAGTAGATGAGATCAGTACCCACCAACACTTCCAGAACATGGAAGAAAATGAAAACTAAACCATTGCAGAAAAAAATATGACAACTCTCTATCACCACCTCAAACTCACAGGACAATAACTGATAATTGAAGTCAATGAATAAATTCCATGAAATATCAAGATTTCCAAATTAGTAAATTACACATATATTCATCGACTTAATTCTACAAAAATAGCCTGATGCTTTCACAACCCATACAAATGTCCCAGTGACGGATGACATTACTTTTCAACTTGGTTCAACTTTGTTACCTCTGCCAATTAACAATACAACATACCAATTTCAAGCCTAGATTTCTATTTGAGAAGAGCACTTTAATCACCTCAAAGAGTACTCCTATGAGATTGCAAAAAAAATGGCTGCCTTTCCCCCCAAGTCAATTTAATATCTTTCTTCTTATCTGTTGCCATTCACTATACCTTAGGGCGATAATTGAATCTTTAACCCCCAGACCCAGACCAGGTTGGTTAAATTTACAGTAAATATAGGAAGCCAAATAACATTATTTATAAAGTGGACATTTTACAGTCATCTACTCTCTTCCAACATTGACACATCAGTTAGGAAGGGGAAAAAGAAGATTTAAAGTCAAAATGAGGAATGGAGGTAATGTCCGCAATACTTCTGATTTCAATTAAAAGATTGCCAATTCAAACCAGAAGCCTAGAAATTCTAAGAGGGCATAAGATATAAAGGTTTGGTAATCTGTTAACTCCTTGGACGCCCAGACAATAATAAATAATGATTCTGAATAGTCACATCGCCATTAAAAATACACCATTGCTTGTCATTTGCCTCTTTGTCAAATGAGAGTACAGCGCTCACATGAATGAGAGAAAGAGAGAAAGAGAGAACTTCAACAAGTAGTAAAAAAGTTAAAAGGTATGGTGGCAGCACAAACCAAAATGTGCCCAACACAAAGTTGAGTCAGCGTTTAATCATGCATAACGACAGCACCGCGAGGCATAAAATGCAAAAATTACTCCACAATCAAGAATTCCACAAGAGCAAAAATCAAGACAAATAGATATTCAGGCAAAGCAAGTATAAATGAAAAATAAAAAAACTCGAAGAAAGTGGGGCAAATAACTAATCTTCTAGAAATAATTTCCTAAAAATAGAAACTCACAATGCGCCCAGCTCTCAAGGGCGCATTCAAGAAAGGCGGCAAAGCAAGTTAACCCTAGGTGTTACACCCAATCCCGCACAGGCACTAGCAAAGCTCGACGATCGACTCCAAGAAATAAAAGAGAGAAGAAAGGAGAAAATAGGAAAAGACGAAACCAATGATCGAAATGAGGAAGAAAAAAGAGACAAGTGGTCGAACCTGGGGAGGAGCTAGGAGTCCAGGGTGGTATAAAGACTGTTGCTGAAGAAGAGCTTGTTGCATCAGAGCTTGCTGCTGCTGCTTTAGCCTCGGATTGTGCATTTTTCTGGCTAATTTTCCGGGAAAGTCAGTTGCTCGCTTAGGGTTAAGGGGTCCCAAGTCTGGCCCTCGAGGCGAGGAAAAATAAGAGATGAGGGAGAGACGTCCAAAAACAAGAGGGTTCGCCCATCGCGGGCTCCAGTAACATTTATAGCAGGACTTTCTTTTTGAGAAGAGCGATGATACGATCACCAGGGCCACTGCGTTGCGTTTTATGACATCCAATCAAAATTTTCTTTTCTTTCCTTTTTTTCAGTTGCGAAACATCACAAATATTTTTTTATTCATTACATTTTATCTAACTTTTATTTGATAAAATTTTAAATATATCGAAGGTATTTTACTTGAAAATAAATATTAAATTATTATAAAAAAATTATATTTATTAATTTTTATAATTTAATTTATAAATTTTAATAATATATTATTTTAAATAAAAATTTTATAAAATCCTTTAATAGAAATAACAACACCTTTTGTCAAAAGGGTGATAAACTTATTGTAAGAATTTTTCTGTTTTTGGTCTTTGGAGATTTGGGTAACGCCTCCATCTTGTTCATTTTTGCTATGTCTGACTATGAGTTAAATATGGGCTATGCCATGGGTTTCATATGGATCGAGTAGCCGAGATAGAAGTTAGATGCAGACCCGACGAACCTTTCGAAATCATTGTTCTTTGAACGACAAATCTTACCTATTTTGATATTAGATTGTATCATACTTAAAGATTCAGGTCTGACTACGTGGATTATCACACTAAGCTATATTCTTATTTAATTAGGTGAATTCTGGTCGGTGCTTATGAGATGTAGTTGAGTGTATTGTATCGTAGTCAATCTGTATGACAATTTCCCTTATTTATTACTTAGTCATAGCAAAAAAAATCTAAACCCACATTCGATATATACACAGAATTCTTATAGAATTCTGCGTGAACCACTAATTTATGTGAAACTCACACTACAAGAATTTTGTGGAAACCCACACCTTATGATGTAAGGTTCACACAAAGCAATAATTTACACAAAAATTTCATGTGATGTGGGGTTCATATAAATTAATGGTTCACACAAAATACTGTAAAAATTTTATATCTAAGTGGAGTGTGAGGCTAGCTGGGCTCTTCGTAGCAAGCTTCCTAAGTTCTATTATTATTGTGAAAATGAATAGGCACGAGCATGTAGGAGTTCATGCTAAAAGAAATAGTTATAGCTAACAACTTTAATGATGTAACGATATTTAGTTATTATTTTATACTTTTTTTTTTAGATTTTTGAATTTAACATAATATTTTATGTATATAATAAATGATTTGTTATTCTTTATATTTAAAAAAATGCTAAATTAATAAACATTCTACTCATCACAATTGTATGATTTGAGTTTAATTTCTAAGTTACTCTATTGGCAGGTGATCTATAATTTTATTGTAAATTTTTGTTAAGATTGATGGTTTATTTTGATCTTAAAATGAAAATAGCTTTCCGTCACTTTAAACTTTTATTCATAAAAAAAATATTAAAATATAAGAAACTTTCTTATGCTTGTACTTTGTTACAAAAGACACCCTACAATTTTTACTGTAACAATTAACACTTTTGTAGTTATAAACTTTTGCAATTTAGATACTCGTGTAACTTTTCGTCTAAATATTTATCGGCAATTGTTAATTTCAAGAGCACCAGATTAATCCCCAAAGGCCAACTTCTAGCAGCATGATCAATACCATAGTGTCATTCAGTGGAACTCGCCTGCCATTCACAACCTTGCCTCTCGATGACAACCATAACGACAACCTGGAGATACCCTTACACGCCGCCAGTCGTGCTGGAAGATTGCCATAGCGACTACGACCCGTAAGCGTTGGTGGTCGAGGACGATGACGACATTGCCTCCCCGTGTTCCGTCCACCCTTGCCTTTCTTAATTTCCCACCCTTGGATGATGCTAGATTGGCGGGTGATGATCCTCATTGCACTGCTCTCTGCCTCTGATCTTAATTCTGTGAGAGTAAGCCTCTGTCATGGTGTGTCAAGGGGTGTTGCTCTTTCCCCTTTTCTATTCTTTTCTTTGTTTATCAGGGAGATAAAAGAAGAATCATGATATGTTTTTTAGAGAAGAATTTATGGATTAAGGTTTGTAGCGGGTATCCAATGCGGGTCTGCATTAGCATTACCCACTTTCCTCATCTTCCTTTGTCTCGGAGCTAGTTCTATTTTCATGGCTGAATCTCATGTCGGTGATAGGCTCGAAAATGGGGTTCCAAATTCTAATTTCTTGAATTCTAATCTCAGGTACCAAGAGGGAGAGGATTATCGTTAGAATTTGGATGACGGAATATGTAAATTATGATAACTTGAAAGAACAAGAGTGTTAATTACTATAATTTGAAGCGCAAAAGGTTCTTTATAAGAGAATGTAAGTTCAAGAAAGTTTATTATATTTTAGTATTTAAAAAAAATAAACCCGTTGGCGGTGAGACTTATATCAAAAAGAAAAATTAAAAGACCTTCTAAAATGAAATTGGAGGTGCGCATGTGTCAGACTTTCGAACAGGGGAAGAGATGCGACGATTGGCTAGCCAATTATGCAACATCCATGGCTCCTGGCATTAAGATCACCATCCCAATAGGGAATTGGAGCTCCAGCTCATTGCTGATGGACTCCAGATTGGTTGTTCTCGATCTGTGAATTTTTTATTTTTTTTTTGGTGTTTGGACTTTTAACCCCTTTAGTCACAATCGAAAAACTTAAATTAAAACTAACAAATATATTATTTAAAAAAATTTATATAATTAAATTTATTAAATTTTATAATTTAAAAATATTTTTCTAGAATTAAAGATGGTTTGAAATTCAATAAATTTGCATGCAAGTTATCAACTTTGATTTCATCATCTAATGTTGATAGTTCAAAATTTCAGGTAAGTGCAACTAGGATACGATGCAACACAAGCTGTAAAAGGCTAAGGGTGGATTTGTGTGAAAGGCGATACCTTATCGTCAAACGCGGATACTACAATGGTTTTCCATCTGTTTGTCGTTCATGTTTCATTCGGCAAAGTGATACTTCATTTTTTTTCGGTTTTAACGTTAAAAAGTCCCATTCAAGCAAATATAGTATATGCTTTTCGTGTAAGACTTTAGGTGTCGAAATAGAGAGTCCAGAGCTTAAAGCAAGAATACTTGCGGAGCGGCCAACCCCTTCCCATTACCCGGAAACAAAACCGTTCCTGGTTATTCCGCTTTTGTCCCAGACAACAACTTTCACTTTCACGACAAAACAGGTATTAAGGTCTGGTTTGCGACTACAAGCATCTTTTGAACTTTCCTAGCTAAGGACCTGTTTGGAAGAATGGAAATCGAGGATAAAGGAAGAAAAGAAGAGGCCAAGCTTTTCAGCTTTTAGAAAACTCTCCCTTCATTCCTCACCCTTTCTTGTTTTGCCCTCTATCCCACTCCTAGATATGCAATAAAAACTTAAGCTTCCTATGAGTCATAACTGGAAATAAACTATTCTTTTCATTTTTATGTTTGGCTTCAAATGAATTAAAAAATCTATCACTCTTAGATTTATCAATGCCAACAATTATGTGATGATGAATTAGTCCAAGTAAAGCTGATGCGTTAGTCCAAACAAAAAGAATTTAGAAACCTTAAATAAATTATCTTAAATTTAATCTGAATTTTATACATAAAAAAGACTCATTTATAAAAAATTATCACTTAAATGTTTAACAATATTAATATTTACATATCAGTATTAATCTTTACTTATCAAATGTCCAAATCAAACAAGAATTAAACATGAAAAGAATTAAACATGAAAAGGTGAAAGAAAATTAGATTGTTCAGGAGTTATAGCATTATAAATACCAATTACTTGGGGTGTAAAATGTTGTTCTAAGTCCCTACTCTAAAAACCATGTTGTTGTAAGTGGTTACTAATTATTATACCATAAATAGGAGTACGCTTAGTTATATATACTTAACAACTTATGATGTTATGACTATCAAAACAAGAGGGAACCAAAAAAAGAAAACTGAACCCATTCAAGACCCCATATTTCTTTTGGTATGGTCCATAGTAATGGACCTAATTGATAAATATAAATAAAATTACAAAATATTATGTATTTATGTATGAAAATTATGAACCAAAAAAATTACAAAATGCCCAGAATCATATAGTTGGGAGCTATATATTGGCTACAAGGAGCCTGTATAACCTAAATTGATGTGCTAAACCGCTATAAATTAAGGTCAAGGTGTTTGCAAGACTGATCTTCAGGGTCATCTCCTGAACTGCCTCCCTCGTGCTTGGGGTTGTTGTTCAGTTGGTAAGGTGCTCTTGCATTCACCCTGCAAGAGCAACAAATACAGTTTCAATTAATTAGGTAATTAATTGAAAACAAATATATTATAGGGAAAATAGATAGATTATTGAAATTTAATATACTAATATAAAAGACATTCTTAATTGCTAAGGCTCTCGTTAAAATTTTGTATTCAAATTTTATGTGTAAAATGAGTTGGCATGTAAAAAAAAATTAAAAAAAAAAAAGAAAGAAAGAAGGCATTCTTAGTTACCTTTCTTTTCTTTTCTCAAGGAATTTTAAAAGTGAGGCTCTCCTTGGGTATCTCATATCTGTTTGACAAAAGTTGCACCCAGAATTAGTATATGAACTTTCCAATAAATTATTGAGTATTTTATTCATGCAATCAACCAAAAGGAATAATTATATACCTGAATTTAAAGCTTGGGATCCTGGCCGAGGGGCTTCTTGGGTAGGGTTTGTTTGAGGTACTTTGATCTGGTTCAAATCTTCAGTAGCAACAGAAGCAACGGGGGTATTTTTGTTAGTCCTAGAAGAAGCACTGTCAGAGCTTAACTTGGTGGCCAACTCCATGATCTCTGTGGCCTTTTCGGGCGGAAAAGCATCGAATACTAGCACTTTTCCGGAATAAAATATGGACAACTGCGGAGTTGCAGAATCCGTCACGGCGGATGACCTATAGTCAGGACAGGGAAAGATAATTACATTCACAATTCAAGCACTGACGTTCAACAGAAGTCTTCATGACTAATTCTTGAAACAGTCCCTCCCTCCAAACAAATTAAATCTCACAAAAATGTCCGTTAAAAGATTTAGATCATTAAATTTAGTTAATTTCACAGATTAATTTATGAGATTCATGATCTAAAATCGGAGGGAAAGCTCCTTATGTGGGAGTTTGCTTTATATAGGACAGTAGGACAGGTTTCCTAATGACATGGACCAGAAAGACCTAAGTACGTACAGTACTAGTTTCCTCTGCATACCCTTTAAAGCAGAGGGTTATCACCAGCAAATGCATTTATTCATGTTACAATATTTCAGGTGAAAGCATGGGTATTGGAGAAGTTTCATGACCCTCAAACCTCAGCTAATCATTCTGAACGCCTCAATTATTCCCAGAAAATAAACCCAGATCATAGTGCTTCATGCAGAAACTAAATTATTCCCTCTTAAAAACAGAATGTTTTGGAGAAACTAAATTTGCCACACACCTCAGATCAGACTGCTTAATGCAGGCGTTTTCCACAAACTGTGGTAGAAAATCCAAAGCTGAACCATTTTGTCCTAAAGCATCATCCGTATTTTCCAGGTTTGTCAACAAGTTCATCGTGGTTGCTGGATCACCAAAACCAAACAAACAAGAATTCTATCAGGAATTTTAACAGATTCAGAGTCTTCTCTTCAGCTAAGCAAGTCATACAATAAGTTTCCCGCATCAAATTGTAAATCACAGTGAGGCAAATCCAAAGTTAAAACCCCAGAGAATAAGGTGAACTTTTTCCTTATTTTTGATTCAAGAAAAATAAAAATACTTGGTGGGCAAGACAAAAGCATGAGCAAAACGAACCAAAATTTAAATACCCAGATACCCAAAAGGTAAGAAATAAATGGGAAAGCAAGAATTTTTTGTACCTTTGGATTCAATTTTCCCAGCATTCCCAGCCATTCCAAGACTGACAGCTCCAGAACTTCGCTTCTCCTTCAAGAACTGACTCAAGAGACTGCAAGTCTGCGTGAAATTAGGCTTCTCCGGCGCCTTGCCGGGCCTTCGGCCATCTGGCGCCTTCAGCTTTTCGGGGAAAGTCGACATTTTTAGACGAACTGAATCGAAACCACCGGAACTCTCAGAGAAAAAACAGTGGAGCTATGATTTTTGTGAATAATCTACGTGGTCCTTGGAACCCTTTTCACTAGATAGTTGAGAGTTCGAAACAAGGAGGTTGAAGAGGGAAGAAATTATGGGAGCCAGGCTATTTCCCAAGCATGTTCTTTGAACCTAATTAGTCTGGGGAAGAGGCCATGTGGTCTTATCTTTGACAAGAACAAAATAAAAACATATATATTAAATTATTCTTATTTGGGGGTTATTAAAGCACGTGTTTCTTGCTTGAGAAGTACAGGCAAGCAGTTGAAAGTTTCAAATGGGCGAGACGAAAGTCTTAAAGAGAAGAAAGTGAGCAAAATAGAGCATCTTTACCTGGAATTATGAATGCCCCTGTAAACGAATATATTTACCCGATTGCCACTCAAGCTCCAAGAAACCATTTTCACTACTTGTGAATACAGCTATGGGATCGCGTTTGAGGGTGACTTTGGGACCGCGTTTGCCGTCTCTTATAAAAAAAAAAGTAACTAAATTAAGATTATTAATATCTTATAAATGATTAAATTTAACAAATTTTATAATTTAATTTTTAAATAAATATTTAATAAAATTTTATATATTAAAATAAAAATTATTAATTTTCTAATTATATTATTTTTATAGATAAATATTATTAAAATTTTAAATTATTAAATTATAAGTCTAACAAATTTAAACATTGATTTTATGATAATTTAAAATCAAAATGCTTATGAGACTAAAATTTTTGTTAATTTTAGAAATAAAAAAATTATATTTTGGTGTATTTTAATAAAAATAAATTTTATTTTAAAATAATAGAAAAAAAATTTGTCATCATGACGTTAACTCATTGGATAAGTTAAAATATAAAGTGGATATAATTTTGTTTTTGGTACATTTGAGTGAGGAGATCGAATTTGAGACTTTGAGGAGGGAGACAAATTTAACAATTGAATCAGTCTCAGGTGACTAGTGCATGGATAGATTTTTTTAATTTTAATCATTTTTATTTTTTAATTTTATATTTATTCATTCTAAAATTTTTTTAATTTTATATATATTTATATATGTGGATACATATCATGACTTCTACGAATGACAGTCACTGTGTTCTTCCTTCGTTCACTTCTCCGTCAAACCAAAGGCATAGGCATTTGACTGTTTCTGGATTCTCTTCAACCACGCAAATAGCCTTTATCTTGGACTTGAAACAGTGCAATGACTCTGCCGCTTTGGACTTGGTATGCCAAATATTAGAATTGCCATCCCCCAAACTTCAAAATAACTACAATTCAAATAACTACTTTATATTTTATCTTATTTTTTTTAAATTTATTTTGTCTTATTTTATTCACTAGATATAAAAGATGATCAAGATTGCCAAGAGTTTTTGAACTTGTTGGCACCTATTGTAGCCATGCAAATTCGATATCCTCTATTTCTACTTTTTTTATTCTTATGTAAAATCGCTTATTAAAAAAAATTAAGATTTATATAAATAATGTTTAAGAAATTTAATCAAATAATTTAATTAAAGTTATTTAAATTTAGAAGAACAACAATTTATACATGAAAAAAATAAAAATTATTCTTATATTATGTATAAGAATAAAATATCTACATGTAAAAATTATTTAAATTACTTAAATTTTAAAATTTGTCTAAATCTACGAAAATGAGATTTTTACAATCTAACGTTCACATAATTTTTTATATTTAATAATGTAAGATGTAAATTGATTAATTTCGTACAAGTTGGAAGTGCAGTTCGGTCTTTTTGGAGCTCACATGGTGTGGCTAGTTGCAAGCGTGTTGTGTCAGACACAGGCGGAATCGCTTGCTTGCCGACAGGTACTGAACGCGTTTGTGGCGTTGGGGCCCACCTCTGCCATAATTAAAGGATGCGGATGAAGCACGTTTCATGGAGACTCGTGACTTCTAATCAGCACGTGATAAACAATGGTCCAATTCTGGTGGCAATTCCGTCATTTTAGTTCTTTCTTATGGTACTTGAAAGTTAAACCTAGGAATTGAGATTACTATGTTTAAGAATTTAAAAGTAAAAATTTTAATAATAGGGAGATAAGTATAAGATTAAAAAAATTTAAAAAGAAAATATTTATAAAATATATTTAACTATAAATTTATATAAATAAATAAAAATTATTAGAATTAGAAATTAATAAAAAATTAAAATCTTAAAATTAAAATTTATGAAAAAAAAATTCTAGTTTCTTCCAGTTTAATTTTTTAGTGTGGAGAGAAAAAGATAAAAAAAAATAAAAACATAAAAATAAGGAATATGTTTTTATTTGTTGATTTTAAACTAATAAAGTTATAAAACTATAGAATTAAGATATATGAATTTAAAAATAATTTTTTATGTGTACCAACTTTTAAATATATGCATTATATGTAAATTAAAAAAAGTGTCAGAGTAACATAAATTTTTTAAAAAATATAATTGATATAGTATTAAATATTTTTGCTAAGTAATGATATCAAATATGTAACAAAAAATTAAATGCCGGAAAATCGTAAAATATAATTTGATTGTTGATTTTAATTTCTCATAAAAAAACTTTTTAATAATTCATTTTTCAGTTAATGTAATTAAGATCTTATTAAATACCTAATAAATTAGTATACATGAAAAATATAAAAATGAGTTTATTTTATTAATTAAGCATAATCTTATAATCAGAATAACAATAATTATTTGTGAAAAGTAAGTAATTTCTAATAAAAAATATCAAAATTTTAAGATAATTTAAGTTTATGATAAAATAATATTTTCATAAATAAAACTTTTAAGAAGTGTATTTTAGCAAAAAAAAAACTATTTTTAAGTTTTACATATTTATATATAATATAGATCTAATTATTATAATATAATTTTAGTGTAAACAAATATATTTGAAATAGTTATAGGTTTAAATTTTGTGTGGCCGTATAAAATTTTTTTTTTTTTGTTTAATTCCCTCATATGCATCCAAAACATTATGAATGATTGTTTATATTATATTATGTTTGTCTCAGAAGCACATTATGAAAGTCAAATTGTTTATTTAGATATAATATAACTGTTCCACTTCCAAGGTCACTATGATTTTTAATTGCAACCCTTTGAATCTTTTTTTTGGTAGAACCATTACATTTTAAACTATTATTAAAACAAAGACTTGTGCAAATTATTCAATGGTCAGTGTAGGAGCGCATTTTTTAATTTGAATTAAAATATATCAACGATACTATCTTGAGCTGGATCACATAATAAAGATTTAAGTTATTTAAATAAATTGTTTAGAGTTTTATCAAATTTTATGTATTAAAAAATTTATTTAAAAAAATTTATCTACTTCTATACTTTTTAATATTTTTAAAAAATTAATCTTTATTTATCAAATACAAATCAAAAAATAAAAAATATATATATCACCAATTATACTCCAACCACTCTTTTAAATTTTTACAATCATGACTGCAATATTGTCGGCAAAAACATTACTCCAATAAACAATTAGTCACATTAGAAACGTGAATTTTTGGTACCAAATTTAGGTGGCATCAAGCAAATGTAGGAAAGAAAGTTGCTTGATCTTCAGCTCTTTCTACTCTTGTTTGAGTTTTCTGAGTAGATAGATGCTCTTTTGTTGTTTTGCATCATGGCACCGTGGCTAGTGGACAGAGGACCTGAGGCTGAGATTGAATTGGCATCATGGGCAGATTTCGAAATACGGGTTGGCCGGTGAAATCAAATTTTGAAAAAAAAAAGTTAGAATAAATAATTATATTATTTTTATAAACTAAATTTTGTTATATTTTTATTTTAAAATTTATAATAACTAAATTTATTAAACTTTATAATTTAATCTATAAAATTTAAAAAATTAATATATTAAAAACTTATAAATATTTAACATAAAAATTAATGAAAATTAAATTTCTTTAAGAATAAATTAAGATAAAATTTTTTAAGATATGATGAAATAATTGTTTTAAAAATAGCTTTTACATTATATATCAATAAATTTCGATTTGAAAGTACAGATAATAATCATAAATATCAAAGTGCTTGAATCCAAGTATGATTAAAGTAAAAAGTCGAGATGAATTTGCTTCATTTTCTTCTATTTAAGCTTGGGTAGTATTATTAATAAAATATTAATGTAGTTAAAATTAGTTAGGTCTCAAGCTTGAATTTAAGCTAAATGACCACGTTTGAATCTTAGAAATGATTCATGTTGAGAGAGACAAAATCACTTAACCCTAAACCTCAACGAGAATTAAAATCTTTTGGTGCCGTCAGAGTAGAATTGAAAATAAAATAGGTAGATCAAACCTGCAGAGTAAATCCTTAACTTAAAGCCTGGTCTATTAACTTAATGTAGGTCATATTTTAGAACTAACTTGTTTTAGAAATAATAAGGCCTAACTTAATATATTAATTTTTTTTATTTCTTTATGTGGTATTTTCATACTTTCAAGAAGTGTAAAATTGATTCACATTTAGAATAGATCGCTTTAAATCCTTCTTAATAACTACGAATTTAAGGTTTAAATTCAAATCTTCACATATTGATCTTTATAAGTCTAAAATTAAATAAAATAATAAAGATTTTTAGACTTATTGAGTTATGAAATATATAACTTTATATAAATTAATAGAATATGTAATTTAAAATATCTTATAAAATATATATTATCTATTATTTAAATGAAACAGATTAACCAGTAGATTAGATTTTGTCAAAATAAGTTTAGATTTGTTTTAAAAAAAATACTTCCTTTTAAAAAAATAAAACAAATTAACCAGTCCGGGCTGCAAGACCCCACACTGTGTTTGGTCCATTTCCATTCCCAACCGAGGCTCTAACGAGGTCACATGGTTCACGCCCAAAAAAATGTCTGTGGCCCTTGTTTAATGCTTCCCAACTTAGTAAGGGAAATGGGTGACCACTGTCAACCGACAATGCGTCGCATTGCAAGCCCTATGGTCCACGCGGGTTGCTATTTCAAACAGTGTTTTCCCATGCCAGCGTACACCGTTCGTTTAGTCACAGTCCCTGGCGGAATCCTGCAAATTTACAAGTTCCTTAAGCACGTCGGCCTGTGCTGGGCTCGCCACACTACGGCTTTTGTACGATTGCAACCTAAAAGGTTTAGGCTTTATAGTGAAGCATTCGAATAGAGTTTTGATAGTTTTTAGTGAAAATTTTTCACTGCATTTTTTTTATTACACTTTTAACTTTTTTCTCACAAATATAATTTATTCTCTGTTTTATTTATTTCTTTTCACAAATTAACATTGAGAAATATGTAAAGGTAAAGATAATATTTTTGTTTAAATGAGCTCTCATAAGAGGCTCAGTGAGTTGGGTCACAGATTTAAATCTCTAATTTTATTATTTTTTAACTTGAATAATTATTTATTTATTGTTTTAATTTATATTAAAATAACTTTATTAGTCTTACATTATTTTATTAATTTTTTTCATTTTATATCTTTTATTCTCTTGTATTCTTCTATCTTTCAATTCACCAAAGACAGTTCTTGCTGGCTCACAAAGCTTGTTGGTTTATCTAGAATGTTCAAGATATTTTATTTATAAAATTACTTTTTGAATTTTTTTCATTATCAATTTTTTTATATGATTGACACCATTTTGAAAGTTTATGGCACACTTGACAGGTAACACTTCTTTATTTTAAACTTTTGATATTACATTAATAATAATAAATAAAATTTTTATTAAATAAAATTAATTATATAAATTAAAGAACATAATTTAATTTTATAAAAAAATTTTTTATAAATAATATTTATTATAAATTTTTTTAATAATTTTTAAATATTTTTTATTTTTTATTTATTTTCATAAAATTAAACACGATTAATTTTTTTGCTTTAATAATTTTTTTTACACAAACTAATTCATTAAAGAAATATTTTTATTATTATTTTTAATAAGTATGATATTAATCTTCTTTAAATATGATTATTTTAAATTTTATTTTTTTATATTATTTATTTATTTATTTTAATATTTTTATTTTTATTTTTTTATTCTTATACGTTGATCCTTAACTTTTGACGTAAAAGATATTTTAAAAAAGGAAAAAGAAAAAAAAAGCTTGGGGTCATTTCGAGGGGAAAGCCTTTTGTCACCCCCACTAACATCTTCCTTAACTGTTCAGTTGGCAACACCACAGCCTCAAACCAAACCTTTGACATTTTCCCACGGAATCCTATATTAGTTACATCGGAAGCCTGCGATTTGCCTGCTAGCTGATAGACTAGCAGCACCGATTGCAACTGTAGCGGGGAAGGTAAACGTCATGCTCTCACAGCACCTTTGACCATAAGAAAATGTTTCAAAGCATACTTGATTCCTTCCACGCATCTTCCATCCGACAATAATTGAAATTGAAAGTGAAAAGCTAAAATCTCACGCCAATGTCTGTCTTAAAAGTAATTAACAAATTTTTTGTTTGCAAGTTTTGTTCTTGAATGCAATCTATATCTCCCCCATCTGTGGCCATTGTATTTTTAAAGAAGAAAAATATGATAAAACAAGTAAAATATAATAAGATATTGAGTTTTGTTATTCTTATTATTTTTATTTAATTTTTATAATATAAAATTTTAACTATTAAATTGATTAAATTATATAAACTAAATTATAAAATTTTATCAATCTAAAAATTTACATCAAAAGATATGAGTATCCAATGAATATTAAAAGATGGAATGAAATTTTTCTTAAAAAAGTTAGTGGATTTTGTTCTTTTAAAGAATATTTGTGTAAGACCTGCTTCATTGAATATAAATAAATAATTATTTATAAAAATTAAAAAACTGGATGATTTTAAATCTATTTATAATAATTTTTTTTTCAATAATGATTTATTCTCCTTACATTTTAGAAAGACACACCTTTTGTTTTCTCTCTCTTGAATGACTACAATGGATGTTATTATCATAAATTTGGACTTAAGCAACCAATTTATATACAATATCTTTTGAAGTGAAACGAAAGATTTTATTCAAAAGCAACATGATCGTGACGGCCCAGCCTAACTTAGGAATCAAGTAAGAGAGAAAGGTAAAATTTTATGAAAGTTATAAAGTAAGTTAAAAAAAATTCATAAGTTATAAAATAAAAATTAAAGAAAAAGCTACTAAATTTAGGAACGAAGAAATGTAGGGATGCAAATTCTCCTCTAACAAGATCCTGTCTTTTTCCTCAAAAGTCAAAGCTGCCAAGAAACGGGCAACTTTGTTACATGAAGGAGGAATGAAGGAAATAGTGCAAGACTGTAAAGACTGAGCAAGGCCCCGATAGTTATCCAGCATTGATCAATATATTTCTGTGGTAGGCTTGAACTACTTCAAGAGAATCGGTCTCCACCTCCATATTCTGGCCATAACACAGATCATGGGCCAGTTTCAAACCAAAACGCTCTGTGTAATTTCCATATTTGGAGCCCAACCGGTCTTCCCTAAGAATATGGTTCAATGGGAGTCTAAGAATCTATTCAGACTTGAAACTCAAACAGATTTCAGAGACTAAAGTCGCTTTCCAGCATCTCCTGTCCTGATCCATAAGCTGTGAGACCATGCTGCAAACCATTTTGCTTGCGAATCCAACGATCAACCCAAATTTTTAAGGACTTACCGTTTTCAACAATCCATTAGCAACCCTGTTCAAGCACATCCTTGCTCTCCTAAATAGTGCGCATTTTTTTTTTTTTTTTTATACATTGAGAGGGATTGAGGGATGGAGCCGTGGGGGGAGGGGCTGGAGAACTTGGTCCGACACCACCTGAGCTTGCTAAATACTGCACATTTGTAACTAGGCCAAAGCTTGGTTTTAATTCGAGGAAGGGCTAAATACTGCACATTTGTAACTAGGCCAAAGCCTGCCTTTTAATTCGAGGAAAGACAGCTGGGAAAGTATCTTTTACTTTTTAGACAGAACTCTGGCTAATTTATCTGCACTTCCAAATCATCAAGAGAAATTAATCGGATAGACTAAGATGCCCTCAGCAAAAAAGAAAATCAAGGTTTAACATTTTAACTCGAGGGACAGAGTCCAAAACCATGGA
Organism: Dicorynia guianensis; assembly: GCA_037013595.1. Taxonomy (NCBI): domain Eukaryota; kingdom Viridiplantae; phylum Streptophyta; class Magnoliopsida; order Fabales; family Fabaceae; genus Dicorynia; species Dicorynia guianensis. Next base: position 32,746,159 of record JASUAB010000014.1, read on the forward strand.
AGGCCATTATGGTCTATGAAAACAAACGGTTATAACAGTATTTTCCCACTCTTGACTTATTCAACCAAAGATACCCTTTTGTCTGTTGCCTAAATCCTCGGGGGCTCTCTTTTTCTGAGCCTCTCTTGCACTCTCCCCGCGCCATGCAGGGGGTTACAACAAATTAAGCAAAAACGAAAAATCAGCAGAACAAATGACCAGAAAATTACATCCCCTTATTCCGCATCAGCCAAGCCGTCGTGAAGCACCAAAATCTCAGTACCTGATGGCCGTAGCTCCGGCATTCTTCTGGCCAACTTTCCTCCTCTCCTCTATCATCTTCATCGTCATTTTTCCCATGACATATTCAATGTCAGAAGCTGATGCTCTGCTCAATCTCAAAGGTTCATTCGCCAATGCTCAAGCTCTAAATAGTTGGGTAGCTGACTCTTTGCCCTGTAAAGCAGAGGCACCATGGAATGGTGTCGTCTGCTACAATGGCTTTGTTACAGGGCTTCGCCTTGGAGAAATGGGATTATCGGGGAATATTAACGTTGATGCATTGCTTGAAATCAAGGGTCTTAGAACGCTTAGCCTTGTAAACAATTCTTTCTCAGGTTCAATTCCGGAATTCAATCGAATAGGCTTCTTGAAAGCTCTGTATTTGTCAGGAAACCAGTTTTCAGGGGAAATTCCTTTGGATTTCTTCCAAAAAATGGGATCTTTGAAGAAACTATGGCTTTCTGATAACCAATTCACAGGTCAGATTCCTTCATCGTTGAGTCATATTCCTCACCTTATTGAGTTGCATCTTGAAAACAATGAGTTTAGTGGAAGTATTCCGAATCTGGATTTGTCATCATTGGTGGAATTCAACGTGTCCAACAACAAATTGGAAGGTGAAATTCCCCCTAGTTTATCGAAATTCAGTGCCAGCTCATTCGCAGGGAATGCTGGCCTTTGTGGTGAGAAGTTAGGCAAAGCGTGCCAAATGACAGTTGATAAGCCAACATCCATTAATAACAATTCAGCGTCGAACAATAATAATGGGTCCGATTCAAATACCAGTAAGATTACATCAGTGAAGATTGCTGCCATTGTAGCGTCAAGTGCGGTGCTTATCTTAGTTGTTGTTTTCTTCATTGTGAGATCAAGGCGAAAGAAAGAGAATTTTGATATGCTTGGAAGAGATACTAGTGAAGAAACAGCTGCTGTTGAAGTTCAGGTAACTGCACCAGTTAAAAAAGAAGCAGAACCAATTCAAAAAACAAGCAGCAGCGGCTCCAGCAAAAGGGGATCCAGCCATCGTAAGGGCGGTGGGGGCGGCGTTGGAGAACTCGTGATGGTAAATGAAGAGAAGGGTGTTTTTGGGTTGCCAGATTTAATGAAGGCCTCGGCAGAAGTGCTAGGAAATGGAGGATTGGGATCCTCTTACAAAGCAATGATGGCTAATGGTGTGGCAGTGGTGGTGAAGAGGATGAGAGAGATGAACACATTGGGAAAAGATGGATTTGATGCAGAGATAAGGAAGCTTGCTAAGCTAAGACACTGGAATATCTTGACCCCTTTAGGTTATCATTATAGAAAGGATGAGAAACTGGTGGTATTTGAGTATGTTCCCAAAGGCAGTCTACTCTATTCGTTGCATGGTAAGACTTTTTCTTCCTGACTTTCAAGCCCAAAATTTTCACCGTAAGCACCAATAACATAAAGTGTTTTGTTATTTTTATAAATTAAATTTTATTAAGTATTTATTTAAAAAAACTTAAATAATTAAATTTACAAAATTCAAAAACCAAATCATAGTATCTAAGAAATCTGACAACTTACTTTAAAGTTGATGTGCATTTAATTATACTCATTTAGTAAAAGTATGTTTTTCTTAAGACAAATGACAAGAAAAGCAAAGGAATACACTTCTGTTCGTTTATGTCAGTTCATGCAGAACAGAATTAACTTTACTGTAAGCTTATTTAGTTACTATATCCTTTTTATTTCAAAGATTTTGCCTAATACTTACAGGTGATCGAGGACCATCGCATGCTGAACTGGATTGGCCTATCCGTTTGAGGATTGCACAAGGAATCGCCGAAGGGATGCGTTATCTTCACACAGAACTAGCTTCCTCTGATTTACCCCACGGCAATCTCAAGTCCAGCAACATTCTTCTTGGTCCTGACTATGAACCAATACTTGTAGATTATGGCTTTAGCCCTTTGGTTAACCTTGCCCATTTACCACAAGCACTGTTTGCATACAAGGCTCCTGAAGCAGTACAATACGGCCGAGTTTCCCCTAAATGTGATGTTTATTGTCTTGGAGTCGTCATCCTTGAGTTGCTCACTGGGAAATTTCCTTCTCAATATCTTAACAATGGCAAGGGTGGAACTGACATAGTGCAATGGGTTGGATCAGCAATTTCTGAGGGAAGGGAATCAGAACTGCTTGATCCTGAAATTGCAAGCTCTGAAAGTTCTCTTAGTGAAATGGTGCAGCTCATCCATATTGGTGCTGCTTGCACTGAGAGTAACCCTGAGCAGCGATTAGACATGTTGGAAGCCATTAGAAGGATAGTGGACATAAAAACAGAGGGTGGCCAAGGATCAAGAACAATAGAGGTCTTACCATCACTGAGAGATGGCTATGCAGACTCGACTCACATATCAAACACAGAAGGGCATAACGAGCAATCTCGGAGGAGGCTTGAATCAAATAGCTTCGGACGCCGGTCAGGACACCGAGATGGTGATGATTTTGACTTTGCACCTCGTAATTAACAAGGAATAAGTAAAAATCGTGGGCAGACAATTTCTCTCTTTGAATAGAGCAGGTTTCTGGTTTGGACTTCACAAGAAAAGAGTTGCAATTACCTTCTCTTGGAGCACACTTTACAAGATTAGCAGGAGGGAAATAGGTCCTGACATAAGGCAAATCTTATATACTTCATACATGTAACTTAAACACCTATCTTCCCTTAGAGCTTATGAAGGCACGTGTATAACTTTGTAGGACACTAGAAATTACAGATACCTCACTTCTAGGATATAGTGTATTTCCAGGTACAAGAAAAAGGAATCAAGTTAGAAAACGTTGCAGCATCTATATATATTCGCAGGCTCTTTTTTTTTTTTTTTCCTTTCTTTTGTGTATGATCATGACTTACTTCTATAAAGAAGCTACGGCAACTGCATCGCCGGCAAAACCTATGAAGACAGTTACAAGAGGTGGGTTCAGACTCTCACTGCAACTCGATCCTCGCCTAGAATGCTCTCTTGATCTAGTTCAATAGTTTCGTTGAGTTACCCGTGCGATATAAGAGCCATATTTATAGCTTCAAGCATATAAAGAATGGTCCGTGCAGCATCTACTACACATCTCAGACAGGCAAATAGGCAATCCATGGAAGATAAAAAACCACTAATCAAAACATAAAACACAGAGAATAATGATGCAGTCTACAGTCTCATAGAAAGAGCCAGTCATTCGAACCCTGACATTCCTAGTCGGTACATTTGGATTAGGAAAAAAAAAAATCCTTACTTAGATGGATAGCAAGCTGTAAGTTCATTTGTGCATGTGTGTGCAAAATTGAGTTATAAAAGACAATAACAGTCTCTTCGGAGACATCCGATAAAAGACAATAACAAGTGCTTACGCAAAAACTCCAACTTTACCCATAAAAAAAGTACCATAAAGTAATAGTCCACTGCCAAGGGCAAAATGATTTTAAAGGAAACATCTGCATTTCAACCAGATAAGGAATGGTGAAAAAATCCTGCTTTAGAGAGTCACCAGATTTCAAGTTATTTTCCTCCCACATGTAGGAAATAAAAATCTAGACTTTCCTCCATTCGTTAGACAAGTCACTTCTCATTGCTGTCTTCGTTTTCTTGCCCAAAACGACGCCTGAACTTGGCAATCTGTCCTAAACTCTCGGCCATTTGGCGCTTTGTCTGGAAGTGGTAGACTTTACCAGTGTGGTGTATTTTTGTCATCATGACATGCATCAATCTACCACTTTGGGTCACATAGGATATCCATTGCATCTGTGGGTGAATCCCTTTCTTCATTTTTCTTCTTAGCTTCGAATACACACCCAAAAAAAAAAAAGTTTATTAAATGGCTGAAATCCAAAAGAACAAAAGAGTGTATGGCAATCTGTTACAGATAAATATTAACTACAAGGATGAAACAGGGAAACTGGGTAGCTAATATAAACGGTTTGCAATTTTATTAACAAACTAAAGTGGAAAAAGACTTGCCATGGATCACAGAAAAGATTCTCCTAATACTCTATTCGTTATTCCTTAATATCAAAGCCAAAATATGACTGTCTAGCTAAAACCGATAATTATATATGTAGTATAAACAATTGTGCTCAATTATTAGTGTAGTGAAATTAGCAAGGAAAGATAAGAATAATCATGAGGAGATTCTGGAATAAAAAGCAGCCACTGGATGGAACTTGTGGTGGAAAATGATAATGCCAATATATTTCATACAGTGGCTGTTACGTACCCCTACTCAATTAGAAATACACACATTTTATCAAACAGTTGGTGGGCTATATCAATAATCGAGCAAAACCAACAGATTAAACAGCCTAGATTCAAAAAATTGAAGTTCTTTTTGGAATTTAATACTCCAAAGGATGAGAAAAAATTGAAACAAATTAATGGGCAGGAAATTCACAGCTGATATTTTGGCTAATAAACCGTTTGGCAGATGTGCGAGACAAAATTTCAGTTCCAAATGCTTAAACTTAACGTCTCTGACCACGCAAACAACATATACAACATCAATTACGCTGGAAACTCAGCTTACGAAACATTAAACTCACTAGGTTTTAACATCAACAATTGATGAACCGAAACTGAATTTGCCGGGAGTCCTTTGGTCTTGGCTCCTTGTTGCTCTCGCCTCTCTCGTTGACCAGCACTACTCAGTACAGAGGAGGCAAATGCAGAAGGGTACAGAAGAACAAAGGTCCATTAACAGTGGACCAAGATTGAGCCCTCAATATGGTGAAAACCTACTAGCACATTTTCTGAGCCCATGGGCCAGACAGCTAAATGCTGCACATGCAAAGTGATGAAAAAAAATGATATATATATATATATATATACACACACACATCCAATTCTACTAATTTTATATGTACTTAAAAAAATTAAAATAAGAGAAAATAAAAATATAATAGAGTATATAAAATTTATACATCAAAGAATGTACCTATAACAATCCCAAATGAAAAGAGGAGACACCAACAATAATAAAAGAGATTGCAAAATTCTTATGATGATGAAGGTAAACTTATAATAAAATATTTAAATATAAAAATATTAATGATGTAAAGTTAAATACATTATCATAATATTAAAAATAAAATATACTAAACACTTCTGCATTTTGAATAATGTACTACAAACCTCCTTAATTTCAATTACACTAAATAACTTCACCCGCTTCAATTATGTGCAAATTACCACTATTCCGTCAATCCCAGTTTAATTGATAACGGTCAACTCCAAACCAAAAACAAGTTTACCACTCATATCCAGAACGCCTTGGCTGACGAACAAAGAGGGATTTGTTCCCTCTTCCGGTTGAATCGCGACGGAGCTGCAATCTATCAACCCCAATCGACGAAGGTGGAACCAAGGCTTGAAGGTTCGTTCCCTCTTCCAGTTCAAGCCGCATAACCTTGAAGATTTTCTTAGCCTTGCGAAATGCAGGCCATAATTTGAAGTGATAGGGAAGTGATGTAGACCATTGTCCTTTGGCTTCTTGCCCAACTGCACCCGGTATTGTTTTTGAAGGTTGTCCAGTATTCAAGTAGCTAAATAACTCATACCATTATAGTGGGTGTTGCCTGGAAACTCATAGTTGTCATAACAGATGAATCCTTCTCACCCATATATCCCGTATGCCAGCATCTTATGTTTAAATATCCACGAAACATGAATCTCATGTTACTCATACATCTTATACTCTAGTATTTTAAGAGTATTCAAAACGCTTGAAAATATAAAATACCACTGCACCAAACAACTACATTGTCTTAATCTCTTAGGACATGGAATATGAAAGCCCCTGTTTTCTATTAAACTAGACTGGGCAACGAAAGAAAAGCAAATTTCATGGAATTTACAGAAGAGTAGAGAACCATGGGAAGAAGTGGCGCAGAATCTATTTCCGAAAGGAACAAGATCAATAATGCAATCTGTGAAAGAATGCAGAAAATTGGAGAAGTGAGCCAGAAGCATTTATTCTTTAGAAGTGGGAGTCAACTTTCGAGGTGGCATCACAAGAAATGGAAACGATGTAGCATCTGTTTTAAGGAAAACTATTCCACAACACAACAGACAGGAGACAGGAAGAGGGATCGCGGCTTCAAGTTCGTCGTGCAGCTCCGTCGTGATTCAACCCCTCTTCGTCGCCTTCGTCGTCGTCAGCCAAGGTCCTCCGATTCAGCAGATGTGGAAAGGAACGTGATATCGATGGTCTAACTTATTTTTTTGTTTCGAGTTGACCGTTATCAATTAAACTATGATTGACGGAATGGTGGCAATTTGTGAGTGTGTGGTGCCATTTGGTGCAATTGAAACTAAGGGGTTTGTTGCACATGATTCATAGTATAGGAGAATTTAATGTATTTTACCTTAATATCAATACCTTAATTATTTTTAAATATTATATAATTATAAAACAAACAAATGCACTCTTTTAAACACCAATTTTGTCTACTTAAACATAATTATGAATACAAGAAGAGTTACACTTAGGAGTATGTAGATTTAGGTTGTGTTGGATTGAAAAAATTTGGGTATATAATTTTAAACCTGAACTTAACTTAAAATATGTGTAGGTTAGGTTAAGGTTCTAGTAGATTGGTAGATTTTGTGCATATTTTTTCTATTAATATGGGTTCAGGTCGGACTTAACATAAAAATTATAATCCATTATCAATCAGAATATAAATAAACAGGTCATTTACACCCCTTTATCTGCATTGTTTCAATGTTGCGAAGGCAACAACCAACCCACACAGGAGGACCATCATTATTAGATGGTGGTGGAAGCCCCATTTTTCATGAATGTAGCATTTTTCATTCAAGAAGTAGCTCGATATCTCATTATATAAGCTAAAAGCATTATCTGAATTTTTGAGTTCCACCCTCCTTTCCCATCTTTTACCTTTCATACATTTGTAATTAAAAATTAAAAAAAAAAAACCCAAAACTATGCTTAAATTTGAGCTAAAATCAAAGAGAGGAGAAAGACAAGAAAGAAGCAACACTATATGTAACAAAATATTAGGCACATGCACATCATAGGAAATGGTCAATTATGTCACAATTCATGTAACAAAATTTAGGAACATGATATATAATTATACATAGAATTTGGTGGTTGCTGAGGAAATTGGGCAACTAATAATAGAAACACAAAAGGACAGAGTTTTTTTGTTTGTAAAGGGAAAAGGACAAGATTTATATAATAATGTTGTTAAGTCAACCAAGCATATGGTGTTGTTCACAGCACACTCCAGCTGGGCATTCATTGGAATTAATGTATATTTTAATTAAAAGGCACAAACTTAAAGACCTTTCCCGGCATACAACAACAGCCCACACCCCCTGCAGATCCTGATTATTTGCACTTCAAATCCCCGGTCGAATTTTTAGGTACCATAACCATAATAACATATAAATTAAAGGATGATCGAACCTGTATATGCTGTTCTGGCTCTCCACACATAACATTATAAATTACATCCATATATAACTATAGCTACAAAATTATTAGTTAGCATTTATGTTTCCTCTTGAATATTATGCACATTTATAATTAATATTTTCATGTACATTATTAATATGTTATGATTTTACAAACTCATATGATTCAAATCTCTTGACTTTGATATCATTAAAAGAGAGATAAAAACAATATTTAATGAGTTAGACAATTAATAAAAAAAATATTAAAACTCACGAATAAAGATTGCTCCCTTTTATTGACTCAAAAAGTAATAAACCGCCCTCTTTCTTTAAATTTTGTTTAGAGTAACCAAATTTTAGAAATCTCATGTCAAAAGACACAATAAGGAAAAAGATTCTGTGAAAATCATGACTTTTGCTGTTGCAAACATATTTTGAGATGGAATTTGCGACCACCAAAGTTCTGTCGCAAAAATGTTTGTGGCCAATAGTTGGCGATAAAAAATATATTTGTTATAGATTTGTGGTGGAATTTCATCGCAAATTTATAATAGGCTTTTTTCATCTGAGATTGGGCATCGCTAATCAATCACAAAAGTGACATTAATCGAATAAATAATTTGATAAATTTAGTCTAAGTCCATCATAAATTTGTAACAATTTTTTTATTTTTTTATACCACAGATTGATTGTATTCTTGTAGTGAAATCTATTTCCAAATGCACAATACCAGTTTCTAGAAGTTTTTGCAATATCATAAAATGGTGAGGCTGCACCACTCGTGCAACTCTATATTATTAAACCCCTTATATTTGTCTCGTTGTTGGCCAAAAATAATAATGTGAAGGAGGGTGGCAACCTTGACACCCTATGCAAGATTCTTGGAATTAAATTAGCAACAGAAATATCATATCTTATAATATTTTGCTCACCATCCACGTATTCATACATATTTCTTTTCTAAGATCAATTGATAAAATAACATAAATAAATCTCTGCTTGTCCCTGCTTGGCTTTGTTATTGGTTATAAAAAGACGAACGAATATTGGTTTTTAATGTGAGTTGCATGTGTTCGAGCAAGCAGGCATGCGTGTGAATGTCGGCCTAAAACGGATAAAACTATTTTTACGTCTCTTTCCATACGTTTTCTTAAGTCTTCTTATTTTTTATTTAAATCTAAAAAATAAACAGTATATATATATGTACTGTTTATCTTTGGAATTTAAAAAAAAGAAAAAAAGAAAAACATAGATGGACGTAAGTTGTAGTAACGTAAGTATAGCAACAGCTGCCTAAAACAGTATTAAATTAATGCTCTTCATTACGAATGCTTTGCTTAAATGATTTTGGTTTGTGTCTGTGGGCAAGGCCGCAGGGCAGCAAGAGTGAACATGAATATATATATATATATATATATATATATATATAATTTTTCATAATATAAAATTTATCGAAATCTTAAAAAAATAAATATAGGATATTAATTTGTTGAATTTTATTATTTTATAATTTAATTTTTTAAAATAAATTTTTTATAAATTTTAGTTTATAAAAATATATAAATATATATAGAATCTAATAATTTAGACACTAAAATAAAAATAGCAAGATTGCTTAATCGATTTCTCTTATGTTGTCATCAAGAGTGTGCAAGTGAAAATGAGAGGAGATCCAGATGAATTAGGTTAGGTTTAATGGGGTCCACGCCAAAGAGGGATATGTCTCTTTGAACTCTGAACATTAATTGGTGTTTCAATCAAATCAAGTTCAAAAGATAAGATCATAACTATTTTAATTTTTTACATATAATTTATTTAATTAATTTTTTTAAAAAATAAAAATATATAAAATAATTTTTCAAAAATAATATCTTATCTAAATTAATCTCTCATAAATTTAATATTATTTATTAATTTTTTAAAAATAAAAATTACGTTTAATTTAATCTTATATAAATTTTAAATTTTTAAACACTAAACCTTAAACCTTAAATTTAATATTACCTATTACTCTTCATTAAATGCTTTGTTTAAATGATTTTGGTTTGTGTCTGTGGGCAAGGCCGTAGGGGCAGCAAGAGTGAACATGAATATATATATATATATATATATATATATATATATAATTTTTTATAATATAAAATTTATCAAAATCTTATAAAAATAATATGCTTGATATTAATTTGTTAAATTTCACTATTTTATAATTTAAATGTTTTAAAATAAAATTTTTATAAATTTTAATTTATGAAAATATATAAATATATATAGAATGTAATAATGTAAACACTAAAATAAAAATAGCAAGATTGCTTAATCGATTTCTCTTATGTTGTTATCAGGAGTGCGCAAGTGAAAATGAGAGGAGATCAAGATGAATTAGGTTAGGTTTAATGGGGTCTACACCAAAGAGGAATATGTCTTTTTGAACTTTGAAAATTAATCGGTATTTCAATTAAATCAAGACAAAACATACAAAATGATCCTTCAAAGATATGGTCATAACTATTTTAATCCCTCACATATGTAATTTATTCAAATAATCCTTAAAAAATACACAAATATACAAAATAGTTTTTAAAAAGTAATGTTTTATTTAAATTAATTTTTATAGGTTTAATTTCATCTATTGGTCCTCCAAACATAAAATTATATTTAATTTAGTTTTGCACAAACCTTAAACCCTAAAATCCTAAACACTAAATTCTAATCTTTAAAATCCTAAATCTTTAAATTCTAAACTCTTATATCATAATCCTTAAATATAAATCATGAATCTTAAAATCTTAAAGTTTAAGATTTAATATTTGTAAGGGATTAAATTAAATATGATTTCTATTTTTGAAAGACTAATAAATAAAATTCAATTTATGAGAGACTAATTTAGATAAGATATTATCTTTAAAAGACTATTTTATATTTTATCTATCTTTTAAAGATCAATTAAATAAATTATATATATGAAAAATTAAAATAATTATGATCTTTGAGGGATCATTTTGTATGTTTTGTCTCAAATTGAACATGTTGGGGTAAAGCAGATTGTCAAACTTCAAAATTTTCGGCATCTTTTGAAAAATTTTTGTAGTGTGTTATAATTACATTTTGAAAAAAAAAAAATTCATCATTGAATTTGATATATTTTAAAGGGCAAAATATCAATAAAATGAATTAAAAATTTCAGAGTATAAATTATTATAACTATCAAATAAAATTTAATTATTTATAACAATTTAAATTAAATTTTTTATAATTAATTATACAGCTTATACCAATAGACTTTAGAATATCATTAGCCATGTTTCATTAAATCAAACATAAAAGAGGGTGGGGCATTCCAGGCCCTTTGTTCAAAAGAAAAATAAAAGAGGTTGACGTACAAAGCTCACTGCAACAGTTCCGATGATGTTTGTGGATGATATTAAAATTGCATAACTCTGATTCAGTGATCTAATATTGTAGTTTGCAATCTAATCTCACTTATTGGACTGCTCTTTTCTCCTTTTGCTTTTCAGAGTGTCAAAGAAATAGAGGATAAGAAGTTAGTGGAAATCCAATTCCATGCCAATAATTCACTTAGCTTTATGAAATTCCTCTTGCAAACTATTCGTTGGAATGAAATGCCAATGAAGAGGCCGAGATAGACAGTCATGCATGATAAGCATATGAGCATAATTTTTTAACTTTTATATTCTCATTTTTTTCTTTGTTTTCTTTTAAACTTTTTGGATCTTACAAAACGGGGAAACTACACCTTGCCTATCTACTTCAAGCATTTATAATAACTATAAATGGCAACGGATAAAAAAATGCTTTACGAAATGACTAAACCAAACAAGATCAATAAATAAATACGTATCAATAGCATCACTAGAATAATATTCATTTTATTTTTATAAATTAAAATTTATAAGAAAACTTAAATAATTATTTTTATTATATTTTATAATTTAAATTGTAAAATTTATTAAATTTAATTTTTTTATAAAATTTTTATAAAGATTGTTAAGTGAGAAATCTTGTACATGACTACAAAAATTCTAGAATAATTATAAAATTGAAATGGAAATTTTGTAAGATATAATTACAATTAACTTATTAAGATGAAAGCATAAATTCAAATAACTTTTATAATTATTTTATTTTTGATACTCATTATCATATGCATACAGTTCATTTATGATATAATCTTTTTATTTTTATATAATTTTTATTTAATATAATTTAAATCATTAAATCTCATTCAATTAATTCAATTAATATCCTCCTTTATATTGTAAGATTTTTGTAAAAATCTTACTGTGATAACATAATTATCCTTTAAGATATGTCGTCATTAAAATACTAATGTCTTTTTCTTAATTAAAAGTCACTTTTCATCTAAGAGAAGAAAGAAAATAGCTAACAAGTTAGTGTTAAAAAGCTTCTTTTTTTTTTTATATCCGCCGGTATGTACTATGAAGATTCCACCGCCGGCAGTCATAAAGGTCAAATCGTCAACATTATGTCCCACATTATTCTCTTCCATTTCCCACCCTCTGTTATTTCCTTTCTTCAATTTTCCCCATAATCAAAAGCAAACGCAATCGCAATCTTTGCGTGGCGCTCCCTCTCTCTCTCTCTCTCTCTCTCTCTCAATTCCATATTTAGACAACTATCCATGCCTACCTCTCTCTTCATCTTCTTCCCTTACCCCTTTCCCTAAATAATAGCGCACCAAAATAGTGTCTTTCTCTTTTCCTCTTCGCTCTCTCTGATATTCCCCAAGTTCCCATTCACCACAGAGAAAGTCGTCACTTTTCTCGATTCCCAGATTCTAAAGCTCCCATATTTGTCTTTTCCATCACCCTCTTCTCCCTTTTGCTTTTTTTTGGGTATTCTTCAGTTCGATGGAGCCTCCGGAGAATGCTACTGGTGCTGGGTTACCATTTGAAACGGCGGAGGAGATTATACTGCGGTGGGACTCTACGGCGTCCGAGGAAGCGAGGGAGAAGATGATCTTCGAAGGTGAACGCCAAGCGGTTGATCGCTACTTGCAGGCCGTCGATGAAATCCAACGCTCCATGTCTACTACTTCCATCTCTGATGACCAGAACAAAGTCAACTCTGCTATTCAGATCGCCATGGCTCGCTTGGAAGATGAATTTCGTAACATTCTTATCACTCACACTAATCCTATTGAGACCGATTCGTTGACCGATCCCAGTTCGTCAATTCACTCTAGCTCCTCCACTACTGGGGGGACTGAGCTTGATGCTGATACTAATGATGAAGAAGATGAGGATGCTTCGTTGAGCAAAGGGGATGAGCTTCTTCGCTACAATAGTGGCGATTCGAGTACAACTGTTAGCTACCGATCAACCAGTAGTATTCGCGAGATCGATCTGATACCCACTGATGCCATTTATGACCTGAGAAGCATCGCGGAGAGGATGATCTCGTCTGGGTATCTGCGTGAGTGCATCCAGGTTTATGGTAGTGTGAGAAAATCTGCAGTTGATGCGAGTTATCGGAGACTCGGCATCGAGAAGTTGAGCATCGGGGATATTCAGAGGTTGGAGTGGGAACAGCTTGAGACTAAGATCAGAAGGTGGATAAGGGCTGCTAAGGTTTGTATTAGGACATTGTTTGCGAGCGAGAAGAAGCTCTGCGAGCAAATCTTTGATGGGCTAGGGACTGCTATTGATGATGCTTGCTTTATGGAAACAGTTAAAGGCCCTGCAATTCAGCTGTTCAATTTTGCTGAAGCTATTAGTATAAGCCGGAGATCCCCTGAGAAGCTTTTCAAAACTTTGGACCTTCATGATGCTTTGATGGATTTGATACCCGATATTGATATAGTGTTTGACTCCAAGTCTTCTGAGTCTATTCGTATTCAGGCTGCAGAGATACTGTCCCGGTTGGCAGAGGCAGCAAGAGGGATATTGTCAGAGTTTGAGAATGCTGTACTTCGTGAACCATCCAAGGTTCCAGTGCCGGGTGGGACAATTCATCCCTTGACGAGGTACGTGATGAATTATATAAGTTTAATCTCTGATTACAAGCAGACATTGAATGAGCTTATAGTGTCTAAACCATCAACGGGCTCAAGATATTCGGGTGATCCTTCAACCCCAGATATGGATTTTGCTGAACTGGAGGGGAAAACACCATTGGCTGTCCACTTGATTTGGATAATTGTGATACTGCAATTTAACTTAGAGGGTAAGTCCAAGCATTATAAGGATGCATCTATATCTCACCTGTTTATGATGAATAATGTTCACTACATTGTTCAGAAGGTAAAAGGGTCCCCTGAATTGAGGGAGATGATTGGGGACGATTATTTGAGGAAGCTAACTGGGAAATTCCGGCAGGCAGCCACGAGTTACCAGAGAGCAACATGGGTGAGCGTGTTGTATTGTTTAAGAGATGAGGGGTTACATGTGAGTGGTGGCTTTTCTTCTGGCGTCTCAAAAAATGCTTTGAGAGAAAGGTTTAAGGCCTTCAATGCTATGTTCGAGGAGGTTCATAGGACTCAAGCAACTTGGTTGGTACCAGATTCTCAACTCAGGGAGGAGCTTCGCATATCTATATCGGAGAAGTTGATCCCAGCATATAGGTCATTTCTTGGGCGGTTCAGGAGCCACATAGAGAGTGGAAGGCATCCAGAGAACTACATTAAGTATTCGGTCGAGGACCTGGAGAATGCTATTTTGGATTTTTTTGAAGGATACCCTGTTTCCCAGCACTTGAGGAGGAGATCTCAATGATGAAGCGAAGCAAGTTTTGCAACTTAGAAATTAGGATACATTCTTTTAATTTTTTTCTGAAGCGTTCAGGTCTTTGACTGCTGGCCAATCAAGCTTTCTCAAGCTCTGCCCAAGATTTACCATTTAGCATTCTTGGGAATGAAAATATTATAACCTTTTAAAGATCGTTTTGCCTTCCAGAGTAGCCAAGTCGCTCATCCTGAATGCTTCTGCTCTGTAAGCATGTTATTTGATTTCTTACCACATTCTAGATTTTGTTTCATTTGTTTATGATGGAATTTGTTGTATGTGTGCTTTTTTACTCTAAACGTTAAAAAACAGTTCCTTTTGTAGTTTGATATGACTTCATTACCTTGTGATAGTCTTGGCACTAATAAGTTGCATATTAAATATGAAAGTTTGTATCTTGGTCCGTTTGTATCTTTCCGTTCCCTGTAGTATGTCTCTATAAGAAAATGTCCATGAGATAATTCTTGCAGCAAGGAGCATGCTTTGTGGGAATGAATGAATTATGCTAATTATTGAGCACTCAGTATATCAATATGGAATATAGAGATTGTCAATGATAGCAACTGAATTACAAAATCACAATAATAGATTTTTTTTCTGTCCTACAAGAAAAGGTGTCTGTGGCTGATCATGCTGAGAGATTAACTGGTAAATTACCTTTGAAAAGGGGATGGGGTGGGGTCAAGAAGCTGTTTTCCGATGTTGGTAACAGTTACTTTACAGGTTCATCAGTGGTTCTCTGACGAGATGCTTAAGATCTTCAGTCAAATTTGAATATGATTTTAGGTTTCAAGCAACTTGGTTAGTTTCATGGCCAGAGATTACATCCTGCTATCTGTTATGGGATGGTGTTGTTTTCGTGGCCTCTCTGGGTTTCAGCCCATGGTTATCTTAGTGGGGTCTCTTTGTTGGACTTGCAAATTGAATGGAAAGCTCTATTGAGCTAACGTCTTTTATTTATTTATTTATTTTTTTTTTTAATGTTTTGCAGGGGAATCCTTTGTCATCCTTGGATGTAGTTTTTTACTTATTTCTTTATTAGTGGGAATGGCCCACAATTTATTTCTTAAGTAGTTAAATATCCTTATTCTGGACATGGGATTATCTCAGCAAATGTATTAACTCATGGAAGTTAAGATTGAGATACTTCTTTTGTGTATATTTGTATGATTTGATGACGGTAAAGGACTACATTTCCTTCTATTTATGGATCTGTTGCTAATTTTCTGCTGATCAAAAGTGATGCAGCTTATTGAAACATGGTGTGAAGCTCTCTTAAGAGACCAGTTGTTATACATGAAAAATTTCAGCCAAAATCTTTTTATGTTGTTAAGGACATGCTTGACTGTCACAAGCATCTAAATTTTCTGTCTGCACGCGAATTTGTGCAGACAAAGTAAGTGCAGTTAGGAACTTAATGATCCAAATTTCCGTTTTAGAAAAGGGCTTTTTACTCAAAGCAGGACATTATAATCTACGTGGTTATTTGTTTTTACTTCAGTGAATCCCTCTCTTCTCAATGATTTTGGCAAGGGGTAAGTGTCATCCCATGAGGGGAGGGTAGACGGTAGCGTAAGGGGTTGAGTGGCACAGAAACTGAAATTTCATGGCATTTTGTTGGGATTTAGCTTCGGCTGTTTCCTGTTTGCTGTGAGTTGTGCTACTGTGGTAGTTAATCTGATGCTGATGTTCGTCGTGACTAGTGTTCAATGAGAATCATGTATTCCACATCATTGACCAGAAATAATTTGTCTATGCCATTACTATTGTCATTTCGCGACTCGCAAAAAAGTGTCAATGTGGAATTGAAGGGTGGTGACATAGCTTGAGTCCTGTGCTCAGGTGGAGCCTTGTATTTTGGTTGCAAATGCATAAGCATATGTTGGAGTCCATACAACTTTGGATGACCTATGGTTCAAATTTCGTGACTTCTTAAGTATTTTTAAAGAGTCGTCATTTGTGGCCAGATTTATTTTTTAATCACTCAAATTCTCTCTTTCTTTCTCTAGAGTCACTCGCTATAGTCCAAAACACACTGTAAGATATCCGGATCCAAGCCTATGCTGCATGCCCCTAAATTGAAAGGTGGTGACATAGCTTGAGTGCTGGGCTCAAGTGAAGCCTTGTACTTTGGTTGCAAATGCATGTGTTGAGTCCATGCAAATTTTAATCGCCTATAGTATAAAATTAGTGACTTTTGTGACCTCAATTTATTTTTTTTAACCGCTTAAATTCTTTTTATCTCTCTCAATAGTTACTCCTGACGGCCCGAGACAAACTACAGGGGATACGGATCCAAATTTATGCTGCATACCACTAAATTGGGTGGCACTACTGCATACAACGGGTTATTTTGGTTTTAGAATACAAAGTACATTTAAACACATTTCGAATAGCCACTTTGTTCTCTTTAAAATAGTAATTATTCAATCACCTGACCATTTTTTGAACAATCATCTGCACTTAGTTGAGCACAGCAAACATGTTTTACACTATACATTGCTGTTAAATATGGCAGCAAGAATTAACTGTTAGTTCATGCAGTAGACCATGTGGTACAAAAGTAAAAGACACTCCCCATTTCTCTCATTATGGATGTAGGATTCAAATCACTTACACAAGACATGATTTCTTTACAGGATAAAAGAAATGGCAAGAAAACTTACAATTGGACAGGATTGAGTAACTTGATATAATGGCAAGTGTTCCCCAGGGGTATATACCAGAGGGGGAGGGTATGTTTTTAGTTTAGATTCAGTAAACGTTTGTGAAATAAAGGTATCAAAGAATAATACAGGAGATGGGTTATAAAAAGTATGTCTGCAAAACAAACCAGAAAAGGCAGAAGAAATTCAAGAAAATCGTGGTTATAGAACAGATACAAACGTAAGTTGATGGCCAAAGAGCGTTCAAACCTTATCTACTGATATTTTAATTGTAACCACATTTGAAGATGAAATAAGATTTTATAATTTTATAACTGAAAATTCTCACTGGCTCAGGTAGTAAATGATCAAGAATCTATTTAAAGACCTTAAATCTTAATACAGTACTCTTATTTTTACTAATTAAATATTATTAAATATTTATTTAAGAAGTAATTATAAAACTTAATAAAATACTATTTTTTTAAAAAATTTTATGAAAATTTAATTTTCTCTCATAAGTGAGAGAAAACTTTTTAATTTTAATAAAGCGATTTTATCATATTATAAAAAAAATCAATTTTATTATTTATAAAAATTAAATTTTATTAAATACTTGTTTAAAAATTTTAAATTATTAAATTTTTTCTACTCAATCGGCCACCATTTATTGAGATTTTCGTCCAAGTTATTACATGCGAGAAAATATTCTGGAAAAGAAAATCCTTTTCTTTCATATACCTTAAATTCTACTAGGTGATTCTCAGTTTCGTTGTACCATCAAAGGAAAACCCTTTTCTCTCATATAAAGACAAGTTTTTTTAAATCAGGTCCGGTCGGCGCTGCACGCTCCTCTACCCTATTTGGACCAATAATTGAAGCATTTCAATGGAAAAGGCAAAGAGTCTCATGAGTTTAGAATCATTAGATCATCGATACTGAATACAGCTGGAAACTTGAATATGAAAAAGCACGTAGCGTGAAAAGCAGTCACCAATCACTACTATACAGGCACATGCATTTGTGCACAAGCACCGTCAATTTAAAAAAATTTTAGAGGAGACTGACTTATGCATTAAAATAAAGAGTACAGGAAAAACTCTATCATGCATTCCAATCATCAAAGAACTGTACGCCTAAAATGCAACAGATGAGAGAACACTGGGGATTAGTGAAGGAAATCAAAGAATAAATTTAAAAGTGATAAATGAGCTGGTTTGAAAATTTGGTATAAAGATAGTATTGGATCACATCTACATTCTAGTTTATCTTGTCTTGCCTTCTTCTAAATCACCATTTGAGACTCCATTGCTGCCTTGTGCTGATCTAGCATCTGGCACACTTCAAACATCCTTTGACGAAATGGGTGATGGTTTTATGAGTGTCAATGTAGTAGTATCGCCCTTGTCAAACTCATCACTTGCATCAGCAGAATACGCATATCTGTCAAGAACAGAAATAAATAACAACGGCAAGCTGAGATCAAAATTGATGTTTGGATAGACTCATGAATAAATCTAATCTTGCAAGCAACCAATACTGGACATAAAAGTATTAATCAGATTGAAAATGAAAAGAATTGCAACGGAAATGGAATTTTACCGCGTTGAATTTTGAGATGGTGCCCAGAGAGCACAGATAACGCAAAGGAGGGAGAAAGACAGAACTTGCCAAAAGGCAGGGATGATCCACGCATTCTGCCACTGCTCGTTGTATATATCCTTTGATTTAAAATAAAGCTGAAAGGAGCAAATGGGAAAATAAGTATGCAAGATATGGAAAAGTAATTGATATATTTCTAACAAATTTTATATCAATTTTGCCCCACGTTTCTTGGTCTGATACTAAAATGTAAAGCTCATTGAACTCGTTCATGGTATCTGAATTCACTAATTGTATAGGACAATGATAATGATGGCAACCTTAACTTAGCTATCATAAGTAGGTTATACTTGACATAAAAAGCTGATTGGGATGCAGTATAATAAGCAGTAGAGGTTCAAGTACACTCTGTGGAACCCATGAAAAGGGCTCTAGTGCCATGACGATGTGTAAATTAGAATTGTACCATTTCTCCATACAGAATACATTAGATATGATTAATCCATATTATACTGTAAGAGACTCAAGATTCACCCTATGTGTTTATATGTTTTTGTATTTTTTGAGTTGCCATATGATCAAATTAATTAGAAATATGATAGGCCGCAACCAAACCAATTATACTTATTTCACATTAGATATGTGTTTTTGAATGTCTGTGGATTACCTCATAGCATATCCAGCCCACAGATACAATTACAGCTGCTGCCAATGCGTTAGTGAACTTTCTGTATATGTCCAGTTTTGCCATCAACCTTCTAGCCTGTTACATTCCATAAGCAGGTACCAGTCATTGTTTAGGTCTTAATCACGTAGAAAGTCCAAGATAACCAGCCATTTTCCCACGTACAAGTCTCAAAAGGAAGAGGTTTATTAGACTTGATACTTTATGCCCAGAATGAAAATTCATAAAAATAATTAAAATCCCCTTTCTAGTTCCATTACTCTGTCAATAAAAGAAATTTATATCATAAATTAGTTATAATTAGTCATCTGCCTTCATGATGGTCCCATCAGTGTTTCTCAAGTAGCCTAAAATAAGCATACAATATAGATACCTGGAAAAGTTTTATACAGATTGTACATATTTAATCTGCCTTTTACATCCTGATATATTGAAAAGAGATGGAACTGTAAACTTCCATGGTAAATTTTTATCATATTTAGAAACCATATTAAATAAAGCCCCTATGAAATGCTTTAGATACAAAGGAAAATCATGCGTAGCAGCAATTTTACAAAATGAAAGTTGGAACTTGCAGCGAGATGTAAATTATGACCACTTATGAGAGAAAACTACTAGGAATGAGATGAAAAAAGGCTCATATAATTTTCACAAAAGGCATATTAATGTGACAATATGACCTTGCAGATGAATACCTGAAGCTTATTTAATGTTGCAGAGAGTGAAGTGAAAATCCAAAGAATGAAGAATGCATCCAATACTGCCACAGGAAGAACTAAAAACAGTCTTGCGTTTCCGGAAAGATCACTGACCGCACCAACATTTTCTACCAACTCAAGAACTTCAGATGCAAGGAAGAAGGTTGCTCCAAGCATAACGACCTTAGATGTAAGCCCACCAAGGGTAGGTCTCACGACACCATAGCCCATTGAAACCATCAAAATTATCATGCGTGCCACAGTGCGCTTAACCGTCCCAAAGGTGACTGCCCATATTGTTATACCAGTGGGTCTGATTCCAGTCTCATTGAATTCAGCATAGTCAAAGTACCATATAGCCATTTCAAACATGCCCAGTGTTATTACTAGTGTAATGCAGTTATGCAATGGAAAAACTTCCCTCCAAAATCTAGCATATTGAGAAAACCAAAAGATCCCTAGTAAAACAAAAGCAAGGGCAATGAACCCATAGAAGTTCTTCAGTGGTGCCATTCTACCAGGTAGATAACCAGAGGGATTTTTCCAAATGGTTTTCCCTTCTACAACCAACTCTCTAAGCCTTGGATCACAGTGAATGAAATACAAGTTATACATCCCAGTTTTTGTTATTTGTATAGATGTTGATGGCAGTGATGCTGCTTCCTCATCCATGTTGAATGCAACACCAAAAACTTGAGGCCAATCAGAATTCTTCATCGAGGGGCGGTAAATGGCCTGCCCTTCAGTACAGACACCCAATTTTGCAAGATCACCAGTGCAACAGACAGCTCTTTGACCCCCGTAGGCTGAACCACCAATTATCTCCCTGTCTTCAACTTCAAAAACGACAGCATGAATTGGCAACGAGCTGAAGTTCGTAGATTCCTTGGTTCTGCGGAATGTGATCCTTTCAAACCTGATTTGCACATAAAAAATAACACTAGGTATAAGGGAAAAGAAATACCGAGAGAGCCAGGCAAATAAGTTAACAAAACAGTACCAAATTTAAAGTAATAATCAGAATATCATGGCTAACAATTGTAGATAAGATATATATATATATATATATATATATATTTAAAATAACTGTATGGAACTACAAGCAAGCTCCACCCCAAATTTGCATATGAAGTCTGATTAGTTTTTAACGTTCGATCAAGAAGATAATACATTTTACACATTGAAATGAAAATTGAGAACTTTTGATAAATTTGCAATTTTTGACTTGCATCCTTGTTTGATATCACTCTTTATCGCTACTTTGCCACATTTACAAAAAGCCAACACACATAAATTTATAATTTACTTTTATATACAGGAATTTCTAATCCCATATCGTTGCCCAACGAAACAGAATTCGATTAACCAACACAAAAAAACTATAGAACAAATCACGAACACCTGAAAGGCAAGCAATTTCCACAGAATTCAACGACAAAACCAGAGATTTAACCTCCAAAAAATCAAGAGATAAGTGTGGATTACAGAGGTGAAGTGAAATCACCGTATGTAAGAGTCGCCATTTGCAGCTACGGAGCTGTCATTCTGACTCTGGAGAGAAGAGTAAATTCCTTCACTCCCTCCATGTACCACAAAGGCGTTACCTTTGCTCACGAATCTCTCCCCTCTGTAATCGTGAACCGAAGCTTCAATGCCCAGAAACAACACCGAAAGTAGAGCCAAAATTGAGTGCAAGTCGCAGAACCGTGACATTGAAGCAAGCTCAGAAGACAGAGATACAGAGAGAAAGAAGAAAATTCTGGATCTGCAGAGGGGGAAGAGGTGGTTTTGTCTGAACTGTGAAGTAAGAAAGAGAAAGAGATTGGAAAGCCTATAAATTTGTTGAGATTTAACTTAGGCATTTGCTACAGCCAGAAGAAGCCAACGTGTAAGCTAGAGTGTGCAAGGAAGTTCTAACATGTGGTCTGGTGTAGGAATTTATGGGGAGGTTAGGGGATGGGATTCTATCAAATGTATGACTTTTGACAGTCAAATGTGGAAGACACCTGGGAACACGTATGTCTAGTCTGATTTGAAGTACTGACAGGTACTTCCCAAACATGCTAGATCTTCTCCCAGATTTTTTTCCTGACTTCCTTAAGTTCTAGGGAGGAAAATTAGGAAATGACAAGTCAAAGGTTGTCGGTGAGGAGTCACCATCTTGTTCCGGCTCGGCTTTTAGTCTCCACATATGCCATTGTTGTCATCTTTTTTTCTAATCTTAGTGAATCCCTTCTAGGTCTAAACAATACGAAACACACAAGCCACCCGATTAAATTTGGTCAAAAATCAAAATTTTAAAGTATCATTTGTCTTGATCCATAACAATAAATGATTATATTGATTTGCCCGTTATAAGCAGAAATTTGGCTTAATTATAAAATTCCTTGTTTTCTGCAATTAATTATAGATGTTCTAATCCGGAGTCCTTATCATTTGATATTTTAAAAAAATTAAAAAAATATTAAAATATTCAATATAAATAAAAATAAATAAAAAAATTAAAATAATAAAAATAATAAAAATACATATCCAAATCTAACAATTGGATTAGTTAGATATGTCAAGGAAAATGGTCAATGTACTTAATATTTAAGTACAATAAATATACAATGTAAAAGATTAAAGAAATGAAACGACAAAGTGTATTGAGTCCCAACAAGAGAATAATAACCCTCATTATTCAGAGCTCGATCCCAACTCCATGAGTAGGAATGGCAATGGTGTGAAACGAGATAAGAAGCGGTTACCTGCTCCCTGATCTTGAAGAAATTTTTTTTTTTCATTCTCATCCTAAATCAGAAAATATGAAAAATTTTTCTTCATCATCATTCCCTATGGGGAAGTGAGTACCAATAGAAATCTGTAATTTAAAAAAAATTAAATAATTTTTATGAATATGAGTAAATTAATATTATTATTTATTTATTAACTATACCTGTAATGATTAATTTATCATTTATATTATAAATTATTTAACTATCATTTTAATAAATTTTTATTTTGAGGTCCTCGCATGGTAGAGAATAAAATTCCCATCCTGTTTCTAAAATTGTTATCAGAAAAAATTTTTCCACCCTATTGGGAGAAAATTTTCTCTATCATCAATTCAAGATTAAGAATTCCCTGCAAATTCCCATCTATTTAGAAAAAAATTGCTGTTCCTATTCATAGCCGAGCCCCCTGCTAACATTTCATAATTGTGAAGTTGTGTACTTCTCCTAACATCTTCATTTCTCACATAAACCTTATACTCCACTGCTCTTAACCCTTGATTTAACTGTTTAAGTGAAATTCACACAACCAATTAAGGACTAAAGGTCCTAGGATGTGAATTTTATGAGGAATGGGGTGGGAGAGTAACAACTCCGTGAAGTTCTGATATTTCTTGCTACCGTCAATCCGCGGCTCTCTCTGAGCCAGGCATTGAAGTGAAATGAAGACGGAATCATCTCAATATAGCATATGAAAGGAAAATCATTTCCAACCATGAATTTGATACCTCTCATCTTATGTTGTAATGCAGTTATGCTAGACATTGTTAAAAGAAAACACTGTACAAGACAATTAAAATTTAATTCGAAATAGACAATAATCCAGCTTGAATAAGAATGAAGTGAACCAAGTATTGCGCTATTAGGATCCTGATGTTACAGAATTAAGAACTAATTTTCTCCCCCTATGAGGATGGTGTTTATGAAATAAAATCATGCTGGAATTGGAAGTTACTTAAAAGCAAAGAAATACTTGTATTCATTCAGGAGACTAATATTACACACGAAATTTCATCCATGTTCAACCCTTCTAATTCCCAGAATTCCCATAATATCTAACACTGCCCAACCAACAGAAGAAAATAATAAGTTAAAAGCAGCCGCTATAATATTTGCGGACGGACAAATGAAGGATTCTGGATTCATAACAGTTGGGTTCACTAGTCCAAGTCCAGGAATTCCATTCTTTTCCTCATGGTCCCTTTCAGATCTGTAGCCTCCCTTTCTGCTTTCTGTGCCTGTAAATTACAAATTCAAAATAAAAACAAAAAAAAAAAAGCTTAAAATAGCAATTGTAGGACTGGAAGAGTTAATCTCAAGCTATCCATAAAACAAAAAGACAATGACAAAAACAACCAGTTCATTGTCTCATCATATAAGGGGAGAAACTCTAGATCAAGATTACCACTCCTACATAGTAGCTACCATAAGGCCTTCACAAGCTTATGCTGAGGATATTCGGGTAAAATGGTAAGGTAAAGTTTTACTTAGAATATCGCCTTCTAATAAACTGTGTATTATTATTATTAGACTACACAAGTATCAAGCTATCAACTAGTAGATACATATACATCACAATACTTGCAACAGCTAAATTCTTAAAGTCAAGGTCTGTTTTAAAATCCATACTCTGAGAAGGAATACTGCTAAGGCAGAGGTGGACCAGGTATGGAAGAGCTATCACATCATGTTATATGCCACAAACTTCTAGAGAAAGAAGATAAACGTCCTTCTTAATGTGCTAAAACTTAGTAAGGCAGAGTCCATGCAAGTTTTTATTTAAACTTGCTGCACTTCGAAGGAACTTTAATTCAGATTATATGCTTTAAATCATGCACTGAGACAATTGACTTCTTTTCAACTTTTAGATACTGTGATGACTATTATGCTGTAATAAAAATTTCAAACTGATACATTACTAGCTGCTTTTTAGTAAAATTTTGGTCTTTGCAGAATTCGCAACAAAAGAATGCCCATATCTTCTCTTGATTCTACATGTACCACTTATTAGTCAGTAGTTTCTCTGTGTGCTGGCAACAAACTTTCCATTGGAGTTTGTCAACTTACATGAATTTTGTTGTCAACTTATAAGAAGGATAAATAGATACTTTAAAACAAAGTTAATTCTGTACGTACAACTCCCGGGCATCAAATCTAGATTCCAACTTTGTATTTCTCAGATGCCACCCATATCCATTATAGAAAAAATGTCAGACAGCTACATCATACAAGCTTTGCTTGGAAGACATCACACTGAACCAACCAGTGGAATAACACAATGTACATCCTTAGATAGACCAACATAACATTCATGAAGCAGTCATGCATCAACTCAACCAGTGGAATAAGGACCACTTTTGGATTCTTTTTGCAAGAACAGATCTAATTACAGAGTGCTTTGTTTTCCTCCGGTTATGATAAAAAAACCTGATCACCAACCTATTTTCACAAATTAATCCAATACACAGTCTAAACCATTTTCTGCCGTACGAAGAAGCTCAATTTAGAATGGTAGCCATTTGGTACTTTAAAACTCACTTAGAAGTCAAAAGAATTTTTCTTTTTACTACCTATACAGCTATGAATTTCATCTGTATGTGTATAGAATTCTATTCACTGCTTAATTGATGTACCCCCTGGCCCTGTATGATATTTTTTAAAGACTGCTTCATTGTGTAACATTATCATAACATAAACCCCTATATATATATATATATATATATATATATATATATATATATATATATCCATTGGTGCAATTAGAGTGTAACATATAAGCCATAACTAGTTTACAATAATACAAAGTGAAGATGCTGTATAGAACTTTGCCTTTCTTATTGTTCTCAAATTATTTGTCATTTTCTCCCTAGCCAAGGGAGCTAACTAAACATGGATGGATTCACATAAGAAAGAAGTGCATGCAATCTTTTCCATTCTACAGTGCTAAATATGTCGGAAATCTAATGGAGAAATCATATTTAAGCTTTGTATGAGGAATCATTTGAATTAGGTCAGCTTCTTGGCAATGGCAACTACCATGCCAATGGATATAGAAAGTTACCAAGTAATTAGGGAGAAGAAAAACTCAAACAAAATAGACACAAAGAGTCCAAAAAATAGAAGTGTCAATCTAGGAACATTTACCCCTCTGATTTCTGGTACTGAAACACGTGTCATATGAGGGGGAAGTTCCTCCCTCTCTAAGTCCTGAAATTTTAAAGAAAATTGCAAATTTGAGGCTCCAAAAGCAGACAGTGCTTTCAGTTGTAAAGAAAAATAGTCAGCAGTCATACCAGTTCACCAATTAGAACAACATTCTCCCCACGAATTACATAGAGACCCAAAGGGATGTCGCAATAAAGATCACCAACAATAACCCTCTCACAGGCACCTTCAAGAACCGCATTAGCTGCATATCATTTTTTTAGAAATATCAGGAAAAGATTAGCAATAATTTTAGATAATCTACTTGTAGGATGTTACAAGTTAAATAATATGAGGGAAAGTCTGTACCAAATTGATCAAAAGAGCGAAGTGTCCCCAAAAGCTTTCGACCATCTCGCAGCAATACAAGAAGTTTTTCTACAGCAATAAACAGTGCCAGCCCATAAAAAATTGGCTCAAAAGACAAACAACTTCCCATAAATTGCAAAACACAATTCACATTTACAATTTCAAGTGGCATTCATAGAATCAAATCAAAATTTCATGCTACATATACACAAAGCAATTTCAAATGAAAAAAACTAATCATTTGCATCTTTTCCAACTGCATTGTCACTTTTGCCAGATCTACCAGAACTTTCCTGCCTTATGAGTTCAAACAACCAGTAGCAAAATATCAGAGGCTCAAGTTAACCCTGCTTTTGAAGCAGTGGAAACTGTAATGTATGGAGGAAGAACACTGTTGGATTGAATGAAACAACAGAGAACCCCAAATGAAAGGAAATATATGGCGACCCAGGAATAGGAAGTTTGACCAAAGTTGTGCTGTAGCCTATATGTTATGATATAAATGTTCTGTGGTAAGATTATATTATAACAAGTATGATTATATGACTCCCTGCTTCATGTTTCCTGGTACACTATAGTTTATATAAACTAGAGGCCCTGATTGGAACTCAAGCCTACCATATCTTATTGACATCTATCATTTTTATATTTTATACATTCAGCAAATGAGTATTATCATTATCCATTCACGTTCAAGTTATCAGTCATCAGTCAGTTCCATAACTATATGTCGGAAAAAATGAATTACTGTTCTTACACACATTCTCTGGGTAACTAACATGCATAACATGCACCATAATTATATGCTTTTACTTGACCAAGTGCCCTTTCTTTATAAATGATTATGATTTATGATTATAATAACATCAAGCATATACAACGTAATAATCATATACGAACTAGGATTTGCAAATAAATTTGTAACATAAACTTCCACACAAGCATGAACCAAGTTGAACATGAAAAGAAGCCGTTTGTCAGCTTCTTATTCAAGTCCGAGCGTTTAGTTTTTTGGCAGTGACAAATACCCATCATTCAGAGAATTGTCAAGCTCAATAACCAGTTCAAAAAGAAGCTTTCTTTCGATTTCAATCTATCCCCCATGAATATGTATATCAATACGAAAGAATATATAAAGAGAGAGTTCTCACTGTCAAGATAGCTGGCAAGTGAAGTAGAAAGGTAAATGTCCTCCGGGCCTGCCCAAGACATTATCGAGCTGAAACTTTTTCGGTATCTCAAAAACCACCGAAAAATTCCCCAGAAACCACTCCAATGGCATTGGCAGCACCAACTGAATCTGGAACCCCGCCCAAAAACTTCAAGAACCCCTCAACAACAAGAAAACGAAAAAAAAAAAAAAAACAAATCCTAATTCCAGAACCAAGAAAAGAAGACCAGACCTAAAAAAACCCGACTTCCAGATCCAAATCACAGGGAAGTGAAGAATGAATGACTAAGGCCTCTCTTCCGGATGGATGGAACTAGGCGGGAGGAAAAAAACCCTCAGATCCAATCGCACCGGAAGAGTTGGGGAGTGAATTTTCACAGGATGGGAGAGACTTTGAAGGGGAAGAGCGAGACAACGGTGGGGAAGTGGGAGAGAGAGGGATTAATTTTAATTTCTAGGGCTTGGACTTTGACATGGTGAAAGCTGGAGATAGACGAGTCCAGCTGCTGGTTCCTCCAACGGCTCGGTTTGTTTGTTCTGTTCAATAGATGATTGAACGTGGCGTGGGATTGTAATTATTGGGGCCCTAATTGGAGTTCAAGTCAAACAGTAATCGAGCATTCTTCTCCGGCTTGGCTGAGAAATATAAGGAAAAAAAAATTACAACTATTGGCAGTCATAATTAATAAGAATTACAAAATTATAATTATTGAACACTGTTATATATAAAATGATGATGTTAAAATTTATATTTTATATAATTATTAATTATTTTGTTTGAAATTTAACATTTATAATTTGAGAATTTAAGTAGAGATTTAAAATTATTAAAAATTTATTAATTTAAAGATTTTATTATTATTTAT
The DNA here is from genome assembly GCA_037013595.1 of Dicorynia guianensis. Classification (NCBI taxonomy): domain Eukaryota; kingdom Viridiplantae; phylum Streptophyta; class Magnoliopsida; order Fabales; family Fabaceae; genus Dicorynia; species Dicorynia guianensis. The sequence goes on from JASUAB010000014.1 coordinate 32,774,574, forward strand.
TTGGTGACTCTTTGTTTATTTTTTAAGTTTATATTAAAATATATTTTGTGAATTTAATAATTTATTATTATTAATTTTTTAATTTTCTTAATTTTATATTTATTTTTCTCTATTTTTAGATTCTTAAAGATAAAAAATCTAATTTTTTATAAAAGATAAGATTTTATTTAATTTAAAATTTTTATTTAATTATATTTTAATTCCAGTAGAATTTAGATATTATGTTTATTTAAGATATTATTTTTATTTCCAATAATGAAATTTTAATATTGAATTTTGATAATTTAAAAAATAAACTTTGAGTATCTTATTTTTTGTTTATGTTTTACGTCATAAAATTTGAAAGCTTGATGTACAAAGTATTTTGTTTATAAAATTTTATAATTTATGATATGCTTTAATTTAAAAATGTAATAATCTTTTTTATTTTTTAGTACTAAAAAAATATTACACTTAAAATGTACAAAATTTTGTCAGAATAAAATTTTCCAAGTTATTCATCATATCCATTTTGTGTAAGACACAAGTCAAAGTAACAATGAAAATCAATTAATTAACTACGATAATACAATCTTTTAAATTTATTTAACTTGAAAATGATTTCTATAAAAATTGTATTAGAAAAAGTCATATATAACTGGAGGAAATGTTATGCTATAAACAACTCCACAGATGTCGCATCATGTTGGGTCAGGAAAACTCATTTATAATTAAAAATTCTTCCAAATCATAATTATTTTAGGTAAATCTCACAAGAGAATCTCATTAGAAGCAAATTGACTCTTCTAAAATAGATGATTGATTTGCTCTAATTATCTTAAGCCATGTGGTTTGGCTTAACATATCCTAGACCAATCAGATTTGGGATGTGACAAATCATTGTTTCAAAGCAATCAAGAGTGCAAGGTGTCGCATGTATATTATTATTTAATTTGGTCTTGATATATATGATGAGTATGAAGGTAATATGACTCTAAAGTAGGGATGTACGAAGAACCAAACAAAGGAAAAAAAAAAAAGTTAGGGATGTGCAACAGGTCAATTGGGTCAGATTCGTTTGCATACCCCTCCTATACAGCAAAGATTGGAGATCATGGGTCATACACCGTGGTGATATCAAAGTAGCCAGGCCTAGTCTCCCATTGCTGCATATGTGATGAATGGAACTTAGTTAGCAAAGTTTGAATTCTTTTATTTTAATAACTTTTCTTTTATGTCTTTTAAAAATTTATATATGAAATTTATTTTTTTTTCTCACTTACTTTTTTTCTCTCTCACTTTCTCCTTTCTTTATGATAGAGGATCCGGATCCCTTGTTAGCAAAAGAATCAATATTTTAAGAAATAAAACAATGCTTTTTAATAATTTCCCTCTTGTGGAAGAGTTTAAATAGAGTAATGTTATTAATACAAAGGTTTATACCTTTAGAATATATTAAAAGTTTGTACATCCATCATTTTCTATTTGAATAGCAAAAGGTGGAAGCTTCAATTAAAAAAATCAACTAGATGAAGAGTTAAAAGAGATAGAGGAAGATAGACCAAAAAAAAAGGGATAGGAAAAGACTTAAGAAGATTTTAGGAAAAATTATTAAGGTATTTATTTAAATGCATATATGGAGATTTAGTATTTAATCAAATACTAGCATCTTTTAGTTCACATAGCCTAATTTTATTTAATAAAATAAAACTTAATTTATTATTATTGTTATGGCCAGAGAAAAGTTTAAATCACATTCGTCTCAATAAAGAGTAAAAGGTTGAATTTCATGAGGAAATGTGTTCCTTCCTATCTGCATGTATTAGGCATTCTTTCAAAAGGTTTGAGACAATTTGCTTAAACATGAGACTAGAAATCACAGAACACAAATTGTCCATTTAGGTTTATAGATTTACAACCATAATCATGTGCATACAAGACTCTTTCATTTCACAGAAAAAATAAGCAAAATCATTTCCTGGATTAGTGTGAAAAATGGGAGTTAGTAAGGACATTTGAAAAGTACAGAAGAAGGTCACAAGGTGGCAATAATTGAAACCCATACCACTTAATCACAAAGGCTTTTATCATGCTAAGACAACAATGCACCTAACATTTAAAGTTTTGGGAAGAAATTGAAAGAATGATTTCTATTTCAAAAACAAGAGCTTTGATCCTTAAAGCTTTCTGTCAAGTTAAAGAGCTTGTTCAATTACTCTGGGATAGAACAACATGATCTCAATTTATAATATTATTCATCCCCAAATAATCTTTGAAAGAGAGCAGCAAACAATTAGCAGAGAAAAGAGTGGACTCAAAATACAATCAAAAGTGTACAGAATGTCTGGCTAAACCAGTACAGACGATTACAGAAATCGTTTCTACAATTTTCTACAACATGAGTTGCTCTGCATCCACAGATACAACCATGAAAAAAAACGGCGAGTTCCGTTGACAAAACAGAGATACTGCTCTCCACCACACATATCTCGGTGCAGTAACACAGATAAAATCCGTTTTGAGTATGTAAGCTTCACTTCGTAACCCCTCTACCATGTCTATATCTTGGATTGCTTGCTTGAATCTGAGACATTTAAGATAAGCCAGCAAATTTTTTATGGCATGAAGTTATAGACTCATATACTAATAATAAATGTATGAATGCTTAGAGAATTGTTAAAAAATTAGTCATCTCAAAAACTTCAGCTATTAAGGGTAATTTAAGAATGGCTTTAAATCTTAAATATGCCCCCTCATACAAAAACATTTCAAACTTAAAGTGTGAAAAAATATACAAATTCACTAAATCTTATACTGAAATTTAATTTAAAATTTTTATAATAGAGATTATAAGAATTGAAATTTTGACTAGTTAATCATAATAACAAGATCTTAAAATTCTCTGTTTTGAAGAGTAAAGTGCATATAAACTTCACTTAGTTTGGCATAGATGGCCATGTATTGTAATTGATACAAATTGAATCAAGAGTACCCTGAGGTACTGTCCATTTTTGATCAATATGCATTTCTTTCTTAATGTTGCTAATGAATTTTATACGTACGCAGTTGTGCGAAAAAGAAAAAGCTTTGATATGCTTACCTGAACATTTAATAAAAAAAAAAGCTGGTAAAAATAGAGACAGATTTATATCTCTAGAACAATATCTGCAATAGGAAAAAGTATCTCGTTAGTCTGTGCCTCTCATGTCTATTATATTGGATTTTTGCCATGGTGTTCATTTAGAGAGCATCTATATAAAAGTTTACATGAACTTACATTCAGAATCAGTCTTGACCCATTTACAGCCATCATCAGTTTTCTCCTCTAATTCATCCTCATTCCTCTTCCTTTGTATCTTTTTGTCCTCTAAACACTTCTTTGTCGATGATACTCGAGAAGAACAGCTTTGGGAGTAAATTTTCTTGTGAAGAATTGTCCTTAAAAGCTGCATTTATCACAACAGGAAAGATTAAGTATAGAACCCTGGAAAGTAGTAACCAGCGTGGTGTATAAATAACAGCGGACATTGGAAAGGCAAATAGTGAGTATAGTAGTGTTCTGTCTCTATGTAATGTGAACATGTGATCTTTATTTCACTAGCAGAGGCTCAAATAGTCAAGACAATCCCTTTATATCAAAATATGTAATTTGGATAAAATTCAATTTAAAATGGCTAGGCACTTTGACGGTGACATTACCACAAACTAATCAAACATTATACAGGTCTACAACTTAGGAAAAGTTTTCTCCCATTCAAGGGAAAAAACTAAATTCTCTTAAAGTTTTAGAATAGTTGTTGATTTATTAAGTTTCACAATTTAATTTATGAAATTTAATAATTTAATAATTTAATTTTTTTAAATAAATATTTAATAAGATTGTGAGAATAGTATGACTGCTAAAACCCTATGCAGCCATGTTCGTAAAACCAAGATGAAAAACTACAAAGTAATATATGCAAACAGATGGTGTGTACCTTCTCCATTTGTGATTCTTGGAGGGTATCTCTAATACTTGGTGCTGGTGCAAATCCACTTCTACAAACAAACATCTTCTTTAGCAGGAAAGAGATTGGTTTCTTCCCAATTACTTTCTTGCTATTATCTGCACAAATGTCCCTGCATTTACCAAGTATGACACTAAGTGTCTTCTCAATATCTTCCTCTTTATCATCCGATGAACCAGTGCAAAGTGCATTGCTGATTCTTCTATCGACCTCCAAGCTTGATGGGCAATTAAGAAATCTGTCCAGGGGAAGTTCAGCGATTTCCTTTTCCACATTGGGTTTTCTTCTTAAGAGCTTTGTTAACTCTTTTTGTAGTTTCCCAATTTCTTCAGGAGTGAAATCTGCAATTTCCTCAGAAGAGGATGGGTCCTCTTGTGTATTTGGACATTCTGGGTTTTCTTTTATCTGACTGTTGTTTCCAAAAGTTCCAATTGCTAGTAAACCATGGGGCCAATCGCTGAATTCTTCTCGAGGCTCTTGTTTTGCATTATCTGTGAACACAAACCATAGAGGAGATTTCAGAGATTCCCAACAAAGGGATGCTAGAGCTGCATATTGAAATATTTAAATATAAATATATGTAAATTTATGCTCTTATGATCAAGATGAGCATTTTTATGCTAACATGTAATTAAGTGCAAACTTCATTCAATTTCACAAAAATATATGTAACATTTAAGATCAGCAAACAAAAGTAAATTTTGGAAGAAATTAAGGCCAATGTGCTGTTAAGAACCTTTTCCTAATCAGGCTAAATTGGTTCAAGGTTTCTTTTTTTGTTTAGTCATGATTTAGCATAGATTCCAGTAGAAAGAACCCAAAACTCTTTTGGTAGGCGATTTAAGTATCATTATAAATTTTTATTAAGATTTGTGATATTCTTTAACTTTAAAATAAAATAATCTCCTTTATCCTATGATTTTAATTCTTATAAAAAATATATATTCTCTCGTTAAAATAAGAACTCAAAACAGAACCAAAAACACTCAAGAGAGAGCAAATTAAGGTTAGAGAATGCCCATAAAAAGAGGAGGGGCCCAGCACAAGCGGGAGGGGGGGTGTAGGGAATTGATTGGCTGCTTGGCACATGTGTACATAAGAGCAGCAAAGTTAAAAAAAATTCAAGCAGTACTACAATGTGTCTTCTAGACAATAGACAATATAGTTTTGATGCAAAAGAGAGTAGACAATGTTGTTCCTCATGTAGGCACCTCCTTAATCTCAGTACTTCAGTCGACTGGAAACTTCAAAGAAAGTTCATATTACTGTATGTTGTAATTATCCTATTCACCTCCGATACAATGGGAAAGTTGGTGCGCTAATCGAAGAATTGAAAGAGTCTCTTGGGATGCAAATAAGATCAAATATGGCTTGTTAGAATGGCATCTGGCAACTGGGCATTAACCTAATCATGCATTATATTATTTTAATTCGTCTGATTAAGGATACTAAACCGAAGTTTCAATTTTCGAAAAAAGAACGAAAAGACAAGACCCCTTAGATATGCAGATCGATCTCTCTCTTTTTGGATCTGGATATCAGACCAGCTATCAGACATGTTTCATTTGTTAATTCACGTTGAGAATGGTCTTCCAACGGTGTGTCTCTCATACCAAAGTGAAAGATAAAGGCAAACATCATGAAAGAAAGGACAGTGCTTTTATTATCCCAAAATGACTCTTGAAAAATTTTGGCATAAAAAATGTAGATTATTATTTATTAATTTTACAAATTAAACTATAAAATTTAATAGATCTAACATTCTAAAATTAATTGTGTGAATTTAATGAATTGGCTTTAATAGAAAATAGCATTTCTCAATAAAAGAAAGTTCAATAAAAAATTGAGCAAAAATATGGAACACATCACCTACATCTAGGGTGTGCAACAGGTTGAATTGAGTTTGCAAATTTTAACTTGAACATAATTCATTATATGTACAAGTCGAGTTTGATTAGGTTGGTGGGCTATCAAAGTCTTTTGTAAGGTTGAATCAAAGTAGGTTAGGCAAAAAAAAAAAAAAAGGAAGAAAAACCACCCATGACAAGTCACAGGTTGGATCAATTTTATGAGGGTCAATTGGTTTTGCACACCCTATCTATATTCCTTTGATTCAAGTGACAATGACACATGATCAGAGGGAAACTAAAGTTAGATCCTTAAAATAATTTCATTATATTCATGAAATAAGGAGATTAGTCAAATTTGTAATGGCTAAAAACGTAAGTCCTCTCTCTCTCTCTATGTGTGTGTGTGTGTATGTCTATGTATGTATTTCTATTTCTGTCATTTTGTTTTTCTTCAGAGAGAAGCTAGATTTATACTTGCATGTTTATGTGTGTTTTAATCACCCCAGTTTTACATCAAATATATTGATCATGCTACAAACAAACATGAAAAAGCTGTATATATAAAAAGAAAACATGAAGGAAGTCTTACAAGTAGTTGAATGGGTGTTTGGTTTTCTATTCTCTTGTTTTCCACCAAATTTATTTTGCATCCAGCCGAAGAACTGCAAGTGAGAAAATCATTCTGGTCATGTAGAGACACATCAATAATCGTCCACACAGAACAACATGTACTGACTTGAAATGCCACTAAGAGCCTTACCTTCATTTTGAGGGCGGGGGCTAGCCGGAAGGTTTTGGAAGCCTTCTAAGTGAAGTAGTGGCTAGCTAGCTTAGCTATATAACGTGAGGGAAAAGATGATCATATAAATGGTATTCAGAAGATAGTGAAGGTGATAGCTAGGGAGAGTGTAGTGGGAATGGATGAGAAGAAGCTTAATTTTTAGCGAAGTGAAGTTCGTGGAGAGCAGATCTTAAAAGCCAATGAAGGTTGAGCATTGGGATTATAAAACTAGAAGATGGGGAGTTTATTTGATGAATTTCATGGCCAAATTGAACCAATTTCTGGATACAGTATCTCTTTTGGTTCAAGTCCCCAAACACGGCCTTTTACTGGCTCCCCTTCCCTTTTTCCCTGTCCAATCTGTGTCTCTGTATCTGACCAATCTTCTTTCTAATCCCTCCCTATATCTTTACTTCCATTATTCATCTATTATCTCTTATTTTATACCCATATATAATATCCCCACACATAGCATGAAAGACATTCTCTTCTATTTTTCCACTCTCCCTATACCTACAACACGTGGGTAAGAATATTTTTGCGGGTATTACTCTAGACAAGGAGAAATGTGTCACCGTTTTAACCATTAGATTATTATGATGATGATCTTGATAACATTATATTGGAGTACCAAACGTGGAACTAATCTCTATAAAATCATTAATGGTAGAGTTAATGGAGAGTAAATCCTTAAGATAACATATACTGACTGATTAAGCACACAGTATTAGCCAACTTACGGTATTAGCCTGCAACTTTAATGGTGACATTCAATACCCAAGGCTTTATGTGTGTACTAAATTATTTGTCACTTCTCTTATTATAAAAAAAGATATTATATTTAAAAGTCACACACACACATACATGTATATATATATATATATATATATATATTCATCATTAATACATAAACGCATCTAAATAAGAGAGAAAAATGATAATTAATTCAACAAAGTTGAAAAAGTGTATACTCTTCCGTTTTTTAATAGCTATCACATAAATTAAGAAACTTATTAAATAGTTTTAAATTTGAAAACATTTTTATTTTCTTATTAAATACCCTTTTATAAGGAGAAAGAGTATTTTTTCAACTAAACATTTAATATAAATAAAGTTAAAAACAAAATAAATATAGTTTTCTAGGAAAATGACAATTAAAAACGGAAAAAAATCATATAATGACAATTATTAAAAAAGGGATGGAGTATATTTGATTCAACAAAATGAGTGCTGAAACTCTCACAAACCCCAAAACATGAAATACACAGAAATAGCCATTTGCCATTAGATGGTGTCAGAAAGAACGACAGTTATTGAAAAAGCGGATAAAGTGTATATGACCATATTTAACTTAAAATGAATACAGATACTCTCACGAACCTTGACACACGACACATATAGAAATGGCCACCCACGAGCATATGATGTGTGTCCCACACCGTCTAATGGTGGGCAGCTCTTGTGGGTTTCATGTGTTAGGATTTGTGGGAAATTTTTTGGCAAAATAGACTCATTTAGGAATGGTTGTGTATAAATTATTGATAATTGATTATAAAAGTACCTTTTTTTCAAATTTTTACCGAAATCTAATTTTCTTTGGACACTAAATATTATGGCTAATTCAGGTAGATATGCAAAGGGCATGTGTATTGGAACTTGGAAGGTCAGACGAATTTTGAGAGAGATGAAGTTAGAAGGAATCCTTTTCTTTTGGGACTATAGTTTGCGACATTTATTTAAAAGAAATAGACACTTGTTGTGTTGCAGGTGAAATAAAATGCCTTTGGGAGACAGATGATGTTATATAATGCAAACAAGGTATGGGCAGCCGAGAAAACCAACTCAGAATTAAAAAGGAAGAAAGTGAATGTGGGAATGGGGTCACCGATACATAGACATTCTAATTTCTAAACAAAGAACGGCAACCGACACTCGCATGGGAATGTCCCTCACTTACCGGACCAGTTTCTGGATTTCACCTGCTCCAACTTGTACTTGAACCCTTCATTATAAACTAGTGCTTTTATTGCATGGACTACATGACTGGGTAGAACGATGAGCAAGTTGGTGGTAAAGCACAAGCAAGACCCAGGATTGCAACCATGAAGCCTTCTAAATTGATGTGAAAAAAAGTATATGCCCACCACAATAATTGATTATTTTTTGTCCAGTTCTTGCTGTGACATGATGTGCAGTAGTGTTATACTTTTGCTTCATTCACTGACATTTTAAATGGAGCTGGGTAGTGATATTTGAAGGAAGAGATACAATAATAGAGAGTGCACTAAAGATCTAGTCTATCACATAATTAACACTGATGCATATGACGTTTATTTCTAAATTAAAAGTTATAATTATTACTTAAGACATTTTTAATCACATGACTTAATTTGACTCTAATTAAACCACTACCTCAGATTTTGTCAAAGGCGGGATGCTGAATGTTCTCCAAGAAAACTGATGTGAACATCATACAAAAGCAGATGATGCCTTGAGGCGTGATTTCACTATGGAGAGTTTAAGGTTGATAAGCATATTCAGTTATGTTTACTTCAATAGCCCTAAACACAAAAACTATTTGAAGTTAAAAGAATCGTAAATCATTGAGCCAACTCAAGCAAGGCTTGTTTCATTTTTGAACATTATGTTATTTCATCAGACCCTACTATTGCTTCTTTCTCATGTTTGTTAGTTTACTAGCAAGACTAAATAAGCCCTCCCATGTACATTTATGTTTGTTGTACGGCAAAGCAACATCTTACACTAAATAGAAGGGCATACAAAAAACTTGTACACGATTTGTAATCGGTTCACACTTATGTTGACTAATGATGGGTTATTATTTTTATGACAATCTTGACCCAATCATACAAAAATGTATATGTAATTTACAAATCTAAATCTAACCCATATATATAATTGATCAGATTTATATTAAGATTTTCAAAGTTGATTACTTTGATAAAAATATAAAATAATTTATGAATTTTTATTTAAGAGTTTAAACTTTTATGAGAATTAATTATGAGAGTTAATTTCTTATTATGGTATCAAAATTTTTATGACTAAATAGTCAAAAATTTAATTCTTGTCATCTTTATTTCTCAATTTAAAATTAAATTTTAACAATATTAAAAATATAAAATTATTTATGAACTTCCACCAAACAATTAAAACTTTTAAAAGAATTAATTTCATAACATACCTAACCCCACCTAAACTTGATCCATGCACACCTCTATCAAACTCAGAGTGATTAACGTGTTTATTTTAGGAGATACTTTGAGATATTCAACCACAGTAATGATCTCTAAAGTCATATTATTTTTATGTGTATTAGAGTTACAAATTGTTAAAATACGATGTAACATTTTGAAACTACACAATTTGTAACTCTATCATTTTTCCTTCTTTGTCGCCCAAAAAAGGGTGCATTATTATAGCTACATGAAAACCTTTGACCTATTAAAGACAGACCATGTACATCTTGGTTAAAAAATAAATATACTTTACCGTACTGTTTTTATACAAAAACTATAAACCTGCCTAGTATAATATTTTATAAAACAAATTATAAAAAATAATATATAAAATATTAAAATTCTTAATAGAAAAATAATAAAAATATTTTTAGCAATAATGGAGTCCATATGCTAGAATTGATTCTTCATTTTCGAAACAAAAAATATCTTACTTCAGATCAAATCAATTTCTATCCTTAAAAAAAATATGATAATCAATTACGAAGAGACTATTGTTATGTTATTTTTTGTATTATTTCTTTTTTATATTTATATATATATATAGTAACGTTATTCATTTTTATAAAAGAGTCTAACCAAATATAATAAAAGGAGTAAAAAATCAAGGAGAGAGTAACGTAACAATGACTTAGAAAATAACCATCCAAAAACAGTAATTTAATGTGGAAATAAATAGTGAGTTTACAAACATGGCTTGGAACCCTCAAAACTGGCCAATAAACACACCCTATAATATAGTAGCAAATATATATATATAAGTAAAATTAATATGTGACCATTTTTAAGGTTACAAAAAAAATATATCATTTGGTTGTGGTTCCTAAATTAAAATCTATCAAGATTCAGCCTTTTAGCGGGTCAAACCTTGTCTCACTCTTCACCATTCTTCACTAACTTATCGAAAACAAACCTAACTCGATCAGCGTCATCGTCTTCCTTATCTTATTCTTCTAATTCTCTCTACACTTAGAGAGGTTAAATTAATGCATCTTCATTAATTAACTGCAAAGTACCAACCATGAAAAGAAAACATTTATAGTACAAACTATAATACTTATATTTTTATTTAAATAAAGATATGTATATATTTTTATCAGTATTTATTTTTATATTTAAATTAAAAAATATTCTCAATTTAAATTTTGAATTAAAGAGATATCCAATCTTACATACCTCTATAATATGGTAAATTTTCTTTCAAAAAAGACAGATCTAGCCATGGATGATCAATGCTAGAACAAAATGGGGTCAAGCTCTCTATCAAATTGGATTGAACTAAGGCTCTTCAAAAAAAAAAAAAATTCAATCCTCTCAGAATATCGATAACTTAATTATATTTTAGTATAAATTTTATTTATTTTTAAATTAATAATTACTCTCTAATTAAAAATTATTGATGAAATTAAACATATATCTTCACTTAAGTATAAAAAGAAGAGGCATGATATTCTCACACTCTCATGTGACACAGAATCGACTCACAAATTAATTTTAGTGATAAAATTTATATTATCTGCCCACTAAGATTAATTTATGTGATAATTTTATATAAAAAAAAGGTGAGAGAAACATTTCTCTAAGCAGAATTCAAAACATAAAAAAGAACAATCCTTGAGATGCATGAAAGGGACAAGTGCTTGAAATTACCAAGAAGGAATAGGAGGCCATGTGGGTTGTTGATTTTATCAGATGCATAAGATTTGGGTGGGATATGATCCATTCTAATTAAGGTAACCACGAAACAAGACTTACTAATTCTGGAAAGCTATGCACTTTGCCCTATATGGCTGCATCATCCAGGCATGCAGTGATCATCATAATTTGACTTGCCGTCTTTAATTTAAGAGATTATAATTGTCAACCTGTAAGCAACTGGTGATTAATAATTGTTGCAAGAAGGTCCCGGGAAACCTCACAAATGGATTAAAATAAAAGGGCATCAAAGTAATCAAAATATGACCCTTGTAAACTTGTCTCTCGAAGACACAAACTCCTTCATATCTGGCCCTAAATTAGGATTTGGTTTGTTATAAACGCAATTCAAAATGTCCTACAAGCTATAAATAACAGTTTTAAGATTGATCTCAATTCTCAAACAGTGTAAAGTCTTTAATTTATATGTTGTGAGTTTCTCTTCCACATGAACTATGTTTCTTTCTTTGAGATTTTGGCTATCATCAACTCTCTCTCTCTCTCTCTCTCTCTCTCTCTCTCTCTCTCTCTCTCTCTCTCTCTCTCTCTCTCTCTCTCTCTCTCTCTCTCTCTCTCTCTCTCTCTCTCTCTCTCTCTCTCTCTCTCTCTCTCTCTCTCTCTCTCTCTCTCTCTCTCTCTCTCTATATATATATATATATATATATATATATTATATTCAATTGGATGCCAAGAGATTGAGGGCTTGTTTGAAACTGTTTTGATTTTATTGTTTTTAAAATAATTTTAAAGAATTAATTTTTAAAATAATAACACAATAAAATTTGTTTGGATGGAGAATGTTTTAAAACTGTTTCAAGAATAATAGGACACAAAATTTGTTTGGAATGAATTCGTAGTTTTATTATTTAGCCTCCATTAATAAAAAAGAAAGGAAAAGAAACCTCAAGATATTAGATTTGAAGACAATGTTAATAGCTATATTGCCATTAATTAATCTTAGTATTTATATGAATGCTATCGTGAAATCAATCATCCAAGAACCAAAACAATCTTAACACGTTCTAGTTTTCCAATTTTAGAAACACATGTTACAGAGCTTATTTTGAATATTACAAAAGAAAACATCTTTTTCCAAACGTGTTTTATTGTTTTTTGTTTTTAAAAACACAAATCAGATTTTGAAAATAGTAAACAAAAACCCTGAGATCTTCTAACTTTAGTATTTCTTGATTTTAACAATTTTCTTTTTTATCATTCTATTTCATAACATTTTTTCTTTCATTTATAATGAATATTTAACTATAAAATAGAAAATAAAAATAAAAGAATCAAATTTAAAAAATATATATAATTGAGAAATCCGAATCCTATGAAAGATAGATTTCAATGATTTTAACTTTAAAATAACAAATAACTAATATAAAATACTCAATTATTTGCTTCAACGTACATAATGGGAAAAAATGGACATTGTAACTTTTACATTTTAAATATAAGGTTATTACATTATTATAAAAAATATTTGTAATAATGGATAAATTTTTATAATAAAAAAAATTAAGAAACACAACTAACCACTCAAGAAACTAGATGTAAACTATTAGATCAGTGAGTTTTTATAATTTAGTATGTAAAATTAAGTATATTTAATAAATTGATTTTTTAAGTGATATTCTTGTAAATTTTAATTTGTAAAAATGAAAAGAATAATCAATAATCATCATGTAAAAATTTGTTGTTAAATTGAATAAACTTTAATTGGCATTAGGTAACTTGCATAAAGGATTCATTAACTTTATTTAAATCTAGTCCATTATGTGATAATTAAATTGATTAAATTTTATAAATTATAATATATGAGACCAACTAAACTTTTTACCGATCTAAAGTTGTGGAATCAACATTTTGCAAACGGGTGATCCCAATACATTAAAAATAAGCAAGAAAGAGAAATACCTTCTTTAAAATATACATATCGGTTTCTGCACCAATTTGAGGAAAAAGAATTTGCACCAGCCGGGAATCGAACCCGGGTCTGTACCGTGGCAGGGTACTATTCTACCACTAGACCAGGTGCTGTTACAGTGTTAGACTACTAATATAATTTTACGGAAATGGACTTTGGCCAAGTGTTTTTACGTTTGTAAATATTTCTCTTGCCATTACAAGAAACAGTCAAGTGTCTTCATTTCTAAAAGGTAAGCGATTTTCATGTTGAAGGCCGCATCCAGGTATAACTGTCTGGACTGCAAACAAAACATCACTATGGAACACAATCAAATGAAGAACTGCTTCATGCATCGAAAGTACAGAGTCTAAGGGGAAGAAAACAGTTAAGTAACGTAAGTTGAGCTTGAGCACATCTACAGGTTGATATTGAATGTAAAAAACTGAGACAGATAAACACGCATGCATGCATAATCCACAAGGAAACAGATGCACATTTTTGCTTCTGGCATTTGTTTTAATAATGATACACCTTTCGGTATAAATCATCTACCATTCTGTGACCACTAGCATTCCCCATGAATAAACTAAATCGACTCCTGTTTGATTTCAAGCTTATAAATCAACATCAGATCTGCTAAGCATCAGCATTATGTTAGAATAAATAAGGATTTTCCCTGAAACTATGTAGTATACCAGTCACTTCTGCCCCACAATGAGAATATGTCCCTATCCAGGAAAAAAATGTTCTGCCCAGCTTCAGAGTCTCAGCTTAAAATGAAGATTTCTTTTTTACCTTCTATTTTTTTAATTGAAAAGGAAACACAAGGTCATCGGAAAAATAGGAAATACTTCCTCAACCAAAAAAAAAGGAAATACTTGAATTTTTAAAAACTTATTTTTGCTGCTGGGGGTTTAAGGGAATAAAAACAATACTGCCGATAGACATCAATGCACAATATCATATAATCATTAGTAACACTACAAACATTTTTCATGTTCAATCATGTACAGTGTCACTAGAAGCACTCGCAGTCACAGTCGCAGAGCTCAATGCAGCATTTGATTATCTCAAAACAAGCGAAGGCAGTACAGAGTTGGGCGCAAACTACAGTGCATTGGTCATTCACACAAGTGCAAGCCTGAAGCATACACATGCAACAGCAGTTATCAGCCAATCGACCGCAAAACTTGGAAGCAGCCTTATCCAATAGTCCTTCAGATGGTTTTGCTTCTTTAATTGCTGGGGGAATATTTTCAGCTGTTGCTTTCAAGTCACCAAATCCAACACTCAGCCCTCCAAAGAAAATCTTCTTGCTATCAAGTTCAAACTTCTGCAAGCTAAATCTACTGTATGTCTGTTTTGGAGAAAGGTAAGAAATCAGACAGAATTTACAAAGGGGAGATGGATCTGCAGAGACATTCTAAGTAGTAGGGCTTATTCGCCCTTATTTTGTCTAAACTCCAAGGCAAAGGCCTACCTTTTGCGTCAGAGATGGTTCAGGTGCTTTCTTTTCTTTATCAGTCTCCACAAGAATCATGCAGGTATACTCTGACGGGACATTATTTTGTATGCTCATTTTAGAAACCTATTAAGTTCAGCATTTGTTGTTAGTTGTCAATGACAGGTGCAGCAAGAGACAAGAATATAAATTTTGCACCGTAGCCACTAGCATAAACACAACAAAAACTATATTAAGTGGAAATTTACATTTATCTTATCCCATCTAGTATAAGAATGGGAACAAAACAGAGAAAATACCATTTATATGTCACATTTAGAAAATCAGAAAAATATATCAGAGTAAAAAATTTGCCACTTTATATCCCTTCCTAGATCAGCTCTACTGATCATTCCCTCCCCGTTATTCCTGAAGTTGGAGTGTGTAAAATCAGTATGCCTTTCTTTGAAATGTCAGAATATAGAACTGAACTTATCTCCATTTTACCTTTTTCCTTTCCTACATTTTTCTTTTTTTTTTTTTCTCAAAACAAAAAAAAAAAAAAGAGAAAATAAGACAATAAGCAAAAATGTGTGCTATTTACAAACCTTCTCCTCTAGCTCTTTGCTTTCGAATAACCATGCATGAGACGTGCCAATGTCTATATGTCTCTTAGCAAGGACCTGATTAGGATACAAAATTTTAAATCAGGTCATATTCAGAGCATTGTCATGTAATGCTTTCGGCTATCACACCATTTATACGATCTATGCATCAAATTACTTACTAACTTGGCAAAATTTTAGTTCCAAGGCTATGAAAAACAACCAAGCGTCTAAGGAAGATAACAATTTTAGAACTAATATAGGGTATATATTGATAAGTGTGAAAGGGTTTGGGAACTGAAATACACAATTAGATGTAACATTGACAGCTCTGTGAAAGAATAAGTAATGCACCTACTGCCCCGCCCAGAGAGAAGAAAGTGTTGAGAAAACAATGGAGCAACAGAGTGAAGGCTTCAAGATATCAGCATAGTCTGAATCTGGACACCTAAGGTCATACACGTGTGCTCCTGTGTGTGAGTTGCACTCTGATATTCAGTTCCCTCTTACTTAAGATTGGACTTAATTTATTAAAATCAAAACAAAGTATCATGAATGGGCGGTAGTTAAGTCAAAGGAATCAAAGATTACATTATTAAGCTGCATATCCTTTGCTCTTTGTACTTTCAAGTCCACTACAAAGTTGCTCATATCTGCCAAGGTACCATTAACTTTAACTGAGTCAGGAAAAGTTCCAGCATATCTGCCTGATATTATCAATGGATTTCCATATGAAAGGTCTGGAATATGCATTGGAAATAACTGCCATAATCAGAAAAAAGATGCAGTTAGTCACTATGTTGTCAAACAAAACGAACAGACGAAAAAGTAAACATCATAGTAAAGTAAACCAGATAGCAGGTGCACATGTTCCAGTTATAAGCTCAAACGTCATTAAAAGGTATTCAAGTGTTATAACCAAGGATGATATATGTTCTTAATAAGAGAATCAGTACCTCTACATCAAGACCTTCTAAACTTTCCATCATTATATTGGCAACAACGATTGATGAAGAAGCATTAAATAGCCTTTGAATTCGAAAGTCAATTGAATCTGAACAAGTAAGAGAAAACAGGACAAGAAATAATAAATTATTGCATTCCTATACGTGGTTTAACAATTACTTGTGTTTCCCTAATGAATACATGTATATAATGCGCATTCTTTGAAAACCTGAATAATTGAGTTTGTTACAACTTGGTGCTGGTGTAATTATAACCATACTTGCTAACATAGTGGAAGCTCAAATACTCAGTTCTGATCAAGAATATTATTTACAAAGAAAAAGAGCACAAACTGATAGTGATTATGGTTTTTCTGCCATCACACTGATTAGTAGCACCTCTGGTGACTTCAAACAAATTACCATTTTCAACCCTTGAAATAGATTGATTGGTGAGGAAACATGCTAACCTAAATCATAACCAGCATCATAGTGACCCCTCCCAATTTGTGCTAGCATTTGCAGGAAGTAGTGATTACAATACAAGCCTGAAAATTTTTCATATTACAAAATCAGAAAAATATTATTAAATCAGCAAGACAAAGCAAGCTGCAAAACATTAACGTCCATATAAAATTCATAAATTTCCCATATATCAAGCTTATGATTTGCTCATTTATACAATCATGAAGTTGGATAGCAACATAACGGGGCTCAATGAGGAGAAATGGACCAAAATGATTTACAGCAGATGCAGCAGTATGGAGAGACCAGGTTTGGCCATTGGAAGTGCAGGGGCAAGACAGGCTACATAATGTAAGTCAAATGAGAGAAATTGGTTAACGGTAAATCACAAGGAAGATAAAATCAACAAATACTAATTTAACTGATAATGAAGAGGTTGTCTGGCTGATTATATTTATAAAGATAGATACTTGACTGCCATCAATAACACCATCATCACCATTACAGGAAAACACAGAACAAGTATCCCATGCAGATTGCACAGCTAAATATATTCTCATTTAAACTGACACTGAAGCTCAATAGGATGCCCACGATTTTATAACTGACTATCAGGAGCAGGAACTTCTTTCTAAACCTTTTCGTTTTTGTTTTCCCCTTTTTGGATGAACTATAAAATCTTCTTAAGGAACTGCAAAAAAGCCAACCAAATTGACCGGAACCATTCAGGAGGACTCTATGCGATCCCTTCAGCCCATAGAATGGGAAAAGTGAGGTCCAGATGAATTCACAAAAAAGATGGAACTATGTTGAAATTAAAAAAGAGAGCTCATCCAGATCAGCAAATTGCAGAACATCTAAATTGTGCCTATAGTTGCAAAAAAAAGGTTACTGCTGTATTAGGTTATTTTCAGAAAATTGTTGAGAGGAAATTGGTAAGTAACTAAAACTGATTAAAAACCTGTAATTGAAGGCAAAAGCAAATTCCAGCCATCAGAAGCTCATAGAGAGTTAAATTGCCAAGCATCAACTCTAGGAATTATGCATCGATCAATTTGTTCTGATTAATTACATCAATCAAATTAGTCCTGGTTATATAGTGTGGCAGTTGACAAATACAATTTTTTTTATTCCCTTTATTCTTGAATAAAGTAGATTCTATATTTGAGCAGCCTCAACTTGACAAATTAACCATCTTTTTAAAAAATGTTTTCTCTCATCGTAAAACCTGCTTGAAATAAGTTTTGACATGGTTACTTAAATGATCAACTCAAGTGAGTTTAATGTCAGAGGTTGAAGCCAATGCTGTGCAATTATAAAGTTTCAACTAGTACTGTCAAAAGAAAATTACCAAATCAAAGATATGAAAGAATCAGGTTTCTTAAGGCAAAAAAAGGGAAGGAGGCTAGAATCCTTGCCTATGCCAAAAGTACATAAGCGGGGAGAGTAAACTGATTGCCCGCTTGTAATATAGCTTTTCACAAAATTGCATATCTCTCTTTCATTTTCAACAGCCCCATCAGTAACGAGAAAAATGAGAGGAACTGACTCAGTTGAGTTCCGAAACAGCTTGAATGCCTAAGATAGAACAAAATATTAGAAAAAAATTATAACAGTATGTTAGTAATGAGAATTCAGCATCCATAGGTTTTACTATGGACACAAAGGACTTATTAAACGGTTCACAAAATCCAAGTTATCTATTAGAAGCAAGCATACTAGCAATCCTATTAGCTTCTATCCTTACAGTCAGCACATGACATAGGAATACCATGTGAAAGACAAACAAAACATAAGATTGTAATTTGAGACTGCTTAAAAGCTTCCAAAGAGCTATGTACTCATGGCTGTATCCATAACAAATCATATAGATTCCAAGACAAATGCAGTAAAGCAATATAAATAAGGATGAAAAATTGTCATTATGGTTTAATGCATGGTTTGATGTCATAAATAAATGATAAACTCACAAATAAAAATTACTTGAGTTAGGGGTAGCAAGATATTTGTATCACCGCTTGCAGTAAAAGTAGTGCCAACCCATTGCGTAGCATTAAAAATTGCTTCCTCTGTAGCTGGTTCCATTGAAGGTGAGAGTAAGTAGACCTCCCCATTAAAAGCAATAATATTAAATGTATCTTGAGCATTTAGTTGAGAGAGTGATGCCAGTACTGCATTCTTTGCACTTTCAAGAGGACGTCCTCTCATGCTTGCACTTATATCTACAATAAACACCACATCCCTCTTGAAAGCCTATCAGAGTGATCAAAATAGAATGCTCCATTAGCAATTTACAAAACGGCCATAGAGACATTGCTCACAAATGAAAGGCAACTTGACTGAGACGAAGATGCAGCCATAATTGTCTGTTTCCATACATTTCTCAGTACTTTAACTTTTACATTATATTTATAAATAAGAATATCTTCATTGATGCAGTGCGTTTATTCTTCTAAATGCAATCATTCTGAATAAACCAAGGACATAACCCAGTTATGTATTCCCATGAGATATATGCATACAACATCATCCTGCTATCGACCCTCGCAAACATTAGTAGATCATATATTAAAAATTCTACAAAGTAGTAGAATAACCCAAACAAACCTTCCTATTCCAGCTATTCCCTGGGTACAAATATAAGCAAAATGTCTCTCTTTGGTCAAAATTGCGTAGGAATGCAGATTGCAAGAGCACACCACCAAATATGTCAGTGGAAGAAACCTGTAAAGACAATAACCAACAAAGCTAATTACATTTGATTATTGCACATAAGGTTGTGGTCTGGTCTTTCAACGCCTATGGTCCAGAATCCACTTCCTTTATGGAATTACATGTTTCATGAAACAATCTGTGCTTATAGTTCTTACAGTGTATGAAAAATTGAAGTCTGTACTTGACCATGCTGGCACTTGTGCTTCATACGAGAAACTTAATTTACCAGCTTGGCGCATTAGTCCCTAGAAAAAGACCAAACATTGCGTTTAGTTCATTTCTAACAGAGGCCAAATAGACCTTGTACCAGCCCAAAGTGCTTTACCTTGAGAGGATGGCTAGTGCTTTTGCATAACAATTCTGTTGTGGTACCAGAGTTTACTTTCATAAAAATCTTCTCTTTCTTAGAAATTCTCTTTTCCACGGGGTTGACGTATGAGGGAAAGCTAAAAGGTATACTAACAGAGAACTGGTCATTGCAATATAGTAATTTCTGAGACCATCTGACCTTAATTGGAAGGAGGGAACCTCCCTTAACCTGAAAGACAAAATCATTCATATTAGGCTGTACAAGTTAATTACTATTCATAACGAAGTGATAATCTCAGTTGAGCTTTGTTATAATAACCTGTGGAATCTTTATGCTATATATTTGGCTTTTCAAAAAGTATCCATCTTTAGCTTTGGCCACATTTTCCATATCTTTTTCATCTTTCAAAGCGATCAATTCAGTATTATAAGGCATTCCAGCATCCTCAAACTCAACACCTAGAAGTGAACCCTGTTAGCCACATCATATTGAACTTGAGAACTCAAAACAAACATCATCCATTACAGAAAAATGATGATGTGTACATTCATCAAGCAACGTGAAATAAAAAGAAGAGCATGTCATCAACATAAGAATATCAGAAGAAACAGGAACACATTCTATTTTGTCTTCGATTATCATATCGGTTATGCAACATGAACAATAAAGAAGTGCAGCTTAATGTTGCTCAGGTACAGAAACTTTTAGGAGAAAGATTTTATTCAATCATAATTTCCAAAAGCAAATTAAGCTTCAAAAAGAAAGTGGATATGAGACTTGATGCCCACCTCAAATAAATATTATTTGAAGCAAAATAACCTAAATAGAAAAAAAGCTTAGTGCAGTAAGAATCGCAGGCCAAATAAACTTAAGTGGTGCTACAGCTCTTTTTACCAACTTCAAAAACAGACTACATTTAGAGTTTTCTAGCTGAGTTATTGATTTTATTGGCCACTCCTCAACATAGAATCCAGCAAGACCAAATTCTTTTTACTTTAGTACCATAACAAATTACCAACTCAGCTTATAAAGGAAAAATGCATGTTTAAATTATTATTATATCACGACCAACCTTGATAAAATTTCTCCACCGCAATCCTTGATATTGTGATTGCAATTAATTGAACCAATAATTTTTTGTAACATACTATTTTAGACTCTCAAAGTTCAAACAACAAAAAAGTTGACGTCCAACAAACAAACCATTCTTGCAAACCTTCAAAGTTAAATGAAAATATAAATTCCACACTCCTCACATAAAGACATGCCACATATTACTTATATTTGAACTTCACTAATATTAATAAAAATTTCTGTGTAGTACCTGTTCTCCCATGGGTATAGCAACGCGGCAATCACAAATTTTACCCGCCCTCACACAATGCACTCGCCAGGTTCCACTAACCGTAATAAACGCCGTGTCCAAACAGCACTCAATATCCATGGCAACGCCGTGCATGTGTAGCGGTATCAACGCCGGCGGGTCACAGCGGCCGTGCACGTACGGCTGATAGCTCCGAACGTCTGGGTTATCAACTATTCCAGGCTCCGGGATCACTGCATAGCACATCAACGCCGTCGGGAGATATCCCTCCGGCGACCTGGACATCGACGCCGATACTGGAGGGAGAACCGATCCCTTTCCATAGTAAATTCGCTTGGAGAGCTTAAGTCCGAACTCAACGGAGCTGCAAAACTGGTCGGCCATTGCTGGAAGTACAACCGCCGAAGAAAATTTCCCGGCGAGTTGAATGTCGAAGAAAGTTGGTGCGGAATCCTGTCAAATAATTTAGACAGAGAAAGAGTTTGCTGTTTGCTATAAGAAGAAGCAGTGAGTATTTAAAGCGGCATTAATAGGAATGTGATGTAAAGCTGAGGCCTTTTGTAGAGCAGATGAAACCTCCGGCGGAAGAAGATGCAACTCGTAAGAACTCGTAACAACCGCACCGGCGGGAATTTATTTTTTAATTTTTATTTCATGGAAAGTAATTAATTAATGCTATTGATTGCAGACAACCAATCACATTCTGACACGAATAATTCAACTGAGGTCGCACTAGAGCAGCAACTGGAGAAGGCGTCTACCGCAAAGCGAATAGCTGAACGACAAGTAATTAGTCGTTGAGGCGAATTGCGGTGCGGTTCGGTGCATCACATGCATCACATTGGGAAAAAGGAAGTCTTACAAAATACACTTGTATTTAAAAAAATAAATACATTTAACGAAATTATTAATGTTTACAAAATTTTAAATTTTATAATTTAGTATATCAATTTAAAATTTTTAATTTTAAATATTTGATAAAATTTAATATATGAGAATACTAAAATTTATTTTATATATTAAAATTTTTATTATTTCATAATTATATTTTATTAAATTTTAATTTTAATAAAATAATTAAATCTAAGTTTATTTGAGTGATTATAATATTTTTATATTTTTTAATACTTTTTTGTGATAAATAAATAAATAAATAATTTAACTAAAAAAAGTGTCCTATATCAATAATGAATTGCAGTAAAGAGAAGATGATTAAGAATATATGATCAAAGAAAAATGAGAATATCTGATTTTCTTGCGTGACAAGAATTCTGTGATTGTGTCCTAATCTTTTGTGGGCCGTATATGATGATAACTTGATTAAAAAACTATAAAGGTGATGGTCCCCACTAATCCTCAATTTGTTTGCTGTTATTATTCATTGTGTGCTTGGTCTTAAGACGGTAAGAATAATAACATGCTAAGCTTTCATTCAAAGTTAAGCTAAGGATTACTTCTAGATTTTTGTTTAGACATTCACTTATTAATAAACTTTGTAATTAATACTGAAAATTTTTTAGAAGGGGAACTTTTTATTGTATAACTTGCTATAAAGAAATTCTCTTTTCTCATCTTTTATTTTAGTAATATTTATACGCAACATATAAACTTATTTTATTATGTAAAATTAGTTAGATAGATTAAATAATATTATTAAATTTTATTATAAATTAAATTTTAAAAATATTATTTATTAAAACTTTTTTTTTAATTTTTTTAT
The DNA here is from genome assembly GCA_037013595.1 of Dicorynia guianensis. Lineage (NCBI taxonomy): Eukaryota > Viridiplantae > Streptophyta > Magnoliopsida > Fabales > Fabaceae > Dicorynia > Dicorynia guianensis. Next base: position 32,797,579 of record JASUAB010000014.1, read on the forward strand.
GAATCTTTTATTTATTTTTATCTATCTCTTTTTACTAAGTTAAAAATTATTTGATTAATTTTTTTATTTAAATTTTTATTTAAATTTTTAATTATTTTCTTTACACATACTTAAACTACTATAATCAAATTTTTATTATTTTCTTATTAATATATGCAATACCAATTTTTTTCAAGTATAATCATTTAAAATCTTATATTTTCTTATATGTTTATTTATCCATTTTACTATTTTCATCTCTCATACTCTCATTTTTACTCTTATTAGTCATTTAAAGCTTAACACTCATTGTCAAGATATAACTGATCTTATAATAATTTGGTAAAAATTTTATTTAAGCTTGTTAAATATTTTTGCTGTAATAAATAACTCTCAAAACATTAATTTATTTTAACCACCCACTTCTATCTTAAGTATAACATTGTCATTGATTTCTCAATTATTTTGTGAAATTGATCAGAGATACAAAAACTTTAACACTTATGGTATGATATGTTCTTTAATTTTTATCTATAAATCATTATTAGCTTGCATCTTTATGAATTAAACTTGCACTTTATATACTCTATCTTATTCATATTTAATGGAAACCTTTGATTTCTACACTTCTCTCTAAACCTCCAATTTAGAATTAATATCCTTTCTTGATATATCTATTAGAACTATATTATTCACAAAAAATATATATTTTGTGAATGTATCTAGTAAGTATGTTTAAAACTAAAATAAACGTATACAAATTTAAGAATGACTCTTAATGCAAACCTAATTTTATGAAAAAAATTTTCATTCGCACTTTATGCACATGAAAAATAATTTATGATATATCTTGTAATAATTCTTTAACAAAAGCTAAGACCAAAGCATAACAAGAAAACAAATAAAATAAACACAATGTTAAAAATATTTAAATAGAATTATGAATGGGTGGATTTAGGTGTAAGATTTGAATATTTCACTTTTAAAATTTATGTTCAATTCTTTCTATCATCAATGAGTAATTTTTTCTTACCTAAACTTTCGATTAGAAAAATTTGAAAAAAAAATTGCATGCTTATAGTCCACCTAAATGGGTTGAACAGAAAAAGAAAGAAAATAATTAAAGTGAAGTTAAAATTCTTGAACTACAATTTTCTCAAGTAAAAAAAGCAAAAAACGAGTGGAGTATTAGGAGTGTGAATTGTGTTACCATGGAACAAGCTCACGTGCTTATTACTTGATTAAGCGCAAATTTAGGAGACAAATTTAGAGGCCTACAGCCCATTTGCAATTCAGTGTAGCCAGTATATCAGTAATGATGTTTGGTGTGCGTCTGATCGCTGACTGTTGGAGTTTTTCCTTTTTGTTTTGTGCTTACTTTTAGGTGTTAAAAGGGAAAAGACCCAATCACGTACGATGGGGACCACGGTGGTCCCCGAGATGGCCAGGGAAGAAGTCAAAAGTACGACAAGGACGTGTGTCCCAATTTACGCATGTGCGCTGGCATCTGTTGACAACAAGTTGCAGCATCCATATGAACGGATAGGATCCCCGGATCACTGTAACAAGAATACGTGAGAAAGAAAAAATATTAAATTAAAAAAAAAAATTTTATATATTAATTAAAAAATAAAAGAATTCAAAGATGTAAATTCGTTAAGATCATCAAACCAAGTTGGTTAGCCCCACGTGAAATTTTTATTCAGTATATTTTTAAAGGTTTTTTATTTCTATTAATAAAATTTTATTAAATTTTTATTTAAAATTTAAATTAATAAATATATTAAATTTCATTATAAAACTTAACAGATTAATGACTCTTCAGGCTCTTTGTTAGTATACAGTAGCAAATAGTTAATAGGACTTACTTTTTTTTAGTAAATTATACAGAATGACTAATATTATACACTAACTATAATAAATTATTGTTTAATACAAAATTTATTTTATCTTTTAAGTGAAATAAAAAATATACTTTTATATTTAAATATGATAATTCATCTACCTTTTGGACAAATCACAAAAATGCAACCTACCTTTTCTTTTGAGGAGACATGATAGACCCAACATACTTTAATACATCTAAAAGCAACAATTTAGACTGCCAACTTATCTACATGGTGCAAAATTTGTTTGCTGATCAGTTTGGGATTGAAAATTAGAATTGGGATTCTCTCATTTAAAATAATAAATAAATTTAACTTTGATTATTTTAAAAGAATATAAAAAGAATAATTACTGATCTCTTTATGTGAGTTCTACACATTTTTAATTAACTTTTTTTTGACCTTTTCTTTAACTGCAACTCCTATAAAATGAAAGAAACCAATTGTCAGTGATGGGTAGTCATATTTGTGTGTTTTGCACCATATATGAGAGTCGCCACATTTGACGCAGCTATGAACATACAGACAAAGAAGATAGAACAAGCACTTTTTGTCTTTTGCAGAAATTTGTTTGGTTAAAGGTACACTCATTGCAGGCCTGCTTTTCCAACAAAAATTCAGTCTTGGGATATGCTTAACAAAATGTGTACAATGTGAGCAATACACAAGGTCCCCAGAGGATCCCAAGCCCTACAATTTTAGAGACAGGACCCATTAATAATCGCTTTAATGCAACTATTGAAGCATTGCATCAATTCTATTCCCATGCAAGGTCACACATTGTTCCTACAAATAAACAAGTGTCCCAATGTAATGACGGGGTGTGGTAACTTCTCACTTTCATTGAATATTAAAGAAGGCCAAAAAATAACATATAATTGTGTCAATGACTTGATGACTAATAAGAAATTTAACCAATGTACACTTTCTTATATTTTCATCTCTCCCCATATTTTAATCTTCTTTTTTTGATGTTTACATATGAAAGTTTTATGAAAGATCTTTACATGTAAACATCATTTTCCTTACATAAAATAAATGAGTTTCAGGAAGGTCTTGTGCCAAGGCTTCACGTAAGATTAGTAATTTTTATGATAGAATTAATTAAATGATGCAATTAATTATATGTAACTATTTTCTGTATTATTGTATTCTTATATATACAGTCTCTTTATGTAAAAAAAGTAAGTAAAATATTTTGTGGTTGTATAACATATATCATCACTTTATTAACAATTATCTATATAAATAATTATTTTATAGTAACCAAATATGTGTTAATATACAATTGTCTGAAGTTAAGGGTCATTTGTTCAATTAACAATAAATTTTGTTGCATAGGAAATCTTATATTAATGAATCAGCATTTATTTTGTAAAAATTTATAATGTAGATATTCAATGTGATAACGTGTAATCAACAATATATATACTTTTTGAGAATATATAATATCATATAAATTATTTTTAATAATTTTATGTTCAATTTTATAACTATTCCTCTTCACAAACATTGTGCTTGGGCAACTGGGCGGAGCCATTGGCTGGCCAATGTCCACAGGCCCACTTTTTGTTTTCTTTATGTCGTGTCCACAAATGGAGTCCAAAGTTCAAAGCCCACTAGTTATTACATAGTATACAGTACAGAGCAGCGGGCCTGCATACACCGTCCGTACGTAGCGTGTCATGACTAGCCTAATATTTTTGGGACTGGAATGGAACCCGGACCCTATTTTGTATAAACTTCTGGTTTTCATCAGCCCTAGGTTTGCTTGGAATTCTTGAGGAGTAACAAACCAAAAGTACCCTCAGCTGGTCGATTCAAGTGGAGAGGTTGCAGGAGCCAGACGCCGGCCACAAAGTAGACAATGGGTGAAAGCGTCTTGCAGTCGACGTATATGGGCGCTGTAGCCAATCAAGACATCGTGGTAACCTATGGTGGCTTCTTTAAAGCGTTTCTGAAAATGATCTGGGTCGGGGATAAGAGCCTCTTCAGTGTGGCACTGGTAAACCACGGTCTTGATGAAACTTTTGTATTTCTTGAACAAGAGGATGTAGAACTCACAGTTGGCGCGAGCAGCTGATGCTATGGAAGCCACAGCGGCAGAGAGCTTCTCCTTCAGGTTGGTTATGAGCTGCCCGATTGCCTCCACAAAGTCATCAGCTTTTCTGAGAATCTGCTCGTAACACACATCGATGCCAATCCAGGTTTTAGGTTTGGAAGATGTTCTTCAGCGATTCGGTGGCGTTGGCAATCCATTCTTCTTTATTAACCTCTTCGATTTGAAATGGATATTCGCTTCCACCTATCGTTTTGTTGCTTAGAGTTGCGACTGTAGAAATTGAGCCACAAGAAAATTTGACAGTGAACGAAGGCCACAGATGTTGATGCGCCTGCAACTGGGTCGATTAGGGCTGAAGACAATGGAGAGGAACTTTTTTTAACCCATGGGAGGAGAAGCGATTTTCTTTGGAAGGGAGAAGGGGTCTAAACAGCATTTTAGCAGCATAGCTTCGTTACTGTCAGCTTAGCATGGCGAGAGTCATGCATAAATGTCTGTCAATTTAAATGAGTTGTGCTAATGCCAAGACGAAATTGAGAGTACAATTAAAAAGGTTTGGGTCAATTTAAGGGTTCGTTCTGCCGTGAACTATTCTCTCAGATAATTAATCTTTCAAGAATTAAAATAAATATTTGCTCTTTATAAAAAGTAAGTGTTCGTGAAAATTGGTAACTTGAATGCTATATATATAATTTAGGGAAAAATTCTTTCTATAACTTCATTTTATAAAAGGTTCACACCCATTAAATTTATATAATAGTATGAGCTTTTTCTTAATTAAATTTTATAATTTGATTTGAGACTTAATGAATTTAATAAAATAAATTTTATATTATAAAAATTATATAAAAATAAAATTATAAAAGTACTGATACTATGTAATTTATTTATGACTTTCTAAGTAGGGAAGACTACTCTCCTTGTGACGGAGAAGTCCTTGCCTTATGGCTAAATGCATGTTCTAAGAGGCAGCAGGGTTGCCAAACAACAGCAGGTAACCAAACAGAGGCAAATTGTTTCCTTAGAATGAAGTAGTTAGACCATAGTACGGCATTTTAAAAATTTTTTTAAGAATATTTCTTATTCTATGGCTCAGATGTTAATTCCTATTGGGTGAGAGTTTTAAATGATAAATCTTTCCTAATAAATGTGACTGTAAACTTAAATTTATATTGACAAATTATTTCAATATCCGATAAAAGGCAACTAATTTTTATTATATCAATATTTTATTGTTATAATACAAAAAATTTAAAATAAAAGAGAAAGAGAGAAAATGATACTTTGGGACTGATCTAATTGATGAGCTAGCTAGCTACTAATAATTGAGTAATGTTTGTGCATAGTGCACTAAAATGTTTTTAAATGGGCTAGATATGACAGTAAACAAATAAGAATCATCCTAACCCACTTAAATGTACTTTTTTATTGTACTGGTTGTACACAATACTTTGTGTATGTATAGAACATTACTCCTATTAATTAATAAGCAAAAAAAATTAGAGGGTAGCTTTGTTTTTTCTCTTGAGTAAATTATACTAACCTCCCTTGAGGTATTTGATTATGATATTCTACTCCATTCTTACTCAAATATGATATTTTACCCCATTGACTCAACTATTAATTAAAAAAATATACTTAATGTTAATAAAATATTCACAAAAAGAATATTAAATCAATATTTTAGTCTAATTTTATTTAAAAATTATACTTTGACTTAGTTAACTATTTTAAATAATTAATATTTTGATACATTATATTTTTTTAATCAAATAATTATATTTATTACAAGGTATAAATTTAACAATGTGTATGATTATAAAAAAAAATTTAATACAAATATAGAAGCATCTTAGGGTGAGTTTAGTTAATAAAAAATAAGATCAATTATACTCTACATTTTGTTCTTAACTAAATTCACCCCCAAGATGCCTCTATGTTTGTACTAAATTTTTTTCTCATTTAAATTTATACTTTACAATAAATGTAATTATTTAATTAAAAAAAATAATTTATTAAGATATTAGTTATTTAAAATAGTTAACTGAATCAAAATATAATTCTAAGTAAAATTAGAATAAAATTTGATTTAATATTCTTTTTGTGAATATTCTATTAATATTTTGACATATTCTTTTAATTAATATTTAAGTAAATGGGGTGAAGTGTCATATTTGAGTAAGAATAGGATGGAGTGTCATAATCAAATACTTCAAAGGAGGTTAATGTAATTTACTCTTTTCTTTTTATTTATTCCAAAAAAAAAATGATATAGGAGTTAGGAAATACAGCAGGAGCTAGCAAATAGACATCTGATCAAAGTCCTTAATTTATATGGATTCCATGCTGAGTAACAACAAGAGTAGCTTCGCATTCATGCACAGTAAGAAGGTAGCAATGCAGCATCCCATCTACCATACAAGTAAAGCAACTCACAATTGACCCACCTGAAGTCTCAAGTCTTATTTATTGCACACACCACACACATAATATTAAGTTACAAACTAGTCGCCACATGCAGGTCTTATTTATTACATATTGTATAGTAGCAGACTAGCAGCCCTGCATTGACCTTCCTTACGTAGCATGCCATGACTAGTCATAGCCTAATATAATCTTGGGAGTAACACTCCAAATGGAAATGCCTTTGGCACAGGTTGCTGGCCTTCCAAGGAGATCGACGACACCCTCATAGTAGACAGTGGGTGAAAGCGCGTTCCAGTCGATGTATATGAAGCTGTAGCCAGCCAAGACAACATCGTAAACTTCGGTGGCATCTGTGATGCGTTTAATAAATTTAGGAGGGTCGGGGATGGGAGCCACTTCAGTGTGGCACTGGTAGACCACATTGTCGATGAGAGAATTGTATCCCCGGTACAAGGGCATGTAGAAGCCACTGTTGAGATGAGCAGGTGGTGCTATGGAAGCCACAGTAACAGAGACTGAAGAGTCCTCCTTCAGGTTGGTTATGAGCTGCCCGATTGCCTCCACAAAGTCATCAGCTTTTGGGAGAATGTGCTCGTAATACACGTCGATGCCATCCAGGTTGTAGTTTCGAATGATGTCCTTGAGCGAATTGGTGGCATTGTGAATCCATTCTTTTTTCTTACCCTCTTCGATACGGAATGGATATTTGTTTCCACGTTGTCCAATGCTGACCAGCACTTTGGGATTGAAAGTTTTGCACTTGTGCTTGAACTCCCAGATGGCATCGCGAGTGATATTGTTGTCCCAATGGACTTTGAAAATTCCGTTGGTGGGAGTAGCGTTCTTATCATAATCTCTGGCAAAGGCCAGGGCCACCTGGTATTCACTCGCATGTTTTATCCCGGGTAGCTTGGTGGGAATGAATGACTTTGTGAAGGAGGCATTGTCGGTGTAAATTCGAAAGATTCCTGCAGCCATGGGAGGTGAATGCAAGGGAGAGGATTGAAGGTACGTGAACCAAACCAAGGTTTGGAAATGTGTTATACTTGTTGGGGTTTGGTGTGCACAAATGAGCAACGCTTAATGCCCTTAAATACTAGTTGAGCTCCATATATTCTGCACAATGTGTAACACGAGGAGGGGAGGAGGTCCACCACTCCAAGAACCCAGTTTTTAAGTTGACACTTGACTCAAATGTGAAAGAGCAAGCAGATAGGATCATGGGAATAATATATGATATTGATAGCATAATCTCCCAGTTTCTTCGTTTTGATAAATTAAAATTTATAAAAATAAAATAAATTATAAAATTTAATAAAACTAATAATTGATCATAATTTTATGAGGATTTTTTTTTCACTTATATAGGAAAAGCTAATAATTCATTTTTCCACTGACGTGGGAGAAGAAGTAATTTCACTGAGCAAGGGCTCAAAGAAAAAAACAAGTATAGAAACATAATTTCAATAATTAACAAAATAAAATCCAGATTTCCTTATTACTTATTATAATAAAGATAACTAGTATATTTAAAGAATTTAAAACAAATATCGATCAAAGTTTTAATATTTTCTTAGAAATTTTTAAAGGTATCCTCTTAGGTAGAAAATTAATTCTTTCTAAATTAGAAGCTGTAAATATATATATATATTTTTTTACAAAAACGATTACAAATTTAAACCAAATATATCAAATTGCCTGTACATACAAATGGCTTGCCAATACTTTTAAGATTTGATACATCATCAATCAATTTTGAAATAAAAATCATAGGTACAGGTTTGCTACAGGAGAAAAATAATTTAATTTCAATCTTATTTGTTTTCTCAAAGGTATACTAAGTAAAAAAAATATATACTTCAACTTGAAGTCAAAAAGCGATGAGTTGCTTCAATTATAGGTAGTTCCGTATTTATCAATTTACTAAATCATTATTATTTACATATGATATTTGACAATAAAATTTATTAATAATATTGTAGTGTGTGAATTTTTTTATATCTACTTGTTTTAATATAATATGATATTAAAATCTAAAATTTTAAAATTTGAAACCCAAAAACACTTAAAGTTTAAGCCTTAATCATACATCTTAAAATTTTAAATATTAAATATTAAACTCTAAATTTTAAATTTTAATATAATCTTAAAAATTAATTAAAATCTAAAACTCTAAATTATAGATAATAAAATTCTAAATCCCAAATCCTTTTGCCATAAAATTCTAAGTCCGAACATATATTGAAACTTTAAACATTAAGTCACTAGTTATGGTTTAATAGTGAGAAATTCGAATAATATTACTAAGCTCAAATCCTCTTTGCATTATTTATACCAACCAAAAAAGTTAAAAATTCTAAATATTAAAATTCTAAATTTTAAATTCAGAAATCTCACCCTAAAATTCTAGTGGCTATGGAAACATATCCTTTACAAACTTGTGGCATTGGATTTTTTCCATATTTCAAAAATCATAAAAAATCCTAGGTAGATTCCTATAGTTAATTTCTTGTTGGTTTGAATAACTAGTTGGCATGAGATTTATTGGGAAAAGATAGACAACCTTCATGATGTTACATCTCATATGTGTGTGTGTGTGTGTGTGTGTGTATATATATATATATATAAAGACTTGGCTTGACCTAATTAGTGAAAAATGGTAAAATTTGATGCAAATGATAAATAAATTTATTTTCTGTGTCAATTTATTATATATTCTCTAACAGTAGAAATTAATGTTTTACATAAATAGCTTGTTTTATATATTTTATAATTTTCAAGTCATATTTTTACATAAAATATATCAATGACTCTATAGTCAATATTAAATAATATTTTATAATTGACCTGCTAAAAATATGACAAGAAAACATCTAAATTAAAATTTTTAATAAATCATTACTGTTGTTCTTTTTTTCTTATAGAGAGGATTGTTGAAACAATTTGATTTATTGGCAACGAATTCATGATATTTAAGTCGTTAGTATTATTGTTCCACTTTCCACTTTCCACCGATTGATGCATAAATTTAATCTCATACTTTGTTCTGATCTTGCTATCTCCTACTTTTGTATAAATAATAAGTGTAAATTCAATACATTTATATATTATTTAAAAATAATATATTAGATTGTAAGTAAGTAGATATATCTGTATAATTTTATCCTGTGATACTTGAGATATATAAGATGAAAAAAAAAATCCTAGGTAGTTAAAGAGTTTTTTTTTTTTTTTTTGGGATCTCCAAGCTATAGAGATCTTTAGGAAATCAAGACATAAACTTTCAAATAAAGTGATTAATTTATTATCATCAAAACTAATGAATAAATTTGTTGAATTTTAAGCTAACTAAGCAATATATGTAATCTATATTATATATATATATATATATATATATATAAATTGATTCATAAAATAAATTCTTGTGGATGAGCAGACACTCATTGAATTTACCTTATCCACAAACGTGTGTACTGTCCAACAATCAATTAACTTCAACATAGCCCGTATAAAAAGACTGATCAAATATCAGCTCAGGAAGTTGTGTTCATATACAGCTCCTAATTAATCGTGATGGGGTATGGATGAAGGCCTATGACGGCGAAATCAAAGAGCAGTGACAAGAGTAGCAGGGACATTGCGATGCATTATTGATAATGAAATGAGAATAGATGGAAATTATCATCTCTTCCTTTGAAATTATGCATTAACCTATGAAGGCGAAATCAAAGAGCAGTGACAAACTAGCTGAGACATTGCGATGCATTATTGATAATGAAATGAGAATAGATGGAAATTATCATCTCTTCCTTTGAAATTATGCATTAACCTATGAAGGCGAAATCAAAGAGCAGTGACAAACTAGCTGAGACATTGCGATGCATTATTGATAATGAAATGAGAATAGATGGAAATTATCATCTCTTCCTTTGAAATTATGCATTAACCTATGAAGGCGAAATCAAAGAGCAGTGACAAACTAGCTGGGACATTGCGATGCATTATTGATAATGAAATGAGAATAGATGGAAATTATCATCTCTTCCTTCGAAATTATGCATTAATTCTATACACAATAGGTGGATCGGAATTTCAACAATTAATCCAAAACCCAAACTTTTACTTCAATCAAATGTGAAACAGCAAGCTCGTGGGAATAATGAATACAAAGTCGCTATTAATATCCCCATCATGTATACATATTTATTTAATTTTAAGTTATTTGTAAGTATTTTTTTAATTATAAATATCAATAAATATATTCATTTAACTATGAAAATAATATAAACAAGTCTCTTTCGTCAATCTTACATTAGATGTTAATAATCACATAACTTTCACTTTATTACTAATCACACATCATTTTTTAACTTATTTATTTTTTGGATGAGCATAAGAATAATAATAAACAAAGTTTTATCACATTAAATTAGATTGATTACATAAATGAAACAAAATAAAAGTTTATATAAATGAAACAAAAAATTAAATAAGGAGCAACAAAATATTATTACTTTGAGTCAAAATTTTGATATACCAATATCTCAAGAATTTTCTTTTATACTATACTACACTTAATTAATAAAAGCAACTCATTTTCTCCATTACGCAATAGAACAATAATAAAACAATTAAACAACAAATATAAATATTTCTTGCATAAAATTTCACATTGCTATATCATAAATTAAATGTTTATAAAGATTGAGTAAAATCAAAATAGATAAAGTATAAAAAAAATTTACCAATTAAAAATTTCAAGAGATGATGAAGAAATTAATATGAAAAAGATAGAAGGTGTATTTGTTCATTGAGAGTAACCACGCTTCTTATTATTTTTTTGGCTTCTTTCAATTTTCTTTTTTTTTTCGCACAAGTTTTTTAAATTTAAGTTCATCTAAATAGTTAATAAAAAAGATATCATATATATTAATAATTATATGCAAATCATATAACTGTTAACATTCAATGTTAGATATATTGAAGGAATGTATTTATATTATTTTGATAATTAAAGAGGTATGTTTATATTATTTTGATAGTTAAAATAATGTACTTATAAACTTTTATAATTAAAGGAATATACTTATAAATAATTTAAAATTAAAATATTTTTTTTTTACATTTTTCTCTTTTTTCAGAAATCCTCAACTTATAACTTTAAATCACATAAAATATAAAATAATATAATAATAAATATATAATGTATTATTTTAGTATGTTGTTAGATTTATTGGCTTTCACTATTCAAACTATGCTATTCAATAAACTTAATTGTTTTAATTTCTTAAGCAAAATTTTTATAAATTTTAATTAATAAAGTAAATGATTGATAATATTTGGTATCATAATTTTAAAAAGCCAAAAAAAACTAAGTATAGTAATATGATTTCAATAAAAAAACATAATCTCAATAAGAAAATAAGATCTAGATTAATTTAACTCTGTATTATAAAAAATAAATAAATTAAATTTTAATTATTTCTAAATTAATACCAAAAAAAATCACAAATTACTTGGCAATTCATTTAAAACTTGTTTATCAATCAATTTTAAAATGAAAACCAAATTTCATTACTCTTTATTAGACAAATTAAACTAAATGTAAATTACAAGGATTACTAGCATGAAGACTTTGATAGAAATAAAATTCAGATCTCCTCATTCATGGGATCTGACGCGTGTGATTCAATTCAAGTTGTTCAGAACAGCAGGAAAATGACTTTTGGATAAAATTGATTTTAGTAAAATTAATATTAAAAGATTAATTATGTAGAAATTAATTTGTATATTGATATTTACTATTAAATTTATTTTATAAGAATAATTGTATTTAGATAGAAAAAGTAAAATTATGTTTATGTACACAATAACTAAAATAATTTACTTACAATCATGGGTGGGTAAATTTACTTTAATTTGTTTCTTAAAATAATCTTAGTTATTTTTCCGTTGATTGGGATGCAACAATGCTAACGTGCATTGCTATATCATTTAATTTCGAACATAAATTTCAATATAATTATTTATACATCTAATTATAACATTATTATAATTCATTATTAGGGAGAAAAGGAGTCAAAGGTATACTAAGTAAATAAAAAAAATTGCTTCCACTTAAAGTCAAAAAGTGTAAAGTTTTCAATTATAGGTAGTTCAGTATTTATCAATATACTAAATCATCATTATTTATTTATCACATTTGACAATCAATTTTATTAGTAATATTGTAAAATGTGTATATTCGTTTATATCTCATTTGGCATTAAACTCTAAAATTTTGACTCTTGACCATCAAATATTAAAATCTTAAATGGAAATGATGCACTTTAAAACTCTAAATTCTAATTAAATCTTAAACATTAAGACTAAAAATTTTAAATCTTAAACTATGATATTTTAGATCTCAAATTATTAACCCTAAAGTTTTAAATCTTAAAATATTAAAACTCTAAGCATCAAGTCACTGGTTATAGTCTATAGTCTAGTAATAATGAAAGATTTAGGTAATATTAAAAAATGGCTTAGGTTCAAATCCTTTTTGCACTTCATATACCAATTGAAAATGACTCTAAATATTAAAACCTAAAAATTTAAATATTAAATTCGGAAATCTCACCCTAAAATTTTAGTGGCCATCTGAACATAACCTTTCCAAACTTGTGGCATTAGATTTTTTTTTTTTTTCTAAAATAATAAAGAATCCTGGATTCTTATAGTTTCTTGTTGATTGGAACAACTAGCTGGTATAAAATTTATTAGAAAAGGAAGGCAACTTTCATGATGTTACATCTCATATCAACACCTAAAAATCTCTGAAAAACAGAAAGGGTTTGAACATTAACACCATAACAGATCAATTAAATAGAAATCATCCACAAACAATTTGTCGATCAGCTATTTATATAGAATGAAACAGGGAACAAATTTTAAATCTGATCTTATCGTCAGAAATTATTACCCTCAACTAACATTTCCTGACTTCCAATATGAAGAATAGGAATTAGACAAACCCCTCAAGGTTTGATGAGGATGGAATTCTAAAATGAAATATAGATGGTCTAACAAGCCACTTAATAACGCGAAAATTAAATAAAATAATTATGGCAGCAACTACCTTGAGGAGTTCAGGGAAGTTCGAGTCAGACTATGGCTAGGCTAATAATTTTAGGAATCTCAAGAATTCTTAAAGGGTGGTGGGACGGGATCATATAACCACAGAAAAAGACAAATATTATATCGTTTTGATTGTAATTATGAAATATCACATATGATCATCACTATTTTTCAAAAATTTTTAAATATATTTAATTTAATAATCTAATTTAAACTATATTATAAATTGTGACCTATATATTATGTTTTATCATTAGTTATTTATTATTATTTATATAATCTTCAATATTTTTATTCTTTTCAATGTAGAACTTCCTTTTTTTTTCTTCATTTTACAAACCATTTGGCATGAGCTCCATATATTCTGCACACAATGTGTAACACGAGGAGTGAAGGAGGTCCACCACTCCAAGAACCACCAGTTTTTAAGTTGATTCCTTGACCCAAATGTGAAAGAGGAAGCAGATGGGAATAATGTACGATGATGATAGTCAAATTTACCATTTTCTTTGTTTTAATAAATTGAAATTTGTAAAAACCAAATAAATTATAAAAATGAACAAATGTAACAACTTATAATAATTTTATGAGCATTTCTTTTTTTTCACTTACATAGGAGAAGCTAATAATTCATTTTTCCACTTATGTGGGAGACAGCTTTCATGTGTTCAAGACTGATCGTATTGATTTTGCAATGGCAGCACAATCTGTTATGTACAAGCTGCTTATGTAAAACATTAATTTCTACTGTTAGAGAAAATAAAATGAATCGATACAGAGAATATATATATATATATATATATATATATATTTATCATTTACATAAAATTTTAACATTTTTTACTCCAACATATAATTAAGTCAAGCCAAGTCTTTTCTTTTTTTTTTTTAAATTTTATATCCAGGTTAAGCCAAGTCTTAAGTGTTGATATGAAATGTAACATCATGAGGCTTGTCTATCCTTTTGTAATAAATTTCATATCAGCTAGGTGCCCAAATCATCAAGAAATTATAAAAATCCAAGATTCCCATAGTTTCTTTGGATTTTAAATTGGCTCACGAGATTTTTAGGTGATAGGTTGTTATGAATTAATTTTTCTGCTCATATATCTCATATTTTTATTTTTTGTAATTTTTTATTATTTGATGATACGGGTTACTCTGCATAGAATGCAGATCATTACTATCTGTATTATTTAATTTATAAACTTTTCACAATTTGTGAATTATTAGATATTTTATTTTGAGTCCCATTTAATTATTTTTAAAAAGTTCATATTAGATACATCCTTTAAAATAGTCATGTATATATTATTAAAAAAACATTATATGTGTGTGAACAATTGACTTGAGAAGACACTCAATGAATTTACCTTATCCACAAATACGTTTACTGCCCAGAGTCCACTTAATTTCTTTAAGAGTAATATTATACTTATACTTTTAAAAGTTACATTTTTTTTATATTAACTTATGTAATTTAAAAATATTCATAAATTTTTTATTATACAATTTTATTTTATGGCATTCAATTCTTCCACATCATCAATGTAAGAGCAACATATGCTTAAAGATGTAACAGGATCATTTCCGTTTCTTTAATGTACTTCATCATCGTCCGTATGATAGCTCAATTAACAGAAATGATAGGCTGACGAGCCTTTAAAAAGAAATGAAGACAAAACGGGTCGTTTTAAAAGTTTGTAAAGAACGTAGCATATGTGTAGATATAAGGATATATCACTGGTATCACTCCTCGATTAAATACCGGTAATGCTGCAGCTACGCCGCTTTAATGTGACTGGATATAAATTTATTAAAAAATAAATATAAAATATAAAATTTAAATAAAAAAATAAAAATTATAAATAAAAATATAAATATAAAAATATATGAATAAAATACCAATACTCAGGAAGTTGTGCTCATTTGTGACGGAGTATAGATGACGCATGCACTATGACGGTGCAATCAAAGAGCAGTCATAAAAGTAGTTGGGACATTGCCATACAGGCATCATTGATAATGCAATGACAATACACAGCAAGTGGAAGAGGTCCGCCAATTAATCCAAAACCCAGACTTTTACAATTCAATCAAACGTGAAACAGCAAGCTCGTGGAATAATGAATACAAAAACGCTACTAATTGCCCAACCTAACTTTTTTTTTTTGGATAAATTTATTTTTACGTCGATATTCTTATGTTTTTTTTACGTTTAATATATTTTTTTTTAAAATCTTTTTGATGAACAGTACTTTATACTGTTCATCAGGCTGATTTTGATAAAAAAAAATTAAACGTAGGAGAACGTAAAAGATGTCGACGTACAAATAGCAGTGCTCTTTTTTTTTAAGGAATCCCCAACCTAACCTTAAATCAGGTATAATACGAAATGATACTGTAATAATAAAAAATGTATTTTTTTAGTGTAATAAATAATGTGATGATCAATAAAATATTAGTATATTAAAAATTAGATTGCTTTAAATTAAAATTTAGGTTAAATGATCGACTTAAATTTTTAAAAATATCTTTATTAGAAAAGACCAAATTGTTTAACTGTGTCAACGAGAATTAGCCTAATAATAATGTGAAAAAATTTCATTAAGTACTAAAAAAAATAACGGGATGCATTACCTACGTGTTTATCAGTCATGTCTATCCTGCGCATGCAAAGGGTGGCATGACAGGCCTAACGTGCTCACATACATATAGTGCTGACATGCCTAACATGATACCCGAGACTATTATGGCAGGAGCTACTTGCCCTCGTGAAGGTGCCATGACATGCACATCGTGTCCGCCAAATTCTGTCATGACATGCCTGGGGTACTACCAGAAATTGCCATGGCGTATCCAGTGTGCTCAAGCAGGAAGGTATTATGGCATGACTTAAAGAGGTGTAAATAAGATAGGTTAGGTTGGGTTTTGCTTTAAACAAGCTATGCATGCATATTAATTTTAAGTTTGGACTTAGCTTATTAACTTAATGTAAGTTAAATTTCAAATTTGATTCGGTTTTAATAGAAGGGTTGGTCTCGTATTGACCCATTTAAGAGATAAGTTGGGTTAAGACTTATATCACTTAATTAGTAATAGGTATTTTGACTCGCATTGTTTAATTTGTAGGTCAAAATGAGTTTAAGTTAGGTTAATTCTATAAATCTTGGCTTTTTATATAAAATTACAAAGTTATGTCATTTTAGGTTAAAAGAATTAAAAAATATAAATTTATTTATTTATTTATTGTAGACATCACATTTTATCTAAATTATTTCTAAGTTAAACTTAATTTTAGCCTATATTTAAAGTTCAGGCCAAAACGAAATAAGAAAACTAATTAAACCAAAAATTAAAATACAACCTCAAAATTCAAAACTAAACTCTAAAATTAAATCCAAATAACTATAGACAAAATATGAGATGATAAATTTTTAACATAATGATGAAAAAGGATAAAGCAAATAATAATAAAAGAATAGGAAAAAAGAATGAAAAGATTTGAAAAAAAAATAAGAGGAAAAAATTGAATGAGAGATCTGCAGAGGAAAAAGAGGTGGTTAGGAGGGAAAAATCAAGTCCCACAATTTGTAGGAAGATTACCTTTTTTGAGTGAAAAAGAGATTAAAGGACAAATTGAGGAAAGAGTGAAATTTAAAAACAAATGGGATGGAGGATAAAGAAAAACTGAGAATTTGAAAGGAAATCTATCACCAAGTATGGCTATTGTTTGGTTCAGGACTTGTGATATTCCTCACTTTTGCCTTTTTCATAGTTGGAGATATTGGGACGTGAGAGGTTTCTTAGTCTTTCGCTTCCGTTTGACACTCTAACTATCATGGCTTGATGAATTTCTAATGGTTGATTTGACTATGTCACTTGTTTGATTTTGGTGATCCTTTATTTTGTGAGACTGTTGCATTAGTTACATTAGGCACATGAGATTCAGAAGTAAAATATGACAGCGAATGGATATGAAGGAAAACAAGGTAGGTGCAAAGTGGCAAAAATTGCTAGCAAAAATCTGAGACTTTAAACTACAAAAAGTTCATATAGCTTGCAAAGTTAGGAATGACTAGGCATACAATTCAAATAATATTGAAGAGAATAAGACGTGAGTAAGAGTTGAATCGCCAAAATATTACAAGCAGAAGTAATAACAGAATTTGAAAATAAAAATTTTAATCTTACTTAAAATCTTAATTTTTTTTGGTTAAAAATATTTAATAAGACTCAAGAATAAATTCAATAGAAATAAACAAAATAAAAGGGGTATATTTTTAAATCATTTTTTTTTTCAAAAACTCCAATTTGGAGAGTGAGGAGTATTTTTTTCAAAATTAATCTATTTCTCTTCAAAATCCCAACCTAAAAGAAGTGAGAATTTTTCCAAAACGCAATTATTTTTTAAACACCCTAACTTAAAAGGAGTGAAGATTTATCTAATATAAAATTATTTTATCAAACCCAAGTTGGAAGGAAAATTTTTCTAAAACAAGATCTAATTTTTTAATCCGACGGAAAAGGATAAGGATATTCTTTTAAAAAACAAATGTATTGTCCCAAAACTCTCTTTTCAAAAATACATGTTGTAAATCAACATCAAATTTAAGTAAGATATATTAATTAGATCACTTGGTGTCGAATTGAGGTATAGAAATGTTAATACATTTTTTATATGCAATCAACTCTTAAATTTATTTTATAAGAATGCATATCATTTTTCAATATAAGTGTCTAATCTCACTTTAAAAAATAAGATTGATGAAGATTTTATTTTCTTTCCCAAAAATTCTATTCTCCCTAATTTTAAAAAATTAGATAGAGTTTTACATAGAATTGTTGCTATATGATAACATTGCAACATCTGTCATTTAAGATGTTAGTAACATATATTAATATTTATTTATTTATAATAAAAAATTAGTACCAATAATTAAACAAATTTTAAAATTTTAGCTAATTGACTTGCCTAACTTGCAATCAGTCATGGGGACAGATTGGTTACAGATTTGATTAAATGACTGGCCCAACTTGCCTTATCTCATTTTATGGAGGGCTATGATAGGTCAGGGCAAGTCCTAGTAAACGAATTCATTTTGTAAGTCCTATCTACTAAGTTTAGTAGGCTCATCAAGCCTACTTAACCTATCAAATCTCAAAATAAAACTTTAAGTTTATATATAAAGCTTTTATTTTTAAATATGACATATAAAATGTATATATTATTCAAATAAAGCAAGCTATCTTGTAAGTGTAAAGGTTAAGAATACAATCTTAAAGTTATTTAGAAATTAAACTTATTTTTAAGCTTATATCTATTTTCTTGTGGTCATAAATAAATTTGATGATATATGAAAAATAGAGTATCAATTTTTTTTTGTCATAAATAAATTTAATGATTTATGAAAAGTAGAATAATTCAACTGCTTGTGACAAAATTAGACTGGGAACCATTTTTTTGGGTACAAAACTGAGAACCATCTCCTTCGTATAATACGATAAGCATTAATTATATTATGTGTGCTGTAGTTTTAAGCTTATGTCTCACTTGAATTGTTAAATAGGTTAAAGTAGGCCAAATCCAACCCAACCCAATCAGCTAAGAGGCCGTTAAGAGATTGCCCAATTTATTTCCGCCATGATATGCCTGCCCGTTGGGCTGCAACTTTTGGTTGGCCTATTTTGTAATTTTTGGTTGGCTGAATTTAAGTATTTTTTTATTAATAGTAATAAATTAACTTTTTTATATAAAAATTGTTAAAATAAATTTTATTTCTTTAAATAAAATTTATATATATATAATTAAAATTAAAATTAAAATAATATATTTAAAAAATCAACTAAACTATATTGATCCATTTTATAATTTTCAATTTACAGCCAAATTGACCAATCAGTTCTGCAGAACGACGCCGTTTATTGAGGATCTCTTTGTGAGAAAGTTATCTCCTTTCTCTTCCGCTCTCCCACCGCGATCGGGGGGTGGGAGGGAAACCTGTGCTAAATTACAGCACCTCGTTTTTTTCATTCCATAGTCTTTGAAGCTCGTCTTCTATCTGCAGAACAAAAATCCAGAAAAGCGCTTTGAAAATTTTAGTCCGAAAGCATGAGTCGAGGAAGTGGAGGCGGATACGACCGGCATATCACTATATTCTCGCCCGAGGGTCGCCTCTTTCAAGTGGGTATGTCACTTCTTCTATCTCCGTTTCATATTCCTATCTTTTTCTTATTTGGGTTTCAGATAACTTAAAGACCATTCTTTAAGCAATGATTTTCATGATCTTATTGAAACCTTATTTGTAGCTATGGGTTGTACGATAAAGGAAAAAGGCTCTTCGATTTGGAATCCTTTAAATATTAGCTTAAAAATAGCAGTTTCAACTTTTATAATTTAAAATTCTGGTTTTAGTGTAAAGTGTGTTTAATTCCAAATTTTGGGTTTTTCAAATGCACAATTAGAGTATGCTTTCAAGGCTGTTAAGGCTGCTGGGATTACCTCAATTGGCGTGCGAGGGAAAGATTCAGTCTGTGTCGTCACCCAGAAAAAGGTTCCGGTGAGTACGCTAAATTAGTTATGGTTGCTTTGAGTATTTGTGCTAAGTGTGCCTTGCTTATCTTCAAAAATTTACTGCAGGACAAGCTCTTGGATCAGACAAGTGTAACACATCTCTTTCCCATCACTGAGTACCTCGGTTTATTGGCAACTGGGATGACAGGTCAGATGAATTTTAGTTAATTTTGTAAAAATTCATACATTATAACAGCCTGAAACTTTGTTTCACACATTCTTCGAAATCCCTTGACATATCTGTTAGATAATTAAACTTGGCTGTTGATTCTAACTTCTAAGGCACTTCTGGTTGCCTGTCCCTGACTTATTCAAAATTTTATTCCAATTTACTGTAAACTTGATTTGAAAAATCTAATACCAGACATAGAGCTGTTAGTTTTGGCCCAGCTCAGTGGGCCAACCCAAAATTGTCCAAAAAGATTAGGGGTTAGGTTTGCTGAAATTCTGGTAAAAAAAAACTAGGCCATTTTTGGCCTAGCTCAAATTGGCCTGTGACCGAACTAGGCTGGCCTTGGGCCCTTTTTTTTAAATAAATTTTTTAATTTTTTACTTCTAAATCCAACCTACATCATGTAGTTAAATTTTTATCAATAATTTAAGAGTAGTTTGATGTTTGAGATTTATATATTAAATTATTAAATTTAATAAATTTAATAATATAAAATTTTTTGAAAATAAATATGTAGTAAGATTAAATTTATAAAATATTTATGTTAATTTATAATTTAAGTTTAGGTTCAAATTTAAGTTCAAGTTCAGAGTTAGGTTTAGGGATAGCCCGTTTAACCATCAACCTTCTAAGGTTAAGGTTAGATTCAATTTTTTTTAGACTGATTTTGCGTTGGACCGAATTGGCCTAGGCCCGATCTGGGCTGGCCTGTTTACTTCTCAATAAGTGGAAAACAAAGAATTATGATATAGATGTTAGTGTTGCCTTGCTCGTTTATTCCAAAATGTGGATGTTTTGCAAGTTAAAAGTTCCATGGATAGAGATATACTTTGTTTTTTGATTAGTACATTAAATCCAATAGGAGTGGGAGAAGGTTCTTTAGGATCCAAACGTCACTGGAAAAATTTGGTTGATGTGGACTAGACATATGGTTGCATTAGAGAGTCAGAGACATTAATAACATTGTTTGTTGCTATAATGAACTCTGATTTGTGAGATAACATCTACACATCAATAAAGATATATGTTGAACAAAACAAATACAGTTTTAACTTCCAAAGCTCACTTTTACTTCATAATACTTTTCAGCTGATGCTAGGACATTGGTTCAGCAAGCAAGGAATGAAGCAGCTGAGTTTCGGTTTAGATATGGATATGAGATGCCTGTGGATGTATTGTCTAAATGGTAAATTATTAATTTCTATGCAAGATGTTCTGTGACAAATATTCAGCACTTCTCATTTTGTTTTGTTTCTGTGCTTCATTGCCATTTTTAGTGGTGATAATTGTTGCTTGCATTCAATGTTTTATACACCTCTAAGAATGTTAGCGGCTTGTGTGTCTTTTCGTTTTTTGATTATGAGAATCATTGCTTTCAGTAGTTTTGTTTAAGTTTATTAGTCTTTGGACACTAGAAGTGGATCCATCACATTATGTATGGGTAATGTGTTGATTAGGATTCAATCCTTCAATCTTAGAACAGAGTATCAAACTGTTGACAGCACCCAGTCCATGGTCATGCATTATCATTATTTCTTCATTTTTCTAACATCCTTGAAAGGTTATTGGAAAAGCAAAGTTAATAAGTTGCAATGGCTGCCACATTGAATCTTTTGGTGCACATAAAAACATTTTTGGTTGCTGTGTATCTGCTAATGCTATTTGTATTTTGCTTTGGACATTGGAAAATTGAAGGTAGTTAGATGTGGATATTAAATGTCTTTTTTGTGTAATGTTCGAAATCAATTCTTCCCTACAGACTTGTTACAATAATTTCACACATGGTATGCTTTTCCATAACTAGTACCTTGGATACAATTCATCTTATGAATCTGATTCTTGTTTATCTGTTGGCCAGGGCTAATGCTCTTTAACTTGTTGTCTTATAGTATGTCATATTGACTGTAAATTTTGATACATTGCCAGTTCCATCTTTGTATCGGACAGTTATTGGAATCTTTTGTCACACAGGATTGCAGACAAGTCACAAGTCTATACTCAACATGCTTACATGAGACCGCTTGGAGTAGGTGTGTTTTTGGTTCTCACTTCTAAAAAACCTCTTTCTTCTGTGAAAGATCATGTCATTCCATCATATACGTAACATTTATACTTTCTTATACTTTCTTTTATAATTTAACTTTTCATTATTAATACTATTTCATCTCTTCTTGATTTTCTATTGGTTGCCTTTGGAAGTTGCTATGGTTTTGGGTATTGATGAAGAATATGGTCCTCAACTCTATAAATGTGATCCAGCTGGTCATTACTTTGGCCACAAGGTACATTTGTGATTATCTCTCACATTTAATCTATATTAGATGTCGCACTTAGTGTTTACTGGTGCAAGAAGACTGTGACATATGCTAAGGATAAATGTAAATTCTGTAATCCTGTTAATGTTCCTATAGTCATGTTTATTATGATGTTTAATGGAATAAAAGTTTAATTGAGTTGAAGATGTGAGATGGATTTAGCTTGATGAGAAAGAGGACAAAAGAGACAAAATGGATTTACTGACATTTTTTTGCTTTTACTTTGTCAAAATTGTTTACTGACATTCTCTAGTCAATGAATTATGTTTCTGTTGTGTTGGACTTGTTCATTGCTTGTTGTATGTGCTTGTACACAAATTAGTTGAAGTTTATGTCGTGGAAATTATTGTAATGAATTCAGGCCACAAGTGCTGGATTGAAAGAGCAAGAAGCAATTAATTTCTTGGAAAAGAAGATGAAGAATGATCCACTCTTTACCTATGAAGAGACAGTGCAGGTATATTCTTGTTGTTTTCCTGATGATTTAGGTTTTGTGTTTGAATGGGCATGATGAGTTACTTGAGAAATCATCCTGTACTCTCTTTGTGACTCCTGATTAGTGAGAATTCTACATGAAAGATGTTGGAGTCCTGTCCTATCCTGTAAAAGTACAGTCATAAAGTTTCACCTCTTTAACCGGAGATATATTATCACCCATCTATTCGCTGGCTTTTGTTGGCACCAAAACTGCCTCACATTAACCGAGAACTGCCATGCATCTTCTAATGAGTACTTTGGCAGCTGATTTTCTTTCTTCTTTTGGGGTTAAGAGTGTACTATATCAGATGGTTAATTATGTTTGTTTCTTTTTTTTTATTTAAATTTGTTCTTATTTGATTAAAGATTTGCTTCCCTTTAATATCTTCCAGCTTGCTAAAAGATGGAAGGTGTTGGTTGTTGATACATTTTGGTTTTTTATGTATTGTCCTAGCATATTCGTGTTTATAAGTAATGGCCTTCATAAAAATTATTGGACAAGAGATTAAATTTGCGTGAACACTGAATATCTAGTCTATACCTACAGAAAGAGGGACATTGTGCGAACATATGTGAGTGCAATTTGCTGTTGGTGATGTTGGTTTTATATCTATCCTCCTCATTAAAGCAATAATTGATTTATAGTTTTGTTGTCTTTGAATGATGACTGGAAGAGGCAATAACGGTTTGTTTCTAACCATGTCACTTAGATGAAGTATAAATTTTGGGATCCCTGTTATATATATATTTTTTTGGTGATTAAAGGCCATACTTGAGGGAATATTTAAGAAAGGGGGTAGGAGACATTTGAACCCACAACCGGGTTCTTGTTGATAGACAGTAGTGCCAGTTGAGCTAAAGATACATATGTTCGCACAATATCTAGTCTATAAATCCAAGCTGGATGTTGTTCATGAGATTTTGAAGAATGCTATTGAGTAATTTAAGATGCTATTAAGTGTGCGTGCACGCACGGACCCAAAAAAAAAAAAAGATCTTTTTGTTGGCCAAAAATTTTTTAAAATAACATTTCTGTTTTGACACTTGTCTTAACATCACTCTTACTATTCACAGACTGCTATATCTGCACTGCAATCAGTTCTTCAGGAGGATTTTAAGGCCACTGAGATTGAGGTACCCTTTTTTTATTCTCTCTTGTGTAGCTCAGTGACTGGCATTATTGTATTAACACCATGATAATTCAGGAGTTTTAATTCGGTTCAGTCCCTAATGAGTCAATTCATTAATTTTTGGGAGAATCTGAGGAAGGAACTCTTGAAAAAAATATTTTACCATGAAGGTAAAATAAAATGGTTATTTTGTATGTTATATTTACTTCTTAACCACTCAAAGTGGTTACATTCGTTCATAGTAAATAATTTCATTAGTAGTTCCTTTTTTGAATTCCGCCTCAATCTTTTCATTCGATCAGAAACTTCAATGGCGAATTACACTGCATTTTCATCAATGAAGGTCCCCCTTATTGAGATTTACTGATAAATCTACAATTCATTGATTTCAAACTCATCTTTCTATGTTGAGCCGGATCATCATTCTTATTTTCTCTACTATTGTTGGGCTAATTTTACACTAAGATGTTTCTTGATTTCGTTCCTTGCTTGTTTTATTGGTTCTAGTGCTGGCTTTTTCGGATGATTACATAACTGAAACAGAATTTGGAGGCAAACTGGAAGGTTGAGATTTTAGCTATTCAAGAAGCAGATTATATGAAATATCCCCCAATTCTGCAGCATGAATCATTGCCCTTGCATATTTCTCTTATACATCAAGTAATATTGTCATTCGGGGGATGATGAAAATTTCA
Source organism: Dicorynia guianensis (assembly GCA_037013595.1). Taxonomy (NCBI): domain Eukaryota; kingdom Viridiplantae; phylum Streptophyta; class Magnoliopsida; order Fabales; family Fabaceae; genus Dicorynia; species Dicorynia guianensis. Next base: position 32,822,412 of record JASUAB010000014.1, read on the forward strand.
TGATGATGATGCAACAAATACCTTTTTTTTTGGGGTCAAAAGATGTAACTTACACCTTGTTTTTGATTGATGTCATGTGAGTAATTATATAATGTTTTTTGTAGGTTGGAGTGGTGCAAAAGGAAAGTCCAAAATTTAGAGTTTTATCCACGGAGGAGATTGATGAACACTTGACTGCTATAAGTGAGCGCGACTGAATTTCAGGCTGTTGAGAGATCTGGAAAAATTCTTGGATTTGATGATATGAGGGTAACTGTTCAAATTTTCTTTTCACAGTTGAAATCATCAAACGTTTGTTATAGTAAATTGTACTATTTAATTGCGAAAGTCTCTTGCGATTTAATTCTATAAAAGCAATGCACATTAGCTGACAAATACCTTGGATTATTTTTGGTTTTACGTGAAAGTTATGGTCATGCAATTTTTTGAAAGTAAATTTTATTAAATATTTATTTTAAAAAATTTAAATTATTAAATTTTATGACAAAATTACTGTCATAATTTAATAATTCACGTATTGAAAATATGATTATAGTTTTTGAAAAATAAATGTGCTTCACGGTTTTTCGGGGTCAGACTACTTGCCTAACTTTAAAATGCAAAGCTTTGCCCGTGACCACCGGTTTCTATTTTGCGGAATGCTTCTTAATTTCGTAGGATAAAAAAGTAAATTTTATGTAAGACTTTAATTTTATAATACAGGACAAAGTATTATTTTATAATGTGGTTTTATTTATTTATTTAAATTATAAAGGAGTGTAAAGCATTAAGAATTATAAAAAGGATAATTTTTAATTATCAAAATTTTAATATTTCAAGAATTATTTAACTTGTTTATCATTATATCCGGTCAATTGAAGCAACCGTTTTATTTAACCTTTCATCTTAAGGATAAAATTTACTCATAAAAACATAAAACCTTATAAATTTATTATCATTACTTTTAAAAAAATTTATTGAAAATTTACAATGCTCAATAATTATTAGTAAGGTAAAAATTTATTAATAAAGTTATAAAATTTATTGCATTGGAATAAATTTATGTAGAATTAATTTTGATTAAAATTATGTTAAAAATAATTTATGCTGAAATATAGATTTTAAAAAATAATTTATGTTTGCATAAATTATTTTACAATTTTATTTAAGAGGAAGCCCTTTTCCACCGAGTTCTTGAACAGTGTGGGTCTCGCGTACTGTCACCCTCAAATTAAAGGTACTAACCAACATCACGACAACCCCCGGTCTCGAGTCGCTTCCATGATTCGAAGACAGCTTAACACGTTGACGTCTGTTTGAGCCACAAAGGTCACTCAATCTCCCATGCGCCACGCGTCTATTAAAACCCTTGAGGAAAATAGTACAATTTTTACCAAAGAAACTGTGCCTGTATTCCTGCTGTGCCCGACGAGGCTCCACCCCTACTGGTTTGCGTGTTCTGTTATTTGCTGGCACCAGGAAAGGTCCAAATTTTTCTTTTACATTTGTATTTGGCCTTCCCCTTACATTTATTATTTGGCTGAGGGAAAGGCCACACGACCTATTTCCTATTGGCTGATATTTTACAAGTCTCAGACAGATCTCCGTGTGGTTTTTGTTTTGGGCTTTTTGTCCCTTTTTTCCAAAAACAAAAAAAAAAAGCACTATACCTGTATTTGCTTCGTCCAGAATCATCAAAAACTGCTCAAAGGTTCTTTTTTTTTTTATCCCTGACAGACAAGTAAGAAAGCAGAAAAAGGATCGAAAGGGTCTCTCATTAGAATTAGATGCCTTAGTATAATCATTGATGCCTCTAAGACCAGAACAGTTACTCCTGTTCCCGCTAAAATAAAGCGCTTCAGGTTCGCTTAATTCTCTCTCTCTCTCTTTTGGATTTTTAGGGTTTTGGGTTTCACCATTTCTTAATGTTTTTCAGGTTTCTGCAATTTTCTTTTATTCTTCTGCTTTGGGTTATTGGTTTGGTTATTATTCTTTCTTCTTCTTTCTTTAGATTATGTTCGGACTATAAGAAAAAAACTCTTTTTTTCTTCATAGTTTTTTTATTGATTAATCGATTCAATTTATCTTCTCCAGAGCTTCGTATAGTTTGTGTGGTTTGAAAGGCATTGAGAACTGAAAATGTCGAATTTAATTCGTCAACGAGATTTTCCTTCTGAATGAATTATGTAAGCTCAATATTTCAAACACAGTTTTAGTTTTCTATCGTGATTTGGGCACCAGTCTATGATAAAATCATTTTATTTTTGTTTTATAACAGATTGAACCTAATATGAAGGGTTAAAGCTGGGATGTATTGGCAACATTTTCTATAATTTTATTGATAACCATTCATTATTGATTGTTGAAATGGTTGTCATAGGGACCGTTTAATCATGGCAACTGCAACCATGGCTACTGCAGCCGGTGCAGCTGCTCTTTTATACTACACATTGAATCGGAAATTGCAGTCCAGCGCAAGGGATGGAGATGGCGAAGAAAATGGCGGGAGTGCACCCACTAATGTGCGCTTGGGAATTGACCGTGTTTCACATAGATTGATCCAAGCTCCTGCTACATGGTTGGAGACAATTTCAACGTTGTCAGAGACTCTTAGGTTTACCTATTCTGAGACTCTTGGGAAGTGGCCCATTGGGGATTTGGCATTTGGTATCAACTTTCTCCTGAAGAGGCAGGTAAGGCTCATTTGCTTCTTTGAGTGTTTCTCTAGTCTTAATCCACTGAAGGACAAAACTATTTTTAGTAGGATGTGGAGATACTAACGACACGTGCATAATTTTTATTGCATAACTGGAATCAAATGGTTGGAGGGCCAAACAAGGTTTACAATCTCAAAAAAATAGTTTTAGGGTCTTTTTAGAAGTATTCCAACTTTTGGGAGAATTTCTATATTTCCTTTGAAATTACCCTTACATATAATGGGTAGTTTGTAATTTTTTGGCTTATTAACAACTGAAGTTAGTGAACATTGGATTAAGTATAAATTTGTGAGATTTGGGCTTTCATTGATGTTATGCATTCTAATGTTCAGATTGTCACATTAGATTGATATAATAATCACATGGTTTACTTGCTTTTTTAACAATTAATGGTAACATGGCTAAGGCAGCTGGGATAAGGAACTCTTTTCTATCATACGAATATTTGACTGAACCATGAGACTTTTTATATGGCCCTTATTTTTCATGTTGTATTCTATTGTTGCTCTTGATTGAATCATATATTAATCATTCTTCAAAGATAAATCATGATACTATTTAATTAGCTATAATCGTTGTGTTTCTTCATGTCATCTAATGTAACCAGAAAAGAAGTTGCTCTGTAATATCTGTTGTGCCCATTGAGATTTTTCTTACTAAACAATAGTCTAATTGTAGAAATGTGTATCTGGTTTTTGACACGAAGTTCTTGTCTCCTTATTATCATATTCAATTCAGACATGAGGTTACAGGACTATTTATGTTTATGGTACATCAGCTTTATTTTTGACCTACAGAATGGATTTGGACTAAGTTGTTGTGATGCTTCCTTTTGTAATTTCATTAGTTTAACTGTTAAAGTTTCTGGGTTGTACAACGCAGGGCAACTTAGATGTTGATGGCGTGTTTTGTGGTAAAGACAGTTTACAGCTGAAAGGATCTGAGATTATTGCTGAACTTAAATATCTCTTAAACTTGTTGACACTCTGTTGGCATTTTTCGAAGAAGCCTTTTCCTTTGTTTCTAGAAGAGACTGGATACACTGAAGAGAATGTTCTCCTTCAAGAACCTAAAGCAGGAGTAAGTCTTTTTTGAATTTTCTGGGAAAATTGGGAATAATATAATGTCTGTACTCTGTACTGACTACATAGCATAAATTTCCTTTTTTCTTTTTCTCCCCCACGTGCTGGGGCGGGGGGGGGTTTGGATAAGTTGTATAGTGACCAAGTTGCTTATCACAGAAGGTAGGTGATGATTAAGATGAATTGATAATACTTTTGTGAGAGAATAATTTGGAGAGAAAACTTGAAAGATTAGGTTCCTCAACTCTATTATTTGTAGGAGCTGTACGAATAATATGGGCCCTAATGTACATGCTAAATAACAAATAGCTCTAATTTAACACTCTCCTACAAGCTGGAGCATTTATTTGCGCCTAGCTTGTTACAAATATAATTTTATTTGACCACGCTGAGTGATTTGTGCAGACATCCACTGACTGATCGTTGGAGCTGACAAATTCTGTAACAATGAGACCTCAGTAGTTTTTGCCGGTTAAAATGATAATTAATATTGATATGCTTAGTCCTCTCAGGAAATATTGGATTGGAGGCTATTTGTATGTCAACTTGATTATCACACTCAAGCTTAGTAGGAGACACCTCACAAAACTTTAATTTTTGTAGGAATTGTTTAGGCCAAATGAGTTCACATGTTGCATTGGCCATGGCATGGTGCTCAACTCTATGATTTATTAGGAGCTCTACAAACAATTTGGGCCCTAACTACAATATGTACATGCAAAATAACTAATAGCTCTAATCTGACAAATTTTCTGCCACATAAGTAGCTGTATGTCATTTGATAACAGTTTTATGTTTTTCTCTAAACTTTTCCTATCAATTGTCATGCAGATTTTGAAGCCAGCTTTTACGATAATAGTTGACCATAACATAAGATCTTTTCTCTTATTGATTCGTGGCACACATAGTATCAAGGATACTTTAACAGCTGCTACAGGAGCTGTGGTACCATTTCATCACACTGTAGTGCATGAAGGAGGTGTCAGTGATTTGGTTTTAGGTTATGCACATTGTGGGATGGTGGCAGCTGCTCGGTGGATTGCGAAGCTTGCAACTCCCTGTCTTATTGAAGCGCTTGGCCAATACCCCAACTACAAAGTTAAGGTAAAGATATATCTCTTTATGATACCCCTTTTGTTCTTTTCTCTCTGTTATTCAATTGTTTAGCCTGGTTTATGATAGAGTTAAGAGTGCACACAATATAAAGAAGAAAGTTTATTTAGGATTTAAAGTGAGCTATAACAAGAACAGAGGACCAGATATTGGCCTCCCCAGGACTAGCGTCCCTAGTTGAGAAATCCCTGCCCCAAGCCTCAGCTTTAAGTTTCTCAGTACAAACCAGGATGCCAAAACATTCTGTCCTCCCCCCCCCCCCCCCTTCCGCTGTAACGCACACATCCACTGTCAGCCTCTGCTAATGTTTCCCTCTCCCCACTAACTGTCACTGGTCCCCACATCACTCCTATGTGTCCTCTTCCTCCCATACACTCTCCACTCACTTGGGGTGGGTCTATTTTTATCATCTAAGGCCCTAACAGTTTACAGATATTGGTTGCTAGCTGATTCATTTGTTAGGCCTGGTTTTCAAATATTAGGTGCAAGTTGATTCATTTATTTAGGCTTGGTTTACCAATATGAGGTGCTAGCTGATGTTGTAGCTGCCTCTCCCACTGTTCCACAAAGCAAGCATTTTTTACTGTGCAGTCAAATAAATATTAAGTGTTCTCTTTTTTATTTTCATTTATAAAAAATGAGATAGTTGTAGTCATGATGGTTTGTATCTTTTTGGGCCCCTTTTTTAATCAATCATATCAGTATATAAGAAAATTGATGATTCCATATTTTGATAGTGATAGGCATCTCTGTTTATTATACTAATTCAGAAGGAACTATGGAAAGCTACTCTAAAATGGAGCAGAAAAAAACAGAAAATACACTTGACTATTTGAGGTAGTCAGCCCCCTCCCTCAAAACACCTCTAAATCCTTGCCTCCTCACTCTTCCCTTACTCCCTCTATTTCTACCTCCAATCAACAATCTGCTAACCAAACTGTGGCTGCTGTCCTATCCCTGCCAGCCATGTTTCCCACTACACGAGTCATGCTATTAATTCCTCCGCTAGTTGGTTCTATTTCAGTGTGATTATAAACGTGGTTCCAAACGTACTCCATCTTAGTTGGGGATCTATCAGATGGCAAACTTGTTTTCTTGGAACTTGAAACCATATCAGTATATAATATGCTTTTCAGCTAATCAATTCAATTTTTATGGATTTTGTGAATGTATATTAGACCTTAAGCTTCAAATGGTTTACTATTATGTGTCTGGGATTTATATCTTAAAGTTATCTTATGTAGATTGTAGGGCACTCTTTGGGTGGAGGCACAGCAGCTCTACTTACCTATATACTAAGAGAACAAAAGGAACTTTCTGTGACTACATGTGTTACATTTGCACCAGGTATGCCTTTGTTATACTTCTTGCTGTAGTATTTATACTCCTTGTTTCAAGATGACTCTTCTCCGATTTATCATGAATATGGTGATTATTTCCTTGACCACTTTGAATCTAATAGTGGTTTAGACAGTGAATATCTATTCCTCTATTGGTGCAGCTTAAAATTGACTGCTTATTACTCTTGCAGCTGCGTGTATGACGTGGGAGTTGGCGGAGTCTGGCAATAGCTTTATTACTTCTGTTATAAATGGAGCTGATTTGGTTCCTACATTTTCAGCCGCTTCTGTGGATGGCTTGCGTGCTGAGGTTGTGATTATTAACATTTAACGTTCAGTTTGTGCAAGGTCTTGTATGAATGGTGGAATTGTCTTTGTAGTCTTGAGTTACTGGCCAACATGTGGCAAATGGCGATATTTATGATACCTAGCTATGCTGGTTTCCATCAGCAGGAAGGCATAATCTAATGCATTTAGTTAGGGTTAAAATATACTAATATAGTAGTTATCAAAATCCTGAAACAGAAATTATCTTATTGATAGGAGGGAGAAAGGTGATAGGAAGGATAACAATGCCCAATGTCCTCTCACCTTTGGGCATTTTTTTTTTGGGAGGGGGAGTTTGGAAAGAGTATTGAAGTTATTTTGTTGTAGATCTAATAGTCACATGTATAGGCATGAAATTTTACAATTACTCTTAAAACTGCGAAAGGAGTTGTAAGATTATTTTAGGATGAATCTTAATATTCCAACTTTAATGTACTCCGTCTCTCAGATGAAGACATGGTGCACCTGATTTGGTTTCCCTGCTGTTTTGGACTTGAATAACTATTAGCGTTTGGCATGTTGTCATTTGCATGATGATTGTGTTTGTGGTTCATTTGTTATAGTCACATCTGTTCTGCTCCATTTATATATTAAAGACTTAAAGTAGTTTTTCCAACTTGCAGGTGACAGCATCGGCATGGATAAATGACTTGAGGAATCAAATTGAGCAAACAAGAATTCTTAGTACTGTCTATCGTTCTGCTTCAGCATTGGGCTCTCGTCTCCCATCTATTGCCACTGCAAAAGCAAAAGTTGCAGGTGCTGGTGCAATTTTGCGACCAGTTTCAAATGGTACTCAGGTACCTTTTCTTTTCATTAAGCAAATTGATCCCTTTCATACGACTGGATATGATGTGATGAATTATCTAAAATAATTTAACACTTTGGCCTTGATTTCACTAGTCTATTTTATGAGCAAAATTATTGGGTTTGCTATCCGCTTCTTAAAAGAGAAATACTAACTTTTGGTAATGAACATAACTTGGAAGAATTAAATTTTGATATATTGAAATTCTTTTCTAGAGTTGGGGGTTCTGGCTATGTAAAGTGTTACTGCTCTACCACCTTATTTGATAACTATGTGTAACATTTTATTTGCTTCTACTTGATAATCTGAATTTTGAACAACTGCAGGTTGTGATGAAGAGGGCCCAGAGTATGGCTCAGGCAGCATGGACACGTCCCGCACTTAACCTTTCCTCTTGGTCATGCATGGGACCTCGTCGCCGATCCATGGCTGCTCGTTCTAATAACAAAGAAGAGGGAAGTTCTACCAAATCTTCAGGCTCTGCCAATGTAGAAAGTTCTGATCCACTTCTTCCATCACCCAAGAAGGATTCAAATGCAACTGCTGTTCAGAACATGGATCTTCCTGTATCTTCATCTGTAGGAGAGTGGTCTTCTGAAATTGAATGCTCTTGTGCATATGAAATGGGATCTAATACCAAGGGTGATGATCTAAATGAGAGAGAGGATGTGATGGACTATGATGGACCTGAGGATCAGATGAGCGAAGTGGAGTTGTGGCAACAACTGGAACATGAACTGTATGAAAGAAATGAAGGTGAGGAGGCTGATGTGGTAAAGGAGATTAAGGAAGAAGAAGCAGCCATAGGAGAGAACGTAATTGATGGTGAAAGCTTGAGTTCTGCACCAGAAATGAAAGAAGTTCACAGATTTTTCCCTCCAGGAAAGATAATGCATATTGTTATACTCCACTCTGATAGTGTGGAGTGTGGAAATGATGGTAGCCCAACCTCTGTAAGTTCAGATAATAGCCGGGAAGATGAAACTAAGATTGGGATTTTCCTAACTTCAAGGTCTTTATATAGTAAACTGAGACTTTCCCAGACCATGATAAGCGACCACTTCATGCCAGCTTATAGAAGGCAGATTGAAAGGCTAATTAAAGAACTTGAGGAGGAAGAATCTACTGAGGATCATAGAACACAAGTGGTAGTGTTATAGTCAAAGATGCTATTAAAATTAGACTTGTGTGTTTGCGCTGTACTGCAAGCGTTGGGTGTTTTGTTGTCCCATTGATCTTGGAACTGAGTCCCATAGAAGCAGCAATTTTGTTCGTTGCTGTAGCAGGGAACCACAGTTATGACAGTCTCCTGATATACTAACGGTCACCCTGATTGATTAAATGGAACTCACTCATCACTGGCTGCCTTTGAAGTTGATGTTGGTAGGGGAAATGTAATTGTAAATTGTTCGTCAATTCTCTGTGGTCTGTAAATAATAAATGGTAAGCTAACCGGGAAAAGTAAAGGTTATATTGATTCATTTTTTATTCGAATGAAATGATTTGCTGAATCATAGTCGTTTATACGTAATTGAATCTTTGGTTGCCTTCATGAATTCTATGATTGATGGTTTATAAAGGCAATGCTTTTGGTATTGTAAATTGTACTGGTTTGTCCGCTAGTTTGGTGAGAGGTTGCATATGATTGAAGTTTTGTTTTAATCCTATGTAATGTTTACGCCTCACCCCAATTCAACAGCAAAAAGCGAAGAAACAAAAGAAGCAATTAGACCCTGTTTGCCGTTGTATTTCAGAGGCATCTGAAGACAGATTCTGGGAAGAAATCATTTAGTAGTCTTAGTTATTTACACGGATTTTTATTAATTACGATTGTTATCTATAAGATTATACAAAGAAAATAATGCAAATGGTTGTTTGTTATTGAATTGATGTATTATACTACTTGTAACATGTAATATACAGAGAGTATTGAATAATTTTTCCATTTTAGGATACTGCTTTAGGATCAAACACAAGTAATTTAGAAACAAGAATCAAATAATCAAAATCGTTGCTAACCAGAATCGATTGAGTACGTAAAGCAGGAAAATATGCATCTTTTATTGAAAACTCATTTTGCTCATTAAATATCGCCATTGTTATTAAGCTGAAACTATAACTTACGGGAGGAATTATTATTGATGAAAGTAATGAGTATCCCATGTAAATAAATATTAGGGTTTAGTCATGAACAAAAGAGTTTATTAAAATTTGGCCTCGTCTGCTGTGGGAATCGTATCATCTGGAGAAGAAACATGGCATTTGTCCATCAAATTCATAGAAACTAAATTAAAGGAAGAATGGAAAAGAAGAATTCAAGTTGGAGGGGAAGAACTAGTATACATTCTTGAGCTAAGAACAATTCATTATCGACAATGGCTAAAATTGTAGCACCAAGAATGCCTGAATTTCTCAAATTTTAGAACTTCTTTTAGTTTTCATAGCGTTAAAAGTGATGCAGGTAAGTGGGGGACAATGTTCTAGATGATGCCTCCAACACTGCCATTACCCCCCTCGTTTTTAGTTTTTACTGGTTGATGATTGTTCTTTCCTGTTTTCACTTGTTCGTTTTCTTCATCGGCTTTGGCTTATTGTTTTTCTTCCTTTTCCTTCCCATTTTCCACCAATTCTTTACCTTCATTTTGACGAAGGAAGCTGGAGATGAGATTGTTGATGAACCGTTCCTCTCCCTCTCCACCACCACCAGCTTCGTCTGACTTAGGCACCCGATTTGCATTTTCTCACTGTTCAGCAACTTACCCGGTTCTCGGACTCGGGGGAGGGACAAGGGTGAAGATCAAGTTGTTGATAAGGCCACCACCACCTCTAGCTTCGTCATCTTCCATGAAAGTACTCTTTTCCTCTGTGTTCTTCTTCCCCAACCTTGTCTTCTTCCTCCTCTTCAACTTAGACAATGTCAGCTGCCTTTTCCTGACTATCTTCTAAAATCACTCAGCGGAGGAAAAAGCTCTGGACTTCTGTTATTCCGTCCTCATCTCTAGACTTCACGAGTTTAGTTTGGGTTGAAGATTCTATCTCTTCTTCCCTTGAACGAACCAAACAGAAATACTACTAGTTTAGGACACTTCAGAAAAGAAGCGAGATAGAGACTCGGGACTTCGTAGCCACCATGATCTCATTTCCTGTTGTCTCTACCATAAACTACTGCTTTGCTGAGTGAGTTAATTTTGTACTTTAGGGAAGGCACAAGTGTAAGAACGGTATCAACCATTTGGGATTGCCTGCGGAGCATTTTCTGAATTGCTATAGCTTTAACAGAGGAAACGAAGCTGAAGTCATTTTGTATTTTCAATGACTTCATATTTTGCTAACCTGACATGCCACCAGAACTGGAATGTACCTTACTATGTATGACCGCATGTTTAAGTCATTGCCCAGAAAATTGATGGTGGTAATTATCGTGGCTTCTAATTATGCAGTGTTATGCAGCATAAAACATAATATGTTCAACCATAATTAAGTCAATGAATCTCTGCCACGGTTGACAGCGAACATTAAACTATTTTTGTATCCTATATCTCATTCCCAGATAAAAAGACAACAAATGAGTACGATTTCCATATTCTCTCAAAGATATACATTAAGACTACTGTTTTGTGTTAAGCAGTTCATAGCCTACATTTGCAATGCTTGTAATGAGTTGTCTGCAGCCAGCAACCTTTGTTAGAAACAAGCACAATTGTGGAAGATTTTGAACTATTCAATACTACTGCCGTTTATGTAGGAGGAACAAAAAATTTGGCTCCTTTAAGATGAGGAAAAAACTCACTTCTTAATTGCTGGAAAGATGAACGGAAGACCTCCGCCACATTGAACCCGCACAATGTTACGCATATATTGTAGTCAACGACAGAGTGACAAAGAAACTTTGTATTTGAGAATTATACTAGGCAACTAGCATCCAATCAATGCAAAGAAATAATAGGCTAACCAGTTGTTAAACAACTTGGATTGCTATATTCATGTTTCTGACTAATCTTTCTCTCCTTCCCCCCCGGCCAAGTCCCCCTCCCCAAAAAGATTACTCAACAAATCAGAGAGTGTATGTGAGATAGTAATTATACACAATTGAGGCATGCCCCATTGATTTTTCATGACCATTGTCATTCGATAATAATCTTTCTTTTTCTTCGAGAAGAAGATAAAAACAGGTTATAAGCATTACTTCCACGGCTGTGCAAGCATGAAAGGAAAAAAAAAAAATTCATATTCTGGAATGGAAAACCGAACAAGAAGTTGAACAATAAACACGAAATCAACCAGAGGTATATCAGAAAGACAAGCCCATATTAGTAGACACTAAAGGAATCTTCGCAAATGCTAAGGAACAACGAAGGCACTTTTGTCACTTGATATATGCCAACCCTGATATATACATTTTGTGTCTTTTATATTACTTTTGATGTCTACATAGGAATAACATTTGGCTGTGCCCAAGTGGCTCCTGTTCTTTTTTGATGCTAAGTTGAAAGCTACCAAGCATGTAACCATAGAGCAATAATATTACTCAACAATATTATGTATTATTATGCTTCTAAACTTATATTTAATAGTGATCAATATGCTGTAATGATGCATTTATGACATCCAGATTCTTGCAAAGATACTCATTGAAACTACTATCTGTGGTAATGCAAGACTATACAAATTTGATAACCTACATTGGCAAGGCTTATAAAATCATCGGCGTGCCCTTGCTTGCAACCTGCAACCTTTATTAAGAACAAACATAAGTGGGAAATAAATTCATAAAAAAAGTGGCAATAAATACAATACAGTCTTACCAATTAATATGCAGAACTTAGATAAAAATGATGCTATGTAGATCTGTTAGTTTAACCAAAAAATGCAGCCATCTCAGCTCTCTTTTCTGCCAGTTTCTTCTCTGCCTGTTTGGAAAGTATTGCAATAAGATCATCCTTCACCTTTTTTACAATTTTATCAAAGCCAGGAATTGTCCTCTCCATTTTGTTGTACACCCAAGTGTTAAGAGGATCAAATACCCTATACGATCTATGCAAATAATCAAAGCACATACAATTTTATGTTTACACCAAGGCAAGCTACAGGAATGCAACAATTAGGCAAAAACCAAGGTTGCTCAGGCATATGCTAGTAGTATGTTGGGAGCATCTGATAAAACTATATGATATTTGAAGTCCTGTTAGGAAAGAATGGTTTCAAGAGAGATCTAGCAGAGGGGTAGTTAGCAGTTGACTTCGGCTTGGTTGGTTGTTCGATTAAGGGAGAAATGAGAAGCAAGTCAGGAGGTGAAGGTAACACACCTTCTTCTAGTGTAGTAAGGGGGTGAGGGAAATAGAATTGAAATATAAAACAGAAAGAGTTAAATTAATGAGGCAGATCATAAATATGACAATTCCAAAACCAAAAACCAAAACACATCTAAAAAAAGGGAATCCAAACACTATGCTCAGATTAAATGCATAACATAACGCCCTTGTTCCAGTGTCTGATGTATGGAGGACCAGTAGTGAATGAACCAAGTGGTTCACAGTACTAATTGCCATTATATGTTATTTGATCCATTGCTTGTTCTACGCTTAGAACTTCCCATGGCCTTAACCCGGGAATAACTTCAGCCAACTGCAGCCTACCTCACACGAACAAACCACCCCCCCCCCCCCCCCCCCAAAAAAAAAAAGAAGATGAAACAGAGAAAAGGAGACGGCTTAGCCATTAGTATAAATTAGCGAATATGGTAATTTTGGATGTGATACAACAAGAAATAGAAAGAAAAACAGTTCTTCTATATTTTTAACAGTGACCACACTATCAACATTTGCATACCTAAGATCTTCGGGAATGTATTTATTGGGCATGTGGTCCTCCTCCAAAATAGTAGTCAGTTCAGAGCCACTAGCCCAAAGAAAAAGGGCATGACTAGGAATCCGAACTCCTGGCCAAATGCCACCATTAGCTTCCAATACAGCTAAATCACGCCTCTTGCTTTCTAAAGCCTCTTCTTGGAGCTGCTTATAAGTCTTCTTTTCAAATCCCTTGAGAGGAACCCATGGTGGTATACCTTTCTGTAGTTTGTGGAGGAAAGCTGTTGCTGCTGCAGCTAACCTAACTAAAAATCACCAGAAATTACTTTTTCATAAACACAAAAGTTAAGGCTTGCACACTTGGTTTAATAAATTATAATCTTTGACACTTTAAAGCTTGAAAGTTGTTCAAGAGCATTCAAAAACTTCTGGACATACATTGTCTTCCATGAGTTTTCTTGGAATTAAGAATGCATTCCCCTCCAAGAAGAATATATCTCAAAATAAAGGGAAGAGTAAGAAGACCTAACATTTGATACCATTTAAATTCCACTGGCTTTTCCTGTGATGTATTTCAAAAACAATTACTGAAATTTTATTGAAGATAGTTTTCATCTATATTCAAATCTTTATGTTGTTATAATAGAGAAGGTTTCAAAACACTTTCTGAGGGTCCGTGTTCTTAGTCTGACTGAATAATAACTGGTAAAGGGCAAGGCCATATACCATACAAGATTGCACACCTAAGAGGAATAGTTCCTTCCTTCTCAATGATCTCATAAGAACCTATTTTGTTTCTTTTTATTTGTAAGTGTAGGAAGAAATGGCCTAAAATAAGACATGTGCCCTTTAACCTGATATCATTCTCCTTCCGTGTGTCTAACCTCAACTCCACAAAAAACCAAGTGTGCTAAATGACCTATTTTAAAGGAGAGTATGTTACATTTTCTATCTCAACCTTCATAGAGCATAGTACCAATTCTTTAAGCTGTCTCAAAGCATTTACAGGACAAATTAATTTTAATTTTCTAATTCCTACACTGAAAAACTGCTCAGAAATAAGCCACAAGTTATCAGAGACTATTAAAATAGGAAAGAATGAAACATAACAGACCTTCCTATGCAGCAATTGCACGTTCTAAGCCATAAACCATGTGGATTGGCACCCATTCATCCATATCCTCACCCCAAATGAAAGTATTCTTATCAATAATCCCAGCACCCCAGGCAGTTTCAAGGGTAATCAGCTCCAATGGTCCTCTAGTATGACCCAGCCGATCCTTATAGTACCATCCACCACTCCTCATGATAACTACAACAATAAAAATGTGAAAAAACATCATACAACGAAAAGCTAGCACAGAAACAATGAGGGACATACTACATCAAATGCTTATAGTGATATAACAAAATCTTCAATGAACGAGGACGGCAGGGTATCTCATATTCAACTTTCATCTCTCATCGTAATTAATTTGCATGCATACCCAATTTTATACATCCCTTCTAGAGAAGCTTACTATAAACACCCATAGATTCAAGAACACTTATTATCCAAGTACGTGAAATGACTATAATTTTCAGGATACACACTTACAGCCATAATACCGTTTCTCAAGTCGCTTATACCCAATTGATTGAGCAACATCAATTGGCCGACCTGGCGGGTAGGGTCTCTGCTTAAAGGCCCACAGCCCAAAAAAGAACTGTCTTGCAAAATCCCAGAACTTATCATCCGCCTCTTTCTTCGTCTTTTGAGACTTCCTTGGCATAGGTCGCCCGTCAAACCCAGGCACATGTGGCAGCGCTTTCCAGAGATCCCAATCCTCTTTGTGATAAGGTCTTTCATTCTCCTTAAGCTCCATTTCATTGATCTTGTCTGCAATTTCCTCAGCCCTGACCAGAAACTGCACGACAGGGCTACTCCAAAACCCTTGCCAGAACTTCTCGTTCTCTCTTATTTCCTCCTCAGCGGGGTTTTCCTTCTTTTCGAATATTGGGTCCTCGTTTAAGATCTTTTCAACTTCTGGGGTGTGTCTATAGTGGCGTAAATTCTCACATTCCCAAAAAAACTGGTTCACCATTTTCCTCTAATAGCCGGGTTCATCCTTGGAATTTTTGGGCTTTCTTCTGAAGATGTTAGGGACGTTTATGGCAGCGAAACTAGGAGAATTCAGTGGTGTTACGAGGAAATATGAGTTGGAGTAACCGAGAAGGTTGAGAGGAGGAATAGAATTTGGCGTCTTTCTGAACCAGTTTTCAAAAGAGTTAAAGCTAGTAGAAGCCATGATCGAATACTGAGCCCAAGAGACGATTGACCCCGCATAAAAGTTTTACACACCAACACATTCAGACAGAGAATTGTCCGAAATTGATGCCACAAATGAAAAACTGCAAAACCCAAGGAAATGCAGAGTGTCTTCAGGTGCACAGGAATTAGAAGCAAAACCCGGAATCCAGAAAAGAAGTTCGACCGAAGCTCAGACAAGAAGCTAAGCAAGAAAATGATGACGTTGAAGATAAAAAAGCTAACCACTTTGGTGTCTTCTCGTCACTACTGAAAGTCAGTTATCAATGGCCTGCTGAACTTAGCGTCAATGTCAGAAAGTAGACAGTCGAGAAGAACCGAGAGGCATGTAAAACCCTTCGACGAGGGGAGTGACATAACTCCGGGGTTTTAGTCTCAAAAGTAAGATACTCCATTGTTCGCAAGACATTGTCATACACATCTAACAGAAATAGATCTCAATTTGTTATTGTGAATGTTGCATGTTAGTACATTCATATGCATGCCATATGAATTAAAAATTTTATTATTATATTTTATTTTTATTTAATGTTTATAATATAAATTTTATATTATTAATTTTATTAAATTTTAAAAAATTAACTTAATAAAACTATAAAAATCAATAGAGATTATATGTGAGTTTAAAAAGAATTGTATTATAATAGGTTTTTTATCCATCAATACGGGTTGATATGAATATTAGATATTTAAATTTTTTATGTATATTATCTTAATTTAATTTAAGTTATATATATAAAAAAATTTTATTTAAAATTATTTTAAGTTATTCATATAAAAGTTTTCTTTATCTGCAATTTATTTATCTAATGTTATATATTATATTGCATTATATAAATGTAACAGCAAAAAATAATAAAAAATAAAAATTAATATTCAGTTATTATATGTAACAATATGTGCCAGTAGGAACAGAGCTGTCCTTTATGCGATTGAATAATGGGCTTCTGAGTTGGCACTTGGTGAATTTGGGCCTTAGTGGATCCAAGCCATCCTCCTTGTATGGGTAGAAGTGCAAGATCCACTAGATTCCTTTTCAGTAACAACACCCCAGAAAAACAGAACGCTAGATTTGTAGCATGTACATCCAGAACGGGCGTCTGTTCAAAAACGATGCATAAACCGATAATGCCAAATGCCCCTGACACTTCCATAATGAAATGGGAGATGTCACAGTACAAGATAGCAGCATTAGTTAGGGTAAGGGTCCTGTCAAAGTGCAAATGCGTGGCGGCAGTTTTTGATAGCTGGTATTGGTACGTACGCTTCGCCCGGAGATACTACAGATACTTCGACTAAAATAGTTATGTGAGTTACGGTTTAGCCTCTGCAAGATGAGATGTTATTTTCTCTTAACAGATTTCTGCATAGTTATTGTTGGACCAAGTTGCAGATGGAATAAATCTCAAGTCCTTTCTATTCATACAATGTGGTGGGTCTCAGACTCAGTACTTCATTGTAGAGAACAGATTAGGAAGAGAAAAGAGGAACTGCAGAACGATACCCACTTCCAAATAGGAGAGCATGCTGAACCCAAATGCCATTTAGCTCACATCAATATTTAGATGGAGGAAAGCTCAAGTCCTTTCTCTTCTTACTGTTAAATATAAAAGGCCATTTTTGGATCTTCACACATGCAATCAAGCTTAAGTTGATCGATTCTTGGCACCTACAATATATATGTGGGTCTCACAGCTGCATTATTATGGATGAACAAGCTAGCAAGATAGAAGAAGAACTGCAGAGCAATACCCTTTTCCAAATCAGTCCCTCTAATATTACTTGTCACTTTATCATTATCCTCTCTCCAACGTACCATGCTTATATACTTTGGTGACGCTCTCATCACTAAGTGAGATCTCTCTATTTGTGACATTATCGTCTCTTACAAAGATCGGTTTTATGGAAGTGTGCAGCATAATATGACTATATGTCATGGAATCTTTTCATTCTTTTTTGATGTAGAATTTGTTGTGATTTAGATTTACAATAATTTTGCGTAAAATTATTAAATTTATTAAATTTTGTAATTTAAATTATAAATTTTAATAAATTTAATATTTTAAATTAAAATTTGTAATAATTTAATGTATTTGAGTTTATGAGAATATATTTTACCTTCCAAAGAGTATGCATGCTGAATCCAAATGCCATTTAGCTCACATCACCATCAAACAGTCGTACAAATTTGGTTTGAATTTAATGAAAAGGTATACTTCCAGATTTTTTTTTTTTAAATTTTTGTAAAGATATTTTTTACGTTTTAAATGAAAGATTAATTTTTTTAGAATAAAAATTATAAATAATAATTTTTTTTAATAAAAATAACTTTAAATTTAAATTAATATCAATAAACTGTTTAAAAATTTTTTAAACAATAATTAATTTTTACTATCCCATCTTCTTATCAATGATATATTTTCCAACTTGATATTACATGTAGAAATGCCAGCTAACCAGGCAATTAATATGCCATTTATCATGGAAAGTACCAATCCCCAAGATGTTATAATTCATTATAATGTGGACGCCATGACTTCGTACTTTGTGGCTCATTAAGATTTCAGGCTGATTTTTCATTTTGAAAATACCATCTCAACAACTTTCTGGTGTGTCTAAACAGAGGCCACTGCCAATTGTACAGTCATATAAGAAGACCTCCATTGCATGCATCTATCACCATTTTAGCACTCATGGCAACTGTCGTTTGAACAGAAGAAAAATAATGAATGGTACTATACAGGCGAAGTGGAGTAGTGGTGGTCCACGTAAACCTCTAATGCTGCCATTCAATGCTCTTAATATGGAACCGTAAAGTATAAAATATCTACAATCTGTTTTTTTTTTTTTTTTACCTTTTTTTTGTATAGGCAATTCAATCTTTCTACCCTAACAAGCCAACATCAATAATCGAGTTGGGGTTCTTTAGTCTTTAAAATGTAATTTAGTTATCTGTTTTTTTAATTTTGGTATATTAAACTCTTACAAAATTCAATCGAACTATTAAAACTCTTTTATTTGTTAGAATATATTTTTGTTTTGTTTAATGTTAAAGCCTTGATTTGTCTAAATTAAAAGATAGAGGATTAAATTATAATTTTACAAAAGATGAGGACCAAAAATACTAATACTTAAATCTTTTTCACATTAAATTTTGATCACTCTGTCTAAATTGTGCACTCAAAATTGACCTTTCTCACCTGAAGAAAGAAAATCAGAAAGGATATCTGAACAGTAAAAAGCACGGCGAAGAAGAAGATGAAAAAGACTAAAAGCACGCATCCCTGCGACTTCGTGTCCTACAACAGCCCTTCGTAAAGGATCACCCTGTCTCTTTGTGGTAGTAACTAAGCAAAGCATCCCTGTACAACTTTGTTATCAAACTATCAATAACATTCTTATATAAATTTTTTTTCAAAATTTTTAAAAATATTCCTAATTTTATTAAAAAAAATTAGTTAACAGTAAATATTTTTTAATAAGAATATTTTAAATTTAAATTTATTTTAATAAATTATTTCGACATAATTAATTTTTATTGCATTAAAGCCTTGTTAAAAATATTTTCCCAACTCCTTTCGCAAATTTTTAATTTCAACCCACCACCCAACACTTGCCAACTGCTTGTTTTGTTCCTCTCTATCTTTGCCGTTTTTCGTCCAATCAACCAAAATGTTGGACTAAATTACTCAGAACAACCTAGATTAATTAAGGAAACCTTCTTAACTGAATCATTAAGACAATCTTTAGCGTGGGCTCCACTTTGTAATTAATTAAAGAAACGATAAAAATGAACTATGATTGACATTAAAGCATATACTAAAAACGTGTGAGGTCATAATTAGTTTATGACCAACTAATTTAATCTTGTTCTCCTTGCTGTTCTTTGATGAGATCAACTAACCAATTATTAACATGATAAGTGTGTGACACGTAAGTCATCATAACATTTATGAATTCCTTGCCGTAAAGGCAGGTGAGTATAAGAGAAAAAAAAATTAAAAATAAAATAATTAAAAATAAAATTTATATGTTAAATTATAAAAAAAGTAAAAAAATTATAAAAATTAATAAAAAAACATTAAAAGATTCAAATTTTATTATGCTTAAGATATCAAATTAGTTATTATTAATTAGTTAATCAATCACATCATCCACTGTTGACTACCAACGGGGATCGTTACTATCCGTAGAAGTAGAAAATAAATGGTTGAAACCAAATTGGTTTGGTTGACCTAAACCGAGCATATCCACTTCGAAAGGAACAAATATTTAAATAAAGCTGCCTAAAAACAACTTCCTTTTCTCATTAAAAAAAAGATTGTATTTGAACGAACGTGTTCTTATAGCATAAGAAAGCACAAGATGAATTGTTTATTATAAAAAAAATTAATCGTATAAATATTTGTTATAAACTATAAAAAAAGTGATTAACAATTTATAAATTTGTGATAACACACGTTTTCTTTTTTTCTTTTTATGAATGGACGTTGACTTTCATTTTAATTTAAGTTTAAAGTGTTTATATATAACTATAATTGGCTGTAAATAAAATTTAATTGACTTAAAAATATTCCTATGAAATAATTAGAAGGTGACCCATTTTTAATAAGAGGTGGCATTAAGGTTAATTTTTAGGAAAGACAATTGAATTATCTCATTTTTAGTGAAAAATTGATCAAATAATTTTAATTTAATGGAAAGAGGTAAAGAAAAATAAAAAAATATTTTAAAAAATAATTAAAAGTGATATTTAATTAAATAATCTTTTCAAAAATTTAATTTTAAATAAAATTTAATGATATTATTTAATTCTTATAACTGACTGAATTGATAGGATAGGGTTCTGTTTATTATTATTATATTTTTAAGAGAAAAGAAAATAAAAGTTGACTCTCTTTTATTAGTCTATTTCTTTTAGCAGATAAAAAAAATATTCAAATTTAGTAATGGTTGGATTTGGAAGTTCGAAAGTGTTCATGTCTAATTCTATGTGAGAATGCATCTCCATGTTCAAACCATTAGAAGACTTTGTTTTAATAAGGGGAGGAAAGAACAGTAGCAGTCTCCTTCAAACTACAAGAAAATGGCAATAAGCATTCATCAACCTAATAGCAACAACACTCCTGCATTCTTCACATGCCGTATTGGTATTGGTCAGAAACAAGGGGTCCTTGCCATGTGAACCCGTACATGTTCCCACGCCAGAAAATTTAATGCCCTCCTAAGCAAAGCAGTAAATTGATGCAGCTGCAATACAAATATAATATGGTTGATGTTATAATATATTAATTAAATAATAAATTAATTACTATTTATATTGTAATATTGTAAAGAGCAATTATAGTAAAAATTTATATAAATAATAATTTATTAATAATTAAATATATTTTATAATTTATGTCGCGTGATATAAAAGAATATTGAATTGAAAACAAACTGCATGGAGGGGAAGATTGGAACAATTCATTGGTGGGTTTGTCCCATGATGCAGTCTTGGCAAAAGGGACAAAGGCTGCGTCTGTGTTTGTGTAAAAGTGGGAGTCCCTTTCACAACCGATAATGTGATGAAACCCCTCTCTTTAATTGGCATAGCAGCGTTTGGTCCATTCATTAATATTTACTTTTAGGCACAGAATATAGACAACCCCACATTATAATTCGACTGCCACTGGTGGGTGAGTTTTCTCTTTTGGCATTGGAAATCAGATCCATGAGGGATTGCCAACAAGCTGGGCATCTCCTTGCGCTTTGATACCTAATAATAATGGATGTGGGGGCAACTAGCTAGTGTGGTTGCGTAGGAAACACCACTGCTTCTGCAACAATCCAGCCCAGTTATTAAAGGCGTGAAAATTTCTTCTTTGGCACTCTGCATCTGCATCTCCTATATGTGTTATCAGTCACTTCAGTCATCCAACTAATACAAACAAAAACAATTATTTGGGAAGTAATAGGTCTTATGAAAATGGACACATTATTATTAAGAAAATGGTATAGCTACGAAAGCGGGGTTATAGAAGACATACAAAGTGATTTTGGACTATTAGATTTAGTATATTTTATAATTTAATTTATAAAATTTAAGAAAATAAATTATTTAAAATATTTAAATATAATTTTTATAAGTTTTAATCTGTTATTGTGATAATAAAAAAACTGTTATTATTATATAAAAGGTTAATCATGTGTTTTAGATTAAATACTAGTGAATCCAAATAAATTGTGCAATTTATTGAATTTTATTACTTAATTTATAGAATTTAATAAATTTAATTATTTAATTATTTTAAATATATATTCAATATTATTTAATTTATCAAAATAACAATAACAAGACTCTAGGTTTGGTCCTACATTTGTACATGGAGTGTCTGTATGTTTTTGGAATTTAGAGGAGTTGTCACACCCAGAATAAGAACACCTCGCCAAGTACGCAAAACAGAACCAAGAGAATAATTAGCCACATGAATAATACCATTTCTCCTCCCAAAAGGAAAGGTTGACACATAGTTATACAGACAAAGAGATATATACGATCTCTATGAGGAGAAAGTAATCCCATTTATCATTAATTTCTTCAACTTAATTGTAGAAAACACTGAAAAGAAATGTGATTATTCGATTCCAATATACTTTTCTTTAAACTAAGAGACTTGATAACTTTGCATCCCCAGTATCATCCACTAGCAATGGCATTTTCAATAGCTAATTTAAAATACTATTTCTTATATATATATATATATATATATATATATATATATATATAATGGTCAGATTCAGTCTTTAATAATTCGATAAACTTGTGAGTATCTTGTCTAACAAATTGTTTTTTTTTCATCATATAGGTATATCTATTGTTTACTTTAAGATCAAATAATTTAATTTATATTGGATTTTTTACTTTGACTCTAGAAAAAAGAAAGTTAAACATACATGTTAGGTGATATTAGGAAATATTCTTAATTTCTAAAAGTAATTTATGATGTAAATTTTTTTTTTCATACTTATAAATCGACACTCATTCTCTTCAATAATTGATGATAAATAACTCTTAATATTTTTTTAAAATAAAATATAACAATATTGAGCATTTTTCTCTTCATGATTTCCTTAAAGAGAGGATGGTAAAGGATCTTATATTTTCTACAAAGTTAAATTTTGAATTGAGACATTACCCAACCTTCTTTCGTGGGTGGAAATGAGTTGAGCCAATTTAACTTGACAATTGTCTCATTGAACCAAACTTATAAACCAAATGAGTTAAATTTAAGTTTACAATTTAATTTATTGAGTTAATTTTGATGTAAATGAGCTAAGCTCATATCAAATTATAGCTCATTTAAATTTCACCACTTATACATGTGAACTATTAAACTAAGTCAAGCTACTGTTTGGGTTAAGATAATTGGCTCACATCAAATATGAACTGAGTCATAAGCTGAACCAAATTTAATTAAACCAAGATTGTGATAACCTCAGCTCAACTCATTACCAATCCTAGGGCCCCTCTTAAGTTACATCTAGAGTTTTGAATAATTTGTTTTGGAGTACAATCCCACCTTTGGAAAAACCATGAGCTTTGACAATGTTGTTGATCAATTCCTGAAAGGTTGATGTAGTTCATCACTATTGCTGCTATTTAATTAAAAAAATTCAAATAAGAATAGTCATATATAGGTATATTTAATAATATAATAACACGAATTATCATCTTGCAATTTATTTTTTTAAAATGTTAAGTTTAAATATAATACTTTATTTATGTGTTAAATAACTTATTATTATTTTATATAAAAAGAAATAATAATAATAATAATAATAGTGACAACAAATTGCTATATTAAGGCCATTGTGTTCAATGTATTGCCTTCTACCTACCATCCCAACTTGTATAAGTGTTATTCAATTGACCATTGTGCAAAGCCACATATAATAATTCTAAGTTGAATTTGGACCAATTAAGTACTAATCAGCCGGTTTTGGTCCTGTATGTGGTGCATGTTAGGAAGCAGCTTAATGAGGAAATCTTGCAAGCCTTGCCTTCTTCACATGTTTGGATTTACACGTGGCACCTTGGTATTGCTTCATTAATAAGTAAACTTTTGGGGTCCAAAAAAGAAATTGACGTAAAAAGGAATACTTTGCCCCAAACCGCACATATTGGTTAAGAATATACTCACTACATGATAATGCTTAGCTGGCAATCCAATAATCAACGGCCAAAAATTCACATGGTAGAAAATTATTGCTGACGTGAATTATATAATATTTCACTCTTTATACTTTAAAGCCTCAATCATTGGGCCTCTTTCTCTTACCACCATTTTCTCTCTCTGGCAAGGTTTTTTTCTGCGTAGTTGCTCGTTGCCCACTATTCATTTACAGTTGAGTGCGGGATTCTGTGGAGGAGAAACAAAAAGCAATCTCTTCGTTTGTTCATTTGAGATTTTGGTTTCTTCAAAGTTATCACCTTTCACCCATAAAAGAAATAGTTTGTTTAGTTCTTGAAAGAGGTTGAAGAAAGCAAGAGCGGTATTTTGGAATAGAAGCTTCTCTCAAATGATTTTCATGTCTGAGATTCTGTTTGTTGGGAAAGAAAACATTGAGGAAGGAGAGTGGGAGAAAGAGAGATAGGAGGAGAAGAACATCCCGCTAGCAGAAGTAGAGAAAGATAAAGAAGCGATTTGATTTATTTTGATCTGCTTCTGCTGGTAATTGTCACCAATTTTTTTGTTCATTTTTATTTTCGAATCACAACCCCATATTTTTCTTGATCATGAATCATGATGCACTGGGTTCAATTGCTTTTCTAAAAAAGTACCATGCTTTTCTTGCATTCAGAAACAGTTTTTGGTATAGATTCGCGGAGGGTAAGAACCCGGTGAAAATTGTGTTTGTTGTCTTGCTTTCATCATTGAGACTAAAAGGAAATTGTTCGTTGAAAGAGGAATTCATAATTTTATTGTGTTTTATAACAGACATCCACTGTTGGGGTTATTGATCTTGTGAAAACCATATTCATATTGAAGCATATTATTAGAAGGCTTTTCTTCCTTTCTTTCTTTTTGTTAATCCCATTTCTTGGCAACCAAACATGAAAAATCTGTGTTTCCAGAGTCATTTGCAGAAAGACGTTAACTTGTGTGATTCTTATTTCTTCACTGGGTGATTGGCAATGTCTGCAACTATGATCAGCGATCCTGTGGTCATATCGGCACCAGAAACTCAACCAGTATCTACCATATTGGTTGCACATAATGAAGTTGAATTTGCTGTCTGTGACTGCTGTGGGCTAACAGAAGAGTGCACCCCAGCCTATATAGAACGAATCCGAGAACGATACCACGGCAAATGGATTTGTGGGTTATGTGCTGAAGCTGTAAAAGATGAGATTATAAGGTCAGAGAGGCTTGTTAGCGCAGAAGAGGCAATGACAAAGCACATGAACTTCTGCAAAAAGTTCAAGACTTCAGGGCCTCCTCCAAACCCAGCAGTGCATTTGATTTCGGCTATAAGACAGATTCTTAGGCGGAGTTTGGATTCTCCTAGACTATTAAGGTCCACACCAAGTTGTCCCACTAAGACTAACACAGAACTTTGTCGTTCTGGACTTACTAGGTTTGAGAGCTGCTCCTCTACTCTCTCTGGTTCATGAATCATGAAGGCATGGGAACAGTTGGGGAATATAACAGGAAGCGACAATGGCATTCTGTATGTGGTTTGGATAAAAGATGGAAGGGACGACTGAAATAAAAAAATCAAACAGCTAAAGTTTAAAGTAGATGTTCCAAATTGTAGTTATCTAGTGCAGAACCCTTCAATCTGTTGTTAGAATTTAATATAATTCGCTCAAAATTTTGCTTCGCTGAGATAAGTTGCTTTGGTTTTCTGTTCCATTTACTTCTCTAAAACCGTGTTGAGAATTGAAGGCAACCATTCACAGTTGGTGCAGCAGGAGAGAATATTGGACCAATGCCATATTTGTTTTTGGAATTCTGCAAATCTTAAATTTGATTGTGAAATTGAATTAATCTTGTTTATAATCACATTGATTATATTCGTTGAAAAGTACAAAGAAAAGAAAAATCTATATTTGAGTACCCAAGCCGGCATAAATAAGTAATCATTGATGGTGAAAATATCAAATTGGCCTGTCTGATTTAGCCTCCGAGTGCAATGAACTATGCAGCTTCTGGATTTTCTTCTAATTTTGAGTGAAGTTGCGCATTTCAAGGTGACCGTGTCCTCTTGTGTTATATTTTACCAAAGAAAAGACAAAGAAGAAAACAATGGGTAGTTGAAACAATCATGGATAGAAACCAGAAATCTTTGATTCTATGCGCTGAGTTGCCATGAGCACTCTTAAATGACATTCTTAAATATTTAAAAGGGGCATATCATGGGTGCATATTACTTTCATGGACTATATCCACCCACCACCCTCACCATGTATGACAAAGAGTGCAGAACCCAATTGACTATAATTATCTAGGCCTATCTAGCAATTTTTTTTTCACCAGGTTCTGGTATATCTTCTGAAAAATTTATGGCTGGGGTTCTTGAGTATTTACACATAGTAGATAAAAGAAAATGCCAGCTTGAGTTCCAATGAGAGGTGAGGTATGCTTGTACACTTTCCCCATCTGAACCAATAATAAACGAAATTTTATCTCAAACTGGATTAAACGACGCGATTCTATTACAAATCAAATATTTGGGTGTGTCACTTAACAGTCCAAATCCCTAAGAACGAAATATATAATTTACACGGGAATGAAATTCTCAAAACCTTTTAAGCTTTTGATCCTCTAATGACACATCAGACGTGGGGAATCTTGTCTTCCAATCTAGATACTAACTAGCTGTAAATTGAGCCATGACTTGGAAACAAAAGAATATGGGTGACTAGAAATGATACAATTAGGGGCCAACAAGCATGATTGTGCCTTAGAAATATGGAAAGTGGTTGGACAGTCTCATGCTTTGCTATTTAAAAATTTGAAGCTTTCTTCAGATCTCTCTGGTACCGCACACGAGTGATGACAACTCAGGTTTGAGGCATTCTGAAATCGATGCCAGAGAGAATTGCTTTTCTGTGACAGAGTACAGAATGTTCAGGATGCATGGTTGTATGTGTCAGGCGGTCCTTAGCAGCTCCTAATCCGAAGGGAAACAAACAGAGAGAAACAGGACTGTCGCCCCACATAGTCCCAAATGAAACCAACTTTCTTGAATTCCAAAGAATTTGTCATCGTATAAAACAACACTAACTGCAGAAGTAGAGAGCACATTTAGCAGCATTGGCTTCTTCTTAGGATAAGTAAGAAACGGGTGACTGAATCAGTTGCTGCAGTCTTACGTAGTTGCAAGTGACTCAAGTTTCTTGTGTTCTAGAGAACTTGTCATCATGTGAAGAAGGTTACTCTGTTCCAAGCAACAGTTGGTGACTTGAAATAACATTAACTAAAGAATTAGAAGCAATCTACATTTGAAAATTTTCTGCGAATTTCTTTCAAGTACATCTACCACATGCTGCGGGTTCCAAAGCTTGGACATAACAGCCTCATTTTAGTGCAATTATTCTATCTCCATATTTTTATTTTTATTTTTATATCATTTTTATTTTATAAAATTTAAGTCATTAAATTTATTAATTAAACTATTCATAATTCATTTTTGGTGTGTTAAAAAATTAATTCTTAAATGATGCATATGTTAAAGATATAAAAATAAAATTATTTTAAAATTTTTATCTAATAATTT
This sequence comes from Dicorynia guianensis, assembly GCA_037013595.1. Classification (NCBI taxonomy): domain Eukaryota; kingdom Viridiplantae; phylum Streptophyta; class Magnoliopsida; order Fabales; family Fabaceae; genus Dicorynia; species Dicorynia guianensis. Next base: position 32,849,659 of record JASUAB010000014.1, read on the forward strand.
AAAATTTTAAAATAATTAATTTTTTAATATAATATTAAAATATCATTACCTCTATTGTTACAAAAGAATCCTTATGTGAAAGAATACATAAGTAATATAATATAAAAATTATTCATAAATGTTTATTTAATAACTAAAATTTCTGAAATAACTTATTCACATCATGTACTTAAAAAGAAAAAAAAAAAAGAGATTTTAGACTAGAAAATAGTTTAGCAATTGGAAAAGTGTTTGGTATTGGTTCTTGTAACATTAATATAAACTATGGATTTTATTCAATATTGCTAGAGGAAATACTGTACAAAGATGGAAAATTTTATTTCTTTCACGAGAAAAAAAAAAAATTTTGGGACAAAAGGATTAGCTTCTCCACGTTCGCTAGCAAGTGGCAGTCGTACAGGGAAATTTCTCGACAACAACGGATGTATTCCTGTCTTGTCAAGCTTGATGAAACTGAGCGGGATGTGAGTGGATATTCTCACCAGCTAGGATGATAGCTAATATAATATAAGAAAATTGACTATCTTTTTCTTTGAAAAATGGCGGGTAGTTTCCTCTTTGTATCAACGTCTAAACCACCCCAGCAAGCATCCACACGCACCCACCAATTGTATGTTCTGTTCTTCATACCTTTCTTGGAAAGCAGTCTACCAAATTCTGGAATAAAATAAAGAGATCTTTCACATTGTTCTATAGGGAGTAACGATTAATAGTATAGCAACTTCATTAAACAAGTGGATAAAGAGCTAAAACAACCCAACGGGGGAATCTTATTCTGTCTTACTAAGCTTTTGCATTGTTTAAAGCCAAGTGGGGCAATAATTGGAGGAAACTTGGGTCATTCTAACTTGCTCCCGTGATCTGAGGGTGTCAGCAAGTATATGCATTGTTTAAAGGCACGTTGCGTAAAGGAAGTAAGAGTGTACAGTAAAAGAAAAATAAATATGAAATTTTAAGAAAGAAATAAGTATTTAAAAAAAGAATTTACATATTAAATTTAAATATAAAATAAAAAATACAGAAAAAATATTAAAATTAATAAAAATGAAATCTGTGATCATATATTGAACTTTATGAGAAAACTAGCTTCCAACTTATAACAAGATGCATCCAAACCTATTTGATGCTTATACATTTCATTATAGGGCTTTGGAGAGATAAATTTTGCCTTAACCCGGTGACACCTTTCATGAAGAATTCACTAAACACCAATTATGATATGTGTGTTGTGTGAAAGAAATTATATAAGATGATGATAATAATTAGAATTTGATTTTAATATGAAAGTGTTACATAATAGAATAATGATGGAAACTCGCTTATGGTTAAAAAAATCTGGCAATATTTTATTGATATAGTAGCATGTGATTGATTGATAGGGTAGAATTTTGTATATTATGGATAATTTAATTAAATTTTTTGGTACAAATGTGACAAAGAGGATCTCAACTTAATCTTCTTTTAATAATATCCAAACCACTCATTATTAAACCATACATAATAACTTAATTAAATTAAATTTTAGTCATTCAATCTATTGTAAGCGTAAAAAGTTTAACATTACCCATTAATTATGTAATATCATGTCCTACCAACCTCCAATATTGACAATTCCCAACTTTATAACATATTAACACATGGGATCATGTGTGTCAATATTGGAAAAAAAATCCATCTAATGATATGCTAATTGATTGATGATTACACTTTACAATAAAAATAAACTAAGATGTATAGAATCCTCTTATATTAAGATCTTTTGTAAATAATCATCTTATACTTTTAATTTTTATAGAAAATTATCATAAATTTATAAAATATTATAATATACTTATTCTGTCTATTTTTTCATCTAAACAATAACAAAAATCTCAAAAAATGGTTAAACCCCAAGTTGATCAATATGAATAACTCTATTATACTTTATCATTAATTTCATTGCACCTTTTTAGCTTTTACACAAGTTGCAATTAACTCTTCTTAGCTTTTCACGAATTGCAAATAAACCTCTTAGGAATTTCAATTTTTGAAGGGTGTTTTAGAAATTTCTCATTAGTTAATTTGAACTTTGACAACATTTTTTTATATTTTTGGACAAAAAAATAAATGAAGGGGATACATTACATGGTTTTATAAGTTTAGAAGATTTTATACAAAAATTAAAAATATAAGAGAATTATTTAAATAACTCTAAATATAGGATGATTCTATACATTTAGTCATAAAAATATATATAGTTTGAGTAGTTTGCACTTTTCATACAAAAATGAGGATTTGATGAGGATGGGCTTGAGGAATAAAGAGCTATGGAGGGCAATTGGGCCTAGGGTTGACCCATCAAATGTTTGGGGAGACAAATGGTAAGCCCATTATCTCTATAATCTGGAGGCCATGCCCATGTCCATTGGAGCGGCAGAGCATGCGACATTACATTTAGTAGTTATGAAAAAAAAAAAGTAATTATGATTTTTATTTTAAGCAGCTAAAAATTATAATAAAAACTAAATCCTAACCATACACATGTTACACGTGGTGATGTTGGTTAAGATTTTTGGGTGCCACCGGTGAAATCCAGGTCCTCTCTCTCCAAGGAAGAAATCGAACATTTTTAGTCTCGTACTAAATCCTACTCATACCCCAAAGGAAAATAGCAAAACCCTAGCTGAAGTGACCAATCGATCTTCAGGTACCTTTCTGAAACGCTGCTTTTCTGTTTGCTTAAAGACCTTGATTTTTGTTTAAAAAATTGGGTTCAGATGGGCTCCGATTTTGCTTGATTTCTTTGATTTGGCCCAGCATTCATGCCAGTATTTGGAAGGTAATTCGTATCGATTCAATTTTGCTTCAAATCTTAGCAATTTTAAGTCTAGGGTTTCGCTCGCCGGAAATCGAAACCCTAGAAGTTTTCTATACTTGGGTCCAAGATTTCTGGAGCTAAACGGCGCTGTGAATGATCGTTGAGAATTTGCGAGGAAAAGATTGGAAATGAAAACGCTAAATGGCTTATTTGGTGCAAGACGCAAAAGGCTTCATGGCATATTTCATGGTTTTTGTGCCATGGTCCTGTTATTCTTCTTTTACAACAGGGAAGATATTATTCGTAACCCTCTTCTTAGGCAATCAGCATATTTGACAAGTCATCATTTGCCTTCACAACCTGTTTTAAAAGATAGGTCTTCTCACTTTATGGTGATTCACCGTCGGATGGTTGAAATCAACCCTAAAAATTCAAGTAGAGTTGATGAATCTCATGACAAAGATTTAGTTCTGAATAATGCTGGGTTGTGCACCGGTTTGCTTCGCCACGATGGTTATGCCAGTCCATGCGAATACTTAAAGGCAAATCCAGAGTGCTCTTCTGGGGGCTATCTTGATTATCTGAAGTTTTTCTATTGTAAATGTCACAATTTTAGTTTGCTGGGTTTTCTTGTATTGGGTATATGGCTGGCTGCTTTGTTCTATCTGTTGGGTAACACTGCAGCCGACTACTTTTGCCCCTCTCTGGAGCATCTCTCGAGCCTCTTGAAATTGCCTCCAACTGTTGCCGGGGTTGTGCTTCTTCCACTTGGGAATGGAGCACCTGACGTGTTTTCCAGTATAGCTTCCTTTGTGGGTACAGATGCAGGTGAAGTTGGTCTTAACAGCGTGTTAGGTGGTGCTCTATTTGTTACTTGTATTGTTGTTGGAGCTGTTTCTCTATGTGTTGCTGGGAAGGGAATTCAAATTGATCGAAGGTGTTTTGTTAGGGATGTCAGTTTCTTTCTATTCACTCTTATGTCACTGTTGCTGATTTTGGTTGCTGGTAAGGTGGGTGTTGGGACAGCCGTTGCATTTGTATCAATTTATGTTGTTTATGCATTTTCAGTTGCTGCAAATGAGTTTTTAAGCAAACATGCACGGAGGTTGAAATTGGATGCTGTGACACCATTGCTTCCTGTCCGGGGGAGTATGTTCTCTCTTGGTTCAGAAGAGGATACTTCTATATATAGCTCTTTGCTGGACTTAGACACTGAAAGTGATCCTCCGCATCTCCCTCCTTCCTTGCCACAGTGGATGTGGTCTTCAAATGTGGCAATATATTCAAACCAGGCAAATAAAGTCAATTTATTGGATGATGAGAGGCCTCCTTGGGGATGGAGTGATGGTAGTTCAGAAAACACCAGTTTGTCATTCTCTGTTTCCAAACTTTTTTTAATGATGGAGTTGCCACTGACCATTCCTAGACGGCTAACAATTCCAATGGTGAACGAGGAAGTATGGTCAAAGGTGTACGCTGTGGCTAGTGCTTTTTTGGCTCCCATTCTCCTGGCCTTTCTTTGGAGCACCCAAGATAATGTGGGTTATTCGAGCACTATACTTTCTTATTGTGTTGGCGTTGGTATAGGATGCACACTTGGTATTCTTGCATATCAACACACAGTATCTGATCACCCACCACGTAGGTTTTTGATTCCCTGGGTTCTTGGAGGATTCCTCATGAGTATAGTGTGGTTCTACATAATAGCAAATGAGCTTGTAGCTCTATTGGTAGCATTAGGTGTTATTTTTGGAATTAATCCATCCATCCTGGGATTGACTGTATTGGCATGGGGAAATTCAATGGGGGATTTGATGTCTAATGTTGCACTGGCAATAAATGGAGAAGATGGAGTTCAGATTGCTTTTTCTGGATGTTATGCGGGTCCTATGTTCAACACACTTGTTGGCTTAGGGATTTCGTTGTTGCTTGGGGCCTGGTCAGAGAAACCTGCTTCATATGTGGTGCCTCAAGACAGTAGCTTATTTTACACCATCGGATTTCTTATCTCAGCACTGCTGTGGGCACTTCTTGTTTTACCTCGCAACAACATGAATCCTAATAGAAAGTTAGGAGTGGGCCTTATCATCCTTTATTTGATATTTCTTTCTTTCAGGGTGTGCATTGCTATGGGGTTCATACCAGTGGCTGGTTTGAGTTGACAATCGGCAATTGATATAGTTGTAATTAAAATGAGTGCAGTTTCTTCGTCTTCATCTGTTTTTAGGGTCAAGAGACCATCCGGTGTAATTTTCTGTCCCTCTGACAGCTGATAGGAGAAAAGAAGATTCAGAGATGAAAAAATTGGTAGTTGTATATAGCAGGAATAAGTTGTACCAGCAGCAAATGCTATTGTTGTAAGTCAAGACATCATTTACTCGTTGATTGAACTAATAATAGGTAGCTTCTTTACATTGTTGCAGAGTGTTTCGTTTTGTTCAGAACTATATTGCACATCTAGGTTATATTTGCTAATGGCTTGACTAAACATGTTAGCCAGGGATACAATTTATTGTACAAAATTGATGAATGATGAGTGTCTAAGGTGTATCTGGTATTTTGTAGTCTTATGGAGTTGGTAGATTTCATGGTATAATGTAGTAGGTTTATAAATTTTACCTAGCGGCATCATCTTTGGTGGGATTTGAGATTCATGGGGATTTGACCCCAAAAGACCTCAATTCGACAATTCCATTTGAGCCAAGGATCGTTTACTAAGATTCAATTTAATAACTTGAGAGAAATTGGGACTTAATTGTATTTTACCGGTCTTTTGGAGTGACAATGATTTAATTCAAAAAGCATCGTGATTCTATTGCTATGTAAAATTTGTTTCCTTCAAATATTGTGCCATGACCATGGCATTGCACATATCATACCAACCATGATGGCGCAACTTTGAATCAATTTAATTTCTTAATATTGTTCGTCGTTTACTTCAATAATTAGAGCTCATGTTTGGACCATTGTCGAGGCAAGAACTGGGATTGCCTAGTCCAAAATTCATGATTTTTTTTTTAATTTTAAGTATTTCTAAAATAATAATAACTTTAATTATTATTTACAGAAAAATTCATTTACTTTTTCAATCGCTTACATTCTTTCTTTTACTTTATAAAATGATCTCCTACAACCTGACAGACAGTAAAAGATTCAGATCTATAAAAGTAAACAACCAAACATATCATTAAATAAAGATCTTCAACGTCTTAGAACTTGTACCTACCTCTTAGAACTTGTACCTACCAGGCTAGTCTGAATTCTCTTTCCATGCATTGGGCTTAAATTTTGGTTTTCAAAACTACTTAGCCGACACCAGTAAGAAACAATGAAGAGAAGGGGTGAAAAAGAAGTAACTGATCAGACGTTTTGAACCTTTTCGCAATCACAAAGCATTGTTCTAATTAAATCGGGGGAGGCCTAGCCTAGCATGAATAATGTTCCTTCATGCTTATTCGCTTATTCCATCATATAATTCATCTTTTATTATCATCAAGTATAGCCAAATTTATACTTCTCTTTCACTTCTTCCGCTGACCAGCCATCTTTTCTAACAGTGCCTCTTTTGCCGACAAGGCCATGGGTGGGGACACTATTAGCTTTCGTATTCCCCTGCTCCCCGAACGTACGGGGGAATAAAAGTAATATTATTGGTACATATTTGTTTTATATATTAACTATACATATTCTCATATTTTTTTATTTTCTTTCTCATAGTTAAAAATGCATGATGATGCTCCCAATGTATCACTAATATTTTCCTGTGAACAAAGTCAAGTATACGTGGAATTCATAAATTTTTTCATGTTTTCTATTGTTGAGTTCTGACCAAGTATATTCATGCAACTGGGCTATTAGCTTCAATGTTTTACCTACGTAGATTTCACACCTTAATGCAGCAATTTATACCTATATCAAATATATACTTATACATGTTCATACTCATACTCGTATATAACTCTCATCCGTTTCTAATTTTACCATATTTTAAAATTTTCATTGCTAAAAATCAAGACAAGAAGCAGCTATAAGAAAAGGGAAAAGTAGTAGCTAGTGGACATTAAAGATCTTCAACCGTATATATCTGACATATATAATTGCTGTAGTTGGAGAAACTTAATGTTGTATAGTCAAATACTGTATCTCTTCAATCACATACTTAATTTGCTGCTTTGGCGGTTGCCTGCTGCTTCATAAGAAAATGGCTAAAGTCTGTGCCTGCTGTAGATCATCAGACTCTGCCAGCAGCTGCTTCAACATTGCAATTTCCCAAACGAGTTGAACTGCCAAAAACCCATATCCTATATCCTATGCACGCTATGCTTTGATGCCTTACATGTTTTTCCTGTAAAGTGCAAACTCAAAGAAAGTAATCCTTCTTTTGATTGTATGGAGAACTATTGCCATGCATGCATCAACAGTAGTTACTGAACCTAACTGAAGAGTAAAGACTCTCTTTCTCGGCGCTCTAGGACAATACACCATTCTTTCTCTGAACTCCCTCCATGACAACCTTCGGCGCATGTTACTCTGTCTGTGCCTAAAACATCCCAAAACTGTACATGGAAGAGACGCCGTCCATCTGTTCGACTACGACCGGTTTCATGGCATGAAAGTTGAAAGGTCTTGTCACACACTGTCTTTCAAGCAACCCCGAAACTACAGTGCATCTCTGTTGATTACACCCTGGTGTTACACTTTTGCCCTCTAATAATTGAGGGTTCGACCCATCACTACGTGCAATTGTTCCTACACATTCCGAGGCTGTTTTGGTAAAAGTGTCCGATAAATCTTGCGTGACAGTCACGTGTGGCCTGCCATCTGCAGGCCGCAGCTCTCGTTCTTTGTCTTGCCTAAGCGCAAAAGCTCTGGGATTTTCCCGCAACATAACCCAGCCTTGGTTTCAAGCAAACACGAACTAACCTATCTTTCAAGGTCCTAACTTGTAATTGACTGTCTCATTTTCAATGCTCATACTCTCTCTCGGTTTTCTTTCACGGTTGTAATTGTGTCTCTTGAAGACTCAATCTATGGTGGTTAAACCGTTAAGTCATAATCAAATAGTGGAAGAAAGTGGAACTGGTTGCAACTTTCCTTCAATGTCTCTGACATCATCGTCTTTGTTGAGTATTTCGATGGAGCAGCCGATGAGTCCAAAGTCGCCGCCGCCAGGGCTTCTGGATTTCTATGGGAAGCGGAAGCAAATAGTTAAGATTCAGGTTTTGGAGAGAGAGATTGGTTTGCTTGAGGTACTTGATTACTGGGTTTCCATCGTTATGTACATATTGTCTACAAGCAGCTTGTCATTGTTGAATTTCATTCGTTAACTGAAGCTGCTGTTTTGCTTATGTTGATTAAGGAAGCATGAATGAACTGTTTCTTTTGTCTGGTTGTTTGTGTAATGCTTGAAGCCTTGAAACAATGTCAAAGCTCCTTCATCCATTATTCAAATTAGTGTTTGTTAGTGATTTCGTAGGCAATTACAGAATACTCTTGATTCAGCTATGGTGAAAGTATTAGCTAGCTAATTTATAACACCGTAGCAGTGTAGACAGGGGAAAGGGTTGACTAATTCTGGTTTTAATTAACATCAATACCTCTATTCTCACATGTTTATTTTCACATAATCTGCATTACAATTAAATTTATGAGGTTTTACAAACTAAACTGTAGACCAAACTGATCAAAAGTCTCACACAATGTGAGCCTTTTGTTCCCGCAAACATTTAGGAACATCTTTCCTGAATTAACATTATGGGTCAATTGCTAAAATAGAAAGTTGTTTGTATAATATGGACAGAATATATTAAGCACATGTATCTATTTGCCTATTTGGCATGTGGGCCATGTAGTTAATAAATTGTTGAACATCATGCTATCAATGTGCCAAACCATTTAGCAAGTAATTCCAAGAAAATTACTTATACATCTTTCATTAACTTATATGTTTAGAAGAGATTAAAGTAAACCATTTGAAATTCCTTTTTTGGTCTTTAGTAAGGTTAATCTAAAACAGGTGGCTGGACCCATTTTTTATTTGCTAAAGCTAATGGCAAGAAGCATAGATTGGCTATATAGTCTTTTTCTTTGAAAAAAGTAATGCTTGATGAAACTGCTTCGCCCTAATTAGCTGTAATCCAAACAGGTTCCCTGGCTTATAAACTTCATCCCAATACTTGATTGGCCTTCTATACTACAATACATGTTTTTTGATTTACTAATAGGAATCACTTAAATTGTCTGCACCAATCATTTTTTTTCTTGTTTGTTCCAAATGCTAGTCATCAACTCATCCTTGACTGCAGAGCATATCTATTGAGCGTTCCCTCTCTATATAGACCCTTGATGAAGCTACTTTTCACCAAACAAATGGAGTTAATTTACCCACTTTCACTGATACTGCTTGCAGGAGGAATTAAAATCACTTGAAGGTCTTCACCCTGCTTCTGGATGCTGCAAAGAGTAAGTCTCTCTTCTTTGCTGCTGTGTGTAGTAATAATATGTCCAGTTACCAAGGATGATAGTTGAAATGCTAATCACATTTGTATCATTGTCATATATGCTAATTTGATATTTAACACTTTTATTGACAGGCTTGATAGCTTTGTGGGGTCCATTTCAGACCCTTTCATATCAAGGTATGAATCATCAACATTTTTATGTCTGTACTTTTTATATTGAATTCAAGTTACTGAAGTTGACAGTCTCTGTTTATCTCAAGCAGAAATCAGACCATCTCTAAATCCGATCACTTTTGGAAGCAGATCAGGTATTTTGTTTTCACGATGTCTTTTTCTTATATTTCATTTACTCGCATCCATTCCTGAATTTCCCACACATAAGTCAATTAGCCCTCATTAATCTTCTGCTTAAAGGAGAAAGATAAGGAAATAGAAATCTGCAAAAGCTTGTTGATCTTCTTTCCAACTATAGTGTTATTTTTGGGGGGGACGGGACTGTTTGCTATAGATAGTCTATTGAAAAAGTTGTTCCCACCAAATCTGGAATTAACTAAATAGACGCTAACGGTCTAAAGGATGTTAGATGTATGAGTTCTATAGTTTAATCTATGAGATTCAATAACTTTAACGATTTAGTTTCTTTTAAGTGAGATTTAGTTTATAAGAATTGCAAAACTGATAGTCTTATCTTGCAGTTCAAAGAACAATGATATGTCTAAGCTACTTTAAATGCACAACCAGCAGAAAGCAACATTCCTATTCTTCTTTTGATCTTCTCAATGGCCTCTGCTGATATGCTAAACATGGTTGTCTTCCCGCAGTTACCAAACAAATTCAATCTGATTTTGAATGCTCTAACGTCTAACATCATCCACATGGGAAAAATATTCCTTCGGCTTTTTTATGACAAAAAGCCTACAACATTAATTATGTGTCTTTGGATCCTTTGAATTTGACAATTTGGTATATGAAACCCAGTAAGTTTAATGATTTGGATTAAATAAGAATAAAGTTGTAGAAATACTGAAACTCCATCCACATATGTGCTTAATTTTGTAAATTACTCATTGCTTCAATTATTAGTCTATAAGTCCAGGATCAGCGTAGTCCAAATATTACTGTGTTCTTGCCTTTAACCCCTCCAAACATTTTAAGGTAGTTCTTTAATGTTATATTAACCTACTCATGAAATTTGTGTTTCCAATGGCCACAAATAACAATGAAATTGTTGTTTTAGGCACAAATTTTACTCTTAAACTCTCAGTGGTATCAATTAGTCAGCTGCTTATAGCTTCAGGGTTTACTTGTTTCTTGTCAATATACGTATCCTCTTCTCTGAATGTTAAGCCTACCTACTCTCCCTATCACATATTTTTCAGCTATCCGATGTCCTATTTCTAATTCAATCCTAAGGTTTATTTGTTTTCTTTGAGGATTTGCTTGATTTCTTTATCCGTCATCCACAAACTTATAAATTTATTTGACCCCACTAATTGAACTGTGAAATCAACATATCATACAGTAAAGTCACTGTTAATGACATTTAGTTACCCAATTGTTAATAAGACTATACTTTGTCTTTCTTTCTATATTTACAAGTACAAGAATACAAATAGTCATTGGAGTTCCTTGACGATGTATCATGCATCATGTATGATCAGCAGGTTGAATTTTCGTATCAGTAGGTCATGGATTTGCCGCCCCAGCAGTTGGCTGTTTCGTGAAAAAATTGCGCAAGGATGTGGCTGCTGCAGATCATCAAACTGCAAATGCCTTGGCAGCAGCTGCTTCAAGACCAAATGTGACCAAAGCTGTTGCAGAGTTCAGAGAATCTCATGCAAACCCTGTGCTTGCTGCTTTACGTGCCTTTGGTGTAAACGTAATGTAGACCATTGTTGTAATTGTGTACAGAACTGTTGTCATACATGTTGTCAATAAAAGAAACGTCAAGACAATGTATCTTCTTTTTTTCTAAACTAAAATATAAATTTCTCTGTAATCAAGTTGGTTGAACCAGTTAAAAAATTACGGAAAAATGACTCTCATAAATTCATTTTAACAGAACAATAGTAAAAATGAATATAATTTTTCTTGAAATTGTTGTGTTTCATAAATTAAATTGTGGAGTCCAATAAATTTAATTATATTAATTTTTTTAATAAAATTTTTATAAAGTTTAGTTTATGAGAAATGCAAAAATTGAAAAAATTTAGGAAAATGGGTGAGAAAATTTGTTTGAGGAAGATTATAAGAGGAAACAAATCTAGATAATAGAGAATGAGTTTTATACCAAATATATTGTGTCTAATTAGACTTATGAAAAATTGATTACCTAACTTAGCATTATATAATCGTGGACAAGGCAATATAGCTTGAGAATGTTAGGTTTATACTCTTAAATTTATATATTTTGTATAAATGTTTATAAAATATTGATGTGATGCAAAATTTTGAAATCCATAGAACATTGATAACTGATGTTAAATGGTAATTTATAAAAAATGTGTAAGTATAAATATATAACTTTAACATTATTCATATAATAATGAGAGAAGGATAGCGGGGCCAAACCTCTCCCTTTGAACACAAATTTTATATTAATCTAAAAGTGACTTCCTAATCAAATATAAGTTTCAAGGTACAAGCATGTGGCATAGAAATTATTTGTGCACTACGTAGCAATGTAATGTGCCTTGACTTATCCATCTCATATATTTAAAATTGACAATATGAAACACACTCTTCTTGTGATTTATTCTTCTTATATATTTAAAATTCATAAAAATTGTTGCATTGTATTTTTATGTGCAAGTTATTAAATTAGTTAAATTTTAAAATTTAATTTATATAATCTAATAAATTTAATTATCTAATTTTTATTAAATAAAAATTATATAAAAATAAAAATACAAATATAAAGAGATACTACATTATTAAACGAAAGAAAGTAATTCTCACATTAAATATAAAAATTATCAAATTAATTAAATTTTATTATTTAATTTATAAAATTTAATATATTTTATAATTTTAATTATATAAAATAAAAATTATATAAAAATTAAATAACTCAATAGCCAAGAATGTCGGAACAATAAAATTCGTGCTCAAATTAAATGGATTCCCCCCCGCTGATAACTGATTCAAACTTAATTTCGATGGTGTTGTGTGCCGCTGGTTGTGGTGGGGCTTTGAGTGGCCCTAAAGGTCTCTGGCAGGCGGGATTCTCGTATAACATTGGTATCTGCTCCCCTCTCCCAGCTGACCTTTGGGGTATCTTGAAAGGAGTGGAAGCTGCTTGGTGTCAGGGATTAAAGCACCTAATCATTGAGAGTGACTCTCTCTTGGCCATCTCTATGCTTCAGAATTCAGAGATAGCAGCTCGTGAGATTCTCCTAACATCTCGCGTTCGAGCGTTGGTCCAGATGTTTAATGATTATCAGTTCAAGCATGTTTACAGAGAAGCAAACAAATGTGCTAACTGGTTTTATAAAAAGGCTGTGGAAGGAGAAGATAACTTGAAGCTTGTCGTATCCCTGCTGAAGTCGTTAAACTGTATGAGGCAGACCTTTTGGGGCCTGGTAGTTTTAGGTTCATTTCCGTTCCTGTGTAGTCGTCTATGTTTGGGCTGTTAGCCCTTTTACACAACAAAAACAAAAAAAAGGATCCAATATGATGATAGTGATAACTCAAATCATATTATAACTATAATGTAGAAGTTGGCTTTTTTTTTTTTTCTTTATATATATATATGACTGATGGGAGTTAGTATTAAAAGTACTGGAAATTCACATGCACAAAAATAATAAAATTGATTTTTGATAACCTATTGCATATTACAAACTTAAAAACATATTAGAAGTCATGTGCAAGAGATTCTAAATCCTTTTATATATACTTTTTATTTTTGGGTACTTCCTTTATATATATTAAAACAAGCAATGTGCATTAGAATGATATTATTTTATATAAGATAATGGGAGACATGTGATTAAAGATGATGTAACTTGTTGTGCATGATTCACATGAAATTAAAAATATGGAAGAAGGAGATCATATTCCCACTTCTAAGTAATGGAAAAATCTGGATTTATGTTATTTATATATATTATACCATTTAATTAATTAAAATTATTATATTTTTTATTAAAATTTAATCTATGTTAAGTGATTAACAAACAACATTTATAAAGTTTCTCTCCACCTTAAATTAAACAAATGTTGATATTTTTAGCACAAAAAATAATATGTATACATAATTTTAAATTATATATATAAATTAAAATATAAAAATAATTACAAAAAATAAAATAATATGTAAAATTTATATATGCATAACATAAAAAAAAAAAAAAATGTTGATATATTTAGTTATCCGATTAGGTGGGTCCCCATATTTATCTTTTTGTGAGAGGAGTAGAAAAAACTCAACCCCTATACCTATCTTCTTCAATTATTGGCTGCTGAGACCATACAAAGTCCAGTGGAAGAGAAAGCCACCCAGACAAAACATACGATCAGTGGAGCACACAGCAAAGAGTCACCCCCGTGGGTCCCATTCCATGGTAGGTGCATCTTCATATTTTGGTCCACGCAAAATTACTTACAATACAAGCTAACAATCTCATTACCTAGCATTTCATGCAACCAAAATAGTCTCTCATTTAAGTTTTACCAAATTTTTGCTTAAAAAAATTAAATGATTAAATTTAATAATTAAATAATAAAATTTAATAAATTTAATATTTATATTATATTTTATAAAAGTTTTATATCTTATTATATTTGGAATAAGCATTGCCAGCAAAAATGCCACTCCCCCCTCTCTATATAACAAGAGGGTGTCCTATTTCCTTTCATGTAAAATGCAAAATGAAAACTTATCTCACTTAATTGGAAATATAATAATAATTTATAAAATTAAATATATTAAATTTTATAATAAAACGGAAAAAAATGTGTATTTAATTGCATTTGCCCATTATAGTATATACTTATCTACTCTCCGATTTGCCTCCACTTTCCCTCTTTCTCGGTTACAACGTGACCAATCCTCCCATTCCCAAAGACCAATTTCTCAGGAAGTGAACAAAGAAGGACGAGGGTCATGGCTTTTCCTTCTCTCTTCTTCTTTCCCTTCTTCTTCGTCTATCTCTGTTTTGCCTCTGTTTCTCTGGCAGACTCATCGGACACCCCACAAACCTTCATCATCCACGTGTCCAAATCAGCAAAGCCTGCACTTTTCTCCTCTCACCATCACTGGTACTCCTCCATCCTCAGGTCCCTCCCACCTTCCCCTCACCCCACCAAGATCCTCTACACCTACGATACCACCGTCCATGGCTTCTCCGTCCGCCTCACTCCCTCTCAAGCCACCGAGCTCCGCCACACCCCTGGTGTTCTCTCTGTTGTGCCGGATCAAATCCGCCATGTACACACCACACGCACTCCTCATTTCCTGGGCTTGGCTGATAACTTCGGCTTATGGCCGGACTCCGAATACGCTGAAGATGTCGTAATCGGAGTTTTAGACACCGGAATCTGGCCGGAACGCCGGAGTTTCTCAGACTCTGGACTCTCCCCTGTTCCGACCAGTTGGAAAGGTGTCTGTGAAACGGGGCGGGACTTCCCTGCTTCCGCATGTAACAGGAAAATTATTGGTGCTAGAGTTTTCTATAAAGGATATGAAGCTTATTTACGGAGACCCATTGATGAATCTGTGGAATCCAAATCTCCAAGAGATACGGAAGGCCATGGAACCCACACTGCATCAACAGCTGCGGGATCTATAGTTCAAAATGCGAGTTTGTTCCACTATGCTCAAGGAGAAGCTAGAGGAATGGCCACGAAAGCTAGAATTGCTGCATATAAAATCTGTTGGCGATTGGGCTGTTTTGATTCTGATATTCTTGCTGCTATGGACCAAGCAGTAGCTGATGGGGTCCATATTATCTCTCTGTCTGTTGGAGCCAACGGGTACGCACCGCAGTACGATCATGATTCAATAGCAATTGGGGCATTTGGTGCAGCCCAGAAGGGTGTTCTTGTGTCTTGCTCAGCTGGTAATTCGGGTCCTGGTCCGCAGACTGCTGTGAACATAGCTCCGTGGATTTTGACTGTGGGTGCCTCAACTATAGACAGAGAATTTCTTGCAGATGTGGTTCTTGGCGATGGTAGAATTTTTAGTGGGGCCTCTCTGTATTATGGTGATGAATTACCAGACATTAAGCTTCCATTGGTGTATGGTGCTGATTGTGGAAGCAGATATTGCTACATGGAGTCTCTGGACCCATCAAAAGTCCAAGGAAAAATTGTTGTTTGTGATAGGGGAGGGAATGCTAGGGTTGAGAAAGGAAGTGCAGTGAAGCTTGCAGGTGGATTAGGAATGATTATGGCTAACACTGAAGACAGTGGTGAAGAGCTTCTTGCAGATTCACATCTTATAGCAGCTACTATGGTGGGTCAAATTGCTGGAGACAAAATCAAAGAGTATATAAGATCAAGTCAAGATCCAACTGCAACTATAGTTTTCAGAGGGACTGTGATTGGAACATCACCATCTGCTCCTAAAGTTGCGTCTTTTTCTAGCCGTGGTCCAAACCATCTCACACCTGAGATTCTCAAGCCGGATGTAATAGCTCCTGGTGTTAACATTTTGGCAGGGTGGACTGGGAAGGTAGGGCCTACAGACTTGGAGATTGATCCTAGAAGAGTTGAGTTCAACATAATATCAGGTACCTCGATGTCTTGTCCCCATGTTAGTGGACTTGCAGCTTTGCTTAGGAAGGCTTATCCAAAATGGTCACCTGCTGCAATAAAATCTGCTCTGATGACAACTGCTTATAATGTGGATAATTCTGGGAAGAACATCATGGATATTGGAAGTGGGAAAGAATCAACCCCGTTCATTCATGGGGCTGGACATGTTGATCCCAACAGGGCTCTCAATCCCGGATTAATTTATGATTTGGATATTAATGATTATTTGGCGTTCTTATGCTCTATTGGCTATGATCCTAGGCGAATTGCAATTTTCATCAGAGAGCCTGCTAGTTTAGACATTTGTGCAGGAAAATTAGCTAGGACAGGGAGATTAGCTAGTCCTGGCGATTTGAATTACCCATCTTTCTCTGTGGAATTTGGTGCCAGCAGTGATTTGGTTAAGTATAAACGAATTGTTACTAATGTTGGAAGCTCAACAGATGCTGTTTACGATGTCAAAGTGAATGCTCCCCCTGGTGTTGAAGTCAGTGCCTCCCCCAGTAAGCTTGTGTTCAGTGCTGAAAATCATACACAAAGCTATGAGGTTACCTTCGCCAAAGGAGTTGGTTATGCTAGCTCTGCTAGTTTTGGATCGATTGAGTGGACTGATGGAAGTCACCATGTGAGGAGCCCAATTGCTGTCAAATGGAATGATGAATTATCATCATCCATTTAAATTGCACTCAAGAGGTGCTGTGTTAATACATAAAGCACAGGTTATGGACTTTGTCTCTATGTAATTTTTTCTATTTGCCTATTGCACGAAGTACCATATTCTTGTTCAGCTGTCTGTTTATTGCAATTCTCTCCATAGCTGTGAAGGAATAGATAAAGTTTATCGAATAATTTATGGGCCTGGGACAGTCATTTGATTTTAAATATAGCTTGTGCTAATTGTTGATTTAGATACATAGAGTTTTGCAGGTATGTCATACTGAAAATGCATCCCTCATCTAATTTATTGAGAACATGCTAAACGAGTCTTCTATGGCACCAATATGAATTTCCATTTTGTGGCATATTGCTAGTGATGCCTAAAGAATAATATTTACTTTGAAAGGATGATGTAGTTGTTTGCCACAAAAGAAGGACATCAATACATGCATTTAGACTTTGATAACAATTTCAAATGTTTAGTAAAGCTGAACTTGTTCACTTATGCCACTGAAATGAGGCTATTTGGTTTGGATTATATAGTTGCAAATTTTCAGCTTGAATTCGCAATGGTTATACATGTGGTCATTAATCTTAAGAGTTAAAAGTGACAAAAAAAATATTTCCTTCTCATGCAACAGTTGAGTTTCAGCTGGACAAGTAATGGATATTTTGCCTTCATCGAACTTTGTGATGTAGACTATGCAGGTCAATGCAGGAAAAAAAATATGCTCACAGTCACATTCTCCTTCAAATACAGTCCAATTTTTATTCATATTCTCAATTCTTATATTGCCTGGCTATCATAAAAGAAAAAGATTATTACACACCTCTTGGTTTCACAAAATTTACATCGATAGCTGTCCTTGTGATACGGTAAAAGAATGGTTTTGGGTGCTTTGAGACTGCAACATATCATTGTTTGGATCTAGCAGATCATGCTAATTACATGTCTCTTGTGGCTCAAAGGGAATGGCATGCTACAACATAACTGAGGACTCCAGGCTATAATTAAATCCTGTCATGCATTTTTTAGCATATTCACTACGCTGTCAAAAGGTTTTAAAAAACATCTAAAAAGGAGAGTTCAATTGGTAACAAAAGGAGGACATTAAGACAATAATGTAGGTTTTCTAATCAAAACTTGGGTAGTTGGTACATATAAATTGCAGCCAGGATCACAAGCTCTCAGAACTAAAGGTGCTTGTATCACATGGTTATGACTTGCATTCTCTTGTGACTTTGGTGTGCGATCATCGTTTTGATATGCAACCGTCTATATATGTGCTTTGCTTTTCCAGCAAAAATATGTAACTTCCATCCACTCTAGTTTTAGTTTTGACATGACTCCTAATAGAGATTAGATATCTATATATAACTCTGATCCAGTGCAGTCCAGGACTGATACTCGCCGGTACTTTTACCTTCTTTAATCAGAGTTTAATTTTCTTTTTCCTTTTATGAACCAGGAAATCGGAGTCTAATTTTGAGTTAACAAACGTAAACAAATTCTATTGAAAGAGAAAATTCAAGAAGCAATGGGAATTTCCTTAATGTTACCTATGACGGATCAGCCTGTAGCATGACTTAATATTTAGATTCAGAAAAACTTTTCTCATAATTCTATGCTCACAACATGCCTTTTTTAATTAATTGAGTTTTACAATTTAATCACTGAGATTTAAATTTGTTTACCAGGCTTTCTACCATGGCTTTAATTGTAAGGCTATTGATGTAAAGCCTCGCCAAACTAACCTACTTGGATGCAACCAAACATCTTAACACGCAAGACATATCTGAATCTGACTAGCATCAATACAAAGCTCGTTATTGTGTGTAAGGTAAACATAAATGCCATAAGACAAGTAGGTATAATACAAATTGTTAAGAAATAGAGAACTATTTTACACCCCTATGAAAGTTTATATTTGGCAACTTGAGGTCCCATACAGGAAAGAAGCAACATGGGCCAATTATTTTAAGGATCTATATAACTTGATTGCATTTCCATTTCCTGTTTGGAGCAGACAAAATTATTGAAGGAACAATTGAGCAAAGACAACTAGGATTTTGGCATCAGCACATTAAAGATCAATCAGCAACATCTGAAGTCCACAACCTGTCAGCTACAAAATTCACAAATTATGAATGGCTTCTCAGGGCATACTACCAAAATTCCCACATACTGCTGTCTGCAGAGTACTTAATTAATACCGACACTTCACCCACTATTGAAATAATATCAAGATTCAGACCAAACCTGGCACACTTGAGGTGTTTTGAGCCATTGGCTGATACCGTGAAATTGAAATGCATGATCGCCTAATCACATATAAAGGAAGTTTATTAAGAGATTACTTTAAGAGAAGAATAGAGTTATTTCAAGATAGATCTCCAAAGCTGATTAATCATAATCATGCTTATAAAAGAAATTTCCTCAGGAAGTTATGGAACCCAGCACCACAAAGCAAGCCCCAACTTAACTCTATTATTGGCCTTATGTACAGTCCTTTCTCAAGAAATCTTTAAGTTATTCTTTCATCAACACTATTACTCTTGTAATTTTATTTTTATAATACGTAGTTTAAATAATTAAATTTATTAAATTTTATATACTAAATTATAAGACTCATATAAATTAACGATTTGTAGGCTATAATCCCCCTTGTAACCACAAAATAAGTAGTAAAAATAGTATTTTTCTTCTTTTATTAAATTCCTTTTTTCTTTTCATGAAGCAAGATTTAAATAGGACCATGATATCATGGTGAAAAATGATATGTGCATATAATTTTGCATATTATATATATATGTATAAATAGATAAAAAAAGAAAATATAAGAATATAAGAGAATGTATAAAATTTGTTATCTAAGAATATATGTAGATCCTATCACAGTCACAAATCACACTGAAGTAATGATAAATGTACAAAAAAGCTCTACACACTCTCACCTCTCTTCTTCTCTCTCCTATAAATTTCTGTATTATGTGAAACACACCAACATGCAAGTATCATTTTCAATCAGAGTGTAGGGAAGGAACATTAAAAATACGAGCCGGACCCTAAAATTTGCAAACCAATTCTGTGGCAGATAATTAATAGAACTGATGATGTTGTAGGCCATACCTTTCTCGGCCTTTTGGCTAAGATGAAGATGATGTTGTAAGCCATCAAATTTTGGTGTAAAATTCTCTAAGATTAATCTGGATATTTTGGCGCTTAACTACCAACAATTTCAAAGAATAGTCTAATCAGTGGGAAGCTAGGAAGGGCTCTTGATTCTGTTTAGAATTCTAAAAGAATTCTAGACTGGTATTCCTTATTATCACGGAATCCAACTAGGTGGTCGTGTCACAGACACAAGCAGAGAATCTTCCCATTCATCTCAAGTAGTCAAGTCAAGACATGGATAGAGCTTGATTCTCAAACGCTGTTTCTATTGACTCTGTGAAAGCAAACAAATATTAAACTGTGATTTTTGAAGAGAATAAGTACAATCAAATTTGATCTTTATTACAAGCAACCTTATCAAAATGCAGGCCAATGTTAGTAGATCCTATCAGTGTCTTGACTCAGTAATATTGATCAAGTCCAAGATGGATCTCTGCTGTAATTGATTAGCTTAATTACATGCCCAACCACAACTAATGGCTTTGTCATCTGCGAAACTTTTTTAATCTGTGAGACTTATACATTCCTTACTTAGCTGGAATTCTGAAATAAAAAACAGACAAGAAGGTTTGTAATTAAGAAGTAGTCAGCACTAGATCACTCTTTCTCCATTTGTTGGGAGATTATGGCCGATCTCTTACTGGTATCTGTTTGGATTTATTATCAGATTGCTTTAGGCTCTTTTTTTTCTTTCCTTTGATTTTTTTCAGATGGATTCCTGTAGAATATTTCAAAAAGAAAACACTGCACAACAAATTAATTGAAGAAAGATATTGTTATGAAACCTTAAGTCTTACATTGAATAATATTAGGAGTTTAAGTGAGCTTCTAAAGTGTCTGACTCTTCCCCTTCAATGACTAGTTTTTAAAGGTGAATCCTTTCAAAGTTTAGAACAGATATATCTGAGTTTCTGTGGATGCATGTTTTGTGTAAATCAGGCAGTAAATAGGAGTTTCTTACAAAGTAAACGGATTTCAAGTTTGATGACTCATGAGAGACAAGTCCCAACTACAGCACATCCTAATCAAGAAAGGAAGTCCAATTAATAAAAATAAAAAATATATAAACAAATGAATAACGTTATTGTTGCTGTTTGTGAACATTGGTAAAGGAAGTGCCATGTGACAAGTCGCTGCATCCGCATGCTATTTTGTTTATGTAACCTGGAACACGCAAAATCACCCATCACCATGTGGGCTGTACATTTCGTGATTCCCATTCTCAAGCCCCAATACTCATCTCTTTATTCATTTTAATTTTTTTTTAAACTTTTTCACGAAATATTCTACCTTAAGACAAAATTAATTTTTATTAAATATTAAAATTTAACTTAAAATGTATAATTTATTTTAAAATGATGTGTAATGTAATTTAAGCTCTAATTTTTCTATTGGATCCTAATTTTTTAGCTTATATGTGGGGTCCATGTCACCTTGTTCTTATGTAAGTCGAACCGGTGTCCCTCTGGCACATCACACACACCTATATAATGATTCCCGTTTCTGAACAATAACAGTCCCCTTTCTTATCGTTCTGTCCCTCCCACATGCTATGCTATGGCTCGACATCAATGGGAGCCACCCCCAACACACCTCACCACCGTTTCCCCTTGGCAGCCCCGCCGCGGGTTGTTTCTCAGGCGGCGGAAAGTGCGGACTGTGCGGCTTGGTGGGAAGAAGCCACGGCGGCGAATGGTTGTTCTGGCCAGTATGTTCAGGAAGATGAGGGTGAGGTGGCTGAAACTGCGGTATCTTTGCATGTTGAGGAGGATGAAAGAGTATTACAGGAACCTGGTGAAGGATCTGGTGGAAGCGGGTGCCACCATTGAGACGTTTCAGCAAAGTGTTTTCATGGAAAGCACCTTTGCTATCCCTGTTGGGGTCACCTTCTCCAGCTACCCTTCGCGTGTTGGATCAGATCGCCCTCGCTCCTGTTTCATGTAGTTATTCAAGTTTTTCTTCTGATTTGGAGCCCCTTTCAATACTCTCCAAAAGCTAGTTTCTTCTTCCATTCTTTTTTCTTTTTCCCATTGTACAATATCCCACAATGATTTTCTTGGGTAATTTTCCATTTTCTACTCTGTATGCTTCCCCCTCTTCTAATGTATTTTGCCTTCCAGTTTATGTTGAATCAAACTGTAAGAAGTAATATTAGAAAAAAAAAAAAAATTGGCTTTAATTTCGGGGCTTTTTCTTGGAATTCATGGCAAAGGACTGAAACAGAAGTGCTGGCATAGCAATGTGGTTGTAAAAACTTGTAATTAGTATTATATTGGTTTTCAATTTTTTTTCTCTTTGTTTTATTTAACATAATCTTCAAGTAACTCCGCACTTGTAAGGAAAAATTAGACAATAATTTATTAGTTTAATTTATTTCATCAATATTATGCAATTACACTTTAAAATGGAACCAAATCCCATAGAAGATGCTGATTTTGAGAACATTAAACAAAGGAGAGAAAGAGAAATCAAAATGTGATCTACTATAAAAGTACAAATGGGATAGTAAAGCTTGCAGAAGAAAGGAAATTTCACAAAAATTTTACAAAAGTAAAAGCAAGGTGTTGAATGGTTTTGAATTATAAAATTTAATTATTTATATTTTTTAAGTAAGAATTTTGTTAATTTTTTATAATTATATTTAAATTTAATTTATAAGAAGAGAAGAGTTATGCAGAAAATGGTAACAAAGTTGATTGAATTGTATAATTCAGAGAAAAGCCCCCAAAAACAGAAATAAAGAATGTGGCACATTGCTCCTCGTGGTCGTTAAGGGAATTTCTTAAATTGAGAATATATATAACTACAAACACATGGCAGCCACATTCTATTTCTTGAAGAATTAATCCCTTTGTGTATTTCTTTTTGCATTCATTCCACTGTTGATGCATCAAAATATTGAATGATTCATCGGGAGTAATGTGATTATAGTTTATGTGTAATAGTCACTTTCTGATATGATAAGGGCTTTGATGGCAACTTCAATTTGTTCTGTGTTTGATCCTTGAGGAGAACAAGTAATACACCCAAGAAGTAACAAATCTATATTTAAATTAATCATGTTATTTTTTAAATAAAATTTTATTAAATGCTCATATAAAAAATATAAATTATCAAATTTTATATTGTAATACTCAATAAATTAACACATTTTAACTATTTTTATATTTAATAATAACAAAGTTTTTGTAGGTGGGGCTTGGGTTCTCATATTTGAATATTAGTTCAAAAATAATTGAAAATTGAAATATAAATTTAATCATGTATTATATTCTATGCATAAGTCCCTAACTCTTGAAATTGTCTTGAGTGTGGTGTGGAGCTTACACCTTGTGTCTCCTAACTTCCATTTGTTATCTGTTGATCAGAGGTCAATCTTAGCTGACCCCTTAACAAATTAAAAGTTGTTTTCTTAAAGAGATTAGGGGACTAATCTTTATTTAAGATTGTCACTTTTTTTATTCATCTTTCTACTTTTTTAAATATCTTCTGACTATATTATTTGATTTTATATTATAAAATTAAGAAATTCAGATCCGCTATATAAACACACATAAAATAAAAGAAAATATATAAAGGTACGTACAAACAGGGCATGAACCGAATCCAACATTGACCAGTATGACTGGTTGGCTTATTGGGGAGAAGAAAAGCCCGGACAAAGTAGCGCAATGAGCTTAGAAAACGTTGACCAGCAATGGGCCTTAATGCTAACCATTAAAATGGACTCGAGCATTGGGCTCACCGTAGCCCATCTCTAGCTTCTCCCTTCTTCTCGGCCCAAATACAATAGTTGTTGCCTGCGTTACACAAGAGACATTCATTATTTATATAAATATTATTATTTAAATAATAAATTAAAATTTTTAATAAGATATTAAAATAGTAAAAATTAATTGTCTTTCAAATTGAAATTTAAATTGAATGTTTAAATTTAAATTTTAAAAATTATTTTTATTAAAAAAAATAAGACCATTCAATTTTAAATCTCAATCAAAATTAAAATTCGTAATACTTTATTAAAAATAATTAAAAATAAAAGATTTACTAAATATAAGATATTAATATTTATTAAATTATGAGTGCACCATTAATTCTGTGGGTGTTACGAAAATTTGATAAGGGAAAGATTGTTTTGCAATTATAGTTTTCTTCTCTTTCTATGTATATAGTGACACGAATGAATGATTACATTGTTCTTAAATTCTATATTGAGTCAGAAAAGTAAAACTGGGCGCATGAGTAGTTTGAAAAGCCTATAAGCATCTTTGATTACACACACTATCTCATTAAACTATACATATTTAAAGAAAACCCAATAAACACTTACAAGACCTGAACTGCACATATGCTTTGCTAATCAATATGCTTGAATGTTGGTCGGCAGGAATTTGTTCAGCCTTTTGAATTTAGTGATGTCTAATGCTAATTTGCTCCACATGTTTCATGACATTAAACATTTCAAAATCAATGCGTTCTATTGTTACAAATTAAATATTAAAAAATTTTAAAACAATTTAAATTATTAATTTATGAATTTAGCATTTAAATTGTAGATCAATAACGTATCGCAATAGCTAACTGTATTTAAAAAAAATTTTAATTTATTAATATAAATTTAAAATTATTTTTATTAAAAAAATTTATAATTAAAAAATTCTCATTTCAAATAAAATTAATCTCTTACTCATAGAATAAATAATATATTTAAAAAAATAAAAATATATATAAATTATAAAAATTTAATAAATTTAACATTTCACATTAAATTTTAGATACTTATTAAATTTCTATTTCATAATTGACCGTTTTCTATGCCCCCATTTCCTGTCCTTAATTTCAGCAAGAGCTACTAAACTATAGCCGCTGGCCATTGCCTTTGCTCGTGAATCACATTTTTGTAGGATGTGAATTCCTCCTTCTCTCAGTATCTGTTTCTTCTCCAAGAATTAACATATGTTTCATCACGATGACAACGTGCATATTTTAGCGGAGCTAGTCCAATTCAATGGGAAAGTGCAGAGGCAGGAACCCCATGGCAACAGGGAAGAGCTGTATTGAACTGAGCAAGCAACCAGCGCAGCTATTTTTGACCCCTTCATTTCTTCCTGCAAAGGCTCCAACGCAATCTTTTGTGTCTCTGGAAGCAGAACCTGTTACCCTAACTGACGCAGTAGCAGGATAAACTGTACTGAGAAAAATCTGCAGAAGCTAAAACTGGTCTTTCTGAACTCGACGCCAAGATATTGTGGAAAAGAAATTAGTGCCATTTGAAGTTCTGTAAAGAGGTCCGTCCAATGCAGGCAGGGCTTAAAGTGTGTTGCTGTCTACTGCCTTACAAGCTCATCAAATATCCGTATCAGATTAATCGTTGCCACAAGTTTGGAGCAATATTGTGGCACGTTGTGAATGTGAGCCATGTCAAATCATGGTGTCTCGTTTCAAAAGTGGTCCTGGGTTTCTGCCATTTTCATTCCTTTACATTGGCATGCGCCCCTGTTTGCATATCTTTTTCTTCTAACTTTTTTTGCAGAAGAAACTGATTCTTCAAAGAAGGAATACCATTGGAAAGCTGAAATCAAAGTACGTCTTAATTCACTCAAAGGGTTGGCTCGGTGGCTTACCCATCTATAAATTTCTATAGGATTGAATCGTTTTCGACAAATGCACGGTTACGGTTCAATTCTCTGCAGCAATTCTATAAGATTCAAAATCTCTTAGGTCAGCAACAGGATATGTGAATAAGGATTAATCTTACATTCATCTTTTGTTATATAAAAATATCACATGAAAAATAAAAAAAAAAGATACATATTAATTCCTTATTTGGACTAAAATGCTTTTCAATTCTACAACTTTAGTTTTTATTATTTTGGTAGCATTAATATATTATCTCTCACTTTTGATTTCAACTACAAAATAGAGAGTAAATGATCAAAATTACAAATAACAAAGTCAAAAATTTTCAAATCTCCATATTAAATACGAGATATTTGAGAAAGTTTAAAAGGGTATTAAAGGTAGACAGTTCCCAAATCCAACATAAAAGACTTGTCCCTCAACTCACTAGTGAGCAATGATATCCAGCCATAGCCAATCTACTTTATAATTTGAGCGCATGAAATGCAATTTTTGCAACCAAAGTGACCCATCAATCATGTAGCCAAAGAAAGGGTTATCTATAACTGTCAATGAAAAGGGTCTGGTGCTTGAGTACACCCAATGATACAATATCTCTTGGTTGTGCCCACAACACTTGTACTAATGGAAGCCAATATCATCAAAAAGCACACTCTCACAAAGCGGTGTTCACAGAACCACGTAGCACGGTGCTGCTACTAGTTCTTGGCTTCTTGTCCCCCTCACATGTGGGAGAGAGGGGCACTTTGAGAGGTAGCTAAAAAGATGAGATGTCGTTTCTGCAAGTTTGTTGCCGTTTTGTTGGAAGGTCTTGGGATCTCTCTCTGTCGTTGATCATGGCCGGTGCCCGTGATGTTTGACTTTCTGGGTTGAGAAACTTGATACGGTATCTGGGTGAAGATTTGGTATGTGGGTACTACATGTTGGAAGAGCCAAGGTGATTTCTTCCTCTACTTTCCTTCTTTCTTTCAAATTCAGTGAAGTCACGCACTTGTACATATAATATGTACATATACTTTTCCATATACTATTTGATTATTCTTTTCTGAAATGTATTTCTCTTTCAACAGATCTGAAACCCTCATTATTAATCCCTAATGCAAGAAAATTTTTGACACCACAGGAATATCTGTAAAATTTGATTAGGAATCGGTCTTTAACGAATAAGTGATAGACAAAAGTGCATATATAATGGTGAAATGTCGGTACTCCTCTTTTCTGGTGTCGAAAAGATTTTTCCTGTGTATGAATATATTCATTGAGTTTCTTCAATTAATATCTATAAAAATTATTTCAGTTCTTTCATTTTTATAAATTAAATTTTATAAAAAATTTTATTTAAAAGTTAAATTATTATATTTATTATATTTAATAAATTAAATTATAAAATTTAATAAATTTAATTATTATACATTAATTTTGTGAAATTTTTATTAAACCTTTTGCTGCCAGCAATATTACTTTTAACTTATTTATATCTTTTGATTTTTCTTCTTTGACATTGGTTTCCATTTGAGTAGAAGTCTCCACCTAACTTCTTTTATCCAACGACGTGAACAACCATATTTTTGTTTGAGAATTCCCTTACTCATTAGACTTGCTGCTTTCAGATTTCAAAGTAAGTGAGCCATAGCCATCTTCATGACTATAAAATTATGAGTCAAATTTTTTAAAAGTATAGAACACGGTTTCCTTCTTGCCTAAGAACCATTAACAATTCTGTGGTCGTAATAAACAAAGGCAGCTGCCATTTTTAACATTCTCAAGTCTTATATCTTCATCCCGAGGGCTGTTTTCTCATTCCACACTTCCTTGTTGGAATATTAATCTTGTTGGTGTTTGCATGAAGCTTCGGATCAATTCATGTATGGACCGATTACCATATTCAATTTGACCAGCTCAAGAAACGTACTTAAGTTGCCTTAGTAGGTCAAACATCATTTGTTAGAGATATAAATAAAATTTATTTATGAATTTTTCTCTAACAACTTAATTTTTTAAAATACCAAATTTTTTGATTGATATTAGGTTTATAGATTTTCATGTAAAAAAATATGTTAGAGATAAAATTATTTTAAAATTTTTACTTAATATTTTAAACTTTTAAAATTAACTTTTTTGCCCAATTTAAGTACAAGGATTGAGTTCTTGTAAAGTATATTTTATATAATAAAATTTGATATAGATAACTCTTGATGAAAAATTAATGTAAATTATCATAAAATATAAGTAAATGGATATTGATTTGTGGATTTAAATAATTGACTTCAATTAAGCAAGCTCTCATTAGTAACAGTGGGTTCCTTGATAAAGAAATTCTCAAAGTAAAGATGACTGTTTCCTAAAAAATACCTAATTCGAACCAACCAATACAGTAGAATGATAAAAAATGAATCCTTAATTTTATTGTCAATGGTAGCTTATTTATATTTTATTCTGCAAGTGTATTTATATTTTAGATTAGACAAATCTTAAACACGGTATACGTGCGGTTGACTGCAGACGAAGCCTTGTCGTTATCCATTCAAAATTCTTGATTCACGGATGAGAGTATTGGAAGAGAGAAAGCCGAAGAAAGAATGCGGGAAGTTTCATAGACAGCAAGCACTTAGCTGGGATGCCAAACTGGCGGCCGATGAGGTGAATGCATGCAGTCTGTGCAGATCAGGGATTGTCGTAATCTTTTGTAGGAACCCTTTTCTATCCACAAGAGAAAGAAATAAAGAAAATAGAAAAAAGAAGATTCCCTCACGTCTTAAATTGCTAAATAATATAGCTGATGATTATAAAATGGAAACCTTCCCCTTTACTTGAATCTACAAATTTGCTGAACAGGGTTCCACTTGGTGAACAAAGTGAGGTTACTCAGAATTTGGGGCAAACACTTGGTTTGTTGATGTACCTGTAATTTTCCGAACCATTGCCCATCTCTTGAATTCATGATGTCATTGTACTAGCAGAGCATCCGTGCAAACAAAGCAGTTCGTGGTGGGCAATACCCTTAAGCCCCCAGTTACATCTTCTACAGTAACCAGCACAATAAAGTAGAGAAATGATTGAAGTGTGAGGGAGTCCACGTCCCCCCACACGTTAAAAGAGAGATTTTTAGCATGAAAAAAAAAAGTAAAGTAAAATTGTGAAAAAATGCATAGAGTTCATAGACTGAATATATATAAATACTATTTAGGAGCTTTTTATGAATGAGTGCCAACACATGATTGACATGTAAATGGGAGATCTGCTGTTGAAACCGAGTATCTCATCATGAGTGATAAGAGTGAACTGAATTGGAGTTGTAGCAGCTGCTGTCATCACTTTATATTTCAGTGTTACCCAAGCTGAAATGTGTGAAGATGAGTGCCTGTTGTTCCCAAGGTGAGGAGTGAGCCTAGTTTGGATTTTGTTCAAACAGCAACTTCAGCGGCGGAATGATGGAAACGGCATACTCCCAACTACCTTAAGTTCTGGAACAGCAACTCCTACCATCCCCATGCCAAGCTACATTAAATACAAAAGTGGACAGATATCAACATCATCATGTCTTAAAAATATGGCATCCCTTTCCTTAATTGGATTACAGTTCTAAAGGGAGAGGGTGGATATAATTTTTTTTAAAAAAAAAAACTAGTTAGACAAATGAAATAAATTTAGATTTCTTGAATCTGAAAAATCTTTCATTTTGATGATTTCATAAATATACAAAAAGAATAGAAAATGATATTTCTTCTTTATTTTTTTCTAAATGCCCCACTAACTTGGGGGAAGATGCAATCCTTAAAAAAAGTTCATTTAATACATTTTATACATATATATTACAAAAAATATTTAATAAGGTGATGTCTATTAATCGTAATTATTAATACTGATTATGTCCAAAGTTTAATCTCAAAATTGTTTTTAATAAAAAAATGTATTATTTAATTTTTATTTTAAATAAAAATTAATCTCACTTAAAACACAAGATATCTCATAAAAATAAAAAAAAATAAACACAATGACTATGAGAGAAAAAATTGAAATCTCCTCACAATAATTAAAGAGCCAATTGAAAAGTCATTCAGTTCACAAACTAGTTGAAAAGTCAACCAATTCCAGTTTATTAAAATAATTGTTTAAATGGATCACATCAATTTTTGTTGCCATTCATGTAATTATATATACTTGATTGTATTATTTCATAATACTTCTAAATTTTCATTAAATTTATTTAAATTCTATAAAAAAATTTCATATTATATACCATTCACTTGATATATGCTATTTCTATGTGACACTTGATGTACACTTTAAATTATTCCATTCAAAAAGGATATACACTTTAATTATATATCTTAATGTTAAAGATTATATGTAATGACATTTTAAGCAGAGAGAGTCACGTGTTACATGTGATATGCTAATTGAGGCGTGACTCACTCACTATTATTGTCCACCACCTTATAATACAGAGAATTTCATATGCCAATTATCAATACCTAAATCTAAACTTTTCAAATTAATATGTATATAAAATATGTAACCTTATTTGATAGAAGCAATAATTTTGAATAATCTTACTAAAGGTATATATAAATTATACGTGTCCCATTTAATGGAAGGAATAATCAAATATTTTTATAAGAAATGATAAGGTACATATACACATTTTATTATAAAAATTAATTTTATAAAGTATTTAAAGAGAGGTAATGGATTTCACAACTATCCATATCAATATAAACAGCTTAGTGTCGTTAATATTTTTGATTAAATTATTATAAATTTAAAATAAATTTATGAAATTTATTCAGTTTATAATTCAATTTAATTTATTAAATACAATAATTTATATTTTTATTAAAAATAAAATTTTATTTATAAAGGTAACAAAAATATCAGAAAATAATCTCACATAACCATTTAATAAATATGAACTTTGATTATTTGTAAGTTATTCTGCAGTGGTTCTGGTTCCACTTTCAGTTGCACAGATGTAGGGGCACAATTGTCATTTCAAAGGACAGTCCCCAGCTTCGCTTTGGTTTCCCCTTCCGCTATACAGTGTCTTTTGCTTGAATGCCTGCAACTCGTTTTGACCCAGCAGCCCGCTTATTTTGAAGTCTCTTTTGAAAATTTTAATAATGTTTCCCAAATACAAATCCAAGAATAATAAAATTAAAAACCCAAAAATAACAAAAAATCAGGGTCAGAGCGAGAGTGATTCACAAGTATTAATTTTGAAAAACGTGTGGACGGTGAGATTCATGGTTACGACCTTTTGATCTCCCTTCCTTGCTCAGCTCTATATATAACAGCAGATGTGAGCTAGCTCATTGAATTCCAATTCGCTAGTTGTAGCATCTCAGCACTTCTCTAACCACAACCACTTCTCATCTCTGCAGAAGAAGCTGAGGCTTCAACTGAGAGCACAGAAAAGCGAAGTTCTAAAGAGGGAAGCAGAGTAAAGAGTGAGAACAGAAGATGGCCCTTGTTAAAGAAATCATGGGTTCTTCGTTGATGGAGAGATCCTCATTTGTGTGTTCCTCAAAATTGCTTCTGAATCATAGTTTTCAGCAGAAGCAGGGCAAGTTCTTGGTGACCCCTGTCTTGGTGCCTTTGGAAAATAAAAAAGTGGTGAGGTTGAGAAAGGCTGCGAAGGTTCCTATTGCAGCTATTAGTGAGGATTTGGTGAAGCCGTCAAGTTCTGTGCCTGCAGAGAAAGCAGTGAAATTCAAAGTTAGAGCTGTTTTGACGGTGAGGAACAAGATCAAAGAGGATTTTAAAGAGACCATTGTGAAACATTTGGATGCTATCAGTGAGAGAATAGGAAGGAATGTTGTTCTGGAGCTTATCAGCACAGAGATAGACCCAAGTAAGAGCTTTTTCCGTTTCTGGGTGTGTCACAAACGTTTGTAATTACTTTCAAGAATGATCTTTTTTGTGAATCAATACTTTTTCTTCGTCTGGGTTTGTCAATTTTTTTGCAATCTTTTTTTTAAGAAAATAGTTTGTTGACCTTCTGAAAAAGTTCCTTTTTTGGTTGATTCCTGCTTCTGGGCGTGCCTGAAATTGTAGTAAATCATTCTCAAATATGACCATTCTTGGCTTTTATTCCCCACTGGATTTCTGATTTCCGATCCTAATTTGGTTCCTTTTAACAATTATAAATTGTTAATCAATAAGTGAGATTGAATTGTTTGGTTCTTTTTGATTCTGTAGAAACAAAGGCTCCGAAGAAGAGCGACGAGGCAGTGTTGAAGGATTGGTCAAAGAAATCCAATGTTCGAGCGGAGAGAGTACATTACACGGCTGAGTTTATTGTCGACTCTAACTTTGGAGAGCCGGGAGCTATTACCATGACAAACAAACACCAGAAAGAGTTCTTCTTGGAGAGTATAACCATTGAAGGCTTTGCCTGTGGTGCAGTTCATTTCGCCTGCAATTCATGGGTACAAGCCAGGAAAGATCATCCTGCAAAGAGGATATTCTTTTCTAATAAGGTATTAATCTTTCGTAAACTCTAGTTTTTCTTTTAGCTTCTCTCATCAATTATTTTTCTTCGATGTCATATTCAAAATTTAATGACTTCTTCTGTAAAGGACCCAGAAAAGCCTGCACCCAATGACATTTGTTTTCTGCGTAAGAATGTCAAAGCAGTTTTTCCTTCCCATACGAAAGTTTGGTGACAACTAGTTGAAATGGTTGTTTGATTGAAGTTCTTAAATTTTTAGTTCTGGATGATGATATTCAAGATGTCTTAATGAACAGAAATTTCAAGTTGTGATTAAACTTTTGAACAAGCAGCCTTAGAAGAGAAAATGAAAATCCCATTTGAGTCTTGAAAAGTCGTGCTATATGCACGGGACCATGGCCCAAGGAACTTCAATCAACCTACCAACCACCGACAGCAGAATCACCGCCCCATTAATAACATCGACTTCAAAAAAATAGTATTAATGTTTTTCTTAGCAGAAACTTGTAATTCGTTGTTGTTAATTACTCAAAAAAAGGTCTAAAATCTGTTTGTTCTTGCGCGAATCATTTGAGCAGCCATATCTACCCAGTGAAACACCAGCTGGGCTTAGAGTATTGAGGGAGAAGGAGCTGAAAAATCTCAGAGGTAATGGCAACGGAGTCAGAAAATTGTCTGACAGAGTATATGATTTTGATACATACAATGATCTGGGAAATCCAGATAAAGGAATTGACCTTGCCAGACCAGCTCTTGGTGGATCAGAAAAATATCCCTACCCAAGAAGGTGTCGTACTGGCCGGGAACCAACCGAGACAGGTAACAGAAAATGTAATTTAACACTGTTAAAAAGTTCTACCTTTAGTTAAATCAAGTTAGGGAGGATTTGGAAAATTGAGAAGAATTTTGGGTTAAAAATGTATTCTGTAGTAATTAATCAGATTTATCTTGCACGCTGCAGATATGCATGCAGAGAGTCGTGTGGAAAAGCCACTGCCTATGTATGTGCCCAGAGATGAACAATTTGAGGAGTCTAAGCAGAACACAATCTCAATTATGAGGCTGAAGGCAGTACTGCATAACTTGATCCCTGGACTGAAGGCTAGCCTTTCTGCTGATAATCGAGACTTCAATGAATTCTCAGACGTTGATGGCCTCTACAGTGAAGGGCTTCTCATTAAATTGGGTTTGCAGGATGAAGTTTTGAAGAAAATCCCATTGCCAAAGGTGGTCAGCAAGATCCAATCCAGCCAAGGACTCCTCAAATATGACACTCCCAAGATTGTTTCCAGTGAGTATCCCCTTATCATCCTGTACTTCTTCTCTTTTTTTTTTTCTTTTTTACCTATAAAAAGAATTTGGGCTACGCAACACAGTAATAAACTATTCACTTTAAAAATTAAACCTTATTTCCTTTGCTTTTAATAATACTAGGTCATATCCCTGTCTTTGCACGAGGCAGCCCCTGCTGCGGGTGCATGTGATAAATTTTTTTTTTTAAAAAAATTGATGGTCTGAAAAGTTGACAGGTGACTCTTTTAGAATCTCTAAATTGAAATGCTTTGTGACCAAGTTTCTCCTCCATTTCCAGAGCATGGAGATTTTGTCCAAATTTGATACTAATTTTGGTCAAGTGGGGTCAAGAAGATTGGAACTTTAATGACATTGCTTTCGCCTAAAAAATAATAAACATAGCATATAATATCAAATCTTCTTGGCATTCAATGTTTGTCAAGCCAAATTGGGTGTTTAGATTAATTTTCTGTAAAGGTTCACGAGAGTTCATCTTTTTCTGATGTAAACATGGCTCAAGCGCAGCCAAAACCGCCACCCAATGGTCAATTTCAAGTGTTTCGCACGTGGGACAAATAATATAGTATTCTTAAAACCAAAAGTTACTTTTTTTTTTTCTAAAGCTTTTATGATTAAACTAATCAAATAATGTCATATGTTGAACGTGTAGAGGACAAGTTTGCTTGGCTGCGAGATGACGAATTTGCCCGCCAAGCAATTGCAGGGATCAACCCTGTTAATATCGAAAGGCTCAAGGTTTTCCCACCCGAAAGCGAGCTTGACCCGGAAGTATATGGTCCACAAGAGTCTGCCCTTAAAGAAGAGCACATTTTAGGCCAACTTAATGGCATGACTGTGCAACAGGTACCCATTTAATCTTTTGCAACGTACCCAGCAATGGATTTTTCTTTCTTTATTTTGGGGGCCACTGATATTAATTTTGTATATATATATTATTGGGATTTTGCAGGCAATAGAGGGAAATAAGCTGTTTATAATAGACTACCATGATACCTATCTTCCATTTCTTGATGGGATCAATGCAATTGATGGTAGAAAATCCTATGCGACACGTACCATTTTGTTCTTGACACCCTTGGGTACTCTCAAGCCTGTTGCCATAGAACTTAGCCTCCCTCCTGCCGGACCGAGTTCCCGATCAAAACGCGTAGTTACACCTCCGGTTGATGCCACTACCAACTGGATGTGGCAGCTTGCTAAGGCTCACGTTTGTGCCAACGATGCTGGTGTGCACCAACTTGTTAATCATTGGTAAGCATAGCTCTTTTATTCTTCAATCAGCGATATCTATCTGTTGCATTTAGAAGGTGGTTAACTTACTTGAAATGGTTTTCTAATTGCTGAATTATACATAGGTTGCGCACACATGCCTGCATGGAGCCCTTTATCTTGGCTGCACATAGGCAATTAAGCGCAATGCATCCAATTTTCAAGCTTTTGGACCCTCACACGAGGTACACATTGGAGATGAATGCCTTAGCTCGCCAAAGCTTAATCAATGCAGATGGAATCATTGAGTCCTGCTTCACTCCTGGCCGCTACTGCATGGAGATTAGTTCTGCTGCTTACAAACATTTCTGGCGTTTTGACATGGAGGGCCTACCTGCAGATCTCATTCGCAGGTGAATAAATTTTTGCTTTTGGGAAAACTTAGTCCTACTAACTAAACCCTCGAGAGTCGTTCGATGTTTGGCTATAGTTCTAGGTTCAAATTCAGTTTATGGAAATAGCAGAAGCGTTTACTTTTTGACCAATTGGACTTATAATTGAAAAGAGCCCCAAAGTTCTTTCTTAGCGTGCAATTGGTGTGTGCCTCATTTGGTGTATGCAAATTGCAAGTGAAATTAAATCTAACAAGGAATTACCCTTTTGGTTCTGATATTGCAGGGGAATGGCGGTACCTGACCCAACACAGCCACTTGGCCTGAAGCTCCTAATTGAAGACTACCCTTATGCCACTGACGGGCTTCTTATCTGGTCTGCAATTGAGAACTGGGTCCGCACCTATGTGAACCATTACTACCCAAATCCAAGCCTGATATGCAATGACAAAGAGCTCCAGGCCTGGTACTCTGAGTCAATCATTGTTGGCCATGCTGATCATAGACACGAAAGCTGGTGGCCCACATTGAACAACAGTGAGGATCTTGTCTGCATCCTCACCACCTTGATTTGGCTTGCATCCGCCCAACATGCAGCCCTTAATTTTGGGCAGTACCCTTATGGTGGGTATGTGCCAAGCCGCCCACCATTAATGAGGAGACTAATCCCAGAAGAGAGTGACCCAGAATATGCCAGTTTCCTAGCAGATCCACAAAAGTATTTCCTGAATGCACTGCCTAGCTTGTTACAAGCCACCAAGTTTATGGCCGTGGTTGACACACTCTCCACTCACTCACCTGACGAGGAGTACCTAGGGGAGCGGCAACAACCGTCGATTTGGTCCGGCGATGCAGAGATCATCGAGGCATTCTACGGGTTCTCAGCGGAGATCAGACGGATAGAGAAGGAGATTGACAAAAGGAACTGTGATCGGACACTAAGGAACCGTTGTGGGGCAGGGGTGTTACCATATGAGCTACTTGCACCTAGCTCAGAACCTGGTGTTACATGTAGAGGAGTACCAAACAGTGTGTCCACATAATAATATTTTGGGTCAACTTAGACCTGTAGTTTTGAGAGGCATTATAAGTGTAGGTTGTATTTTGGGTCAACTTGGCTAGTGGTACATATGAGACTGCTCAATTTGTAACTAGATTAGATAACAGCAAGTGCTTCTTGGCAACATGGGGTTGTGTAGGTTGTATATGAATAGAGCTGATAAAGAGTCCCATATGTAACCATTTATTATATCAAAATAAGTAGTTTTCTTTGGAAAATTTGTAGTCCGAACATTTATGAAGATTCTGAGTCTGCGGTGGTTACACCACTGGAGTTTAAGGAGATGTTGGAGGAGTTACTTTTTGCTGGGTGGCTTTTTGAACATAGGGGACTTGGATAAATTTCCTGGACTAGCAGGGTTACATGAGGCCAATGAATGCTGTGAGTAAGAGATTTGATAGTTTTCTTGGAGCATGTATTAGAGGAACACAATGAAGGAATAAAAGGAGCTAAGGATTAGGATAATTATGTTCTTAAGCTGTTATGAAAATCTCATAAAGAGTTATATGATCTATAAATTTTTTGGGTTTTTTAATTTGGTTTAAATTAGAGATTTAATAAATGTAATAATTTAAATTTTTTTAAGTAAATTTTTTATGAATTTTAATTTATAAAAATAGAGTGACTGAAAATATTATGTTGCTGAAGACGTGGTGCGCGGCTTTCGCAGCTCGCAGAAGATCCAACTGTTGAGGTCAAGCTGGAAAGGCATTGGTGTCAAAGCATTTACCCAGGTAGTTTCTCGGCTTGCTAGGGTCTTAATTCACTTTAATCAGATATTGGCACAACTTGTAATTGGATATAACTTTTAGTGGACATCTGTGTTCTGGTACTATGTGGTTCAAATTAATTCATAGCTCGGTAAACAGTTCTTGCATAATTTCTGTAACTATCTTTATTCGTATTTCTCTATAGTTATATAGATTTCTTTTAATATACTCAGAATCTTCTAGCAAGTAGAACAGAGCTCAGCTCTGCTTCAACATAGTATGGGCAATTTCTGACCTCTTGAAAAATCCGAATACCTTCAAAAAACCTAAAGCAGAGAGATAGGATAATTGGAAGAGAAACATGGGTTGAGAGCGACATTGCTTATATTTAAATATATTTTATGAGTTTTTTTTTTTTTTCTTACAAATGCAATTGTACAAGATTCAATGAGGCTACACCATGTGGCACCAATGCTGGCGCCGATAGTGGCCGGAGAGGACTGCAATGTTGGTGGATATGACATATTGACAACCTCAAAGGGACCCAAGCGCTTGTTTTTATGTGGACATACTCAGAGACTCAGCAATATGGGACGACCCAAATGAATTTCTCCCTGAAAGGTTCATAGATAGACAAGGGCATTGATGTGAGAGAGCATGACTTTGAGTTGCTGCCATTAGGGGCTGGTAGAAGGATGTGTCCTGGTTGGATGAGGATTATCTTACATATTTCGTAAGTTTTTTTTTTTTTTGTATTCCTTTTACACATTAAAGAATTGCCTTTCTCTTATGATCTGACGATCCTCATTCATCCTGGTTAAAGTCTAAGACTGACGGTGATTCAAGCAAGTAGATGATGAAAATATTTTATGACAATGGCATATATTAATTTGATATTTTTTTTGCAATGCATACTTTTCATTGTTCTTTTATTGAGTATGAATTAATTTTAAAA
Organism: Dicorynia guianensis; assembly: GCA_037013595.1. Lineage (NCBI taxonomy): Eukaryota > Viridiplantae > Streptophyta > Magnoliopsida > Fabales > Fabaceae > Dicorynia > Dicorynia guianensis. The sequence continues at coordinate 32,887,239 of JASUAB010000014.1, forward strand.
CCCTACCTTTTTAAAATTTTGTTAAAAGATATTCCTAAAAAAGAAATAATAAAATTAAAGAATTTATTAAAATTAATATGTTGATTCTAGATTCTTTTTCATATGTTTTTAATTATACAATAATATTCTTTTAAAAAAATTAAATGCTACAATCTAAATTATTAATTTCCATTTAATAAAATAAAGATTTAAGATCATGAGAGTTGCTTTGCGGGTTTTATTGATAGAAAAGATAATTTCATAATTTTTTTTCTCACAAAAGTTTATATTTAATGATGTTGATTTTAAATTTATTGAATTTTAATGTTTAATTTATTAAATAATCTAACAAATTTAATAATTTAAATTTTATATTTTAAAAATTAAATACAAAAATAATGTGACTCTAGATATATTGTAAGAGATTGAGATGACGCTTGAGAGCTTGTTATATGACACTACATGGCAGTTAGCTGTAATTACGTTTTATTTGTCAATTAATATCAATTTTAATATTTTGTGAATTATCCAATAAATATAATTGAAAATCAAAACAAAGAAATAAATTTTTTTTTTATTTCTTTCTTTTATTGTACTAAAGTCTTCAAGTCTTCACAATAAAAAAAAGAAGACTTCCTTCCACGAGTAGCCCAGCCGCCGATCGACTTGACTACGTTTTAGTGATTGACTAAATGGCAAACAAAATTACATGATTGCTAGTTGATCCGATAAGTGCAGAATCCAATTTCTTTAGGTTTAAATGCTTAAAATTTAGTGCTAAGTATGATTTTAAGAGTAGAAATTAATTCTATAATTCTAAAAATATCTCATAAAAATAAAAAGAAGAAACTTTTGAAATTTGGTGAAGTGGGTTCTATTTTGTTCGCAATTTGTCAAGCGCCAGCAAATATAGTTTCGTCGCTATGTGATGACGTGATGCACGCCACCGATGGAATACAAGGTGGAGTTATTTTCACCTAATAATTTTAATTTAATATTTCTATTATTAAGTATAAGTTCTATGGTTAATTAAATATTATTATTTAATGATATAAATTTTATTAAGTAGAAAATGTGTAAAATGCATTTTCAAGTCACCAATAAAATGCTTTTCCAAGTCAAGGTGCACTAGAAATTTTCCGTCAAAGTGCACAAAAGGAAGGACCCCAAGCAATTGCGCAAAAGGTATCAGGAAAGCTCTCCCCCTAGAAAGCAAAAGTCTTTGCTTTATCAGTCCACCCCGCCATTTCTATTCCACCCACCCACAAACCTTTGAAACTGCCATTTGTCTTTCTTGGTAAGTTCCCGGAAACTTACCCAAACATTATTGATTTCTATAGAAGAAAATGGTGGAAAATAATAGGTCAGTAGGTTGTCCAAGGACCAATCAGCAAAAGGTATTCACCTCTTGTTCTGAAGTTGCAAACCGGAAATCAAGCAAATGAATGAGCCATCGCTAGGTTTCTGAGTGTTTTGAGGCCTCCTGCAGCCCGTTCTTAGACTGTTTCCCTTGCCTTTCTTTCAACGGAAACATTCCCAGCCGATGTTAGGGGAAAATGGTCACGTTAATTTGTTGTGGTAAAACTAGGCATTTTAATGATTTAATGTACTTGTGCCCACATCAGGTCCCATCCCCATACTTTACACACTTAACAACTTTTGTTACTGTTCCCATTAATTGGCGTCTCACTTATGTGGCGTTTTCATCTCAAAGGAATTCGAACTTAAACCTTATCCCTTGTCATTAATGTGACCACTTGCTCTAACAACCATGGTATTGTCTTTTAAAACCTTCAAACTTCAAATGATCTTCAAGATAGTCAATGTAATTATTAGTTGTATGCCCCATGCAACACATTGATGCGAATTAAAAATTAACAAAATATAATTCCCAAAACAATGAAATTCGGACCTACGTGGGACCTTAGCTTTCGCTATAAATACCATAGCCGTCCGCAGAAGCTCCATCACAACCATAATCAATATTTACCCAGTATGGCAATAGAAATAGCAACTCCAAGTTGGGTGTCAAGCGCTGCCGCCTGGCTGGCAGCCTTCGCCGCTTTCCTCCTCTTCACCCGCCACCTCCACCGCCGTAGGTATAAATTACCACCAGGCCCAAAACCATGGCCCATCATTGGCAACCTCAACCTTATAGGCCCACTTCCTCATCGCTCCCTCCATGATTTGTCTAAAAAATACGGATCCATATTGTATGTCTGGTTCGGTTCCAACCCCGTCGTCGTCGGCTCGTCCGTGGAAATGGCCAAGTCCTTCCTCAAAACCAACGACGCCGCCGCATCCGGCCGGCCCAAATTCGCCGCCGGTAAGTATACGACCTACAATTACTCCGATATCACTTGGTCCCCTTATGGCCCCTACTGGCGCCAAGCCCGCCGAATGTGCCTAATGGAATTGTTCAGTGCCAAACGCCTCGAGTCCTATGAATACATCAGAAAGGAAGAGTTGAAAGGTTTGCTGAATGAACTTTACAACTCTGCAAACAAAAGGATCTTGTTGAAAGACCACCTTTCCACTTTGAGCCTCAATGTTATTAGCCGCATGGTGTTGGGGAAGAAGTACCTGGAGAAGACAGAAAACGCCATTGTTTCGCCCGAGGAGTTTAAGAAGATGCTGGACGAGTTGTTCTTGCTGAATGGGGTTTTGAATATTGGGGACTTCATCCCTTGGATTAACTTCTTGGACTTGCAGGGCTACATCAAGAGAATGAAGGCTTTGAGCAAGAAATTTGACAGGTTCATGGAGCATGTGTTGGATGAACACAACGAAAGAAGAAAAGGGGTGCAGGATTATGTTGCCAAAGACATGGTGGATGTGCTTTTGCAGCTTGCTGATGATCCTACTCTTGAGGTCAAGCTTGAAAGGCATGGAGTCAAAGCTTTTACGCAGGTATGGCTAATTTTCCTTAATTTCTGTGGTTAATAAGGGGTATTAAAAAAAGTCTTTTAGTTCGTCAGAATGGCTCGATTCTTTAAATAAATTATCTTAAATTTAATTTTATTTAAAACAAATTACATTTAAGTGTCATTTAAAAAAATTAATATTTACTTACTAAAAAATACTTTAAAAAAATCTCAAAAAAAAGTCTCCCTCCATCCAAACAAAAAATCTTCGCCTGCTTGTAACAGAGATGGTTGTTCATACGTGAACGGTTGACCATCCTGTTTGTTTGTGGTAGAATTAATTGTGATGTGATGTGACATTTACAATTAAAATAATTGAATAACATTGTTTCAAGACCCTGGTTTCACATTATTTTTATATATAAAATTAAATTATGTGATATAATAAAAAAATTTTATTAAACAAAAAAAGTAAACAGCACTATATTCACGTAAATGGTCTTAATATTTTATACACATTTTTTATATTTATATTTTTTTAAATTTAATTTCATCATTTTTATGTAAAATATTTATTATTATTTGAAAAATGTAGAAAGAGAAAAATAATTGACTCCAAATTTTCTTGTGCATTTTCGGGCAAACAAAGAAGCACAATGATTAAACTACAGTATGTATAGTACAACAGAAAAGATTTTTGGACACAACTTCCGAAAGTTTTGCGTCCGTGAAAAATTAAAAAAAAAATAGAATGAGAATCACGGTACAATAAGGCTGTCACTTTCCGGCTGGATTCCTTTACTTTTTTTGTCATTATTGGTTGGATTAATTTAAACTGTTTTTTACTTTAAAGAATATTCTTTCTTTGTGCCAAGTGAGGATCATCTTATTTATGTATATATTTTAGGTCTAATTATTATTTTATAACTTGAGTTTATTATTAAATATTTATTTAAAAATTATAAATTATTAAACTTAAATAATAAAATTTTAATAAATTTAACATGTTATATTAATTTTATAAAAAGTTAATAAAATTTTATAAATATACTTAAATTTTCTGCTATGACAATTTATTTTGTTAATAGCACATCTAATAAAAGAATATTTGGAAGCTATTTTTCTGATGTTATCTTTCATTGAATGGTCAGGATCTAATAGCGGGTGGGACAGAGAGTTCTGCTGTAACTGTGGAGTGGGCAATCTCTGAACTCTTGAGAAGGCCGGAGATATTCAAGAAGGCGACGGAGGAGCTAGACAGGGTAATAGGGAGAGAGAGATGGGTTGAAGAGGGAGACATTGTCAACTTGCCTTACATTTACGCAATTGCTAAGGAAACAATGAGGCTGCACCCGGTGGCCCCAATGTTGGTGCCAAGGCAAGCCAGAGAGGACTTCAGGGTTGATGGATACGACATCCCCAAAGGAACCCAAGTGCTTGTCAATGTCTGGACCATAGGAAGAGACCCAGCAATTTGGGACAACCCATCTGAATTCCAACCTGAGAGATTCATAGGAAAGACCATTGATGTAAAAGGCCATGACTTTGAGTTGCTGCCTTTTGGTGCGGGGAGAAGGATGTGTCCAGGGTACCCTCTTGGCCTCAAAGTCATTCAGGCAAGCTTGGCCAATCTGTTGCATGGGTTTAATTGGAGATTGCCTGATAATATGAAGAAGGAGGATTTGAATATGGATGAGATCTTTGGGCTTTCTACCCCCAAGAAACTACCTCTGGAAGCTGTTGTTGAGCCGAGACTTCCAGCTCATCTTTATTCCCTTTAAGCATTGCCTGCTCTCTAATAAGACTAGGAATTTCTGTAATCTTAATACGGTGATGCTGCTGTATTGCTGCCTAGTTTGCTTGAATTGGGTCTGAATGTAAACTCAGTCGGCATTGTTCTTGCGTTTTGTTATATTGATATGATCAACAAACTTTATCTACAAATGTAAACTTTTTTTTTTTTTAATTCCAGTTTGCGGAACCTGCTGATGCTTACCCCTGAATATTTGAATCTGAAAAAATTGCACTCTCCAGTCAAAGACTGCTTGCCAACCTTTGGGTTACAAATGTAAACTGAAATATCGTTCTTGTAACCTCTGTTTTTGGGGGGGTGAACAAGAGGGGCCAGACACCAGAGGCCCATGCATATAAAGTTGGAATCTCTTGAATGGTACCATTCCTAGCCTTGTCTGACAAAAATTAATTTCAGAGAAATCTAGACCATGTGAAGCACAGGGTAATCTTTCGTACCTAAAGTGTACAAAATTAATTCAGATAATATACTTCATGTAAAAATATTTAAGTAGGTGTACTGGCACTCCATGCAAAATCTGTGAAAGTAAGTTGGCGAAAAAAAAATGTTATGTATATATTTTAAAAAAGAATAAAATTTATATATAGTTTATATTTTATTATTATTTTAAAATTATTTTTACATATATATAATATGTAAAATTACATTCACATAATTTTTCAAGAAAAAAAAAATTACACCATTCGTAGTAATAGAAGCTTATATACAAAAATAGAATAAGAGAGATCAATAGTATTTTAAATAAGTTATTTTGAATTTAATTTAAATTTTATATAAAAATTTATTTAAAAAATATTTGTTTAAATATTTGATTGTATATTAAAAAAGTTAATTTTTATTTATTAAATAAAAAATGTTTTAAAAAAATTTTAAAAAAGAGTGTTTCTAATATTTTATTTTTTATGCTTTAATTTTTTTAAATTTAGATAAATCAATCATTTAAAAAGTATAATTGAATATGTTTTGCTTTATGGCAAGGTACAATTGAATATTAAAACTTTTTTATTTATTGGAATATATTTTCATTTAATTATAAGAAATTAATTTATCCAATTGAAATATAAAAGATTAAATTGTAGTTCAAAAGATACTATTACTTTAATATTTTTTTACATCAAATTTTAATCACTTAATGCCCAATTTAAAAATAAGAAGTAAATTGCACTTTAAAAAAAAACTAAAAACTACCATTGTTGTCCAAATAAAAACAAAGTGGATGGCAGAAAATATCACTGAAAAAGTAGCACAGTAAAGCTCTGTCGTCACCATTGAAGCCCAAGGTCTTGTTCAAAGAGCAATGGTGTATCTATACCTTTATATATACACATTTTTTATAAATAAAAATAAATTAATTTCACTTATTTACTTATTTTTTGCTGTAACCATTAGTAACTCTAATACCAATAATATCTTGCAGCTTTCAACAGTGCACCTCTGGAATTTGATACAAACGATAATTCTTTCTTCTTCTCCTTCCTTTACTTTTATTTTTTTCCTTCTACTCTCCTAAGTTCGGACAGCTGTTTCTAGTACTCTCCTTAGTTTCTGGTTTGTGGTTACGCTAATGCCATGACTTGGCTTCTATGAATGTCTCTCTCTTTCATACTCACACATATTCAGACGACTCAGACCCACCAATAATAAAAGTTCTTTTCCTCCCTCAAAGAACTAAACTTCCAAGAATTTAAGCAACCCCAGGTCAAAGCAGCAAAGAGATATGCCACCAGCGAGAGCTGGTTTTGCTCCTCTTGTGGGGGTGATCTAACTATGTGCAGCGGTTAAGGGTTCTAATCTGTGCAGCTGGAGACATTGGAGGAAATTTGGGGTCAATGTTAAAAAAAAAGCCGACAGTCATTGATTTTGGATGGAGGGTGACAAATCGCAATAAATCAAAAGTGCAATGAATTAAATTGATTTAATCAAAAATTGGAGATGGTGATTGCCCTCAAATATCTCTCCCCAAAATAGTTCGGCTCCTTGACTGTCAACCCTGGTTCATCTGTTGGGATGGCCAAGGCCTACCTCAAAACCGATAATGCAACTTTTGCGTCTAGGCCCAAATCTGCTTCTGCAACGTACCCTCTTCTCAACCATTCTGATATCCTTTTTGGGCCCTTTATGGTCCATACTGGCGCATTGCACAGAATGTGTCAATTGTCAAATGGAACTGTTCAGAACTTAACGCCTTGGGTCCTATATCAGAATGCAAGACATAACATTTATAGATTGGTAAAGGGACTAACACAAATTACAAACCAGCCCATTTTGATAAAGGGACTGAACCCATTCAAACCCAAGTGTACCAATCGAACAAAAACTAACCAAAATTTGTCTCTTAATTGGAAGAATTGGATGAGTTTTTAGAAAAACTAATTAGTTTAGTTCGGTTGTTAGATGTCAATTTTGTCTGAAGTTACTCAAGCAAAAGCAAAAAAAAAAAAAAAATTCAACTTCAGGTCAGCCATTTCCTTGCCAAAGATAAAGCGATGTGCTTTGGCAGGTTGCAGACGATAATGTTAAGCTTGGAAGGGGGGACAGTGTCCAAGCATTTACTTTGGCGTGGCCTACTTTTCTTTCTTGGTTTCCTATTTATCTATTTTCTGTGCATTCATTGATCTAAAATTAGGATCACCATTCAAAATCGGTCCAACCTAATTTAATATGGGATTCACTTACTTTCATTGATAAATACTTACACCCACTTACTAGAAGCTAGAAAAATACGACAAAACATGTTGTTTTACTCAATTTAAGAGCACACACCCTGATGATGACACCTGTTTGTTTCTTTTTAAATGACATTTGTCATTAGACAATGCAAAAAATTCCAATAAATCGGCCAATGTTGATGGAAGTGTCCCCTATCTATTTAAAAGTAAAGTCGGTTTGTCCCATTATTACATTATTCTCATATTAGGGTTTGCCCTGCTTATCTTCTTGGGACCTTTTAGCTGGTGGGACAGAGGGCGCAGCAGTGACTATAGAATGGTCGATCTCTGAGCTCTTGAAAAATCCAGAGGCCTTACTGCACGCTACAGAGAAGAGCTAGATAGGGTAACTGGAAGAGGAGGATGGTTGAAGAGAAACACATTGTTAACTTGCCTTATGTCGATGCAATTGTTACGGAAACAATGAGGCCGTACCTTGAGGCACCAATGTTGTACCCCGTGAGGATTGCAATATTGCCGGGGATGACATCCCCAAAGGGCCCAGAGAGCCTGCAATTTGGGACAACCCGAATGAATTTTGCCCTGAAAGGTTTATTGGCAAAGCCATTGACGTGAAAGATCACAATTATGAGTTACTGCAATTTGGGGATGGCAGAATGTGTCCTGGTTATAATCTAAACCTTTAGGTAGTTCAAACAAGTGTGGCCAATCTGTTGCATGGATTTGCTTGGAGATTGCCTGGTAACATGCAGAAGGAAGACTGGAATATGCAGGAGATTTTGGGCTTTCTACACCTATAAAAGGGCCTCTTCTTGTTGTAGTTGAGCCTAGGCTTCCACCTCATGTTTACTCATTGCAGCTATTACTTATGTTTTCTATAATAAGATAAATAACTTGGGATTTTGTGAAACGAAGTGTTTTTATTAAATTTATTATATTTTATATACTAAATTATAAAATTTAACTAATTTAATAATTGACAAACTTTTGCATCATTTTCATAATTCTCAATTTAAGAATCTTCCTTTTTTCCTTTCTTTTTCAAATATAACTTGGATATTGTGTCTCTTTATAGTTACTTTTTTATAAAATTTCCATTTCAGTATTATCTTGTCGAACAACACTAGCAATGACATGATATTTAACAACTTTAACATTTCAAAAAAACCAAGAAGTTAGTTTGGCCGGTGAAGTGACCATGCAATGTGCAATCATGTAATCAAAGTTGAAATTTAATCTATCTCTAGTCGGCACCTTTATTGAAGTGACCATGTCCATGTAATCAAAGTTAAAATTCAATAAATTTTTTAATGATATGGTGGTACTCAGTTATTATTTTATAACTTTCTCCTTTAAAATTATTTGAATTTAATCTGAAAACCTTACTTGTCACTCATCTAGTTAAAAATTTAAAAATATTTTTTCCCAAAAAAAATTTAACAAGTTCTAAATTGTTAAAAACTTCATTATGAAGTAATCAGTCCACCCAAATTATTAGAGTAATTATTGATTGAGGTACAGACAAGTTAATTCAAATTAATGTGAAAGTGAAAGTCCTGTTTGATTTAACACAATAATTTTGCAGTGAATAAATAATCTAATTGTTAAATGAAAGAATACTTATTCTATATAAAGCCACGCTATTGTATCTTTCTTTTCTTGGAATAGCATCCGAATATCCCTACTCGAAAAGTGAAACTAATCCCCACGCTATCGTGTCCTTTGACAAAATGGCTCATGTGCACGAACTGGTTTCAAATCTATCATATGTTACTAAATGATGTAATGATATTCCGAAGTTGATGTCAATGGCGGCTGAGGCTCTCGTGGGCTAATCATACAGACAATGAACGAGTATTATCTGCCGACAGAGTCCTGATCAGAAAGACAGCGGGGGTGCAGCAATGAAAGATATTGGGGAACAACAAAACTTTAATCTTTTCGAAGAAAAGCAGCTAAACTTTTTCAGCTTCGGGAACATAAGTGTTCAAACTGATAATATGATCCTACAGGAGAGAGATCGGCATATGACAAAATGAGAAGCAAGTCTTCCCATGTTTTTCCCTAGCCTGTCATGAATGGACAATTGTGGACTCTGCCTTGGGCTAATGATCCTTGCTTTTTGACATAATGCCTTCAATGACAAAACCTATGTTGGGTTAGCAAGAAATTGCAAATTTACAATGACAATCTCATATGCTGCAGAGTTTTTTTTTTTTTTCCTCAATGTGAAAAATGGTTCCAGAGAAAAAGAAGATTTAGCACGTAGGACACAAAAATCAGTGAATGCCTCGATTGAACTCTTCTGTCCAATTTGTTGGCACCAAACTTTCAAGTGAGAGCCTTATTAACTACATAAATTCATTCTTTGTCATCATTGACTAAATTATATGCAAAAATCATACTATTATCCTTATAATTTTATTTTATTTAATTTTTATAAATAAAATTTAAATTATTATATTTATTAAATCTTAAAATTCAGTTTGTCAAACAGTATTTGATGAGAAATGTTTTGTCACTCTCATATCCCATTGAGAATGATGCCAGCTGCATGTCTACTAGACTGCTATCGCTACCAGTTAGACTAAATCCTTCGTGCTCTTTCTGCCATGTCGAGTTTTTCCTTTGTAATTCAATCCCAGTACTATATATTGACAATTGTGGGCTCTACCTTGGGCTAATGATCCTTGCTTTTTGACAGAATGCCTTAAATGACAAAACCTTTAATGGGTTAGCAAGAAATTGCAAATTGACAATGACAATCTCATATGCTGCAGGGTTTTTTCTTTTTTCCTCAATGTGAAAAATGGTTCCAGAGAAAAAGAAGATGTAGCACTTACAGCACAAAAATCGGTGAATGCCTCAATTGAACTCTTCTGTCCAATTTGTTGGCACCAAATTTTCAAGTGAGAGCATTATTAACTACATAAATTCATCCTTTGTCATCATTGACTAAACTATACATAAAACTGATACTATTATTTTTATAATTTTTTTTAATCTTTACAAATAGAATATCAACCATTATATTTACTAAATCTTATAATTCAATTTGTCAAACAGTATTTCTCATGCAGGAAAAGATAAGAAATGTTTTGTTCACTATCATATCTCATTCAGAATGATGCCACCTGCATGTCTGCTAGACTGCTATCGCTACCAGTTAGACTAAATCCTTCGTGGTCTTTCTCCCATGTCGAGTTTTTCCTTTGTAATTCAACCCCAGTGCTACAAATTGACCGTAGAATATGCCCTTTCAGACTGCTCCATTATAGCTATACATAGAAAGGTTTGAATCTTCTCAGTGGTATTATGCCTAACATCGTTCTGCAGCATTCAACAATGCAGCTGAGATACTGATACAAATACAAACATTATTGCCTCTTTTCCCGTTCCTTTACTTGTATTTCTTGTACTCCTCATCCCAACACAATTTGGCCTAATATCTAAGGCAAGAAGGTCATGTCAATGTCCTCGATGCTGATGTCTTTGGATGGGACCCTAAGATTTGTTTATTATTCTGTAATAATATTTAATTCGAGGAGAGTTTGGAATGCAAACAATACTTTCCTCATCACTATTATTGGAGAGTTCTTTATATAAATAATCCAAAAAACTTAGTTTAACTTTTGAAAAAAGTTTATCCCACATAAAGTAGGCAAAAAAATATTCACAAAAATAAATTAAGTTGTTAAATTTGCATAATACATAAATTAATATGTAAAATTTAATAAATTAAATAATTTAAATTATTTTAAATAAAATTTTTGTAAGTTCTAAATTTTTCACGCTTAATCTCTTTCTCACTAAGATGTTGTCATTCATGGCCCATCATTATTGTAACCGGTCTGCATGCATGCCTTCAGTGTTTGCTTCTAACAAAATTGACCACTGCCTACCATGTCTTCTACTTGTGGGTTACATGTTTAAAACGCAAAAGCTTTTCTGAAAGGTGATAAATCAGAATAATAAGAGGAAAAAAAAACACAAAGAAAAGACAACATGATCACAAGCAACTTCATCTATGTTGAATATGAGAGCATTCCACCATTGAAATTGGAATTGGATTAGTATTAATTTGTGGTTTGATTGTTGACGTCTCACCAGAATACAGCTGTAGATTCTGAATTTGTGATTTCAGCTTTAGCACAAGTGATTTTCATTAACCCCACTAATGGCTTGGTTGGGGTTGGTGAGGAAAGAAGGAGGCACGACTCTAGGCCAAATGACCAGAGTCCGAGACTAGTATATACAAAGAAAATGGTTACCTAGCTTTCTTGCAGTGTTAAAACTTTGAATTGGCTATGCCACTGGCAATTATAAAAGATTGACTCCTTAGTCCTCATATCAAACAAAAATCTGAGTTTATTTTGGGTGACCCATACAATTCCGTCACCAATATTTTTTTTTTCTTTTGATATTGGTAGAATGGTAATAAAAGAGAAATGCTAAATGTATACAAAAAAAACTACATAATAAATACATAAAACTAAATAACAAGCATACACTTTTTCTATTTTATAAAACACTTTGTACTCCTTATATAGGACGATAACATGAGATCATCATTGCTCGAATGGAGGGAGTTTCAGGCACCTGAGTTTGAAACAAAACACCCTCTAAGTTGAAAAACCAAGAACTCCATACTTTTAGTAACTGAATCCAATCCTCGTTCAAACCTTGTAGCCACACTAGTTTGCAGAATGAACTAAACATGTGGCATTAACAATATTTTTCCATGGATTAGCTATCGCCACGGGCAAAAGGAGACGAGTTCAGAAAATGGTAGGATACAGAAAACTATCTGCGCAGCAGAATCTGTCTATTCCAAAATGTGAATGCTACAATTTTTGGAAAAATCTAGCCCTTAGGATAGTAATGCTGTTCACACAAAACAGCCAATTGTCGATATAGGGCACAAGTCAACGGCACAAGTCAATGAACAATTTGGGCACTTTCAGTTTCAAAATCAACGATATTTCAAATGAACTCTTGGCGACTTTGTAAGGCAAGAAGAAGCAAGGAAATGCCCCCACAGCTTAAAAACAGAGGAAATACAAAGTATGCTCTTTATTGGCTTCCTACAAAACAGAGCTCCATAAAATGACCTCCATTGTCACAATAAAGTAGATAAATGCAGAAAATAACCAAATCCAGAAGTCACACCACAAATTACAAAATCCCCCCAATAAAAAAATTAAACAAAAACAGAAGTTTTAATGTACAATATGATTCCCTTTCTTTCTGATCTTTTTCTCTATCCTTTTTCCTTCTTCTTCTATCTTTTGTTAAAGTATTACAGCATGAAGAATTGAAGATCAATTATACTAATAAACTTCCATCCCCATTAGCTTCTGGTGCTTGCTTGGGAGAGTACAAACTGGTACCAAGTGTTTTATACAGAGCAGTATCAGAGTAAACAGCTCGAGAACTTAATGGCTTAATCTGACGTCTATGCCTATTACTTTTCCGATGCCGTCGACGACCCTTCTCCTTCTTCTTCTTCTCTCCCTTTTCCTCTTCACTTTTGTTCCCATTTCTACTGATCTCGCGAATGTCATTTTCTCCTCCATCTTTCCTTTGTTGGACTGCAGTTTCGTTTTGTTCCTCATTTGGAACGACATAAACAAAGTGGCCGATTGGGATGTCATTGAAATCCATGAGAGGCTCTAAGGTCTTGACCACAGTCCGCATTGTGGGTCTAGATTTTGCTTGATGGCTTAGACATTGCTGAGCCAAAGCAGCAAACTTTCGAGCCCCTTCGATGGAGTACTGCCCCTCAAGTCTTGGGTCCATTATTCTTTCGAGTTTGTGAGGGTCCTTCAATAGAGGTCTTGCCCACTCTACCAAATCTTTCTCTCTAGTGGGTCGGTTCTCGTCCACAGACCTCTTTCCTGCGAGTAGTTCTAAGAGAACAACTCCAAAGCTATACACATCGCTCATGGTAGTCAAATGACCTGAAAGAAACAGTTTTTGGATTAATTTAGAACACTTTTGAAAAAGTTCCTTCAACAATTTTTTGACAAATGAAAATTGGGTTGGCCTGAAACTGGTTCAACTACTGTACCTGTCGTGATATATTCAGGAGCAGCATAGCCACGGGTACCCATGACACGAGTTGTGATATGTGTTTGATCTTCTTCTGGACCGTCTATTGCTAGACCAAAATCTGAGAGCTTGGCATTGTAATCCTGAAAATTTTAATATACCTACATTTAAGTCAAAACTATTGGTACTTTGACATTAATTGTATGTTTATACTGAAGGAACAAAGGTTAAGAAGAATTTACAGCGTCTAATAGGATGTTTGAGGACTTAATATCTCTATATATGACTGGTTTCTCTTCTTCGTGAAGAAAAGCGAGTCCTTTTGCAGCCCCAGTGGCTATTTTAATTCTTGTTAGCCAAGGCAAGGTTGCGAAATAACCTGCATTTACCAGAAAGGATAAGCAATTTTTGGTCAAGTACTGTTCAATTTTAGTTTCTGCCGCAAATCAGAGAAAAGCAATCGCCAACGGCTTAGTTCCGCTGGCAATATTCAATTCTAAGGCCTAGATTAGAATCCACTGCCAGCCATCTTGATTGGTGATCTTTTAAGTGTCGTTGGAAGCTTTTGTTGAGGCATATGACATGCTTGAATAGCCTCCTTTCTCTCTATACTTTTTATTCTCTGCAAAAGAAAGAGAAAAGCAATATGCATGTACCTTTAAAAAGCTTGCTTTCTAGATTGCCCCGTTCCATGTATTCATAAACGAGAAGTCTGTGTTCATCTTCACAGCAATAGCCAATTAAGTTCACCAGATGGGGATGTTTCAACTGCCCCAAAAAGATTACTTCAGCCTGTTATCAGATAATTTGATCACATGAAAAAGACGTTTTTAGTGGAGAAAAGGATATTGGGGTTTTATATTGAATATAAGATTTAGAGCAGGATTCTTACCAACCACTCTCTATGGCCTTGTTTGCTGTCCAAGTCCAAGACCTTAACTGCTACAACTCGAGCTTCCAATCCTGGCCTTAGCTTGTCATCAATAAACCCTTTATACACCTTCCCAAAGCCACCTTCCCCAAGAACACTGCTCTTGGAGAAATTGTGGGTGATCTCTTTGAGCTCCTTGTAAGTGAAAATATGAAGATTTGATCCCAGAAGAGAATTGGATAAATCACTCATGATAGAGAGTGATGAAGAATGGCTTAAATCAGAAAGGGATAGTCTCCTTGAATTAGATGTCTTTTTGGAAACCACGGTTCGGCCCAAGGATGGGCACTGCTTGGCCTTGAAACAGCCAAGTATGAAGGTTTTCAGTAGAAGCCATTTGGAGGGCATATTCTGCAGAAGTAAGACAACTATAGCTTGGGGTGCCGGTAAAAAAGTGAGTTTGATGGCTTTAATTATGCAACATGAAGTTAGAGAACCTTGGCTTTTATAGGTGAGGGGGTGAAGAAGGATTTTAACTTTTTTAGAGAAGCCCACAAACAATGATGTCATTATCCCGTTTCCCAGTCGGCCAATATAAACGATAAGACATTGACTTCTTTGCCGCCTGTTCGCCCCTTTTTGTTACAATTAAATTTCAAGATATAATTATGAACTATGTGAATTTGAATAAAGGAAATGCCAGTTAATGTATATGTGACACGTAGACATTTAGTATATCCAGATCTTATAATTTTAGAACTCAAAGTCGGGGTATAATTACTGGGATTGAGATTTTTAGATTTGTGTTTTCAAACTTTGATGATTAAGAGATTCAACCAATAGGGAAAGTTGGTTGCATTTTAAAAAATTTTGAAGTAATATATTAATACAAATTTGAGTTTAAGGTTATTTTTATTAGAAAAGATTTATCATTTAAAATTATAATCTAAATTAATTTTTTACCTAGAAAATAAAAAGAACATTTAAAAAATTAAAAAAATTAGGAGATTCAAATATAAAAATATTCCTTGTTCTTTCAGTTTTGCTTAAAGTCAACCAGAAATCCCTAAATTATCCATTTCCAATATTTAGTATATACCGCCAATGTTCCAATGTTCCGATATAATGGACTGTATGAATACTAGATGGTTTTGACTCTATTAAAAGTAGAAAGTAAATTTAACCCAACTTTTGCAAATATTTGGTTTGATGACTGCTCCACGAGACATTTATAAAGAATTGATTAAAAATAAACCAAAGCAAAAATATAACCAAACAAAAGAAGTGGCAGCTGCCAGAGAGCAGACTTAGCCGCCAACTATTATCCCAAATAATGTGAACCTTAAATAAACAACATGAAAATCTTGTAGCACTTACCAAGAACCCTGTTTGTTGTACGAGAAATAACATACATGATCACCCCCAAGTCGCCCATTGGACAGGAAGGTGACCTGACATGGCCCACCCTGGACTTTGAATATTGAGTCACGCCACAACCTGTTCTGGATGTTCATACATTGAATTTTGAAGCCATCTGTGTGTCTTGATGGATCGATCATATTCTAGACTGCTATTTCTTCGAAGTTTCATCTGTGTGCATATCTTTTTGGGACTTAACAGAATGTTGTTTCTGTCATACATTAATACTTGCTGTTACCCTGTAATTTCATAGGTTTGTCTGGGCTACGAAGCTTCTTTTATGGCCGACTCATAATCTTCTAATTTGCATAATTTTAAACATGAAATCTAAATCATGTCCCAAAAAGATGTTTGCAGTCATGATTGCAGACCTTTCCTTCATGACCTGCAGGAATTTCTTGTTGCAAGAAAATCTATGGTTTTAGAAAAAAGCTCTCCCTAAGCAACTGTAATGGAAATCTTGTGCATCATAAATTCGTTGTTTACAGTTTAATCTTTAGCATTTAATAAGAATTTAAAAACTTTAAATAATATTTCATAAAATTTAATTTATAAAAATAATAAAATTGATAATTTTATGATTAATACTATATTAATATTAATGGGAAAGGTTCACATCAAGTATGTAATCTGAACACACAACACATAGTACAATTGATATAAAGTCCATTTCTTACAAATCAATTTTTGCCAAAAATAATTAAATTAATTCATTTCTAATTATCTCCTTATAAATTTGTGACAAAATAAAAAAATGAAATTGCAATTTCACATACAATTTCAGTTTTATGAGTCAAATGAAAATCAAAGTGAGAGCAACAAGTATAGTTTATTATTTAATAATTTCCTAATGAAAATTAGTGTGGTGTGTACCCAATTGAATATGTCATACCCTGTCCCGTTGTTTCCATTCCTCAATTATCTGACCATGAAATAATGACTTTACCACCAAACAGAATGGGAAAATATTGCCATTAAATTTGTTGCACTCTCAATTAAGTCAATGCTGTTCCTTTTTTCCTTCCGTTTGATATCATCATTCAATCTTACTTAACCTGTAGAATTTCACCTCACTTTCTTTATGAATTTTTTCTTTCTTTCTTTAGTGGTGTCATTGTATTTTTAGCAGGAATAATGTTATTCTGATGATATAAATATGTGGACGCAAAACATAGGTAAGTCAATGTCGCAATCTCATGACATTGGAACTTTCGTTTACGTATGTTTTGTGTCTGTAGATTTAAAGTCAAAGAATAATACTATACTCATATTGAGAATGTATGCGTTTTTAATGTTTTTTTAATTTTTTTTAGAAAAAATAGAATAACAACTCCCAAAGTCAAAATAACATTATTCTTTTACTTTTTTTTTTTAATGAGAAGTTAACCCAAAAAATTCAATTTGGGTGTATTATGATCTCTGACTTTTCCCAGATTTAGTTCTTGCCCTTTCTATCTGGTAATGATTCCCACATCCAAGAGAAAGTGATGTGAGGGACGGTAGGAAAAAAGGCCATCGAAACTAAATCCATCTTACCTAATCATGTATCTAGAAGAAAATTACGTTTTGATGGGTAGTGTTCGAGATTTCGTGTTCGGCGGGGCATGAGCTCCACTCAACTGAAGCATATTTCATTTAGACCCAGTCTTCACTCCACCTCCCTGCAGCCATAAATTCTTCCCTCATGTTTGAAACAAAAATTACAGGAGAAACAAATGTGAACGACTGACTGACTGACTGCAAAGATGGACCAAACATTTTCAACAAAATATTAATAAACTTAATTTTATGATTTATCTTCATCCAACGAATAGTGGGGAGTTGGAGTGAATGGACTACGAGCGAGAAAATAAAATTACATTTCACATTTTTAAAGAAAAGAGATCTTTTCATAGGATTTAGATATTTTGTTTTTATTATTTTTTAATTTTGAAATTTTTTTTAGTTAATATTAAAATATATTTTATAAATCATATTTTTTTATTAATTTTTTTAATTTTATATCTATCTCTCCTTTATATTTCTCTATCTTTAAAAAATACAAAAGCCATACCTTTATTTAATTAATAATTATAATGTATATGATAATATATCTTCATTTGATTAAATATCATATTAATTATAAACAAAAGATACCATCAGTTACAGTGTTTATATATATATATATATATTTTTTTTTTTTGTGATCCCATGAATTTAACTTTTAATTTTTACAGTTCAATCAAAACTTTTGTGAAGCTTTATTTCTAAAAATACAAACATATATTGATTTACAATTGCAATTCAAAGAATATAGAACTAGTTATTTCACCTAGAACTTTATTTAAATAAAAGAATCCTAAATTAAATAAAAAGCAATTTATTCCTAAATTTCAACTTTTCATCTTCTATGGCATAGTTTAATTGATAAAGGTTCATAACAAAAAATTCATAAATATACAAAACATACATAAGAAATTAAAAAGCATACATGATAAATAAATTTAAAATAATGCTTTGTATTTAAACAAAAAAAATAAGAGTTACTAAACTGCAAGAAGTAATATAATTTTAAAATTTAGAGTAAGACAAAATAGATTGTGTGCATAACAACGAGACAACATTTGAATGTAAAATTTGAGGACAGTATGTTTATATTTCTGCTATCTACTTCTTTCAAAATTTTCAAATTACACATTATTTTTTAAATTTTGGATCTAGTGTTCAGTATGAATTATACTATTGTGATTCAATATTTTTTTAAAAAAAAAAATATGAATTTTTTTATTCAATAATTTTGTGGATTGATTCTGAAAGTCCTATATTATTTTTTAGGCAAAAATATGAAGGACCACACTTAAATTTACCATATAACAAATTTTGTAAAAAAAAAATTCAAACTAAAAATTTTTATTTAAAATGCTTGGCCCCCTCTAATATCTTCTAAGCTCCCCAAATTGACTAGAGGATTATGCACTCCCTATCACCGGACATGGCAATCAAGGCTAATATGGAGAATTGTTAATCTTCTAGTGCCTATCAAACTCGCGTGTGTGAGCTACTCATACCATAATTTCTACGTACCTAAATTTGAAACCTATTACTTTTGATAAAAAAAAAAAAAGTATCCCGTTAACGATGCGAGCTCCATATTTTATGGTGGGAGACTCTTCTCTCATGGAAAGAGGAAAACCGAGCTCCATATTTTATGGTGATATAGATTGTTTTTTTTTTTTACTCGAAGTGGTTTGGTGACAGATTTTATGCAAGCTAAGCATAATAAAGAAAAAAGCTAAATATATGCACTTAAGCGAACGCAATTTTACGTTATGAAAGACGCAAAATATGAAACGCACCGATTCATATTCTGCTTCTTTCAAAACTCACAAATTTTGGACGCCTAAAGACGTACATTTAACAATGTTCCATAATAAATATGGAAAGTTACAATAAAAACAAATAATTGGTATTTACCATGCTTTTCAGCTGAATCACATTTCCCCAAATTTCAAAGCATTTCAACTGAATTTGTATTTATCAATGAACAAAACTGAGGGTAAGAAAGACATGGACATGGATCCAATACCAAAATTTTAATATCACAACTCATACCGAGCAGCTTCGAACTGATGGATGCAACTCTGATTCTCATAACAGAATTTCCCGAAAATTTACCACTGTAGAACGAAATGGATTGAAAAAAGAAGTAAGCCACTTGACTAATTGGTGAAGTTGCAGAGGAACTCATAAAAGTAGGGTCAGCAGAATTCCCATACCTCGTCCACAAAATGGCTTGACAAGAGCTATATACACAACCCTGCAATATTCACAATGGCTGCACTATTAAGCGAGACGTGGAAAATCATTCGCAACAGCTTGACAATATCACAAACAGTCTTAGTTACCTTTTGCAGACAGGAACTATGGGCTCAACAAAGGACACGGCAAGAAAAATTAAGCCATTTAGGAAACAGACATCAGCAATTATCCAATAGAAGGATGCTATCTAAAAACAAGGCTTCCATTCTGCTGCATCCTCAAATTTTCTATAAGTGACTGATAAAATGATTTGAGCGCCGTGATATCACTACCCTGCAGGAAGAAACATAGTGAGCAGTGCAAACAACAGGCCCATCACATCATATATTCTTAAAACAAGAAAGTATCATTTTTTTTCTACCCAGGTGATTTATCATAAGCTCAGCACCATCTAATGAATTTGTCGCAATAAGCAAAAAATTACATAACAAGTTAATATAGACAAAGGTTGAACATTGGACAGAAAGCATCAATAAATTGTTTCAGCTGAACCATTATAGTTTGTCATAACCTTTTAGCTCCAGAAAGTTTTACTACCTGCAACTTTTGACGATATTGCTCTGCTAGATCTGGGGGGCAACGTGCAGCAGAAAATCCTTTTGATACAAAATGAAAGAGAAAATCATTGCCAAATTTGTCGTACATGACCTTCTGAGCCAACACAATTTCTCCAAACAAAATGAGCTGCCAAATAAAAAACCCAGAAAAAGAAAGTTGGGTGGGGGGTGTGGAGAACAAAGAAATGAGCACTAAATTTTGGCATAAATAACAATGGAGCACACCAGAGATGAAAGTCAACTAATTTTCAGAGAAACCAACTTATATCAATTACACAACTTAAGATTTAGGAAGCAACAACATTAAAAGGCCAGACAATTATGCATTCACCAATATGTTCCTTCTCCATATGCAGAATCAGTATGCTCCAAGTACTCAAAAAGAGATGTTTTAAACTATCCAACAATTATATGATGGACTAAGATTAGGATAGGCAACCAGAAACTTGACATGTGGCAACCAGATTATGTTGATTTTATTGTATGTGACTATGTAATTTGTATTATTGTATTGTGTTAATAAGAGGAATCCTACTATTAATAGGTATCATAGCCTGCCACTGTCTCCTAGTTGCAATCGTGCAGTCCAAGTAGTGGCGCCAGTATTGCAGTGTTTGTCCAGGGCTAGATCACTAATACACAGCCAAAAGGTGGTGAAGCCGGAATTGCAGTGTTCCGGCACTAGGGCCTACAGCAAAGCTAGTCCACGTGGGCATTGAGACTGCAAAGCGTGATGAAATGTTATGATCCATTAAGTCCCATATCGGATAGTATGGGATGCCATGTGGATTTGTATGTCTTTTGGCTTTTCCCCTCAACATTTCTCATCTTTCACCTTGAGGACAAGGTGAAAACTTGTGGGAGAGGGAATTGATAGGCAGCCAGATACTTGACATGTGGCAATACATGTGGCTTATTTATATGTAGGCAGTTATTAGTAGTTATATATGCAGTAGATTTATGTGCAAGCAGTTTTAGGCAATTATTAGTGGTTATTTGTATAGCTATTATAAATACTGTAATTCAGGGTCAAATAAAGGGAGTGTATAGATACTTAAGAGGTCTCTAGTCCTTAAAACCAGACTTTGAGAGGCTGCTGGTACTTCGAATAACCAGTGGGGTTATTCTGGAACAAGAGTAATTGTATTGTAGGTGAGTACTCTGTGTAACTTGTATTATTGTATTGTTTATTAAACAGGGATCCTATTAGATTATACAGGAGTAGATCACCAAACAATTAATCTAGCTGAAACTACCGCATAACTTGCCTTGCATAGTTGCATTCAACACAACTAGTGCCATCCTGCTATCTCTTTAAGGATAACAATCATTTCCGAGAAAGATTAGCAAAGTCAGAATAGTAACTTCCTTTCACTCAGCAAGCTAACCCTAGACCTCTATAATAGCCACCGCCAATTAAAATT
The DNA here is from genome assembly GCA_037013595.1 of Dicorynia guianensis. NCBI lineage: Eukaryota > Viridiplantae > Streptophyta > Magnoliopsida > Fabales > Fabaceae > Dicorynia > Dicorynia guianensis. The sequence goes on from JASUAB010000014.1 coordinate 32,908,684, forward strand.
CAAGCCATAGTTTTGAGTGAAACATCTTTCAGAATACCACAAGCCAATGCTAGACCTCTATAAAGATCACCATTTACAACTCAGACAATGGTTATTGCAGAACACCTTTCAATCGATCACATACTTGTAACAACTTTAGATTCTGAAACTAAAGATGGTTAAAAATGTGACACAGGAACTGCAAAAGTATTCATAAATGTCATTATTGAAGCCCCTCATACTTGTTATCCCCTTTTTATTAATATAAATAAGTCACTGCATAACCAATTTTGCTAACGCTGCAATATATAAAAATACCTATATTCCTGCAGTCCAGGTGTGCAAAATAAAAATTTGCACACTTTCCACTTCTGAACTTTATCAAGTTGCCTCAAATACCTCTACTTTCAACCTTTTTCTCCCCTTTGGAAAGAAACAGAGGGAGGGTAGTATCCTTACTCTTACCAGCCTTACATTGAACTAAACAATAATTCCAAACCTAAAATCAGATGATAAACCAATGTCTTTCTTTGCCGGTCAATGAGGAAAAAAAAGCATAACTGACAGTATAGCTATCAAATATGACCTGAATATAAGGAGCGGAAAGAGAGAAATATCCTACAATGAACCGGACAACAGCACTATAACAGCTAAATATGCATCTAGAAAATGTATGAAGGACAGTAAATGAGCCTTACAGTATTTGCATCATGGAACTCGAAAGATCTGTCAAGCACACTGTACAAACAGCAGTTTGTTGCAAATGCCTCAATCACAAAACGTCGAAAACCAGAAACCTGTGAAACACTAGTCACTTAATACAACGAAAGAAAATCAGTGTTAAAAACCAGGACAAATATAAGTGATTAGAATTTACCTTTTCTTCATAAGGATATGCGCACCAATCTTTAATTAATCTAGTAAAGATCTGAACACATGCCTGAATTGTGGAAAAAAGAAAATCTTTGAATCGGATTATACATTTTTTTAATATGGATGACAAATGAAAAGAAGGATTCAATATTAGATAAACTAGCAACCATTATACATACCTTCCTTACAAGAATATCGTTATGATTACAAGCAGAGCGCAAAAGCAACTGCATCATTGGAACCAAATACACACTACTTTTTGAGGAAAGAAAAACAGAAGATAGATCATGTGTGGTAATAACATGAAGAAATGTATACAATGTTCGCTGAAGTTCTTGCAATTCACGAATTTCCTACAAGGAAAAAGCCATGAATCTTATCATAAAAAATGATGTAAAGAGTTTAGAACTGAACTCTTAAATAACATTCAGAGCCAGCACAATACAGCTCCCAGCTAAGAGTAGCATGCAGTCTGTATACCAGGCACCATACTACACATAAGATTAGGAAGCACAAAGTGTAATTAAGGAATGGTATATAAATTAAAGAAATTAGAAAAACATATTATAAAGATGTTATACTGTATACACATTTGAAACATAGAATCCGTTGTATTAACAAAAATGTTGCTAAATGTTACTTTTTTTTTTCTTTTTCTTCATAAAGCACCAAAATAAGCAAATACATATTAAAAATAGATATAAGAGCCTAGCATCATACACTGCTTCACTAATCTAAGGACTTCTTATACTCACCATTTTATGGTTTCATATCTTGTGGGACCTATTTCCAACCAGTTCACCAAATAATGACAAGTGTTGCAGTTTCTAGTTGTATAAAAAAAAGTGTATTTTACAATTTTAAAAGATTTATTTAACCATCAATTATCATGTTAATTTTTATATCCTTATCCTTAATTAAATTCAAATTCTATCTCCATACATAACTTTTAGAATTTACTAATCTGATTTGGTTGAAACAATTATTAGCAAGCTTTCACTTATCCTAAATTTAGATTTAAGATAAAGAAATTCTTACATAAAAAAAATTGTTTCTCCCAAATAATACCAAACTACACACTGCATTGCAGGGTTTATATGGTAGTATATTCATACCTCGGTGACTGTTCCAGGGCCTGAAGGCAGTGTATCCATAGGAATAACACTAAATACCCTACCAGCAACAGCTGGAAATAATTCATCCAAAATGTCACGTACCGAAGTGCTGAACTTGCAGATAAGTTGGTTGAGTAATAAAAGAAAACCAACCATCTCCTTTGGCTGCAATAAAACAATACCAAGACATCATAAATTTTTTCTTTTCCTTTTTGTGAAGTACATGGGGGGAGGGAAGTAAAACCAACTCCACCAAGTAGATAATCAAATATAAGCACAAAACATGAGTGTCAAATTAAATTCAGATTATTGTCAATCTAATGCAAAACAATATACTTACACCACATGTTCAACTCAACACAAAGATCATTGACAACAGAAAAACACACATGCACAAAGATTTTCTAAAAAATAACATACACGCACACAATGATGCAATCATATAATACAATAACTACAACAAACATTGTTTTAGTTAGTGCTTGCAACTTCTTTGAATTGAACCAAAACGAAGCCTACACTCTCTTGATGACAAATTCACAAAGAACCCAAAAAAAAAAAAACTCAGAGCCAAAAAAATCACTAAGGAATAGAAACAAATGTATCACAAATTTAATAGCAATAGCAATTATAGCAGATAAATGGATAAAGATAACATGCTTTAAAGTCCAACAAAGTACTTTAGCACACATTCCTCTTGCTCCTATAGGAAAGAAAACTTCCCAAGTTCCACAAAGCCTTTTAGAGATAATAATGCAGTAGAAAGCTGACTGTGCTTCCTGTTAGACACCACGACCCCAAACTAAACTTTGCATACATGCATACATATTTAGACTGATCAAATCCTGTGTTGGCACACTAAAACGGTCAACTAAGAAAGTAGTGGATAAGAGAGGCATCTTATTCTCTTTGCCTTAAGATTCCAATTCATTTAACTAGAAGCACTAAATAAAAGTAACATAAGCTATTCAGTAATTATCTCCAATGAATGACACATCAAATCAAAGCATAGAACTACATTTAGATCCAGAAATTGCAAGAGAATAAGTTAAACAACAACAGAAATAATATTTACCTCACTCTGTGCAAGCAACTGCTCCAGTGCTTTTGGAAGGTAAGGAAAGACAGATGTTCCTAGTGTATCCACCATGCGGTGTATAAAAGACGTGACCTACAAGCCACACATTTATATCTGGTGACAAATACTGATAACCTAACAAAAGAACTTTGAACTCCTATATTTCTTACCTTACTTCGGAGAGGTTCTACTTTAGGAAACACAACAAGGACCTGGAGAAGTACATCCAATGTCTGACACAAGAATAAAAACAAGCTTTAGCAAGGGGAAAAAAAAGAGAGACAAGCGCACAGAAGCAAGAGAAAATAAAGATATGGTCCCTACAAAATTACATTTACAATCATTTAGGCCGAAACCACTCCTACTCATCACATAAATAGGTAATTTCTGATATGCAGAATGGGTATGAGGAAAGCAATAAGTAATTGTGGCTTTCCTCTTGATATGATTAAACAGAAGAATTGTCTCTGGATATCGATACAATACAAGGGTTGACAACAATTTCACCAAAAGAACTACCAAAAGCCATAAATTAGATATTGAAAAGATAGATTCTGTATTCCGTATAAAATACAAACCTGCTTAAACATATGACCAATTGCAGGGCGACTAGCAGTTACAAGGCGCTCATTGAAGCCCTAGATCACATAAAAAAAAAGGTAAGAAGAAGAGGAATTGTTGATATAACTGTCTAGCATGCACAAGGATAGACTTCAAAATAAAGAATACATGACCATATATAATGTAAATATATCTACTATTTATAATATGGTTTGAGGGTTTTGTAAAAGAATACAACAAGACAAGGAGAATAGCATGTAACCTAATCAAACATAAAACCCATAGAAGTGCAAATTAGTAAAGTACCTTGCTGAGAGAATTAATCGCCATGATAATTTGCTGGATTACAGCAACTTTGGCATGAGTCTCCTCTGGAGTTAACATCTTAGCATTTATGAGCAATGCCTCAACCTGTGTCAAAGAACCACAAGAATCAAATATGCATCCAATACCAACTATTCTTATCTTTAGGTACACATATTTTTATAAAACAAAGGGAGGAGCATTTTTCAGCAATTAATTATCTTAAAATTTCGTAATCAAGAGCCAGAATAACCTGTTGACAAAGAGGGCTGAGCAAAGAAGATAGATAGTCAGATTGCTTTTCAAGAGGGACATCTTCCATCCCAATCAACAACCCAATTGCCTGTGAAGTATCAAACAACAAATTAAAAGACAAACAACAAACTTAGCATTCACATCCAGATTACTTAGGAAATGTGAATACCTCAAAAATGTGGCTACCATCTTCTGACCCAGATAGCTCTTCTGATGTATAATTCATACTAGTAAATTGGGCAACTGGATCTTGTAGGCTCTGAGAATTCAACAGAAGATTTCAAATAATTAAGCATACAGAAAGAGGATAGGAATAACCAATCATAAGAACTGTCCATACACCAATGAAGAGCAAAAAACAATTGCAGGAACCATTTCATTAAATTTGTGTCTTTAATATATGATAAAATTTTAAGGAAAACAAAAAAAGAAGAAAATAGGAAAGATGGATAGATAATATTCTCCTACCTGCAAAATTGTCTCTATGAAAGGCACAAGCTTCACTTTCAGCAATTTTACAAGCCTCATAAACAAATAGCTGGCCCTTCGGCTTACATTGATGTTTGGATGATGTATACCTCTTTCATCAAGAAAGGCAGCCAAAACCATAGGAATATACTGAGTATTGTCCAGAACAAACTTATAATACCTTGTCAGTGTCTCCATATAAACAAGAGCGACTAGCCTATTAGAGTGGGAAGGAAACCTTGTTGATAGAAGCATTGGTAACAACTCACTCAACAGTCCACTCCCAGTTCGCATGGCTTCATCACTAATTGACTCTCCAAGTGCATACAGAAGAGAAAGTGCAGCTTCAACCTCCTCAACATCACTATCTGAGGAAGTTGATACAGCACTTGTTAATGAATTTCTGATAAATAATTGGGTCACATCTGGCGCTACCCGACCCACACTTCGAAGTAGAACAAATAAATCCTTTCTAAATTCTGCCATCCTATCTTCCTCCTCCTTCCCAATTTTGTCCAATACATCAAGATTAGTGCGATATGTTGGGTCATAACGGATTAGCACAAGGATAATTTCCAATATCTCTCCCACATGAATTAGCTGATTCTCTCTCAGGGGAGTAAAGCTTTTCATAGTGGCAACATAACCTGAAAGAAACTGAATAATATTAAATGGAGTGTCTATCTCACAGTTCTTCATTACATAGAAAACAGAGGGTAAAACTTCATTTAAAAGCTCCAAAGAAATTGCTTTTGCATCCTCAGAATTCATACGCTTAAAGCAATCCAAGACCTCCACTGCATACCCAGTAAGCAATGCAGCTACATTAGAAACCAAGTCAGACTCGCCTTCCTCTGCCACTAACCTAAATATGCGACTAATGTGAAGGCTCTGCAACAGTGACAGCTTTGATTGGGGTTCCATCCGCTTAGAAACTACTGCTGACAAGCACCTGACAGCAGCCCCACGAAGTTGATCTGACAACCCACCAACCAAAACCAAATCAAACAATAAAGGGATGAAGGCATCATTCACGATCAACCCAATGTCGATCCAAGATATATACCTCCTCATGGAATCTAATACACTAGTGCAAAGTTCTTGATTAGAATTTCTGTACAGAGATACAATGTCATACCATGCTCCGACTATCTGGCCAACACACTGCTGCCTCATTGTATCCTTAACCCGGCCAGCAACTGTCAATTCCTCAGGGGTTCGTGGGTAGTCCAAACTAATCAATTCATCATCCAGGGCATTTAAAACCCGACAGAACATATCTATCACCACATTCCCTTTGCTCAAATGGGGAATAAAATCGAGAAATATAGATGACCAAATTAATGGATACTCAAAGTAAATCAAAGTAACCAAAACCTGGGCAAGCTTGTTCTTTATAAAAGAAGGGCCTTCCAAAACCCTGACTAGATTATTGTCATCGACACGTTCAAGGCAAACTATTGAAAAGACAGAACTCCTAATCATATACTTTTCATCTGGGCTCATTGACGAGTACCGAGCCCGAATGACCTCCTGCAGGGTCTGTAAGCTCCAAAACTGAACTTGAATAAGGTTCGAAATGCATAATTTTTCTACACACAAACTACAAATTGATGGCTTTCCCTTAATATCATTACAATAACTTTTAGCCTGTTTCTTCAACCCATCATCTATAGCTCCCGATTCATCAAACATGATAAGAATTGCTTGCTCTAGATCATCCATAGATGTCTAAAATCTGAATTTTTTCCGTTCAGTTTCCAAAAGGTGATTGGTAACGTAGACGAAGAAGGAAAGGGTTTGGAGCAAGGAGAGAGAGCTTGCGAAGGGCTTACCTTACTTTGATCAATGGGGATGGAAGGAAACGAATTGAAGACTAGGGTTTTTGGTTGTGTGACTTGGGTCTGAGTCTATCCCTGCTTACAAAGGTTTATATGTAAACTGCAAAGAGTGAGAAAAGCTTAGTTTACGGTTTGTTTGGATGGGGAAAAATTTATAGTTTTAGATTTTGTGGCCAATATATACCATCGCTGGCGACAGTACGCACAAGAGCATGGCTCATCTGCTGGGGTTCCGTCTCTGAACAACTGGGCTGCGTTATGCTGTCTAACAATGCTTAGACGTAGATGCGGTCCAGTTTCAAGGCCCAATCTAGTTTGCCAAAGGAAACTCAATTCCATTTCTGACCGAATTTTTAAAATATAATGTTAATAGAAAAAATCATGTCATTTCTATTAATAAAATTTTATTAAATTTTTATTAAAAAATTTATCATTAAATTTATTAAATTTACAAATTCAATTATAAAACTCAAATCTTACAATTCTCTGTAAAATGTGTGATTTGACATGTTTTCCAATCATTACATAATTACTTTACGAGAGCAGCTTGTAAATTAAATTGAAATCTGACCCAAATGACCAATTTCCATCCAACCAATCCACCCCCACTTGTATATGGATTGCCCACTTTCTTAAAGAGATTTGATTATTATGTAGGTGAATAAATCAAGAAATACCTTGATAACAATTTTGGATAAAATGCAACTACATCAAAATGTGGGAGCTGCAAATTCTTATAAAAATTCTTTACGTTTTATATTTTAAATTTCATAATTAATCTATGATATTTAATAAAATTAATAGTTAAGATTTATTTTAAATAATAATTTAATAAAATTTTATTTGTGAAATATTAAAACTATAATTTTTATAGAGATGTAAATGGTAGAAAAAAAAAGTCTAATATATTATGATTTTTATAACAAAAATAATACATAAAATTATGAATTTAAACTTAAAATTTTCAAGAATAAAAGTTATAAAATAACGAAAGAATACTATCACATCATTAAATATTTTCCCATTTATTATACACTTTAGAACCAATTCTAATACTATAGAAATAATATGCAAGCGCTCGCAAACATAGTTTGTAAACGGACTGAGATTGACTTGCACGTTGTGTAGAGGTTGTGGTAAGCAAAATCACATGGGTGTGGTGGCAATGGGCAGCATGGAGCGTTGAATTTGAATGCCAAAAAAAAAAAAAGGAACTTTCTTAGCCTGTGATTGGTTTTGTAATGTGAGTGCCAAGGTATGTTTTGATTTAAAAAGAAAAAAAAAGGAGGAAAACAGAAAGGGACTGGGACATTTGCTTGGAATGGAATTTTCCGTAGAAGTAGCGGTAACGGAAACAGTTTGAGTGGAAGCACAGAACAGCTGCTTCAAATGGGAAATTCAAATTGGTAGGCGATAACTCATCTATATTTTTTTATCAGCATTGGTTAAAAACTTCTTAACCTGAAATTATGTGATTTAATTAAATTTTTGCATAAATTCAATTTCAAATCCCAGTAAAGTAACTCCAATGAAAATTATTTTACTAATAAATTTTAAAGTATTTAATTTATAAAACAAAATTTTAACATATAATTCGTAATTTATTTTTATTTAATACTTATAACATTTAAATTATTAAATTTTGTAATATCTTATAAACCAATACGCTATATTTCTTAATTATAAAAAAAATGTGAAAAACGAGAATAGCATTTTTGCATGCCTAATATCAGTAGCCGTCAATTGCGACCACGTGTCGTACGAAGCTGCCGCCCATGTTCACGCCACGTCCTTCGGGTGTCCTGAACGAAACTGTCAAACTGAACCCAAACAAAAAAAAAAAGGAATTAACAAAGGAGTTGGGCGGTGGTCCAACTCAACCTAGCCCTGCAAGTAGCAGCTGCCGGTGGGACTTTCCCACATAGTTAGGGTATACAGATTAGACTGAACCTACTCAATTTCAGATTGATTCAAAGCAATTATATTATATTTTGATCTATAATGTGATGTGTTTATTTTTATTAAATTTTAATCTAAATTTGAATTGATAAATTAAAATAAGTATAAACTTGATAATTTAAATGAGAATATTTTCAAATATAAATTTTTTAATCACACCAAATTTTTTTCCTAAATCCAACTTACGCACACTTTTACTGTTAGTCATGCCTGCACCTTCTACCCCAAGCTTAAATGGCAATTCAAGGTTCACTACGTATTTTGATAAATTAAATTTATTAAATTTTAAAAATTAAATTATAAAATTTAACATATTTAAAAAGTTACCACCATAAATATGAACCTTTTATTAAAAAAACAGAATTGTAAAAATTTATTTTCCATATTATGTAGGATGTAGTCCATATTTTAAAAGAGCTCTATCTTTTTTTTTTTATTGAGTGAACTTGACATATTATATATATATATATATATTAACAATTTTATCTAAAATTAATATTCCTCACAACCAATTTAAATAAACATTTAAATCTCGGCTGGTGTGGCAAGAATAAAGGCGAGCCTTAAAGTTCAATTGAAGGGACTTCCTTGGCACTCAATTGCTTGTGGGTATTGGTTGAAGACAGTCTCAAGAAAAGAGAGGCAATCCAATCGTGTGGAAAAATATCATAAGCTGGTGGAACCCACTATGGAGCAGTGTTGCAGCCCAAAAGCTTGATTGCCTTGAAACGGGCATACAAGTGGGATAAGGATTTCAATATTTATTTTTATTATTTTTAAATTTTAATAATTTATTTACTTTTTCATTTTATTAAATTTAACTATTTTATTTATTAACTTTTTAATTTTACATTTATCTCTGTTTTTTTTCAATCCTCTAAAAACCAAAAATTCATATCAAGCTCAAACAGTTCCATTTTTAGATTCTAAAACCTCATAATCACCACCATCATGGTTTATTACTGTATGATCTATTGTTAATACTAAAAAATATAAGAAATGAATAGTTGCCAAGAAGACAAGTACCAAAATATGGGTTATTTTATATTTGCAAACACAGATTTATAAAATATTTATTTAAAAATATAAATGATTAAATTTTATGAATTAGATTGTATAAATTAATTAATGTTAAATAATTATTTTATTTATAAATATTTAATACTTACATAGTAAGTAAAAGTATTTTTACTTTAAAATATTATCCACTGAACCTAAGTATGTAGACGTTTTTGCTATTCTTAAGATATAATAATTGGGGATTAATTATAATTTTATTGTACACAATATGTTAATATTTTTAATTAATAAAAGTAAGTTTTTTCATGTGTAACAAGGCAACAGTTAATCCTTTTAATATTTGCTCATATATAATATTAAATTAATTATAAATATTAAATTTATTAAATTTATAATTTAAATAATAAATAATAAAATTTTATAAATTTAAATTTATTTACTTATAATTTATTAAAATAAAGATATAGTGTGTAAATGTCAGAGAGGAGTTGCAAAATCCTGCTTTATTTTTGGCGCTGGTGTTGCAATGAACCCTAGAAGAGCGTCCAGGTACATTTGACCTGCAACTGCAATGCCCTCGGCACCAAAATATATGCTTTACCTTAATTAACCCTTACCAATTAAAGAGCATTAAACAAACAAAACTGCTTTAGTTCCATCAAGCTGGACTGTTCCACCCCATAATTAGCGGTATGTTCCAAGGCCAATCCTGTCATTTCGCAGTTCCTTTGTCTGGCCGCTAAGCTGTGCCGAGCTCAGCCAAAACCAGAGAGAACACAGATTCTGCGGAAATCCCAGACGCGGCTCGCTCCTCTTCCCTCTTCCCTGCTTCCATGTCCAAGCGTTTTTGCGTCTCTTCCCGAGAAAATTAGCTCCTTGCATTTGTAAATGCTCCTCTTTTTAGGCTTCTTTTTCTTCACCTCCCATTATTCTTCCTTTTCCATTGTAGTAAAATCTGTACAGACATTCTGCACATCGTTTCTCTCCCCTTTTCGACACATCTCCATCAAAAGTTGATTCTTTGAATTCCTGAATTCTCTGTACAGACATATGAGATACTTTTCCTCTCTTTGAGTCACTTCTATGGAACCGGGTCTCCAGGAACAGTAAGCAAGATTACTTAGTTTCTGAAAATCACTGGGGTTGGAGAAATTTCTCTGTAGTTTCTTTGGAAGAAAAAAAAAAATTGGTGGGCTATTCTAAGAAAGTTTGTGGCTTTTTAAGTAGACTTGATTTTAGATTTTTGCAAAAAATTCTAACTTTATTATTAATTTAGTACCTTTGAGTTTGGGATCCTGTACCCAATTTTCGAAAGGGAAAAGAAGCAGCAGCAGGAAGATTCTCTATCATGGTGGTCTCTACTATAGCTTTATACGCCAGCCCACCGAGCAGTGTGTGTTCGACGCCGCACCCTTGCCAGATTAACGCCCATGCGTCTCACGACTTTGAATTGGGGTCTCGGTCTTCGTCGTCGTCGGCTTCGACGACGACATCCACATCTCAGAAGCCGGTAATGGGTGGCCTCTCGTACCTTTTCTCTTCGCCGACAATCAAGCATGCTCCTTTGTCGAGCTTTTCTGGTGCCGGAGAGGAATTGGGTTCTTTGTGGCATGACAGAGGGGAGGAATTGAAGGAATTGAGCAGCTCCTTTTCCTATTCGCCGAGTAAATTTTCTGGTTCTTCTTGGAAAAGGGATCAGAGCCCAGTTTCGGTGTTCCAAGGCCCTGTCTCGTGTAGCGGTAGCGCTGTTGGTTCCGCGAGGAGTGCGCCAGTAAGGATCGGATGCGAAAGGGGGGCGGAAGTTAATTATCAGAGCTCAATTCGAGGTGGAATGAGTGGATTGTTTGATGGGTTTGTGAGAAATGCGTTAGGGTCCAGCTTAGATTATGATTCGCCTAGTTTCGAGGTGCGTGGTGTTGACTTAGATGTGGGTTCTTCTTCATCTACCTTAGTGGATGAATTGACCTTCAATCTGGAGGATGCTTTTGTGGAGGGCACCCTCGACCCATACGCTAAAGAATTGCTGAGGGGCGCCCAATTGAGGCATAAGATTTTTTGTGAAGAATTTGTTATTAAGGCTTTTCATGAAGCCGAGAAAGCCCACAGAGGACAGGTAATTTGAACTCGTTTGCTACTGCTCGCTATACATGTTTGATGGCTTTTGGTTTTGATGATTTGAGTTAAGAGGTTTCTTATCGTTTTATGTAGATGCGAGCTTCTGGCGATCCGTATTTGCAGCATTGTGTGGAAACAGCAGTGCTACTTGCTCTGATTGGTGCCAATTCCACAGTAGTTGCTGCAGGGCTTTTGCATGACACACTTGATGATTCTTTTCTGACTTACGATTATATATTCGGCACATTTGGCTCTGGGGTTGCCGATTTAGTTGAAGGGGTAAGAAACATGTCTCTGATACAGTATGTTTGTAATTTACGACCTAATGTAACTTGATGATCTTGATCTGTTTGTTGGAAATTAGATTGTAAATCAACCCTTACTACTAATAGGGCGCTGGTTTTATACTTAACACAAATCTAGTGCCAATGGCCGGGGTTTATGTATAAATTAATTTGTGTTAGTTGACTGCTAGAACTTAGTCAAACTTGATAAACATAAAATTGACTTGGGGCCTCTTAATTTGGTTTTGAATGAGAGTCAGCTGTTGAAGGTAGTTTTATTTGAGGCTGAGCTGATGTCAAGTCACTATTGAGGTCTGTCATCGTGAAGCGTAGTTTGTGACTGATGTATGAATGCAATAGCAATACAACGTTGAACATGCAGAAGTTTCTCTTTACCTACCATTCTATGAATTGCTTAAATACGTATTTATCTATTGTGCCCTTGGTAGAATACTGATTTCAGTATAATCTTTTATACTGATTGTGGCTTGAAATTTATGAATCTATAAAAATGTCCTGTATGTTTTGAATTATGACAGTTTAATCGCTTGAAGATTCTAACAATTCTTATGGCACATTAGGTGTCTAAACTGAGCTACCTAAGCAAGCTTGCAAGGGAAAATAATACCGCTAGCAAGTCAGTTGAAGCAGACCGCCTGCATACCATGTTCCTTGCCATGGCAGATGCAAGAGCTGTCCTTATAAAATTGGCTGATCGATTACATAACATGATGACGCTAGATGTATTGCCAGTGGCTAAGCAACAAAGGTTTGCAAAGGAAACCTTGGAGATTTTCACACCTCTAGCCAATCGCTTGGGAATATCCAGTTGGAAGGAACAATTAGAAAATTTGTGTTTCAAGCATCTTAATCCAATCCATCATAAGGAATTGACTTCAAAGCTTGTGGAGTCGTTTGATGATGCAATGATTACTTCCGCTATAGAGAAATTAGAGCAAGCACTTAAAGATGAAGGCATTTCTTATCATGTCCTTTCTGGGCGACATAAGAGCCTTTACAGCATTTACTGCAAAATGTTGAAGTATGTTCTTCCTCTTTTCCTCTATTTGTTGAGCTGCTAAAGATTTTAAGTTCAGCTTGTCATCTTCCATTTGGCTAATTGGAAAAATGCACAAAGATAATATGAGGAAATTCGTTTTGGTAGGGGAGAGGAGATTGTGTAAACAGTGATAACTTACACAAACTTTGATGTCAGATAATTTCTATAGTTCTATTGCTGCTATAACTCGTGTAAACTGCTGCTGAAAACTCATTTTAACAGCATAATTGCTGTTGGAGTTGTTTGAGATGAAGCAGCTTCATGGTTTAGATTATACTGAAGATTTCTAATTGACTACAAAAACACTGCAATGTTTTGTTTTTATACCCAAAATTCTCAATTATAAATCCATCTATCCATCTATTTGCAGGAAGAAACTAACCATGGCAGATATCCATGATATTTATGGTCTGCGCTTGATTCTTGACAAGGAGGAAGACTGTTATAAAGCCTTGAGAGTCGTTCACCAATTGTGGTCTGAGTTACCTGGAAAGTTAAAAGACTACATAAGTTGCCCCAAGTTTAATGGGTATGTCATAGCTTAATGGTGGTTCACTCTTGCACATGGCTGTCTATAATTCATCTGACTATGATTTTGTAATTGACAGGTATCGATCTTTGCATACTGTAGTGATGGGTGAAGGCAAGGTCCCCCTTGAAGTTCAAATTCGGACAAAAGAGATGCATTTGCAAGCAGAATTTGGATTTGCGGCTCATTGGAGATACAAGGAAGGTGATTGTCAACATTCTTCATTTGTGCTTCAGATGGTTGAGTGGGCTCGATGGGTCGTTACCTGGCAATGTGAGACAATGAATAAAGATTCTTCATCTGTTGGATATGCTGATTCAATCAAGCCACCATGCAAGTTCCCTTCCCATGCTGATGATTGCCCATATTCTTACAAATCTCATTGTGGCCAGGATGGCCCCGTGTTCATAATTATGATCGAGAATGATAAGGTTTGTGATAGAAATATATGTATTCTAATTTTATGTTTTCTCTTCCCATTGTATGGAATTTATAGCTTGAGTAAGAATGATTTTTCTATTAGACTTGTTTCCTTAATGCTTTGTGGTTACAATAATGTATTAAACATATCACCTGTGCTTCAAGTGGTAATGTATGCTATAGTGAAATGACATATGGATCACTGGGTCCAATGATTGCAGCATAGACATTGGAATGGTCTCGTTAAAATTGTGAAAATAGGCTTTTTGTCATCTCCTGCACACAAAGTTTATAAACTCAAAGTGATTTTATCAGAGCCATCTTATTACCTTGGAAAATTTGTAGTGATTGTGTGCCTTTATGGTCATGCAGATGTCTGTCCAGGAGTTTCCAGCAAACTCGACAGTAATGGAATTGCTGGAAAGAGCTGGGCGAGGAAGCTCTAGATGGACCACATACAGGTTTCCCCTCAAGGAAGAATTGAGGCCAAGGCTGAATCACAAGCCTCTTGGCGATCCCACTTGCAAGTTGAAGATGGGAGATGTGGTGGAGCTTACACCAACCATACCTGACGAGTATCTGACAGAGTATAGAGAAGAAATTCAACGTATGTATGATGGAGGGCTGACTGCATCGAGCACCGTGCCTGCTACGAGTGGCATGGTTGGCTCAAGAAGTTGACCCTAGTTCAGTATTCTCTTCTATAGCAAATTAGAAACATTCCATTTAGTGACAGTTATTGTATATTCATCATATATAATTTGTACAGAACTGCTCAACGCTTCTACTATGAACACTAACTTCATTCAATTATGTAATGAACGACTGATATGTGTAGTTTTTCCCCATGAGTTCATTTCAGCCCATCTCTCCTGAAGGTTGTGTTTGAGGATCAGTGTTTAAATTCTTTCCCTCGGTAATGAGATAAGATCAGATCAGTTACACGTACATGCAACAAGACGGTGATTTTTAGTTTTTTATGTTGGCACAATCACGAATTATAATAAAAAACTATAAACAGGTTACAATCACGAATTATAATAAAAAACTATAAACAGGTTATGTAAAATAAGTACTTACTCAACAGATACAGCATTGTAGCAAACAATACCGCAAGCGTGTAGAATTTTTCAGGAGCACATCTCATCGGCACCGCGGCTAACCGCAATATACAGCTTTTGCCCTGGAAATCAGTCATAAACCAAAAAACACCATTTTAGAAACATCTTATTCATCTCGGTATGGTTTAGTACAGCTCTAACAATGATTGATTCCCCAATTACTAGGTGTGGTTTAGTGGTGAAAAATTTAAGTAATAATGTAGAAATAATTTTTTTTGAAGAGTTTTCTATAAAGTATCCTTACACCACTAAGTTAATTCTCTTTTAATAAAGTTGTAAACGGTATTTTTTTTTGTAATAAAAATCTCTTCAAGATTTAAACCGTACACATTGATATTAAATTATCTTAAATACAATCAACTTATATTAAACCAATTCCTTATTAGTGTATTATAGAAATATTTAAGTTTAACTCCTCTGTCGCATTTATAAAAAAAAAAATTGATTCCCCATTACTGACCAACGCTATGATTGGAACTTGGGACCATGTTTATTACTTGAGTGACATGCATAGGGCTTGGTTTTGTACCACTAATGGTACTTGACTGCGATGAATCCAAATCGTCTAGATGGTAATCAAGAGGATTGTGGTCACTTGCTCTTCGTCCTGGATTGAGGACAAATTTTATTCAAAAACTAGTATCCACTGAAAAGATGTCATCTACTCCAAGAGCTATTGTGCTATTGATAAACACGGCTAAGTTATTGGCCTCAGTTACATTAGTCCTTCGTACTAAATCCGAACGTAGCATTCATATGAACTTTCCAGACGATTTAACAACATGGGAGATGACAATTTTTTTTTTTTTTGAAACTGTAAAGAGACCTCCAACAGGCTACAGATTCACAAGTCGAGGATAGGAGACTCCCCAGCTATCCCCAATCAGAAGAAGTTTAGATTCATTAGGCGGATCAGAAAACACATAAATACCCAAGGGACGAGAATGGGCAAAATTCGCAAACCAATCAGCCATTATCTTTCCTTCCAGAAATGTGTGATTTATGACAATCTCCCAAGAGTTGTTTACCATCTCACAAGCTCGATCTACCAATGGCCCCAAGGGATGATCACGGTTACATTCTCTTCTAATGAAGTTGGTAGCAGTCGCCTATATCACCATTCTTCGGATACCTCGGCTTCAGGCCAAAGATAACCTTGCAAGCAAGCCCCATATTTCTGCCATCAAAACATTTACAGCGCCAAGGTTCTGGGAAAAACCTGAAATCCTTCGCCCATTCCAATCCCCAAGCACACCGCCTTGGAGATGACAATTTTAGCTGTTATTAGGTATCAAACTACATTGTATTCAAGCCATATTCTACTCGTTTCACTTAGGACTAGAAACCGTACAGAACTGCGGCATTTCTAAATTTCTTGGAAAAAGCAAACTCAATTATATCGGTTACGCATTTTCAAACTCCTCAGCTCAATAGAATTAATTTAGAAATCAATTGAATTTCCAATATTATAATATTTCGAACTTGCTATTTTGGCGGAGATCCTACAACATGGTTGAAACATGGATCCCAAAACATATCGATTGTTCTGACCATTTCTAGTGTTACTCCAAAACCTTGCGTTTTAGAACCATTTCATTTCAGTCTCAATGCCGTATGGAATGAGATAATTTACAGACTTCTGTCACAACAACAATTATCCATGAAGTAGCACTTAAGAGTCATAATCTCCTTTACAATGGCTATTGTCAAGGAAGAACCAGAATTGGATTAGATGATGGTCAAGGATGAACCAGCATTGGAAAGACTTTTTCTACATTGGGTTGAATCCAATTTCCCTTGGAGGGTGACTGAATTCAATTTTTAGGGCGTTTGGGAAGAGGAAAGGACACCTTTTGAGAAGGATTCTGTTGCATATCTGTCTTCTCTTCCTGAGAGGGGTTGGGATCCGCAGCTTCTTCATCCTCTGTTTCTTCTACTGGCTGGGCAGGCCTTTTGTTTGGAATTGCAAGCTGGTAGTTAGTGCTGATTAACGTGTCCTGGTCAGGTGGAAGAGGAATACCAGGCCCCGCTATAGTCTTTGGTAATGGTATCTTGTTGCGGTTCCGGGCCAACTCCAGAAGCACCTGAGTGAGAGATTACATTTGATCATCTTATTTATCAGCGTGCAATATTATAGCTTATGAAAAAAAGTGGCAAGCCAGTGACATAGGGTGACTAAAGAGCCAATAATCAGCACCCTTAATTAAATATTGCACTTAAGCAAACATCAATAGATCAAAGCTCATGACATGGTAACAAATTAAACTGGACCCTAGCAATGGAACTTTCTAGATAGCTGCGGCCTAAGTGATGATCCTATCCAACCAAAAGCAAAACCTCAGACGTAATGGCCAAGCAAGTAACCATGAAATGCAAAATCAGTTCCTGCAAGTTTGGTACAAACTACAATTTGGAATGGCGGAAACCAAGAAAGCTTACAAGCCAACAGCAAAATATTATATGCAAGTTCTTTCTACATCCACTATAGTAGTTCGAAGAGCAGGTATTTTTTTAGAAGCATTACTTCGTACAAGGTAAATCCTAATCTTAATTTATGAGGAAGCAAATATGCAGCTGAGCAACACTTATCAAAGCAAGTAGATATGATTCCGTTTTTCAACTTCAGCAGATTGTGCAAGTCTGACACAAAAAAACATGACAAACAAAATGCTGGTATTTCGTCTAGAGTTTACAATCATACTCAATAACAGAACCAACGTTATCATTGCCATATGGATTCGCATGAGTTTGAAGGCATATTCAATAATAATAGTAAACGACATATATACAACTAATTTGTCTTTTACACGAATCCAAATCAGGCTCAACTTTGAGTAGATCAGATGATTTAGCATCCCATAACTAAAGAAATGATAGTTTACCTCTCGAGGTGGTGGTTGTGAGAAGCTAAAATTAACCTTGGACTGAATAGCAAGCTTAACATCATCGCAGTCGATTGCAGACTTGCCAGCATGCTCAGAATATACTTGCGCATCTGTCAATACATCCACAACATAGCGATACCATAGCTCCAGAAACTTATGAATAACGCGAGGTTCATAGTCCTCCACACCCATTGATTTCAGCAACGACTTCACAATCTTCGCATCCCTTGGCAAGTCTTCATCTTTATCTGCCATTGCCCCTCAATCACTTACTTCACCTGCATTCGAATGAGCGAATTCGATTATGGGTTTGGACAGAAAGCAGCAAATCTCTGATTTGAAACAAATGGGTACCTATCTTTTACAATAAAGTTTCCAATGGTCACAAAAATTTAAGTCTTTCTTGAGGTTAAGTTCTGATAGAAACACTCGCGAAGGGTTCCACTTTTGTTCAGGATTCAGAAGAATTGAAATAGAAAAACGAAGATGAAGAATTCATACCGTTTAAATCGAACGATGTCGTTCAATTCCCAAAAACAGAGAGAAGGAGGGCTAGAGAAATATAGGCTCACTGCGAAAGAGCAAGAGGACCGCTTTAAGGGGGCAACTGAGAGAAGACGTAGGGATAAGGTGCACGCCTGCACGCTGCTCGCGCGGAGCGTCGTCGATTCAGGGAAGACAAGTGAAACACCGAACGAGTTATGATTTATGAAGATTATTCTCAATGGACCGGGAGTTTGCTTTTGGCTAGCCCACTCTAGCCCAATTCGTCAATTACGGTGTTTTTTGTTTTTCTGGCTGAGAGTTTCTTCAGTCTAGCCATTGGCATGCAAATTGGAGCAAGAAGCAAATCAAGAGTGACCCTTGACCCGCGTAATTATATGTTCGACGGTAATGGTTTTTTTTTTTTTCTTTCAAATTCAACCCAAATCCTAAACAACTGATCAAAATTGGCATAAATTCAATAATTTTATTGAGATCTAACATTGCTTAAATCCGACCCAGTACATATTTTAAGTTGGATTTGAGTAAAAAATTTCCAACTTAAATTTTTTCAACCCATCTTGAACCATGCACAGTGACTAGTATTTTATTTATAGAGATGCATAAATATTATTTTTAAAAAAATATTAATTAACCTTAAAGGCTTGACATAGTAGAAGCATAATTATCTTAAGACATACTATATATTTAGGATTCAATTCCAAAGTTACTTCTTGAGATTAACACAAAATCATCCCACTGTATATCTAACAAGGATTAATCCCGCTTAAAAATTGAGAATAACTCATGATTTAAAAAAAATAAAAACTGCTAATTGATAAAAGTAGATACTGGGAATTTCAGAAAGTTTTTACAAACAAATTTCCTATATTCTTCTTCTTAGTATTCTTATTTTTCTTTGCAAGTAAAAAGTCAAGGTCCAGTCTGCTTCTAGCATGCATCTCATTTATTTTGCTTATTTCATTACAAAAATATGAGGCACAATGCCCACCATCATCCCTTATTCAGAGCTCAGGACTTTCCAAGAGCTTTGGTACTTCACAATTTTTCAGAGAGAATACCTCTTAAATTCTTGTATTATTGCATAAGTGTAATACAATCAGAATCAACTAACTAAATATATATTAGTATAATAAGTAGTCTGAGAAAAAGTAAAAGAAAGAAGGGGCAGAGTCATCTGTGGCTCTATCTCCAAAAGAACTCCTGGACTGAAGCTTGCCAATAAAGAACAAGCATTAGCATAACCAAAACCCCGGCTAACCCCCAAGAGGAGCTTCCAATTCTTAACACCCATGAAGGCTCAGGAGATGGTAGCAGTGAAGCTCTTGGACTCGACCCAGATGAACTTGAAGAAGTTGTTCTGATTGCAATTATAAGTCCAGCAAGAACCATAGGCAGGACAAAACCAGAACTCCATTTTGATTCATAATACCTTATATCATTCCTTGACTTGACATATAATGGAGATAAAACCACTGCAGAAGCTAGAGCCAGCACAATGGCCAACGATCTTTGAGATGAGTTCTGGCCTGAGTAAGTGTATGTGGAAGCCATTGATGGGCTCAGAGGTGCAGACACTCCCGACAGAGAGTTGGTTCTTTCTGGCAGAAGAAAACAATTTGATGATCGAAATTTTAACTTGGGGGCAGAAATTTATAGTGTGAAGTTGATGAATTATGGGTCATGGGCGAAGGAATCTAGTTGGAATTGGATGGCAAAGGCGATCGGCCAAACAGCCGTCCAAAAAGTGAAAAAGGAATGCAAGTATTGACAGAATTGATAAAAAGGTGAAAAGGATGGTAGAGAAAGGAGATTCAGTGGCATCCAAGCAAGGTATATTTCCTTTTGTTTATGGAGTGCGTTCATTTGGGATTGGATTAAGGAACTTTTTAGTCTCTTGCTGTAATTTTTTTTCTTTCTGGTTTTGGAGAGCAGCTGTCATTGAACTGACATGCAATTTTTAAAGTGATAATTTGTATTGGAATAAGTGATACCACTTCACGAAATATAATTAAATTTATAAAATTTTATATTTTAATTTATAAAATTTAATATATTTAATATTAATAATTAAAATTTTATATAAAATTTTTATAAATTTTAATTGGTAAGTGAGAGTGTATGATACCTGTCCCTATCACATGATACAAAATTTTTAAATAAAAAATATATATATATAATGTATATCGTTTGTATGCAAAATTAATTTATACTTATATCTCAAAGTGAGACTAGATTTATGTTACTTTTTGGACTGGGTGCATAGATCGAATTGCCGAATCGGAAAAAATGGGGTGGTGCTAGAGCATCTCGGTTCGAGTCCGAGTGGCGGCATGGCGCCCCCCCCCCCCCCCCCCCCCCTCCCCCGGGAAAAAAAAAAAAGAATGTTGTCAGAATGACAAGCAGCAACCGTTGAGCCGGGCCTCGTCCTGCTTTGCGAACCTTGAGCTAAATAACTCGGTGCATTCTGGGAGACGCACTCTACTGTGTGCGCATAAGCTGCACTTTTTGCCTGTCGCAGCCGGAGGTTTTGTAATTTAGAATCATACACATTATTTTCTTTATTTTAATTTTGACCGGCGGGACATATTAAAAGGCCATAATGTTTTTTTCATTGACACAATTTTATAAGGCAAACTGTGGAATTGGTATTCAACTGAAGTTTATTCTACTTTTGAGGTATGATCAATAATAAAGCTGGGAGTGATTAATCAACATACATAGATTTCCATTAAGGGAAAATCTGTGATTGAGACACTTGTACAAAACTTAACATAGGAAAATTTAATCCCACGATTTTATAGGGAATAATCCCAAAATAATAAATATTATTATACCATTAAAGGTACTGCCGAAATTAAATTTCTTTAGACTATAGTATAAGCATGGGACATAGAAATTCTAATAAACAAATTTGTTTTTTTTTGGATAAGCATTGATCAGGTTATATGCCTCTTGACGTTCAGCAAAAACTAACTGTCTCTTAAAATGGGTCGTCAGTTTTTCTATTTTTTTATCCCTTTGTTTTTTCTTCAACGTTTAGGTCATGTCCGAGGCATATGTGCACCTATGCAGGTATACAAAAGGAGATGTATATTTTACGAATTATGCCTAAGTTTATAAAAATAGTGTAATAGTATTTATTACCGTCTTAAAATTTTTCTTTGAAAATTTTAAATTTAGATCTAAAATTTTGTGTGTATTAAAAAACTTATTGCTTTAGGGATTTGAATTTAACCCAAGTGATAATTTATTTTTTTTATCCCTCTTCCCTCAAGTTTGATTCTCATATTATAATTTTTTTAGTACTAAAAAAAAATTGCTGCTTTTTCAATCACCAAAAAAAGAATACCCAATGCATTTGGAACAAGTATATTCTAAATGGAATAATAGTTTAATTTACTTCAACGAAATGATTAATTATTTGATTAGAACCATCATATTTATGAAATAAATAACTTTATATAATTTGCATTTTAAGGGCTAGCCCTTAACAAGCTATCTTTTTCAGACTATGATATTTTATGTTATTTTTTTTCTTTTCTTTTTTTCCATGCACAAGAAATATAGCAAAGGCTAATCCTTCAAATAAAGGAAACCCGAAGAACCAACAAAAACAAAAGGATATAAGCTAAAACCACTTGGAGGATCTAGGAAATAGCAATACAAAGAGATGTCAATCTCAATTAATTACACGAGTTTTTAAGTATAACTTACATGTAATTACTATATAACTGTATTAAAATTCACCAAATCATCTGATCTTATAAAATTGAAGTTTAGGAGCAATTTATGATGAATCACATCATATGTCATATATAAAGAATTTTACTCTAATTGGCTGATGGGATAATTACGCTACATTTTTTTTTTTTTAACTTTCTTAATCTTATTTATGTTTTTCTCTTACAGCATTTCTGGACTTTGAATATAGAAGTTAAGAAATCGAGATGAGTCTTTTAAGGACACGGGTTTGATATCATTTTAACAGAAATTGAATTGAGTATGGCAGCAACACAATGATTACAACAATCTACAAAACATGGCTTGAAGCGGAAAGTGTAGGGGTAGTTCACGCAGAGATAGTCACAAAAAGTACCACAATATAACTTCCTTGATGCATACTGGGAATCTGCTCGTGGTGCTGGATTAAGAAAAAAGAAGAGATGGGAAGAAGGTCTAGATGGGAAAGAAGCAGCAGGAAACATCTGTGTGAGACTATTGCCTCGTACAACGCTGTATTGCACAAACATGCACACGATGAATACCATAATTCTTATTATACCTCTATTCATGGTTTTAGCACCTAGCTTTCGTTGATTAGTCTGAAGCATTTCTGCTCGCCCCGAGTTTTATGTTCAAAAGCGGCCCTTCTGATAGGAATATTCTTACCCAAAAAGCAGTTCATTCTGGATTAGGGTCGGACCAGTGAAATATATATACATATATATATATATATATATATGATTTTCGTCTCACAAAGTGAAACCTACCCATCCATGGCCAATCCTTATTACGTTAGTATGCTGTGAGGCGAAATAATATATATATATATATATATATATATATGTATGTATGTATGTATGTGTGAGGAATTTGGTTCATAGGAGATCTTTGTAGAGAGAAAATTCTTTATCACATTGCCTTGGGATTGTAATTCTCCTCTACTCATATGAATGAAGGGATATGTTCAAATTATGAATTTTTAAAGAATTAGAAAAAAATATTTAATGTGCCTCTGAAGGATGATATTTATATAAGAACTTATAACTCGAGCAGAGAGATATATACTAACCCATATATATATAGATAGATATAATGCACATACAATATAATACTTATTCCTAAGTTCAGAATGTTAACACCAATTTAATAGTTTATAGATAAATTGAAAATTGTAATTTGAAGGGCAAAAAAGAGAGAATTAGTATAAAGAGTATGCAGAGGCTTGGTGTCAAGGTGATCCCTTTGATCATAATTTTACTAGTTGTGGTAGAAACAGTGGTGGGAGATTCCAAAGATGCTGATAAGCTCCCTTCTTTTCCGCCACCTCATTATCAAACTCAACGACAAACGTTGTTGTCTCATCTTCCCAAGGATGAAAAGGAAAGGACACAGGTTTTGCAAAATATCTGTTACATATATCAATTCTCTTGTGGAATAAACTTGCTCCCACAACAGAATGGGGACAACAAAATGCTACAAGTACCTCTAATTTTTGTGAGTTTATAATTTATAAAATTTAATAAATTTAATAATTTAAACTTTATATTATAAAAATTAAATAAAAATAAAGTTAAAAAACAGTAGAACTTTGTAATAGCAGCCAAGACATTTCAAGGCATATTTTTGGTTAACATTTTTAACTGTTTTATTAGAGTAGGTTTGAATTTGTTAATTTTTTGTATTTCTTTCCTCTAATCTGCTCAGATAAATTAGTTGAATCATTAAACGAATAGCAGGACAAGAAAATTTTTGTGTAACATTAGATATAATAATCAGGTTAAATCCTACAGGTTGGTTTGGATCAGATCCTGAAAATCAGGTTCGTTTGGTGTTTGCTAGTTGTGCTTAATTTAATGTTTAAGGTCGTTCTAATCACTTAAAGCACTCACTAAAACTTGGCAAAATTTATTTAACACAAGATATTGTGAGATGTAGGGGATTTTGTAGATTATGTTAAATAGAACTTTCATGTTTTCCAATGTTTACTCTTTTATTTTTCATTAATGCATATGCTATTCATATTTGGGGCTGGTCTATTTTATATGACATGCTTTTTTTTGGTAAATACAAACAGAAATTTATTTAATAATATTATTTGATTTACGTAATTAACTTTATTTAATAAGATAAAGTTTAATTTTTTATTATTATTATACAAACATGAACTTCTTCCACAATATTTACTATTTTTAAAAGCAAAACGAGCTATGCCAAATTTCATTGTATAGATTTTAGTTGAAGTTTTATTGAATGGAAAATACGTAGTTCAAGTTTGTTAACGACAATATGACAGGAAATCTGTGCGATTGAGGTTTTTGTTGCTCCTAGTTTTTTTATCTCCAATGGACAAGTAGAATGATCTTACATACACTTATTAGGCAAAGTTACAGTAATGGCAAGGACAAATACATTTGGGAACAAATGAAGATAGTAGCACTTGTGGGGACATCTATTTAAAGAATGACAACAAACGAACAATGGCCAATCTTCATAAAGAAAAACACGATAAAATAAAATAAAATTGCAGCTCAGCATTAGGTTGACTTACTGGGCATGTATCAAATAAACAAGATTTTTAAAAGAAAAAGTAACTCTCACAGTTATTAAAAATCTACTTAAGTTTCATCCGAATTTTTAAAATTTTGAATTTTACAATTTATTTTTAAAAAATTGATAAATTAAATAATTTAAATTCTTTTCAATAAATATTTAATGACATTTAATTTATAAAATAACAAAACTGTTCCAACAATAATTGCAAACCCATAAAATTATAGCATTACTCTAATCTTACATCTGGCATTGAAACACAGAAGAGAAGAAGAAACATACCTAACTGTTTATTATTAACTAAGAGAGAGCTAAACCAAAACTAATGAACAGTGAAACCACAATAAATGTATTACATAAAATGAAAATACAAGAAGCAAGCCTAGCCACTGCCACCAAGAACAGCCTTAAGCTTCTTCACTTGTGCATCATCGAGGAAAGTAGTCTTCTCTATTATTGCAGAAGTCAAGTTGCTGGCAAACAATGCAAAATCTAGGATTTGCAGTCCAGGGCTTGAGCTGCTAAAAGAGACGAAAGCAACGGCTTTGAACCCTCGAGCATTTATTTGAAAATGCAATAGTCCTTGAGGAAAAACCATAATGTCACCCTTTTTCAGTTTCTTCACATAAACTGAGTTAGCTGATGATATAAATCCAGCAAGGATTTGACCATGCACCACAAACAGAAGCTCAGAGGCACCGGGATGCGTGTGCAATGGGATTACACCAGCTGGGGCTAGGTCTAACCGTGCTGCCGAGATACCAAGCCCATTAACACCTGGAAACTGAGCAACAAATGCAGGGGTTACTGCAGCATTGATTATATTTGAGGTGTTTCCAGCTTTGGCTAAGCCAGAAAACACAAAGTCATCTGCTGTTACTTTGGTAGGAGTCTTGCAGGAAAACCCCGCAGGGCTCTCTGGACCCTGAAGGTCTGCTACACAGAAGTCTTGAACAGCAGCATGGGAAGTGGATGAGAGTAGAGAAAGGAGGAAAAGAATGTGAAGCATCTTGGTGGTATGAATTGGGTATGAGCAGAATGAGGCGTAGGCGGGCTACATAGTGCTACATATATAAGAACTATTCCTGCAAGTTGGAGGCTATAGACATGGTCATACAGTAGATAATGACAAATTCCAAAAAGGTACCGCACTGCCCCACCCACAACTTAAGGGACCGTGAAGGACATTAAATGTTTTTAAGGTTCAGCTATAGCATCATATAGAAAAACAGAAAAGCCCTTTCTCTTTGCCTCTTGGTAAGTAGAGGAGGCACCAATGATTGATACTCCTGTATCAAAAGAATAATGTTATTTTTACGTATGGAAAAACTATACAATATATGCATAATGCTAACATGAAGCCCTTAAAAGTTTTTGTTATATAATTTTTTTAATGAGAAAAGTGATACTCTGATAGTTTTATGTCAGTATTATATATGCATTATGTAATCCCAATATATGTAAAAAGTATTATTCATTTAAAAAAAAAGGTTATAATCAGGAAAAAAAAAAGGGATTGAATAAATTAATGAAGAGAGATCTGAATGGAGAATATATTGACACTGCCGGGAAGTCACTGCTACTGATTGTAACAATATGATCAAATCTACATCTTGTTGAGGTAACAACTAGGAGTCTCAAGCAGATAATTATCAAAATATTGCCAGAAAGGCAAATTTTTTCCTTCAGTTTAAAGCACAAGGTGAATGCACCAAAGTACTACAAAGTAGCTACAAATGAAAGGTAATTAGGATGTGGTCCAATATCACATGGGAAGATGTAGAGGAAGCACATAAACAGACATTTTGACAGCTAAACGCATTGCTGGTTTTTGAAAAGGAACCATGCAATTGTGTGGATAAGATAAAAGCCTATCCTGCTAAGATATCTTGCAGTAGCATCTCACATTCTCACCTGAACTTCAGAGAAAGTATAAAGGATACAAAGGAAGATTGCTAAGTCATTGGATTCCGTTGCAAGCAAAGAAACATGGAACATTAGACAGAAGCGGCAGATGATTAGCCGAGTGTGGGCTGAAATGCTTGTAGATTGTTTCCAACATAGAATGTTGCCTCACTTTCTCTCTGAAATCAATAAATAACAATGTTGTGCCGCCAAAATTTACAAATAGAAGTAGTAGGAACTTATTTGGCTAATCACCTTCGTCTAATATTCCGCTTACCTTGTGATTTTCTAGTTTTTTCTTTTTTGGGGTATTGGACGGACCTAATCAGAGCGAGGAAACACTGGCTCTTGGAATTGTTCGTTGTTTGCCTATTATGTAACCCAAGTTCTCTGCTGGGTTCAAGCCCACTAGCAACCAGATCGTGCTCCTCTAAAATACTTTAAATGGTAAAATACATTAACCTTAACCCTCAACAAAATTAAAGATTGAAATCAAGACATCTTATTTAATGAAAACATGTCTTTTTTTTTTTTTTGTCTCTCCAAAATGATTTTTACTAGACAAGCGAAGACTAATTTCCTAAACATACTAAGTAAACCTCTCCAAAGAAAATTTATTTTATATAGAACACTTGCATCAAACTCAAAGCAACTTGCTTTAAATGTCTAAATATCTATTATTTGAACCAACTTACATTGGTTATTGTATTTTATTTCATTTAATTTTAATAAAACCTTTTTTTATAAAAAAAACTTATTTGATCATTTTAATTTAATAAAAACTCATTTATTTTAAAAAATTTATAAAAAAAAAATAAGACCTGAGGCAACCTCAAGTTTGGAGGTCAGAATAGCCGCTGTACTTGCTGGTGTAGTCAATGCCGTGCTTGTCACAGATGACTTACTATAACTTGGCGCTTATTTTGGTTGCCGAACTGGTTTGAACTTGAATTAACATTGATGGCAGGCAAGGAAAGAATTCAAGTAATCGGGGAATTAATACCCATTTCGTAATTTAGTCTGCATGCTTTCTTTTATATATTTCCCCCGAAATTTGATCTATATTATTTTTACTTTTGCATCAAACTAGTTACAATGCAAGCTCAACGAGTAGCATAAAAAGATTCATTAAAAAAGAAAAAAAGAAAACCTTACGCCCTCTGCAGACTTGCTAAGTCATTGGATTCGGTTGCAAGCAGAGAAATATGGAACACTAGAAAGAAGTGGGAATTGATTAGCCAAGTTTGGGTGGAAATGCTATCTTATGCTGCCAGTCAATGCCAGTGGAGTGATCATGCTCAGCAACTCAGGCGAGGTGGGGAGCTACTCACCCATGTTTGGCTCCTCATGCCACGCCTTGGTATAACTGAACAGCTTCAGATTTCTCAAGGTCAAGCTAGGGCCAGGTTTCAGTGACAGAAATTGCATGGTACAAATTCTTATTTAAAAGTTTACCATAGACGGCAGACGGCACGCTTTGTGTTTTCTTTTCTGCCAAACAACATGTTGGCAGATGTGTTCTTCAAAATAACCACAACCTATGCCTGAGGATTGTTTCCGGCATTTTATGTTGCCTCACTTTCACTCTCAGTTCAACAATACCGCAATCAATATTTTCCAGTATAAGTAATACCACTTATTGAGTGAACTCTAGTCCATAAAAATACTCTCTAAATTTATAAATTTATTTTAAATCATCTAATAAAAGAAATAACTGTAAAGAACATGGGAATAACAATTCCCACTATCGTTTGACATATCTCTACCTTTTCAAGTGTCCTCACATAAATTGAGTTAGCTGATGATGTAAATCCAGCAGCGATATGACCTCGCACCACAAACACAAGTTCTGAGGCACCAGGATGAGTGTGCATTGGTATTACACCAGAAGGAGCTAGGTCTAACCGAGCTGTCCAGACACCAAGCCCATTAACACCTGGAAACTGAGCAACAAATGCAGGGGTTACTTCAACATTGATTATATTTGAGGTCTTTCCAGCTTTAGGTAAGCCAGAAAACACGAAGTCAGCTGCTGTTACTTTGGTAGGAGTCTTGCAGGCAAACCCTGCAGGCCGGGCTCTCTGAACCCTTAAGGTCTTCTACACAGAAGTCTCAAATATTGATACGATCCCCCGATGGCACTAGGCAGAGCAACAGAAAAGCCCTTTCTCTATGCCTTAAAATTAAAATCTCTTAAGTAGACCAGGCACCAATGACTGGTGCTCTGTTCTCAAAAAGAAAGGCTATGATCAGATAAAATTTTGGATTAAGTTAAGAAATGAAGTTCTGAAAACAACTGAATATTGTGGAGAATATATTGACACTGCCGGGAAGTCACTGCGGTGATTATAATATATTGATCAATTTGCATCTTGTTGAGGTTAACAACTAGGATTATCAAACAGATAATTATCAAAATGCTGCCGGAAAAGGAAATTTTTTTCTTTTATTTTAAAGAACAAAGAGGAAGTACCAAAGTACAACAAAATGGCAACAAAAGAAAGGAAATTAGGACCAATACATAAACAGACATTTTGACAGTTTAAAAGCATTGCTGGTTTTGGACTGGTTTTTGATAAGGAACCAGGCAAATGTCTGGATAAGAGGAAAGCTCCCTGCTTTGATATCTTGCAGTGGCATCACACATTCTTACTTGAACTTTAGAGATTGTATAAAGGATACAAAGGAAGATTGTTGAAATGGGCATGAATGTACTGCAAATATCACCCTCTGTGTTTATGGTGCAAGAATCATTGGCATGAACCATGCAAGTAAAAGAGATGTTATACTCCAATTAGTTTATACGGTCCTATTTTTTCTACAAATAAAATTTACTAACTATTCATACAAAAAATTTGAACCATTAAATTTCCTATATTCAATACCAAAATCTAACATCCCACATTCATTATGTGGAGTGTTAGTAAAGTCCCACTATGTTGGACTTTACTTTCTCTAGTTTACATAGAAGATTTGGGAATAACAGGGAGAGATCAAAGGGCTCTCGGATACGATTATGGTTTTATTGGTTAAAGGACTATAAAGCTGTTGAGAATAATAGCTCAATCTTTTTAATTTGAGAGAGACATATATAGCTCCAATTTCATATCAAGGAATTTTTCTACTTGGAAGGTAAAACACTATTTACTACTGCTGTACCTTATTAGCTAGCTTTATCCTGGGATTCCTTCGTATTTTCTCGTTTAGAATTTCTTTGGACAAGCAATAGCCAAAATTTCTCTGATGCAAAATGAATGCCGATCTGCATCTTACTGATCATGCCCATTTTGGCAATCTTACTGATCTGCAATTATAGTATTATACTGTTTCTTACTGTTACAAATGTACCCATTGCCATACTGTTTTCTTATGTATCTTTTCGAAAGAGAAATGAAAGAACAGGGGAAAAAATGTCCCGCCCTTTTTCCCGGCAATATTAACATGGACAACAAAGTACAAATGCTCTGATGAGAATTGGAAGACTGTGCAACTGCAAACAAAATGTCATCATTTATCCCTAGGTGACTTCCCATGCAAATCAAGGCTACCTGGACAGAAATTTACCCCTAGGTGCCCTGCCCACCCGTTCATTAAAGTCTTTTGTTCAGTCCAGGCTTTCCCGAGAAGCAAAGAGCATCCTTGATGTCTTGAGAAGCAAACTAGACTCATCCAACAGTTTGAGGGTTTGAGTTAGAAACATAACCCACCCAAATATGTGGACATGTGGAAGGTTGCCCGCTGACTGACCTAGCTTCCTCCCTTAGCTTTCAAGCCTAAATGACACACAAATTACAGATCATGCAAATTAACTAACTTCAGAATATCATATAGTAGCACTGAAGGAAAAAGACAGACATGATAATGTTAATTTTCTGTTGGTGGGGGGATTTCGGCTTTTACCTATAATTGTCAACTGCGATATTCATCTAGGCCCAAGGGATCAAGATCGTCTAATTTTTGTATTCCATAGTCAGAGAGGCAGATAGGACGAGAGAGTGAGAAAAATAAGAGAGTTGAGAAAATGGTGAAAAAAAAAGTGAGACCAAAAGAAGAAATATGAAGACTATATAGAGAAAATGACCACAGTTACAGAATGGAGAAGTCAGGGAATTCAAATTTATGCCAAAAATGGTGGTTCTTGATTATCCTTCCGATCTTTAAAAATATTCCAGTACCTCGGCAATAGAGAAAACCACCTTCATAGGCTCCACGATGGGAGAAATGAGAAGTACAATTAATTCGAATAGCAGATAATGACAAGATAAATATAATGCCCAAATGTAACGATATTTGAAAAACAGCTCCTTATAACACTAACAGTATAATGTCCTGATACCCCTCTACGCTTAGGCAAAATCAGTCACACCACTCCATTTTCATATAACATGTCTCAACATCCCATATTCCATCCTTCCAATGTAAAAGAGAAAGCATCCCCAAAATAATGAGTGAATTATACCTGTACCAGTTTCCAACCACGAAAAAGTCATTTTTCCATGCACAAGTAAATGATTTAATAGGATTTACGACCTATACAAATAAGAATTGAAACTAATAGACGCTTTTCTTCAAAAGAAGGGGGAGCATGGGTAAAGGACTTTCATTTCACTATATTTTCTACTGTAATTTATTTTGTTCTGCTACAATTCGTTTGAATGTCCTGCAACAGCAGTATTTTTTATTTCTTTCTGGAGCATCAAGACAGAAAAACTTGTATAGCAGCAAAGAAATATAATCAGCGGGAAAATATGTGTTGGAAAAGG
This sequence comes from Dicorynia guianensis, assembly GCA_037013595.1. NCBI lineage: Eukaryota > Viridiplantae > Streptophyta > Magnoliopsida > Fabales > Fabaceae > Dicorynia > Dicorynia guianensis. The sequence goes on from JASUAB010000014.1 coordinate 32,939,998, forward strand.
GTATGATTTTGCCTAAACCCAGATCATGATACAATACAATATGTTAAATAAAACATGCAAGTCAGGAACTGCATAGAAGACTAGGTTGATTCCAGTCAAAAGAAGAAAAAAAAAATCCCCAGGTGAGCTTTAGACCCTGATGTGAACCACTGAACCTGCACCCGGTCAGCCAGCAAATGCTTCACAATGAAAGCTGACTGCGACTAGTATGGAAACAGATGTGCTCAAAGGAAATGTAATTCAGGAAGTTTTTGGGTTAAATGAGTGAAAGGCTCAGTTAGGTGTGGCACAATAAAGGAGGCAGCATGTGTTCTGGGGCAGATCAACAGAGTGTGAACAGTATTAACCTTAGAGTGCACTTTCCTGACACCTCCTGCCAACTTGCTCGAGAGAAAGACAAGTGATTTCAATTGCAAACAAACAAGTCCGAACCTCCCTCCACCCAATGGTCTTTGGCTTGTACTGTCTCAACAAATACTAGTGAAGCCAACAAAAAATAAAACTTTGTTCCATACTTATCAATATTGTAATATATTATGATTTAGGATGTTGAATCAGTTTGTTTACATCAGAAAAAATAATATATAATATCTTTTTTTATGGCAATCTAAGACAATAAATCAACTCATAAAATGAAAGGAGGAACCAATGTAGTAACTATGCTCATTCCCTTACAGCTATTTGGTATTTGTGGAGATTTAAGAGAAAAAAAATTCTAATTCCTTCACAATTAGTTACCTCAAAGTCGGGACTTGAGAGCTTAAACCTCCAAGAGTATATTTAATAATCTCTCAATGACTATTATTAATTACTAATTAATTCTATGGCCCAAAAAGCTTGATACGTCAATCTTCTGCTTAAAGGAATCATTAAATGAACAAACATTGTAAAGAGTTATCATGATAGCACCTAAAGAGACCTAGAGGCCATATTGACTGTAACCCAATTTCTACTTAGATGATGAAAGTAAGGATCCTAGCAAGAAAAAGTAAAAGGGAAAAGCATCAATTTCGTACTAAAAAGCAGGTTTCAGCTCCGGCCATGGCCTCCATATCTATCAATGAGATCATGCCACACAGGCTAAACCAAAAAAGATTTTAAATATGACACGTACCAGACTTTCTCTTATTTAAAAGTTCACCACACCCTCGGATGACAAAAGAGATTGCTGTATTCACTATTGCTCAGCGGCTTACACTTCACATAATCAGATAATGGCACTATTCTCCAGGACTGTGATGTTGAGACAGCAAAACCAAAGGTGCATGGATTTAGCCTGCATTTGAAATTTCGTTTTTTCTTCTTTTCTTTGTACATTAGTTTATGGATCTCTGCAAAGATGTCAGAGACAAGAGCAGCAACAAATGCAGCTGCAGAGCAAAAACAGAAGCAACAGAGTTGCAGTCATTATAAGAGCAGAGTCACTCACTCGCTCAACCATCCAGCACATAAAGAAATAGTGAGAAGGGGTGGCAGAAAGCCAGATGTATCATCGGAGCCCATTAGTATTATCCATGCACAGAAGAAGATTCTGCAACCAATGACTCCCAAAACACGCCCACCTTCAAGAACGATCCCCCCAACTAGAACAAGCCCTCTCTCTTTCTGTGTTTCAATTCATTAAGTTTTTCCTCATCAGTATTTAGAGGAAACTCATATTCTTTCCTTTTGTCCGAAAAATGATGAGCGGAAGTGCAAGAAATAGATCCCTTTTCACAGCAACTCAGTGGCAAGAACTTGAACAACAAGCTCTTATTTTTAAATACATGGTTTCAGGAACAGCCATCCCACCTGATCTCATCTACTCTATTAAAAGAAGTCTAGACTCTTCACTATCTTCAAGACTCTTCCCCCATCATCCAAGTAAGCATGAAGAATTTTTCTGTTTATTTTTTGAATTTTATGGTTCAGTTTTGTTTATAAAAATAATTTATCCTTGGTATCTTTTATATGTTTATTTTGGATTGAGGAACAAATAATAATTTAAGAGTCTGGTTTGTCATAACTCTGGCTACAGTTGGATGGGGATGTTTTGAAATGGGTTTTGGCAGAAAAGTAGACCCAGAGCCAGGAAGGTGCAGAAGAACAGATGGCAAGAAATGGAGATGCTCAAAGGAGGCATATCCAGACTCCAAGTACTGTGAGAGGCACATGCACAGAGGCAGGAATCGTTCAAGAAAGCCTGTGGAAGTTTCTTCAACAACAAACAGCCTGCAACCAATACCATCTTGTAACAGAAATCTTACCATGAGTAACCCTAATACACCCTCAACCTCTTCGTTCCCCTTCTCCCCATTGCCCTCATCATTGGCCTCTGAATCCCAGCCCTTTTCTCATAATTACCAAAATTCTACTCTTAACCCCATGTTCTACGCCCATTCAACCTCTTCTAGACCCCCGGATTCTGATTTTTCATCTCAAAACAACACAACCCACCAACTATTTTCGGACCCTGGACCTTATTCTCAGGATGAAAAGGATTATAGGTTTGTGAAACGAAAAAGTTGAATGTTTCTGTTTTTGTTCTTTCTCTTAGTTAATTGGTGATTTTTGCTTCATTCGGGGCTGCAGGAATCTTCATGGACTGAGGGACAGTGTGGATGAGAGAACCTTCTTCCCAGAAGCGTCAGGATCTGCTAGGAGCTTCCCTGACTCATATCAACAGTTATCTATGAGCTCCTACAAATCCTATTCAAACTCCCAATTCCAAAACATGACTGACAATTCAAGACAGCAAGAGCAACATTGCTTTGTTTTGGGCACTGACTTCAAATCACCAAGACCAATCAAAAGTGATAAAGAAACTGAGACAACCCAGAGACCACTTCACCAATTCTTTGGGGAGTGGCCACCCAAGAACACAGATTCCTGGCTTGATCTTGCTTCCAACTCCAGAATCCCCAATGGTAATGATGATCTAGCCTCTTATTCATTATTTGTACTTTGTTTCATATATTCCACTTCTTCGCTTGTCTTTAAAATATGCTTATACTTATTTTTTAGCCTCCCATTTTCTTGGCAGATGATTGATATTCTGGTTATGGCTTTGTGGACACAGCCACGAGAGACTTGTTGATAAAGATCACCACAATGTTTTGTGGCGAGGGTAGCTTTCTTTTGCTAAAGTTGTGGTCTTATTGAGTTGTGTAGGGGGCCACATTTTTTTTCCTTTTATTCTTCCCCTTGAAGAAAACATGTCTCCGATTTGCACACTTTGTTGTTTGACTGGAAAGCATTCTTAGTTGCTGTCTCTGCAGTCCCTGCTTTCCAATGGGCGGTAGTAGTCACTCAGGACAATCTAAAGCCAGCTTTGTGTCTTCTGCCTATTCTGAAATGTGTTTATGGACCCAACAGAGAGAACATATGCAATGAAGATTAGCATTTTGTAAAAAGCACCACTAGGAGGGGATACTATACTTCCCCTGAACAAATTTCTCTCTAACACATCTAATCTATCTAATGAAAATTTTCTGCTTCCACCATTCCCGAAGTCTCACAATAGAGATCGTTCTTTATTTACATTTTATATGACTTTTATGTTCCTTTATCTGAAAATAACAAGATTGTATTTACAAAGTCTACTTAGAACTGAGATTGTTTAACCATATTACTGAAGTTTGAATCAATATATAGCTGCATTTTGAAAATGCTTTTCACTCTTACCCCTAGGGTTTTTAACATTGAAAGTTTGCATTCAGCTGCTTTCTTTCATTTATGATTGTTTATACTCCTACGGCAACCGACCTAATAAGCTGTAATTGATGGGCATCTTCCTGTACCTCAAGCCATTGAATTCTTTGTTTTTTTTTTGGACGCTCTCAACCCATTGAATTCATGAAAGAGGAATACACTGAATAATTCGTTTTCTTTTTTTCTTCTTTCAAGAAACTAAAGACTTAGTTCATTGGTTATAGAAAAGGGATGCAGCATCCGCTATACAAGAAGAAATAGCAATATATAGACATTATTAGTGATTCGATAAGAAACAGAAATGTATAAGATATGTGACTGTAATTATCTTTCTTGGTAATTTAATTTTAATTGCAAATCTGAGTGAGAGTCAGAAAGCAAGCTTTTTATAGTTATGAAATTGGTAATTCAGGAGAATATCCTTAGCCGGTCTCTCAAAAGGCTTAAGTAGGGTGGTGAGGAATGAAGATTCAAGAATTCAATTCTCTCCTTTATGGCTATAAAGTATTATCTATGATTAATAGAGGAAAATGATATAGCCTCGTATGGGAGCTCTTGATACGTGGTTAAACAATAAATATGAAATATAGAAAGAAAAAAAAAGGTAAAATGAAAATGTGAAAATATATATAAATTATATGCAGAATTGTTAAGTATGTATATTATTGCATTTAATAAAACACCATTTCATTAACTTGTTATTTATTATTTAAAAAAATGACGTGTATTTATTCTTATAAAAGAGAAAATATGTAACATAATTAAAAAATAAATGTAACTCATATGAAAATGTAATGATTAACAGATGCCATAACAGTTCTGCTATTTTATTTATTCATTTCTATTAATAAATTTCACAATTATAAATTATTACGTTTGTGTAGTGGTCTCTTATTCAACCATGTTTTATTGTTATGGCTATTTTATTTTAGTTATTATTATTTAGAAAATTGATGTGTATTATTATTAAAAAAGAGAAAATTATGAAAAATTAATAAATAAATGAGAATATAATGATTAACAATGGGTCATGGCCAGCAGTGTGATACCAATGTTTTTATATTTATGTATTATCCACATTTCAGTAACACGTATCTTTAGTTTTAAAACTTTGTGATTTTCTATCAAATTCCAAGCGGAAATGCTTTATCCAGTGGAGCTACAATTCACTCATGTGATAAGACATAACTGAATTTAAGACTTAGAGATAAAAAGGATAAAATAGAGATAATGATAGAGATAAAAAATTTTTGATAAAAATATAAAATTTTAAAAATATAAAAATAATATCACTAAATTCAAAATACACTGTATTACTTTATCTAAGACGTATAAAAAGTTTAGAATTAAAAACGTACAAAAATCATTATGCGGTGATGGCCGACATCAAGATATCAAATCTTCTCGTTGATATGAGTTCTTGAGAAAGAACAGTCTGTTATTCTTAGAATAATTTTTATCAGTGCAACGACAATCCTTCCGACCACAAAAAAGATAAATGTAAATGTTTATTGCATACGTTGGCAGTACAACTGCCACACTTTCTCTCTCATCTATTTTTTTCTCCCCATTTATCATGTGAAATAGCACAGTACCAGCATACTCAATTTTTGAGTACATCTGTCAAACTGTTTCCAGTCAGCACCATCGAATCACGAATGTGGATGTTAGTTCATGGGGAAGATCAACACGCAATCTCTAGAGTAACTTTTATTCATTCAACCACGGTTTTTCCACTCGGCGCCGTCGAATCACTGAGGCCGACTTTCGTCCTTGCTCAACAGGTAGTAGGTCTTGCGGCAAGCTCCCTTATGCCTTTACACTCAAGGGCCAATCTTCGTTTCACCCAAAGAAACCTTTGCATGGCTCTATTACCTTCGAGGAGGCCTACGCTCATAAAATTGCCTGCCTGAGACTGCCCCTTGGCCCATATTTAACAAGAAGAAGATGTATACATAAATTACCTTATTAGTGTCTGGCCAAAGCTCGTTTCCAAAACTGCTATCAGCAGCCTTTCTTGCTCGCGAGAGGTGAAAACATTCCTCTCTCATTCCTACTCGCATAACAAAAGAAATACAAACGTTAATCTCATAAAATCACGTTCACAAAATTCATTATTTGTCATTAGATAGGATAAAATCTATCCGTAAATATGTTGAATTCATCAAATCTAATGACAATAAATGTTTTATTTAGTAAAAGAATTTAGTAAGAATAGCCTTATTGAAAAAGGAAATATCAACCACTTTTAACCCATTTTTGTGTTCTTCACAATTGATCATAAAAGTTTTCATGGAAAAAAGTTCAAATAAAGGGGAAGAAAAGACCTCAATATTTTCGTCCTGTTAAAATATTTTCTCAGAAATAACATTCCCACAGAAATGATTCGTGAGTAAGGAACTATGACTGTCTCAGTTCTGCTCCAAAGAACTAGCTTCCCATATCAAGATTTAAGCATATGACTCTATTAAAGTTTATATCCATAACAAGTACCATTGAATATTTAAAGCCACATATGGCCACGTTAACAGAGTTGCACGACTTGTATTAGTTGAGAAATTTGCCAAACTTTAATCATGTATTAACAAAACCAACTATAATTATCTATCCACACATATCACGCAATAGATAAATAGAAATATAGGCAGATACAAACAGAGACAGAAAGCAATTATGAAGTCCCCCAACCAACAAACTTCATAGCGAATAAGCAACTTAAACACTGGTAAAGGATGAACATTGATGACACAACATAGACCTTAACAAGCCACATATTCTACCACCAATCTTACATTTCATTATTTCAATTTATAAAGCCCCAAATTCGGAAGACCAAATTAATGTTTATGGAAAAAGTCATGATGCAAAGACTGACACTGCAAATGTGCATTCTTCACCATTCTGTGTCACTATCATTTCATAATTAGAAGCAGAGAAAGATATATCTCTCAAACCTCAGCATATGCAGATTTACAGTCACAGAGACTCGAGTTAAATTACACTCAAATGTCATACCAATTTCTATTCTTATATGTTTGAAATTTCTACACCAAAGTTCAAACAGTTAAATAAACTAGAGAGTAGAGACTGATGCTTTCACACACCAATTCCACACAGCAAGAATTTTGAATTCAAAAAGGTTAACCATTTCACACCTTGTTAGCTTGGGAATCCACAACTATTCCACAAAACACAGTTTCTTAAGATCAGAAGGAAATAGGGAAAATATCAACAAACAAAATAACTTAAACTTCCGACTCCTTAGGAAGAAAAAAATAATAGAATGTAAGTCTAAACATCTGAATCATATTACGGTAGTTAAACTAAGTACTAGTGAAGGAAAATAACAAGTTTTCTTCCAAATTCCCTCCAGAAACACAGATATATAGCATTCTTCAAACGTACACACAAATTCAATTCAAAATGCAAATAGTGAGTCATCTCTGGATATAATAGTCCCACTGGAGATTTCCACTCTATTAAGCTTGATTTAAGTTCCCTGTTTCCGCTAATACTCTGTCTCGACAGTCATAGCAAAGCAGAAGATCATAATGAGTAGTTGACAACTCCTCTTTTTTCCGCACCCCTTTTATAATTTTTTCTGCACCATTATATTTCACATGGATAGACATGTCACATCAAGACTTTCTTTATAGATACACGTATAATATATGGCTATGCACGCAGTTGTACACACACATCATATGTAGAAACACTCCGTAACATATAAACCGATATTTAACAACAGACTCCATGAATACAAGCAAAGCACGGCCTCACAGGTTTGCAACACAATAAACACACATGGGGAAGAATATTAGAATTTGTCATTGTTAAGGATTCCTAACATCATTGTACAGTAAACATGTTAGAGCAAAAAGAAAAACTAAGAACCAAAGACGAGCAAGGGGCTTCTTCTAATCATAATCCGTCTAATGATACTAAGGGGGAAGGGGAAATAAGAATAGGAAAGAACATGAGGAAAAAGTCTACTAACAATACCAATATACAGAACAATTCCTAGGGCCTTATCACTCCTTAGTTCATATCTTTCATTCCTTGCTTTCTTTGTTCTTGCCAGACTCTAAAGAATCTTAGCCAACATCTCCCTCCCTAAATATTTTAAGTGTTCGGCAAAGAATGTCAATCCACCAAATTAAAAGAATTGATAAGAAAACTCACAGAAAAATTTTAAGAACAAGTTTCATATCTGCTCTTTAGAATCTGCCTTCTCTTGAATACCAAGAACCCAATCACACCAATCTGCATAATTGCTGCAATGCCCGCAAACAGTAGCCCGACCTTCTTCCCTGCATTCATCTTGTGCCCTGCTGGTGGCGGTAATTGGTGCGGCGCTGATCTGGGGGGCACATGATGATGAGGATTCGGCGGGTGCCGTGGCGGAGGCCGCCGTCTCGGCGGGTGCCGTGGCGGCGGCAGCAGTGGTGGAGGAGGAGGTAGCGGCGAAGGTGGATGTGGAGATGGAGGCAGAGGCGGCGACACAGGTGAAACACTTCTCCCATTTTCTGACCGGGACTCAACAAGAATAAAATAAAAGCTAATGTAAAATCCAAAAGTTAGAAAACCCAGAGTCGCTGAATCCATGAAACAACAATCAATCAAGGACAATAAAAATCTGGATTAAGGCTTTCAGAGGTTTTTATCATCTGGGCATATACCCAATCTTGGTTCCTTCATCGTATTCAGCTCTCAATTTAAATCCTTGCCTCCCTAAGGAATCGGTATGAATGGAAAATCTACGCAAACGATCGCTTTGTAACTGGACCTGCCCAGTTTGCTTCACCCAAAAAAATGTAAAGAAACCAATCATATAAGTTTAGCACCAAATTTTTGTTTTCTTCCTCTTGAGCTGCGGACAAAGAATCCCAAGAACCTCCAAAGATTTGATGGAATAACTTTAGGGTTTTGTCCTCCCGCAGCCAGAAGAACGCGGGCTCTTCTTGCGATTAACAAAGAATGGATCCAATTGATATGCTGCAAAATAAGTAAATACGAAGAAAGTGCTCGCTCTCGACGGAGGTAGCAGAACTCAATTATTACCAGCAACGTCCTTCGACTTTTTGGTCATCCAGATACTGCCCCCATGATGATGATGAGAGAGAGTTGACGAAGACATTGATTTGAACCCCGAGAGTTGAAATGAATTTCTCTGGGGCCTATCTACCTTCTGAGAAATGGGAAGGTAATTGCAGAGAAAGGGGAGACGGCATCACGGGGGGGTCGGAAGACAGAGTCTACGCGGGCTTCAACGGGTGGGCTATTTAGGCGAGTGATGAGCTGGCAAGATAGAGAATCTTCGGACCTGTCATGACTCAACGAAGACACAGTAGGAGTATAAACGAGCCTAAACTCATCCGTTTAATTTCTAAACCGATAGAAAAGGTGATTTTGAGACCGGTCGTGGGTTAAAAAAAATAGACGAACTGAACAGTAAAAACAGTTTAGATCGGGCAAGTGTGGGTTGACTTTTTCAGCCAGTGATAACTCAACCCAATCAAACATAGGTTGAGTTGCCAGAGAGCCTTAGCTCGCTTGGCACACCGTGGTTTCCACTACGAGCCCAGCTGGGGTTTGAATCCCATATCCCGCTATCCCCTATAGCCACTATGGTCCTTATGTTACCAAAAAAAAAAAAACATAGGTTGAGTTTATTTTAACTGTTTTCTGTTTTATTTTAAATTAAAATAAAAAATAAAAATATTTGTAAAAGATAAAAATATTTTTACTGAAAATATGTTTTAAAATAAGATAAATTTTAAAAATAATTAAAAGATATTTAAAATATTTTTTATATAAAATTTTGAAAATAAAAAAGATTAATTAAAAAATAATTTTAAAATTAATACATAAATCTTAAATATTAAATTTTAAAATTTAAAATTTAAAATTTTTAAATCCTAAAATTTTAAAACTCAAAACTTAAAAATTTCATATCTTAAACTTTAAACTTTCAAAATCTCAAACCATAATTTCAAAACTATAAACATTAAAACCTTAAAATATTAAAAAATTAAATCCTAAACTTTTAACTCCAAATCATAAATTTTAAAATTTAAAACTTAAAAATTTTAAATTCTAAAATTTCAAATTTTACTTATTAAATCTTAAAACTTAAACTTAAAACTCTCAAAATATTAATAATAAATTTTAAAATCTAAAACCTAAAATTTTAAACCCTAAAATTCTCTATTTAAATTTTAAAATTTTAAATCTTAAATTTTAAATTTTAAAATCATAAATCTTAAATTCTAAACTTTAAATTAAATATATTTTTATTTGTTAAAAATAGAATTTGACTAATATAAAATAAACATATTTTTATTTTCAAAACAAAATTATTTTCAATGAAAACAAATCTAAATAAAAATTAAAAATATTTTTACAAATTAAACACACCCTTAAATTTTCTTTAGACGCATATTCTCAACCTGCACTGCTCTCTTCTCTCTTCTACAGGGATGGCAATTTCTATCGATTGGACAGAAATTCACAAAAAATTTCTAGTCTCAAGTAGGGCTTAAGGAAATTTTCTCCTAATGATACGAGAGCAAGGAGAAATTTCTCCCATTACACTTTTAGGGATGAGAGTAGGGTTTTATTTCCCATCTCGCGAAGACACCAAAAATAAAAATTTATTATAACATTCTTTTATCATAAGTAAATAATATATAATATAAAAAATATTTTAATAATTACATATATAATTATTAAAAGATCTTAATTTATTCATATTAAAAAAATTTATTTAAAAATTATAAAATTTTAAATTCTTACAAATACCCACTCCCCTGTGAAGATTAGAGATGGAAAAACAATTTTCCTAACCCTCAAATTTAGGTTAGAGGCGAGCGGAGGGAGGTACCCGCCTCACCCTCTTGTCGTTCCTACTCAGAACCTATGTAAGTAGAGCCATTGTCTTCTTCCTGCAATTCATCGTATGGAGATTAAGACCCATAAGCATTCGTGTAATCGTCATCATCTTCACACTTCTCTTCGTGTTCATCGTCTTCACCCCAGTCAACCCAATTAAATTCGACCGATTTCGGGTTCACCAATCTGGATACATCTCGGTTGAAGCTGCTGGCCAACCGGTTTCAGTTGTCTATGGTTGGGATGTCAAGTTCGTTCGGGTGAAAATTTTTATGGTCCAAACCTGACTCCATCTGATTCGTACTTAGACTTACCAGCTAGAGCCAGACTAGTTTGGGTTTGTCTTAATTTATTATATGAGTTTCTTAAATTCGATTCATTTATCAGATGAGTTTTAATTTTTTTTTTGGTTAAGTTTTTTTTGTTTAATAAATGAGTTTATTGAGTTTGTTTGTGAAAACTCATTTAATTTTTATATTATTTTTTAAAAGTAAATATATTAAAATTTAAATAAAGTTAATAAATTTTAGTTAAAGTTGTATGGTCTTGAAGGTATTATTATCTTATTATATTATATAAATATTTAATGATATAAAATACATAAACTTATAATATTAAGTAATATATTTTATATTATTTCATTAATACACAAACTATCTACAACTTTTATGAATTAAATATTTAATAATTTCATGTTCAACCCTTTTAATAAACAAGTTTATAACAATACTCAAATTCATTTATTTAATATGTAAATGAATTTAAATCGAACTTTAAACTAGTCGAACCAAAAATTGGCAAATAAACCCTAATGGAAAGAGAAGAAGGGGAGGGGGGATCGTGACGAGATGTCAGTTTATTTGGGACTAATTTTACAACAACACTGTCTCAGTTTGTGGACCCATTGGGTATAATGGTCTCGGGTGGGTATTATGCCGAGAGGGTCTTGGGTTGGGTCCATTTGGAATCCTTGATATAAAGCTTCATTGACCCAACACAGGGGCCACAAAATTAAACTAGGATTGGAAAGCAGCCCATTTCTGTGTTCCTCTGTTGACTGTAGAATTCCATTCTATTTAAGGCAAACATTGTATGTCTTTGAATTGTTTTGTATAGGAACTATAGTACATAATGATGATATAACATATAATTAATAGACTTTCTATATTCATAAATTAAAATTTAATAAAAATTTTAAACTACCTAATAAATCCAACCATTCGAATTTAATTTTGTGAGTGATAACTGTTGTTTTGGGAATAACTTTTTTAATAGCTAAATATATTAAAAGCTAATTTGAAGTTGATCAAAATAGAAGAACATGGTTTGATACCATTATGAAACTAGAGAAAAATTAGGAAGTATATAAGAAGAGGAGATCCAAAGAGAATTTTCTTATGTTTCTTATGGCTCATACTAAACATGATCCTATGAGTTACATCATAGAAGTAAATGTGAATAAATGGGAATGACTTATATAAGGGTTGAATGTCTCGTGGAGAAGACTATTGTTAGAGGAAAATATTGTCTATCACTTTTTTCCTGAGTGATGATTAGTTTCACATTCAGTAGTTATGTGAAAATACTTTGCGTGATAGCAAAAATAAAGTTGAGTGTCTTAGGGATTTTGGAATCATATGAACATGAATACTATTTGATATATTTGTAATACTTTTCCTTGAATGTTTATAATATAAGTAATATGCCTCATAAAAACCTTATTATAAAAAAATTTAGCGAGACAAAAATTTTAATGAAAAAAATAGTACATTATGCCGTGACATACGAGCAAAATTTACCTTATTAAAATCCTTAACAGGAAACCATTCGAAACTAAACCTTGACCAAGGGAAAAAAGGAGTTTAGTGAAATATATTTCCCCTGTTACTAGCATCATTTAAGATCTCTGAGGGGTCACATTCCAATCTTAACTCCTTAGAAATTCATATGAACATCCACATTATGAATGATATATTTATAACATGTACAATTTTTAATAGTTAAGGAGTGAATAAAGAAATAAAATGATAGTTCCACAAATAAAAGAATATAAAACCTATACAAAATATACCACTGTTATTCTTACATCTTTATATCTACAACTTTATTTATAACTCTCATATTCTTTTTTTAATTTTTTTTTATATTTTGAACATCTAAAATTAGACTATGTCGATAGTGTTGGGGCTACAATGCAGCCCAACATTTTTGTATAAAATATGAGATAGGATATTAGATTTGTAAAGTTTTATATTTTGTTGAGATTTAACTTGCAGTGAAATTGTAAGAGGAGAGCTGCAAAAGAAAGTAATTCCTAAGAAACAGAGACCTCAGAAGATTCAGCCAGCAAAAGGAGACTCATGGAGTCATGGGAGAGAAAAGCAGTGAGCAGCAGACATCTAAAATAGCCCACAAACAGTTTTTTTTTTTTAATTTAATAATTTTGACCGCTAGTCTGCCATTCATTTGAGCTGGGCCTATTGCTTTACCAATGCGTGTGTGTTGCACTCTCGGAAGTGGGCTGAGAAAAGAAGATTTCCTTTTGATCCAGAAAAAATAACATGACCGGAAACAAATCTGCATACCCCAAAAAGGAACAATTTGACCATTGCAAATTCAGACCAAACCAACTTGCATTTGAATCTCTAAATCTTTTTTACGAATTTTGGATAAATTTAGAAAAATAGACAGATTTTAGTATTTTACTTGTAAAATTCATTAGACTTACATAAAAATTCACAAAGACATAAAAAAAATACTATATTTCTTCAAATTCAAATAAACATTTTTTGAAATAAGAGATCTAAATCGAACAACCCAGTTCCAATGTTATTAAACATTTAATCTGCATATGTTTATATTTTTTTTTTTTTTTTTTTTTGGTGATACAAGGAGGCTATGGCCTTATATAGGGGTTGGGGAAGGAGAGATACGTCTCTCAGATTCGAACCACCTCCCTAAAGCTGGGAGACAAGCGTGCATGCCGCTTGAGCTACAAGGCTCGCGGCTGCATATGTTTATATTGAAATTGCAATCATTTGAGCTTCTTATTTTGGTGTAAATATTCATAGCATTATCAATTACTCTACTAGTTAATTTAATTTTATTAAAAAATATTTGTCACATTTATTCTTGTCGGCATATTTTCCATGACACGTGTGTGCGTTGGTCAAGGCAATGACTGGTATTATAGTCTAGTCGAAATGGCGAATTTAACCCCAGGTAGGAGACAAGATGGTAGAGGCCCGTTAGTTTGTTTGTTTGTAAATTCTAAGGCTGTAGGTGAGAGAAGGATAGAGAGTGAGAAAGCGTGGAGTAAAAGAACAGGAAGCATGTTTGGCCGGATCCAACAAGGTGGCTCAGCCGCAGCAACGCAGTCTCTTTTTACAGCGTCGCCTCAAAGGTACCAGCACATATCGTCCTACTGCCCTACTAAAGCACATCGCCAGTCACCGCGCCCCTTCCCTTTTTCTTGTCATGTCAACTCCCCCTCTACCCCGGGCCCCACCCAACCCCATCCAAATTCCCCCGCCACCATAAACAAATCAACGCTACAAACTGTTAATAAATTTTAAAATATTTTAATTTTATATCAATATTTAAATTTTTTATCAATAATTTATTGAGATATATGTAAAAATGTTAAAGTAGTTTGAATTTATCTATTTTAATTCATAAAAATTGTACCTTAATTTATAATATTTTATTTAATTTATAAATCACAATTAATAAAGTAAGATGAGTTAAAAAATATATAAATATATTAATTTATAAAATTAACTTACTTTATTTGTTAAAAACTGAATTAAACTAATATTTAATTCATTTATTAAAACTATAAACTAATTTACTCTATCCAATTTAACTATCAATTATCTCAAATACCTTAAAATATATATATATATATATTATCGAAAAGGTTAACATGGCCCTGCACAAGGATGATATGCACAAATTGAAAAATGATCTAAATTTTTGGTGTTTATTGAAAAATAAAAAGATAGAAAATAGATTATGATAGTTTAAATGTGTGTAAAAAAAATTATAAGAGATATTAATAAAAAAAGTTAATTAAATAATTTTTAATTTTATAAAAATATATAAAATAATTAAAAATAATTAAAATTTTTTAATTAAATAATATTTTTAAAAATTTAATCTTAAATAAAAATTTATAATAATATTTTATTTATTTAACTAATTTTAATTAATAAAAAATTATGTTTGTTGTTGTAAATTTGGTATTACCAACAAATAATAGTAAACAGTAAAGAGAAAACGACCCTCAGTGGCAGATTTGAAATTTTGAGAATGAAGCGGGGACAGGAGGAGGCGTGTTGGAATTGTTGAGACAGGGGGAATGAATGAAGGAAGGTGGGAATAGGGATGTGGATGGGCCAAAAAGAAAAAAACGACCTTCTTCCCATTGCGGGAAAAGAGGTAGCTTTATTGCACTGCACCACAGCTCCACAGCAGTGGCATTGCTTGCTTTGGTTCATTATTCATTTTGTTTTCGCAAAGAGAAAGCAAAGACTCAAGAGAAGGAAACTGGGAAGGCTGAGTATGCATGATGTGCCAAATGCCTTGGGACTTGAGGCTATATTTCTTACGATGGTTAAACTTCAGCTGCCACCCTCAGGCACGCGAGATGGCCATTTCAAGCAAACGGGTGTCCTATTCCATTAGGGAAAATGCAAAATTAATATCAAATTCTTTCAAAATTATATTATAATTATTAAATTTATTAAATCTTAAAATATAATATATAAATTTATTAAATTTAATAATTTAAATTTTTAAATAAATATTCAATAAAATTTAAAAATAGCCCAAGTCGTTACATTAAGTAAAAAATTTGCCAAAATACTTTTTTTTCTTTGGAAGAGAATTTTTTGTTAACAGCCTTTATGCATGCATAAGAATAATATTTTATGCAAGTCAATGGATTAGATAGTACGAACAGGGTGTTTTTGGAGAGGGTAATGACTTGTCTATGTCCACCCATCACAAATCAAAGCCATCAAACGAAGACACACAGCAAGAAATACCTATAGCTGGGATAAAAGCTTTGATGGGTTCAAACTGTCATGCCAGCTATCCAAGCCATGCAGTATCTGAGGAACTCACCTCCGATTTTACCTTCATCTTTAGAGTAAAGAAAGTTATCCCAGCTTATCGTTGTATAAAGGAAGCGTTCCAATCCTATATTAAGGGAAGCAGTAGGCAAGTTTACCAGCTAGGCAAAACCCTGAAAACAAAAACCACACAAGAGCTAGCTACAGCTAGCTGAAGGGTGGCAGCAGAGGCAGGCAGAAGCTATAGTGTTGGTAGCTTTTAGGCTGGATAGAAAGGTAGATGGGATTGCATCATAGATGTGAACAGGTTGGGGAATAGGGTGGTAATGATGGAGATATGTCTCTGCATGTTTAAGCATCTTGTCGTATACATGTTGTGTCTTTTTCTGCGGCTCTTACGCCTCTCTCTGCCACCATATTTCCCCTCCTGACCAGAATCTATCTCTAAATTTTCTCCCTGCAACGATCCCGAGCGGGGCCCTCAATCCGTACAACCATTTTTTATAAATATTTAATAAAATTATTTTTATTCAAATCTAAATTCTTAATATTTTAAGATTTAAAAATAAAAAAAATAAATATAAGATTAAAGAAATAATAAATAAATACACAAAATATAAATAAAAAATAATAAAAGTTACTAAAATAAAAATTAAAGGAAGAAGTCTAAGTATACTTTTATTCTATCTCACCATTGCCACCTGCGACTGAAACAAGAGGTAAGAAACTCAAGGAGAGCATGGAAAGGGCAGTGACGACACCCTTACTGTAGTCCACCCCTGAAGCATGAGATTGTTAGGGCGTGCAAGTCACGTGCCAAGGAGGGAAACATCGTGGGACCCACATATGAATAATAAAAGCCCCAATGAAGTGAGGGGCCCACAGTAAAGCTAGAGAGGGGCACACAATTTAAGGCACCTCTTCGTTTGTATATCGACTACGGACTACACATGCTTTTTTCTCTTTCTTTCGCTCTCTGCATGAAGAGTCAAAGGGGTTCTTTGGTCTATGGCATGCCGTGTACACCGTTTTCAATTGACTTTTTGGGAGAGGGCGCGTCGTACCGCACGGTGTATTTTAGCACCAGGGAGATGAACCGGGGTGACAAAAACGCAGCTTTCGTTTTCCACTGATTCGGCTAAGGCTGGCATATTAGTGATTCCCTGCAGCAGCGCCGTACCAGATTTAATAGTCTCTCATCGTAACTTTGCTTCTGACTCGTTGGTCGGGACTTTTCATTCATATTCATTCATGCGCTCAACTGTATCCCAACCCACACCTCTTTTGACCGATCCAAACTTCAATTCCCTACCTCAAGGGACCAGATCTAGAAATAAATATAAAATTAAAAAATTAATAATTAAATAAAATTTATACATAATAAAATAAAAAAATTAAATTTAAAAAAAATTAAAAAATCTAAATTCATTAAATAAGCCCTTTATTTCCCACTAACACCTATCCAATTGCTACTCAGATTACTCTAATAAATTGTATTAAAAAATTATTGAAAACAAATTATAATGTTTCATATTAATAACAGAAAAATTATTTTCAAATTAAGTGTAAAAATAAAATACCTGTACTTAGTTAAAAATTATTAAAATTAGTTAAATTTTATAATTTAATAATTTAATTTATATTAAGTAAAAATAGATACCATTAATAAAGTATCTAAATAAACTTAGCGAGAGAATTATTACTGCTAAATTACTTTTTCCATAATAGATGTAAATGTTATTTAAAAGTCATTTTTTAAAATTATTTAAAAATATTTTACACTGAACAAATAAAAACTAACTTTCTCAACATATAATTAAGTACTTTAGTAAAAATTTATCACATTTTTTATAATATAAATATAATCTAAAATAACTTTCTTAAAATATTTACTCCGTATATATTTACGAGTGAATACCTTACCAAAATTAACCCCTCTAGATTATTTTGCATAAGGAGGACAATTAATGTACTTAAAACTAACAAATATGCATGTAGCTAGCTTGATAAATTGATCATTATCTCATCTTACTTGGTAAGGAAATCATTGTGCTTATTTTGTTTGTCCGATGCTGCGCGTCCTTTGTGTTTGTCTTGATTGCAAGGCATAAAAGCGTCGTTGTCTTATTTCCCTATTCTTCAGAAGTTTGGATGAATTCGTTTTCTTTTCAAAATTGCATGACAGACTTCCTATGAGGAGGCATCGCAACTAGTTATATCAAAAATTATCAAAGGCAAGTTACTCCGCCCACACCCTTTCTAAACACAGACTGAATAATGATTTCCAACATTCCACTTCTGATATAATGTTGATTGTTGAGAACATAAAACAAGTTAATCATCCCATAACTATGATAAGCATTAAATTCTGCCTTTTACTCTGGTTTCCCTAGGCTATATTTGTATCCTAGAACTCATTTCTCTCATTCATTCCACAACGCAAACATGGGAACCTGATGAACCAAACCCAATCCTCCAAGCCTATTGCCATTGCCATTCATATAATCATTCTCATTGTTTCCATCCTCATACTTGGGTGCCTGCAGTGAGAAGTACCCATGTCCAAAATCCGCTCCACTCACTCCAAACTCACCAGGCAGTCCCACAGAGCACTTGGGACTTTGGGGGTTGGGCACATTTTTGTTGCTCGATGACCCCGGTGGTGTCAAGTCAGCAACATTGTTGGTGACTCCATTCTCATGCTGTGGTTGTTCATCACTGTTGGTATTCCAAACCATGTTGGCCAATTCATCTGACTGTTCACCACCAGTTATGGCCAATTGGGGTTGTTGAGAAGGTGTGGATGAACAACCCGAGCCAAAGTCCTCGGTGGTGGCGGCAGCCGAGTCTTTAGGAGACCGTTTTGCAAGGTCCCCCGCAATGAGAGTAGAGCTTGAGCAGATTCTTTTGACATCATACCTACTTATATCAAAGTTGGTCACAGCACTTGTCCCCCGAAACTTTATGGCTGCTATATCATATGCCTCAGCAGCTTCTTCTTGTGTGCCTATAAAGTTGTTATATAAGCAATAAGTAAAATGGTTAATGAAGCAGAATGATCTAATTAACCAAGACAGATAAGATGGAAACTACTCACGGAATGTACAAGAATGAAAGGAAACGGAATAACAACTATTCGGAAGGATTAAGGCACCAACGCTAACAATAATCAAGTTTTGTCGTTATCAAAAGTTTGAACTAATGATATTATACTAGACACGCAAACAAGACCAAATACAGTAAAGGAGGGAAATTCTTTATGAAGGAAAGAGAAAGCAAACCTAAAATAGGTAAGAGGGAGCTAAACTTACTAAATGTACCAAGATACAAGTCCTTGTTTCCTGCCACTCTCCCAATCCGAGCTTGCCACCTTCCATGTTGATGGTGTCTGAAATGATAAGGAGCAACAGATAAAATATCATAATTATTTCTCACGTTATTTGAAAAGCTGTAATTGCAATAAATATGGGAAAAACTTTACTATAACTGTTAATATTAAAGTGCACCGCTTTTTGCCATACCTTGTTACACCTCTATACACAGATGCCCCTCTTGAAAACCCACTGCTCTTCCTGCACAAGGGAACAAAAAAGGACATGCAATATCTCCAATATTGAATATGGAGAGGAAAAAGGAAAGGAAAAAAAGAGAATGAGAATTTAATAAGATCTCATGGAAAGATATAATGGGTACCTTCTCAAATTGGCGACAAATTCTTGCCTGGTCATGTTCTTCATCTCTTCAAGTTCTTTCTCATAAGCGCTCAACTGAGCAGTAAAGAAGCAACGGATAGAGAACTATAAATTGAAGGTACTATATGATACTTCAATCTATTAGGGAAAAAAAAAGATCAAGACTTGACTCTGTTTGATCTCTGTTTTCCCCATTCTTTTCTGGAAGCAAGGGTAAAGACTTTTCCAATGATGAAACAGTACAAGTCAGTAAGCTCACAGGGAAATTTATGTGAGTTGTTGGACCCCAATACTTGAGCGCTGCTAAGTCATAAGCCCTTGCTGCTTTCTCTTCCATATCATAGCCACCTAGAGTAGATATTATTTGCAAAAGGGAATGAATTATTTTCAAAATCAAGCACACCTTCCTATGAGCATCATATTGGAGTAACGAGTAGATTATATTTTTCAAATATCGTTGTTAAAGAAAACAGTGAGTCCAACCAAGATGGTAAAGAAGTAAAGAAAGAGAAGTTAATAGATATGGCATTGTCACCTACCAAGGTAAACTGCGCATAGTTGAAGCCGTGAAAGGAGAAGAATCCAAGCAGTGCATCAAGCAAACCGTTAGTATATTCTCATTCGAAACACGAGAGGAAAAAAAAACATATAGAAAAGGCTAAGGACATGTTTGGTTCTATAAACTGCCCGCCAACTTACTTACTTCCTAAAAACGACACATACAGCCAAAAAAACAAAAGCGATTCTTTTCTTACCTTGCCTTCCCTTCCTTGTCTGCCCTTCTTTTCTGCAACTATTGTCCCACAAATGGGCCTCATATCTCCCAGTCCATCTATGCCTGAAAAATTAATTCCATGAAACCCAATATGTAAGAGAGAACTCCAGCAAAATACTCGTTGAGTATCCCAAAAATGAAAACCCAAAAATTCTATGCATTAATCGACAAAATCATTATGCTACCTTGTAACACCACGGTATTGAGATGTTCTCTGCCCAAAAGTATCAATAGATTTGCGAGGCATAGGTTCTCTAGCAAGAGATTTTGCCAAAGAACGTTTACGAGTATCTTCACTCACTTGAACAGTGGAAACTGCACCCACCCCATTTTGTACACCGGGGCTTATAGTTAGGGACAGGGATTGGAAATTACACCCATTAGCTTCAGCAGATGGTTTTGCATCAGAGAACTGGGTTTGGGCTAGCCAGGACTTGTAGATGCCATTAGTGGGAATTAGAGCTTGTGGATTATCATTGTATGCATGGAAAGACTGGTTTAAGGAAGATGAGTTTGAGACATTTTCCCCACTTTCTATCTGTGTGTTGGTGTTGAAGCTTGGGGCCACATTAACATTGATTTTGGGAATACTGTTGCTGTTCTGGTTCTGGTCTAGTTGCGCGTCTTGTTGGCAATATCCTTTGGTTTCAGCAACAGGAGAGTTTGAGTAGCAACCCAAGAAATCTTCAAGCTTCGGACCTTCTTCATTGGAATTTGTTCCACCAATTGCATCATCATATCTCCACTCTACAGAGCAGCCACCTAAGGAATATAAAACCAAGGACCCGGATACCAACTTTGATAGTAAATTCATAAAACAAGCAGATAAAATCTCAAATTTGTTGTAAAATAATAAACTTTAGAGAAGAATTAGAAGAAAGAGACTAAAAAAGCTGCTTCAGTTAACATGCAAAGAGATATAAGCTGAATACAGAAAATCTAGTGACAGAAGTACTCAGGCCCAACAACAAATTGCTGACAAAGGGAAGAAGGACAAGTTCTTGAAGATGCAAATACAAGAGAAATAAAGGACAATAAGACTTCTAAAAAATAGCATGCAATACCTTCAGCTGCACTAGAGTGCCTAAAAGGGTCAGCAACACAAAGAGAACCATCAGAACGCAAGGGCATAACAGAAAAGTGAGGAGGAGGAAAGCCTCCGGCACCAGCACCGCCTTGGTTTTCTCTACCAAACCCTTCATCAATCCGCAAGTGTGGAGTCAGGGAGAACCCCAACCAATTGCTCATTATAACCACGCAAACCCACTCTCAGCGCTGCCTTTCTCAAGAAAACAAATAATAGCAACAGAGACTTACACCCTCCCACACAATTTCGTTTTCTTTCTCTCTCTGTATCTGTATCTCTAAAATCTAAAATCCTTGTGTTTCTCTATGCAAGTTGGGAATGTTGGACTTCGAGCTCAAACTTCAAAGCTGGTATGGTGGGGATGGAGTAAAAGTTTCGATTTTTCTCGGTAACATACTCATCATAAGAACTTGATTTCTTGTGGGTCTCCTATATGGGATTTGAACATCTCTTTTTATAAATTTTTTTGGGTGTACAGGTAAAGGATGAAAGAAAATTTGGGACAAGCTTCTCTCGCCTTATATTCCCAGCCCTGTCTCTGTTTTCTAATGAAAAATTGCCTTGGGTGTTGTGCCGCCTTTCATCCCTTTCACAGATTTCTGCAGAGGTGGCCATGACATGTTGTTTTGGAGGGGAACTACTATTAATTAAGAGAGGAGAGCGGCCAAACGTTGCTGGGCAATGATCATATACAACACGGCATAAGATTGCTCTTCATCTTATGCCAATGATGACGTAGATCTGAGTTCTAATCCTGTCAAGACCAATATCAACGTTTAAGGTTTGAGAAAGTGTTACAAGACTGTGGTCTGCTGAGCAGGGGAGTGCAGTTGGCCTTGCAGCAAATGCAAGTTGTACTATTCACCTCCAGTGTATACTGCAAAATGCTGTGGACGAAAACTGTTTTATATTTGACAAGAGGGAGGGTGTTCTGGTCATTTGAGGGGGCATTTCCGCAGACAGCCAAGGTCAAAGTAACGTCTTTGACAAATGGTTCTTCTCCTAGTATCTTAAAGTAAAATCTTATTATGATTTTTTAGAAATTATTTAATTTTTATTTTAATTTTTTATTATTAAATTTTTTTAATTAAAAATTTTAAAAATTAAAATTAAAATTAAATTTAATTAAAATTTTCAGTTAATCAATAAAAAATACTGTCAAGATAGTTACTTATGTGATAACTAAATTTTATCACATTAGTATAACATATTAATAAATTTTATTATATTAACAATTATTTTAATGATGTTATTTGTTTATTGATTAAAATTTTGATTAGTATTAATTTTGGTTTTTAAAAAATTTTTAATAATAAAAATATAAAATAAAAATTAATTGATAGAAAATAAAGTTTTACTCAATACGTTATTATTCTGCATTTCGGGCTAATGCAGACGCTGCTTAATTAGTGCCTTCTGCACACTCTGGTCTCTAGTCTCTAGTTTCGGTTCTGAAACAAAAATGTTACGTTACATGTTTGGAGACACGAGACTTCTACGTTTGTTTTATGATAAACAAAATATAAATTCATAAAATTTTATGTTAAAATTTAATTTAATTTTTTATAAGAATAGAACAACATGATTCAAATTCGTTATCATTTGATAATAAAAATATAAGATCGCTTCAAGTTTTTGGAAAAGTAACTTACTTGACATTGTCTCAAAGACTTTTATGACCAAAAGTTCAAAAATTTTATCGTGGCCTTCCAAAAGAAGCTCTCTTATGAGAGTGGATATTAAAGATATAAAATAAAAATTTATTTGATAATTAATTAATGATATAGAAAATATTTTTTTTCCTTTTTGTCTGAAGTCACCGAAATCTATCAAAAGCTGTACATAACATTGGGGATCCCACTCCTAGCTCTCTTAATCGCCATTGCCCTATCCTCCTTCTTCAATCATCCTAGTATGCTCGTTGTCTACACCGCTGCACCTATGCATACACAACCCAAACAATGAGGTCTTTACTTTTCACCTAATTTACGAGAAAGAGAGACTCTCTAAAGGTTCCCGTCAGCCTTTTTTTGCTCCTACCTAGTAGGAATAACAAGCCTGGGTTCCCAACACCAGGTTTTCAAGAATCAGTGCTCCACAGGGTCCATGAAAAGTAGCGATGAGGGGGTCCAAGGCTTTTCTTCGCAGCAACTGGTTCATCCAGCGGGGCTCAAGAACATTCGAAGTCCGTCCATTGTCCTCATTGCATCATATGCAGTTGTCTTGGACTCTCAAGAACTGTGAATTGTAATATTGTTAACCTTCCTCAGCCAAATGACAACGACCATTCTGAGGTTCTGGAGCAATTCCCATGTCAGCCAACTAAAGCATCGCAACCACCAGTTTTGAAAGACAGTCAGTCAATCACCGTTGCTGCAGCAACTTTCTCGGGTCAATGCTGCCCCATCAGGGGCATTCGGCCACTTCTCCCACAAGATTGCACTGTGGATCACTTCCCTCTTGCGCGATGTATCCACTTTCTCCAGCAAAGTCACACAATTCCTTCCAAGCATGGTGATATCACAATCACAGTACTGATAGAAATGAAGAACTGAGTACAGGGAGATGGATCAAGGGATTCCATCATTTTCTGATCTTATTAGTAATTACATCTATTATATGAACCTGGCCAAGAGTCAAAAAGAACCTATCTAAGTGATTCAGAGCAATATCACAAATCCACAATGTAAAGAACTTCTGGATTCTGGAAACTAAAATATCAGTAGCTTCTCTACTTTTTGTTTCCCTGGATAAACTGCACTTAGATCACTCAAATTTAATTAAAAATCCCTTTATTTCAGTTCGTTGTTCTCCATTCTATGGTCTTAGGATATGGGGAAGTCAGCTAAGTCAGCAGTTTAATCTTATTAAACAAGACATGCTCAAGACATGCTCCTGGAGCTTGGCATGTCTTTGGGCTTTTCCATCAGAACTGGGTTTCAAATCAAGACTTTGGACGGGATTTCTAACTTCTATTTTTTTTTTTTAAGTTAGGGTGTAATAAGTTATAAATAGAAATAAAATTAAGAGAAAAAAATTAGTAAAAAAAATAAGATATAGAGAAAAATAGAAAGAGTTATTGAAATTGAGAATAAAAAAAGTTAAAATATGCGAATTGGGTATTATTATTGTACAGGGCCATAAATTGGGCTGGGAGGCTTCCTTAGGAACATGTCCTAAAGAGCAAAAGATGGACCTCATGACCCAAAAGTTATGGTAGCAACTTGGGCCAGCTGGACGCGAAATGTTGGTCTTGGGCATTATGCTTCGTTATTGTGACCCAAAAGACAGAACTATTTCAAGGTGAATCTTTTCAGCTCTAAACTCTTAAATTGCATACTAGAACGTTTTGAGTAATGACCTATAAAATGTATAAATTCTGTATATAATTTATATATTTTTTATAATTTTATTATTTTTTCCTCTAATAATTTTTTTCATGACTTGTCATTTTCTGATTTTTTTTTTGGTTGAATTTGACTTTGCAAATTGTTTGTTTCCATCACCAAGAAAATAAACAATTACTTAACATTATAATTAAATAAATTAAAATATAAATCGCCATAACATAAATGTACGTCCATCATACAGGTGGGGGTAGGCTCTACCATTTTTCCTTGTTGAATACGGCATTAGCGCCTAGTAGGGCAGAGGGAAAAGGAAAGAGAAAGTCCAAAGAAAATTAGCACCTTTACAAATTTGTAAGAATGAGGGATTGAATAAAAAATGGAAAAGAACAATTAAGATGCGGAAATTTGTCAACCCCAAATTCCAAAATTAATATTTTGGAGACGTTTACATGTCGCAAGCAAAACCCCCTTTTGTTGCGTTTAGCGTCATACATGGAATGGCTAGTTTATAAGTGGCTTCCGCGAAACCCCAATGCCCAAAAGTTTGGCCAATTTCCAGTTTGGTTCATTCCAATACGCAAATGGAATTATCCAGTTGGCCAGTTATTGTTTTCCCGTGACATCATTGGCGTATAACTGGCACCCACGAAATGCCCAAACGTCAAGTTTCAGAGAGATCATCATGTTTCTTTGAAATTAGCAGTTAGCACAGAATCATAGAAGCTGACAATTCATAAAACCCAATCTAATCCCCAATTAAACACAATAATTAAGACCATGTTTGGAGAGTGCAGGCGTAAGCAGAACCTGTTCACATCAATAAATGTTGAAGAACCCTGCATGAGGTCAAAGGGGTCCCCATTCTCCTATTTAAGGCAGGCCTATGCATAGTAATAGGCTTGTTTCCACTATTTGGACTTACGCTCTTTTATTATCTGCCAATGCCATCAAGACACTTGTGTTTTCATTTCGTTTTCCTTTAATCTGGTTGCATGTTTCCCCTAACAACTAAATTAGGTGATGGTTTTTTCTTTCATTCAAAGCCCCGTAATCTTAAATCATAAGGATGCATGCTATGCCTCCCCAGGATGGGCATTCAAATCTCAGCTATCAGCATGACTGATTTACACATTTTTTGAATAAAATAAAATAATACTAATTGTATAATTAATAATATCATGAATTGACGATTCCAGAAATTTAAGTTTAAGTTTATTAGGGAAAGTCCAAATATAATTTATATATTTAATAAATTAGGAAGTGGGAGCATGTTGTGTACGGTGTAATTTATGCAGTGGCACAAATTTTACGTATAACGATATATAAAAAGATTTGCAAAAAAATTAAAAATAAAAAGAGAAGGCAAAACAAAAACTATTAAGTAACAGTTTCATAACTATTTTTATTATATATATATATATATATATATATATATAAAGAAGAAGAAAAATATATAAATTATGACAATAATTCAAATTTTTGTGTAAATCATTGAATCATTTCTATGATAGTGTCTTATATATAATGGCCTAATTGATTATGTGAGTAACATCACTTAAGCACGGCTCTCTAAATGTGTGGTTTATATAATGGCACTGTGATAGTTGGGAAAGAAAGCACTGAGATTACAAACATAAATATATATTTTTTGAAGCACAGGAGATTCAACTGTCTAACTAGGAGTTGCACATTTTGCATTAGTAACAATATAATTGGAGGGCTTTATTCGTTCCCACCTAATCCTCATACATACAAACAAATTTTCTAACCTAATATTGACTTCAATGTGTCTGGTTTCCACTTTGGCTCGTATGACTTTCCTTTTCCAGAAGCTCAAATGGTTAATTCAGCAATTATATATCACAAAATTGTTGAGATATCAAAGAACAAAATTTCAGATGAAAATCCCAAACACAAGTTTAGTAATTTACTCACAAACTTTGCTGAACTGAGAGGGTAGTACTTCGCATCTTGTGAGCAGAATTTTGGTGAGACTGAGACTCACAAACACTAATGAATGACACGAATTTTGCGTGAAATCGGTGTCATTTATGGGGTGTGGGCATAGCGCGTTTCCATGACACAGTACACAAAGGAATCCAAGGGTTCTCAAAGAGAACAAGACGAGAATATTCCAAAATATAATCCACCAATCTTGTTGATTTCTCCTGCATGCGCTTCAAAGGAACATTTGAAATCCATGTTCTTAAAGGACAAGAATTGTCAACCCTATCAATTGTTGATGACCAAATTAAATAGCAGAAATTAAGGACTTCTAGTTCGTGGAAAATGAGGAGAGAATAACACCAGCAGAACAATTAGTCGTAACCAGATTGGCATTGGCATCCTCTCAATGTGAGAAGCTCACTTACATACCATCTCATCAATCAAAATGGAAAAGGTCTCCCGTTTCATTCTAAACCTTTCAATCTAGTAGGATCATATATTTGAGGGCCAATAGGGGTATTGGAGTCACTCATTTGTCATTCTATTTCCTATTTTAAACACAATTTTTAATATCATTTCTTCCCTAATCTTATTGTTTTTACAAATAAAATTTTATAAAATTTTCATTTATAAAAATTTGAATAAGAAAATTTTTATAAATTTTATAAATTGAATTATGAGCCTAAGAGATCTATCTTGAATTTGTGATAGTTTAGTCTTAAATTATTTATGGAACTAAACTTTTTGTTTACTATTACACTCTAATTTTCTCTTCTTTGCTGTCTGTCCAAACATTATCCTAATGCACTGTCTAGATAAGGTTCCCTTATAGATACGGATTTCCTACCATAATGACAGGAGAGAGTGAGAGAGAGAGAATGAAAAGAGAAAAAAATAAGCCACATATATTAAATTAAATTTTAAATAAAAATAAAAAAATAGAGGATCCAAATACTTTCCTTAAAAGAACATGTAGTTCATAGAGAGAGAAATGGAAAATCCATTTAAGTGGATTGTGAATGTAGAGTAAATTATTAAATTTGAAAATTTCATAATTTAGTTTATTAAATTTAATATTTATATTATTTTATATAAAGTTTTTATAAATTTTAATTTTATAAAAATAGATGAATTACATAGAAAAAATGCGCTATCGTCTCTTTTGTTTAATCACAGTTGTTACCGCGCGCAAAGAAAACAAGTGCTCGGATTAAACTAGGGTTTTAGTGTTTTACTGAAACCAATACAGCTAGCAAGATGACAAAACTATTCTACCTTCCCTGCCAGTTAAGTTGTTCACGTTCCCCACAGCCATAAATTCTGCAGAAACCGCATACTTTGCTGTCCGTAGCTATTGCAAGTTGCGTATCATATTTTTGTTTGCTTGCATGCTTTCATTAAGGTAAAGCATGTTTTTTCCCCCACTTTGCCATTTCTCTGTCCCTCTTTATTATTTTAATAATTTTATTTTTATTTCATATAAAATTTTAATTATTATATTTATTAAATTTTTTTAATAAATTTAATACACCGTAGTATATAATTGCGAGAAAAAAATAACAAAATAATTATGAAAGAAATATTTTACTTTTTTTTTAAATACATTTGTCCTGGGCTACAGGCAGCCCTTTGTCATATCTTATTTGATTACTGGTACTATAGTGACATTGTTTACTGCATCAGTGCATCTCAAACCAAAAAAATAAAGGTAAAAATAAAAAATAGAAAAAAAAAAGACTGTACTACTTTATAGGACTCTAATGAATTGCTCAATCATCAATCCTGGAGTGAGCAAAGCCTCTTTTCTTTCCTAACACTGCCAAAGCTCGTTTCTTTTTCACATTTTGCACATTCCATTTCCATATATTTAACTGGTAGTTGAGGATGCTTCTTCTACAATAAGAACGTTAGATGAGAGAGGGATATCCAGAACTGCTGGAATCATTCTCTCTTGGTAGTTCACACTACATACCCACATAATACAAAGCTATTGCCAAATTAACCTCAACAGCTTCCTTGTCTCCTTATATTAATTTCACTATAAAAAGGTGCAGAGGGAGAAGTCAATGGCTGCTAGTGTGACTGACGAGTCTGTTGGGAGAGAAGTGAAGCCAACTGAAGCCGCCATGAGAAACGCGCCTCTCAGCAAGGGAGCTTGGACACCAGAGGAAGATAGAAAACTGGCCGAGGTTATTGCAGTTCATGGCGCAAAAAGATGGAAGTCCATTGCAGCCAAAGCAGGTACCTTCCATGCATATTGTCCACTGATAAAATTGAGCACAGTTTCACATAACTGACATGATGAAGAATTCCGTGAATGTTTCTGGTTTTCTCAGGTCTTAATCGCTGCGGTAAGAGTTGCAGGCTAAGATGGTTGAATTATTTGAGACCCAACATCAAGAGAGGCAACATATCTGACCAAGAAGAAGATTTGATACTCAGGCTCCATAAACTCCTTGGAAACAGGTTAGTTTTTTGATTTCAAACTCAACTCTTCTAATTTATTTGGTCTTTCTTATTAAATTTAATTGTCATAGGTGGTCTTTGATTGCTGGAAGATTGCCCGGTCGAACAGATAATGAGATAAAGAACTACTGGAATTCTCATTTGAGCAAGAAAATAAAGCAAACGGAGAAGCAGAGTGGGAGTTCAGCGAGAGAAAGTAGCAGGTCTCAGAACAAAAGGGTGGCAGAGGAGATTTCTGCAGAGCTGAGAGAAGAGAATTCAACTGAAGGGATTGTAGAAACAAAGTCCAACTTCGATGTCAGTGACTTGTTTGATTTCTCTGAAGAAGGGCCTTTGAATCTGGAGTGGGTGAGCAAATTCCTCGAACTAGATGAGGGACTAACTGACTAAGTGGCTTCTCACTCTAGAACTTGTCAATATTGAATTTGGTGTAATAAGTGGATGGAATCAATTGGTGCTCACCCAAGGTGATGTAAGCCTGCTTGTTCAGTTTTGTTCATTATAATCATTGTACGAACTGGGCCCTAAATGTAATTAAGAAAGAACATGTTGATTGTACCAAAAAAAAGACCGTGTTGCTAGCAATGCATGCACCAAACAGTATTCTAAGTTATGCAAATCATGGCTCCCTACAAATTGTTTTTTTTTTTTGGTAAGAGAAGGGTCACATTGGCTATAGGGGATAGCGGAATTTGAGATTCAAACTTAAACTGAGTCCTTACAAGTTGTTTGATGTTAAGTGTGGTGAAGAAAAAATGAATTAAGAGTAGTTTATTAATGAATACAGATATTTTTGTATTTTTTATTTTTGTGAACGAATCTTTAGATTAGTTATGATTTATAATTTAATAAATTTAATGTATAAATAGTGTGTTGGGAGGATTAAATAAAAATAGAAAGATAAGTTTATTATTTTGAAGAAAAGGGGGAAGAATCTTAGGAGAGAGAGAGAGTGAGTGAGAGGGAATTGAAAAACCAAAAAATGGTTAATGGACTTGTCTGCATTACTGTGTGCAAGACCCCAACCTAAAGCTGCAAATGAGACAACGTATGACGTTGCTAGTGAAATGCATTATTGGAAGATACAAATGTGCTTTTGTTTGTCAATTCCTCATAGTCGTCTTTGTCCATTACTCGGCTGTCGGCACGGAAAGTAAAGGAGCACCAATTCCCTAATCCCGTAGTCTTGGGCATATAGATAGGCAAACATGAGCAAGTCTTCATGGAGTCTTGCTCCCCATTTTTTCTTTGTGATTTAAGAGAAATATATATACAAGATATATATATATATATATATATATATATATATATATACACTCAAATTCTTTTTCACATAATGATTATATATAAATATACACAACATAACTTGTATTTGGTCTATTTTTTTCATCCCAGGTTCGATTCGTGACGAGGACAATTAAATTGAATCATTTTCAATTATCCTCAATGCATCTATCTTTGGGTGGAAAAAAAAAAAAAAAGAGGATTATATACAAATATGAAAGTCCTAATTCATAAGAAAAAGTCTCTCTTCCAAGAATCCAAATAAAACAAATATGAATTTTGAGACATCCTCATATAATATCTTGCAATATAGTTTTTGGTTACTCTACAAAACCTTAGGAAAGCCTTTTATAATTGGCATAATATCTTAAAGTTTGTGGGGTGGCACAAACCTTTTTTTTAATGAGAGTAGTAGCCAGTTATCATTATCGTACGTGTGTACCTGTTATATATAAATTAATATGCTATACATAAATCAATATTCACACCTTAACAAACATAAATATTGAGACTGCCAAGTAGTTGTATAAATGTTGGATTAATTGGTCAAGTTCCAACTTTTCAAGTTGGTTAAAGATATTACTTCATATCCCAGTTTTATTGACTTAAAATAATCTACAAATCAACCTACTTAATCACAATTTATATATATCAAAATAATTAGTGTGTATATATTGTGGGTTAAGGTAAGAAATGGACCAATAATAATGTAAAACTATGTATATATTATCCTTGTAGCAGTAGAGATTTGATGAAGTAATGAATAATAATTGACTTGCAACAATTGCTGCATAATATATATAAGTTAGCAAGCAATAATGTAGGAATTGATGAAATGAACCCGTGAAAGAATATAGTCTGTACACTGTGGAACGTGTCCCACAGGAAGCAAAGAGAATCAAGGATGGAAAAGGGAGCAGATAGGACTAGCAAGGTTGGTGATGTATAATGACAAATTCTTCTGAGGATAAAAACTCATTGTTCCTGAAAAAGGTTTCCACATACTTAAAATATAATGTCTTTCCATATTGGTGTCATGTCTTGGTTAGATTTAATCCGCATAGAAAGAATATATACATATAAAGGAAATAAAACGGACAGATCTGTAGGCCAATAGTCAAAAAGGGGAGAGGCAGGGAGGGCTAAAAGCAGGGTGCTTGAACTTTTTGATTGGAACACGACTGAATGAGAGGAGAACAAACCCCATCTTAGGATTGTGAAATGATATGATTCTGTTCAAAGTGAAGTCACTCTGGTTCTTACTGCCACTTCAGAGAAATTGGGTGAGATTCTGTTAAGATGAATTATTGTCTCCATGTTACACAAATTTAGGTCCCAACTGTTTGCCTT
The DNA here is from genome assembly GCA_037013595.1 of Dicorynia guianensis. Lineage (NCBI taxonomy): Eukaryota > Viridiplantae > Streptophyta > Magnoliopsida > Fabales > Fabaceae > Dicorynia > Dicorynia guianensis. Next base: position 32,971,605 of record JASUAB010000014.1, read on the forward strand.
AGGTTCTGGTACATTTTGCATTTCTCAATAATATAACCTGAAGGAGTTAGAACTTCACTTTCACAGTTTTGGCAAGACATTCATTAATAGAAATGAAGTAATTTGGAAAAAGTATTTTGTATTGAAGTCCCTTTTAGTTTCTTTTACAAACTCCCAAAGTTTAGTATAATAGTTAACAGGTTTGTTGTGTATTATTATTCTAAAACATTACATTAATTTGTGATACATTATTTTAATAACAAGAAAACTAATACAGAATAATTTGATATGTTAATTCAAAATGCGTAACCCCATTTATTATATGAAAGATAAAATGTATTAAATTTTTTTATACTTTTAAGTCATATGCAAACATTTTTTGTAATATTAATTAAAACAAATCACTTTTTTACATTTCAAAAAATTATGTAAATTATTTTCATATACTTTAAATTATCTTCACATACCTTAAATTATTATCAAATTATTCTCAAATTTAGTTATATAAAGATAATTTATATAATTTTTAAAATATAAAGAGTGATTTATCTTAATTAATATTATAAAAAAAATTTTACACATAATTTATTTTACTCTTATATAAAAGAAGTAAAAAAGATTTTTTTTTTTTGCTTACATAGGATTCTTTAGTATCAAATGGAGAATGTGAAATTCAAACCTATACCGCTGTAAATTCTATCAACATCATATGTCACTAAATTCAAAGGCTGTCGACAAGTATATGAGAATTTAATAACTATATTATCATACTGATTCAAAATCATAAATGATAAACAGACTGGTTTCGTGATTTTAATGTGCCCCTAAACTACTGAAAGCATTTAGCGGGTTAGTACATGAATATGTTCTGCAGTTCTTTCCCTCCACTCCATGGCAGAAGAGTACTTACCAAATTGAATCAGGGGATTCAAATGGCAGTATAGATACCTGCGTTTTGTGCATGACTATTGACTGATAATACAGATACTTGGGATTCACAATCATGTACTTATTTGCAGTAGGTTCTTAGTATAATGGTCGTTATATGACAAACTGAAACCTACTTGGGTCTAATCAACGAATTTCCCGGAATCAGATTGGCTGTGAAAGTTGACCTCGGGAGCCTAAACTTGTGACAAGCTTCCATTTGTTCAGGAAAGATAAATAAAAGGACAACGTATTACTTTAGGGTTTAATTTTATTAAAAAAATTTATCCAGGGTAAAAAGTTATAAGAAAAATTTTTACAAAATTTAATATAGATAAAATTTATTAAATTTATGAAATTTAATAATTTAAATAAAAATTTTGTAAAAATAAAATAACAGAATTTTATATATGTTCTCAAACTTCTAGCATGAAACAGTTTGGCAGATATATATAGCTATGCTGCTACTCATATGTCAAAGCTCACTGATCCTAGTTTGATCAAGACCCACAGCTAACGTTAAAAAAAAAAAAATGCTCCCAATGCGACGGTGGATACAGTAAATGATAATGGATTACCCTCAACCTAGACAAATATATATGTAGAAATCAAATCAAATGAAGTTTATCGGATGATAAATATATATATACATATATATATATATATATATACATATATATATATATATATATATATCAACACTTAATGGAGCATAAGAAAAAAAAAATGGATGTTTGAGTACAGCAAAATCCATTTGCCACTAACTGTTTGTTTCCTTGAAGTAGAAAACAGAAGGAAATTAAAAAGACGAAACCGGAAGAGTGGGTTTATTAAATTTTTATAAAAATAATATAAAATTATAATTATTAAATTTTATAATTTAAATTATAAAATATAATAAATTTAATATTTTAAATTTTTAAATAAAATTTTTATAAATTTTAATACGTAAAAATAGAGCAACTGAACACAAGAATTGGGTGATGTGGTTAGCATATATTAAACTAGATTTTCAGAATTTGGTTAATTGACAACTGATGAAGACTAGTTGCATGCCGGGAAGCTGGTCTAGCACGTGGAAAAATAAAACAAAGAAAAAATGACCAATTGAGATTTAGTCAAACTTGACGACTGTCTTTCCCTTGTATTTTTCTATCTTTCTTGGTTGTGTTAATTTAGCCATCTTTATTGGCCATTTTACTAATAACTTTGATAGAAGCCAAAGTTCAAATTTCAACACTATGTTTTGAAACACCAAAGCAAGCATTCTTGAACAACCTATCCCTTCAAACATACCATTAAAAAATTGGAGTTTGTGAAGAACAAGTTGCTTGCCATTGGCTTCATTAATTAGCTATTGCAAATGCACACATACATAGACAGTATTCCATACCTAATCTTTGATTGTTTATTTCAAAAGTCAGCTAAGCTTGGAGTAAAAGGTGTTCCTTTTCAATCTGTTTGCGCTCAAATGAAATGAGCTATGCATGCTGACCATTTCTAATTAAAACTAATTTAATCACTAAATTAAAAAAAATGGGTTTAGGTTTTCTATCAACGTGGTCTGTTTACACAGATATTATTAAATAAGTCAACTACATAATATGATTGATATAATATATTAATTTAATAATAACTCATTATTTATATGATTTTTATTGTCTATTTTTACTGTTTACAAAATTACATAAATCATGTAACAGTTTCATTTAACACAGTTTTCGACCTCTTTCTGTACGGCCTCGTTTAGAATAATCTGCATTACCAAATTACTAGTTCATTGGGATTTTCTGGTTGTTTCGCTATCGCTGACAAATGACTTTGGTATCTTTTTGGTGACCCAAAACAATCTTAGAAAAATGGGATCCTTTTCTTTCTCTTACTGTGCCTTTCGAGGTTTAGAACCCAATTAAGGACAATGCACGTTAGGGTGGCAGAGATGACTGTCGTCAATAATTATTGTCTTTGATTCTGACATTGGGTAATCCAACTGCAAGTTGGGTTAGTAAAGGATTAGCTAATGGTTATGGTGGGTTTGTGGATAATGGTTATAAACATTCTCCAATACTGATTAGCAGATTCAACACGCCATTTCACTCCAAATAGGTATGCATATATTCAAAAGAGATTCTTGCTTTGAAGTTTGCACCCATGTTTGTCTCTCTAGCATAGCAACAATAGCAGCTTTTTTATGTTTTTCAGCTAATCCTCGGAGTTAACAAAACGAATTGTCAATTCTAATTTCCTTTAAAAAAAAGGAACACATGATCCACACATATTGGTAGCATGTTATGACAACCATAACTAGCTAGGTTGTTTAGTTTATGCTTATTTGATTATATAAGAGTTTTATTATTTTTATAATTTTATTTTTATTTAATATTTATAATATAATTTATATTATTAAATTTATTATGTAAATATTAAATAAAATTAAATTTGTGAAATTTTCTTCACCTTAAGTTAATGAGGCATAAAGCAAAAATTATTAATGATGTAATAATACTTATTATCATCTTGAAACGTTTTTCTTTAAATACTTGAGATCAAAACTAAGATTTTATTTATGTACTAAATAATTTACTGCTCTTTTCATCATAACAAAAAATAATAATAAAGAACTAAGAACCAACCATATAATTAATTCTCCCTAAAGTAACTATAGTCCTCCATAGAGATCTAAAAGGTAGATTAGATACTTGATATATAAACCAAAAATGAATATAGTTTCAATTTGTTAAATAGTTATATTTGTTATGAAATACATTAATTTAGTAAAAAATTACAAAATAATTCATCTAATATAATTAGAAATGAGAGAAAGTGGATAGTAGGAGAATCTCTAATCGGTGAATTTGAGACACGTGAAGTGTCTTGGCGGGGCACTGCCGTGGTGCCATGAATATCTATCTGCAGATACAGCTGTTATGCTTGTGGTCACTCTTCTCCACAATCTCGACCGAGAATGCTGGAGTTGGACAACAGAAAGTCCAAAAGAACAGCTATGTGTCGACAACTCCCACAGTTTAGTATATACCATAATTGCCTGCGAAAATTCCGTAAGATCGCCCTGTCTTTGTCCCGAGGAAAAAGGTATACCAAAAATACTGAATCATTTGATTACTTGGAACAAGGTCCTTTTGAGTTACAGTGCGCTGGCAATTAGGCAATTATCAATGTATAATCTGGGGTAGCGCATTCAAAACAACATTAAAGTTGCATGTGCTTTCCATACAATTAACTACCTCAAAAGTGATACAGAGATTTGCAGATTCTGGCTCTTATCTCCAACTTGGTAATTGATATTAATTCTGTAATAATGATATACACACAATTTTTTTTTTTACAAACTTCCCGCGATCATTAGTTATGAGCTGTTACATTTTATATTGTATCTAACTTTAGCTCATTTTTTTAAACAGTTCAGATTATATACACATTCTACAATTGTTGCATAGAAAACTACTTTTCTTAATTCTTGGATGATGGCAAATGTAAAATTAGCAGGGAGAAGAGACAAAAGAAGCTGGCTATCCTTGTGTTCATGTCAGTTGGGGATAAAAGGGAGTGAGAAGGTCAGCTAGAGAAGACACAAGTGAAAGGGAATTGTCAGCAATACTGTATACACTATTAAAAGGCGAACGTATATTGTGAGGCATCGCTATAGTATCTGCAAAATACAAAAATCTTCTACCGACTTTACGGTTGACGAAATTTTACGGTCCTATTCATAAAGAAAAAAGAAAAAAAAAAACCTTTACAGCCACGACACATTGCTATTATGAATATTTCCAAAAAATAAACTTTGATCTACCACATTTTTATTCTCATTCTTTTTTTTTTCAACCTCAAATGTATATATCTTTTTTAGTTATATTATTTTTAAAAATTAAATCATACTAAATACTTATTTAAAAAATTAAATTATTAAATTTATAAAATTTTAATTGTAATACTAAACATATGCCCCGACTGTGATTTATTATGACACTTTCGTCCTTTTCAGTGTCACGGACGAAATATTTCCTCTTTCTTTCTCATGAGAACCAGGGACAGAATGGCATAAATGGCACTATAAGTAGAAGAATAAAACAAATATTCAGAAATTTCAAACCTCTCTGGGTAAGATATTTTCCGTATCGATTTGTTTCAGCTGTGCACCATCCACATAAATATGCATAGAAAAGAGAAAGAAAGGGTTGTCCGTTGTCATTAATGAATGGACAGCAAACAACCCCACGAAAGTGAAATTAAAATGACATGACCATATCATTATATGAAGACAATTAATGAACGAGACGAGCCTCGGCTACCACCTATCACAATCAGTTAAGAGGCTGGGTCCTCTCACAGATTCTAGCTGAAGATGAATTAATGCTCATTGTTCAAATTACCTACCTATGCCTTAGGTTTTAGTATATTCTGCATTTCACAATAACATCTCGCAGGTTTGGAACTTGAATTCCTCTTGTACAATTTAAGATTTGTTCAGCCAAATATGTAGTTGAAGGAATGGAAAGGTTTTATAGAACTGCTTTGTATTGAAGTAACTTCTGGTTTGGCCTAAGAACTCTCAGTCGCCACTTATATTTACCTTCAGAATAGATATCTTCATTTTCATGCAGGCAGAACCAAAATGCGTCTCTACATCTGAGATTTCCAGTATATTGATTAAATAGCATAATTGAGAATCGAACTCAATAAATGCAGGTTAATTTCTGCTTCTCGGATTGAAGGCCTCGGACCAACAAAATGTAACTAGCAGATGGCAAACAGAAAAGTTCCAACTTCAAAATTAACAGATATCAATTACTTCGGGTGTATGTAAGTCAAGCCCAGAGTATCTTCGCAAACATGCATCCATAAAAAATTTATATAAAACATTATGTACTCACAACATCAACATCTAAATCAGCAACCATCCCTGAGGGTTAGCCCCATGCCATTGAACAAGCGTAGTTGACCACCAGTTTGCCATCGAAACCAAAATTCTGGACAATTAAGGTAGCAAGAAGATAAAAGAAACAATTCAATGTGGCAATCCGATAGAAGAACAACATAATTAGAGATCTATATTGCAAAGTAAATAGGATCTTTCCTATTATACCATTTTATCAGTTATTGACTTATTAATAGCAACCGCTTCTAAGATACAATATTACAACAATGAGAAAATACAACTGCCAAGAAAAAAAGGGATGACCTAGCTAGGAAAAGAAAACCAATAATTATAGAAACTTTGTAAATGATAGATAAAATCATACCAAAAAACACTCATATTGTTCTTTATAAATTCTATTTTCTTTGAATGCAAAAAAAAACAACTAGTTTTAATGTAAATTATGGCATGTGGTACCCATGTCATTTGCCTCCTTCTTAACTCCATCATGTTGGTTAAGAACTAATTTAGAGGGAAAAGAAGTCAAAAGAAAAGGAAATAACACACATTGTGATTATCTTTTGACTTCCATTTAATGCACACGCACCAATTGGGCTTAACCTACAATCTATTCTCTACCTTTGCTCTCAAATGGATGAGAATATTATTATCATTACATGAGATACTAATATGTGCTGCACCATTATCAGAAATATGCATCATCTATACTACAATGAAAGTTCAGAAGTTAATGAGAAAAAGAAGATTAAGTAATTTCTTACATCATACAAATCAATGACCAATTCATCTGGGTTTGGCGAAAAAGCGCTATTGACATATACAAACTGCAAAACAGTTAAAAACATATTCAGCACCCAGGAGATGTAGATTATTTGACAGGGTAAAAGGCATAGTCATAGTTTACCAATGTCTCCCGGTGGAGCTGCCGACAGAGAAAGTCTATCACTTTAGCAAACTTATCAGTCCCTGCAATCTGCCAATCACGAGTATGAAATTCACAAGCTTCAATAAGAACACATATCATCATAATAAATGAATAAGGCTTCACAATGAATTGTACATGCACTCCTTAAAATAATGTAAGACCTTCTAGTGTGTGATTACTCTTTCGATGTTGAGCCTTTGACACCATAGTGATGCACATTTAAATATATATTTTTCAATATATGAGAAAGTGTTTACATTCATTAAAACTAGTGTCAGGTGCAACAAATCCATATAGAAAACATACAAGGTCTATGCCTGTACCATTCTTTCACCATTTTCAACAACAGAATTGGGGCACAAGCCCAATTAGATGTAGTACCAGGGATCTTAATAAATTGGTATAGGAAACTAATGAAATTAAAAGTTACTTAAACATAAAACTGTATAACAGATCTGCTGAAAAGGTTTAGTTGGCCAATGGCTAACCAGTATTTGAAGGGGTTTGCTTGAGTGATATGTCATATCACTACCGATGCTGGCAGCGTGACAGAACTTGGATATAAGAAATATTCATACATGATTTAATGTTGATGCAAGGCCTAACATTGATATTTTATAGGCTTGATTAGTTTTAAAACATTCAGTGGCTCTGCCTATCAATGTCATTCAAAAACAGAAATGGGTAACAAGACCATAACTTTGTAGACTTCAAGGTACGTAATGTCTAGCATTTTCCTATCCATAACTATCAATTGCTTCAAACATCCTACTTTTATCTTGCACCCAAAGCCACTATATTAAGCAAGGCATGGCTACTTTTGTTATCACAGATATCAATCCCAATAGAAGCTACAATCACCCCAGAAAACTTAAATGAGAGTAGAAAAACCCCAATTTTGGACAATGAAGTAATACATAACAAACATTCTCCATTTACTTCACCCACACAGCAACAATTTACCATTATCACACTGCCGAGTCCATCACTTATCAACAATTGAATAACTGTTTAATTATATTATTCTTATCAAAAACTTATCTAGAGCGATTTGTCAGGTTTAGCACTGGAATGTATGTTCCCCAAAAAATTTCTTCAGCTTTTTATTACTTTAAAAAGTTCTGCCTGGATTCATTAGAAACACCTCCTGGTTGTTTTGCTTAACTTAAGGTATTGTGAGTTAAGCTAATATCATCCTTGGAAAGACATTTTCAACCACACAACCAAATATGTGCTATTTTGCATTCCTTGAAGACCTGAGTAATGCCCTGCTAACTTCTCACATATTTGGTAAGTTTATGTATTAAGATGGGCTACAGCTGAGCCCAATGGGTTTTTGTCTATTTAGAATTTTAGGTCTTCATTAGTTTACAAGCTCAATTTTGTAGTTTCCATATTAGGATTCTGAGAGATAACAAGTTTAGTTTCAGGTAAATTTTGCAAGGCTGAAACCTGTTATTTCATCATTATCCAATTCACTAATAACTCTTCACTTTCCCCAGAAATTATGCTCTCTGTAATGCTTGCATGATACAGTAAAGCTGTCGATTTATGCGTGTTTCTACTTCTACTAACACTATTGCCAGTTGCCACTACTCTAATCCTATTTCAGATTTTTAAAGTTGTTTTGATTACAGCTGCAAGCCTGTTCTGATCTGCACATGTTCACCCTAAGAAGTTCTTACTCCTGTAACTGCATATCATCACTCCAGAAACCTGCATGCAGACTGTCTAATCCTCATATCATATGTACTCCTTATAAATACTATATTCAGCCTCAAAAGCTCAAAAGAATCAATATTCTTTTAATTCGGATCCCCGAGCCATATTGAATTCCCGTTCATTGAGTATTGACCATAATAATGTAATATTGAGTCACATTAAACTTCTCATCGTAAATCTCACTACATTTATGCACCAGATGCCACATATTTCAATTCTGAGTTTTTATAGAAGGTCTCATTTGTAAATAAAGGGGGAAAGTTCGATTTTAGTATAACCAATCGTGAAAATTTGAACATTGGCATAAATTTTTTCATTGAAAACCACATATTATCCAAATGCAGAATCATAAACACGTTTCCAGATTGAAGCACCATCTTTCTCACCAATTTAAATCCGAATTATACAATGCAGAAAAACTTTCAGATGGGAAAAGAAAAAGAAGCGACCTAGGGGTTCAATTCAACAATTAGGGGAGTAAACGAATTCCCACCTAAGATTTTCAATTTAAAAAGAAAAGGAAAACCCTTATCTGATGATTAAAAGAATACCTTGAATTTTGATTGCTTGAGTATAGGAGCATCGCCGGTGGCTCTCACATGAACAACAACTGCGCCACGACGAAAACCCAATTCGCAAAAGCGTTTGAGTAATTCAGATGCAAATTACTTCAATGATAGAAAGTAATAGGTTGTTGGTTTCAGCAATGGGGCACTCACCTTTACGAACGGAACTCGGTGACTCGGCTGCCATCGTCTTTTGAATCAAAGGCTTAGTTCAGAGTTAAAGCTGCCACTATTGCGTCTCTCAGTGTTATTGTTCCTGTTGCCCAGATCGGCGTCACTTGTCTTCGTCAACCTCCTTATTTCGACTACCTGTTAATTCTTGCGGATACGCGAGCGTTGTCCGTCTACTCGCAGCTTCTTCCTATTTTTTTTTTTTTCCGGAAAACAAAAAAGGTGTTAGGCCACTACCGGCAGGGATCGAAAATGATTGCATACTTCCAATAAAGGAAAAATAATTGAGTACTGTTAAATGAACATTTTGATTTGGTATTCTTTTTATATAATTTTTATATTTTTATTTTTTCTTATCTTTTAACAAATTTTTCCCTCAAAATGTGTATATCATTTTTGAAAATAATTAAAAAAAAAAGAGAGAAATTATGTAGTTAATGTACAAGATTTATATATACATATACATAATTTCATACGCCTAGTCCATAAGGATATATGTTTTTTTAACTGTTAAAAATTAAAAATTAGGGTAACTTAAATAAGAATTTTTTAAAAATTTTAATGAGATATCTTCATTTTTTCAATAACAATAATTTATATTTGAATTAAAGTTAAATAATAAATATTTATTAATAAGAATAATTTTAAAATTAAACTTTAAATATATAAAGATAAAAATAAAATAAAAAATTATTAATAAAAAATTAAAATTTATAATATAAATATTTATATAAAATAAAGAGATAAAAAGTTTTACCAACATAAAAAATAAAAAATTTTCATTTTAATTTATTTTTAATATATAATTTATTGCTTAAAAAAACTTAAAACTCTTCTAGAGTAACAAAAACCTAATTAAACTCACATAAAGTTTATTACACAACTCTCACGTGAAATGAACATACTCTCTTACAATTTTGATTCATCAAAATTAATTGTTTTGTGTCATATTTATATAATATAAACATAAGAATTTGAGATATATTGCAAATCAAAACCAAATCCCTCACCACTTAATCTTATAAAAAAAAGCAGCTTTTTTTCAAAAAATAAAAAAATAAAAAAGAAAAGACTTTCGAAGTTTTGATGAACATTTTGGATATCCCGATTGATTCATAATAGATGTTATTTTAACAAGTCAGACAGAACTTAACACATCCTCACCGCAATCCATCAATGTAATTACGGCAGCTTTGTTTTGTCGTACTCAGGAAAACTTCCTTTAAGAAGAAGCTAAATCTACATGGAAAACTTGCACAAAGAGGAAGGTTTCGAAAATTATTTGAATCCAGTTCCATTCTAACGTCATTTTCTTCTCTTTTCGTGCTCCACTCTCTAATCAACCACATTTAATTACTCAACAGTTGGAAAGGACGGCAGCCGCTAGCAATATGAGTATATAATTTAGAAAAGGTTACCTACCTTCCTGCCTTTAATTTTATATAATATTTATATTTTTTTAATATAAATATTTAAATGTATTGAATGACTTAATGAAAAAAGTAATATCATATAAAATGGGACAAAATAAATTAAATTTTTATACTTTAAACTATGCATAAAATTTTTTTATATTATTAATTAAAATAAATTATTTTTATATTTTAAAAATTATATAAATTACTTTCACATATTTTAAATTGATATAATATTTAAAATAATTTATATAATTTTTAAATATAAAAAATAATTTATTTCAATTAATATATGACTTAAATATATAATAACTTAATATATTTTATTCTATAAAGTAGGTTGCAAAGTCTAATAAAATACGACATGAATTATTAGATTTATTGTATTTTATAAATAAATTTATAAAATTAAATAAATTTAATAATTTAAATTATTTTTTATTAAAATTTTTAAAAATTTTAATGTGAAAATAAAGAGGATAAATTACCAAAAGCATCCTACCCACAAGTCAAAGAAGAAAAGGTTCACGTGCTATTTTAGGTTTAAGTTTACTAATTTACATACATAAAACAAAAGTCATGAATTTTGTCTTTGCCATAGCGCGTGCTGTTAGAGAGACGAACAATTTCGAATTTGACTCCCTCTTCTTGTATCTGTCTCTTTCAGTTGTACACTGCACAATTTCTTCAGCGAAGTCGCAGAATTCAAATCATATACAACTTTGCTGCCTATGATCAAATCCAATCAAACTCAGACTCCAGCAAAGTTGACATTGATTGAAAATCTGTGCCATGAAAGGAATCATCCGAAAACAAATCGGTTTTAGTGAACTGTCTGTCACTTGGGCTGCCTTTACTGTCTTCCACTTCCTTCTCAAAACAAGACGGTTCTGGAAAGTCCATCTCCAGCAGATCCGTAAACAGATTCTCATCCATCTCAAAGTCCACCATGAAATCCAACGCCTTGGTTCCTTCTGAAGCAAACGGCGGAGGTGGCGATGATAATGGCTCTGGTCTTGAACCCTCTACTTCTACCTCGTTCAAGGATGCCGCCTTTAATGGCTCAAGCTTTGGGGCTTCTTTCGTGGCGACCACCCTGGTGCACCTTGTTGCCTTTGCTCGGACCACGCACGTACCCGTATTCCGTGGGTGCGGATTCTGTTGTCGAGTTTTCGGATCCGGACCCTTTTGAGCCGAGTTTGCTGAGCTTCGCGTACCGCCCGAAGTGGAGGTGTTTGGATTACCATTTTGAGATCTCTTTCCAAGATTGGTGTTCCAGTAATTCTTGATTTCATTGTCTGTTCGGCCCGGAAGCCGTCCAGCTATCAGAGACCACCTGAAACAAGCACCATTATTATTATAATTTCTATTACTTGAAAAAATATGACATAAAAAAAGAAAGATAGATTCTTAATTTTTAGTTCACTTGGTATATATTTAAATTTTATAAAAGAACATAAATTTTGGGTATGTCTTATATTACTTTATATCATTGATTTTTTTTTTTATTATCACTACTGTTATAATATAAATATTTTACTTGGGGTACATAGAACAATGCTTTTTTAATTATAGAGAGGCCACTTTCAAATCAACCATTTTGTTCTTAAAATTAAATTTTATTTATAAATTAAAATGATTAAATTAATTAAATATCAAAAACTAAATTGCGAGATCTATAGACATATGGACTCACAAAAATGTTAATAAGCATTTCATTGCTCCAAATTACGTATAAACAACTTTTCATTGCAAAAATCAAATAACCATTATAATTATATCCACACTGATACTCCGACATCAAATAAGTTATGCAAATTTCACAAAAGTGAATTATATCTCTTTAGTGCAATTTGCATTGCTTACTGTATAGAAAATTTTCTTCCATGTGCTATCACATTTAGGTTTTGTGAGTTTTGTGTAGTCAATGTTACTATGAGTAGCATTTTTGTAGCTATAAAGGTAAGCATACATGGCTTTTCATAAAAGTATATTTTTTTCTTTTCTTTTTCTGAAGTTGATCTTTAATGAACTTGATCAAAGTTCATATATTATCTTCTTGTTTTTTTTTTTTCCACTTTGGGTTGGGTATTCAAATTCTTCACTTATACTGAAAATTGAAAATTTAAAGTTAAATGCGTAGAATGGAAAACAATGTCTAAACCTGTTTCCAAGAAGATTGTGAAGTCTGATAATGAGCTCCTCTTCATCGCCAGTAATGTTTCCTCTTTTAATATCAGGTCTTAGATAATTCAACCATCTTAGTCTGCAACTTTTCCCACATCTCTTGAGACCTGCAAGACCAATGAATACTTGAGAACACCCTCCCTCCAAATTACAAGAAGTCCAATTTAACTTATAGGAAAAAATAACTATAAACTGTATTCTAGGTATTTGATTTATGAGTTTTATAGTTTTTTTATAAGATTTAATAAATTTAATAATGTAAACTCTTTTAAAAAATTTTCGTAAAACTTTATTTATAAAATGGCAGAAGAGTAACTAAATTCCAACTTTTATAGAAATGAAGAAACTTTGTATATAATCTAGCTATTCCCACCTGCCCTTTTGGGTAGTTGCCTCCATTTTCCTTCACCATGAATCTTAATGTATTCTTTGAGTACTTTGTCTTCCGTAGCTGTCCATGCTCCTCTGTTTAAACCTTCCCCAGAACAACAAGGACTCCTTCCCATCTCACTCACACACACACACACACGCACACTCTCTCTCCGTGCAGGTGGTTCCAAAGAAAGAATGATGATGGCAAGAACGATCCTCTCTTTGCTTTAAGGTGTGTGGTCAAGTTGTCTCTAGTCCATTTATGTGCACAGATTGCTCTTGTTTAAGTGAAACCTTCTGGCAGGAAAGTGACCACTAATAATACCAATTTGTCCTTTAAATTACATGTACCCCACAATCTATGGAATTATCAAAACAGTCCAAAAGAGCTTGCGTTGCAATTAACATGTGGCTCACGTGGACCGTGTACGTATAAGTGCCCATCCGTGTTTTTTAGGGCAACTGTTTTCAAGGTGTTCACACACAGATGGAAAAAAAATTTGGACAAGGTGTTCCGACGTAGATAGAAAAAAATTTAGAGGCAAAATAATTTGAATTTAAGAGAGAGAGAGAAAGTTAAAAATATAAGAATATGAATAAAGTGTATATATAGTTACTGTGTGTAATTATTATTATTTGAAAGAAAAATAAAGAGTGAGAGAGAGAGATCTTTAACTTTATTGCACATGATATAATGTACATATCTTTGATTATGATAAGGCGTTATGGTGAGAAAAATATTATTTTTACAATCTGTTATAAAGTTGTAAGAGTAATAATAATTTATGAATCATTAATTTTTATGAATTTTATAAATTAATTTTTAAAATTTAATAATTAAAATTATTGTTATAAAAATTAAATGAGTCTAAAATTTAAGAATAACTCCGTGTTATTGTGAATGGAAATATGTATTGTGTTAGAATAAAAAAATCATATTAAAATACACCTAGCTGCCCTTCTAAATAAGTCATAGGTTTGACAAGCTTCTTCCTTTCAATCTAACTTTCTCTCACACGCTCTTGAAAGTTTGTTGAATATGACTATACCCTTGTGTCTCTTGTTTTGACGTGGCCTGACAAACGCAACAAAATTATAGATCCTGTGCTTCCACAAACTGTGGAAGCTTTGAATGTACGATCTGAACAATGGTCTTAATGGAGGAGGGGAATGAGCTCTATATTAGAGATAAACAAGGGCCTGTTCACAACAACATCACGTGGTGTTTCTGAACTTTTTGCGAGACATTAATCTCTTGTTCACATGGTTTCCAACGTAAATTCAAATCTTGGGGTAGATGATGGTTGAGAAATCAATCAATCATTGCACAAATGGCATCCATCTCTTTAAATGAACTTTAAGGTGCTCCCACTAGATATAGGTCATCATATGCAGTTTCCTGAGTATGAAAAATAATATATACATAAAGGTTTTGTGTATAAAATGTGTATCTACAGATACAATAAATAGAAGAAAAAGAATAAAGATATGAAAGAGTGTATAGAGTCTATATGTAAATCTAACATTATTGTTGATTATACACAGTCATCAATAAAACTAGCTGATAACTGTGAATACGTGATCATTTGTTTGAAAGGAGTAACCACTTTAGAATATCATAAATGTTTGGTAGAATATTAAATTTTTATAAAATATAATATAAATTATTAAATTTATTAAATTTTCTAATTTATGAAATTTAATACATTTAATAATTTAAAAATTATTTTAAGTAAAATTTTTATAAAATTTAATTTATAATAATAGAGGAACTATTGGTATATATGGGATCAAAATTCATTGACTTTTATATTTCTTTCTTTCAGCAATTTTTTTTATCTTTCTTTATTCTGTATTTAAATTTAATTTATTTTTTATTAATTTTTTTTAATTTTAAGTTTATTTCTTTCGCTACATTATTTGACTTACTATTGAAAAATGAGACAATCCGTACCCATACAGATAGGAAGATTGTGAAAGAAGGGCAGATTCAATGTATAATTTTGCAACATACTGTAGAAACTACAGAGCCAAGTACATAATTTGCATCTAATAATGCTGTGATGGAACAATCCGCAGCCCGCAATGCTTGCTGTAAGTGCTTTTCATCTTCACAATGACACCCTTGTACCAGAATCTTGTGAAATGTAATTAACTGTCATTTTCTTAAGGATAGCTTTACAATTGTGCAGTCATGTCATTAACTGTTGCACTTCTGTGATTGTTAGGTGTTGAGATGAAGTACTCATCCAAGAAAAAATAAGAAAAAGAAACTGAGTTTCAAGTTTCATGGAGGAAGGAACTACAATCTTTCATGACAGAAATGGCAGAAAGGACTTGCTCCTATAGATAGTTCCTGCATTATGAATTGGTGGGGAAACGTAACTTCACCTTGCATCATTCAATGGTAGAGATTTTTATCACCCACAACTACCCAGTAAGGCCGGCTGCTGCTACCATTCCAGAAGAAAAGGACAGCCACATGCATGTTGAGTTAGGTCAGTACTGTTCTCACTTTTCAACAGTTTCAGATTCAAACTTTTACCAGTTTGATTCTCTTTATTAAGCCCCAATAATGCCAATGTGTCAGAAAGAAGTAGATGTGTAAATGGCAAATCACACAGTTAGAGTTCCCCTCTTCTCTCCCAAGACTTCATTATGATCAGGAAATAATTCAACTACCTACCCAAATTTGGAAAACTTGCCTCCCACGAACGGGCAGGGAGTACACTGATATTTTTACAGAATTTTTTTTTTCTTTTTTACATTTTCTCACACTTTGATTTCTCGTTTTTTCTTTCCTCTCAATCTTTGTACCTGTTCACGTCTAAATATTTTTTTGCCATCTTTTTACAGCTGAGCTCTGACTCTTGAGTCTTTGTATGCCTGCTCGTATGATAAGATTTAAATTTTTTATTTTATTAATTTTTTTTATAATTTAATGCATAAAATTTAATTTTTTATTATTTTTTCTCTCTCTTATGTTTACCTTTATCTCTTATTTACATTCTCTCACTTTTATGATAAAAAATCTAAATCTCATATATATATATATATATATATAAGATCTTGGATTTGACTAAATTTATTTTCAAAAAATTTCAAAATAAATTACTGAGTGCCACTGTATTGCACTATTAAAAATAATGACTTACATTACATTTGTTTCTGAGCCTTAGCAATAAGGTCATTGTTTCGTTCAGATTAACCACCAGCTTTCTGCCTGATCAAGGAGAGATCTATAGTACTTTTCAATAACGTGAGAGAAAATTAAATAAAAAAGAGAGCTAGAGAAAAGGGTAGTGATTAGACGTAAGGTGAAATGCATGGAAACTAATTCAACAATAGATACCTTCTTAATTGGGCTAAGGATTTGCTAATTTTACAGTTTCAAAATTACAATAATTTTGTATTTATTTTTTTATTTTTTCTTTCACTTGTTAAGATTTTTTATGTGAATCTCTTAAAATAACCAAAAGAAATAAATAAAAATTATTATAAATAGTATTGGTAACGATTTTATTGTTTTTATAAATAAAATTTTATTAAACTCTTAATTTAAAATAATTTAATCTATTAAAACTATTTAGCCTGAGTTGCAAAACTAAAGAAATTCAACCTATCACATTATTTTAATGAGTGTTTAAATGTTAAATATAATACTTCTAACACAAGCATGTGTTATGGATAATAACCTGAATAGGACATTAAAATTAAATTAAGACATTTGCTTTAACTTTTTTGAAAAATTCAATAATACTCTTTGCTTCAGATAATTGATTTCATTTAATAAAATAAAATTTTATTTAATATTATTATTTTGACTTAAAATATCTTAATACTAGGCCCAAATCAATCCCAATAGCTAACAATGTTATTCGTTGATACAACAAAGTTTTCATTCGAAACAAATTAAATGAGGCCACTACACCCCCCCCCCCCCACCAAAAACAAAAGGGCCACTTAATAATAAAAAATTAATATATGATAGCTTTATTTATATAAATAAAAATTCCAACAGTTCTATCTGCATGATAGCTATATTTAAATAAAAAAAAATTAAGACAGTTCTATGCATTTTAACTTATGAATATCTTATCCTCTTTTAGTGCCTTTATATTATAGCTGCTATTTATATAGATAGAAACATAGCAAAACAATATTTATAATTATTTATTATTTATAAATTGCTTATCTAAGAACTTATCATTGCGTTGACATCATGATGTAGTGACAAAAAGGTAGCAACTATAAGGTAGTAATTGACAGATCTATGGCAGTAATTATTTGTTGTGAATCTTGAATTTCTAACTAGCTGATACGAATTTCTTGAATCTTGTCATTTCCTGTTGTTACTGGAATGAATAGCAAATTCACAACAATTACTAGGCATTCTTCAAACTGATATAGCCAAGAAATTATGAGAGCAAGAGTAAGCTTTAAATTCTTAATGAAAAAGCTGAAGAAAGAGATGCTATAATCTACCACTGGCATTAACTCTACTGCTTTCGTTTTGCATGATCCCAGAGTATGAATACGTTGCTGGTCGCTTTACATTACACCCTCAAAATTGGAAGACGTGCCCCGCCACCCCCCCTCCCCCTCTCGCAAATTATAATTAGAATAGGGAGCAAGTAACCGAGAATGTTAAGACAACAAACACTGCTCCTATTCTGATAAATGAACTTGAAGCCATGCACCAATGGACTAATACAGTTTTATGTTTTTGGCTAAAACAGTCCAACGAAATGACTATGGAGAAAGATAAATAAATAAATACAGGAAGTTGTCAATTGCTGTAATCCTTCCCCACCTAATTTTCAAGTCCAAATACTAAGTAATTACACTTCCCTTGTATGAGAATCAGTGACCACAAAGGCATCCAGGCCTGAGATAGAAAGAATGACTACCAGGTAAGAAGACTTAGAACGACAGCTCAAATGGATGCTTTTAATAATTTGGCATCTGGAGGAGTTAAGAGGAGGTTTGATGTTTTCTGAAAAATTTGTCAGTGGGATCCAACAAAATTATAGTTTCTCACTTCCAAACTTTATCAACCACATTTGGCGCTTTTGCAAATTCATTGAGAAACATGAATACTGATTAGAATAATTGTAAGTTGTTTGGAGTAGACTTAACAAATAAGAAACAGATAAAAGACTAGTCCGAAGAAAAGGGAAAATTGAAAATGGCACCTGTTGAGCTCAAACGTGTCTTTAGGAGTATATATTGGGCTCAGCAGGCCACCATCGTCATCTTTCCCAAAAGTAAAAAGATCAGAGACAGAGGGTGAGAGTATCGAAAGCAAAAGAAGGCTTATTAGCATTCAGGCAGTTAAACAAAGCACCATGGAGACCAACTAAGAACTGAGAGATTTATTAAAACCTTGTCATCTGCTGTAGCATCGGAGAGCCAGTTGATTGAGATACCAACTGCTCTGAACTCAATGATGGTCTTATAAGGTGATGCGCACCCATAGGGTTAGCAAGGCCCTGCCGACTCATCTCTTTAGGATTGTTCATGCCAGGTTCAGAGTGAGAGGATTCAATCAATGTGCGTACCTGATTATGTAGTTGGCAAGAAAGGAAAACAATGCAAGTTATTTTAGTGTTAAATGGAAGCATACAGAGCAACTGTATGAATGAACCTTCCAACTTACCACATCTAGGCGCTTCTTATGGAGATCATTTATTAGCTGCAAGTTTCAAGCATAACAAGTCACAATCTAAATCACTATTAGATAATTATGTAATATGAAGTGCTTCTACCAACGAATTACTCACATTAGAATGGATCTGTGGGGGTGAATGGAAAACAAATTCGCTATTTTGAAACAAAAAAGTGAATTTTCACCTTGTATATGTTATCAAAAGATTCATAAAATGATGCATATATAAAATTTCAAAGGAATATAGTTCAATTATGGATTAAAGAAGAAGCACTAGCATTGTTTTTTATTATCTTCCCTCTTCTTCTTTTTTTTTTTTTTTTTCTTTTTGTGTTTGTGTGAGTGGAAACAGGTGGGGGTGAGGGAGAGTAGAAACTTCATTGCTTACAGGTTTGCTCTGGTTCTTCTTTTCTTCACTTGAATATCCTGGAATTGTTAAATCCCAATTTTTCTCTGCATAGTAATTTTAGAAACAAGTCAATAAAGTCATGTTGTAAGCTTTCCATCAATATGCTCATGTAATCCATGCATTCAATTCTTCACTCACTCATGAAATCATAGCAACCCCTCACCTTATATAAATCACAGGAGCGTAAAATATGTTTATTACATTATGTTGAGAGACAAAATTGAGATTAAAACTACAAAAGGATTCAATGCAATATACAACACTGCATCAAAAGAGAAAGAAGTGTGCAACATATCATTGCTCACTGTCACTGCATAAAAGCACTGACCAAATTTTTCAGGAAGCATATCAGACTGAATTCCTTTATGCAAAAAGAGTTTGTGAAACTATTTTTTGTCACATGAAAAGAAAAAACATGAACTCCCAAACAATGCATGCCGTTTCCATTAATGGTGAATAGGCTTGTCTCAATATCAGGCTCTTCCGTGGGCACTTATCTGAAAGTCTTATTTCATATCATTGAAGTTAGCTTCTCCTGAACTAAAAATAAAAATATTTAAGTTACCAGAGGACAAAAGTGTACACTCAAGTTGTTCAACTTATTTCATTATTCGGAGTAGAAATACCCAATAGATACTTTCTTCTCGTAATACACACATTGTATCTGTCCAAAACTTCCATTAAAAGGTTGATTTTACAGTGTGCCAGATCTGACCATCAATGTTTATGTCACAAAGACCTGAACTGGACTTTTATCAATATGATTATTACAGTTTGAGATCACAAATATCAAACTATTAGCTAAGAAAGTTATTGATCAAACAAAATCAACATAGGTTCCATAAGGCAAATAACAGACCAAATGCTTTTTCAACACTTCATGTTGAAGATGAATGTTCAGAAGTGTTTGGAGGTCTAGACAGGAAAGAATCAAAGGAGAAGGAAAGGTCAACAAGAAGAAAACTAAGGATTCAGCCAAACACACTAGACAACTAAGGTAGAGAAAGGATAGCAATCCAAATTGGGCCATGATAGTGTGTGCAAATTAATAAATAAAACATGATGGTATAAATCAGTCTATTACCAACTGACAATCCTTTCCCTTGGAACATTCTTGCTTTTCAAAAGACAGATGAAGGAAACCACATACTTCACTTATCTTCTTCCCCCTCCTAACTTCAATTACAAGACTTGGGAGGACATGATGAGGAACTTCATATGGCACTAAACTTGTTTACCCAAGTTCAAGCCTATCAGCTCCACACACTACTGCTAGCTGCTTCATCTGTTATCATATCATATGGTTGAACTACTATGCAACTAACTCTCAGACAAACCTATAGATTAAACCTATAACTGGAAAAAGACATCACAGTAGGGCTAGGTCTCTTCAAAACTCAGGTAAACCTGGGTAAACAGGATACTCTGACCAGGGCAGGTTGGGTGTTGAGTTGATATAGGGCCAAGGTTGGGTTAGAATATTTTAAAAAAAAGGTTCCGAAGGGTTGCAGTTGGTTTGTGAAAGTAACTAGTAATATTAGTGGAATAATTTGGAAACTAAAGATTTTTTAGTCTAATACACACTAAATCCAGATTTCAAGCACGCAATACTTATTGTTTTGGGTTGGGGGAAAAGAGAGAAAAATAGAAGGAAAGGGGGAGGGGGGACAACAAAAATAAGCTGTAGTTACAACAAACCTAGGTGTAGCAATAAATCCTTGGACTCCAAAGTTGATGATTTTCTATGTTTTGCCAAAATGCAACCATGTGTAGTTGTCTGCAGATTAAAACAAGATTAGTTTCTACTGAAAAACACCACAACCTCAGCTAAAACACACTAACCAATAGTCATGGAAATATCAATAAGAATTTCAGTATTTTTTATATAACTGTCCTAGATCACCAATATTATAAAATGTTATCAAACAGAATTCAAACTCGCATAAGCGCCTCACATCATAAATGATGACAAACTTCCAAGGTTCTTAGTTAACTTTCAGTTTTTAACTTTCTCTTTTCTTCTCCAAGATCCATGCAGAATAGATCATTAATTTAGCTCTATTGTAAACTTGGCAGTTTCTATCTGCCCCCCATTTGTAATTGTATGTGGCAGATACTACACCACAAATTTTTGTTAATGAAATCCATCTTTATGATGTTTTTGACAAATGAAATTAAACAATAATTACAATAGTGAAGCATAATATTTTAGAATAAGAAAAAAAAAAAAAGGAATAATCAAGCATAATCATTCTATTTTTAATCTAAAAATAGAATGTGTTAGTGCATATTTGTATGTCTAGGCATATTAAAATAATAAACTCCTTACAGAATCAATGAAGTCATCAGCAAGCTCCAAAAGAAGATCTATAACTTCAGGATCCAGCTTGCCATGTGGATCCACCTGCAAATGGACAGAAGATTACAATCGAAAATGTAAGCAATAAACAGAATTGAGAAAAGAAATTAAAAAGTGCAAAGAACACCTGTGCAACTAAATCCTGTATCTTTCTTTTCCCAAGGAGTTGGTTTGTTGCTTCTGTTCCCTGGCTCGAACTGCCCCCTGGTGTAGTTGTGCCAGAGGCAGTAGCATCAGGCTGAGATCCTGTTAAACTAAGTGACTTTTGACCCATGGGTCCTGGCATCCTTGGAGACTGCTGCTGTTGCTGCTGAGGAATAGGTGTTTGCAGTTGAGATTGTTGTTGAGGCTGCTGTTGTATTAGTTGCTGGTGTTGCTGCTGCTGGGGATGCTGTTGCTGTTGATGTTGATGCAGCTGAGGCTGCCCCATTGATTGTTGTTGCTGCACCAGCTGGGACAACTGTGGGTTCAGAGGCATAGAGTTTTGCTGCAGTTGAGTAGATGAAGCCAGCTGCTGCTGCCTGTGATGTTGAAGACGCAATGAAGGTGAGCCAGGGCCAGAGATTGCTGGCATTTGCTTAAGCCACTGTTGCTGTGTTAAAGAATTATGAATCATTGCAGGTTGTCCATTTTGAGACAACCCAGATAACTGAGGGTTTGCAAATGCAAGGGATGATGTCCTTGGTAAGCCTTGGACCTGTAGTTAATAACAGTTGTCAATAATGGAGTAATCAGAAGGAAATGGAATAGGGGCCAACCACTCTCTCACGCATAAGCGACAACATGCTGAAGGTTAAAGTGGGATTATCATAGGGGGGACGAAGTGGAGCTATGTTTGCTATTTAGTAATTACCTTCTAAGATAAGAACCACTAATCTACCAAAGCACTTCTTGACATTACACAATGAACTCCATTTACAAATGAACCATATCAATGTCAATATATACTAAATATATTTGGGAGAAAGTTTCTTTCTTTTTGGCCTGGAGAAAATATTCTTCCTCTACCAGTATTCATATATGCAAAGCACTCATTAAGTTTTTGCAGTAAAAAAGAAAAGAGTCACACCACAAGGAACTCCTCCATTAGTGAACAGTGATTATAATTTTGTTTTCTTTTGTCTTTGATAGCCACTAACATATATTTGTAGAAAATCTAACATTTTTTACAAGATCAATGTTAGTTAATTAATTCAATTTAGCTTCTTTAAAAATTAAGAAAAATAGAGTGCTAATTATCTCACATGACAGAGAGTGAAAAGCCACGGGCTCTTTATTATTCTGGCAATGGGAAGCTACATGCTGAAGTTCCCCTCGCTAATGTTTACTTAGACATTTATATGAAGCATGCTTGCCCACTGGATTTAGATCCTCTAAAATAAGGAATGCACTTTAAAGTGCAAGTAGATGACTATTGATGAGAAAATTAATGGTAAAAATTGTTATAAAATACAAACAAGTGAATAACAATTTATAAATTTAAAATAATCTACATCGTTTATTTTCTTACCAGCAGTTATCCACTTGCACCTTATTCCGTAAAGTGCATTTCTCACTTTAAAGGATCTTAATCCCTTGCCTACCATAGTAACTTCTTTTCACCAGTAATTCACAGATCTACTTTTCCATGATGCAAGTACCCCAAAAAGAAGAATCAATATAATGTGTTCAGTGCTACATGTTTCTGCCCAGGAACCAGTTCCCCTTTGTCTCATATACAAAATGCAGCAATAAGCAATTAAGCATCACAAATCCATAAATAGAAAAAACAAAAGCTGTTTTTCAGTGTGCAGCAAAGGCAGCTACTTAGGTCTAAACGTCATTGACAGAGCACAGAAGCAACTCTTCATTCTTTGGCCCTTGGGATTTATACTTAGACCAAGTAGTAAGTTTAGACTTACAACAAACAGAAAAATGTTGAGAAATGTGTTTTAAAACAGGTCCACCACTCAAAACCACGATAAAAAGATAGATTCACAAGTGGGAAGTGACAAATGTTTCTCTCTGTCTTTAAAGGAGGGGGAATGCTTTTATTTCCTAGGTCTCTCATAAACTGCAAAGAGTATTGACTGAGTAGGTAATCCACACTGTCACTTGATCCAATCATAAAAAATACACTCTGACAGATGCTTTCAACACCATATCAATTAAATCTACATCCAATATTCTATACTAATTTGAGTTTTATAGTTTGCTTTGTTAAATTCCATGTAACCCAAAATCTTTTTTTGTTCACTTTTTCTTTTTTTTTTTTTTTTATGTTTTTTGGTTCACATACAATAATAAGTGAGATGCAAGTAAATCATACGAGAATGAAAAAAGTGGACACATTAGCCACCAATTGCAAGAAACATCCAACCTCTGGCTATCCTCCATTGTGAAACAAAAGATACATGCTAATTTCAGACATTAAATTACCACTTGTCAAAGATATAATCCATGCAAATGCACAAGAATAGTGCAAAAGCTAGTTAAATTATGGTACGATCTTGAAAAGTGGAAAACCTTGACTGCATGGACAACAATGCTATAAAGATACAACCATACAAGGAAGCATAAGCATAATAATTCCTATTTTACAAAAATTACATCAATGAATATAAAGATTAAACTGTACCTGTGGAGAGTTCAGTGGACTTTGCTGGGACAGTTGCTGCCTAATTTGGCCCTGATTTAGTCGCTGTTGTGCGTAAGCAAGGGCTCCATTGGCTCTTAGTTGCGAACTAATATTAGGAGATCCCATCACCCCCATTGCTTGCATCCCTTGCAGAGGTTGTCCAGGAGAATTACCTGTATGGAATTGAGACCCTTGGACTAGCCCACCCTTCTGCCTCGGCTGTACCCAAGATCAATGTTATTTTCAGAAAATACAATTTTTATTTTTTTTAAATTTAGAGATCATGGAATGTGATAACATTCAGTATTTGAATGCTGACATATTAGGATAACAATAAGCAAACATTATATACATAAATTAAGAACACTTTATGCCAGACAGAGTGTCTTATTTCTTCAAGATATTTCATTTGCACGTATTTTGCCTCTACTTTGACATGTTGTCATTGTCTAGAATTATATTTTATATTATGAGTCAACCATAAATTACAACCAACAAATGTATTTAACGCCATCCAGCTACTCTGTTGTTTAGTTTGTGCACCAATAGAAGAATTAGCAGTCACTCAGTTGAGCTATTTGCTTATGTTTCACACGTCTGTCCACATAATATTTTTTAATCCACATCTTGCTTAATGAAAACTAAATGCAAATGTTGCCTAGCAAAAAAAAAAAAGGGAGTTGACAGATGCCAATAATAGTACAGCATTAGGTTCAAATTTTTTAGATTCTACAACAACAACAAAACAAGATTTATCCCACGGTGTGGTCAGCTACATCCATCAAATTAGGCCATTGAATTCTATTAAAAACCAAAATTTCAGAAATTTCTTTTAAAAGAATGTCTTTTTTAAAAGTTCCCATATAATTTTTTCATATACTTTTCATATCAAAGGGCAAAACAATCAGCATAAAGAATACCGATGCTAATAAATTGTACTGCGCAACAGCACCCGACAATATGGGGAGGTGCCCATTCTGCCCAATCAAAGCTGACCGGGACAAATTTGTGCCCCCTAATTGATGCTGTTGTTGTTGTTGCTGCTGCTGCTGATTCTGTAGCTGAGTTGAAGCAGAACCACCAAAATTCATCTGCCGGTATAAACCCACTTGCTGTCTCATGGCATTAAGTTGTTGCTGTTGTTGAATTTGATTCAACCGGGACATTGAAGGTGATCGTTGAAGGGCTTGCTGGATTTGGAAATTTGACATGGGGTTGACATTTTGAGACTGCTGCACTAGAGGTTGGGATTGTTGCTGCTGCTGCTGCTGTTGTTGAAGGGTTTTTTGCTGATAATCTAACCCAGTAGCAGGGCTGAGCTGCTGTTGAAGCTGTTGTTGCTGCTGCTGCTGTTGTTGTTGGGATTGAGGGATAGAGATTTGAGAAAGGGGAGGCAGGGAAGGGGAAGACATTTGAGGTAGGTGGTCAATTGAGGGTGATTGGGAAATATTAGAAGGCGACGGAATTGGTGGGTTTGAAGAAGAATTTGATGGGTTTGAAGGATTTTGAGAAACAATGATTGGGTCCATTGGGTTTGAGGAAGATTGAATGGGTTTCGGGGATGAGGAGGATGTAATTTCCGTCATTGCTTTCAAGGTTTCCTCTCTAAAATGGAGACGGTAATCGTCGTAGCTCGTCAACCCAATTCCTCCCCGGGCATGGCGAAACAATGGTTCAGGAATTGAGCAGCGAGCGGGAGAAGAAGAAGAAGGAGTGACACGGAGAGAGAGGAAAGAGCGAGGTCGGAACCGAAGAGAGGAGGTGGAATCAGGATCGTACACGTCAGCAGAAAAGTCTGAGAGTGTTGTGCTTTCGTCCGATTGAGGAACAGAAGTGGCCATTGGTGTTTGATGTGGAGAAGCTCAGCCAGCGGACCGAGACGCACACCTTACTTTGGCCGTAAGCTTCGTCCAACTACTAAAACCCAACATAACAAAAGATACCCAACAAAACTGAGATTTTTCCTTTTAAGAGACACTTTCTTTTGGGCTTCTACAAGTGTTATTGCTATTTTAAGGCTAACAAAATTTTTGTCGTATAAAAATATTATTAATTTTCGCATTGATATATAATTTCTATATTTAAAATGTCGGTATTATACAAATTTAGATAATTAAAAATTCATAAGTTATAATTTTAAAATATTTTGTGTAATTTCTATCATATTAATCATAAAAATCTCAATCAAAAAATTTAATAAAATGTACTAAACACTTTAAATGATACAATAGAACTCTTTATTGGTCCAGTAGTACTTTTTATTGCCTTAAAAGTGTTTTTTGTTTCAAAATTTTAGATCTAAGCTAGTGACTTTGCATATGGATTAAATAACTTATTACTTCTCTTATTACAAAAAATAATAATAAAATTCTAACAACATGACATGAAATTTTTATCGTGCTCAGTGCTCACACAATTAATGACAACAAATCAAAGCTCTCTTTAGCGTTCTTGAACTGCTTTCGGTTTAGACGAGAGACCTTCAATGAAATCTGTTATTAACGTGAATTGAAGAGAAGATTCTTGCATACACTCCCTACACCACATTAATTCTGTACTAGACCAAAGTCCATAGGCAGTTGATTTTCCATCTTCAATTTGGGATACACTGCATGAGGTTTGGGAATAGACATCTATTGTGTTTTAGCAAAGCAATCTGCAGAGCATCTAGCCAAACAAGATGAGAACATAGCACTTATGAGAGAATACCAACTGGAATCGTCTGGGCATTTCATCCATGCTTACAATGTACTTCATTTTTGTAACCTTTCTACTGCCTAAGCTACTAAATTTTTCCCAAGAGTTCGTCTACACTGGGTAGAACAAACTTCACATTAATAAATCATCAACTCGTTTGATGGTGGAAGACTAAGAGACCATCGATTACAAATTGACATCAAAGTTGGGCACAGAAACCTGCCAGACAATGTCAGCCTCAGCACCACGGGAGTAAGAAGTCCCGCAGGTATGGTAGGAAAGCATACTGTATTGCTATTTATGAGGCAGGCAAGAATGAAACGAAAATCAAATGAAGCAGTTGGTTGGTTTTCAGGGCGTCATGACAGAGGGCACAAGTTGAAGTCGTAGTAAGCACCTTAGCAGAGCAAATGAGGATCGTCAAAAGGTGCTACTTTAAAGGCAAAACCTCTTTCTTCTGAGCTTCAAGTGCAAAGCTCCAAAAAAGTGAGAGAAGAAGGGAGAAGCATGTTTTAAAGCAGCAAAATTTTTGTTGGACTTGGTATAGACAAAAAAACTAAAGAAAAAATGAAGCAGAACTCCTAAAGAAGAGAATGCCTTACTAGGCTTTTAAACATACCAAACAAAACAGAATGACTATAGAGATATAGACTAGAAGAATATGAGATTCCCTAGCAAGAGAACAATAGCTGATGCTCACTGCTCTTCCTGTCTTCTGGAATGTGGCAACTACAAATCCAGGGTCATCCCTTGCATTCCATGACATGGCAGGAACAGTGACTTCACGAGTTCTATCCAAATGCATGTGATCAGAAAACACACACTGGTGAGCGCTAAAAATAATCCTGCAAACAATGGGCAGAGGCATCACCAATAAGCTGTAAGGTTTCAAATGATTTAGCTCAAAGACCTTTAGCTTTGTGTTATTCTATGCTGTTAACCCAGTTATGCAACTAATTCTATATTTTTTTAAGTAAAAACTGGTCCCACAACTCTTTTTACTACAAAAAGCTCACACCTAATGGTATCAACTGTTAGATCTGAGACTTAAAAATTAAATAATGTAGATTTTAAATTATAAGGATTAAGTGAGAATAAAGTTCTGGCAATAGTGGGACTCCTTTTTTACTACAGTTAAAAAGGAAAAACAGCTATCAACTAGCATAAATTCAATATATAAGCACCACCCCTTGGGCTTAAACACTCAATATTATGAGCTCCTGACCTTAAAATGGACATTAATCTTAACATTCAATCTGTGAATACAAGCTCTATTCGGCTTACACAAAGTCAACCAATTAGCCAAACATAATATCAAAACTACGTGCAACAACACCCCTTAAGCCTGATCATTTGTAGTGAAGAAAAGGATAACACAAGACTATCAAATATATCATGCAAATAGCTGATATTCACAACATTCTTCTTTGAAGAATTGGGTACAAGAAAAATATTACTAATAAAGAAATCAAGCATCGTTTAGGAAAACAACCAGGTAGGACCACTGACATATGAGACGGGTTGGATTTGACACCTGGGCTCTATATTACTATGAGTTATCAAAGCCTCTGAAGCATACTGGATACAACCTCAAACCTGACCAGGACAATTGATTTTTCTGGAAAATTGAAGGTCAATGGTTGCTGTCATAAAATTTAGAGCCAACAACATTTTGATTCCAGCATAAGGGAAAACATATAATTTTTCCCTTGAGCATTGAAAAATATAGCCAAAGTTATCGGATAGTAAAAGCGTATTTCCAATAAATCTTTAATTTTGATTGCCATATATGTTCTTAGAATGAATGCTAACAGCGAAGGTACAAATTGCACACCAAAGATAATCATAACTATATGATAATTAGTCTAGAACAAAGTTCTAGTTTTAAAGAAGAGTTTGGCAGAGGAAAGACCATCCCCGAGTTACAATAGCCCAACAAGAATAGCAATAAGCTGAACAGCGCAAGACATGAAAACAAATGGGAGACTGAAAATGAAAAAGACATGTACAAAAAGGAAGAGGGATCAATCAAAAAATTGTCATACTCAAAAATAAACCCAAACCAAAAGAGCACTGATTACCTTGGTTTCAGAGCTTGGATAATGTATTCAGTAGCATTTGGTGGTAGGGTTTGAAATAACTTGTACGGGCCAGCCCCAACAAGCTCCCTGATGCAAATTAAAGTTTTATATAATTATGAACTAGAAAGTATAATAGCAAGAGCACAGCAAGAAAGAGCATAGCATACAAACCATATGATATACTAATAGGACTATAACATACCTGTCCTGGAAGAATACCTAAAACCCAATCATTAACCACATGCATAACTTTTCTCAATTTCTACAATGAATTGCTACTTTTTTATGGCCCAAAACTCATTTCACAAATAAGTATATGTTCAGCAAAGGGATGAGGATGAAGCTTCTGATCATGGTTCAACAAACTGGCTTAAAAATGATACCATAGGTTAGTCGAGTGATATGCCCTTCCGAAGCATGATATAGAACATTACACATTCTTTTCTACCATATAGCATAACTTTATTATGACATAATATACTGAATAGTTTATCTAGAGATATAGGGATAAATCCCTCCTAAACTTCCAAGGAAAATTACAATGCATGGAATCTGATTCATATGAAGGATGTCCACCAACCTGGTCTTTGGCACAGCAAATTCCTCATTTGAAAAATCAGAAGTTCTCTTTAAAGCACTAATGCCATCATAGTGCTTGTTTCTTGTCCGGTCTAAGGGGAAGTGGAGTAAAAGCACAGGACCAGATCCCGATGAACTGGTGCTTTCCCTCAAGCCAATCTTATAGTCTGCATCTTCAAAGTTAGTAGTATCATTTATTGCTTCTCTTGCATCTTCTGTTTCAACACGAAGTTCAAGACTTTCCCTCTCTATTACTTTTTCAACATCAAAACGTAGATCATTGTCGCCACAAAGTAATGCCACATCATTAAGTGAAACAAAACTGATATTACCAATTTCAAATACACCACAACCAGAAGAATCCAATCCTGAGAATTTATTAGCAATCCAACTAACTTCTTTTACAGCTAGATCACAGCATTCTCCAATATCCCTGTCCCCAAGAGTTGCATGGAAGGGAAGACCAACAAAGGGACCTAACATCTTGTAAAATTGACGAAGCACTAGCAACCATTTGCTTTTTGTTAACTCTGAACCTTTTGCAGAAACATCTCCCAAGATAATAAGCAAATCAGGCTTCAAACTTTCAATAGATTTCTGGCCAGTTAATGATGCATTATGGGATTAAAAAGGTTCAATGAAACTTATAGGTGGATTCAAGGCTTTCAATTCAATAATGAAGTGAAAAAGATTGCAGTCTTAGCATTACCTTACCATTTCCATAACATTCATATTATCGTTTACATCACATGATTGGCGGTATGAAAAAACATCAAGAGTAATAAGTATTGTTACCAAAAGTTTACTTGCAATTATAAAACCCTTGTTTGCCACCAAAAACAAAACCAAAAAATGGTCAAAAACTGAAAACAGGGTTCCTACTATGTAAAACTCTGGTAATGCAGATTTGGATTTCTTAACATTTTTATTTTTTTGATTTTAGTGATTTTCTCTCTATCTTTTTATTTTGTATTTAAATCTAATTTATGTGTCGTACTTTTTTCTCTCATTAAATTTTTAACTCAGATTTAGATCTTTTACCTTTATTATTCAATTAACTTTGGCAACTTTCTATCTACCTCTCTTAGAATAACTTTACAAGTCCTACTTTTTTTTCACACTAATTTTTTCTTACTTTTAATTTTGAATCTATCTCTCTCACTAATTTTTTCTTACTTTTAATTTTGAATCTATCTCTCTCTTATTGCATCTCATATTGCATGTCAAAGGTAGAGAATCTTTATCCTTTTAACTCTCTTACTTTTATTTCCATATCTCCCTTACTGCATCCCTAACTTTCAGAACATCCCTAACTTTTAAAAGTGGAAGTTAGGGGATCTGCATCCCTGGTAATGCATATGTGACCTTTGAAATTCAGTTCATGACTTTCTATTTTGTAAAAAGAAAGCTGGAGCTAAACGCCGATGAGGTTATCCTTTTCTAATTCTTGTAAAAGATAAATTCACAAGAGTTATCTACTTCTCTGATACATAATCTACTTGTAAATGCATGCAGGGCACTGCAATAGGATAATAAATAGAACTCAGGCCCAGAATAAAGAACCTACGCGAAAGAATTTGGACATATAGTATTCTCTGAAGAAGTGGTTAACATAACCAGCTTCGGGGCCCAAGAGAAGCAGGTTGGCGACCATCATCACCTTCAAATCATCTGGGTCGTCCGCAAATTCAACATCTTTATCATCAGGGTTAGTGCTGGGAATGACTTTGCACGTGGGTGTTGAAACCCACTCTTCGAAAACAAACAGAGAGGTGATTGCAACCAGAGAGAGCACCCTCCACCCAACTAACATTATGTTAAGCTCGCAGTGCGGAAATCAAGAAGAAGAGTGGCATAGTGGTGGCGTGGGTGAGTCAGAGCTCGACACGCTGCGCTGGAATTGAGTCTGCCATCGTCACTTCGCCACTGCCTCCGCCCGGTACCGAGAACGATACTACGAACTGAAATGCAGTGCCGTCGTATTTCCCCGTTCGGTCTTTGGTCTTTGTGCAGCAAGTGTCGTTTAAGCGCAAGCTAATTATTTTCAGCCCATTCTACACTTCCTGGACATCGAGGGGCCTAGCCATCTATAGGCCCATGTTTTATTGACCTTCCACGGTGATGAACAATTGTTGTCTGTAAATTTATTTTAAATTCAAATTAATTTCATTATTTGTTTTTATTTACTTTTAATTTATATATAAAATTTAAGGTCAGATGATCAATACTAATACCAACTTTACTCATATTTTCATTCCATAATTACTTTTAGCCAAAATGAAGTTTATGACTAAAAAAAAAAGTAGTTCAATATGTAGGTAGTTTTCTAGGATTACATTTTTAAGATATAAAAGTTAATTACAAAATAAGTCAACATGAGACAACAAATTTCAAATGTGTTTTAAGATTGACGAAATTAAAGATAGCACTGAAATTAAATTTATTTGATTTGGAAAGTTGCATCACATTTCATGGTCGATGGAAAACTTGGTTACTTTATGATTTAATTATAAAATAAAATTTTTGTAAATAGAAATATTGCTTATTTTATTTAAAAATAGTTTTAAAATGCATATAATGTTGAATATGTTTAAAATTTATATGAAGAAAACTAGATAAAATATGAGAGATGAAAGAAGTAGTTGATAAAAAAACTGATTATAATTTATCAAAAAAAAAAAAAAAAGAATGAGTATATAGTTGCTTGTCAATTGAATTTGTTATTTGAAAAAGCAACAGGAATTATCACAAAGTAGTAAGATCATATAATTCTTGTTAAAGTATCTCATAATACTAAGTAGTAATATCAACCTCAACTTGACTACTTTTCTTGTATGTTAAAACACATTATCCTAATTAATTTCAAAACTAAGAATTAAAATGGTCTCATTAAATATGGATTAGTAAATGCTGACAAAATATGAACTAATTTGTAGTTTAATTTATAAAATTTAATAATTTAATTTTTAATATAAGAGTTTAATATAATTTTATTACTAAGAATAGTATAACCCAAAAGTTAATTAATATTTTAAATGGACAAATTTGTCCAAACAGTTTGCTCTTCGACTTCATAAAAAGACACAAATGGTACCACCTTCACAACTTTCATTGCTTCCTCTCTTTTAGAGCAATGATACAATTATAAATTAATTTTACACATAAACTATATGCATTTTATATTCTTACTCTTCTCTTCTCTTTACTTTAAAATCTTGTATTTCATTATAAGAGAAGCGTACACTCTTCTTATGTATGAGAATCATATTTTTTTTTCTTTTAAGTATTATATCCCAATTAAATTACCAAAAAGTCACTGATTAATTTTTTTTTTGTGACCCCATTGATTAAATTATTATTTAAGCAATAAGCACATAAGAACTGAGCATGGTAACGTGCCTCTGAAGCTGCATGTGAGACATGGTCAAATTAAATCTATGCAAAAGTGTCATTATTTCTTCTCTTTTTTATTAAATAAATGGTATTATTTAGAGAGGTAAAATCTTACAATCATACACTTTAAAATAAGATTAATCTCACATTCAAAGATGTGAGGATATTTGAATTGAAAATCAAAAATAAAAGTAAATAAATGGTACTGTTTTTTTTAATCTAGGAACCTCTGATCCACTAATGTTTTTTTCCCCCTACAAAAGGGTGATCCATCCATTCATTTTCATGACCCAAAAAAGTCTGCAGAATAATACTATTATAAAAATAAAAAAATTATATTTTTAATGTTATTACAATCTTTGGATGAACACATTAATAGCACATGCAGTACCGACATTTAATGATTTTCTGGTCACTTTCAGTTTTGGTATCATGACAATATGGCTGTAAATGTCTTTTTCTTTTGCTTTTTTCCAAATTACCGTTGAAAACCAACTTTGGCTCCCCACTTCACAATGCCATTAGTTTATAAGGTTTTCTTTTGTACTCGAGATAGTTTTTAAAGCTTTGGTTTGTTTTTTTTTTTGGGTATAAGAAAGGGGCTTAAGCCCAAAAGAGAAAAACAAAATTAACATACAGGAAGGACCAACTCCCCTGATATCAGCCTGATAAAAAGGATCCAAGATCATGTGGCATAACTTCATGGAAGACTAAATTTCGCTCTTCACTTACAGCCTGCATCGCCATCAGGTGAGCACATTCATTGGCTTCACGAAATATGTGGGAAAATTGGACTTGCTAGTCCATTTGTAGCCACCTTCAAATCCTCTTCACAATTGAAAGTTGAGGAGATGAATCATGCTGGGTAGTTACATCGTCAATTAATCAGGATGAATCCATCTCAACAATTATGCGACGGAAGACCTATTGCAATCCTAAGAAAACACCCCAGAATTCCGCAGAAGACACATTGCATTGGCCTATGGAATGCATAAAACCACCCCTCCAATGTCCTCTGTGATCTCTAAAAATACCCCCACAACCAGCATTGGTGGTGGAGCTATGAGACGCTCCATCTGTATTGGGCTTAATCCATTGAACCGGAGGGGGTTCCATTTCACAATTATTTGTCTCATCTGGCTCAGCCTTTGAACTCCCGTACTTTTCTGAACTGCATTGCGATCCTTCTTTGCAAAGTTTTTGATTATCACCTTTGGTTGGGTTGGCCACCTGAAACGAGGATCATGGATGATTTGGTTTCTCCATGACCATATCATCCAGCAAGTAATGAAAAAAGTATCCTTCCAGTTAATCCTAGTACTCATGATATTCTCTTTACACCAGTCAAAAAGATCCTGCAAAAAGAAATTTTCATTTTGATACTCCCTATTCAACGATATCCAAATTGAACGGAATTTAGGGCAATCTCGCAGCCCATGTAAAATTGTTTCAGATGATTCATAAGAAACTGGGCAAACATTGTTGACCAGTGGCAAGCAAAGCTATGTGTTAAAATTTTACCATGCATCACCTTCCATAAAAAGGATTTTATTCGGGGAGGCCCATTCCAAGACCACAGCTCATGCCAAATATTATCGCTTTGAGGATCTTGTATTCCACAGAGAGCCTAATACGCCTCTTAAACGGTGCACTCCTCTTTATTTTTCCATTCCAAATTAATCTATCACATCATCCGTGTCACAAGGAGGCAGAGTTGCTTTAATCAGTTCAATCGCCGTCTCATTCAAGAATGGCGCAATTCTGTTTAACTGTCATTGCCCCTGGTCATTGACATAATCTTTCTCCTTCAACTCTAAGTCAATAGAATTTCAAGGACATGTAGTCCTTTCCATAAGCTTACCTCCACCTGGAAGCCAAGAGTCCTTCCAAAAGAAAGTTGATGCACCATCCCCAATATCTATTCTTAAATGTTCACACATTTTTGGCCAAAGAGCACAAAGATTCCTCCGAAGATGGGAGTCATAGCTTTTAGCAACAAAACTAGGATTATGAACTCCTCTACTTCCGTATTGTGCTACTAACACCTTGACCCAACGTGCCTCCTGATTGTTTAAGAAATTCCAGATAATTTTCATGAGGAAAGAATTATTAAATTCTTCCGGTTCCAAATTCCCGACCTCCCCAAGGGTTTTGGGAAGCACACCTTATCCCAGTTTACAAGATGAATCTGCCTTTTTTGTTCTGAATCTGCCTTTTTTGTTCTAAACCTCCCCAAATGAAACAACTTTGGAACTTCTTAATTTCTTTACAAACCCCAACATGAATTTTATTATTTTGCATCTGAAAGGAAGGAACAACTGAGATCATGGATTAAGCAAGGGTTACTTGCCCAGTGAATGATAGACATTGGTTCTTCCATCCACTAAGATGAGTATGCTCTCTTCCCAAAACATCCGCATAAAGGGATTTAGAAACTCTGCCATGCTACATAACAGTTCCAAGATGTCTTCCAATGTTTTTCACTCTTCTATAGCTACGTATGGTAGTGAAAAAAACTGTTGTATTTTGAGAATTCACCTTCTGACCTGAAATATGGCAAAAGGAATCTAAACAGTCCATAATGCAATTGATCTGTTGAATTTCTGCCTTTGCAAAGAGAAGAATGTCATCAACAAAAAGGAGATGAGATATTTTAGGACCTCGTCTCCCTATTGAAACAGGATGCCACTAATTCTTATCCACTCAATCTGCTATCATATGCAATAATCTTTCAAAACGCAAAACAAACAAGTAAGGAGATATAGGGTCACCTTGTTTGATACCCTTGAAAGCAGAAAAAGCTTCATTTCTTTCACCATTCCAAAGGACTCTAATTTTATTAGAAGAAACAATATTCATAATAATAGCAATAAACCAATCAAGTAAATTAATTTCTTCCAAAACTTTCCTAATAAATGTCTAGTTAAGGTGGTCATGAACTTGCTCTAAATCCACCTTAATTATGATCTAAGCCTTTTGACCTCTCATTCTCTACATGGAATGGATAATTTCCTAAGCAATGATAATATGATCTTGTATATGTCATTTTGGCACAAAACTTATCTGAAAATGAGAATTCTAGTTGACCAAGTCTTGCTTTAGCCAAGTCATTACCAATTTACTAATGCTTTAAAGAATTACATTGTCAAGAGAAATGGGTCAAAATTGAGTTACCAGAGTAAGATGAGGAATCTTTGGAATGAGAACCAAAAGAGTGCTATTAATCTCTTCCAAAGTTTGTGGATTTGCCCAATAACTTTCAACAACTTCACAAGCTAAAGGCCCCATTATTTCATAGTGGTGATGATAAAAAACAATAGGGAACCCATCATCCCCAAGATTTGAAAGCTCCAAAGTTAAAAAATGCACTTCTAATCTCCTTATTAGTGATGTGTCTAATGATATGAGCTCCTTTATCCTAAGCATTCCCTAGCCAATTATTATAAGTTCTCACCCATCTTCTATCATGTACCTCCTCTTGGAACAGGCGCCTAAATTATTTGTTAACTAGATCTCTAAGTTCATCTTCATTATGGATCCATACTCCATGATCATTGGAGGGCTAATATTTGGTTTCTTTATCTTCGTACAATAGTTTTGGCATGATAGTAGTGCATATTTCTATCAACATTAGCTATCCATTTATACCTAGATATTTTAAACTACAACAATTCTTCTTGATTCGAAGTTTCCTCAAACTTCTTCCTTAGCTTAGTCTCCAATCTGCACAAGAAAGGGTTGTACCGATTTTCTTGTGCCTTTTGGATCCCTTTAAGCCAAGCTAACAAATTATTCTTTCTTCTAATGATGTTGTCAAAGATTACATTCTTCCAAATATGCAAAGGTTGCACTAAATCTTTTAACATACAGGAAAGTTTTTGTCACTCGCCTATAAGTACTAAGAAACTCTTTGAAGCTTTCATGTCACTACTAGACTATGAGAAAATGAAAGGGTCTATCTCTATATTTATTCTTTTGATGCCTATTGAGATAAATCACTAAAGGATTATGATTAAAGTTTATCCTCGGGAGAGTCACAACATGTGATTCTTCAAACATAAGCCTCAAATCTGCATTAGCATATACACAATCCAACCTTTTAAAAACCTTGTCAAGATGGGCCAATTTTGGGCCTTGCCATGTGAAGAAAGGACTTAGTTCCCCCAAGTCCATTAGTTGACAAACGTTTAACACATTAGAAAAAAGATGACATTTACTAAGGCCAATTGGGCTACCCCTCTTTTTTTATGGCATTCAAAATCTCTTTAAAATCATTGACCACTATCCAATGTCCAATCATAGACTATTGAAGACTAATTAATTTGTCCCATAGCTCTTGCCTACATGGTCACCTAGGACTAGCATAGATAACTATGAATAAAAATCCATGGTGATTCAAAATCTTCACATGCATATGAATTTAATGAGATCTTTTTTCCACAAAAGTAATCTTTAAATTTGTGCCATTCCATAACACCTAAATCCCTCCAAAATACCTTATTGCTTCTTGAATAATATGTGTATCAAACCCAATTCTTTTTTTAATAGTTTTTAGGCCTTAATCCCATTAATTGTTGATTCCAAAAGGATTGCTAACTATATTGAATTTTTGCTAACAAATGACTTAAGGGTATTGCCCATCCCTGGTTTAGCAACTCCCCTATAGTTCCAAATGAGAATTGTCATAGATAAATTAATTTGAGTTAATGGTAGAGGCAAATTTGTACTAAAACATCTTCTGCATGTGATCTATCAGTCGACCCACATGTTTCATCAATCTCCATTTCTTGCATGAATGGCTTATTACCTAAATGGTTCTTTATTCCTCCTATTAGGTCAAGAAGTTGTGGTGGGGACAACGCCCAATCCTTCTCCACCTTAGTGTTAACAATTTAAGATTAATTTAAAGGCTTAAAGGCCCATTCATTTAGCTCTTGTTATATGCTTAGCTCACTTCACATCAATTGATTTTCTTGCTCCCCCTTAGCTCCACATTCCAAATTACCTTTTACACTTTGTACCCTTCTCTGAGCTATAACTTGACCAATTTTTGCATTATTCATTAGCTCCATTTGATTGTACAAATTATGCTTCTCCAGATGTTCCCATGCCAACTCATATAAAGATTTCTCTCCATTAAAGGAGCTCTTTTCATGTAATACCACTTTTTGTTTTTTCTACTTAGTATTTTATTTCTTCTTGCCATTCCCAGTTTTGCCTTTTGAAGATTCAATATGGTTTGTAATGAATGCAATGCCATTTTTCTCCTTATTTAATGCTATGTTATTATTCATCTCATTTAATGTAGCGTAATTAGTCTCCTCATTTAATACATTGTAATTATTGTCTTCCCATTCTTCATTTTCCAAATCTTAGAGGGCTGAAAATCTTGATATATTTGCACTTTAATTCTTTCACGTGGAAATCTATTGCACCTTTGTCTTATCACTTGAGTTTCACTCAAGTAGTCGAACCTAGCCTTGTTTTTTCCTTTTCTCTGGGTTCATTTCCCATATTATAACATTCCTAGTAAAAAAAAAAGAAAAAAATGTTTCTCTTTGCATAGGCTTGTTAGGGATTGTTGGAGCTTGAATCTTCAATAATAGGGCAATGCCTTCTTCTACTCCAATTGACCATTATCCATGGTCCAAATGCTTTAGGTTGATCATTCTATTCAATAGCAAAAGACTCCTCATTTCGTTGTCCTTCAACACCGCTTACTCACTTCACATGGAGTAGTTGTCTTT
Organism: Dicorynia guianensis; assembly: GCA_037013595.1. NCBI lineage: Eukaryota > Viridiplantae > Streptophyta > Magnoliopsida > Fabales > Fabaceae > Dicorynia > Dicorynia guianensis. The sequence continues at coordinate 33,010,319 of JASUAB010000014.1, forward strand.
GCTATGCCCATATTTCCTACAATTAAAACACACTAGGTTTAATCTTTCATATTTTATCCGCTTCAATCTTTTTTCAACTTTATAATGTGATTTTAATGGCTATGACAAATCTAACTCAAATAAATTCAAGCAAAATACCCCTTACTTAGTGTAGTAGTATTTAAATCTATTTTTAAGACTTTTCTTACCTAACTTCCCACCTTTTTAAGAAAAGCATGATCAAAGTACTCCATGGCAAGTTTTGATAATTGAATCCAAGTAGTAATCCTAGATACATTGGTTTGCATAGGATCAAAGTTAGGCTTTCACTTCTAAATGGATAAGTAATGATCCATAAGAATCCATGGGCCTCTTGTTAAAACCTGGTTCAAATCTTCCTCACTTTCAAACCGCACAAAGAAAAATTTACTGCTAATATCTGTAACTATATCCTTCCCTTTCTTGCTCCAAAGGGTGGTCAATTTCTTGTTCATATATGTATAGGTAACCTTTCGCCCCAAGAGTTTAACCAGTAGTGTTTTTCTCCATGGGTGGTCAAAGCCTTACCTTTTCCCTTGGAGAGAGATTTAATGACAGAGATATCATTACTAGGATGCCCTGATTCGTCCTTCGTATTGTCTGCATCCTCATATAACATATCCTCATCTACATTATTTGCTAAAACTTCACCATTATGTCTAAGCAACATTTCTTTGAAGGCTAAATGTTTTCCTTTATCTTTTGGGTTGCATTCCTCCTCCATCCATTCTTCACTTCTTGGAACCACCAATCATCTATCAATGAAATCCCGGCCTCCAATCTTTGTCTTTTTAGTACTATGCTTCAGAACATCCAACTCTTTATTAGATTTATTGCTTGAAGACTTTGCATGCTTTTCTTCATTTAGTTTGCTTTTAATAGATTAATAGTTATTTTTATAGCTTTTAATACTTAGAGAGATCATATCAAATAGGTTAATGATATGTGAACATATCAATTGTTCCAACAAGTTAATATTTTTTAGTTTTACTCAATTATTTAAAAGCCTAACACTCTAAAATTTAAATAGCTAAATTATGAAACTCTAAATCTTGATATCCTAAACAATGAAAATGAAAGCATAAAACCATAATGGACTGTTTACTTTAGCCATTTTCTAATTTCATTTTGATGAAAACAAAAATGGTCAATAAAATATGTTTAGTTGAAAAAAGTGAAAACATTTTTTTTTCTAAATCAAGGTGAATTTTGAAAACAACAAAATGTTGTTTTCAGTGTATCCTTCACAAAATTTTGAAAATGGAAATACTGATTGTGAAAAAGCAAAGGCATCTTTGCAAGTAATAAGATTTCATAACTTTGGTCTGATGATTGAATTGCTATGGAGGAGGTTGGGAAAGAACCCTCATACGTGGCTTTTGTAGCCTCTACAATCACTGCATATAGTTGATTGTGGCAAAATTCCATACAAATCCTTTGCGAGAAATACAAATTGACTATACGAGACACAACTTTCTCTGTTGTTCTTTCTTTCATCATCTGAGGGAAGAAAGACTTCAGATTTCAAAGATGGCTGCAAGCTTTGATTCCAAATGTTCTTATGTGGGCCATTCTCTGTTTAGTCAATGGTTTCTCTGGTTTGTTTGCCACATCACACAATCAACCATACAACAATTTTTTTAACTCAGTAATTGTGCACCTTCATCTAGATGGTAGAAATAAAGAAAAAATTGATGGAGAAGAAGTAAAAATAAAAAAGCTAAATGAGCCCTATAAGAAGAGTATATGTTGAGAATATGCTCATTAGTGTGAAATTAGTATTAGACTAATCAAACACAATTTCATTTTTAAAAAACAAAAATTAACTAATACAAACCAAACATATTTTCTATAATCTAAAAATTTTCAATAAAAAACAATTTTCAATCTAAACAAATTTAACAAAAAATAGAAAATATTTTCGCAAACCAAATACACCCTAAATTTTTAACTTGAAAATCTTAAATTTTGAACACTAAATCATAAATCGTAAAACATGAAATCCTAACTCTAAAAATTCAAATTCTAAAACCATAACATTAAAAATTTATCTTTTAACCTTGAGAAATCAATTCAATATTTTGTAACTATTACTTACTTTAAAACTTCAACTAGAACACTAAAGCCCAAGGGTGTGTTTGGTACGTAGAATTTAAGAGATTTATGAGAATGAAGAGGTTGAAATGTTTTATTCCTACTTTTAGTACAAGATTTGAACATTGATTCTTAAGAATTTAACTTTTTCAATAATGAAGGATTCCTATAAAACAATGGAAATTGATACCAATGTAATGGTGAAAATCTTTGGTTCTCACCTCCTCCGAATGTGAAAATTATTTAAAATAACTATACTATCCCATTAAATAATGTAATTTCTAGGCCTTTTTTCTAAACTCCAAACCCTAAATTCCAAACTGCAAATCCCTAAATCTTAATCCAAATCTCAAAGCCCTAAATTTCAAAATTCAAAATTCAAACCCAAATCCTAAAATATTAAACTCAAACCCTTAAAATTTTAAGCCTCAAATTCTATACCCTAAAATCATAAACTCTAAAATCCCAAACCTCCAAAATCCAAATCTTAAACTCAAAATTAAAAACCCTAAACCTCAAACCTAAATTGAATTTTTTGTGCCTAAGTGCATTTTTGAAAAATAGAATTAGATTCCTAAGAATCTTGATGTTTAATTAAACATATAACTCCTAGCTTTTCAAGAATATTCATTGATATTATCATGAATAACAAATAGATAAACATACATTTCTAGGAATCTTATTCCTAGTTATAAGATTCTTAGGAATGTAGTTTGACATAGAAATCTTACAATTTACTTATCAAAGGCACCTTAAAGCCCTAAATACATCTTGCACCTAAAACACAAAACCATAACCGATAAAATCTTAAGTTTTAAGCTTAAATTCTAAAATATTATATCTTAAATTTTAAATCTTAAATTCTAAATTTTATGTTTCATAGTTTTAGGATTTAATGTTATATCATGTTTAAGGTTTTAGGGTATGATATTTTTAAAGTTAAGGGTGTTTGAATTTAAGATTTTAAAGTTAAGGGTTTTCATATTTAGATTTTAGGATATTTGAATTTAGTATTTAAGTTTAAAGATTTAATATTTATAGTACATCTTTCTAAAAGAAAAATTAAAGGTGTTTTTGAAAATTTTCTCCAACAAATGTGTATAATCATTAAAATAAAAAAAGTTTTGCTCGTTTGTTTAATTTTAACAAGTTGCTTATCCATATGTACTAATGATTAAGATTATTTGTTAAGTTTATCTATCAATCATATTTAGACACATCATTTTAAGTATATTACTTTAACTGGACTTAATTTATAATACATCATATAATTTTCATTTTTTTCTTTAAAGATATAGTGAAAATAATAAAGTTATTTTTACCAAGAATATTAAAAATTTATAATATATTTATTATATTTAATGAAATAAGTCTGACACATTTTTTAATATATGTCACACTATGAATAATAATAAATAAATTTTACAAGATTAATAAAAAATTGTTATGAATATCATTATTGTGGAAAAAGGAATTATAAAATTTTTATAAATTTATCATTAATATTATTATTAGTATTCAATCAAATTTATTGGCTGATACGGCAACGTAGTTAGGTGAATTTCAGTATTTGCCAACTTCATAATAAAAAAATTGTAGGAAAATAGGAGTAAAATTATATTAGTATTAGGAAATTGGGTGTAATTTGGTAATTCCATCTTTGGGAGAGATTCACAATCTCTCTAACTGGTTAGTTTCCGTGTTTGCTTTTGCTAGTTTGAGCCATCGTTCTCCGCTCGTGCCGCTGGCTTTTCGAGCTTCTCTTCTTGTGGCACTGTTACTCCATGTATTTATACTTCCGAAACATCGCACTTACGGAACTACCACCTGTTGCGCTGGATTTTAATTAGGAAAATAAATAAATTAATTATTACTAAAATTCCTAGATTGCACTTGGCCGGAAATAACTTAACGGTGGTCGGCGAAAATCCCGGTCGGCGAGATGCAGTCGATATTTCCTATATAAACCCGTCACCACCCCCTCTTTTTCCATCATATTAGCGTTCGTTCTGTCTCGCTCGCTTCTTCCTATAACTTGCACCTATAGAGCGACCCTCTTCTCTCTTTTTCTTCCCCTCTGCACGCAGTGAGAGGAGGTAATTTCTCTCTCTAAGACTAATTTATTTTTTCAATTTTTTTTTTTTTCTGTTCGAAAATCTACTGCTGGAAATCTGGTACCATAGGTAGAGAGCCAGTTGTGTAGATAATGATGGAAAGAACGGTACTAAATCATGCGGGGTTGGCTATTAGATTTGTCCATTATTGCTCTGCGCTTCCGTTGGGTAATTAGATAACTAGTTTGATCTCTATAAGCAGGTCTATGGGGATAAGATCTTGGTGAAAGGTCTAGACTTGTTCTCTTGATATGAGAATTTGGAATCGTGCTGCTGGGGTTGACAAAGGGAGTGACTTTTTGATAATTGAAACCCTAGATAATGGTTAGGTCACTGCCTTATTCTCTGTTTTGATTAGTTTTTTTGGCAGAATTTAATGGGTTTGATGTAGAATATTTGGAGGTCCTGTGAGGAGTGGAAGTTGCCCTTGTTATATGATGAGAACTGTTTGTGCTGTATCTCAATGGCTAAGTGTGATCCTGTTCTGCCCTTTTCCTGTAATTGTTGACTAGAGCGGCTTCCCTTGAGTTTTGGTTCAAATGTACTATTGATGTCAACTTTATGTTAGAGGAATTCTCTCTCTTGTATCGTGAGTCAACTTTTTGTTTCGTTTGATCACTATAAGAATTTATACATTCATTGGACTACTATAATTTCAACACCTCAGACCATAGCAATACAATTTGGAAAATTGTGGATCCCCTCTCATTGTCTATTTGAGCCAGTCAATGGCTTCACTTTAGGAAAACTAGTATTTGTTTATGTATTATGGTGAGGAGCCTTTTTAATTGTATTGTTGTCTGCTAGAGCTATATTTGACCAAACTCATGTGATTAGACTTGTTCTGTAAATGCATATATTTCTTTCTAGTACCTTGCACAGTGACACATTATCCTCTGCCTAAAGCATTCATTGACATTTATTTGCTGCACTTGACCTACAGATTCCCCTTGCCTCATTGTGGCATGTCATTGGACATTTTCCCATAATAAGAAAAGAAGAGACGTTCCTGTTCAACCTGGTTTAATTTACAAGCATAGTTTGTATGCATATGCACATGAGATGGGTTCTCGAGGAAGGCTGTTGTTTGATCTCAATGAACCACCTGCAGAGGATAATGATGAGAGAGATGGTATCTTCTGCTTACAGCCCCAAAAGGCACTTCCATCTACAAATCCTCATGCATCTGACTTGTTTGTGGCATCAGCTGGTACCCAAGGAATAGTAAATAATCATGCATTTTCACATGCATCATCTGTGTCCAGATTTCAGCCTTTTGTTCGGCCTAAATCTGGTTGTGTCCCTGAAGTTGATGCTGAATTGAAGAGGCCAGGAGATCAGAATAAAACAGCCTGCGCATCATCTAAGTACAGTAAAGATGAGGCCCAGGAGGATGTGAGTGTCATGGAGTCACCAGCATTGAGAATGGCAAATGCTCAATCTATAGAAAGGGAGGAAGGGGAATGGTCTGATACCGAGGGTTCCCCCGATTTAAATGGATCTAATAATTATCTCCAGAAAATTAAAGATTCAGAAGAACAAGCAACTTCTGGAATGGTGGATGGATGTGTTGCAGTGGCTGTTGACAGTAAGTCTAGCAATATGAAAGTTTTGGATAGTGTAAGTGATGAAAAGAGTAGTCATGCTTCTATAGGTCTGAAGTCAGATCCCAGTGAACAGAAAATCAGTAGTATTCAAAGATCAGAAAGCAATGTAAAAGGTGAAACTCCTGTGGATGGGCAGGAGGAACCCAGTGTAGTTCCTAAGCAAAAAGAAGTGAAAGGTATTGAAGCAAGTCATGCACTTAGATGTGCAAATAACTCTGCAAAGAGGAAGATAGACCAACGTAAAGAGGAAATGTTGGGAAAGAAACGTAGTAGACAGACTATGTTTCTTAATTTGGAAGATGTCAAGCAAGCTGGTCCAATTAAAACTTCAACCCCTAGAAGGCAGACTTTCCCATCACCTGCTACAAATCGTACTATAAAGGAAGTCCGTACTACTCCTGCACCAGTTGAGCGTGCTGTAATAGCTAAGGATCAGAAACAGGTTGACACATCTTCTAGTGAAGGTGGTACCCATTCTGAACCTTATGAACCTAAGTTAGATTGTAATGGTGATAATTCTGGATTACTAGGTAGGCCAAGGAGACTAAACGGTGAGACCGAACTATCTATGGAGGTCAATTTACCTCACATTCCAAGACAGAGTCCATGGAAACAGCCAACAGATTCAAGGCAGCAGAAGAATGTACCAGTTTCTAGTAAGAAGTTGGGTCTGACAGGTCAAAGCTCCACTGATATCAAGTTGGGAAACAAGAAACATCTTTCTATCAAGAAGCAGAGTCCTGCCAGCACCTTGTCTCAGGACACGTCAGTAGAACGCCTGATACGGGAGGTGACCAGTGAAAAGTTTTGGCATCACCCAGGTATTTGGCAATTGTAGGATTGTCTTTAGTGCAACTGTATATTGTGTTAATATTGCTATTTGTTATGATCTCCTTGGATTTGAATTTTTGGTCCCTTTGCACCTAAGTTGTATCTGATTTTTCATCCTGTTGCTCCCTTTCTCCAGTTATCACACTGTGAGAGTCATAACACTGGAGAGACATGCAAAGGTGAACAATGTATTTTGGAATGAAATTTTGATTTTGAGTTGATAGCTTCTGCTGGTTTACATGAACTCTATATGTAACCCGGTCACCATCATATGCCTCTTTTGTGTTATGGTTCTCAAGTTGACTTGTTTCTTGCAAAAGAAGTAAAGATAACAGGCAGAGGAGCAACCTGGAGCTTTGCCTCAACTCAGTATATTAAATATCATTTTTACTTCTTTCTGCATGTTGACTATGTAATTGTTAATTGCTTGTATTATTCAATGCATGGAACAGTCTTTTTCTTTTCTTTATTATATCCTGATATTTTCCGAATGTAAAGGTCTGTTTTTGGATGCAATTTATTTGTTACACTGGATTCACTGTCTACGATTGTCTAATACTAATAGGGGTATTAACATTTAGTTGACCAGAATATAATTTTTTTTAACACTAAATTAAATCTGTATTTTTTGTGCAGTGGGAAATTTTGGCATTTTATGTCTGCACTTGCTGGTGGATTCCTTGTGTAGCAAAAGTTATTGCAGATTTTTCTTAGATATATGAATTATTTTTCACAAGCCATAAAGTTTAATGAACATACTTCAGCTTTCTACATGCCTATAGATTATTGGTTGAATTAAATATTTATGATCAGAGGTAGGTGTAAGTTCAATTGTAGATAGGATGAAACTTTTTTAGATGGCTTAGACATGTACAAGATACTGATGCAAATACCTTGTCCAAGAGCTTGAAGAGCATTCAAGCGGGAGAATTGAAGAGTATATGATGGATACATAACTAGAATTGATGATGGAAGACATTATCGTAAAAGAGATAGGGCTATTGATGGGGTTGAAAGAAAACCCATTTGGAGGAGTCAGGTAGCCCACACCTATGCTTGTTGGTCAAGGTTTTTCCTCTTCTTCTTCTTGCTGTAAATGCTAGAAATTGCAAGGTGAAAAGCACTTGCTGCTAGTGTAATGACTAGGCTGTTTCTTCATGGTTGTTTATTGCTTTAGCAACTAATTTGGGGGCATGATATTCCTAGTCTCTTTTTTTTTTGTTTTTTTCTTTTTGCGTTCTTAAATCATAATGTTAACTGATAGAAGATTCTGTGAATCAGAGGAGACGGAGCTACAGTGTGTTCCTGGTCAGTTTGAATCAGTAGAAGAGTATGTTAAAGTATTTGAGCCTTTGCTTTTTGAGGAATGCCGGGCTCAGCTTTACAGTACATGGGAAGAATTAACAGACACAGTATCAAGGGATACTCATATAATGGTGCGCGTGAAGGCAAATGAGCAAAGAGAAAGAGGTAATCTTAAGTCTAAAAACCATTCACTGCTTGTTTTATCTTAGATTGACATTTTAGTTTTTTTACCTAGTTCACACAATTTAATTTTCTCTATTTGTTGTTTGAAGTTGGCCGTACTTTCAAGATTGTCGGTTTTGTTTTATCTTTGAAGCTTCAATAAAACATATAATTCTAGAGTGTGGGGCTTTCGTTCCTTCATCTTTGTATTTGTTCTTTTTGTAATAGAATTTCTTTGAAAAATATAAGTTCCTAGAGTTTTGTTATATATTCGTTAATTTTGTATCTTTTTTCTATTTATCAAAAATCTTTCTTAGATCTGATTTGAGTTTCTGTCTCAGGTTGGTATGATGTGAAAGTCCTTCCGGTACATGAGTTCAAATGGGCGTTTAAGGAGGGTGATGTCGCAATCCTTTCATCCCCTAGGCCTGGATCAGGTTGAAAATCAATATCTCACACAAGATCTTTTTTTCTAAGATATTTTAGTTGTATCATATTTATTGTTTCATTATGTCAACAGTCAGATCCAAGCGAAACAGTGCATCTTCAGTTCCGGATGATGGGGAGGCAGAGAACATTGGACGTGTGGCGGGTACCATTAGGCGACATATATCTATTGATACCCGTGATCCTCCAGGTGCAATTCTCCATTATTATGTTGGGGATTCTTATGATCCTAGCAGGTAATTGTTCATTCAATTTCTGCCTTTAGATTCTCTTCTATGATTGTTTTGAAATGTGCTTCTTGGTTCTACAATAAAGGTAAGATTGATATATCTGCAGGGCTGATGATGATCATACTATTAGGAAACTTCAAGTTGGAAGTATCTGGTATCTTACTGTTCTTGGTTCTCTTGCTACCACACAGAGAGAGTATATTGCGCTGCATGCATTTCGTCGTTTAAATTTGCAGGTATATAGTGAATTTCTTTTTGTGGATTTTGGTCCTCTCATGTTACAAAATTGTTGTTAGAGAGAGTTACCCACAGAAAAAAAATTTAAAAAAATTCTCTACAAAATAATAAAAATAGGTCTGTGTAATATAATGGTCATGTAACATTAGAGGATTCAAACTATGAAGATAACTAACAATCCTGGTTTGGTCCTTTTTAACTGATTCCTTATTTTGCAGATGCAAACTGCAATCCTTCAGCCTAGTCCTGAACATTTCCCAAAATATGAGCAACAGACACCAGCCATGCCGGAATGCTTCACACAGAAATTTGTTGAGTATCTACATAGGACCTTCAATGGACCCCAGCTGGCGGCAATCCAATGGGCAGCAACGCATACAGCTGCTGGTACAAGTAGTGGGACAATGAAGAGGCAAGATCCTTGGCCTTTTACACTAGTTCAAGGACCTCCAGGAACAGGAAAGACACATACAGTCTGGGGAATGCTGAATGTAATTCACTTGGTGCAGTATCAGCACTATTACACCTCTTTGCTTAAGAAATTGGCCCCTGAAAGCTACAAGCAAGCTAATGAGAGCAGTTCAGAAAATGCCCCCATGGGTTCAATTGATGAAGTTCTTCAAAACATGGACCAGAATCTTCTCCGTACTCTACCAAAATTGTGCCCAAAACCTAGAATGTTGGTTTGTGCTCCTTCCAATGCTGCCACTGATGAGCTTCTTGCACGTGTCCTTGATCGTGGATTTACTGATGGAGAGATGAAAGTTTATCGGCCTGATGTTGCTAGAGTTGGGGTTGATTCTCAGACACGTGCTGCCCAAGCAGTTTCTGTTGAGCGGAGGACTGAACAGCTTCTAGTAAAGAATCGGGAAGAAATTATAGGATGGATGCATCAGTTAAAGACTCGTGAGGCACAGTTGTCTCAGCAGATAACTTGTCTTCAAAGAGAACTAAATGCTGCTGCTGCTGCTGTTCGTTCCCAAGGATCAGTTGGTGTTGACCCTGACCTTCTTGTAGCCCGAGACCAAAATCGAGATACGTTGCTACAAAACCTTGCAGCTGTGGTTGAAGGGAGGGATAAGATTCTAGTTGAGATGTCTCGTCTTCTCATTTTAGAAAGTAGGTTCCGACCTGGTAGTGGTTTTAATTTGGAAGAGGCCCGTGCTAGTCTTGAGGCAAGTTTTGCCAATGAAGCGGAGATAGTTTTCACTACTGTCTCTAGCAGTGGGCGCAAATTGTTTTCTCGTCTTACCCATGGTTTTGATATGGTAGTGATCGATGAGGCAGCCCAAGCCAGTGAGGTGGCAGTTCTTCCTCCCCTTTCTCTTGGTGCAGCACGCTGCGTGCTCATTGGAGACCCTCAGCAGCTTCCTGCTACTGTTATCAGTAAGGCAGCTGGAACATTGATGTATAGTAGAAGTCTTTTTGAAAGGTTCCAGCAAGCAGGATGCCCTACGATGTTGTTGTCTGTGCAGTATAGAATGCATCCTCAAATTCGGGATTTCCCATCTAGGTACTTTTACCAAGGATGCCTTACTGACAGTGAAAGTGTGGCCAAATTACCTGACGAGTTATACTATAAGGACCCTTTACTTGGACCTTACATATTTTATGATATTAGACATGGGCGAGAGTCTCACAGGGGTGGATCAGTGTCTTATCAAAACATACATGAAGCACAATTTTGTCTCCAATTGTATGAGCATCTCCAGAAATCATTGAAATCTTTGGGTGTGGGAAAGATCTCTGTTGGCATAATCACTCCTTACAAGTTGCAGTTGAAATGCCTCCAGCGTGAGTTTGAGGATGTCTTGAATTCAGATGAAGGGAAGGATCTATACATCAATACTGTAGATGCTTTCCAAGGTCAAGAACGCGATGTCATTATCATGTCTTGTGTGCGTGCATCCAGTCATGGTGTTGGCTTTGTTGCAGACATACGTCGAATGAATGTTGCCCTTACTCGTGCAAGAAGGGCTCTTTGGGTATGGATTATATTCCAATGCACACTTTTAATGATATATTTATGCTTGTGTTCGCCTAGCCAAATTTGGTGCACTTTTTGGTTGGTACTGTATTAAAGTTTTTCATTTTTGACAGGTCATGGGAAATGCCAATGCTCTGGTGCAATCTGAGGATTGGGCAGCGTTGATTGCTGATGCCAAAGCCAGAAATTGCTACATGGACATGGACTCTCTTCCCAAGGACTTTCTGGTGTCCAAGGGACCTAATTACACAGCATTGCCTGGTAAGGTTTCCTCAAATATGAGGGGCTTGAGATCGTCTGGATCTAGATATAGATCAATGGACATGCATATGGAGTCCAGGTCAGGAACACCATCTGAAGATGATGAGAAGATGAGTGCGCCAGCAAGCTCCAGAAATGGGAATCATCGTCCATTGAGATATTCAATGGAGAATTCCTTGGATGAGTTTGATCACTTGGTAGATAAATCTAGAGAGGCCTGGCAGTATGGTATACAGAAGAAGAGCAGCTCAGGTGGAACTATGGGAAAGAGAGATGTCTAGCCATTGCTTATCTGCAGATTCTCCTTGTGCATCTTGGGCGATTTGTGGGCTGATTGATTTCTTGATTATATGATCTCCCACTGCAGAAGGCTCTGATGTTGGGGTTTTCATTAATTTTCTGATCTGCTGCCAGAAGCTTCCAGATTATTGGGGTTATTGATCTGCCTGAGCCTTATGAGCAAGATGCACAGTCTCGGAAGAGGGCGTACATGCAATGTGCAGAAAAGCAACTACTTACACTGGACGGATGCTTGTGTTGGTACTGAGATGATTTGTGCTCGCAGCTGGATGTGCTTTGGATGACTGCAGATATATACCAGCCTATACGTATGTGGAAGCAGAAATTGTGGCCGCCTGCTTGCAGGCGGTAAATACTCAATTTTCTATCGAAACGAAAGCTAAAGGAGACCGCATGATTTTTTTGCGGGGCTTCGAGGAGTTGATGTGGTGGTGTCCCTTGACTTGTACATACAGCGACTCACAACATTGTTTTAGCAAATAATGTGTTCCATTATTATGACAAACGGAAGTGTATCACTTCCAAAAGAAGAAAGGAAATGGAGGGGTTGTCGATTTCTTCAATAGCTTGTTTTTTTGGGATAGGGAATGTGCTGTACCATTACTAATCTCTTCATTCTTTGTATTTTTGGCGGGTCCAGGTAGGGATAAGGGAAAGGGACGAGTGGAAGAGTTGGTAGTGGGTTCCTTTGCAGATTGTCTTGCCAAATGTATGATGGTGTGTTACCTTTTTCATTATTTCCTTGTTAAATAATTTAAATCATAGGAACTGTAGATGTTATTATAAATCTTGGTGAATACTAAATACACGGACAAGACCTTTCAACACAATTGACGTGTAATGTGAGATTCACGTTGCCCTAGCTGGTCTTTTATGGTTCTTGAGTATAGGGTTTATTCAAAGTTATATATCTTTGCCCCAGTAAGATTAAATGTGAGATTTGTTACATTTTATAGGTTAATCTATATAAATCATATTCGAAATAAGTATTTAGTAAATTAAAATAAGATGACTGATTCAGGATTGGGTTAATTATGAGAATCTATGCAGTTTGTATTAAGCTTTATGTTTAGAGTTTTGTACTGTACTAAAAAAATATGACCGCTATACTGAAATGTTGTATATTACCAGCGACATTTCAAGCCACCGAAGGTGATAGATTCCGCATTATACAAGACAAGAGTATGAATTAGGAACAAACCTTGGCCGACGGCTTTGTCTCTGTCTCTGTGTGTGTGTGTTTTTTTTTTAAATTTTTATGGAGGTGGCACATGGCTAAGCACTCGCGTCATCCTGCAGCATTGACCAAGGTCAAAACTCTCAAGTCCCAACCTAAGAAATTTGGTAGGAACTAAAAAGTTGTTAGGTTTGGGTCAGACTATTAAATATATAATAATTCAGTTCAATCTAATCTGATTGTGTGGACTAATAAATTTGAATTTTACATTTTATAGTTTTTTTAATTTTAATGACTTTTATTTTATATTTTAAATTCATTTATAAATACTAACTTTATTGTTAATTTCACACCCGGCCTTGCTAAGTTGCTAACTAACCACAGGTACTCCTAATCTGATCATTGCTGAAATATGGGTACCGATGGTGATTTGGCATTTTGATCACCATGAAGTAGATATAAAATTGTTAATATATGGCCTTAGCTAGGAACAATCTAGAATTCATACTTTATCAAACATGAAAACGTTGAATGGATACAATATTACAAATTTCTTGTCTAAAATAAGATTTGGAAAACGAAAAGCAAGTTGACCAATGCTATTTCATTCTATAATTATAGAGTTAACAACATTTGGATCATTGTTATTACCAAAAAAAAAAAAAAAAACGTTTGGAGCATTGTTCGAGTATAAAATTGTAAACTCAATTTGGGCTGTTTTGACTTTTTTTGTATAATCTACAAAAAGTTTTTCAAGATTTATAAATAATTATGAAAGTTCATGTGAAAAATATAAAGTCAATCTCATTGAATTAAGACTAATATATATGTATAGGATGATTTTTTTGTGTGAGGGAAAGGGTGATGTATGCATACAAAAAGAACAGATGAATTTTTAAATAATATCTTTCTAAATAATTATATGATTAAATATAAATAAGTATATTATTTACTAATATAATATATATATATATATATATATTAAATTTATACTATAATCATCTTTAAATTTAAAAGCTTTAAAAATTAATTTTATTAACATAGAAACCTCCAAACCTGTAACTAAAATTTACACTTACAAGTATGATTCAAGCTGTTAGCCTTTAAGTATATCCGCGGCTTTGAGTCGATGAAATTCGCAGGCGGGCAAGCAGGCACTGGTGCAGCAATTGAAGAATAGCAGTATAGTCCGTGGCCACAAACACAGGGTAAAAATCACATTGCCAACGACCCTGGCCAAGCAGGCTCTGCAGAGAACGTGGGACACCTCTCCCGCACCTACCATATGAGATTATCTGAATTTTAAAATTAATTATAAAATCTAATAAATTTAATAATTTAAATTAAAAAACTTCATAATTTATAATTTTTAAGTAATTTTGGATAATTGATATTTATAAAAATAACATGACAGATTTCCTTCCGACACGATGAATATGGCGGGTTGCGTTGACAAACTAATTTAAAATAGAGTGATGCCATTTAGTTCGTTTAACATACAATTAGTCACGAGAACAAATGAAAACGGAGCGTTTCTGTTTTATATGCAAACGTAAAGTGAGTGTAAGACTTCTCTTTATATTTTTATCATTATTCTTTGAAATACACCCAAAACTTGGGGGCACTACATTAATAGAGATGCTTTCAATAGGCAATATAGAGGTAGTCCGACACAAATTTTCTCTTTTCTTTTATTCAAATTATTTTTCATACGTTGAAGCAAAACTATTCTCTGAAAAAAGCAATTAAAGAATCAATTTTACACATGATCACGAGTAAAGCTTTGAGTTCACTTAGTCTTTTCTTCTAAAATTAATCCCAGTTAGGTACACAACTCTCACCGAAAGAAATTAGTTACATAAAAAATAGAACTACAATTTGTTAGATCTTTATTATATTTTAAAGCCCCTCCCTTTGGCATCTTCAAATACTGACATTTGGCAAAAGATCTATAATGCAATTCTAATCCACCCATCCACAAAAGGATTCAAAGCTTCGCGAGTCCACTTCCACTTGAATACGCTTCAACACTTTCTCATGGACAATTTTTTCCTCACAAGCCGTCCAGCTTATGGAAACCAGTAGATCTCCACTAGCGTTATGATGCATTTTGTATATTTGACTTCATAAATCTCTGGTATCCAAGGTTTTGCATGATAATTGTTACATGGTGTGTCAGTGCTCAACAGCCAATAAATTTTCAAGACACGCATTAAATTATGAGAGATACCACTAATTCATTTCACATGTCTTGCATGCGAGTGCACTATGTGGATGGGTAAGCATATACATGATAACCATGTGGGCACGTTGTATGTGTGTGTATGTACACATGCATGAGCCTCTGTTCAGCCATGGCAGAAAGTAAGAAACTGAAAGAAGCTTGTTATCAAAAGGCTTTACATGTTCCATGCCGGTTTCCCTACAGTAAGGAGGTACTCGTGGGATTAGCAAAGTAATGTTCGCGAAATATCAAATTTGATTGCTTGGATTTGGTCCCAATAAGATCCTGTAGCATGAAGGGGGCTCCGTCACATCTATTTTGATGCATCTTTCTTACAATGAGGTGTTTGTCTAGAAGCATCAACTCCAAAAGAGTTCTACAACTCTGTCAGAAAAAAAGTATCAGTATTTACCCAGCGAAAGAGCATGCGCATGTGCACACACAAGAAGAATGCATAGGCAGCGGTATCATAAAGAGAAATAACATTAAAATCCAAGCTTACAATCAGCAGGACAAAAAAGAAGGGGAAAAAATAGAGCACAACCTCCAATCATTCCAATGACCTTTGAACATGATAGGACTTCCACCATTGTTAAGGACCATGATGGGAGTGACATCCGTAGGCTAAAAGCCCGAAAAAGGGAGAAAGGAATGTTATGTAATGTCATATGTTAATACCAAATCATTCTTCCTGTTCCATTGCATTTGGGGGCATCTATGAAGAATGGACATAGACATAGACATAACCACTGATACACAGCAAATTTCCAAAACATAGGACACTATATTAAGTTTGAAGATTTACATATTCACCATTACCAAATCTAATTTCGAATCCCTACATTTACTTGCAATATTGTTTTTCTCCAATTTAATTTTCTGTCAGTTGACTTTAAAAATAGAAAAGCAAAAAAATTTATGGTATTCAGTATACATCGTAATCATGTTCTTTGAATAAAAATGAAAAAATCTTTGAAAAATAAATAAAACATCATGGTAACCTACTCAAAAGCACTTGAAGATCATAAACCGAAGATCAGGTGATCAAAGTTGGAACAATTACAATCATGCTTTTTTTTTTTGGTGAAGACAATCATGCTCTTTGAATAAAGTAATGCATGTGGCCAACAATTAAAAAGTAAAAGTCTAAAAATGGCAAAAATTGAAAAAGTACCTGTGGATTCAGGACGTGCATCTGACGCATAATGTCCACCTAATATAAAGATGCCATAAAAATATTGTCAGTAGATTTTGTAAGAGTCCTTTTTAACTTGAAGTGCTAGGATTTGTGTTTCCTGGATTACACGTAAAGTTAAGGGAATAGAAATCATTATGTAACCACTACCTCATTGTGTGCTACACCATCTCATTATGTGATTTTCTTCGCTTAAACCCAAACAATAAATCACCCCTCAAACATATACTCTAGCTTTCAAACACCCTAACCACCTCCAGCCCCAAAGAAAGAAAGAAGTATCCAGCCATGGCCACAGGTGAGGTTGACCTGCTGGGTATCAAGTTGCAAATTATCACAGCTGCTGATTTTTACCACATTTCCAGCCAAACACTCTTGCTAATACCTCAATATCATCTAATAAATGAACTTGGTTTCTCACAATCTCAACCAATATATTCATCTTTTGATAATCAAGAAGCTATTCATATGGTCTCGAACACATTGTTTTATGAAAAAACTAAGTAATGCTTGACTTCCACTTCGATAGATGAATTTGTTATTGAGTAACATACCATCCAGGTTGAGGTGGAGTGCTTAAGTATTAAAAAAATGTTTGTTGGAAATGACCCAAAGTAAAAAGTATACCAGTCACTAGTAATAATAATAGTGTAGGTGTCATTTGCGCCGTCACTATGCCTTCTCATTCATGTTTTTCTCTCTTCTTTAGCTTTTTCTTTCTCTAAATATTTATTATTGGGCAAGCAGTCCCTAAAAAATCCTGGCGTAAATAAATGAAAATATTAAGTTGCCCCCATTTTTCCAGAATGTAATTTAACATAACACACACCAAATTAAAAAAGAGAACAAAGTAACAAAAAACTATTTAACATAGAATCAGAGAACAATAAAGTCAACTCAGACTCAACAGCGAGCCATGTTAATACTAAATCACCCCATCACATGTGCCTAGTAAGGGAAGTTGTATCTAAAGCTAGACCATTGAATGAATTGAGAAACAGGATGGTAGCACACAACTATAAATGTTTCATTTAGTCCTTTTGTATTTTGGTCCCTTTCAATTTATGAGTATGGAAATCCAACTCAAACCGGCCTAAGAATATTAGAATGCATCCAAATCACTAGCAGTCCCGATCCAAAGTTCTTTTAAATTTAATTTTTTTTGAAGTCCAGAAACAGCATTAAAGATATACCTCTAATATCCCTGGATTTTGCATCACAATTCCAAGGACACGACGTCTGAGTCCCTTGTAGACAAAGTTGTTGATTGTGCCATCTCCATTCATCCATGCCAATATTGGTACACATAATCTACCAGAAGAAAATCCCAGCATTTCTCTCTCATGATTGACTCTGGACAAGACAACTGTATCTTGCATAGAGTCTTCATTCCTATCACAAGTTTGATTTATAGGAGCCTCATCCCCATGTGGACGATTAAGAATTGTCACTTTGTGAACACTATCAATTTTGATGTCCCTTTCCCTGGGCAAATTAGCATGACTAGCGTCACATTCTTCTGGTTTGTAAAGGTTGCATGTATCATCATTATTCTCCATGCTCTTTACAGAGGAACATCTTTGAGCACCTTGATGAAAACCAGATACTGAGGTCAAAAAGTACTTGCAATGGTATAGAGAATCAACAACACGAACAGAATCATAAGCATTGACCTGCCAAATAAAGAGAATATATGATGTTATATTATTACACAACAGTGAAGCTAATGACATATTGTTAAAGGACAAGATAAATGATTAGAACTTCCCTCAAACTGAATCTAGGCATTTTATCAAGTTCCGTGTAGGTGACCCTTATTTTATGTTTGAAACTAAAGCTATATACTCAATCTGCTTGAAACAAACTCTTTCATTTTTACTATCATAGAGAGAACTAGATCGATCTCTCTCATTACTATATAATATATAACTCGGAAGTAGAATATAAATTTTTATTCTTCTGTATACCATCAACTCATGTATCAAAGAGTTACATCTTAGTGTTATCTTTTGAACTGCCACATAAAAGGCAGAAGAATTATGGAAGATTTGCAGAGAGAAGAAAACTTTGTACATATAAGCTTTATCCAGTTTTCTTCATTTCTAAATTTAAACAAAAATATGTAAATTAAATAAAGCCTCTACTAAAAGAGTTGGAAAAGAGATTATTCTTTCTCAACTACTGTAACCAATATACTCATTGCCTTTGGTTTTAGCATCAAATCATAAAATATAAATTCTTAATGCCTCAAGTTGCCAATACTGGCAGTCATAATTCTTAATTCCTATATGGTTTCACCCTCGTGTCTGTCTCTATTGTTTGTCCATTTTGCATGATGCTACCGTCTCTTGGCTCTTATTAATTATTATTCTTGATATTTTCATCTCTTTCAGAACCTTTACAACTGGGAGACATCTTATCTGGTTTCCTCGTGGTGCATTCTAACTTCCTTTCACTTTTAAATTCCACTTCTTCTCCCCAAAATTCATCTCCCAGATTCATTAAAAAAGGGTTAAAAATATGTCAAATGTTAAGGTATTTGCTTGGACTGCAGCAAGATTAACACTAACGATTTGTTACAAATGCGAGTGCCTCATAAGGTCATATCCTTTGTGTTAAGGAACCAACTATCCCAAAAGGTTGGCCTGTTAGGTGAAGGTTCAAGATTGGTTTTATATCTTAACATGCCCCCTTACATGAAAGTCCTTTGAACTTTAAGCGTAGACAAATGCATAAGCCCACCAAATCTTGTGCTGAAATTAATTTTATTTGGGAAATGGAGGCGGCAAGGATCGAATTCTTACTCGCTTGGTCATAAAAGCTCTAATAATATGTTAAGGAACCAGTTATCTTAAAAGTTTAAGCTGTTAGGTAAAAGTCCAAGATTGGTTTTATATCTTAAAACTTTGAAATTTGCACTATGTGTTATGACAGTTTTGAAAAAGGCTGTCATCTCTTTTTGTAATGTGAGGCTGCTCATCAGTTGTGGAGTAAGTTGTTTGTTATTTTAGACGGGTATTGAGGCTATCCTTCCACCTTGGAAGATTTTTTCCTATAAGGTTATTAAGATTTTGGGAATAGAAAGGACATAAGGTGTAATAAAGTTCTGCTATTTTTTACCAGTGTTTGGTGCATTTGGCTTGAGCATAAAACATGAGTTTTCAGTCAGAATTTTGTTCTTGCACAACTTTGTGATAGGTTCGTTATACTAGCCTCAATGTGGGCTTCTGAGCAAGGGTTTTTGTGGGCTTCCTTGATTAGATCTGCATTAATTTGATGTTTTTCTCTCTTTGTTTTTGTTCTGTTTGCTGTTTGTTCTTTTTTTATGGGAGACATCTGCCTTGTATTTTGCGTCTCATAAATGATTCTTATTTTATCCAAAAACAAAAGAATAAATACAAGAGACCAACTAAAATCGACCTGAGAGAAAATTATATACATTCTATCAAAGCTCTTCCAATTACTCCAGAGGTTTGGGCTCAAATTACTACTGCTGCTGTAAACCAGACCAATTCAGCAAAATATATCAACAAGCAGCCCCAGCTCTCTTCCATATAATTGTCAACCAGTCAAAAAGAGTTCATATTTGCACATATTCTAGAAATATAAGGATTTTTTAATCAAAACAAAAGAGAATGATGAAAATTGGACAACTTTAGTAACATTAAGTCTACAACAATATTAATCTTAACATTGATACTGGGAATTCAACTAACTGGTCCGCAGTCCTAACAGGGCAGCAAGACAAGATGATATAATATTAGAGATGCCACTAGAGGGGACATGCAAATGCAAAGAAAACTACCAATGCAAATGTTAGGACTTTCTGTAATATAGACCAACATCACAGTGGTTTTGAAAATTCACAGATATTCTAGGTTACTAAACGTTTTATAGAAGTAAAGGAGAGACGGAACCTTTAAGGCTCTTCCAAATGCTTGAAGAACGTCAACGATCAGTCCATCTACATCTGCTTGTGAAAGGCATTAGTCAACAAATTATATCAAATAAGTTTAAATAAGCTTCATTTCTCATGGAATGCAAGTTAACACAAGCTTAGATAAAAAAATTTGTAGCATTTTTACCTGGGAAATCTATAACTTGGGTAACTTCCTGCATAGACAAGCCTTGGTCACCAGCCTTCTGGATGGCAGCATGAACAACCTTGAAGACCTCAGCACAAATGGCACTTGCTTGTTCTTGATCAGAAGAAACCAACATTAAATGTCTTGCATAGCATGCCATGGCTTCCCAAGGTGATTCAGTATGATTTTCATCAATTGGTACTGTGCTACATGAGTTAAAAATTTCCAGCATATGGCCGGGAAGAGAAGAATTAGAAAATTTGTCTATGTTTAGTTGAAAATCCCCCGTGTAAGTTTGGCTGCTATTAAAAGTCTCATTATCCTTGAACAGATCTAAAGTATTAGCTCTTGAAATTGTTGCACGACATACAGATATGTTGATACCAGGGAAACCTTTCTCCCGGCGAGAAATAATTTCACCTTCTACCCCAAAAAAGGATTTTTGTTTCTTAGCTTTATCAACATAGGAAGACTCCCTCCCATCAGATTTACGTTTTGCATTTCTCAGGTCTTCAGCCTCTCCAACACCATCATCTGGTAAGCATGGTGAAATTGAAAGTTCTCCTGATGAAACTAAAGCAAACAAATGAAAAATGTCCCCACACTGTAAATCTTCGGCAAGACAGGTCCCTACATCGTTTATCTCTTTATCTCTTTCCTGCAGCCACGCAGAAAATTTGACAGCTCTACTTCCAGTGTTAAATGGAAATGTTGACTTAGAAACACTTTGCAAGAACTGTTGCGATAGTTCAAAAGGTTGGCTCCCGTTGCCTCCAATCTGTCAATGCAGATATACTTAGAACATAGAAAGCAATTTATACTTAAGTTGAACTCCTATTGAATAAAATATTGAAAAACAATATGAAAGCCGCATATAGTCAATAAAAACGTCACAAAGATATTGAATAACAACATATAACAGCAGGAGAGGGGAGAAGGGGGAGGAGGAGGAGATGAAACCACCATGCTAAAAATCTGAGGGTAAATATGAGTAAAATAATATTTAATGGCAACAATGCCACAAAGAACTACACAGTTAACAGACTAGAAGGCTCTTCATAAAATTACCTGGTGTGCTTATTGTACATCAATGAAGTCTTCTAGTTCAAATGAAAATTTTTGTAAGTAGTTAGTGACTACTAACTACTAATTTATTTAATAAATAAGTTTATGTTTAACTGATTTTTTGTATCCCTATAAACAACACTTAATCCCAAATTCACAATGCACAATTTCAGCTAAGTTGATATGAAAAAACTACAGCTTGTTAAGAAATCCTTCTTTATTCTCCATACAAGTTGCCACACATGGCTTTTGAGCAAAAGACTAATACGAGAGGAAATTTTGAAGCAGAGTATTTGTAGGTTCTGCTCAACATCTCTCTTCTAATTTAGATAGGATGTGGACTCCTGATTCTTCCAGAGTGTATTCCTGCAAATCCTTCTTTGATTTTCTTATCCAGTCTGCATACGGAGATAAATCTTTCTCATTAAAACATATCGAAGTTTTTATTAGAACAGCAGTACTAAACATAAGTAATACTGGCTTTTTTGCAGTTTCTGATGCCTCGCAGAACACTGTCTTCTGATATGTGCACTATGTGTAGCTCTAATTTATATATGCAAATTTACGTTTACACAACCCAGAAGCCATAAACAGATTTGTAGTAGGTTATTTGGAGTGTGGCAAATCTTACGTTTGTACTCAGTTTGATGCTTGTATTATTGGTCCATTTTTTAGGTTTTGGTAAGACTAAGGAGGTAAAAGTTAGAGAGCACATTATACTACAAGTGTCAAACTTTCGGTATCTTGGACCCATATTACAAAGTGATGGAGAGATTGATAGTGATGTCACATACAAGATACAAGTTAGATAGTTGAAATGGAATAATGTCTCGAGAGTCGTTTGTGATTGCAAAGTACCTATTAAGCTTAAAGGGATGTTTTACTAAATTGTTATAAGATCACTGATACTTTATGGTAGTGAATGTTAGGCATCGAAAGGCCAATGAGAACAAAAATTAAGAGTAACAGAGATGAGAATGTTGAGATGGATAAGTAGACATAAAAGAAAAGGTACAAGTTGGGTGCTTAAAATGAAAAAATGCCTCAAGGGTCATTTGTGATTGCAAAGTACCAATCAAGCTTAAAGGAGAAGTTTTACCGAACTTCAATTATGCTCTACGATAGTGAGTGTTAGGCATAAAAAGCCAGCAGGAGCAAAAAATAGGAGTATTAAAGATGAAAATATTGAGATAGATGAGTGGATATATAAGAAAATATTAGATTCAAAATAATCGTATTTAAGAAAAAGTTGATGTTGCGTTTATTGAGGAGAAAATGACAAAAAATCAGTTAAGGTGATTTATGTATGTGCAAAGAAGACTACTAAAGACTTTAGTGACAAAAATCAATCAAATGGTATTTAGCACAAGAAAAAGATGTAGAGAAAGACCAAAGGGGACACTTAAGAGAGATTATTAAATGGGATCTTATGCTAAATGTTATTCCTGAAAATTAGATTTTTAAAAGAACGTAATGACATCGATTGATCTATATAACCGACCCATTCTAGTAATATAAAGCTCTGTTTGTTGTTAGTAAGATTATGGAGAAAAAAGCCTAGTGTTGATGAGCTATGTATCCAGTCATTAGTTCATTCAATTGGTGCAGAAGTTGAGATAAAACTGTGCTCATGACTCCATTCTAGTATTCAACTTGAGGGTTTCTTGATGAAATCTCCTTGATAGATACACTATGGGATTGGAGAGTTTTGTTGTCTTGATGGCTATCTTGTGCTTTGCTGCAGATTTCGTTATTTGTTCCTTATTTTTGGTTAGCTTTGTTCTTCTTTCTTTCGTCAATAGCTTTTCTTCCTTTCTAATGCTCTGCCCCCCCCCCCCCCCCTTCCCAAAAAAAAAAAAGAAAAGAAAGAAAAGACTCAATTCAGTTTATATAATCATCCTTTTCCTGACTATAGCAAACTGCACCTAAGCAAGTCCCTGTCACCATTCAACTATATTCACAAAAGCATCTTATAAGAATGTTGCCATTGTTCAGGTCCTTTCTCCATTTTGATTTGCTTCTTAATTAATATATAACTTACATTAGAGGCATGTCAGAGGTGCATGGGTAGCATATGATAATACCTCTGAAGAAAAGAATAAGAATTGAAAATCAGAATATGTGCGAACCTAGGAAATCTATGAAAGCTCCAAGCTTATATAAAAACAGGTGAAGCCAAACCTCAGCCAAACGAAGATCTTAACTTGTCAACCCATGGAACAACAATAGATGCAGTCCAGACACTGTCACTGTCTAGAACAGAAAACATGATACAACCTTTGAAGCATAAGCATCTCTACCAAGCCCTCTACCTTCGGCCAAGAAGAAAGCTACTCTCTAAATGATTTCAGCTGCCTCTAATACGCCTAAATAAGCATAAAATCAAGATGGCATAACACCATGGAATTTTGAAAATTATATCTTCAAGTCATTATTATTTCCACATCCCCTATCGACATAAAACATGAAACTCAACATTATTCGCTGGGTCATTACTTTCTCCAACTTCCAGTTTTTCTGTATCCCATTTTCAATTTGTGATTCACCTTCAAATGTAAAACCCTATCGCATACCTCTCCTTCTACTCCAATCATGTTGCTATAATCATTGTCTTCAAATGCACGTGAGACATAAGCTACAGCTCACATTCTAGACAATAATGCTTACATCATCTTAGAGCAGTCTTACAAACTTCCTTCAACTTTGACGCATTTGTGCTAGGGCATGCTCTAGCTACAATTACAAAAACAGGAGCTGGATTCCATCATAAAAGTTAAAAACACAATCCACTACTCAATGCATTTTAATTGGTATGATGGATAATGTCAATTCACATGATGAAATTTATAAATTTGAATACAGAAAGTAATAATATAGTGCTAACTCAAGCAAACAAGTGATCAATATATTATGCAATAGAAAACTATCTGAGACTAAAATCATTTACCATGATTTTCTTTTCCCTCAGGTAGTTAAATGCTGAATATAGATCATGCTCTGAGTAACGCCGAAGAATGTCTGCCAATAGGTTTGGTGCCTGTGGGCCTGCTGAGATGCTTAAGAAAACAAGCTTAAATAGCTCCACAGCATTTGAAACGGCCAATGATTCATATACTTGTTGGTTAACATTAGCACTATTAAATAGAAACCTAGTAAACTTTTTATCAAGGCGATGACGTGATTTTTGGGTAGAAGATGGACGGCGCTTCCTGTGATGGTTCTGAGCAATCTCATCTGGATTAGCTGTTACAATTACTTCATTTTCTTGAGAATCCTGCCACAACAATGATTTCAGTAGTGAGAGATAGCTTCCGGAATAAGAGAAGATTGTTGAAAAATACTCAGTGAGGTAAGGAGAGAGGATGGGGAGGAAACACCTATCAAGTTTACTCAAACAATAAAACATATTGGACATAAGTTAAACCACATTGGTTCTCAGTTATAAAGAATTTCCCCCAATAAACTTGCAGGCAATGGCTTGACATATTATATTATTGTTAAAAGTGTTGGAGAATTACATGTCCAGAAGGCTTATACATCCTTTTGTACCAAAGAGCCTCATCAAGGGCTTTCTTGATACTTTTGTTCTCAAAATCATCCCAAGCTTCTTCGTTTTGACTTATCGCTTGAGATTCAACATCCTTGTTTGATGAAGTGTTCCTGATTTTTTCCAGGTGCTTTTCGTAACGCTCACTGAGCATGGTACACAGCCCCATCACGGCTTTCCAGAATCTTTTGTTCTTTTTCAGCCAATTTATCCTTTTTGCAGAGGCAGCCGGAGGTGCAGGAAGATCAGAAAGTGAGGCCCATTCCAAACGATGATATTTTGCCCCACGGATAGCACGGTGCCTGACATATTGGATCACCAATTGCCTGAAAATAAGAATTCAATCATAAGAAACTCAGACAAGGTATTATCATATTTGTAGCTGTCAAGGAATCAATTATCCTCAAAGTTTAAGGAGTCAGGTGAAGGTTTAGGAATGGTTCCTCACACATAAGCCCTTTGGACTTAAAGGTGGACAATACACAGGCCCAATATAACATGTGCTGAAATTTAATTTAATTAAAAAGAATAGGAGTAGTAAGGATTGAACTCCTGACCACTTGATCAAAGAAATTTAGATACCATGTCAAGGAATCAGTCCTCCATAAAGCTTAAGCTGTTAATGGGAGGCCAATAGTTTATATCTATAACAGCAGCCATGCAGGAGGAGAATAAAAGAATCCTTGCTCTTCATTTATTGTCAATGATAGGGAGAAGGCGCTAGAAAGGCCTAAGAAATAGACAATACAACAATGGAACTACAAAAATTATGGCCTATTGCATGATCAAATGGAGTTGAAGAGAAAAAGAAACTCTTCTAGTTATAATAACAGATTCTATACAGTCATGATTTTTAATTACTGCCCAATAAATTATAAACGCACGCAACATTCAGTTGTGTCAATTGGTTAAAGGTATGAATTGGTTCATCTTCAAAGGGCCTATAAATCCAAATCCTCCTTCTATAATAAACTATAATGTTTCTTTGGCTTACTATTTGACAGCCTACCAAACCTTAGCTTACCTATCAGTTTCTTCTGACCATGTGAATCTCCTTTGACGTGTTGGCTTCATTTTGGATAAGACACACTGCCTGATAAGGGGATAACAGTGTTCATATTTATTTGCTCCTGGGTCCTTAATTTCATGATCATCCTTCCGAAATTCTAGTGAATGAGTGGCATGCTGTTCTGAATGAATGACTGAATCATCTTGTTTTTCCGTGTCCATTCCCACAATATCAGT
The DNA here is from genome assembly GCA_037013595.1 of Dicorynia guianensis. NCBI lineage: Eukaryota > Viridiplantae > Streptophyta > Magnoliopsida > Fabales > Fabaceae > Dicorynia > Dicorynia guianensis. The sequence goes on from JASUAB010000014.1 coordinate 33,036,450, forward strand.
TGCTTCATCAATTCTTGCACGCTTTGCTGGCCTTGATTCTGGAATCATTTTTTTCTTGCAACGAGATGAGCCCCTTGTATGTCCAAGTGAATGATTCTCATTCATGTCATCTTCAAATTGATTGAGGCAACGCCGGCGCTTACTAGAATACACACTGAGTACCTGCAAATGGCATTCAAATATAAAAATAAATACTTAAGACATAAAAATAGCAATAGTCACCCATCTTGAAACATTGGCAAGGATATTAGTTCAGTGAGACAAAACGTACAACTACTTTGTTAAAGACAAAACCTATTCCTAGACCTTCATCTAATAGCCTATGCTTTGCCTCCACCTAATAGTTTAAGTTTTGAGCAAAATGCACCAAACCCCCCTGCGCTTTAGGCCATATGCAAAAAATCCCTATGTGGTATCAATTAAGACAAAATCACACCCTACACTTAAAAAATTGTACAACTTGCCCTCACATACCTTAAATTACTCTCATTTACCCTAAATTACCCTCAAATTATTCTCAAATTCCCCTTAATTTAGGGTAAGTGGTGGTAATTTACACATTTTTTGAAATGTAGGGGGTAATTTGTCTCAATTGATACAACAGTGAATTTTTTACATATGACCTAAAGTGCAAGGGGGATTTGATGCATTTTGCCCTTCAGTTTTGAAATAGTTAGTTCCTTGACTTAATATCAAAGTTTCTATGAACAAGCAGTTAGCAATGTGATCCTTGCCATGCCATTCTTCAAAATCAAATAGAACTTCAGCAAAAAGTTTGGCACGCTGTGCTTTGTCCAAACTTCAAACCCAAAGGGGTCCATGTGAAGGGCATGTTAAAGATAAAACCTATTCCTAAACCTTCACCTAGCAACTTAAGCTTTTGGAAAAATTGGTTACTTTGCAAACTTTTATTTTGGATAAAAGAAAAATTTTGTTAGGAGGAAAGGAGAACCACAGAGAGAGAGAGAAATAAGGTATTCTTCTCAATGTCCTCAGAACTTCATAGAAATTTTACTGGGAAAAAAAAAAAAAAAGAGATAATCTGTACAAAGTGTCTATTCAGTAGCCCCATAAAATTCCATGCCATGTCAAAGATGTAAGTACTGATTAAATTTTCCACATGGGATAACCAACAAAATCATGAAAGAAACCAACCTGCTCCAAGGTCAGATTTAGATCCTTTGCAATCTTCTCACATTCCTTGTATGAAATTCTTTCACTTATATCATCCTTCACTAAGCGCTTAAAAAGCTCAGCACGTTGTTCAGCTGTCATTAGGCGCGTAGAGGCCCAAGAACGGAAGTGGAAGACCTAGGATTGGAAGTAGAATATACACTATCTTTAGACTGTAACATCTAATGTTTCATCAAAGCAATTTATTGGATAAAAACATGCATACAGAAAAGGAAATTGATGAAAACACGTGATAAAGAATCTCATAAAACCACCATCTGAACAGGTAAGCATATCAAGATATAAGGATTGAAATTGAAAGAAGGCATCAAAATTGAAAGTTTTGAAATTGTCCATAGGAGATAAAAATGTAGATTACCTCATGAACAACAGATCCAGGAAATGCATATGAAGCAGCTTTCTTATCTGCAGCAGCATAGCAATACTCCAATGTTTGCCAATATTCATCAACTGCATCTCTATTAGACAAAATAAAATCATGCCTCATTCTTGGTCGAAGATCAAGTGACATAAAATTTAAAGAAGCTGCATCACTTGAAAGTGGTTCTTCAATGTAAGGCCTAAGCTCCATCATGTGACTAAGAGAGGCCTCTGAGATCTCAACTCCTTCTCTAGATTGCATATCAGTCACCATCCGAATCAACTACAAAAATAACCTTACTATCAGGTGTGCTTCATCAAGCTTAAAATGTATCATAAGAGTACTCTTGCCCTCATTTAACCTTCCGTCTTTTTGTCTTCCCCAATCTTCTTACAGTTTTCTCTTTTTGTGTTTGAGAGGACTTCTTGTTCTCTGTTTCATTACTTTTTTCTTTCCTCCCTCAGAAACTTCTTTTCACAAAAACAATAGTAGGAATTAAAGAGGATTGCCTTCACCCAGAAATAAGATTTAATAGTTTAACCAGAAGAAAGAAACCTGATCACAACTTCAGTTCCTCTAAAGTCAGCCTAAAGGTCCTAAACTAAATTCAACAATTTAACTGAAAATGTAACATATAAGATGTTTTAGGCAGGAAAAAACTAGTCAAATTACTATGGAACACATGAAGTAGATGTAAGTTTCTGCCTTCAGGATGCCTTGAGTAGAAGTATGGAATAAGTTTCAGGTACATTGATATATTACGATACCTTAGCAGCTTGTCATGTATAAAGTGATAATTTTCTCTTTTCTTGAATATTAGTTTGTCATTTTGAATAACGGCAAACCCAATGAAATTGGTGCTATTAGTTTTCACTTTTTTGTGGAGAAGTAATTTGAAACTGATCAAGATGATCAACCCACATAGGCAAACTTCAGATTGCCAGAATTCAATTAAAAAAAAGGGGGGCCAAACAAAGATACCAAAATAATATATGCCAAACAAAGATACCAAAATAATATATATATATATATATATAATGGCTTTTTCTTTTTTTTTTTTGCAACGGAGCCTGAAGAAAATATAAAAATACAGACAAAAAAATGAATAGATGTTAAGAAAACTGCTTCATCCAAGAAAGATGACTTTAATGTGGTTACAGAATTTAATTCTAAGGAAAATCCTGTTGCACTAAGTGATTGACTACACCACTGAGCAAATATTTATACCGCTCTCTGTTCTTAATAAGACTGGACTATCTGCAGCAGATTTTTAAAACGCTCCAGTTAAAAGGAAAAATTACAATTCAACTCAACACCAATACCTTTAACCGTCGTAAAATGTCAATAACCAATGAGAGTCGTCCAGTTGCTTGAATATCCATGAGGCATTTGTACTCCTCTTGTGGAAGATCAGAGAGACATAAACCCATCTTACATTTATCAATCAATTCTTCATATTTTTGAGTGGATCCAACAACTTGTAAAAATAGCTCAATTGGCATTGCCTTAATTGCTGCTTCCAAAGAAAACAATTTGCTGCTGCTATGAGGATTATTCAGCCCATAGACACATCTTTCAGATAATGAAGCATCATTATGACTTAATGAACTATGCAAATAATCCCATAAAAAACTATGAAGCAACTTTGCACGAATCATTTTTGCCAATATGAACCCATTAGCACGCATGGCTTCTGTTTTAACAGCCCGTCCATCTTGGATTATCTGGCTTTGACTTTTTTGAATATCCTCTATTACAGGTATTGATTCATCATCCTTCTGATGAGATGTTCCATCACTGCGACAATGTGTAAATGACCTTATTTTATCCTGAACTTCATCATGTATTTCAGATAATGAACTTATGGATGGATGCACAACAATCGCATATAGTTTATGTTTATTATATTGAGTAGAAACAGGAGCGAATGCTGTCATTACTTTGCAAAGTCTTTGTTCCTGAAGTTTGTTCAATATTCGGTCCACAGTTTTTCGGTCTAATTTTGTAGGCTTGTCTTTCTCAAAGCTATTAAGCCACCTAGTTATCTCGGCTCTCAAAATGAACTTCTCATCCTGTAAGAAAGAAAATGGAAACAACAATTGTACATAAAATTGAGCACAAAGAATATAAGACAATAAACCACTTTCTCTTAATAGCATGTAGGAAGGAAATAAATGACAAGCACCTCTAGTCTTTCAAGTATCCTTTTGGCCCTTCTAGCACTATCAATGGTGAAAGAGAAATTTAGATATTTCTGATGAGATCTGGTCGAAGGCAAAGCTACTGATGGTGCAACATCTTCCTCAGCTGCTGCGCTGACTAAATCATGTTTGCTGTTAGAAACTGTACCTTTTGGGTCAAGGACTAACTCTTGCAAGTTCATTGGAAATTCTTCATAGTTAGATCCAATATTTCCTGGAGAGTTACAAGAGAGGTCTGCTTCAGTTGTATCTTCTAATTTTCCTGGATCAGCATGAACTCCCTCAGAGTACAAGTGCAATTTTCCATGGTCAGGCACATGTCGATCTACAGCCTTATTGTCATCAGGTTTGTGAATAAATGCAATATCTGGTTCAGGGTTGAAATTTTTAGATGTCCAAACTCGAATGGTCTTGGATTTCTGGCATTGTTCTTCACGCACTTTCATTCCAAATCTATAGCACATGTGTATTAGTCGAGGGTGATTCTTTTTTAGATCAATTCCAAGCCTCTCACAGATCTGTTAAAAGAGAAATATCCAAAGTACTTAAAAGTGGAAAGGCAATTCGAAGAGAACTAACTCTAAACTAAGAAGACTCTAATTAAAGAGAGTAAAAACTAAAAAAGAATAGTGTCCACTGTAATTGATAAACTAAATTGTTCAATACCTCATACAAGTGAGAATTACCAGTTAGTCTGGGAAAAACTTTGTAGACTTTGAAAAGCCCAGGGGTAATAAATGAAATGAGGGAAGAGAAGGTTAATATTCTGTGGGGGACCAACGGGCCACATCAGCAAAGCAGTGGGAAAAAAGGCAGCAAGGTGGTTATTCCAGAAGGAACATACATTGACGTGGAACAAGTGAAGGAGTTGGTTTGGAATTGTAAGCAGCACGATGTCCAGTTTGCATTTATGGAGACCATTGAAGCAACAACTTCAAGTCAGGCACTTGAATCTCTTCAGGATGAATTGAAGGACAAAGATTTGAGGTGCTATCACACTTAATATATGCTGGATCCGATGTTATCTTGTGCCAATCATTATATGATTTTGCTGATTTAGTGCCACTCAAGGCCCTAAGGTACAGCAGGACCTTAGGTAATTTCTTTTTTTATTTTTTGGGGGCACTTATGGATGTTCACTTTCAGTTGAGCTCCTCAAAGTATGTCAGGCAAGATGACTTCACTATTAATCCTGAGGGAATAAGGAGACACATGATTTTACAGAACCAGTTTCCTCTAGGGACAATGTTTTACTCTTGGAATTATTGGAAGCACAAGACTATTAATGTTTTGGAGCACCTTCCTTATCTTAAGACCCAAGAAGTTAATCAGTATGGAAGCTATGGCAGGGGTGTTTTGGATTATTTGGGGTGTTGGAAGCAGATTGGTTATCTGAATGACATTTATTTTTTTGCTTATCCCTTTTGCTGAATAGGTGATGAATGTGAATTGCGCACCATTGTGCTTGGGAGTCATTGCAACATTGCACACTACAATTTGAAGTTGAACTGTTGCACGCATTATATTAAATATATTTTTCTATGTTTAATATAACACCAACTAATAACAATATATAAAAAAATTGCCTTAAAAAGATGACAACTTAATTTGAAAATTGCCATCAATATTCAAATTGCTAATAAAATTAGTACATACACCAAAGGGCTGAGAATGCCCAGGGGGATGGAGATTTGGGACTAAAAGTACCCTTTTAATGTTGACATCCAAATTGCACAAATAGCATACCATTTTACAACAGAAGTTGCGCACACAATTGTTTTGCAACATGGACTACGTAATGGAATCCCCATCATATTGCGCAAAGCAACATTGCAACCGCAATTTTGCATTGAGTATTGCAATTGCACGCAATTGATAACTATGCATGAGAGGGTAGTGAATGTTGATATTCTCCTTTTAGTTTCTACTGATCAGAAATTTGGCTGTCTCAAGTTGCTTTCTGTTGGCACAAACGTCATGCACAACCATGTGACACTCTACAAGTTCTCAGTTAAATAAAGCTAATTTTATATTCTGTCCAAGCAGGTCCCTAATGCTTAGCCATGGTTTGGGACAACTGCAACAACACAATGACAATTGTATCCGTGATCAGTATGCATGTAGAGTGCAATGCTAGCGACTTTGGGTTGCATTTGGTTACAGGCTTTTGTAGTGACAATGCAGACCAATTCTTCTACAATATTGCAACTTGTTAATATATGGCGTTATTTGACTGTTTTTCATGTCATCAACAAAAAAGATGTGGTTTCGGGTGGAGATTACTCTCAACAACTTCACAAAGGTCTGTAAACAAGAAAAAATATTTTGACAGCGATGCATCTCCAGGTGATTTGCTAGTTGATAGCTCTCCTATGAAGTCTAGGAAGAATGACAATATCAAGGAGGATACTTGGGGAGATATTGTCATCATCCCAGAACAATTCTCTAACTTCAGCCTTGAGGGCTGTTTCTGTTGGGGGGGGGGGGGGGGGTGAAGTATTGATAGGCCCAGGGGTAACAAACAAAATATGAGCCAAGGGAAGGTTTATATGGGGACCAAGGGGCCACATCAGCAATGCAGTGGGAAAAAAGGCAGCAAGGCGGTTATTTTAGAAGGAACTAAGAAAGTGCTAGTTGATGAGGAGGGGGTATTTTAGGTGTGAGTGCTGGGAGAAGAGGGCATTCGGATATTCATCTTTCTTTGGCTAGAGCAATTGCTCTGGGCACAAGAGTTCTCTCTTCTTGCATGGGAATGTGTCCTTGGGGCCAAGGCTATCTTGTGCTCAGTTTCTTTCTATTTTCTGGTTTGATTTTTGTAAGACTGAAGCATACTCCATTGGATACTAGCTTTCAGACCTTTGTTTTGAGTGGATTAATAGACTTTTCAATTTTCTTCTTACTCGGTCCTAACAGACTTGAATGTACTTTGAATCCCCATTATTTGGCAACATTTTTAACACTCCCCACTTTCTTATTATGATAGTTATCTTTTTTTGTTTCAGTTCAATACGATCCTACCATCAAATAAAGACATTACATGCTTTTTTGGCTTCCAACCACATAACTTTGACAGATGACCATGCCATGTAATCAGTTAGCATATATATTTGACAGCAAAGACCACACCGCATCAAATTGAAAGATTCAAATACATCATTGACAAAATTAAAAGCACAGTGACAAAATGAAAAAGGCATCAAATTATAGAGACAAAACACGTACTTAAGCCAAGAAAGAGTGCTTTTGTTATGGAAAAGGAAATATGATAGAAAAGAGAAACAAAATAAAACTTAAATTCACCCAAGCCTTTTAGACAAAATAACCAAGAACTAGTAAAACATATAGTATCCTAATAGGATTTTAATTCCACCATACATTATTTCCTTAAACTTGCCTAATATAACCCAATTGCTACATTAACTTGCATAAAGATAATTATAAATTAATTACAATATAATTACAATTATCTCCATATTGATATTCAAATTCAATATTTAAGTTGTATTCTGGTGGACATTTAATATTATTTAATATATGCTGTATTCTTATGGAAATTTAATATTTATGAACTTTATATTTTTGGCATATACCAGAATTAATAGTTAAAATAAATCAAATAAATGGGTATGCATACATACACATACTGTTTTCATTACTAGAGTACAGGTATGGGCATAAAAAAGAAGAATGTACTCCTAGGAACAAGTTTCTCACTAAGTTGCCACACACCACAAATAAGGACCGGTCTTTATATGTTGTATAATACAACAAATAGAAACTGGCCCTTCTTTGTGTGTGGCAACTTAGTGGAGAAAATGTTCGTCAGAATAGTGGAGCCACATAAAAAATGTACCCAGATGGGTCTAAGGAATCTTTCTTATTTGGGCATATGCCAACAGTTAGTCAAAACACCCATATAAATGTTAAAATGAATGATTGAGTAAGATCTTGCTAACATGTGCCCTGTTAAGTGTTAAGGAGACATAAACACACTTACATTCAGTAAAGATATCGTAAAGTTTGAAGGTTAATTGAATGCTGTTATAAAAAGTCAATACACGTCAATCCAAAAGGCAGCATTGGACAATTTAAATTATTTATGTTATTCAAAATTAAATTTAACTTACAAAACCAATACAAAAATCAATGCATTCATTACAGATACAAAATGTTAATTGTTCCCTAACCTGGGCCCTAAACACACATGTTAACAAAAGCCAAAAAATAATTTTAAAACATCAATTTTACATCTAACTATAATATGTATGAATATATGGTATTTGGGTTTTAAGAGCATCTATTGGTGTGGCTTTTCTTATTCAAGTAATAGTACAGTATAAGTGAGACAGCCTCCAACCCATACTTTACCCTTTTACTCCCGTAGACAGTAGATGACCTAGAGTGGGTAGAAACTCAGGAAAGACACAATAAAAAAATTAAAAAAAGCAAATACAACACCCTTGGAATAGTATGCATAAGCAAAACAACAAGTTGTCCCTTGCTATATACAACACCCTTTTATAAGAAAATTAAAACCTGACTAACAAGTAAACACTAGAACTTCTCCAACCCATAAAGTATCTAACGCAACATGAGGTGAAATAATATTGTAAATAAAATTAATTTATGACAACTAAAATTTGGAAATTAGGGTCTGCATGATTTAGACTTTAATTATGAGAAATTTGGGAATTTAGCGTTTAGGTGTTTGCATCCTGGGATATCTCATTCCTAGCTGGATTAATTATCCTAGTTTAGGATATCTTTTAGTCTCAAATCATGATTGCTTTTCCTAGTAGCTTTAGGGTTGAGTCACTTATATTAGGCACACTTTCTGTCTTGAGTCAGTCACCCTTACCTTTGAATTTTGAAAATTGATAATATTTGAGTTCTTCAAGGTTTTTGCCTCCTTTCTATATCAGTATCTTAACAGGACTCTATTTCTACCATAATTTCCTTACAATGACCTAAATAACCCAATAAAATCATAAAAAATACTACAAAAAAATCTGATAAAAGAAGAATTTTTTGGAAGAGAAGAGTAGAACACTGGTTGATCAGCAAGCCTCCCAACTAACAAAACAAGAAAAGAAGAGAATTAAAAAACAAAAGGCCAAAAAGATAACCAATCCCTTTGCAAATCTGACATGTATTCTTCCTTGAAAAAACCATGAAGTCGGGACTACAACATTAAATCTGGACAAAGGTTTCTCAAACTTATCCTCAAATGAGCAACAACGCTCAGACATATGAATGAACATTGGAAAGTAAGTCATGAAATCAAGCAAGATGAAGATGATATGACTGTAATTCTGTACCTTGCTAAAGTGAACAGTTTGTGACACAACTTGGACTTCTATTTTTACTTCCACATAGATTGTCCAAAAAAAAAAAGAAAAAGAGCACTAGTTACCACTTAGAGACACATTCCCAACTTCATAAGAGGCTACTGCAAAAGCACACACTTCACCTCTTAAGCTACGCTACCAAAACTTGTTTCTCAATATTGATTCCATTTCCAGATTAACCAGCGACCACAATTTGCATGGCTAGTGCAAAGACCAAAACCAATCTAAAAGTTTACAGCAACAAGAAATCACAAAACATTTTCTCTACTCGCAGAAAGAGAGAGGATGAAACCTCCACCTTCTCAAACCCTGCTAACAAGCCCATCACAAAACTTGATATGAACCCAACTCCACCTCAAAAGCTAGCTTGTAAGGGGAGGTTTGCGAACCCATATATATAACACCCAAGACCTCCCTACCTAACCAATGTGGGACTTCATTGCTAGCTTTTGAGGTGGAGTTAGGTGGGTTCATATCAAAACTCCTCCTGAACCTCTACGGAGTATATGATTCAACATGTACAACTAAAGCGAAACCAAAGGGACACAAAGTAACCACTGCCAAACTTCCTGATGACCTCAAACAAAGACTTAGGCTCGCCATTAACCATACCAAGAGCACTACCAACAGTCTAATCAACAGTACAATCTCATGTGTTGTTCCCTAAGATTGTACTAAAAATTAAGATCATGGCCTTTGTCATGATACTATAAACACTAATCACCAAACAAGAGACCTTAAGTATTTCACTTTCATAGACTGGTCCAATTTAAACACCAAATTGATGAAAGTTCCACTCTCCCTAAATTGCCTTCCATAATTCTATACCATGATGTGAGCAGACCAGCTAAGTCTGTGCATCCTATCCAGCTATGCTTCACCCTCGCCACCCAACTCCATAAGTTATCTTTCTTCACAGCAATCCTCAATACCCATTTTTTCCATCAAAGCTGTATAAAAAAATCACATATAATAAATTCCTAACTCTAGACTTCCTTCAGCTTTCACTGAGGGTCACATTGCATAATATTTCCCATTGAATCTTCTCTAATCTGCATAAGTTAGGACATAAAGCTTACACAATAGATTAATCAGCAAGCTTGAAGAAATGTGTTAAGAAACCAGTCATCCCAAAAGTTTAAACAGTTTGGTGGAGGCTCAAGAATGGTTCTATTTCATATCTCTCTAACCCACCCCTTCACATGAAAGCCTCTTTGGGCTTTAAGTGTAGACAATTTTTAATTATGGGATCAATAAAGATTAAACTCTTGACCACTTGGCCACGAATGCTTTAATAACAACGTGAGAAAAGGATGGAGAGAAAACTTAAGAGGTTAGCCTATCACTAGTATTATTTATACTCGAGCTGTACAAAACCACTAGGTCTAATTACAAGATTAATGGCCAAACTATAAGACTAATTACAAGGCACTAATTGCTGTACTAATTACAAAATAATTACATGTCTAATTCTAACAAAATGCATTTAGAAATCCAAACCTTCCTTTGATCTTTCCTGTAATTCCTTAACGTCTTAAACAACTAAACTTGAGAAATTCATCATCTGTATTGTTTAATTCTTTCTCTTTTATTTGTTTGGAGTAAGGTGCTCACATAACATACATGCAGATTTTGTGCAAGCATGATGGAGGCTTGGCACCTTTTCATATATAAGACCAAAGAAGAGTAATTAAAAAGAAAAAAATGCACACCTCCTTTAAAGTTATACCATCTGACCCCGCAGAATCAATCATGTCAAATATTTGATGCTCAACTGGAAGCTCTACATACTGATCAATGACTTGACATTTCCTCCCAGATTTCAAGTTTTGATCTTCATTTTCTGAACCAGTAGTTATCGGGTCCACAAGCTGCAGGCAAGCCTCAATCTGCACAGAAGTAAAACTGACATACAGTTATACAACTTATACTATTACCGAAACAGAGTATACCAACTTATATTAATATGCTAAAACTTGAGTTTTGGGGTTTGATCTCTTCCCACTATACTCATTTCATCCTAAAAATTACTAATTTGTGGTTAGTGGGTGGTTACTAAAATTTGAAACCTTTTTACTCTTTTTCAAAATAAAAACAAAAATAAAATAAAAAAGTGAATTGACATACATGTTATTGTGTGTCCAGACACAGGCTCAATTCACATGCAAAGGAGCATTTGACACAGCAAACATGAAATTTACTACAAAGCACAACCAGAAGAAATGAAAGGGTGCTTGATAGTAAATAAATCCAATAATTCATCACGTGACTATCAGTGAAGTGGCCTTTATTGCCATGCTATGTGGAAGGACACCTAAAATACAGAACAAGTAAATGACAACAATTTCTGCTTTTTGAGCCATCGAGGAATGCCAAGGTCAGCATGGATGATTAGGGATAGGTTTATTTTGGAATGATATGAGGCACAGAAAGCCAAAAAAGTACAGTTTGGAAGACATTGGATGGGTTCTCATATGAAGACAATGGACACAGTAAATAGTTGCTGCAAAAAATAGATTTTGGCTTGATGGGTTCCAGGCAGATTCAGACAAGAGACAACAAGAGTTTTGAAAGAAAACACCATTTTTTTTTTCACTGAAGAAAAATTATTATAGCAGAAGTAGAGTGAAGTACGATACCAAAAGATATGATCTCCTTGTCAAAGGCATTACACAAAAGCCAGAACAAACAAGAAAGACACATCACAAAGCAAAGCTAGCTAAACTTTCTGCATTTCTACCCTCTCCAAAGTAAACATTGGCTGAGTATGATACAACAACCAAAAAAAGTTTATTTCATGAAATAGAACATTGCATAATTACTAGCTATGAAAATGATGGCATTCATCTCCAACCATATGCAACACCAAATAACTGCATAGGTAGCACACTGCCAGATTCCCTCTTTACACTTCCATGAAAGCTCCAAAATGACAAATGAGAAAACATTCAAAGTTCAAAAGATCGATCCCAACATTCACAAAAAAATCAGTTGTGGTCAATCAAAGAGCAGAAATTTTAAACACAAGCAATAGAGAAACTCGTTAGAAAAAATTGAATCAACTAACCTTGCCATTCACTTTAGCATCAAACTGTTCCACAATATGATCTGCTTTCAACCTACGAAAAATCTGATGATGCAAATAACAATAAATAAAAATAGTGATGAATTTAATAAAAAAATAAGAAAAATCAATAAGGCAATCCGCAACTACAGACTATACAATTGGAATTTAATACTACTCAAAAGCAACAAGAGAACCAAAAGTTGGATAACATGTGTAACTAGAATATACTTCTCTCCATGCCCTTTGTCTTGAACGAGATCCACAATAACCAAGATCCTTCTTAATATCCGACACAAGAAGAACCTTCAAAATAGACATTATCACAGAAGATTATCAACACAATTATACTTGATACAATAGTTGGTGAATTTCAGACAACTAACTTAAAACAACCTTGCCATTTGCTTTTGCAAGTTTGTCACAGATAGCCTTCATCTGAGGTGTATAGTCCTTTATGAGCACATCCATAACTCCACTCGAAGCATCTCTGTCCGCATCTTCAGAGGTCTTTAATTTCTGCTCCTTTTTTGTGATTTCAACCCTCTGATGTGAACCAAGTTGCTTTGCATAGCGATGCAAGTATACTAAATGGGTAGATACACATGGATAATTTTTGGATTCCCCATCAGTGAAAGTCTCTTTCTTTCTTTCAAGAGCAGACTGCTTCACAATTAACCCTTGGCATTCAAGACTTTTTAATACATAATGAAAGTTATTCCCATCAATGCGCAACTGTTTACCAAGCTGACTCTGCGTAATGCCATTAGCTCTGCAGGTTTTTAGCATCTAATTTTCATCAATGCATACAAGAAAATATATCAATGATAAATGAAAAGGCTAAAATCAAAGCAACCAAATCACCATTAAGTTCCAAAGAGTAAAATAAGTCATGAAAACAAAAAAACCAGTCAACAAGATTTCCAGATTAATATTCCAGGATTTTTAAAGCTTTCTTCCATGATCTTCAGGAGTTTCATCAATTAAGACAAGGGACAAACTAAGTACACAGAATGGTTATAAACTTACAATGAAAAAGGGCTTCTTCTATTAAAAACCTTTCACCTAACATCCATGTCACCAACTACAACCTGTTTATAGAACACACTGTGTTCTTGTCAAACCATATAATGTTATACCTATTACTTGAACGAACAGAAAAACAATCAGTCAACAAAAATTCTATCCATAGTCTATAAAATTCACTGCACTGTCCGTAGTAGAAAAAAACTTAACAATTAAATAAGCCATCTATGTGCTCCAGTATGTTTAAAAATGTGACAACAGCTACCAGCAAGACGGATTTTGATAGCAAGTTTAAGGATGCTTCCATTACATGGAAAATGCTTCATGGTCAAACAGACTGTTGGAATATCTTTTTAACGCACTAGAGATTTGGACAGAATGGAAGAATAGTGAGGAGAACATTTAATTAGCTAGGAAATTTTTTTAGGACTAACAATTAAGGGGGGAAGGCTGGTCTTATAATCATGAAAGATAATTGACATTCATGTAGTTTCCCATAGTTAAGCTTTTTTGGTTAAAGACAAAAGAACATGAAAATCATACAAAAAGCATCTAAACAAATACTCAAGTCTCGCTCAAGTTTGTCTAATATATTCTAGACGAAATGTAGACAAAAGCAACTCCATTTGTTAAGTCATAGGGCAGTTACATTCTAGCTTGCTTCACATTGTCCATTAAAAGTTCGGAGATAATTGACAATCATATCGAAAGCTTTATAAAATTTAAGCCACTTCATTGATGAAAAGTGACCTTGACTATCATACAAATAGAAGTTATAATTGTCTAACACTTAAGTCTCACTCCATTCCCGCTGATATATCACGAAGAGATACAGCAGGAGCAACTCCTTCTGTTTAGCGCTAGTCAATTCGTACTTCACACAATTCTCTATGGCTCTCGAAGGACAATTTTGACAGACATTCACCACATGAAAGATAAGCTCCTTTTTTTCTAAAAGACACCATTTCGTAACCACGCAAGAAAAAGTGAAAAACCAATATGAGATGCAATAAGGCATCTATATTATATAAACACAGGAGTACCGGCACCCATACATAGTACAGAGGTCCTTGAATAGAAGGGAATCGAACCTGGAATTTGCGAGCAGCTCAAGGACGCGCATTTGGTTAGTAGAAACAGGTTGTGGTTCATAGAGGCCAAGAAAGTTGTCCCTGAGATCCTTTTGAACAAGAATCTTTAAATTGAGCCTCTCAGCATCTTCAAACGACTGAATTGAAGGGTCATCTGGAGTGTATGATTCCTCCTGAACTTCGAATCGGAGGGTCGGAATGCCGAGGAGGTTGGCCCATATTGCTCTTTTGACGCCAGGGGAGAGGTCGAGATCGGAGGATGAAAGACAAGGTTGAAGTCTGGGCCAAAGCGCTGCCAGAGTGAGTCCATCTTGAAGTTGCGAGCATATTTCTTCGAGTGCGGCGTGGATAACCGGTTCCATGGAAACCCAGATAGCTCTGAGGTTATATTAGTTTATTTCGCAATTCAGAAACCCCTAAAGAGCAGGAACCCTGTTTGTTTCCGAAGAAACTGTGTTCCCCCAGTTTGCTTGCAGCTATGGCACTCTAACTGGAATTTGCGAACGCGAATTCTGATCACTCGGTCGCCGTTTGGTTTCCGCTGTAAGGCACCGTGTCAGAGGTAAATAGCCGACGATAAGCAAATTTCGAGAACCATAATAGAAGGAAGCCTTTCTGGTGCAGTGATGGAGCGAGACGAAGAAGAGCCCTGAAAATGCTTTCGACTTGTAGGACTTCGTGAAAAGACACCACGACGGTTTTCTTTTGCTCTTGGGATCAGAGATTTATATGTCGAATGTGGTTATAACGTTGGAATTTGCAGGGGAAAACCTAATAACTCTATTTACAAACATCTATCAGAATTAAGCAAGACAGAGGGAAGCAGAGATCCAATTCTCCAGGCCATTCAACGGCTTCTTAGGGAAGATTGGAGCATCCAGAGGAAACACATACAGGGAGGAAAACGGTTGCGCCGACTTCCTTGCTAGCTTCGATGTGACGGCTGAACCAGGGACTCACGTGCTCACCAGAATTCCCAGACAACTCTGAGTGCTCAGTGATGGCTGATGTCCCGCGAGTTCTCGTAGAAGGGTGCTAGGTAACTGTCTTTTTCTTTTTTCTTCTATTTTTTGGGGGTGGGAATTTTTGGCGCAGGCTTACTTTGCTCGAAAAAAATGTCTACATGTTAGATTTATACAATCCACAATTCCAAGTAAATTTAAGGAAAGCCAACTTTTTGTCATTTAACTCTTTTGTTGTTACTTTTATTTTCTAAATTCTAATCCATCCACAACGTTTTTAGCACACTCTTTATTATCAGTTCAACGATTGAAAAAATTCTAAATAACATCTTAAATGATAAACAACTACATTTATTTATGTGATACTCGCATATATAAACTTTTTGTGCCTAAACTTAGAGTTAGGTTTTAATTTTGTTCTCTAACTATTTTGTTATTAATTTTTGTCTTTTAAATTTTTAGACAATACCAATGTTTACCTCAGGACATTCACCATCTACAAACGTAAGAATAAAGTGCTACTAGCGTCCAAAGTAACAAACACCACCATTACAAACATGGCACATGCAAGATTATAAAAAAAAAAAGGCATAGATGCTCTGTTTGATGAATTTAGAGGCATTCCTCCACAAAATAACCATTAGGGCAAATGACTTTGTCTCTATCATTCTTCTCTAAAAACAAGATAATGTGTTGCTTTGGTTAAAATTAGTAACTCATTAACATTTAGACAAAACACAAATTACAAATATCACAAACTAATAGGAAACGTAAAGAATAATTCCTATTACTATTATAGTTAGTTACAACTTTTATATAATTTCTTTACATTCTCTAAAATCTCATTTCCTCTAAATTCATCATGAAATTAGAGCCACCGTGTCAAACAACTTGAATACATCAACTATGGCTTTGTCAACTTTAACCTTAGGGCCCATCTCTTTCTCCACACCATTTTGATAAAACTAAACACAAGCAATTATTTAATGTGGAAACAATAAATCCCAATTGCCATTAAGGGCCGCAAGATTTAGAAGTTTTTGATTGGTTACAGCAAAATTTCTCAGAGGTCCACCACTTGAGAAAATGAAATCTTGGGTAAAGTCAATCAAGAATATTTGGCATAAGAGCAGCAGGATCAATTACTCTTATCATCACTGCTATAGCCTATAGTCAATGACCAATAACATTCTTATCAGATTAGTATGTTGTGATTGCAAGTATTAAACATGGGAGAAGATTAAAGATTTCTTTGCATCTCATGCAAAGCTAAGATAAATCAACTCAAAACTAAGTTACAGAATGCCAAAAAGGATACTTTCTCTACAAATGAATATCTTCTGAAAGTCAAGAACACTGTCAATTCTTTGGCATTAATGGGGCGCGTTTTGTCTTTAGAACATAGTAATGCAATTTTTGAAGGCTTATTAGTTGAATACGATGGTTTTGTAACATTAATTATATCAAGATTAGACCCTTATAGTGTAGAAGAAATAGAAGCCCTTTCACTTGCAAAAGAAATAAGAACTAAGCAGTATCACAGACAATTAGAGTCAATCACAACTAATCTCACAATTCACTCACACATGGGTAAAGAAAGAAAGTGTGAAGGTCAAGGAAACTAATGCCTACAATGGGCAAAATTACAATCCTAAGGGCAGAGAGCGATCTTCTAGATGTAAGTCCACTTGAGGAAAGTTCAAAGGAAGAGGAGGTAAGTCTCAAACTGATTAAAGGCAGTACAATCACTGTCAAGTGTAAGGAAAAATGGGGCATAAAGCTTGGTACTGCTACCATAAGTTTGATGAGAAATATCAATGACCTCTCTTTGGAAATTCTTCACAATAAAACAACTATAATCAGAGTAAGAAATCTAATGTTGGAGCACATGTTATGCTTACAATTATAGCTTCATAAGGCATAAGTGAGCAAGACTAGTTTCTTGATTAGGGTGCTTCTCATCAGGTCACCATTGAATCCTCAAATTTGATACAAAAGACTCTATACAATGGCCATGAAGAAAGCTCTTGTTGGTAATGGCTTAGGGTTGTCTATCAAACATGTTGGTGTCTCTTAAGTAAAATCACTTTATTCACATAAAATGTTGCACTTACATTCCTTATTACATGTACCATCAATTATCAAAAATTTACCTAGTGTTTCTTAGCTTGTCAAAGACAATAATGTTTTTTTTTTTTTTTATTTCCACCTTAATGCTTGCTATGTTAAATCCCAAGATTCCAAGAAACTCCTTTTGAAGGGGACTACTAAAGGAGGCTTAAATGTCTTTGACAAATTTCAACTCTTTAAGCCAACTCGGCTGACTCTATCCCAAATATAGTCATAATCTATCACATATAAGGTAGAAACTTGTTTTACTTCAAATCCTTTATGTTCTTTAGATACTTGGCACTATGGATTGGACCATGTTTTTGAAAGGATAGTAAAGGATCAGTTCATACAATCTACCTACTATCAATAAAAGGCTTAAAATTTTGTAGTTCATATTGTGTCAGTAAAATGCACTAATTGCCTTCTTTCCAATCTTAGTCTACATATAAACCCCTTGAACTCATATACTTTGATTTGTGAGGTCCTACTCCTATGGCATCCCGAAATGAATGTCATTACTACATTCACTTCATTGATAGTTATAGTAGATATATTTAGGTGTATATGTTATATAGAAAGTCAAGTGTCTTATCTGTTTTCATCCAATTCAAAAAGCATCTTGATCAGCAGACTAATCACAAAATAGTCTCCTTGCAATCTGATTAGGGTGAGGAATATAGGGCATTTATTGATTACCTTACGAGCTAAGGCATTACTCATCGAGTGTCCTATCTATATACACATCATCAAAATGACCTACCTAAATATAAGCAATATACCTTATTAACAAGCTCCCCACACCCATTCTGAATCAGTTCACCCCTCTCTAAACAATATTTCATGTCTAGCCTAATTATAAATTTCTTAGAGTGTTTGGTTATGCAGTATACTCTAACCTCAGACTATTCAATAATCTTGAATTCCAATATTAAGTTAGTGCAATGCACATTTCTTGGCTATAGCTCAACTCACGGGGGTTATTAGTGTCTTCATCCTTATGGCAGAATCATTATCTCCAAAGATGTAATATTTGATAAATCTACCTTTCCTTCCAAAAGCCAAATCCACCTACTTCACTGTTTCATAACCCCTTCAAATTCACACCTACTTATCCACTTATTATCCAATCTAATAATTCTTCCTCATTTTTATTTGAGAGAATACCACTAAATGATAATAAGATTCTTTATTTGAGTCTAACACTAGTTTTAGCAATTTGGCTATTGAACTAGGTGCTCAAGTTGCTATAGAACATGGAGAATAGCAACAATCATAGAACATGCATCATGTGATCGTTAGAAGCAAAGTGTGCTTTCATAAGCCTAAGGTTTGCACTACTACCATGGAACCTACTTTTGTCTCATAGGCTTTATGTCATCCTCAATGGAAGAAAGAAATGGACAATGAATTTTAGGCATTATTGAAAAATGCATCTGATCCTTGTTTAATTTGCCATAAGGAAGAAAACCCATTAGATGAAAATGGATATTTAAGGTAAAAGAGAACCTATATGGTACCATACAGAAGTAAAAGGCAAAGTTAGTTGCTAAGGGATTCAATCAAAAAGCTGGGATTGATTTCCATGGAATCTTCAGTCCAATATTTAAACCTATAATAGTCAGAGTTCTTCTTTCTTTAGCACTCTCCAAAGGTTGGCAAATCAATCAAATTGATGTCAATAATACTTTTCTTAATGGAGATTTCTCAAGTTTGTAAACTTCAAAAAGCCCTTTCTAGGCTAGAACAAGCTCCAAGAGCTTGGTTTGAAAAGTTGTTCAGTGCTCTTCTTTAACTTGGGTTCTCAAAGGCAAAATGTGATTCCACTTTATTCATCCAAAATTCTCCTAATCACACACTATAGGTTGCTGTATATGTGGATGGCATTCTGATTACAAGATCTTCACCTCGCTTCATCAAGAGTTCCATATCTCAATCACATCAACAATTTGCTTTAAAAGACCTTGGCAAACTTCTTGGCTTCCTTGGAATTTAAGTCAAATATACTTCCACTAGTCTACATTTGTCTCAATCTAAATATATTAAAGATCTATTTGCTCTAAAAGGCCAATATGCCAGATTCTAAACTTATGCCTACCCTTATGCCATTAAGGCTTAAGCTATCAACTTGAGGAAGTAGTCCTACACATGATCCAAGTCTTTATATATCCATTGTTGGTGCTTTCTAGTACGTTACCATAACTAGAGTTGAACTCTTCTATTATGTTAACAAAGCATGTCAGTTCATGCATGCTTCGTTGGAGTCCCATTAGAAGATAGTGTCAAAAAAAAAAATTCTTTGATATCTAGCTAGTAGCATAACTCACAACCTCAATATTCATCACTCTTATAATCTCAATATTATTGCATATTGTAATGTTAATTGGGCATCTGACATTAATGATAGCAAGTCAACTACAAGGTTTTGTATTTACTTGGGTCCCAATTTGATCTTTTGGTCATACAAAGCACTGTTAGCAAATCCAACATAAAAACTAAGTATCAAAATTTGGCCAGTATTGTTGCAGAATTTGTTTGGTCTAAATCTCTTCTCAGAACTTAGTGTTCCAATCTCATTAGTGCCAAGGGTGTGTTGTGGTAACAAAAGCATTATTAGTCTTGCAACTAATCCAGTTCTTCACTTTCGCATGAAACATTAAGTTAAACATCTTTGTTAAGGAAAGAGTCAACAATGGATATTTTGAAGTGGTGCATATTCCCTCTCTAGATTAGACTACAGATGTCTTCATAAAAACTGTTTCCTCAAATTGATTCACTAAATTAAGATCCAAACTCATGGTCAACCTTTGTCCACGATCTAACCATGAATTTAAGGGGGGATGATAGGAGATGTTGAGAGTAGTTACTAGCTACAATTGTAATAGTTACACTTCTGTATAATTTCTTCACATTCTTTAAAATCTCATTTCCTCTGAATTCATCACTAACCAATAGTTGTTGCATTGCACATATTTCAAACAAAAAGTCATTAGTTTAAGTTCAATTAGGAGCTCTCAAACTACATCATTTACATGGTATTAACGTATGTAAGGACATTTTTGTTAAAATAAGTTTTCCACCATGTTATGGTAAATAACACAACTTTAGTAAACCCAATGCCTATAAGATTAAAACCTAATTCCTTCTTCCATATGTTTTGAGTTGAGCTTGCAATGTGGCAATTCTTCTTCTCTGTCTCTGTAATGACATCTCTTTCATCCATAAGAGGGGAATTATCAATCAATTGGAAAAACTCACATTTACTACAATTTGCATGTATGCTATTAAATTCAAGGGATTGCTATTCTATTTCCTTTATCTCATATTTTCTTTTATGTTTTAGTGTTATCTTATAAAAAAATTATTATGCTACCTCTATTTCCTTTTATTATATCACTCTTTCATGTATTCACTTACACTCTCTTATAAAAGTGATAACATGACTAACAATAATTCTTTATAATATAAATATTCTAAGGTAGGATAATAAAATTGGGAACATAACAACACCCTAAAATTAATAGTACTTACTTAAAATAGATAAAATTGTATTAAAACATAATAGTAACTTTGATAAAATTTAATTGATAATTTAACTAAACTTAGTATAAAAATCATTAATAATTTTGTAGAAGTAAGTTATAATTTTACTTAAAATAAATAAGAACTTTATTTTACTTAAAATAAGTAATTTTATTAAGATATGTATTCGTAAGACCTTTTTCCAAAAACTGTCCATTAATGCGAAGCCGAGGTCCAAAGTTCAAAAATTCATATCATAATTCTAGACTCAAGTTGATACAATTCCACGGCCAAGATTTCGTCATTCTCTTTCCCCTTAAAACCCCACATCCGTATCGTGTTCTGGCTCTCAGGGCCACAGTTAGCGAGAAAAACCTGTCCCCGTAAAGGCATTATATGAACGGAAAGTAGAGCTTGGCCTGCAGGTGGAGTAAACGAGGATTTCAAATTATCTCCGCCCAAGTGTCTCAGAGCAGAGAGATTAAGAGAGAACGACGTCGCTTGGTTGCAACTTCCATGAAACCGTCAATAAAATCTGGCTGATGGGTCGTCTCTCTCCCCTATCCCCTGTTTTTCCATGATTTCAGGCCCCGTGGCTGAGCCGGAGATTCGATTCCTTTTCCCACGCTTTCGCGAGAAAACTTTGATTTCCTAGAAAATCCCTTATTCTTAATTTTTTCTTTTAACTCCGTTGACGTCAACGCCTTCCACTGGGAATGGGATGCTCCATGTTGTCAAGGTGAGAATTGGAGGATTTTTTCTGTGTTTTTGCCTTTTAGACTACTTAGGCGTTTTTTACTTTGATGGGTTTGTCCAAATATCCATATTATTTTCATCATTTGTAAATTTTGCATCTTTTCAATCTTCGGTTTCCGATTTGAATCCCACTGTTTTCAGGGAAGAAAAAAAAAACTATTTTTGATACATATATTAGTTGTTTTTGAAGAGATCATTTTCACTGGTATTTACTGGCTTTTGGGATTCCCACTCAACACAAGAACTTGAGGAGGTGCTTTTGCATTTATTTTCTTAACCCTTTACATCTAAACTTGATTGGAAGCAGCAAAAGAAAAAGGTTCTGTCTTGTGGAAAAGTTTAAGTCATAAAAAGTGTTTCTGCCCGATTTCTTTTGATTGGTTTAGTGAAATCTTATGCAACCCTTTCTGCCCTTTACTTGGTTTCTTAAGAAATGGAGGAAGGAATATGATAAAATTGAGAATGTTGGTTATGTTTCCCAACAATCCTGTCTAAGCCGAGTGAACTTTTCAAGTTTATTTCTGCAATCAGATAGATTGAGTAATCCTACTGCCTGAAAATTTATTTTTTCTTTGAATTGGGTCATTTGCTTCATATTGTGGTCATGCTTTTTACTGTACATTCTTTGCAGGGCCATTTGCTAAGCGAATCAGACGTGTAATTGGAATGGAAGGGGGTTTATTTGGAGAAATAGGCAATACAACCCAAGTGGATAGCGGAGTTTTACAGGCATTTCAGAAGAACTTATTGCAAGCCCAAGACATTTTGGACCAGAACAGGTTGCTAATCAATGAGATAAACCAAAATCATGAGACGAAGATGCCCGATAACCTGAGTCGAAATGTGGGTTTGATTAGAGAGCTCAACAACAATATCAGAAGGGTGGTTGATCTCTATGCAGATCTCTCCAGTTCTTTTATTAAGTCTCGGGAAGCTTCATCCGAAGGGGACTCCAGTGGGACTCTGAAATCCGATGGAAAAGTCAGCCAGAAGAGAATTAGATCCGGTTAATCATTTGAATTTGAGCTTTCATATAAAGCACTGCAATCAAAAAGTTTATATTGATGTTGGATAGGATTTGTTTGATGAGACTGTGTAATATCTAGAAGACACAGAGCTCTAGTTAATCTTCTAAATTGCTATAATAACACTATTTTGAGTACTCTACGATTGTAATTTCTTGTAACCCTTTTAGCGTCATGAATTGAAGCATTTTAATGGATCAGTTGATGACATTGCTTGAAAATTCGAAGATCATGCTGATATATAGAGTGATAAGTCCTGGACGGTTGTTAACTTGTTCTGCCTGTTTGATCTTTAGTGGGCTATCATTAGATTCTATCCTTTTGCTTTGTTTTAGACGCCAGCCATCAGAGAGCGAATCTTAATAAAATTCTATTTATTCACGAATGTGGAAAGCTTTTCAATGAAGCGTGTTGTCTGATGAAAATAGTGATTTGGATCGTTATATGATGGCGATGGAGAGAAATACAAAACACAAACTCGCGATTCTTCTATCAATCAAACAGCTAGATTCCTCAGTCATGTCTGCCTTAAGGAGATTGTTCACGATCTTAATGACTTTTGAAAGTTAATTTCGTTCTTGCTGCTGTTGCTTGGGGAGGGATCATTGAAAGATGGGTTTAGTCATGAGTGATAGTGAGTTGATGCTGGACCAAACACCATTAGTTTGTAATCTTATCCGATTGTTGACCACTCTTTGTTTTTAACTAAAGGAAATTCAATCAGAATCCCATGATATGCACATCTTTTTCGACTTTTTGGGTGGTATGATGCAATTGACATGATTAAAAGGGAAGAAAGAAAGAACTATTGAAACAACGGAAAATGCTAGCAGCCAAACCATGGAAAAGCAACAATAATTTAGTTGTATGCGGAGGAGATGATGTTGGCAAGGAAGTCTTCGAAGGCTCTTTGGATGCCGAGAACCTGGGATCCACCCACCTTTTAAGGACGGTAAAGAGCTTTGAAATCCGCTTGTCTGAGAGACTTTTATGCCGACTTTGGAAAACAAGTCAAACGAGGAGTTCAGGAATTTTCACTGCAACGTATCCTACCAAGTGTGAGAGACAAAGAGGGAAAGACACTGGTTTTCTATATTTTATGAGATGACAAACAGAAGTGGTACATTGTTGTGCTTGTATTGATTATACTTGTTTTGTACTGTTTAGCCAGATAGATATTATTTATTTTCTACTTTACAATAATTATGAAATCAATGTTAGTTATATATACGTGATAAAAAGAAGGTAAAGTTGCAATGTTCGTTAATCAGCGCTGTGTTTATACTGAAGTTTAGGGTAGAGTGGTGGTAGATATACATTAAAGGTGGTTACTCTCTTCCTATACTCTCTCACATTTCAATCCCTTTTCTTTATTTTTTTAAATTCGTTCTTTCCTCTCTCTTATTTCTTTGTTAGTATTAGTATATTCTTTGGAGCAAGTATAGACGTAGAGATATCATTTCTCTTTAAAATATATTTAGTACTTGTTTAAATAGGCATTTAAGAGCTCAAAAGTATATGTTTAGCACTTTTTTGGATGGGTGTTTGAAAGGTTCAAATGTAATTTGTATAATAATTATACAAAAATGTTGCTCTCATGAAATGATGGGAATGTTAGTTTTTATAAATTTTACAGTTAAATTTATAAAATTATATACATTTAATAGTATGGATTCTACAATGAAAAGATAGTATAATAAGAATAAATATGTGAGTAACACTATTTGATTAAAAAATCTGATAAAACTAGAATTAATTGCTACGTTGTCACCGTTAATTTTCTTCCACTTACCTCATACCTTGTTTTACCATTCTATAAATCACATTTACATAATAAAAATTACAATTTACTATTTTGCCAATTAATTCCACGAAAACCCACTATGCCACTACCAACAATGGACGCCTCATTGTGTGTATGTTTTAATTATCTGTCACTCTATCACTAGAAAAAGAGATTTGAGGAAGGAGCAAGTGGATAATCATGATGCTGATAAAGCAACAATACATACTTTTATATGCAAAAAAGTAAGACTGTAGAAATGGTCTTTGGTTGTTTCATCTATTTGATTTATAGTTTGATCTATCTGACTTATAATTTAATCTATACAATTTATAAATTTAATGATTCAAATTTTTTAAATAAAAATTTAATAAATTTTTAATTATGAGAATAATACAACTATTTATAAATACACAAATAGAATGCATCGTTTCCCTCCAACAAGAAAAAATAATCATGTCTATTCCAACAAACACTAATTCTAAGATTTCCTGAGGTATTCTTGAAATTTCTCACACATTACCGTGAGCATTGAGCAATTGAAAACGATGGGCTAATCACACATTGTTTATTAACAAAGTTACATTTTATCCAATTTCTTATCTTATCTTAAGAGTACAAAGATGTAAATGTATCACAGGATAATACAGTCAATACAAGTGAAATACATGAGGGTTGGGCTTTAGCAGAGCTGCAGAGCATCGATAGGAGCCCAAACTTGAAGCGAAAGTAGAAGCAGAGGGTCCTTTTGCCAACAATTTGGGGGGTCTTTTGTAAATTAGTATCACAAAGTTTCAGAGTATATAAAGAAAGTCCAGGCTTTGTTCTTACTACCCTGTTCTTTTTCATTTCATTAATCTCTCCAATTATATTGACTAAAAGAAGAGGAAGGACAAGTTTAAATGCGGGTTCATCTAAGAAAATTTGTCTTTGAAACTATGAACACTCTGACAAACACGAGACAGAATCAGATTCGCCAATTTGTACATCATCTGCTACATGCATATTACCTTAAAGATGTTATTTTTACACCACCAACATTCAGAAATAAAATTACAGCCCAACTGATGCAGAAAAACACAACCAATTATGAGATGGTAAACACATAAGGTCATTGGAACAATGTGGCTTGAAGATTGGTGCATTGGTCAATAATCAATCCACATCCGAGCCTTTAAATTGACACTCAATGTGAGAGTATTGCATTTTAAATATGTCGTTTGAGTCTAAAATCAACAAGAATGTTCACTAGCTCGGAAGAGGAAAAAGTAAAACTTGGCCTTATTCTTACAAGCCCATTTGAGACCATCACGCACATAAATAATGAAAATAGAGATACACCCGCCTTGTTAATAGTCATTGGAGTTGTTGTTTTGCTTTCTCCATCAATCCGGTTAAACATTCTTTCCAATCTGAAACCTTCTTTTCCCCATTGACCACCTCAAATATAAATCCAAATTGTGGAGCACAATCCAAGGCTTCCACACACACAAAGGCAGCATCTTCTTTGCTAAGACTTCCGCTAGCGGCACAACCCTGTTTTAATGAACAAATAAAATTACTAGACAAGGCTGTGGCATTAAAAAATGTTAGCATCTTCTTTTAATTAGTAGATTTTGCGTTTAAGTGATATAAAGTATTCCATGCAGTATGCACTTACCAATTCTTCAAGAACTGAAGTTATCATCGAAACTTAATTACCAGAGACATTAGATGAACATTAAGAGGGTTGGTCATTAAGAAAATGGTGTTTGAGCATCCCTTAAAAATTGACTCTGCTAGAATTTTCCCTGTTCATCAAAAAGGAAAAAAAAAATTAAGGTCTGTACCTTTTCAAAGGAAAAACCTTGTTTTCCGCCGGGACTATCTTGTAGTAGACCAGCCCTAATGATGGTGTAAGGAATTCCTGAGGTCATCAACACTGATTCATCTTGCTCAGCCAATTTTTTTGCATTGCTGCTCATCAGAGACTGAATGCCACTTTTACCTCTATAAACAGACAACTGCAACCTTGTTAAAACAAAACGTATGTGTGCCCGAAAAGATTGCATTTTAAGAAAAAAAGGTACCTGTGACAAGAGGATTACATGTTGTACCCCTTTTAGGCTCCCAGCATTTGAAAGAAATCCCTCCTGAAGTAGGATGAAAACTTTATGTTTGCTCAGAATATTGTTAAAAGGTCAAGTCCCATCATTATTGCAAAAAGTGAAGAGGCGGGTGGAGGAGGAGAAAAAGACCAAAACCAAGAGTAGGTGAATCCCTTGAGATAGCCCATAAATTTGAGACTTAACCAACATTCTTTAATTGTACATATAATTTATAGCAAGGTAATTTCCCCACTTTTTTAAGTGCGTAACAGCCAGTAAACATGCCTATGCAAGTGTGTGACAGTGTCTATGTCAATGATCAGTGTCTATGTCAGTTGACCAGGACCTCTATGCATTGATTCTTCACTGAGTCATTGCATAATAAATCTGATATTTATTGTCAAATCAATGTGAAATACGGTCTCAATGGTACAAGAGTCTAAAATATCCTCAGGAGATTTAAATGACCTTGCTAACTTCAATATTGCAAAGGCAATATTCTACAATGAATTCGTACTTTTAATAACAAAATCTTGATGCAGCTTATATTTGAAAGTCAAAACAAAAGAAAATTCTCTCCTTCCAGCTCTGCGAAGGGAGTTTAAACATCATCAGAAAAACTAAACTTAAGCCTATTGAAAAAGCTATGAAGCAAAGCAAATTTGGAGTGGGATAGCAAGGTAACGGTCACCTGTATCAGTATGTACCGACGTATGAAAATAGGTAATCAGTTCCATGATAGGGTTATGAATTATGGTCATCCTCATCAGCAAAAGACATATATGAACTTCAGGGGGAGAACTGAATCACAGGAGTAAATTAATTATGTCCAATGA
This sequence comes from Dicorynia guianensis, assembly GCA_037013595.1. Classification (NCBI taxonomy): domain Eukaryota; kingdom Viridiplantae; phylum Streptophyta; class Magnoliopsida; order Fabales; family Fabaceae; genus Dicorynia; species Dicorynia guianensis. Next base: position 33,063,815 of record JASUAB010000014.1, read on the forward strand.
TTACAAGGGTCTGAATGACAGAAGTAGCATATGGTTGCCTCTGATCATGGCAAACTACCAGCTCAGAATCAAGCTTCTGAAATTGATTGTATAGCAGGTTTACAACTTTACTGCATGTATTTTAAGTACAAAGATGTGCTTTAAGGAAAGCAGAAACAAGACTGCTGCTTGAATTGATAACGCTTTCAGGAAGGAGTTGTGTCCTGTGGATATGATCTCTAGACCCATAAACCCATTGTTTCTGATTCCGAGTCGTGATGGCCTTTCTGGCCGTCATTAAGTTTTGTTAACTCTGCTTTTGTTTCATTGTGGTCTTGTGCTTGTTTTCACTTATAGTTTTCAGCTTTTTTATTCATCTTCTGTTTGTTAATCCGTGATCTGGTTTTTTATGGAATTTGTGTCTAGTCACATTGTTTCATAGTTGTAAAGGCCAGTAATGATAGGGGATGAAAGCAGTTAGCAATGTCTAGAGAGTTAAGATATGCATACATTTGGGCATATAATTGTGCGAACTCCTCTTAGGGCTTTCTTGAGGAATTGCTTGTCACTTGTATCTCCTGCCATTGACTTCACAAACAATTATAAGGTAATCAACAACAAGCAATTTACAATAAATGGACAAGGCAATTAAAAAGATAATAATCACTTGGGGTTTTGAAAATGACTTCAACCACCTCAACATAACTTCCAAATGCTTCAAGTGCAACACGTTTATCCTTCACCAATGCCTTTACTCGAGTTCTTTTCACAATCAATGACAAAATCACCATCTACATAAGTCAAAGAACGAGGCTCAGAGTTCATTCATTGTAAAACAATCACTTATGCAACACACTTACGTCCAAAACTATGAACAGCTTAATCCAAGAGTGAAAGGTACTTGTTATGCTAATACAATTTACCCAACTCAATTATTCCTACTAAAAGATTATGTTGTTCTAAACTAATAAGAAACCGTAATTTGGAGGCAAGTTTTTAACGGTTAAGGACAGAGTATAAATTATAGTGTGCAGACAACAGATTGCCCATATCAATGGATCTGGCACTAATCAGCGTATGTCAATATGGACCGTACGGTCATACTTTCTATTTCTTATTTTCATGTCTTACATTATAGCTATGCATTGAAGAAATATACATATATCAGAATTTCCAAGTTTTACTAACATATAATCATCGACAATGCTGAAAAGGTTTTTGTTTGAGAAAAGGAAACGCCAAGAATACCTGACCCATCTCACTATCTCCATCTGTTACTAGCACTGCATCCTTGATTTCACCTTCTGCTTTCAGATAATTGAGTAAGAACTCGTTACCCATATAAATATAATCAGTTGTTGATTACTATGTTAGTTACCCGGATAATCATCCTCATCTTCAGCCATGGGCTCATCTTTTGGAAAGAGATCAGGTGCCCCATACCATTTTCTTAATTTGGGACCCCCTAAATATGAACAAAGAATCAAATGCAACTATCAGTAACAGGCAGAAATCGAAAAGAAAAATAATAAATTATGGAATATTGAATGCAAAGAATAAAATGGGAAGCTCAAGTAAGCGCTTTTACCTTCAATATAATCAAGAATTTGGTCCACAAAACTGAGTTTCCTCTTAGCAGAACAGAAAACAAGGGGAGCAACTGAAATCTTTTCGCTGTTGAATAGAAAAAAGGAATCAAAAACTCTCCCTGAACTTTGGGAAGGGAAAGGGAGATAGCGTCGGAGCAAATGAGTCGTAGAAAGACTGGCACTACCCGCCATTGTTGGCGCCTCTCTGCCTCCTCCAAACGTTAAATTCCCGCTGGAAAGGATAACCCACTGAAATTCCTTAAATGCCCCCTTTATAATGCACTTTTTATTAACGGTGCCATTTAAAATAAGAAAAATACATCCTCTTAATCACAGCCGTTCGAATTCTCAATTGAACGATACTAACCATTCGATAATCTAAATCCGTATCTCAAAGCCCTTGCTCACCCTAATTCTTTCTAGGGTTTCTCAGACACAAATCGCGGAGAGGAGGCTCAGTTTTCTTCAGAGTACGCAGAACACTCACAAAGATGGCGACCCAAATGAGCAAAAAGCGAAAGGTTATTTATAATTTCTTGTTTAACCAGTACACAAACTGGAAGTTGATTTTTTTATTGGCAGCGGTTTGTGATGTCGAGCTTTGGCTTTTCAGTTTGTAGCAGATGGCGTTTTCTTTGCGGAGCTGAATGAGGTTTTGACCAGGGAGCTTGCGGAGGATGGTTATTCGGGGGTTGAAGTTAGGGTTACGCCCATGCGGACAGAGATCATCATAAGGGCAACTCGGACTCAAAATGTTCTAGGTATGCTGTCTTTTTGATTATTTTTAATTTGATCTTTACGCTGAAGGTGTCAGAAAATTAAACCTTTGTATGTGATGGAAAGTATAAATCATAGCAGCGTTGAATAGTCGAGTGATGCAGTGTGGACTACTTGGTAATCAGTTTAATGATTGTACTATTTGGAGGTTAATGCTGTCTTATTATATTTCTTTTGGACTGTTTATGCATGATGTGTACATTTGGTAGAATTTAAACCGTTTGCGAAGCCAAAGTTTCCGAGGAAATTAGAATTTGGTATCGACTTGAGGTTATTATGTATTTTTGCCTGAGTTCAGTTTTATCCCTTTCTTTCTCGACTGTGAATTACTGGCTCATAAAATTGACGAAAGGATATGCTACTTGGATGTAGATATTACTTGGTTAGGTGTTACCTTCTGACTTATATGTTGAAGTTGCAGTACTCAATTGCACTTCTTTTTGGGTGGTGTAGGTGAGAAGGGAAGAAGAATAAGGGAGCTGACATCTATTGTTCAGAAACGTTTTAAGTTCCCTGAGAACAGTGTTGAGCTTTATGCTGAGAAGGTCAACAACAGAGGGCTTTGTGCTATTGCTCAGGCAGAGTCTCTGCGTTACAAGCTTCTTGGAGGGCTTGCTGTCCGTAGGTATGTAATGGAATGGCTTGGATTGTTTGATATCTGTTCTGTCCATTAATTTGTGCTTGTTGTTTGTCCATTTTGTACGCATTTGTTTGCTTCTCTGTCTGCTTATAGTCTACAATGCTTGAATGAATTTTGGTGAGTTTTTAATGCTCTCCGCATGGATTTGAAGTACATGGAGCTTAGAAAAGCCTACATTTGGTAGCATCATGTGTCTACTATTTACTTCATTAATTATATTTTCTTTCGTTCAAACCATTATGATTTTAAACTATAATGAAGCTGCCTTTGTCTTTTTACCAAGCATTGGCCCTTTTCTTTTCCCACTCTTTTCCCCTCTGGATTATGTTAATATTATATCTGTGTGTTGGTTTTTATAATTTGAATGTGTTTTGCTTTGCTTGTTGGTTGTGATTTGTGGGGAGTTTATTTCCCATAACCGTTATCAAAGCAGACAAGTAAATCAATCTGAATAACTCTCATAAGCCGAAATCCCTTTGCACCCAAAATCCTCATACATTTTTTAGATACATTTCTGCTCACATAGTGAACAGAATTTTCACAAATTTCCTTTTTACTGTGGTACAGCACACTGCATTCTCTCTTTGTAATTTGGTGTTACACACTTCTTTTTACTCTGACACCAAATACACTGGCACAAGTCTTTAACTGCATTTTATAATTAGGGGCCTTGGTCCATTTCCCATCACAGCCTTCTTCCCCTTTGCATCAATCTTATCGGTTTTATTGTTTTTTCTCTGCTTGCCACTCTATCAAACTTTTCTTCAATGATCTCCTACTTTTTTTTTTTTTCTGTAAAATTTCTTTTTTTTAATCTGAATCAATACAACATTTACTCATCATCCTCATAGAATGGGTGGGGGGAGGTGTTGAGGATAAATTGCAATGTACTAGCTTGTAGTTATGTGAGTTTAGCATTGGACATAACATTTCTCTTTTCCTATAAATAGGGGCTAAGAGGGTTCTTTACACTTCTTACAATAAAAACTTGTAGCTTTTTAGGTACTTGAACTGGAGTTCACTGAGTTCCGATAGTTTTATAATATTCCAGGTAGTTACAGAATTGTAAGTCAGTTTCCATTATATCCTATGTAACTATCACATATCTATATGCTTAAAATGCATGAAGGGGTGTTGGGATAAAACTTAACTGAGTGGTTGGTTAAATAGTGTGAGATTATCTGTGACTAAAACATTTCTGCTTTTAAATGTTATAAGTTGTATGGCATTTTGTAAGTCTCACAAAACTCTTATAGTTCTTGGGGTTTCGTTGGTGGCGGATTATTGATTATACCTTTTTAGATGTGTTGGAGCTTAAAATGACTTTCTTCCTCCATGATACCTCCTTCACACCTATATACAGAAGGATGGTTGGCGACCACTTCAGGATCACTCTTGTGCCCTCTGTTTACCTGTGATTGCTCTATGAATAGATAGTTAATAGATTTATATGCCTGTTTCTTAATTTCTACTGGCTTTTTTGAATGTCAATGTCTGTATGCCTTGTTAATTTTATGATTTGTTTCCTGTTGTTGGCCATTATAGCTTCCCTTTTTTTTTTTTTTTTTGAATTTGACAGAGTTTGTTATTTCATATTCTGCCTACTCTTTTTCAGGGCTTGCTATGGTGTTCTAAGGTTTGTTATGGAAAGTGGAGCAAAGGGTTGTGAGGTCAGTTAAACCTTATGGTTTACAACGAATTTATGCTCTGCCCTTCCTCATTAAATTTTTATTGCTGTAATTTTTGCCAACGTAAAATAATCTTACCCCATGGTTGTGATAAGATGGTATAAAGTTCTGAATCAAACATGGTGATTTGGCAAATCTCTCCAGGTTATCGTTAGTGGTAAACTCAGGGCCCAGCGGGCTAAATCTATGAAATTCAAGGATGGTTACATGATATCATCTGGTCAGCCTGTTAAGGAGTATATCGACTCTGCAGTGAGGCATGTGCTTCTGAGACAGGTTAGCGTATATGCCTTTTGGCACTGGCTTGGAATTTATCAGGAGTGCTTGCAATTCCAGGAACTAATTGTATTAAATGAGCCTGTTTTGATTGATACCTGTAAGTTATAAATTTTGCAGGGTGTTCTTGGCATCAAGGTGAAAATTATGCTTGATTGGGATCCAAAGGGCAAGCAAGGCCCAACTAAACCACTGCCTGATCTGGTTACCATCCATCCGCCAAAGGAGGAAGAAGATTACATTGTCAGACCCTCGTTACAGCCCACCAACATCGAGATTCCTGCAGTTTAAGATTGTTCTATCCACTTGTTCTTGTTGTTTTCACTTTTCAGTATGCAGTACCAGCAGTAGAGAGACGTATAGCTCGAATTAAACTTAAATAGCTATGCTAGCTGAATCTTTGATTCTGGTATTGTTTTTTGAATGTCCTATTATTTGTTAAACTTAGTAGACTAGTATTTTTTGAGATGATATTATCGTTCATGAGCAAATGGATTTCATCAATGGCTTAACCTATTCTTGGCCGCTTTTCAACTAAAAGGGTGTATGTGATTTGGTCTTTCTCATATAAGTTTTAACATGACAGCTTCATCTTAGTAGAGATAAACACTACCTGTACAGGGGATCCAAAGTTCATGTATGGGGTCTCACAATTTCATTATGCATGGGTTGTGTCCATTTCTCCCTCACGAGAGGATTCGAATGAGATTCTCTGAACAATCAAGGTATGAAACAGCTCAGAGGAATGTATCAGCCTCATAAAGGCATTGATCTTCACACTGAAATTCAGAAATCGATCGCGTGTTCATGTACGAGTCAGTGCTCTTATTTTGCAACGCAAATAGTTAACTTTTTACTAATTTAAAATGATGAAAACAAGAAGAAGAACACTTCCCAACACCCAATAATGGCATAAGCTATTATAGAAAGAAACAAAAAATCAGTCGGGAAGAAATAGTGTGCAGTTTTATTCTTTTTGGGAGTAACAATGAGCGAATAAAATAACAAGTAAATGGCCAAGTTGAATAGATCTCAAAAATAATAAAAAAATGATTTGTTTTCTGAAAATTTAGGAATTTTTCATTGCATCTCATTATTTCTCAGTAATAGTTTACATTTTCATTTTTTTGATTTGTTTTCTTCCCATTAGAATGTCACTGCCTTTTGTGGAGAAGGAAATAAAAATGCAAAGATGGGATCATAGGACGGCTATACGGAGAACAGAGGCACAGACAGAAGAGGCGAAAGCATACCCGGAATCCACGCTCATTACTTAACTGCATTTCAGAGAATATTTGAAGTCCGACACCGCGGGGTACTAAATGCAGCGTACTGGAAAAGCAAACCTAAAACACTACAAACTCACGCTACGGAGACAAAATACCCGAAAAGATACAGAAAATAATAAAAAATTTTCTTGCCTTTCAATTACAAAATAAAATTCCTTTCCGTGTGGGAGAAGTTTCTCTCCCGATTTATCTTCGAATAAAGCTGCTTCCGCAATCACTCACTGACGCTTCCAACGCGGCCCTGCTCCTCGGAATCGGTCACTTTCAGTGAGCTATTACTGTTGCGGCTGCTGAGTGAACTCGCTGATCAATCACTCAGTCCTCTATGGTGAGCCAAATTTCCAGTTTTTGCGCCGGGGATGGCTTTAATTCACTTTGTTGATCAAGCTCGGAATTCATTTCTTCTTGGCCAATTCTGTAGCATTTCTAATTTGGCTCATAGTTATGTAGTATCAAGTATGTATGTGCAGCAAGTTTTCATATGGTGTTGGTGGTTAATTTGTAATTTAGACTTGCGGTATATATTCTATTTTTAAAAAATAAAAATTTGAAGTTTACGAATCTACACAGTGCTAATTATCGTTTTAATTATTTAAGCTGCATGTGGTGAAATTAAGGATTTTGTTTAATTGAGGAAAAAGATTATTTTTATTTTTATCTGGCCCCTTTTATTTCCAGTTTGTGTACTTGAGGTGCATGTGGTGGATTTTCCATGGAAACAGTGGTTAGAATTGAGGATAATAATGAGGTGAAGCTTGAAGACGGTGGGGTCGATAGAAGTAGCTCTGCTTTGTCTTCACCGAAGCAGATTGCCAACCCAGTTGTGTACAAGCTCGTTCGGGTATATTCTGAGTTTAGTCTGCTCGAAATATGGAACATTTCTGAAATCTTTTATGCTATTAATCACCATAAGGATTTTATTGACTTTATTTACTATTATTGATATGTGATAGACACCGGGCTTAATGAAATAAGAAGCAATTACTTGGTGCCTCCAGTATAGTTTGTCTCAACTAGTGCATTGCATACTAGAACTTATTTAATGTTATTGTTGACAACCTTAACGAGCACAACATAAAAGTAGTTCGTGATTAATATTGCTGAATAAGATGGTGAAAAAAATGCTAATACGCTGTTTTGCTCAGATGATATTTTACAGCGGGCCATACATAAGCAAATTTTTATCTAATTTTCTGCATTGAGTTATTGGATACAGATTGAACATCCTATGTACTAGCCCAATATTACACTATACGTTTTTTGTGGTGTATATATAATTTTGACATTGTTTGGTGTAGAATCTTTGGTGACCATCTTTTGTGGTGTATGGAGAAGTTGACAAGCCTATATTAACTTCATCGTAAAGTAGCATATGACTGTATTAGGTATCTGTGGTTGCATAGACGGGGTTAGTGAGGGGTATGGTGTATTAGTTTGAGTTGGTGTTGTGAAAGAACAGTAATTGATCTATTGGTACTTGGAGTCTTTTGTTTCCTATTCTGTTCAAAAGCTTGTAGATTTTAGAGATATATGTATATGTGGATGAATTGTGTGTGCAAAGTTGTAGGCATACTGGCAGAGTGAACTTAAATGTTATTTTCTTTGTCATTTATTACAAAATATAATTTGATACGCCTTGAAAAGATGCTCTTAAAATTGTTACTTGTGCTGAGTGCTGATTTGTAAAGGGATCCATATTGGCAAAAAATCTCTGTAATTACTCATCCTAATCCAAGTCATTAAAGGTGAAAGGGTTTTAATCTATAAAAGAAAGAAAGAAAGAAAGGGGAAGTTCATGCCCAGCCATTGGGGAAAAAAGAGGGAAGGGGGTTGAATAGTTTGGAAAATCAGTGTTGAAAGAGAGAGAGGGCAAAGTTGCTGGTGTGATGAGTCATCAAGGCAAGAATGTCCTTGATGGCAATGACCTTTTTGATTTGATAGCAACTGACATTAAAATGCTGATTTAGTTCAAAATATGATGCAGTTTGTCCAAAGAAAGGGATTGTTGATTGGTGGCATTGGCCCACTTGTTCAGGATTGATTGAGGAAGCAAGAAATGGAAAACTTTCAGTTTAGCAAAGAGAGGATGGTTTCGGAGAAAGAGAAGATAGTTTATGAAACCTGAGAGTCAATTATGTATAGTAGTAGTCTCTTTTATGTGCATTCTCAAAGTATCTCAATGTCTGTAGGAAGAAATTGGACCAGAATAGATAAATGGGAATGAAATAGATAGCAGAAACAATCAGCCTTATAACCAATTTCATTATAAAAATAAAGCCATACATATTGTCGAGTTTTGTAATAAAATCCTTGTTGACTTTTCTTTGTTTTTTTTGTTTAAGGAGATAAAACTCTAGAACATTCCGTAGTTATTAACAAAAACACAAATAAATTATACTCAAAATCAACCACATTTTTGAAACAACAATATTATTTATTATTTGCCATGTTACACATTTTTTCTTCCTTTTTTGGCTGATGAAATATGATTTATTTTTTGTTATACCCTAATTCCTGTTTATCTCCTGGAGATGTCTTCAATCTGTAATCAGTGAACTAAAATGTTGAAAATGTAATAATGTATTAAGGTTTACTGTAAGGAAATTGAAAGAGAAAAGGTTATCTACTTGAAATTTACAACTTTAGCTTCTTGCTGTACAGTTTTTAGTTTCTCTGATTTGTAGTTTTTCTGCCTAATTTTTAATCACAATTTGCTCTCATGTCTGATATGACTTTTAGGTTGAAGGTGATGGGAGGCTAGTGCCTGCAACAGATGATGAAGTAATGGAGGTGGAAGATTTTCTTGAGTGTGACAAGAGTGAAATGCGTGTTGTTGCAGACACTGGGAATAGTGTGGGATGCATATCTATTGAGAGATCTTCCTCTGGGAAGCTTCTATTGGAGTGCTCAGAAGGTTTATGCTTGTTCTTTCAGTTCTACAAGTTGCTGCTTAAATATCGCGTTGAAGCCTTTGCAGTAGTGATTACATATAAACTGTAAATTATGCACATGGAAATGGAATTTGTTACTTTAATTTCAACTCCCCAAAAACATGGATTGGAGTATATTTCTCTTGTCTTTCAAGTACTTTTTAAATTGTTTTGAAGTTTCCTTAGTGGTCTCTTTAGATTTAATTGTTTGAATTATTGGCAGCCTCCCTTTCTATCCATAGCATAGTTTGAGTTTCTGTTCCTTGTGTGTAAAGCTGTAGGAGCTATGATTGTAAGGAATATCTTTTATTTATTTAGTTATTTGGCCACTCAAATTAATGCATTCTTTGTATGCATTATCAAAAGTATCATTTGTAACATAGAAATGTGTAATACTTTTATCTGGTAGAAAGTGTTGAGGGACTCTTGATGTTCTCATTCATTATGTGTTATTGACCTTTTCAACCATAGTTTTGGTGAATGTCATGTTGGGTAACTAATTTATATACTCTGCGAATCTTTTTGTATATTTTATTGCCACACCTTACTGTTTGTCTAGGTGTATCATGTTCAGACACTGCTGAGGCAGATCTAGGGAAATTAAATGCACGGCTTCAGGTATTGGGCTCTATTTCAATTGTTTTCTCTCTTTATTATTTAGCTTTGCTCTTTGGTTAAATGGTTCCTTTGATAATTTTTATTTTAAAATTGCTTTAAATTGAATTTTTAATTTGAGCACCATTATATTTTTAGCAATTGTAATTCCTTTCTTACACTAGACCTTAATGTTTGTATGAGTATGTTCTTCTCATTGTATTGCTTAGTTACAATGGTTTCAAATCGTATTAATTATACTCTGCTCATATTTCAAATGTCCTCTCTTCTCTCTTGTAAAATTTCATCTTTTGTAAATAAATATTAAAAAACTTTTTTGGGCCTAGATTCTTGTCTCTCCAACAGAATATGTATTAATGTGTTCCTTGGACTTAATTATTTGTATCGGTGAGTTTCTGTGATCTGTAACATGTTGTGTATTTTTCTTCTTGGATTAGTTTTAGTTGCTTGCTTTTCAGCATCTCCTGGTATTTATAGAATTTGTTTTCTTAGGGTCCTTCTTGACCTCTAAAATCCCGTGTAGTATATTGAGCAGATGTTGGAAAAGGTCAAACAGGAAGAGAAGCATCGTTTGGCTTGTTGTTCACCTGGTCATTCTTATGTAAACATAGACAGCCAATGTTCTGCGGATAAATTGTTTGTCATGGATGGGAAGATACAATCTGATAATCCCAACCAGGAAATTGTTCCTTCTTTATCACCAACATTTAATAGTGGTCACGGTAATGAATCTGGAAGTGTTGCTCAGTGTTCTAGACCTTCAGAAGGACTGATGGAAAGTGGGTCATCAGTTTCTGCTGTATATTCTATGTTGAAGCCTGATTTCTCAATGTTAAATGGAGAAATCTGCTTGGACAAGCTATCAATCAAAGAACTTCATGAACTGTTTAAAGTGACTTTTGGTCGAGAAACTACTGTGAAAGACAAGCAGTGGCTGAAGAGGAGGATTTGCATGAGTTTAACTAACTCATGCGATGTATCAACAACAACTTTCATAGTTAAAGATAAAAAATTCGTTAAAAAATGTGAGGAAGATAGTTGTGGGAATGTGAATGCAGTATTTTCTACAGACATGACAGATGGAGAAGAGGATATCAACTGTAAGGGTTCATCAACTGCTGAGGGCAGTGTAATTGAAGATAATAAAATTGTTTCTGAAAAGAGACTGAGAAATCATAATATGGAACATGAATTTCGAAGTGAGAATATTCAGACAGAACAAAGGGGGCTCAAAAGAATCCGGAAGCCTACGAAGAGATATATTGAAGAGCTCTCTAAGAATGAACTCAGAGACCAAAATCCAAGGTTGTTAAGTTCAAATAAAAACATGGGGCTTGGACTGGTCTCTTCAACCTTCTACATTAGGCCTGCTAGGAATGTGTTTTCAGATGGGAGAACCGTTCTCACTAGGTTGGACTCTCTTGGAGGGTCTGATGTTCACATTCCTTGTGTTTCACGGGTTCGGAGAAGTCGTCCAAGAAAAAATATCATGTCTCTTATGGTGAGTGATATTGTTTCATACCTTACTGAGTGAAAGCAAAATTTGGGTTTATTTCTACCGTTAATCTTTTATCCTGGATCAATACCTCTCAATCATGATTCTTTTTGTTCATACATTCTGCTTCTTCTCATTGTCCTTGTTGCTGCTTGATGCCAGATAATTGTGTTCTTTTCAAGATGCATCTGCATAAACTCAGTTTGCAAGTGAGCACATTTGTTTATAATTTTATTTGAATTGAATGCATAATGCATTTTATTTCTTTTCTTTTCTTTGCCTAATGCTGAATTGGTTTGTATTTTCTTTCTCTTAGTCTCTATGCTGTGGCAACATTTTGTAAATTATGACTTTTATCTGTACCTTTCATTGGTAGGCTGTAGAAATTACACCTTCTGAGGGCTTAGTTTGACAGTGTTGGTCTGTTATGTTAGGAACAAAAAAGTTAACAGAGCAAAATAGGAAGAAATGAAGACCGAAAGGTAGATTTTACTATAAAAGAAAAAACGAAATACAAGGGAACTTCAGAAGAGGAATGCGGAAAAATAAAGGTAAAAACCGCCCTAGAGCAATAGCTCTGACACAGGGCCGGGCCCTTAGCTAAAGGAAGAAGAAAGCTCTTCTCTCTCTAACTCCCAGAGCAATAAGCTCCGCCTTACTCCAAACTTCTAACAAAATGCACGATGCCCCTCTCATTCTGGCCTCACACCTTTTATGCTCCCTCTCGCTAAACAGCTGTCAGCCCCTAGCACCTTCCAGACTATTCTACTCTTATTTCTAGCTAATTGTTGATGTGGCCTAACTAACTGCAGAGGTGATGGTTCTTTGTTCCTTGTAATATTCCTTTTCTTAGTGTCTATCATGTTATAAATAACTTTTTATTAGAATTATAATTTTTGTTGTCTTCCTTAATAGTTATGCTGTTAAACTTTTATTGTATGATAGATCTCAAGATTTTAATTTTTAATTTCTTAAAGAGAATGGTGTGACTTTGTTCTCAGAAATTCCATCCAAGTGGCGTCTGGGAGGCTACAGAATTGGGTAATAAGACTCTTGGAGAGCATGGTTCTCAGGCTGATAGTGAGAGTCCAGACAAAGTCTTGAAATCAAGATTCACACCTGGAATGTTTCAGCAGCCAGTAAGACAACTATGCCTCTGCTAATAGTAGTGAGTGTAGTTATTTTGTGTTTTGATTTCTGAATTCCGCCTAATTTGCCACAGGAGGTGGGGGAGAATGTAGCCCTTGGAAAATTTGCAAAATCTGTAGTTTTAGTCATCTCTAATTTTCCAATGTAGCTGGATTCTATTTCTATACTATATTGCTTCTTTGTATTTTTCTAATTGAATGGTTAAACTCAGAGTAATGGCAATTTGAATTGCTGTTGTCATTTCTGAAGACAAAGACAGAAAAAATGAAATAAAATGTTTTAATATCAATTTTCTCGTTAGCTTTTGGTAAAATGTTTTATGGGGGTATTCCATAAAAGGGAATTCTTGATTAAAAATAACCAGGAAGGAATGTAATGTATTGAATTAAATAACCACTCCACGTGGTTGTTTTTCCTTCATGGTAAATATTTTCAATAGGAGTTTCTTTTTGTTTTTTGGGAATTCTCCCTTCTTGATCAATGTTAAAGCCCATTATTTCTATTTTTCAAGCTGTTAAAAGTTAAGTGTCTGTTCTGATTGCCTGTCTAAGTTTTGTTGCAATTTCCTGTTCAAACTCAACTATTTGCACCAATATCCATAAAAGAATTTGGCAATTCTATGAAGCTACAATATGGTTGACGGCTTATGTGGTTATGTTTTAATACTATAAATGGTTTTCACTTCATTTATTCATGTTTCTGAAATGGACTTCCACGTTTCATGTTTAATTTTCCTATAGTTATTGCCGGGCCTTCTTTGATATGGGAAAAATCAAGGGATATGACAAGTAATGGGTGTAATGCAAGGTTTCTCACATAGGCCTTTAATTCAATCTTCAAGGGCACAAGGGCATAGTTTGACAGAGATAACTGACTAATTTGATACAACATTGTATATATTTTTTTCAATAAAATGCCATTATATATAATATATTCTCATTTTGTTCCCTTTTTTGTGGTGGATATAGTCTACTGCTGAACCTGGGAAAGATAGGCAGTGTCCAGGGATGGGTACAATTGAGCTACGGCAGGAATTGAGACCCAAAGAGGCTGACTCCTCTGGCTGCACATCTGATGACAACATAGTTACTGTTCCTACCGCTAAAGGTGGAATGAGGAGGAAACATCATCGAGCATGGACTCTTGTTGAGGTAATGAAATTGGTTGAAGGCGTGTCACGGTGTGGAGCAGGGAGGTGGTCTGAGATCAAACGGCTTGCCTTCGCATCTTACTCATATCGTACCTCTGTTGATCTTAAGGTACGTGTTTCCAGGTCCGGTATTTAAAACATGTCTTGTGGTTGTTTACAAATGGTAGAGCATATGGAAGGCTAGATCTTGGCCGTTCCACCTACATCAGACTGAAAGCAGATTATGCTATGCAGGACAAGTGGAGGAATCTGCTCAAAGCTAGCTTTGCACAGGCATCTGCAGATGAGGGGGTAAGAGTTTATGACTCTAATTTTTTACTTTGATATTGTAGAGGTGAGCTAAGTTGACTTTTGCAATCCTATATCCTCTGCCGTTGTATGCTATGAACTCTTTCAGCATGCCACTCCCAAGAGTGAAGATGCCAGTAGTTTTTAAAAGAAGTATCATTACACTGAAATATCCAAAATGGTCCTAGTTTTCATGGCTCTGCCGAATTCATCTGGTTCCTCTTTACTGAAATATGCTCACAAGTACTTCTACAGGAGTTAGAATAATGATTAGTCTTCATTTAGCTTTTCAGAAAGTTTTGAAATTCAGTTTCATGATTACACAAACTGAGAAGTGTTCCGTCTTTGCTATTAGATAAATTCTCGGAAGCATGGTGCAGTGCCGATTCCTGAGCCAATTTTAGTACGAGTCAGAGAGCTTGCAGAGATGAATTCTCAGTTACCTCCGAATTTTAGCTCAAGCAAACTAATAGTGGGTGCGGGAAGGGTGCATGGAGATAGTTCTGGGTACTTGTAGCATTGTAAATACTACCAGTTTACATGTCAGGCTATTTCTATAAATATAAGAAGCTAACCATTGAGCTGCCCTAAACCGCTCACTTCTTGGATGCAAGGATAGATGGCAACTTTTAGGCTTTGAAGAGATTGATCATGTGTTTAATGCACTGATACGTTAAATAGACTCATGTTAGTTCTAATTGTAACCGTTTTGATCCCTGTAAATTTATGGTCTTCAAATAATTGTATTGGCTCGAGGCTGTTCCTTCAGTAGAATGACGTAATTTTATGTAGTTGGTCCTCCAGGAATCAAGATACTAACAATGTGTTTAGCCAGAACCTCTAGAATATAAGAATTCATCCCCTGTACCCCAAAAAAAAAAAAAAAAAGAAAAGAATTCATCCTATTTTTATGAATGATTCCTAGCAAACAAAATTTGTTTAAAATGGAATTTACTGAAGAATTTAATTCATTTACAGATCATATTGCATGAATATATTTATTTGTAAAACCTAACAGCATTTGGTAAAGTTTATAAATCTTTGCATTTAAATGGAATTCTTTTCGTTTTGAAGGGTCCCAAAAACACTTATGCTAGATTTGGAGTATGGAGGAGTAGGAAGCCTTTACAAATAGTTTTGTAGAATCGTAGTCTATAAATATTAATTTTGTAAAATGATAATAATCTTTTTTTAATTAATGTTTTCAAAGGATATTTTTATCTGCACATTTTTCTCATGCCTTGCATTTGTAATATTAAATTATATTCAATATGGAAAATAATGTTTTATTAAGTTAAAAGAAACTAACAATAATACACGCTCTTTATTTGATAATATTATTTTTATATTTTTATCTATAATTATTATTTTTTTATTTATTTTGTTTCTTAATTTTTTATACTTGTATAGTCCATTACGTAGCGCTACGAATATAATATTATCATTACGCTTCTTTATTTGAAGATCATTGAATACAAATGTGAAGTTATAATAAAAATATAAATAGATTACAATCAAAAAAAAAAATATAAATAGATTTATTCATCTAATAATAATTGTTCATATTATTTATATTTTGTATAAGTTATGATAGAATTTTATTATATTTATGTTTTTAAAATTATATATTAGGCTATGATAAAATTTGTAAATAATTTTATAACTGTTTAAATTTAAAAATAAATATTATATATTATAAAATGATGTATATTATTTTTAATATATACATATTATTTGGTATGCAAAAATTGGCACTTGTCAAAAGAGTCTTTTTGCACGGCGTACACGCAGCCTACAGATTTTTATGTACGCCCAACATTTCTCTTCTGTACTCAAGGAGGGTTACAGTCACTTGGCAATGCTAGATCGGACGGGTCTTCACCGTTAGACCTGAAGCTTCGCACTTCGGAGACCTACTCTATCGCGCACACTCTGTCTCCGTCTTGCGCTTCTTACGTCGTCGGGGATCTTTTCCGGTGAGGCTTCCCTTGAACGCATTTTCTTTTGCTAAACGATTCTATAACTTGTGCTTCCGATCATGGCGGCGGAATATTTCCGGTGCTGTCATTGGAAATATAAATAATAATAATAATAATAATAATAATAACGCATGGGAACGGAGTTGGTACAATCAATTAGCTTTCAAAGGAGCTACGATTGCTTGACAGTGCTTCTCCCTGTGGGATTGCTAGCTGCTTGTTCTCCTTTGATTCTGTATAAACTTCCATTTAAGCTGAATAATATTCAAAATTGTACAAAGTGATGGTCTGCAAAAGCTAACATTCTTTTCATTTGGCATTTCCTTTTGGTGGTAACAGATAAGGGAAAATGGGTATCATAGAGAAGATCAAAGAAATCGAAGCCGAGATGGCTCGGACCCAGAAGAATAAAGCCACAGGTAATTTATTGGACGTGTCATTCATATATCTCTTTTTTGTATATTTGATTAAAAGATATTGACAAATCTTAAAAATTCAGAGAGATTCTTTATTGGTGCTACTTGTTTATTCCACTTTTTTCTTTTGTGATTATTTACCTTATTAGTTCGTGTCAAATTTTTTATTCAAGTGCAACTTGAATAAAAAAACTTGTTTTAGACTTCAAGTATGGTGAATTTCCGGGTAGGTAAGTGCATCATTTTTTTTTTTTGTTTTGGTTATACAGAGTATCATCTTGGGCAGCTCAAGGCAAAGATAGCAAAACTTAGAACACAATTGTTGGAGCCTCCAAAAGTAAGCAAGTTTCTATGCTTTTTCCATGATTACATGTCTAGAGTGTATGTCATTTTCATATGCACTCTAAGGTTAAAATTTTCTGTTCACTTCATGAGGTCCTGGATGAGATTATCTTCTCCCAAGATAATTCGCTTGTCTCGGCTAAGGCTCTGTTTGGGAATTCTATCTGGTGAATCACCACTTATTCTTTTTATCAGAAGTATTGAAGCTTTAGAATTTAGGCTATAGTGAATCTTTTTTAGTTTCTCCTGTAAATTTAGTGTGTAGTATTATGTATTTGTTACAAACTTGTAGCTTATTACCTGTCTGTATATTTGTAAATTCTGTACATGGTTGTCAAATTGTGGACCAGGGTTCTAGTGGAGGTGGAGAGGGATTTGAAGTTACAAAATATGGCCATGGGCGTGTTGCACTGATAGGATTTCCAAGGTCTGCCTTATGCATTACTCTTTTCACTCATTGGTTCTTGTAATTTCTGGACTTCTACTTTGGCCTTCCCAGTAAACGAAGTGTAATGTACATTACTTGTTGCTTTTACTATGTCTGTAAGTGTATGAAGTGATAAGAGTATGTGCTTTTGTGTTTCTCTTTGTTTTGTGCGAAATGTGCATATTTAATTATGTTGTTTGTGTTTAAGAATGTGACCCTCTTAACCCTTTCCCATTTTCATGTCAGTGTGGGGAAGTCAACTCTTTTGACAATGTTAACGGGGACACATTCAGAAGCTGCATCTTATGAGTTCACAACACTGACCTGCATTCCCGGTATTATAAACTACAATGATACTAAAATCCAGTTGCTTGACCTTCCTGGAATTATTGAAGGTGCTTCTGAAGGCAAGGGACGTGGGAGGCAGGTAAAGCAAATTGTTTGATTTTTTCACGTTGTGTTACCAATACTAGGCTTTTGGGTAGTGTCTTTTGACGTACAGATTGATATTCTGCTTGCTAAAAGTGCTGTTGTTAGACTTTCTATTACATAGAACAAGTGTGACTGCTGACTATAATATAATGCTTGATTCTTTTTCACCAGTTGCTCAATATAAGATTAGTTAGGTGTCATTGAGAGTGCAAATTCGTTTTGGATATGTTTTTCTCAGGTTATTGCTGTTGCCAAGTCTTCAGACATAGTATTGATGGTTCTTGATGCTTCCAAAGTAAGTGCTATAATCTAGTAATTTATTCTTTAACTTAGCATTGCGAGTAGATAAAATGATAGGTCGATTGTTATGGTAAGTTAAAAATATTCCTCCAGTGTAACATTATGAGTGGGGATAATAGGTTGTCTGATATGGTCTTTGACTCATTAAACATTGAACTTGTATTAGACTTACCCTTCTGGTTGCTTTTTTGTTATTCAATGGTTACTCAGTATCATTTCAATTTTCTTTCTATCTATAAGTTCATGAGCTTAAGTACTGAATCTGTGTGAATATGGTCAATATATGACTGGATAATGTCTCCCAGTCCCTCCTCCATGTGATAATTAATAAGAGTGAGCCCACTATGTATAAACTTTCCCCCTTTTTCTCCCAGTATTTTAATCCGTTGACTCTTTTGTCATTTTGGGGCCTTTCCCATGAAAAGAAAATGTTATCATACCATATCACTTCGTGTGATTATTTCTGTTCCTTTTCTGAATCCATGTTACTTATAGAACTCGTCCATACCCTGTTTAGATTCATAAAGGTAGTATATAGGGTATTGTGGATGCAAAACTTTCCAAGCTTTCTCACCATGACTTTATTTTTTTGGCAAATCTTAAGAGTGAGGGTCACAGGCAAATACTGACAAGGGAGCTGGAAGCTGTGGGCATTCGGTTAAACAAGAGACCACCTCAGGTAAGCTTGTGCTTCCCAGGACATGTAGGGATAAATTAAGTATGGATATTATTTATAGATCTGAATTGGACTTATCTAATATTAATCATCTGCTCCTCATTGCTTTGGGGTTGTCTTTCTTGGCAGATATATTTCAAAAAGAAAAAGACGGGGGGGATTTCATTTAATAGCACTCTGCCTTTGACTCATGTAAATGAGAAGCTTTGTTATCAGATTCTACATGAATACAAAATTCACAATGCAGAGGTATCTAGTCCTGCAAACTATATAGTAATGTTAATGTCAATTTGTATTTCAATTCCAGGGATACGTAACCATAGCATGTGATAAGCAAGCAGTTGTATTCGCTCATATGTGAAAAATAGACTTCTTACAACTGCTATATTTTTTTAATGCAGCAAGTGAAGTAATGGCTTGGCTGGTTGGTGATGTAGAGTGTAACCATGCTAAGTTCTCCATATGCTATATGCATTTATCAACTGCAAAAATATCTGATTTTATGTTATTTTTATTTATTTCCTAGGACAGGTTCTTTGTTTCCTCTTTCATTGCTTTACTTTATGAAAACGGGAAGAAAAATTATAGTAGCATCTATGGCAAAAAGAAAATGGAAATATGATGCCTTTCTATTCATGTAATTCCTTGAGAAGGACTTGCTCGTACAAAAGCATGCTTTAGACACAGTAGTTAGTTTTCTGTTGGAAAATTATCGATGAGCTTTTTAAACATGGATTTCTTTTCTTCTGTATCTTGTTTATGTATTCTTCTTTCATGTCTTATTCTCTGTTTTGTTTCTGCCAAAATCAATAATTAGTCATTTATTGATCAATGCAAATATCAATGAGTGAGTGGGTCTGTGTTCCTGACTCTAATTCTTGTTATTACCTGCTACTTCCATCCATGTTCTGTAAGCAGAAAAAAATTTTGATGGTGAAATGTAATAATGCAAAGAAAAATAACAGTTATTTTAAATCTGACTAGATGGTTGACTTCCCTGTGTGGGTCATGATATACCTGATTTTTCTAGCTGACTGATTGGCCATGCCATCTTGATAATTTTCTCTCTATTCTCCATTATTATATGCACTTAATGTGACCAGGAGTCTTTTATGTTGCTTACGACAAAGGTAATCATTTGAAAATTTATGGTTCAGGTCCTTTTTCGTGAAGATGCTACAGTGGATGACCTCATAGATGTCATTGAAGGAAACCGTAAATACATGAAATGTGTGTATGTCTACAACAAGATAGATGTTATCGGCATTGATGATGTGGACAGATTAGCTCGGCAGCCAAATTCTGTTGTCATTAGCTGCAATTTGAAGGTAGTTCCAAAACTTGGAGTATCATCAAATTGATTGGCTAGTAGTGTACTTTGCATCTTGGCAGGGGAAGAGTTTGAGACACCATTAAGTATAATATGCTTAATGCTTTATTTTTTCTTTAAATGCAAATTGCCTCACAGAGCATTGATCTCCACCCCCTAATGACTGTACAAAACCTCATGTTTCCTTGAACAGCTAAACTTAGACAGACTACTGTCAAGGATGTGGGAAGAAATGGGTCTGGTTAGAGTTTATACCAAGCCGCAAGGCCAGCAACCAGATTTCACTGACCCTGCTGTCTTTTCTGCTGTATGTTATAGAATCTTCATACTTATTATGACTCTTTGTTGCTTGCTTTATTCACCTAAGTTGAAAAGCTCTGGATCTTTTTATTTAATCCTTTTAATCCCTCTTGTCTCTCTGGTAAATTATTTTAGAATAGAGGTGGCTGCACTGTAGAAGACTTCTGCAACCATATACACAGAAATTTGGTGAAGGATGTGAAGTATGTTCTAGTCTGGGGTACAAGTGCAAGGCACTACCCACAGCATTGCGGCCTTAGTCATGTTCTTCAAGATGAGGATGTGGTTCAGATTGTCAAGAAAAAGGTCACTTAAATTATCATTCATCCTGTTTTCTTTTGTCCGACTCACGTGCAACATTGTTTGAGAGGCTACATATTTAACATACTCTATACTTATGGAACATTTTAATATAAGAGTGCTCATCCACTCTAATCATTCTGATTTGTCCACCTCCTCATGTAGTAATAAGGGCAACTAACTTTTTATTCCAACACAAAAAAAATATAATTTTCATTTGAATCCATTTCCTTGGTGTTAGCTGAGCGCCTCTATATCTGACGATGAGATATTGATTGGGATAATATTTTCCTGCAGGAAAAAGAAGAGGGAGCAAGGGGTCGGTTCAAGTCACATTCCACAGCTCCTGCTAGGATTTCGGACAGAGAGAAGAAGGTCCCACTGAAAACATGATTATGTCTTTACGATGTAAACTAATGATTGAGAGGCAGCTTGGAGAAACGACAACAGGCTGATAATAGTATGTTCAGCAGTCAGAGACTTGAAAAGTTCTCAATAGATTGCTCTTCAAATGCTTGTTAGATATGAAGGTTCCATGTCAGAGTTTGTCTTCTGTCGCTTACTAAGTGGCACTTAGGTTTTGGTCACTGGTGTTGTAATTCTTTTTTTCTTCTGTAGTAACTTTCAGAACTAATATGGTCTGACTTGAAAGAAGAAAAAATGTACTGCATTTTTAAGGTTTGGTTATCCGTTATTGAAAATGTTAGAAGGTTAAAATTTTGTGAACATGAACAATGCTTGCTGAAAGCTCAATAGAAACGGAGCAGCAAAAGGAAAAGGAGCAAGATGAAACTTCAAAGAGGTGATGAAATGATCTTTATTGGGAGAGTGGAACTGCAATGGTGGCTGTGGATTGAAACCGAAGATATCGGAGCAACTCTGATGAGATTGAGCCTGTGGAATTTTTTGAAGGAGGAACGCTGGGTTCGGCAGCACGTGACAAATGCAACGAACGTGCGAGCGAGGGAAGGAGAGCATAAACGGCGACGTAGTGAGGGGAAGGAAGTTGTACTTTTTAGTATCTAGTCTTTACACTTTTCTACTATCTCAAACAGAAGCTTTTGCCACGAAGTTTGCCTAAGCGGCCAACTGAAATATTTGCTCACATGGAATCCCGTAAACCCCTACCATTTGAAAGACTTTTTTCTTTTTTCTTTTTTTTTTTAATTTTTAATATTTGGTATTTGACACTGTTTTCTTTTGCGTACTTGGACCTCCCTCAAAAGTGGTCGGACCTACTCCATTTCTAAATTTTGTGTTGGGTTGATACAGAACCAAAATGGCCCCAAAAGCCCAAAAAGGCCCGTAAACATGCTACATGGTTTCTGACTTTGCGGAACTTTCCCTTTCACAAGACAAAGTATAACACTTATTAATCGTAGAAATCCATATTAGGTAGGAAAAAAAAAAAAAAGAAATCCATATTAGGACAAGCTTGATATAAAAGTAATTGTTTAATAAACGTAAAGTAACAATCAACGGAGCTTTAAAAATGCAATGTCTCCTCGTGATTGACGCGTAATGTAAAACACTTGGTTCCTCTCGTTAACAAAATTAAACAAGTTGCTGTCAGCAATAATTGAAGCAATTTCTGTTAGTTTGACCAAGACTTATGATGTTTTCTCTAACTGCATCAAGCTGTAAGTATGCGCATCTCTAATTAAAGTTGTCAGTATACCTCATTTCTTGTTTCAATATCGCAGTTCAACTCCTTTTCTTCAACTCGGTTCAGTTTTCTCAAGTGTTTCTGCTAATCCATCTATATCTTTTGTTTTGTCCCTTTAGGGTGTAGTGATAACCCTACAACCTGCAGTCTCTGGATAATATCAAGATGGATTCTTACCCTTCTTCTTCTTCCTTCCCCTCACTTGCTTCTAAACTAAAGTTTGATGTCTTCCTAAACTTTAGAGGCACAGACACTCATCAAGGTTTTGTTAGTTACTTATACAAGGCTTTATGTTACAAGAAAGTTGAAACCTTTATAGATTACGAACTTAGGGAAGGAGATGAAATATCACCAACACTTTTTAGAGCAATTGAAGAATCACAAATTTTTTTAGTTATATTTTCTAAAGACTATGCTTTCTCTAGATGGTGCTTAGAGGAGCTTAAGAAAATAATTACATGTAAGACTAGAAATGGCGAAATTGTAGTTCCAATTTTCTACAAAATACAACCTTCGGAGCCAAAAGGGAAGTTTGGTGATGCTTATGCTCAACTTCAGGAAAGGTATAAGAGCCACACGAACAAGGTAGAAAAATGGAGAGCAGCAATGAGTGAAGCAGCCAATTTATCTGGATTTCCTTCTTCAAATTATGAGTGATTTCTTTTTCTTAATTCTCTAGATCTTTGAATTAAACATTATATTAATAGTTACCTAGCATAGTATAGCATGCATAAGCATTTAATTTCTTAAAATTGATTGATTCATTTGTATAATAGAATTGCCATTTTATATAAATTATAGCGTCACTAAATTTTCAACTGTGCATCTATAATATGTGGTATAGGATTGAAGTTGAGCTCATCGATGAAATTGTTAAGCATGTGTTGCTAAGATCGAACCACATGCATCAATTTAATGTACAAAACCTCATTGGAATCAATGAACACATTCATGTGTAGAATATATGATGTGCAAAAGATTAGAAGATGTTCATCTCATTGAAATTTGGGGCATGGGTGGCCTAGGAAAAGCAACTATTGCTCGTAATATGTTTAATAGATTGTCTTCCGAATATGAAGGGTGTTACTTTTTGCAAGTAAGAGAAGAAATGCAAAATCACGGTATAGCTCATCTGCAAAATAAATTTTCTCCATGCTATTACAAGATTTGAACTTAATTAGCACACCTCATATATTAGCCACATATGGAATGCGAAGGCTTTGTCATAAAAAAGTTTTTGTTATTTTTGATGATGTCAATGATTCTGAGCAATTAAGAAATCTACTTGGTAGAGTTGATTGGTTTGGACCACAAAGCGGAATTATTGTGACTAAAAGAGATAAGCAAGTGCTTGGTAAAGGAGATGTTTATATATATGAGGTGAAGGCATTGAGTTATGATAAAGCCATTCAACTTCTCAATTTGAATGCCTTCAAGCAAAGTTGTCTTGACATAGAGTTGATTGAGCTATAGAAGAAGTTTGTCACTTATGCTAACGGAATTCCTCTTGCTCTAAATAAAAAGTGGGAAAGTCAATGGGAGAAATTAAATAAAATGCCATTAAAGGATATTCAAAGTGTATTGAGTTTGAGTTATGATGGACTAGATCATGAAGAAAGGAAGATTCTTAAATATATGGCATGCTTTTTCAAAAGTGGGGAAGAGATAGACTAATAAAAGTTGTGCTTGATACTTGTGGTTAGTTAATGGTTATTGGGTTAAGAAATCTTCAAGATAAAGCTCTTATTGTTTATGAAAATAGCTTTCGAAAAAAAGAGTGTATATGAGTGGATAGATTGATTGGAGAAATGATTAAGGAAGTTATTCATGAAAAATCTATTGATAATCTAGGAAAGTGTAGCCACTTATAGAATCTTAATGATATATAACAACTACAGAAAAATGAAAAAGTAATGTTTAAATTGCAAACATATCTAATATTGTTAGACATTTAAATATCTTGATATTTTATTTATACAACTTTCTAACTAAAATATGGCTCCACATGATTTTAACTTTTTGTTATGAATTATGTTTCTTGGTTGTTAAGGAACTGATGCAATTGAGAGCATAACTCTGCAATTGTCACGAGTTGAAAGGTTGAGCTTGCGCTTGTGCTAAAGTGTCTAATATTAAGCTTTTGAATTTTTATATAGATGAGAATGAGAGATTTAATTTAGATGCTCCGCAAGGGCTAGAATCGTTATCGGAAGGACTAAGAATTTTTTGTTGGGATGGATATCCTTCAAAATCCTTGCCCATGACATATTGTGCAAAGAATCTTGTTGAAATTAGGATGCCAGGCAGTGAGGTAAAGAAGCTTTGGAATGGAATTCATGTATGTTAAAATTTCCCCTTTAGCCACTTTAGGTGTCTATTAGTGATGTGTTACTCACAAGACAACACACATCACATTTTTGTCAAGTTGAAGTTTGAGTTTTAATCTCCTATAAAAGAAAATTGACATATCATGTGACAATTATTACAGGATATTGTGAATTAACAAATAATTGATTTGAGAGATTGTCGACACTTGATCGAATTCTCTGATTGTTCGAAGGTCTTGAATCTTCAAAAGTTAAATCTCATGTCATGCCTTGCTCTTCGTTATGTTCATCTTTCTATTTTATCTCAGCACAGACGTGAGCGAGTGTAAATCACTTAAAAGTCTGCGAAGTGATATTCATTTACAATCTCTCAAACAGCTATTCGCGAATAACTGCTCAAGCCTCATGGAATATTTAGTGACATCAAAGAAACTGAAACATTTGTGGTTAGACCGTACAGCTATTGAGGAATTAGCTATGTCAATCTAGCGACTTAACAGCCTTAAACATCTCTATGTAACAGGATCTCCAATTAAGAAATTCTCCAATCATTTAGCTAGTCTGAGGTCTCTTAAGAGTACTTAACCTTTCTGAAACTGCACAGGCTGCAGTAACAACACAAGTAGCATTTATTCCTAACCGTTTGTTTTCCGGGAAGCAATGTTCCGAATTGATTCAGCCACCGAACAACACAAGCTGCAGTAAAACTCAAACTTCCTCCACACTCCATCTTTATGGGTTTCATTGTGTGCTTCGTTGTTCCTCCGTACCAAGATATTAGGGAAGACTGGGAGATTGGGTTTAAGTGCTACTTGGAAGCAACCAGTGGTGAAAGGGTTGAGTACAAAGACTCACGCCAAATGTTAGGATGCATTTTTCATTCCGGAAATCATTTGATTTCGGATCACGTGTTCCTTTGGTTTGTCGGAAACTGTAGTTTAGACATAATGGAAGAAATCAAGATAAGGAGCAGAGCCAATGATGTGTTCAACACGACTTCTTACCAAACGGCTACAATTGAATTCTTCATTGATACCCAGTCCACCGTCAATGCAGAAATAAAAGAGTGTGGGGGTCTATCCGTTATATGCCTTAGAGTATCCAAATGTGATTCAACAAATCAAGAATTGGGGTACCAAAACAAAACGCCGTCGGGGCACTGATGGGTTCGAACCCAGTGAAATAGGAATTGGATTCAGTTACAGCTCTAATGGGAAGGAACCACTCTTTCTACCAAAGAAATTGAAGGGGTCCATCTTCCTATCGTTTCCATCAGAAGTGAGAGACACTGATGAGGTAGATCCCAGAGCAATTGAAACTGGAGTTGAAAGCTCTGGTTATAAAAAATGAAGATAACCTTGAACCCACTTCCTTAGTCAATGGAGAATGAAGGAAAAAACTTGAGTTGGGCAGACAAATTTCCTACGACTGCTTAATCGGTATGAAACTACTCCCCCACTCTTTATAACCCTTTATTGTGCTTTCTTTCTTTCAGGTGGAGGTATATGATTCTTTTATCTTCTTTCATAAATTAATCCCATTTACGCAGGCAAGATTAAACCCAAAACCAATCTAAGAAATAAGGAATAATTTGGAGAAATTAATAAAACACAATCACGTATCTAAAAGTTTGAAATTTACTTTCTTATAAATTTGGTATCCTTTAAATTTCTCACATATATTTCAAAATTTTTTTTCCCTAAAATCATACTAGAGGTTTTTGATATGTTGACTTATTATGCCTTTTAACAAATTGAAACGCTCTTTTCTAAAATTACAAAATTTAATCAGGTTGTATGATACATTATATATATGGGGAAATTAAAAACCAATACATAATCTATTTGCTTTGTAAATAATTATTGAATACTAATGAGCCATTACTAAAAGCATATATACAAAGCCAATAGATTGTATATATATAGACGGGGAATTATTGAATTGCTTTGATAGTGTTGTCCTTTCTTTCTTCATGCATGTTGAGCTTAATTGTTCCATCCATCATTTGATATACTTGTCTAAATAGATTGTACATTGGTTTTTTATATACTTTTTGAATTATAAATATTTGGCTTCAAGTGTTCAACAAATGGTATCACTAACGAACTATTCTGGAACAACACATTCTTGAGCAGGCCTTTCATTGAAGCAATTCTATTGATTTATCAAAACTTTGGGGAAATCTTAGTCGTAGCAAATGCACCTCGTCATATCCATGCATTTACTTTCCAGTGAATATGAAGGCGTGCAGGAAATGGTTTCAAAAGATGCAAAAGAAAAGTGATCGTCACTGTTGAAGTAATCATTCAATCTCAAAGGGGACAATGTAGGCAATTCCATTTGGCTGTGTTTACTCTCATTTTAGTTGTGCTTCTGAGTTTCATTCTCTGTCCATTATCATGTAGTATCACTTGGCCGTTGTTGTCTATCCTTCTATTCATGGACATACAAATTGTTTATAATCTTTCCATTTAACTATTTTGCAAACCACTAGTAAGATATCACACTAAATCTCATATAACTCTATACAACATTCAGATTGACGAGCTATTATTATCTTAATTTTTAAAATAAGTACTTTTATATTTATATTTTTAAATTTATATTTTTGTTTATAATGTATGATTTAATATTATTATTAAATCATATAAAATTTTATATTTAATTTAAAATTCATATGTTATAAATAAAATAAAAGTTTAAAATTATAAACATAATATTATTTTTTTGAAATAATGTCAAATCAATGATACTGTTGTATGTTATTTGTGATTACATAATTATAACAGTAACATTACTCACAGGTAAAATACTCGCGTCGTAAAATTATAGCTGGGGCAATATCCTCACCGGGAGAAGGCAAGCTTTGCACCTTTATCAGCTAGCTATTAATTGGATCTAAGCAAAAAAACGGAAAATAAAATGGCCTCTGCTAGATCTTGCACATTTTCCTTTTTCTTTTGTTCCTTTTTTCACCACCGAATGTCTCTCACTTAAGAAGTAACGTATTATTTTCAACTTAACCTTGACTTGAAACGTCGAGCCCAATTAAGTAAGGACGTAATTAATTCAAAAACATACAAAATTCATCGTAAATATCTCATATTATACTCCACATATATTTTAGATTGGAATAGTAATACTAAATATATGTCTTTTATTTTAGATTTGAGTTTGGTTCAAATGCTTAAATTTAGTTTTGTTGCTTTCTTCTTTTTAGTTTGATTTTTATATTTAAATTTCAGTATTTTTAAAAAATAAAAAATTAAAAAAAACGCCTCTTATCAATAAATGCCATGGGCTTAAACAGATAAAAACAGTGTAAAATAGGAATATGAACAACTTTAATTCTCGTAACACAGCTTCTCTGCTTATGCATTACTCAATTGTTTATGGATCAAGACGTTTCCATAATAATTCAAATTGTAAGCGAAACAATGTAAACGAATGAGAACAGGGAAATCAGGGGCCCTTGCTCACTTTCCTTTTCTCTTCCAAGCTACGTGTGAAGAACTGATGCGTTCTCAATCCTCTGCCTGCGATGTCGTCATCACGGTATCTGCTTGACGTAAGTATGGAACAAGCATCACCCTTAACCTGCTGGAGCTGAACGTAAACCCAGATCTCTTGCTTGGTTTTGAATTTGAAGTACTAGTGAGCGTATCCGCATCTACGTTATTATAGGAATCGCAGCCGAAGCCAGCTGGAACGTAAAACCATATTAACTCCGACAAGGGGGAGCTTGGGCCACGATCCATTCTTTGTGATGAGGTTGCACATCTAGTATCACTCCATGAACATCTCTTCTAATTCTGCATACAGGAAAACTGTCGACCACTTAACAACTATACTTGTGAATTGAGTTTTAGGATGAACCCCCACACCCAGGAAACTCAGCAGACAATGGGCCTTCCAAAATAGAAACACCGTTTCATGCTTAAAAACAGAAATAAAGAACCAATTTTTCTCACAATAGATTTGCGTATTGTTCAAATCAAAAGGGCTGCTCAAATGTTAAACTAGTAGCCATCTCACAGAAATCATGCTTCCTCTAGACTTTCCACATGACCTTCATAGTCAAGAGCTTACTTTCCTTCCTGACTCCCTGTTTTTTTATTAATATTTTTTTCTTTTTTATTTAAAAAATAGTAAAAACCACGTGAAATGGGGTTAATTTTGTAATTTAACAACATAGAAGAGTCCATGAAAGAAGCCCGCATTGTTTGTCCTATTTCCCGCCTACTGAAAGCAGCGCGCGTCGATTCCCTTTCTGGCTTCTGTTGCTCCTTCAATTTTGGTCATGCTAAATCTAAAGTCTTCTCAGTAGAATAGTGGTGCGGAAGAGACAGAGGAATGAAGGGTTGGACGGTATAAATTGGCAGGAAACCAAACCAGTCCTAACCCTCGACCGCTCAATCTCCGCCACTCTCGCCACCGGCGGTGCTGATTTCGACATCAAAGTACTCATCTTTTTTGCTTTCATCCACAACAACTTCTTTTAAATTCCTACAAGCGACTGATTCTCACTTCGTGTTACCTAATTTTGTCGATTAAATTGTCAATTTTCCTTTTTTTGAAATAAGAAGTCTCGTCCCTTCCACATGTTTACTTCGTATTTCAAAGCTTTACAGCGGAACCTCAGAAGAAACTACCTGTAGTTTCCTATTTGAATAGCCTTTCTTACCATAGTTCAGCAATAAATGTTGTTCGCTTCTCTTCTTCAGGTAAGGGCATACCACTGCTCCTGTGCCCTCTCTTTCTCTCAGGTTAGAGGACAATTTCACGCAGTACATTCCACACGCCAATTGTTCCTAATAAGTTGCTCTATTTTTTACTCTGTTGCTCTGTTTTTCTACACGCCAATCTTTGCTTTGTTCTGTTTATTTTTTACCTACTCGCTCTATTTTTATTCACTATAATGCTCTGTTTTGCTCTCTTTGTTTTTAACATACTTGCTCTGTTTTTAACCACTTAAATGCTCTGTTTTTTAGCACTCTAAGCACCATTTGTCTCTCAAATCCTCTGTTTTTTCTTTTTTATCAAAATCTGTGTTCACAACCTAAATGCTCCATTCTTCGCTCACATCCGCTATTTTTCATGCAAGTTTCCCTTTCACTCAAATTTTCCGCCTTTTAAAACTAGTTCCTCTGCTTTTTTTTTTCACTAAGTTGCTCTATGTTTGTATTAAGAGGTCTGTTTTGAAAGTTCTGTTTAATACAAACATGCCCTACTTTCGTGTCTTATGTTTTGCTTGAACAAGTGAAATGCTCTGTTCTTCACTCTGTTTATAACCTTTCGTAACTTCTGTTTTCCAATATAATGCTGTGTTATCCACTAAATTGGTCTGTTTCATGAAATCCTGCTATGTTTTTCAGTACTCAGAAACCTTGTTTTTCGTAATATGCTCTGTTTTTCCCCCTAAAATGTTCTGTTTGCATCATTTGCTCTGTTTTTTAGCACTCCAAGCTTCATTTTCCTTGCACACCCTCGTTGGTACTGAAAATCTATGTTCTTCATCACCCAAGCGCTCTGTTTTTCTTTGCATGTGTTGCTTTTTATCCAATCACTCTGTTTTTCATGCACTCGCAGTCTGTTTTCCATGGCTCAATGCTCTGTTTTTGATCAATATACCCTTTTTAAACTTAAAAAATGCAATTTTCTGCTCAATTGTTCTGTTTTTCAACACTCAAACTAAACGTACCACCGCTCTATTTTTAATCACATGATTGCTCTGTTTTTACTCATGCTCAGTTGCTCCTATCAAAGTTGCTTTATTTCTCAATCAGTTGCCCCTATCAAAGTTGCTTTATTTCTCACTCAGTTGCTCCTATCAAAGTTGCTTTATTTCTCACTCAGTTGCTCTATTTTTCTTTGGTTAAATTTCTTTGTATTTAGTGATTGATCGGTTTTTCACACTTGCTGTTTTAATCACGTTATTTAGTCACACGATTGCTCTGTTGCATGCACATATTTTGTTTTACTCAAATGCTTTGTTCTACAACATGAATATGTTGTCAGTTAGCCTATGCTCAACAAGGGATGGTTTTGTTGAAGTTTCGTTCTTTTTACTGTTGAAATGCTATGCGGTTCCCTGTTATGCTGTTTTACTTTTTAAGTTGCTCTGTTCTTCACCACTTAAAAAAGCTCTGTTTTTTCGTAAATTGCTCTGTTTTCTAAGTGTTCGGTTTTTTACACCCCAAATAATCTTTTTTCAACTCACAAATGCTCTATTATTTAGATAAAGTGACACATGGAAGAATAACATAAATCTTAAATAAGACAGATCTAGATTCTAGAACTTACTCTGCTGTTCAGACTGCTTTTTTACCTCAATTCCTCTGTTTTTACAGAATGTGCCCTGTTTCACATTAGTTTGCTCCGTTTTGCTCTATTTGTTTTTACATACTTGCTATGTTTGAACCACACAAATGCTGTTATTACCAAATTCTCTGTTCTTCAGCACTCAGATGCTCATCTGGGATTGATTTTTTCAGTTTAGTTCTTTTTACGGCTCTCATGCTCTGTTTTTCAGCACACAATTGCTGTGTTTCTAACATTTTCTGTTTTGACGAAGTTGCTGTGTCTTTTACCGCTCAAACTTTTATTTTTTAGAAGTTACCCTTTTCGCACTCAGTTGCTTTGTTTATCTCTTCTCAGTTGCTTTGTATTTACAAAAATACTCGGTTATTAACCCATATGCCCTGTTTTTTTTATCTCATTTACTCTGTGTCTGCCTTTCACCACTCAATGTTTGTTTTTAACAAACATGCTCTGTTTTTAGTAAGGTTGTGAAGATTCTCGAAAATGCAAACCATTCAAGGATGAAGATTGTCTACCTTCTTCGTCAGATTGATGTTCATGGTGACTTGAATGGTCATCACCACATTGGAACGAGAAACTTTTGACATGAAGTGAGGCAAAGGTGTTTCCAATTTCCATTACTTCCCCACCAAATGCTTTCTTTCTTGCAGATGCTCTGTTTTTTTGCATAAACTTTCTTCTTTTTTAACAAAGTTTCTCTGTTCCTTTATGAAGTGCTTTGTATTTTACTTAGTTGCTCTGTTTTTGTATTAAGCACTCTGTCTCGAAAGCTCTGTTTTATCCTAATATGCCTGGCTTTCAAGTTAAATGTTTTGCTTGAACTAGTCAAATGCTCTGTTTTATACTATAATGCTTTGTTGTCCAGTAAAGTATTCTGTTTTTCTCACAAATGCTCTGTTTCATGAAGCTGTGTTTTCTTACGAATGTTCGCTGTTTTCCTCTCAATTATTATATTTTTCATCTCTACTGCTCTGTTTTCAAACTTCAAAGTTGTGTCTTGCACTCAATTGCATCTTGCACCGTTTCACCACTTAGGTGCTTGTTTTTTTTGCAACTGCTCTGTTTTCCTCCCCTCGTATCCTTTTCTTCGGTACACATTGTGTTTTTCACCATTCCACTGCTCTGTTTCCGGTACACTTGGAACCTGGTTTTTGCCAACATGCTCTGTTTTTTTGTGTACATGCTCTTTTCTTACCAATCTGTTCTGTTTCCCTTATTTGCTCTGTTTTTAGCATTCCATACTTCATGCCAACTCTCTATTAATACTGAAAATCTATGTTTTTCATCACCTAAATGCTCTATTTTTGTTTTTTTTCTCACATGCGGTGCTTTTCATCCAATTGCACTGTTTTACACGCATGTGCACTCTTTTACTCTGCTGCTCTTTAATCTACGATTCAAATCTTCTGTATTGTTGAAATGTTCTGTGTTGCACCACTTCATTGCCCTGTTTTTCTATTAAGTGATATTTCTAATAAGCTAATTTGTTTTTTCCCTCTCTAAAGCTCTGTTGTCTACTAACATGCCCTGCTTTCCAGTCAGCTCTTTTTCTAGCTATCAATTTGTTTTCCACACAACATGATCTGTTTTGCGCACACATGCTATGTTTTTCTGGAATATGTTCTATTTCACATGGAAGGTCTGTTTTTGTAGTAAGTGCTTTGTCTCGAAAGCACTGTTTTATATTAGCATACCCCGCTCAAGTCAAATGTTCTGCAGTATTTTTAGATGTGTTTGTGACCTCTCATAAGCTCTGTTTTCTAATATAATGCTTTGTTATCCAGTCAATTACTTTGTTTTTCTCCCAAATGCTCTGTTTCATGAATTGCTCTGTTCTCACAAATAAGCTACTCTGATTTTTACTAAGGTTGTATGTTTTAAACACTCAAAGGCTGTTATTTTACTAATGTACACTGTTTTCCACTTTGTATTTCACCACTCTACAGCTCTGGTTTTGAAACCTCAAACTTGTGTTTTCCACTTAATTGCTTTATCTTTCGCCACTTAGATGCTTGGTTTGTTCCTGCACATTCTCTGTTTTTCACCCCTCATATCTCTTTTTTTTTTTTTTTTTTTTGGGGTACACATTTTGTGATTTTCAATAGTTATGCTCTAATTATCACTAAGTTGCTCTGTTTTCCACTCAATCTGTTTTTAACGTTCATGCTCTGTCCCACTCAAGTTTTCTGTTTTTCATAAATCAAATCTCTGTTTTCATCAAAATAGCTGTTAACCACTCAATTTTTTGCTCACATGCACTGTTTTTCACTAATTTTCTGTTTCCCAGAGCTCAGTTCCTCTGATTTTCATGAAAATACACATATATAATGGTAGCTACTGTATTGGGACCACCACAGAACCATCGAGTAGTTGCTGAAGTTGAAAGAAATTCGTCCTCATCTTTGTCAAAAATGGAGAACATTTTGCTAAAGGGAAAGGGACGGTTCTTGCTTGGTGGCTTTGAACCATTTATTGGGATCTCTTTCTTTTACTTTAACCTCGAGTTGCTTATAGAGTTCTGACTGCTCTGCTTTTTACTAACATGCACTGTGTTTTGCTAGCATGTTCTCATTTCCGCTAACATGCTCTGTTTTCAACCACTCAAAAGCTCTTCTTTTTTGTTTTAATCTAAAATGCACTGTTTTAACTGACATACACAGTTTCCTACTAATGTGCTCTTGACATGCTGTGTTTTCTACTGACATGCTGGGCTCTGTATTGCACTCAATTATTCTATTTATGACACGCACATGCTCTGTTTTCTATCACCCAAATGTTCTGTTTTTCACCAAGTTGCTTTGTCTCACTACTTAGAACCTTTCATTTTCCTTTCCCACAATAGGAAACTTTACTCTTCCCCTTTCCTTCTCTCTTTCTTAGTAACTCCAATTTTCTTGTTTCTTCTGTCATTGCTAATGGCATTGATGATTTCGAAAAGATGTTTGCGTTTCTCTACAATTTGGAAAACTCTCGTGAACTTTCTCTATCTCTTGCGTCGATTGGCATTTATACCTTGTTGGCTGTTTTCTTTGGCAAAAGTGTATTTTGCACTCTTGTCTGTCTAATGGCTTGCTGGTTTCATTTTTTTGCTATTGCTATTTTTTCAAGTTCCTCTTTGCAAGCTAGGATGGAGTCACATGATTTTTCTGTTTGGATAGTGGCATATTGTATCATAGTAACATTTTATATTTTGAAATCTGGGTTATTTTTGCTTTATGCTATGTAGTTAATATGTGTTATTTAATTTGCTATCTTAGGTTTTTCTCCTACCTTTGTTTTTTGAGCCTTGGTGACTCGAACACAAAAGGCTAGGTCATTCCCATCGGAGGCTCTGTTTTTCAGGACTCTAAGCCCCATTTAAAACACAAATCTTCTGTTTTTATTGAAATTCTATGTTTTCACCACCCAAATGCTCTATTTTTTGCTCACATGCGCTTATTTTCGCTTGAATTTTCTGTTCATGTCAAGCTAGTCCCTCTGATTTTCACGAAATGGTACTCTGATTATAAAAAAATAAGTCATTATCCTCCGTTTTTTTTAATAGAGTCTGTTTTCTTGTTAAGGACTCCGATTTCTTACTAAGTTACTCTGTTTTGGTATCAAGCGCTTTGTATTAAAAGTTTTGTCTTATACTGACATGCCCTGCTTTCAAGTCAAATCTTCTGCTTGAATTGGTCAAATGCTCTGTTTTTCACTCTCTGTTTCTAACCTCTCATAGTCTAAGTTTTCTACTTTAATGTTTTGTTATTCACTCAATTGCTCTATTTTTCTCACAAATGCTCTGTTTCATGAAATGCTGCTACATTTTTCACTACTCAGAACCTTGATTTTACCAAGATGCTCTATTTTCCCTTATTTGCTCGATTGGTACTGAAAATCTATTTTTTTTAATCACCAATGTGCTCTATTATTTTCTCACATGTGGTGCTTTTTATCCAATTGCACTGTTTTACACGCAGATGCACTCTTTTACCCTGCTGATCGTTAATCCATATTTCAAATGTTCTTTATTGCTGAAATGTTCTGTGTTGCAACACTCCATTGCACTATTGAGTGCTGTTTTTATTAAGCTAATCTGTTTTTCACCACTCTAAAGCTGTGTTGTCTACTAACATGCCCTGCCTTCCAGTCAATCTGCTCTTTTTTTTAACTATCGCTTTGTTTTCCTCACAATTTCTCTGTTTATCCATCATATGCTGTGGTTCACGCTGTTTGTTGCTGTGATGTTCACCACTCAATCTTTTTTTACTTGCATGCTCTGTTTTGCGCACACATGCTCTGTTTTTCTGGAATATGTTCTGTTTTGCTTAGAAGGCTTGTTTTTCAGCACTCTGAGCTACATTTTTCATGTAGATCCTCTGTTTTTACTGAAAGTTATGTTTTCACCACCCAAATACTTTACTTTTTGCTTAATTGTACTGTTTTTCACTCAGATTTTCCGTTTTTCACGACTGAGGTCCACCGATTTTAATGCAAATGCCTTGTTCTTAGAAAGCTGAGCCATTGTCCTCTGTTTTTGTATTTAGAGCTCTGTTTTAAACTAATGTGCCCCGCTTTGAAGTCGTATGTTCTGCCTAAACAAGTCAAATATTCTGTTCTTCACTCTGTTTCTAACCTTTCATAAGCTCTGTTTTCTACTATAATACTTTGTTACTGACTCAATTGCTCTGTTTTTCTCACAAATGCTCTGTTTCATGATATGCTGCTACGTTTTTCACTACTCAAAAGCCTTGTTTTAACTAATGTGCTGCATTTTTAATGCTCTTCCTCATTTTTTCCTTAACATGTTCTGTTTCCCTTATTCGCTCTGTTTTTCAGCATTTCAAGCTCCATTTTCCTTGTACACCGTCAGTCAGTACTGAAAATCTATGTTCTTCATCCTCAAATGCGCTATTTTTTATTCTGAAATGTGATGCTTTTTATCTAATTACTCTGTTTTCCATGGCTCAAATGCTCTGCTTTTGTCTAATGTGCTCTGTTTTCAACTTAGATGCAGTTTTCTACAGAATTGTTCTGTTCTTCACTTCACCGCTCAAATCCTCTTTCAACTTACCAATGCTCTGTTTTCACTCATGATGAATTGTTTTTATTAAGTTGCTTTTTCTTCCACTCATGCTCAAATGTTCTGCTTGAACTAGTCAAGTGCTCTGTTTTTCCCTCTCATGAGTTTTTCCTCATTTTACTATCACTCTCTGTTTTCCACATAATTGCTCTGTTTTTCCATCATATCTCCGGTTTCCCCCTATCTTGCCGTGATTTTCACCTCTCAAGCTTTATGTTTTACCAACATGCTCTGTTTTGCGTACAAATGCTCTGCCTTTATTGAGCAAGTCCTATTTCAACTCCAAATCTATGTTTTCACAACCCAAATGCTCAAGTTTTTACTCACATGTGCCGTTTTTCACGTAAATTTTCTGTTTTTCACGAAGTTGCTCGGTTCTCAACTAACAAATGACCTCTTTTTCAGATGATATGATCTGTTTTTAAATAGGTTGCTCTGTTTGTCCCTTAGTTACTTTCTTTTTCTAGTCTCATTTTCATCGTATTTGACGAATGGTCAGTTGTTCTGTTTTTACCTCAATTCTGTTGATTTTGCAGAATGTGCTCTGTTTTGCATTAGGTTGCTCTGCCTTGCTTTGTTTTTACTCACTTTCTCTGCCTTTTTTTTTTTTTTCCTTTTTAACAAAGTTGCTCTGTTTTATGCAAACATATCCGGCTTTCAAGTCAAATGTTCTGCTTGAACTAGTCAAATGCTATGTTTGTCACTGTTTTTGATCTCTCTTAAGCTCTGTTTTCTACTATAATGCATTGTTATCCGCTAAATTGCCCTGTTTTTCTCATAAACGCTCTGCTTCATGAAAGGCTGCTAAGTTTTTCACTATTCAAAACGTTTCTTTCACGATCATGTTTTGTTTTTTTCTGCACTGTTTGCTCTGGTTTTCAGCACTCCTAGCTCCATTTTCCGTGAACACCTCTGTTGGTATTGAAACTATGTTTTTTATCGCCTAAATGCTTTCTCTTTTCCTCGCATGCGGTGCATATCACACGGTAACTTAGAAAAAAAAAAAAGAGCATGGGTGAGCATTAGTGAAAACACACAGCAACTCAGTGAAAATTGAAGCAACTTATCAAAAAAACTGAGTACCAATGGTGAGACACACAGCAACTTAGTCAATATAGAGCATGAGTGAAAACAAAGTAATTGTGTGGTGACAAACAGAGCAACTTATTCTGTGCTGCTCTTTCATCCAACATTCAAATCCTCTGTATTGCTGAAATGTTCTGTGTTGCATCACTCCACTGCTCTGTTCTTTTATTAAGTGCTGCTTTCAATAAGGTACCCTGTTTTTCATCAATCTAAAGCTCTGTTTTCTACTAACATACCCTTTGTCAGTTAGTTGCTGTGTGTTTCACCACTCAATTTGCCTTTTTAAGAAGTTTGCCCCGTTTATCTCTTCTTAATTGTTTTGTATTTACTAAAATGCTTGGTTCTACTCACACATGCTCTGTTTTTAATCTCAGTTGCTCTGTTTATCTGTCTTTCACCAATCAAAAAGTTTGCTTTTTACAAACATCCTCTGTTTTTGTTAAGCTTGTGCAGATATTTGGAAAATCAAATCAAGAAAGATGAAGGTTGTCTGGTTCATGTTTGTGGTTACTTGGGAGGTTATCAGCTGCACTAGAATGACCTACTTTTGGCATCTAGTGAGGCCAAGGTGTTTCCAATGTCAATTACTTTTCATCAAATGCTCTGTTTTTTTATTAGGAGCTCTGTTTCTTAACTAAGTTGCTCTATTTTTGTATTCAGCGCTTCATCTGGAAAGTCTGTTTAATACTAACATGCCCTACTTTATAGTCTAATGTTATACTTGAACTAGTTAAATGCTCTGTTTTTCACTCTGTTTCTGGCCTCTCACAAACACTGTTTGCTACTCTAATGATTTGTTATCCACTCAATTGCTCTTTTGTTCTCACAAATGCTCTGTTTCATGAAATGCTACTACGTTCCTCACCAATCAAAACCTTGTTTTTTTACTAAACATGTTTTGTCTCCCTCATTTGCACTGTTTTTCAGTACTTCAAGCTCCGCTATCCTTGCATACCCTCTGTTACGGAAAAACCTATGTTTTTCATCACCTAAATGCTGTATTTTTTTTTTTTTTCTCACATGCGGTGCTTTTCATCCAATTGCTGTTTTTCATGCGCATACACTGTTTTATCCTGTGCGGCTCTTTTTTCCACCATTCAAATCCTCTGTACTGCTGAAATGTTCTTTGTTGCATCACTCCGTTCCTATGTTCTTCGTTAAGAATCTATTTTAATTCACGATATCATATGACGTGTTTGACAATTAATGCGCAGACCATTTAAGACTATAGTCACACTCACGTACATCATGTGACAGAGATGTGATACCTAAATGCTAGCAACAAATATTTTATAATGACATAATGTGTATAAGAGTCAAGAAAATACACAATCACTTAGACTTTATCATGTAACGGTTATGACTTGTTGCTGATCTTTTTTTCCTGTAAGATTTTAAAGATTAAAATAGTATTCACTTGAAACAAGTTATGGGCAAAATATGATATATATCTGCATTTATTTATTAGAAAAAGTATCAAAAATTTATGCTAAGCATCAGAATTAAACATTCAAAAGTATGGTATTCTTTTATTATTATTATTTTTTTAATGAAAAAGCATTCTATTATATTTGTATTAAAAACCACTGAGTAGAAGATATTATTTATAAGAAATTTGATATTAAATAGTAAATATACCACGTTCTCAAGAGGAAATTTCAAGTTTCCAACATAAGTGAAGCATAATATTTTGGAAGATTTGAATTAAATTTTATTATTTATTGGTAACATAAAATTAATATATAAATAAAAGAGGAATGAGACCTCCAGTGTGTATTTCGAATTCCACATTAAACAAGGCTCACTTTTAAATAAAAAATTAATGCTATTGCAAATTTCAATTGCATAAAATATATAAATTTATTAGAATTATTAATCTTGGTATGGTAAATATTAAGGTTAATTAATTATTTTTTACTATTAGTTAAAGCATAATTATAAGCTTGGGGCGAAGAGGAACAGTTTAAGCTGACGAGGGAGTTAAGATGTCTGGGAGTTAAATTATATATAAAAAATTTTATTTAAAAAAATAAAATTTATTTCAATAATTTTATACTAAAAAAAATTAATTTTTAACTAAAGAATATCTTGATATAATAAAACAGTTATGGACTTGATATAATAGTAATTTTTTAATAGTACGGTCCAGCATGAGATGTAAAGCAACAATCAAAAACTTGCATAGTCACTGCGTGATTGACGAGTAATGTAAAACCGTTGGCTGGATGAAACAAGTTGCTGTCAAGGTTTGAAGCAATTTCCTCGAGTTTGACGAAGACTTTGATCATCTCTCTAAGGCTCTTACCACATCAAGTATGCACATCTCTAATTAAAGTTCTCAACATACCTCATTTCTTGTTTCAATATTGCTGCCTTACTCTTTTCTTCAACTCGGTTCAGTATTCCAAAGTGTTTCTGCTAATCCATCTATCTCTTTCGTCTTGTCCCTTCAAGGTGTAGTGATAACTCTACAAACTGCGGTCCCTGGATAACATCAAGATGGATTCTTCCCCTTCTTCTTCCTCCTTCCCCGCACTTGCTTCTAAAATAAAGTTTGATGTCTTCCTAAGCTTCAGAGGCACAGACACGCGTCAAGGTTTTGTTAGCCACTTATACAAGGCTTTATGTCACAAGAAAGTTGAAACCTTTATAGATTACAAACTTAGGGAAGGAGATGAAATATCACCAACACTTATAAGAGCAATTGAAGAATCACAAATTTCTTTAGTTATATTTTCCCAAGACTATGCTTCTTCTCGATGGTGCTTAGAAGAGCTTGAGAAAATAATTGAATGCAAGACCAGAAATGGCCAAATTGTGGTTCCTATTTTTTACAAAATACAACCTTCAGATGTTCGAAACCAAAAGGAAAGTTTTGGCAATGCTTTTGCTCATCTTCAGGAAAAGTACAAGAACCACACGAACAAGGTAGAAAAATGGAGAGAAGCAATGAAAGAAGCAGCCAATTTATCTGGATTTCCTTCTTCAAATTATGAGTGAGTTCTTTTTCTTATTTCTCTATATCTATGAATTTAACATTGTATTAATAGTTACCTAGCATAATATAGCTTGCATAAACATTTATTTTTTTAAAATCAGTTACATCATTTGCGAGAACAAATTTGCTATTTAATATCATAGCATCGCTGAATTTCAAACTTTCCATCTTAAATTTGTGGTATAGGACTGAAGCTGATCTCATAGAGAAAATTGTAAAGCGTGTGACACTGAGGTTGCATCATATGTGTAAAGTTAATTTACAACACCCCATTGGAATTGACGAACACATTGCATGTATAGAACATATGATATGCAAAGGGTTAGAAGATATTCGTCTCATTGGAATTTGGGGCATGGGTGGTATAGGAAAAACAACTATTGCTGCTGTTATGTTTAATAGATTGTCTTCGGAATATGAAGGATGTTGCTTTTTGCAAGTAAGAGAGGAAATGGAGAAATATAGTATAACTCATTTGCAAAATAAACTTTTCTCTTTCCTGTTAGAAGACGATTTGAATTCAATTAGCACATCTAATATATTGCCCTCTGATGGAATTTGGAGGCTTTGTCGAAAAAAAGTTCTTGTTATTCTTGACGATGTCAATGACGCTGAGCAACTAAGGAATCTAGTAGGTGGACTTGATTGGTATGGGCCAGGTAGCAGAATTATTGTGACTACAAGAAATAAGCAAGTGCTTGGTAAGAAGATGGTTATATATATTTGATGAGGCCATTGAGTTTTGACAAAGCTATTCAACTTTTCAATATGAATGCCTTCCAACAAAATTGTGTTGACATGGAGTTAATTGAGCTAACACATAAGTTTGTTAATTATGCTCAATGCATCCCTCTTGCTCTAAAGGTTTTGGGTTTCTTCCTTTATAATAAAAGCAAAGAAGAATGGGAAAGTCAATGGAAGAAATTAAGAAATATGCCTTTTCCTGAGATTCAAAGTGTATTAAGATTGAGTTATGATGGATTAGATCGGGAAGACAAGAGTATTCTCAAATATATTGCATGCGCTTTCCAATTCAGTGGATCAAACATAGACATGATAAAAGTTGTGCTTGATAGTTGTGGTTACTCAACCCTCATTGGGCTAAAAAATCTTCAAGATAAAGCTCTTATAACTGTAGCTCAAGATGCTATATGTATGCATCACTTGATAAAAGAAATGATAAAGGAAATTATTCGTGAAGAATCTATTAATGATCCAGAAAAGCGTAGTCATTTGTGGGATCCTGATGAAATATATAAAGTACTAAAAAATGATAAGGTAATATTATAATTATGTCTATATTTAATATCCTTTGTAAAGTTTTTTTATATTTTATTTTTCCAACTACATATGATATGACTCTACATGATATTATTATTATTATTATTATTATTATTATTATTATTATTCTGTTTTGAAAATATGTGGTACTTGCTTTTTAGGGGACCGGTGCTATTCAGAGCATAAATCTAGACTTGTCACAGGCTAAAAAGTTGAGTTTGCCTTCCCACGCCTTCAATAAAATGTTCGATCTTAAGCTTTTGCAGTTTTATAGAAAAGAGATGAAGGGATCTAATGTGGATGCTCCACCAGGAGTGGAATCACTACCGGAAGGACTAAGGATTTTTGGGTGGGAGGGATGTCCTTTGCCTTCCTTGCCCATTACATATTGTGCAGAGAATCTTGTTGAGATTAGGATACCAGGATAGAGAAGCTTTGGGATGGAATTCAGGTACGTAAAATTTGCATAATTATATTTTATTGAAAGATGGAATTATGAAATTACCTACTTTAGCCTCAATGAATGATGTGTTGCTCACAAAATAGCACACAACACACAGCACTTGAATGTTGAATTTTTTTCATTAAAAGTTAAATTCCCATTTATCTCCTATTGGAAAACAAATAATGTGTCCTTATAATTTTTACAGGATATCGTGAATTTACAAATAATTGATCTATCACGTTGTCTGCACTTGATTGAACTTCCTGATTGCTCTAAGGCCTCCAATCTTCGAGAGGTGAATCTCTGGTTATGTTTTTCTCTAAGGCATGTTCATCCATCCATTTTATCTAAACACAAGCTTCAGTATTTAGTAATGAATGGGTGCAAAAAGCTTGAGAGGCTTCAAAGTGATGTTCATTTGCAATCCCTCCTTGCGCTCGATGCGGGTAATTGCTCAAGCCTTAAAGAATTTTCAGTGACATCAGAGACACTGAAATATTTGAACCTATCTAACACAGTTGTGGGGGAATGTCCTACATCAATTGGGCAACTCAGCCGCCTTAAAGATCTCAATTTTCAGGGCTCTAAATTGAAGAATCCCTCAAATGATTTAGCTTGTTTAAGGTCTCTTAGAGAACTTGACCTTTCTAAAATTGCACAAGTTAACACATCAACTCTATATGTCCTCTTTGATAATGGCTTACAATCTTTACAAAGGCTACATCTGAATAGGTGCTGTAACTTGTATGAATTGCCTGACAACATCAGGCTCGTATCATCATTAACTGACTTATCACTGGAATACGGTAACATCAAGAGCTTACCTACAAGCATCAAACATCTTTCACAGCTCAGATATCTTGTCTTAAGCGATTGCAAAAGGCGTCAGTCTCTGCTAGAGCTTCCTCCATTTATTGAGCTTCTAACTGCCTCTAACTGCACATCCCTAATGACTGTGTCGATTTTCATGTTTGAACTATCGAATCCACAAAGGATATATGATTGCAATCGACCATTTAGGTATTCATTTGAAAAATGCATGAAATTGAATGAACAAGCACTTGGCAATATTATAGCATATGCTGAGTTTAGAAAGCAAATAGCA
The DNA here is from genome assembly GCA_037013595.1 of Dicorynia guianensis. Lineage (NCBI taxonomy): Eukaryota > Viridiplantae > Streptophyta > Magnoliopsida > Fabales > Fabaceae > Dicorynia > Dicorynia guianensis. The sequence continues at coordinate 33,106,473 of JASUAB010000014.1, forward strand.
TTTGAGCAGTTAGATACAAGCAAAGGAAAATCTTGTCCACAAGAAGTTCTAGTTTTTTTTCCAAGAAGCAATGTTCCCGATTGGTTTAGCCACCGAACAACAGAAGCCACGATAGCTATCAAACTTTCTCCACATTTAATGGGTTTCATCTTGTGTTGCATAGTCTGTCAGTACACAAGATGTAAATTCTGGAGGGCTGGATATAAATGCTGCTTGGAAGCAAATAATGGGGAAAGGGTTGAGCACACAAGATCAAGTGCTTCAATATTCCAACATGAATTGAATTCGGATCATGTGTTCATTTGGTATGATGTCCACATGATGGAAAAAATCAAGGAAAGGAGCAAACCCAATACTGTGAGTACCCCTACTTCTTACCCAATGGCTACATTGGAATTATTCCTTCATGCCTTTGATCCCTCTAGTTTCAATGTAGAAATAAAAGAGTGGGGGATCTGCCCAATATATGCCTCAGAGTATATAAATTTTATTGAACCAACAAAGAACCGGGGTACCAAAACAAAAAGAACTCAGGATGTTGTTGTGTATGAACCCAGCGATACTAGAATTGGAGTTAGTAACAGCTTTGATGAGAAGCAACCACACTTTCAACCAAAGAAATTGAAGGGATCCATCTTCCAATCTTGTCCATCAGAAACAAGAGATATCGATGAGGTAGAACCCACAGCAATTGAAACTGGAGTTGAAAGCATTGCTTATGAGAATGAAGATGACCTTGAGCCCACTTCTTCAAACAGTGCAGAAGGAAGAAAAACAAGAGCCAATTAGACGAAACTTCTGGTGACTATTAGTTGGTATGAAACTACAATCTCTCCCCCTCTCTATAATATAGCACTTAATTTTTTTTTTTTGGCATTTTTTAAGTGAAAGTGTATGTTTGTTTTATTTGCTTTGATAAATTAATACCATTTACACAAGTTTGATTAAACCCATAATGAATCTAAGAAGACAGTAATATCTAGGAATAATAAAATACGATCTAATATCTGAAATTTTAAAATGTACTACCTCTTTCATCATAAAGCGTCAATTTGTTGTGAATTTTGTGTCTTTAGAATTTATCTCAAGTATTTAATATCTGTTTTTCTAAAATCATACTCTTTTTTTCCTTTGAAGTTTTTTATCTACTAATTTATTAATAACTTGTAACAAATTGAAGCACTATTCTCTAAACAAATTTATCGAATTACATGACACATTATATAAAGAAGAAATTTTTAAAACAAAAAAGAATCTACAATTAATCTATCGACTTCGCACATAATTATTGAATATTTCAAGTTTGGTTAAAATAAAGTCGATCCTTTAAAAAGGGCAAGTGGCTTCAAGTGTTCAACAAATGGTGCTGCTAATGAAATTATTTTGGAAAAACACTTTCTTAATTTGAGCAGGCCTTCTATTGAAGCAATTCTGGAGATTTGTCAGCACTATGAGAAATTCTTGGACGCAGCTTGTGCAACCCGCCATATTCATGCGTGCAGTTGCCAGTGCAGGTAATAAATTCAAATTAATAGCCATATATTGATTTGTATTGTCAATTGTATTTGTGTGTGTTTATTTTCATTTTTGTTGTGCTTTGAACTTTTATTCAATGTTCTTTTATAATGAAGTACTACTTGGCCGTTGTAGTACACAGTGTGGCAGGGGCCTAGCCAGTGAAAATAGTGGCCATTGCTGGCATTTCCCTTTGTTTTTGTCTATTGCAACCAGTCATTGTCATCTAGTCATCATCTGCCTATATTTTGAAGGTGTTAAGTAATGTATTTTTCATAGTTTAATTAAATGTGTAATAAATATTAATCTTGGTTAATATGCTAATCTCTTCCCAAATTGGGTAATCTCTGTTATCTCACATATCCTTTTACGCAACAAATTGGAAGTCTTCCTAGTCATCTATATAGAACCCTATTTTCCTGGGGCCTACTACACCGACATGAATATGGGAGCTGTTTGCGTTTCACTAATTTTTACGTGATTTGATGGTAACATGTAGCTGATTCCCTTTATTTTCGTAATTAATAAGCTAATCTAAATATTGGAGCGAGCCATTCTTATTAAGATAAAATAATGTATATTTCTCATTTATTTTTTGTAGTAAGAAAAAAAATCATTAATTAAAAAACAGAAAAAAATGATAGTCCTTTCTGTAGTTAGTATCTATATATACAGTCTAGTTTTTTTTTTTTTCTTATAACAAATAGGTAAACCACTTAAACACAAAAATTCTTAGGCTCAAACTTAAAGTATTGAAGAAAAAGATCAAAACAAAACCCTTTAATTACATTCCAGTATAAGGCAAAACATTTCATCTCAAGAGCACAGATTAGTATACAGCAGAGAAGTTTCAAGACAAAACCAAAACAGATTAAAATGCAGAAGGGAAGTTTTTGAAATTCCTGTATCGAGCACTTTGATGATAAAGCATATCATCTCTTCCCACTACGAGCAATAGCATACCCTTTGATGACAAGTTCTTTGGTTGTATCAGTGTAGAGAATCATTCAATTCCATTCCAGTGTAAGGCAACTGGATGCGTACAGGGTACTCAGCAAACTGAATGTATAATCTGCTTGACAGCCTTGGAAGAAGAGGATAGCGTCCGACAGCTTCACAGTTGCAAACACATCTTCCACACTGCTTGCATTGATAAGTGGCTTAGCTCTCATTCTGGCTGCCCATTGTGCCGCACTCAGATTGACAAAGTGCCTTCCCCAGATGGAAGAGTGACTTCGCAAGAAAATTCACAAATGATCAAAGTCAATGTTAGTAACTGAATTCTTAAAGCAACACCCTGTAGTATTCAATTGTACTCATTCTTTTTACAGGCTTTTCAGTCAAAATCTTCCAAACAACCCGTTAACTGTTGATGCTTGTGGTGAAATTATATACAGCATCAAGCATATATGTCTAAAACAAGATTTAAGCACAATAATTTTATATAATTCAATATTTTAAACCTTCACTTAGAGCATGTTACTCCTTCTCTTCCTATAGTTCTCATCTTTCTCAAGTTATCTAAGAGAGTTTGCAGCTGGTGTAGTGACAGAAGTTGAAGAGGGTGCATTCAAAAGCTGCATATATATCAAACAAAAGCAATATCATGGTACATCAGACCTTTCCCTCCAGCTTGGGCTTCTCTTCATTCATAATTAACTATTAATTGCCGGTAAATAAGAATGATACCGAAAGAGGGAGAGCAGTGACCTACCTTGGAGTTCATATCAATTCCAATCTCATCAAGCACCTGATTCAGAAGCTCTTCCGTCTTTTCCTCCTCTTCATCGCCTTCCAAAGCATCATCAATTGTGTCTCCCATCACCTCAGTTACCAGTTCCATGTTTTCATTCTGCCTCTCAAACTCTGGCATTATCCTTTGGAAAGAAGGCAAGTCATCTGCCTATTCATTTGGCCCATTGCTTTGGTAACCCCTATCAGGGCCTTCCCATTGTTTGAGTTGATTTCAGCATCTGAAATTGATCTGTGTCCTTAGTAACACTATATTTCATGCAATGATTCTAATATTCTGTTAAATTTTAAGTTTAATAATGAATTATAAAACTTAGCTGTATCAAACTGCAACAACATGAATGACACTACTAAAAGCATGAGAAAGTAAACAAGATCCTCTATTTTTTGTATAATTGTGGAAAGGATGAATCCTCTAACAAAAGTCATGGAAATGTAGAAGTCAAAAGAGCACACAAAACCAGATTAATCAATCACATAGGATATCAATTACCGTTGAAATTGTAAACAGTTTTTATGACATAACCAGTGAACTTTATTTCATTATTATTCTTCAATCAACTAGACTGTACATTACTTGTTGCTTTCTCTATCTCTACAAGTGTATGTCGTAATAAGAGTATGTGCTTTTGTTTTTCTCTTTCTGTTGTGCGAAATGTGTATGTCTAATTTATATTATTTGTGTTTAAGAATGTCACACTCTCAACCCTTTCCCATTTTCATAGGGAAGTTAACTCTTTTAACAATGTTAACGGGGACGCATTCAGAAGCTGCATCTTATGAGTTCACAACACTGACCTGCATTCCTGGTATTATAAACTACAATGATACTGAAATTCTGCTTGACCTGCCTGGAATTATTGAAGGTGCTTCTGAAGGCATGGGAAGTGGGAGGCAGGAAAAGCAAAAACTGTTTGATTTTTTTCACATTAAGTTCATGAGATTAACTACCAAGTCTGCTTGAATATGGTCAATGTATGACTGGATATTGTCTCACAATCCCTGCTCCACGTGGCAGTTAATTAGTGTGAGTCCAATTTATATAAGCTTTCCCCCTTTTTGCCAAGTCTTTGAATCCCTTGACTCTTGTCATTTTGGGCCCTCCCCATGTAAAAAAGAAAAAAATGTTATCATACCATATCACTTTGTGTGATTGTTGCTGTTCCTTTCCTGAATCCATGTTACTTATGGAACTCCTCCACACCCAGTTTAGATTCATCAAGGTAGTATATAGCGTATTGTGGATGCAAAACTTTCCAAGCCTTCTCACAATGACTTTATTTTTTTGAAAATTTTAAGAGTGCAAATACTGACAGGGTAGCTGGAAGCTGTGGGCATACGGTTAAACAGAGACCACCTCAGGTAAGCTTGTGCTTCCCGGGATGTGTAGGGATATATTAAGTATAGATATTATTTATAGATCTGAATTGGACTCATCTAATATTAATCATCTACTCATTGCTTTGGGGTTGTCTTTCTTGCAGATATATTTCAAAAAGAAAAAGACGGGGCAGTTCATTCAATATCACGCTGCCTTTAATTCACGTTGATGAGAAGCTTTGTTATCAAATTCTAATGAATACAAAATTTACAATGCGGAGGTATCTAGTCCTGCAAACTATACAGTAATGTCAACGTGTATTTCAATTCCAGGGATATGATACCGTGGGATGTTATAAGCAAGCAGTTGTATTAACTCATATGCGAAAAATAGACTTCTTACAGCTGCCGTAGTTTTCTTAATGCGGGGGTTGGAGTAATGGCATGGCTGGTCGGTGATGTAGAGTGTAACCATGCTAAGTTCTCCATATGCTATATGCATTTATTAACTGCAAAAATACCTGACTTGATGTTATTTATTTATTTCCTAGGCCAGGTTCTTTGTTTCCTCTTTCATTGCTTTACTTTATGAAAACAGGAAGAAAAATTATAGTAGCATCTGTGGCAGAAAGATAATGGAAATATGATGCCTTTCTATTCTTGTAATTCCTTGAGAAGGACTTGCTCGTACAAAAGCATGCTTTAGACTGTAGTTAGTTTTCTGTTGGAAAATTATTCATGAACTTCTTTAAACATGGGTTTATTTTCTTCTGTATTTTGTTTATGTATTCCTCTTTCATGTCTTAGTCTCTGTTTTGTTTCTTTGGCAATTAGTAATTAGTCATTTATTGATCAATGCAAATATCATTAAGTGAGTGGGTCTGTGTTCCTGAGTTTAGTTCTTGTTATTACCTGTTACTTACGTCCATGTTCTGTAAGCAGAAATGAATTTTTTAGGTGAAAATGATATAATGGAAAGAAATATAAATTTGTTTTGGACCTGACTAGATGGTTGACTTTCCTTTGTGGGTCATGATATACCTGATCTTTCTAGCTTACTAATTGGGCCATGCCATCTTGATAACTTTCTCTCTATTATCCATTATTATATGCACTTAAAAGTGATAAGAATCTTTTATGTTGCTTACTACGAAGGTAGTCATTTGAAAATTTATGTTTCAGGTCCTTTTTCGTGAAGACGCTACAGTGGATGGCCTCATAGATGTCATTAAAGGAAACTGTAAATACATGAAATGTTTATATGTCTACAACAAGACAGATGTCATTGGCATTGATGATGTGGACAGATTAGCTCGGCGGCCAAATTCTGTTGTCATTAGCTGCAACTGGAAGGTAGGTTCCATAGCTTGGACTATCATCAAAATGATTGGCTAGTAGCGTACTTTGCAACCCGGCAGGGGAAGAGGATAAAATGCCATGTAGTATAATATGCTTAGCGCTTTATTTTTTCTTGAACAGCTAAACTTAGACTACTGTCAAGGATGTGGGAAGAAAAGGGTCTGGTTAGATACCAAGCCACAAGGCCAAATGCCAGATTTTACTGACGCGGTGGTCTTTTCTACTGTATGTTCGTATAATCTTCATGCTTATCATGAATCTTTATTGCTTGTTCTATTTATCTAAGCTGAAAATCTTTCTGGATCTTTTTATTCAATCCATTTAATCCCTCTTGGTTATTTATTCTCTCCGGTAAATAATTTCAGAATAGAGGTGGCCGTATTGTAGAATACTTCTGCAACCATATGCACAAATTTTGGTGAAGGATGTGAAGTATGTTCTTGTCTGGGGTACAAAAGGACTAAGGATTTTCGTTGGGATGGATATCCTTGCCCATCACACGTTGTGTAGATAATCTTTGTTGAGATTAGGATGCCACACAGTGAGGTACAGAAGCTTTGGGATGGAATTCAGGGAGGTTGAAATTTCCCACTCCAGCAACTTTAGGTGTCAATTAGTGATGTGTTACTCATGATCACATGACAGCACACATCACATTTAATCCATTTTTCAAGTTAACTTGAAGTTTGGTTTTTTATCTCCCATAAAATAAATGATGTATCATGTAACGATTATTACGGATATTGTGAGTTTACAAATAATTGATTTGAAAGATTGTCGGCACTTGATCAAACTGCCTAACTGTTCTAAGGCCTCTAATCTTCAAAAGGTACATCTCATGTCATGCCTTGCTCTACGTTATGTTCATCCTTCTATTTTGTCTCAGCACAAGCTTGAGTATTTAGATGTAGGTGAGTGTAAACCACTTGAGAGTCTTCAAAGTGATGTTCATTTACAATCTGTCAAAGAGCTCTCCGCAGATAGTTGCTCAAGCCTCAGAATTTTCAGTAATATCAGAGAAAATGAAAATTTTCAGGTACGCAGGACAGCTATTGAGGAATTGGTTATGTCAATCAGTCGATTTAACTAACAGCCTTGGAGATCTCAATCTGAAAGGATCTCAAATTAAGAATTTGCCAAATCATATAGATAGTCTAGGGTATCTTAGAAGACTTTACCTTTCCGAAATTGCACGGGTTGACACATCAACTCTATATAACTTGTTTAATTGCTTACCGACTATAGCTCATCTAGATCTGAGAAGGTGTTGCAACCTGTATGAGCTGCCTGACAACATTAACCTCTTATCATCGTTAAATTGCTTGTCACCGGATAAAGTTAACATCAAGAGCTTACCTAGAAGCATCAAGTGTCTTTCACAGCTCAGAATTCTTACCTTACTGGATTGCAAGGTGCTCTGCCAGAGCTCCCTCCATTTCTTAAAGATTTAATTGCCGCTAACTGCACATCCCTGAAGATAGTATCAATTTTAACCTCTAAAGGGATACGTTATGAAACATTTAAAGAAATTTTGAGCTATTCATTTAAAAACTGCGTGAAATTGAATGAACAAGCACTTGAATATATCATAGCATATGCTGAGGTCAGAACAAAGCGAGCAGCATTTAACGATCGGGGAGTTACAATTTGTTTTCCAGTAAGCAATGTTCCGAATTGGTTCAGCTACCGAACAACACAAGCTGCGGTAACTAGCAAACTTTCTGCACACTTCATCTTTATGGGTTTCATGTTGTCCTTCATTGTTCCTGTACACCAAGATAATACGGAAGACTGGGACATTGGGTTTAAATGCTACTTGGAAGCAACTAGTGGTGAATGGGTCGAGTACAAAAGCTCGGGGTAAGTGCTAGAATATTCTAACGAATTCGAAAAGAATTTGATTTCGGATCACGTGTTCCTTTGGTTGGACGTAGACCACAGAAAAGCCATAATGGAAAAAAATGGAGAAAAGTAGCAGACCCAATGATGTGTGCACCACGACTTATTACCGAACGGCTACCATTGAATTCTTCATTGGTACCCATTCTACGGTCAACGCAGAATTAAAAGAGTGTAGGGTCTGTCCAGTATATACCTCAGAGCATCCAAATGTGATTCAAAAAATCAAGAACTGGGGTTCCAAAAGAAAAAGACATCGGGATTGATGGGTTCGAACAGGGATTGGAGTCAGTTACAGCTCTACTGGGAAGGAACCACTCTTTCCACCAAAGAAATTGAAGGGGACCATCTTCCTATCCTCTTCATCAAAAATAAGAGATACTGAGGAGGTAAAGCCCAAAGCAATTGAAACTGGAGTTGAAAGCTCTGATTATGAGAATGAAGATGGCCTTGAACACGCTTCTTTATTCAATGGAGAAGAAGAAGAAGAAAAAATTGAGTTTAGCATACAAACTTCCTGTGACTGCTTGGGCGGTATGAAACTGCTCTTCCCCTCTTAATAAACCTTAATTATCCTTCTTTTCTTTCTTTTGAGTGGAGGTATAAATGATTCTTTTATATGCTTTCATAAATTAGTACCATTTACGCGGGCAAGATTAAATCCTAATCCAATCTAAGAATTTAGAAATAATTTGGACAAATAAAACAGAATTACCTATCTAAAATTTCGAAAGATACTTTCTTGTAAATTTTATATCCTTTAAATTTCTCACATATATTTCAGGATCTTTTTTCTTAAAATCATACTCTTCTCTTTTGGGATTTTTGATATATTAATTTATTAAGAACTTCTAACAAATTGAATGCTCTCTAAAACTATAAAATTTTATTAGGTTGCACTACACATTATATATATGGAAAATTCAAAAGACCAATATATAATCTATTGGCTTTGTATATAATTATTGAATATTAATGAGCCATTACTTAAAGTATATATAAAGCCAATAGATCGTATATAGATGGGGAATTATTGAATTGCTTTGATTGTCTTCTCCTTTCTTTCATGCATTTTGAGTTTAATTGTTCCGTTTATCATGTGATAGCTAATATATCAAAATAAGACAATAGATTGTATATTGGTTTTTATATACTTGTACTTGTTGAATTATAGATGTTTGGGTTCAAGTGTTCAACAAATGGTACTGCTAACGAAACTATTCTGCAACAACATATTCATGAACAGGAATTCGGGAGATTCATCACTTCTTTCGTGAAATCTTGGACATAAACAATGCATCGTCATATCCATGCATTTACTTTCCGATAAATATGAAGGTGTGCAGGAAACGGTTTCAAAAGATGCAAAAGAAAAGTGATCATCACTGTTGAAGTAATCATCCAATCTCAAAGGGGACGTTGTAGTCAATTCTATTTGGCTGTTTTTCTTCACATCTTAGTTGTGCTTCTGGCTTTTATTCTCTGTCCTTAACAATGTTGTATCACTTGGCCGTCATTGTCTAACCATTTGTTTTTTGTTATTATTCATCAAAAAGTATGGTGCGTGACTGGCGTCCTTATTTTGATATGATAATCTGTCAAATGGTAGCGGAACAATTGAGCTTAAAATGCATGAACGAAATGACAAGACTATCATAGTAGTTCAAACAGTTATTACTTCCATGTTTCTAGGTATTAGTCAGGAACAAAATACAACGCATGCAACAAACTCTATTTATGCTATTAATTTGTTGATGTTGAGTCCTTCTAATCACACATATAAATTGTCTATAATTTCTTCATTAACTATTTTGTAAGCCACTAGCTATACTAAATCTCACTTAACTCTATAAAAAAAATTCAGATTTAACACAATTTTTACACAATGTGTGCAACTATCATTATCTTAACTAAGTTTTGGAATTTTGTTCTTTTTACTCCTAATATGCTCTGTTTTTCCCTCTCGTGCTCTGTTTCCAACATTCCCTATTTTCAATTTCATGCTTTTTTTCCACTTAGTTGCTGCGTGTTTCACCACTCAATTCTCATTTTTAAGAAGTTTACCCTTTCTAACTCAGTTCCTCTGTTTGTCTCCTCTCGGTTGTTTTGTATTTACTAAAATGATTGGTTCTTCTCACACATCTCTGTTTTTAATCTCAGTTGCTCTGTTCTTCAGGCACATGTTCTGTTTTAATCTCAGTTGCTCTGTTTATCTGTCTTTCACCATTCAAAAAGTTTACTTTTTACAAACATCCTCTGTTTTTGCTAAGCTTGTGCAGATAGTTGGAAAATCAAATCAAGAAAAGATGGTGAAGTTTGTCTGGTTCATGTTTGTGGTTACTTGGGAGCTTATCAGGCACACTAGAATGACCTACTTTTGGCATCCAGTGAGGCAAAGGTGTTTCCGATGTCAATTACTTTGCATCAAATCTCCGTTTTTTAATTAGGTACTCTGTTTCTTAACTGAGTTGCTCTATTTTTGTATTAAGCGCTTCGTCGCCGAAGCTCTGTTTAATAGTAACATGCCCTACTTTATGGTCAAATGTTCTACTTGAATTAGTTAAATGCTCTGTTTTTCACTCTGTTTCTGGGCTCTCATAAACACTGTTTTCTATTATAGTGCTTAGTTATTCACTCAATTGCTCTTTTATTCTCATAAATGTTCTGTTTCATGAAATGCTGCTACATTCCTCACTAATCAAAACCTTGCTTTTACTAGCGTGCTTTGTTTTTTTCACTGAACATGTTTTGTCTCCCTGATTTGCACTGTTTCAGCACTTCAAGCTCCATTTTCCTTGTTCAGCCTCTGTTGTTACTAAAAATTTATGTTTATCATCACCTAAATGCTCTACTTTTTTTTTCTCACATGCGGTGCTTTTCATCCAATTGCTGTTTTTCATGCACATGCACTGTTTTATCCTGTGCTGCTCTTTTTTCACCATTCAAATCCCCTGCATTGCTGAAATGTTCTTTGTTGCATCACTCTGTTGCTATGTTCTTCATTAAGTATCCACTCTGTTTCAGCATCGAAGCTTAGTTTTTTAGTAAGATGCTCTGTTTCTTTCTCTTCTCAAATTCTTTGTATTTATTGGCTGGTCTTTTTTTAATAATAGTAATGTGGTGAAAAGCAGATTAATCATTCATTGCAATTGTGTTCCTTGCGTTTAAGGGGTGTCAGGCAGAGTATCTTTGTTAAAAAACATAGCATTTGAGCAACATACAGAGGATTTGTGTTATGAAAAACAGAGAACTTGAGTGAAACAGAGCATGCAGGTTAGAAACAAATTGAATCGAAAACAGAGCTTATAAGTGTGGAAACAGAGCATGAGTCGTGAAAATCACAAAATGTGTATAATAAAAAAGGATATCAGGGGTGAAAAATAGAGCATGTGCATGAAAAAAGAAAGCGTCGAAGTGTTGAAATATAGAAAATTTGAGGGGAAAACACAACATGCCGGAGGATTCAAGTTATCCGATCGCATCCATTTTTCTCTTCCTTGCCCACAATAATGGTTTTTAGCGCCTACACTTATAGACAGCAATTTTCCCCGAATGGTTGGGTTTTGCGGGGAGTTTTCTGAATACGGTTGAGGATGGAGATAAATTTTTTTTTCCATTGATAATACGGGGATGGGAATGAGGATCATAGTCTCGTGGATATCTCTGAAATTTAAAATGACTAAAATACCCTTCCTAAATTTAATGTTACAATGAATGCTGAATTTGTAATTTTATATATACTATTTAAAAAAATTGATCCTTGCTCCTAATGTTGTGCCATCTTCATCTCTTTGACATTTTCACTGTTCCAGTTTTAACATCAACACACACATCCACCCCACAGTACCATTAAATCCCAAATTTAAAACTAAAACGAAAATACCCATCAATCTGCATCTAAATCACGAACCATCGATTCCCCGTACCCAAATCTTAATCTTGCCCATCTACCCAAAACCTTCCACATCTGCACCCAAGCCACTCTGCCTCGCTGCGCCTCTAATCAAGGCTCCCAAATTCTCTTCGACACAGCAAGAACTCAAAGAGGAATGCAACCACCATTAGACATTGTTCCTGTGCCGTTGCTCGCCCCACCTCTGCCGCGACGTTCTACTCCGTTGTTGCTTCCGTTTAAGAGGTCTACCCCGGCGACTCTAGCGTAAGAAGGATGCTAAGCAAAGATCTATTCTCTGTTGCATCCTGAAGCTTCCATCCATCGTCTTTGGGGAATCCTGTTGCTTTGATTTTTGTTTCTGTAAGAGAAAAGGAGGAAAAGATTAAGCATAATATAAATAGTTCTTCTGAGGTGCGGTTCCTCGCGGATTCCCCATCCTCCACGGGGATTGGGGACGTGGCTGAATGTCTCCCCACCACCGGAAACGGGATGAGCTTTCTCCCTCGCGGTTGGGAAGCAAAATAGCACTCCATACCCCGCCTCATTGCCATTCCTACCTCCACTCACAGGGCTTTCCCTCGCCGAATAGCTGGGATTTTTCCCCCTCCCTGGTTTGTTGGTTTTCGTTTGTTTGGAACCTATTGGTGAGAATTGTTTGGTTCTGAAATTTAATTAAAAGAAACATGGGAACTTTGAATATTTATTTGACTAAAATGTATAGAATCTATTGAACTTTAGGTCGATTCTAAAAATTTTTTATAAAATTTAAAAATTTTTAAATGACCGTCTTGAACTATGAAACGTTTACAAATAATCTTTTTTGTCAAGTTTTTCTGTCAAAATTTAAGAAAATAACGAAAATAACCTTCATTGTAAAGTTGAAAAATTAAAAGTTGTGAACAGTAAAATTTTAGAGTTTTAACATTGAATCTTAACCCTAAACCCTAAACCCTAAATTCTAAATCCTAACCCTAAAACCCTAAATTCTAAACCCTAAAATTCTAAAACTCTAAACCCTAAATCCTAAGTCCTAAATCTTAAATCTTAAACCCTAAGCCCTAAACTCTAAATCTTAAATCCTAAACCCTAAACTCATAAATCTTAAATCGTAAACCCTAAACTCTAAATCTTAAACCCTAAATTCCTAAACCCTAAACTTTAAATTACAAATCTATATTAGATTTTTTTTTTGCATTTATGGCATATTTGTAAATTTATGTGCATTTGAAGGATATTTTTGTCTTTTTATCGGGTCAAAGTGGAAGTTGACCAAAACACATCCAAATTTTAACGAAAAACTTGACGAAAAAGGGTGTTTTGCAAATATTTTATAGTTCAAGAGGGTCATTTGAAAACTTTTAAAGTTCAAGAGAATTTTTTAAAATTAACCTAAAGTTCAGAAGATTATGTACATTCTAACCTATTTATTTTAATTAAATTTCGAAAACAGCCCAAATTGGCTCATTGGGTTGTCCTTTATTGAACAAAAGAATGGGCCCGTGCAACAGTAGGAGTCCAGCCACATAAGAGATATGCAAGTTTTAATTTCTTGCCCAAACATGACCTCTAGGCTTTGAGCCCATGCAAGGCCCAATGACTAAGATGGATAACCGACACACCATGCACGTAGGCTGCACCCCCACTTCTGCGTCAATGTCGATTTTCACGATGTTTACTTGTTCAAAATCAAATTGTAATTATTTTAAGGGAGTGTACATGTTAAGTATGATATTAAACAAAAGAGTTCAATAATATATAATCATTATGAATGGGATATATGATCATCATTAACATTAGAAAAAGGCTCTAATATTCTTATAGAAATGAAAATCATATCAAGTTGCAATTTATTTTTGCTTGACAACTTCAGCTGGCTTTCCAAGTTCCATCTTCGACAATAATTAAGGTTGTTGATAAACAATTGGGTGCCAATCATGCCGTTATTTTAGAATGAATTTTGTTATATTTATATTCTTAAAGTTATACATTAAATTATATATTATAAAAAATGAATAAATTTTATTAATAATTTTATAATTTTATTTAAATTTAAAAATAAATATTATATTTTTATAAAAAATTTATATTATCTTCAATATAAATATATCTTTCCTCTTTTAAAATATAACATATAGAATATATTTCATAAAAAGGCGTTCACATTTCCACAGTTTATGATTGGTGCATTCTCTTGTAAGATTCCCAAGAAAAATCTTTTTTTTTTCTTTTCTTGTAACAATTCCCAGAAAATACAACCAAAGCTGCGATTTTTTTTTTCCATTCAGATGTAAAAGCATGGTATCAAGACTCCCCTTGTGATTTGTGAAATAAAAAAATAAATTCCGGATTGACCCAAAATGTAAATAAAATCAAACAGGTTACTGTTAATAATTCAAGTAATAATTTCTTGGGCATTTTTTAAGTAAGTTATTTTAAATTTTATTTAAGTTTTATATGTAAAAATATTTATTTGTGAGAAGTTTATTTATTTTGATATTTTTAATATTTTAAAAAAATTAATATTTATTTATCCAAAAGAAAGATACTTTAAAAAGATAAAAATAAAAAAATAAGAGAAAAAGATGAGAAGAGTATGACGTATCAATAAAGTGTTAACATAGCTTGGAGCGAGAATTTTAAATAAAATTCTTATAGAAAAGAGAAAAATGCGAATACCTTAATCTCTAAATGATTATCTGCTTAATTATTATTGAATTCATCCCAGAAGAAAGAGTTGAGGGTTGGCATTAATTATTGTAGGATAAATATTTAATCACTTACTAATTTTTTTAAATGAATTTTTGGACCGTCACCATTAGAAACCTGTCCCGTTGAATATTCTTGGTACTTACATTTCTCTTTCAATAATGCCCTTCCTCTTCGGCAGACGATTAAGAATTATACTGAAAAAGTGGGAAAACGATGTACTGAGATCCTTCTGACTATGTATTTAGTTAAGGTAAAAGTTGCAAATATAAATATGTATGGATAACATTGTTTCAGAATGTTTGACATATATTAGTGGAGCCACGTTGAGACTGACTGCAGTCTGATTTGTTAAAAATTTAATTTAAAAAATAAAAATTAAATAAAAGAGAGATGATGTTATTAATTTTAATATTTATTTTTTTAATTGAAATATATTTTTATAGTTTAGATTTTTTACGTAATCTAAATGTTGAAGTATGAACGCATCAATAATAGGGCTCAAGTGCAATGGTACGGCACCAACCTTTCTGGGTCATATCATACAACGTGTTTGACAATTTAGCAATGTTATTTTTACATTATTACACTTATAATTTTACTCACAATTTTTATTTTCACTCTTCATTTTTTTTAAAAATTTTTAAACTCTATTTTTCAATGGCTTTGCCTTGGGCCACGTTGAGGGGCGGGGATACATAAGTATCCCCATCATTTCCGTTGACAATTAATATGCAGTCCATTTAAGATTATAATCATACGCACATACATCATGTGACAGGGATATAATACCAAATGCTCACAACAAATATTTTATAATGACATAATGTGCATAAGAGGCTAGAAAATAAATAAATAATTAACAATTCATTAATTTAAAATCTTTTATTCTCTCATTTCTTTTATAACGTGTTTGACAAATAATGTGCAGTCCATTTAAGATTATAATCACACTCACATACATCATGTGACAGAGATATGATGCTAAATGCTTGCAACAAATAGTTTATAATGACATAATGTGTGTAAGAAGCAAGAAAACAAATAATTAAGGGAGAGAAACTATGGGCAAAACATGGTATATATCTGCATTTATTTATTAGAGAAACTACCAAAAATTTACGCTAAGCATCTGAATTAAACATTCAAAAGTATCATATTCTGTCTGGAGTTTTGTGCTACTGTGACATAAAGACTTGCCTCTCAATTATTAAAGACTAAAACCCTATTTTGATCCCTTAAAGATGGACAAACTTCTATTTTAGTCCTTCACTGTTAAATTTTTCTATTTTGGTACTCCAGAGATCAATTAACTTCTATTTTAGTCCCTCACTGTTAAATTTTTCTATTTTGGTCCTCCAAAGATTGAAATTGATATCAATCAAGTCCTTCAATTAGGATGATTTCTAACAAGGTCAAAATTGCTAACGTGTCATGCTGACATGGCAAAACTGGATGACGTGGCTGCTTACATCAGCATGCCACGTCAGCCAAATTCAGCCACGTCATCATGACACGTCAGCTAATACACTGCCACGTCAGCAAATTTTGCCTAGTCAGCATGCCACGTCATCCAAATTCCGCCACATCAGCAAATTCCGCCACGTCATCATGACACGTCAGCAATTTTGACCTTGTTAGCAATCATCCTAATTGAGGGACTTGATTGATATCAATTTCAATCTCTGGAGGACCAAAATAGAAAAATTTAACAGTGAGAGACTAAAATAGAAATTTGTCCATCTTTGAGGGACCAAAATAGGGTTTTAGTCATTATTAAAAATAGGTTCGATCCTTACTGTTGAGGGTTTAGCCTTTCCCTTTATCTCTCTATTTTTTTTCTCCACATGTAGGACTTTGGCCCTTGTATCACCTAAAAAAAAGTATAATGTTTTTTTAATAAAAAAATTCTATTATATTTATATTAACAACTAGTGAGTAAAAGATATTATTTCTAAGAAATTTGATATTAAATAGTAAATATACCACGTTCTCAAGAGGAAATTTCAAGTTTCCAACATAAGTATAATATTTTGAAAATTTCGGAATTAATTTTATTATTTATCGGTAACATAAAATTAATATATAATTAAAAGAGGAATAAGGTCTCCAATGTGTATTTCAAATTCTACATTAAACACGGCTCACTTTTAAAAAAAAATGCTATTGCAAATTTCAATTACATAAAATATATAAATTTATTAGAATTATTAGTGGCCATCATTAAAGACACGCTCTCAAAAACATGGGAAGTTAAACTTTTTCATGCGGATATAATGGATAAATAGTTGAATATATTAAATATACTATTTTAATTTAATTTAAATTATATATAAAAAATAAAATTTACTAAAATAATAAAATCTATTTCAATTATTTTTACATTTTAAAAAATATTAATTTTAAATTAAAGAATATCTTGATATAATAAAACTATATACTAGCAGTTGTTTAATAGTGCGGTTCAGCATTAGGTGTTAAGTAACAATCAACGAAACTTGCAAACGCAATGTCTCCGCGTGACTAACTTGTAATGTAAGACCGCTGCTTGCTTTTGTTGACAAAATGAAACAAGTTGCCGTCAGCGATTGAAGCAATTTCCAGTAGTGTTGACAAAATGAAACAAGTTTGACGGAGACTTTTTTTATCTCTCTAAGGCTCTAGCCACATCAAGCATGCACATCTCTAATTAAAATTCTCAACATACCTCATTTCCTGTTTCAATATTGCTGCTTAACTCTTTTCTTCAACTCGGTTCAGTTTTCCAATGTGTTTCTGTTAATCCATCTATCTCTTTCGTCTTGTCCCTTCAGGGTGTAGTAATAACCCTACAAACTGCGATCTCTGGATAACATCAAGATGGATTCTTACCCTTCTTCTTCCTCCTTCCCCTCACTTGCTTCTAAAATAAAGTTTGATGTCTTCCTAAGCTTTAGAGGCAATGACACTCGTCAAGGTTTTGTTAGTCACTTGTGCAAGGCTTTATGTCACAAGAAAATTGAAACCTTTATAGATTACAAACTTAGGGAAGGAGATGAAATATCACCCACACTTCTTAGAGCAATTGAACAATCACGCATTTCTTTAATTATATTTTCCCAAGACTATGCTTCTTCTCGATGGTGCTTAGAGGAGCTTGAGAAAATAATTGAATGCAAGACCAGAAATGGCCAAATTGTGGTTCCTATTTTTCACAAAATACAACCTTCAGATGTTCGGAGCCAAAAGGGAAGTTTTGGCAATGCTTTTGCTCAACTGCAAGAAAGCTTTAAGAGCCACATGAGCAAGGTAGAAAAATGGAGAGAAGCAATGAAAGAAGCAGCCAATTTATCTGGATTTCCTTCTTCAAATTATGAGTGAGTTCTTTTTCTTAATTCTCTATGTCTATGAATTTAACATTGTATTAATAGTTACCTAGCATAATATAGCATGCATAAAGATTTATTTTTTTAAAATTAGTTACGTCATTTGCAACAATAAAATTTGCTAGCATTGCTGAATTTCAAACTTTCCATCTTAAATTTGTGGTATAGGACTGAAGCTGATCTCATAGAGACAATTGTAAAGCGTGTGACGTTGAGGTTGGATCATATGTGTAAAATTGATTTACAACACTTCATTGGAATTGATGAACACATTGTATGTGTAGAATATATGATGTGCAGAGGGTTAGAAGATGTTCGTCTTATTGGAATTTGGGGCATGGGGGGCATAGGAAAAACAACTATTGCTGCTGTTATGTTTAATAGATTGTCTTCGGAATATGAAGGATGTTGCTTTTTGCAGGTAAGAGAAGAAATGGAGAAATATGGTATAACTCATTTGCAAAATAAACTTTTCTCTTTCCTGTTAGAAGACGATTTGAATTTAATTAGCACACCTAGTATATTGCCCCCTAATAGAATTTGGAGGCTTTGTCGAAAGAAAGTTCTTGTTGTTCTTGATGATGTCAATGACTCTGAGCAACTAAGGAATCTAGTAGGTGGACTTGATTGGTATGGGCCAGGTAGCAGAATTATTGTGACTACAAGAAATAAGCAAGTGTTTGGTAAAGAAGATGGTTACATATATTTGATGAGGCCATTGAGTTTTGACAAAGCTATTCAACTTTTCAATTTGAATGCCTTCAAACAAAATTGTGTTGACATGGAGTTAATTGAGTTAACACGTAAGTTTGTTGATTACGCTCAAGGCATCCCTCTTGCTCTAAAGGTTTTGGGTTTCTTCCTTTATAATAAAAGCAAAGAAGAATGGGAAAGTCAATGGAAGAAATTAAGAAATATGCCTTTTCTCGAGATTCAAAGTGTATTAAGATTGAGTTATGATGGATTAGATCGTGAAGAGAAGAATATTCTCAAATATATTGCATGTGCTTTCCAATTTGGTGGATCAAAGATAGACATGATAAAAGTTGTGCTTGATAGTTATGGTTACTCAACCCCTATTGGGTTAAAAAATCTTCAAGATAAAGCTCTTATTGCTGTAGCTCAAGATGTTATATATATGCATCACTTGATAAAGGAAATGATAAGGGAAATTATTCGTGAAGAATCTATTAATGACCCAGGAAAGCGTAGTCATTTGTGGGATCCTGATGAAATATATAAATTATTGAAAAATGATAAGGTAACATTTCAGTTATATATATATATATATATATATATATATATATATTTAATATCTTTTGTAAAATATTTTTTTTTTATTTTTTCAACTACATATAATATGGCTCTAGACGATATTATTATTATTATTATTCTGTTTTGAAAATATGTGATACTTGCTTTTTAGGGGACTGATGCTATTCAGAGCATAAGCCTAGACCTATCACAGGTTAAAAAGTTGAGCTTGCCTTCCCATGCCTTCAATAAAATGCCCGATCTTAAGCTTTTGCAGTTTTATACAAGAGAGATGGAGGGATCTAATTTGGATGCTCCACAAGGGTTGGAGTCACTACCGGAAGGACTAAGGATTTTTGGGTGGGAGGGATGTCCTTTGCCTTCCTTGCCCATTACATGTTGTGCAGAGAATGTTGTTGAGATTAGGATGCCAGGCAGTAAGATAGAAAAGCTTTGGGATGGAATTCAGGTACGTAAATTTTGCATAATTATATTTAATTGAAAGATGGAATTATGAAACTACCCACTTTAGCCTCAATGAATGATGAGTTGCTCACAAAACAGCACACAACACACTGTACTTAAATGTTGAATTCTTTTTTCATTAAAGTTAAATTCCCTTTTATCTCCTATTGGAATTTAGATAATGTGTCCTTATAATTTTTACAGGAAATTGTGAATTTACGAATAATTGATCTATCACGTTGTCGGCACTTGATTGAACTTCCTGATTGTTCTAAGGCCTCCAACCTTCGAGAGGTGAATCTCGAGTTATGTGTTGCTCTAAGGCATGTTCATCCATCTATTTTATCTCAACACAAGCTTCAGCATTTACTAATGAATGGGTGCAAAGCGCTCAAGTGTCTTCAAAGTGATGTTCATTTACCATCTCTCCATGCGCTCTATGCGAGTAATTGCTCAAGCCTTAAAGAATTTTCAATGACATCAGAGACATTGAAATATTTGGCTCTAGCAAACACAGTTATGGAGGAATTGCCTTCATCAGTTGGGCAACTCAGCCGCCTTGAATATCTCAATCTTCGAGGCTCTAAATTTAAGAATCTCTCAAATGATTTAGCTTGTTTGAGGTCTCTTAGAAAACTTGACCTTTCTAAAATTGCACTAGTTAACACATCAACTCTATATGTCCTCTTTGATAATGGCTTACGTTCTTTACAAAAGCTAAATCTGAATAGGTGCTGTAACTTGTATGAATTGCCTGACAACATCAGTCTCTTATCATCATTAACTGAATTATCACTGAAACATGGTAACATCAAGAGCTTACCTTCAACCATCAAACATCTTTCACGGCTCAGATCTCTTTGCTTACGTGATTGCAAAAGGCTTCAGTCTTTGCTAGAGCTTCCTCCATGTATAAAATATTTAAATGCCTCTGAGTGCACATCCCTAATGACTGTGTCGATTTTCATGTCTGAACTATTGAATCCACAAAGGATATGCGATTGCAATCCACAATTTATGTATTCATTTGAAAATTGCATGAAATTGAATGAACAAGCACTTGGCAATATTATAGCATATGCTGAGTTCAGAAAGCAAATAGTATTTAAGCAGTTAGATACAAGCAAAGGAAAATCTTGTCCAGAAGAAGTTCAAGTTTTTCTTCCAGGAAGCAATGTTCCCAATTGGATTAACCACCGAACAACAGAAGCCACGATAGCTATTAAACTTTCTCCACATTTAATGGGTTTCACCCTGTGCTACATAGTCTCTCAGTACACAAGATGTAAATTCTGGAGGACTGGATATAAATGCTGCTTGGAAGCAAATAATGGGGAAAGGGTTGAGTACACAAGATCAAGTGGCGCAATATTCCAACATGAATTGAATTCGGACCATGTGTACATTTGGTATGATGTCCACATGATGAAAGAAATCAAGGAAAGGAGCAGACCCAATGCTGTGTGCACCCCTACTTCTTACCTAATGGCTACATTGGAATTATTCCTTGATACCACGCCTTTTTCCTTGCCGGGATTTGATACATGTACTTTCAACATAGAAATAAAGGAGTGGGGGATCTACCCAATATATGCCTCAGAGTATATGAATTTTATTGAACCAATAAAGAACCGGGGTACCAAAACAAAAATGGCTCAGGATGTTGTTGTGTATGAACCTAGCAATACTAGAATTGGAGTTAGTAACAGCTTTGATGAGAAGGAACCACACTTTCGACCAAAGAAATTGAAGGGATCCATCTTCCAATCTTGTCCATCAGAAACAAAAGATATTGATGAGGTAGAACCCACAGCAATCGAAACTGGAGCTGAAAGCTTTGCTTATGAAAATGAAGATGACCTTGAGCTCACTTCTTCAAATAGTGCAGAAGGAAGAAAAACAAGATCTGAGTAGACAAAACTTCCGGTGACTGTTAGTTGGTATGAAACTACATTCTCTCCCCCTCTCTATAATATAGCACTTAAATATTTTTTTTTTTTTTGCAATTTTTTAGTGAAAGTATATGTTTGTTTTATTTGCTATGACAACTTAATACCATTTGCACAAGCTTGGTTAAACCCAAAATGAATCTAAGAAGACAGTAATATCTAGGAATAATGAAACACAATCTAGTATCTAAAATTTTGAAATGTACTACCTCTTACATTATAAAGCATCAATTTGTTGTGAATTTTGTGTCTTTAGAATTTATTACAAGTATTTAATATCTGATTTTCTAAAATCATACCCTTTTTTTCTTTTGGAGTTTTTTATCTACTAATTTATTAATAACTTTTAACAAATTGAATCACTCTTCTCCAAATAAATTTATCTAATTACATGACACATTATATAGATAAAAAATTTTTTAAAAAAATCTATAATTAATCTATTGACTTCGTATATAATTATTGAATATTTCAAGTGTTGTTAAATAAAGTCGATCCTTTAAAAAGTGTATGAATTTATAGCTATTTGGTTTTAAATGTTCAACAAATGGTGCTGCTAATGAAATTATTTTCGAAAAACACTTTCTTCATTTGAGAAGGCCATCTATTGAAGCAATTTAGGAGATTTGTCAGCACTTTGAGAAATTCTTGAATGCAGCTTGTGCAACTCGCCATATTCATGCGTGCAGTTGCCAGTGCAGGTAATGGATTCAAAAAATTCAAAATAATAGTCATATATTGATTTTTATTGTCAATTGTATTTGTGTGTGTTTATTTTCATTTTAGTTGTGCTTTGAACTTTTATTCAATGTTATTTTATAATGAAGTACTACTTGGCCGTTGTAATACACGGTGTGGCAGGGGCCTAGCTAGTGAAAATAGTGGCCATTGCTGGCATTTCCCTTTGTTTTTGTCTACTGCAACCAGTCATTGTCATGTAGTCATCATCTGCCCATATTTTGAAGGCGTTAAGTAATGTATTTTTCATAGTTCAATTAAATGTGTAATAAATATTAATCATGGTTAATATGCTAATGTCTTCTAAATTGGGTAATCTCTGTTATCTCATATATATTTTTACGCAACAAATTAGAAGTCTTCCTAGTCATCTTTATAGAACCCCATTTTCCTGGGGCCTGCTACACCGCCATGAATATGGGAGCTGTTTGCGTTTCACTTATTTTTACTTGATTTGATAGTAACGTGTTGCCGATTCCCTTTAATTTCCCAATAAATAAGCTAATCTAAGTATGGAAGTTAGCCATGGTTATTAAGATAAAATAATATATATTTCCCATTTATTTTTAGTAGTAAGAAAAAAAATCATTCATTAAAAAACAGAAAAAAAATGATAATCCTTTCTATAGTTAGTATATATATGTATATACACTCTAGCTTTTTTCTTTTTTTTATAACAAATTGGTAAACCACTTAAACACAAAAATACTTAGGTTCAAACTTGAAATATTGAAGAAAAAGATCAAAACAGAATCCTTTAATTACATTTCAGTATGAGGCAAAACATTTCATCTCAAGAGCCGAAATTAGTATACAGCAGAGAAGTTTCAAGACAAAAACAAAACAGATTAAAATGCAGAAGGGAAGTTTTTGAAATTCCTGTATCCAGCACTTTTATGATAAAGCATATCATCTCTTCCCACTACTAGCAATAGCATACCCTTTGATGACAAGTTCTTTTGTTGTATGAGTGTAAAGAATCATTCAATTCCATTCCAGTATAAGGCAACTGGATGCGTACAGGGTACTCACCAAACTGAATGTATAATCCGCTTGACAGCCTTCGAAGAAGAGGATAGCGTCCGACAGCTTCATAGTTGCAAACACATCTTCCACACAGCTTGCATTGATAAGTGGCTTGGCTCTTACTCTGGCTGCCCATTGTGCCGCACTCAGATTGACAAAGTGCCTTCCCCAGATGGAAGAGTGGCTTCAGAAGAAAATTCACAAGGGATCTAAGTCAATGTTAGTAACTGAATTCTTAAAGCAGCACCCTGTAGTATTCAATTGTACTTATTCTTTTCACAGGCTTTTCAGTCAAAATCTTCCAAACAGCCTGTTAACTGTAGATGCTTGTGGTGAAATTATATACAGCATCAAGCATATATGTCTAAAACAGATTTAAACACAATAATTTTATATAATTCAATATTTTAAACCTTCATTTAGAGCATGTTACTCCTGCACCACCTATATAGTTCACATCTTTCTCAAGTTACCTAAGTGCGTTTGCAGCTGGTGTAGTGACAGAAGTTGAGGAGGGTGCATTCAAAAGCTGCATATATATCAAACAAAAGCAATATTATGATACATCAGACCTTTTCCTCCAGCATGGGCTTCTCTTCATTCATAATTAAGTATTCCTTGCCGGTAAATAAGAATAATACCAAAAGAGGGAGAGCAGTGACCTACCTCGGAGTTCATATCAATTCCAATCTCATCAAGCACCTGATTCAGAAACTCTTCTGTCTCTTCCTCCTCTTCATCGCCTTCCAAAGCATCATCAATTGTATCTCCTATCACCTCAGTTACCAGTTCCATTTTTTCATTCTGCCTCTCAAACTCTGGCATTATCCTTTGTAAAGAAGGCAAGTCATCTGCCTATTCATTTGGCCCATTGCTTTGGTAACCCCTTTCAGGGCCTTCCCATTGCTTGAGTTGATTTCAGCATCTGAAATTGATCTGAGTCCTTATTAACACTATATTTGATGCAATGATTCTAATATTCTGTTAAATTTTAAGTTATATAATGAATTATAAAATTTAGCTATATCAAACTGCAACAACATGAATGACACTACTAAAAGCATGAGAAAGTGAACAAGATCCTCTATTTTTTGTATAATTGTGGAAAGGATGAATACTCTAACAAAAGTCATGGAAATGTAGAAATCAAAAGAGCACAAAACAAGATTAATCAATCACATAGGATATCAATTACCATTGAAATTGTAAACAGTTTTTATGACATAACCAGTGAACTTTATTTCATTATTATTCTTCAATCAACTAGACTGTACATTACTTGTTGCTTTCACTATCTCTAAAAGTGTATGTAGTAATAAAAGTATGTGCTTTTGTTTTTCTCTTTCTTTTGTGCGAAACGTGTATATCTAATTTATATTATTTGTTTTTAAGAATGTCACACTCTCAACCCTTTCCCATTTTCATAGGGAAGTCAACTCTTTTGACAATGTTAACGGGGACACAGTCAGAAGCTGCATCTTATGAGTTCACAACACTGACCTGCATTCCCGGTATTATAAACTGCAATGATACTCAAATTCTGCTTGACCTTCCTGGAATTATTGAAGGTGCTTCTGAAGGCATGGGAAGTGGGAGGCAGGTAAAGCAAAAACTGTTTGATTTTTTTCACATTATGTTACCAATACTAGGATTTTGGGTAGTGTCTTTTGACATACAGATTGATATTCTGCTTGCCAAAAGTGCTGTTATTAAACTTTCTATTACATAGAATAAATGTGACCGCTGACTAGTATACAATGCCTGATTCTTTTTCACCAATTGCTCAATAAAGATTAGTTAGGTGTCATTGACAGTGCAAGTTTGTTTTGGATATGTTTTTCTCAGGTTATTGCTGTTGCCAAGTCTTCAGACATAGTATTGATGGCTCTTGATGCTTACAATGTAAGTGCTATGATCTAGTCATTTATTCTTTTACTTAGCTTTGCGAGTAGATAAAACGATAGGTCATTGTTATAGTAAGTTAAAAACACTCCACCACTGCAATATCATGACAGGGGAAAGTAAGTGGCCTGAGATGGATCTTTGACTCATCAAACATTGTAATTGCCAAAAACTTACCCTTCTGGTTGCATTTTTGTTGTTCAATGGTTACTCAGTATCATTCCAATTTACTTTCTATATATAAGTTCATGAGATTAACTACTAAGTCTGCTGGAATATGGTCAATGTATGACTGGATATTGTCTCACAATCCCTGCTCCACGTGGCAGTTAATTAGTGTGAGTCCAATTTATATAAGCTTTCCACCATTTTTGCCAAGTCTTTGAATCTCTTGACTCTTGTCATTTGGGCCCTCCCCATGAAAAAAAGAAAAAAATATTATCATACTATATCAGTTTGTGTGATTGTTGCTGTTCCTTTCCTGAATCCATGTTACTTATGGAGCTCCTCCATACCCAGTTTAGATTCATCAATGTAGTATATAGCGCATTGTGGATGCAAAACTTTCCATGCCTTCTCACCATGACTTCATTTTTTGAAAATTTTAAGAGCGCAAATACTGACAGGGGAGCTGGAAGCTGCGGGCATACGGTTAAACAAAAGACCACCTCAGGTAAGTTTGTGCTTCCCGGGATGTGTAGGGATACATTATGTATAGATATTATTTGTACATCTGAATTGGACTCATCTAATATTAATCATCTACTCCTCATTGCTTTGGGATTGTCTTTCTTGCAGATATATTTCAAAAAGAAAAAGACGGGAGGCATTTCATTCAATAGCACTCTGCCTTTAATTCATGTAAATGAGAAGCTTTGTTATCAGATTCTAGTGAATACTAAATTTACAATGCAGAGGTATTTAGTCCTGCAAACTATACAGTAATGTCAACGTTTATTTCAATTCCGGGGATATGATACCGTGGGATGTTATAAGCAAGCAGTTGTATTCACTCATATGCGAAAATAAACTTCTTGCAGCCGCCGTAGTTTTCTTAATGCGGTGGGTGGAGTAATGGCATGGCTGGTCGGTGATGTAGAGTGTAACCATGCTAAGCTCTCCATATGCTATATCCATTTATCAACCGCAAAAATACCTGACTTGATGTTACTTTTATTTATTTCCTAGGCCAGGTTCTTTGTTTCCTCTTTCATTGCTCTACTTTATGAAAACAGGAAGAAAAATTATAGTAGCATCTGTGGCAAAAAGATAATGGAAATATGATACCTTTCTATTCTTGTAATTCCTTGAGAAAGACTTGCCCGTATAAAAGCATGCTTTAGACTGTAGTTAGTTTTCTGTTGGAGAATTATTGATGAACTTTTTTAAACATGGGTTTCTTTTCTTCTGTATCTTGTTTATGTATTCTTCTTTCATGTCTTATTCTCTGTTTTGTTTCTGTCGCCATCAGTAATTAGTCATTTATTGATAAATGCAAATATCATTAAGTGACTAGGTCTGTGCTCCTGAGTTTAGTTCTTGTTATTAGCTGTTACTTCCATCCATGTTCTGTAAGCAGAAATGAATTGTTATGGTGAAAATGATATAATGGAAAGAAATATAAAATTTGTTTTGAATCTGACTAGATGGTTAACTTTCCTTTGTGGGTCATGATACACCTGATCTTTCTAGCTTACAAATTGGGCCACGCCATCTTGATAACTTTCTCTCTAATATCCATTATTATATGGACTTAAAGTAATAAGATTCTTTTATGTTGCTTGCCACGAAGGTAATCATTTGAAAATTTATGTTTCAGGTCCTTTTTCGTGAAGATGCTACAGTGGATGGCCTCATAGATGTCATTAAAGGAAACTGTAAATACATGAAATGTGTATATGTCTACAACAAGATAGATGTTATTGGCATTGATGATGTGGACAGATTTGCTGGCACCCAAATTCTGTTGTCATTAGCTGCAATTTGAAGGTAGGTTCCATAGCTTGGAGTATCATCAAAATGATTGGCTAGTAGCGTACTTTGCAACTCGGCTGGGGAAGAGTATGAAATGCCATGTAATATAATATGCTTAATGCTTTATTTTTTCTTTGAATGCAAATTCTGTCTCACGGAGCATTTATCTCCACCCCCAAATGACTGTACAAAACCTCATGTTTCCTTGAACAGCTAAACTTAGACTACGGTCAAGGATGTGGGAAGCAGAGGGTCTGGTTAGAGTTTATACCAAGCCGCAAGGCCAGCAACCAGATTTCACTGACGCTGTGGTCTTTTGTACTGTATGTTTGTATAATCTTCATGCTTATCATGAATCTTTATTGCTTACTCTATTTATCTAAGTTGAAAATCTTTCTGGATCTTTTTATTTAATCCATTTAATCCCACTTGATCATTTATTCTCTCGGGTAAATAATTTTAGAATAGAGGTGGCCGCACTGTAGAATACTTCTGCAACCACATTCACAAATTTTGGTGAAGGATGTGAAGTATGTTCTTGCCTGGGGTACAAAAGGACTAAGGATTTTTCGTTGGGATGGATATCTTTCAAAATCCTTGCCCATCACACGTTGTGCAGAGAATCTTGTTGAGATTAGGATGCCACACAGTGAGGTACGGAAGCTTTGGGATAGAATTCAGGGATGTTGAAATTTCCCACTCTAGCCACTTTAGGTGTCAATTAGTGATGTGTTACTCATGATCACATGACAGCACACATCACATTTAATCCATTTTTCAAGTTAACTTGAAGTTTAACTTTTTATCTCCCATAAAATAAATGATGTATCATGTAACAATTATTACAGGATATTGTGAATTTACAAATAATTGATTTGAGAGATTGTCGGCACTTGATCGAACTCCCTAATTGTTCTAAGGCCTCTAATCTTCAAAAGGTACATCTCATGTCATGTCTTACTCTACCTTATGTTCGTCCTTCTATTTTGTCTCAGCACAAGCTTAAGTATTTAGACGTGAGTGAGTGTAAATCACTTTAAGAGTCTTCGAAGTGATGTTTTTTTACAATCTCCCAAAGAGCCCTCTGCAGGTGGTTGCTCAAGCCTCAGAATTTTCAATGACATCAGAGAAACTGAAAATTTTGAGGTTATGCAAGACAGTTATCAAGGATTTGGCTATGTCAATTAGTCGACTTAACAACCTTAGAGATCTCGATATGCGAGGAACTCAAATTAAGAATTTGCCAAATCATTTAGATAGTCTGGGGTATCTTAGAAGACTTCACCTTTCCGAAATTGCACAGGTTGACACAAACTCCAAATAACTTGTTTAATTGCTTACCGACTATAGGAAGGTGTTGCAACCTGTAAGAGCTGCCTGACAACATTAACCTCTTTTCATCGTTAAATTGCTTGTCACTGGAAGAGCTTACCTGCAAGCATCAAGTGTCTTTCACAGCTCAGAATTCTTACCTTACTGGATTGCAAGAGGCTTCAGTCTCTGCCAGAGCTCCCTCCATTTCTTGAAGATTTAATTGCCGCTAACTGCACATTCCTGAAGATAGTGTCAATTTTAATGTCTAAAGTGATACATTTTGAAACAATTCAAGAAATTTTGAGCTATTCATTTAAAAACTGCGTGAAATTGAATGAACAAGCACTCGAATATATCATAGCACAAGCTGAGGTCAGGATAAAGCGAGCAGCATTTAACGATGGAGGAGTTACAATTTGGTTTCCAGTAAGCAATGTTCCGAATTGGTTCAGCCGCCGAACAACACAAGCTGCGGTAACTATCAAACTTTCTCCACACTCCATCTTTATGGGTTTCATTTTGAGCTTCATTGTTCCTGACCATGAAACACACATACGAAATATGATATTAGTATGAATGATATAGATGCGGTGATATAATAAAATTTTATAAAAATAAAATATTAACATGATATATATATAATTTAATTAAATTAAAAAATATTAATAAATTTTTAAAAATAAATTATCTATTATTATTAATTAATAAAAGATATTATAATTAAAATATTAATTAAAAATTATATAAATTATCTATCATTTTACAGCTTTTTAATATTTTAAAATATAATATATTTTTCTTTTTAAAATATTAATTATAAAATTATATAATTTGCTTCTTTTCCAATGAAACGGCGTCCGCCAGAGGTGAAGTTGTCTTCACCAGCTTGTGACGTTTCTTTAACGTAGTTGATGATTTTTTTAGCAAGAAATCAAACTTAGGATAAGGAAAGGGTTTGCAGGATGTTTTCTGCAATGTCAGATACTAAAACATCAATTACTTTGCCGTGTCTATGTTTCATAGGTTCCTGCACACCAAGATATTACGGAAGACTGGGACATTGGGTTTAAATGCTACTTGGAAGCAACTAGTGGTGAATGGGTCGAATACAAAAGCTCGAACCCAGTGTTAGGGTCTTCTAACCAATTCTAAAAGAATTTGATTTCGGATCACGTGTTCCTTTAGTTGGACGTAGGCCACAGCCATAATGGAAAAAAGAGTCTTGCTCTTACGGACTCGGGTGCATAAATAATATTGCTTTTACGGTCAACGCAGAATTAAAAGAGTGTAGGGTCTGTCCATTATATACCTCAGAGCATCCAAATGTGATTCAAAAAATCAAGAACTGGAGTTCCAAAAGAAAACGACATCGCGATTGATGGGTTCGAACAGGGTTGGAGTCAGTTACAGCTCTACCGGGAAGGAATTGCTCTTTACACCAAAGAAATTGAAGGGGTCCATCTTCCAATCCTCTTCATAACAAATAAGAGATACTGTGGAGGTAGAGCCTAGAGCAATTGAAACTGGAGTTGAAAGCTCTGATTATGAGAATGAAGATGGCCTTGAATACACTTCCTTAGTCAATGGAGAAGAAGAAGAAAAATTTGAGTTTAGCATACAAACTTCCTGTGACTGCTTAGTCGGTATGAAACTACTCTTCCACTCTTAATAACCCTTAATTATCCTTTTTTTTTGGGTGAATATATGAGAAAATAAGAATATAAGAGTTCGAGTGAAGGATTACACTATACCAGTTGAGCTATTACTCACTGTCCTTAATTATCCTTCTTTTCTTTCTTTTGAACGGAGGTATATATGATTCTTTTATATGCTTTCATAATTTAATACCATTTATGTAGGCAAATTAAATCCAAATCCAATCTAAGAATTTAGAAATAATTTGGACAAATAAGACATAATCACGTATTGAAAATTTTGAAAGACACTTTGTTGTAAATTTAATATCGTTTAAATTTCTCGCATATATTTCAGGATCGTTTTTCTTAAAATCATACTCTTCTCTTTCGGGATTTTTAATATATTAATTTATTAATAACTTCTAACAAATTGAATGCTCTTCTCTAAAACTATAAAATTTTATTAGGTTGGATTACACATTATATATATGGGAAATTCAAAAAACCAATGCATAATCTATTGGCTTTGTATATAATTATTGAATATTAATGAGCCATTACTTAAAGTATATATAGAGCCAATAGATTGTGTGTGTGTGTGTGTGTGTGTGTCTATATATATATATATATATGGGGAATTATTGAATTGCTTTGATTGTCCTGTCGTTTATTTCATGCATGTTGAGTTTAATTGTTCCGTCTATCATGTGATAGCAAATATATCAAAATAAGACAATAGATTGTATATTGGTTTTTATATACTTGTTGAATTATAAATATTTCGCTTCAAGTGTTCAACAAATGGTACTGCTAACGAAACTGTTTTGGAACAACACATTCCTGCACAGGAATTCTTGAGATTTGTCACTACTTTGGTGAAATCTTGGACGTAGCCAATGCACCGTCATATCCATGCATTTACTTTCCGGTGAATACGAAGGTGTGCGGGAAACGGTTTCAAAAGATGCCAAAGAAAGGTGATCATCACTGTTGAAGTAATCATCCAAACTCAAAGGGGACATTGTAGTCAATTCTATTTGGCTGTTTTTCTTCACATTTTAGTTATGCTTCTGGCTTTCATTCTCTGTCCTTAATAATGTTGCATCACTTGGCTATCGTTGTCTGTCCACTTGTATTCCGTTCTTGTTCATCAAAAAGTATGGTGCGTGACTGGCGCCCTTATTTTGATATAATAATCTATCAAATGATAGCAGAACAATTTGAACTTAAAATGCATGAAAGAAATGACAAGACTATCATACTAATTCAAACAGAGTTATTACTTCCATGTTTCTAGGTATTAGTCAGGAACAAAATACAATGCATGCAAGAAACTGTATTTATGCTATTAATTTGTTGAGTCCTTCTAATCTCACATATAAATTGTCTATAATTTCTTCATTAACTATTTTGTAAGCCACTAGCTACACTAAATCTCACTTAACTCTATAAAAAAATTCAGATTTAACTCAGTTTTTACACAATGTGTGCAACTATCATTACCTTGATTAAGTTTTGGAATAATGTCAAATCAATGATAGTGTTGTATCTTATTTGTGATTACATAGTTGTAACAGTAACATTGTCACAGGTCATAAAATTATAGCTGGGGCAGTGTACTCACATGGAGAAGGTCAAGCTTTGCACCTTATCAGCAGCAATTAATTGGCTCTAAGCAAAAGAAAGCAAAATAAACTTACAGAAATGCTAAACAATACACACAACATGCCTTATATTTATTGATAGAGTGAATTGAAGTAAAGTGATATATCTTTGTTCATCATCAAATTTATACACCTATCCAAGTTGGCCCAATTAGACTTGTTATGATCACAATTTCTCATAACAAGAGCAAACTCCCTTGCAAATCAGCATCTATGGGAAAACACTAATCCTTTTGAGTTGATTAATTTCTGTCATTATTTTTAAGGGAAATATTTGTGCCACAAAATATGGAAGATAAAATTCTCACAAGATGCATAAAGAGTACTGTGAATATAATAGAGTAACCAACAACTATCGAATTGATTATAAAAAATCCAGGATTGGAGATTTGATGTTGGATTCACTTTTAAAAAAAAAAAATCCCATGCCAACCTGGCCTCTATTCTGGAATACATCATATCCGCCAGCATATGCTTTTATATTAAGAATATATTTCATAAAAGGACGTTCACATGTCCACAAAGTTGATGAGTGGCGCATTCTTTTGTAAGATTCCCAAGAAAATGCAACCACCTCCAATGCCGGGAAAAGCTGGAATCTGTCATTCAGATGTAAAAGATTCCGCGCGTGATTGACCCATAATGTAAACAAAATCAAACAAGTTGCCGTCAATTACTCAGGTAATAATTTCTTTAATACGCCACGGAAGACTTCGATTTTATCTCTAATTACATAAAGCTTTAACTCGGCAGATCTCAGGTCAAAAGAGCCAATATTCCTGATCGTTTCTTGTTTCAATATCGCAGCTTAACTCCTTTCTTCAACTAAGTTCAGTTTCCCACACTGTTTCTGCTAATCTATCAATCTCCCTCGTTTTGTCCCTTTAGGGTGTAGTAAAAACCCTACAACTTGCAGTCTCTGGATAACATCAAGATGGATTCTTACCCTTCTTCTTCTTCTTCCTTCCCCTCACTTGCTACTAAAATAAAGTTTGATGTCTTCCTAAGCTTCAGAGGCACAGACACGCGTCAAGGTTTTGTTAGCCACTTATACAAGGCTTTATGTCACAAGAAAGTTGAAACCTTTATAGATTACAAACTTAGGGAAGGAGATGAAATATCACCAACACTCCTAAGAGCAATTGAAGAATCACAAATTTCTTTAGTTATATTTTCTGAAGACTATGCTTCTTCTCGATGGTGCTTAGAAGAGCTTGAGAAAATAATTGAATGCAAGACTAGAAATGGCCAAATTGTGGTTCCTATTTTCTACAAAATACAACCTTCAGATGTTCGAAGCCAAAGGGGAAGCTTTGGTGATGCTTTTGCTCAACTTCGAGAAAGATATAAGAACCACATGAACAAGGTAGAAAAATGGAGAGGAGCAATGAATGAAGCAGCCAATCTAGCAGGATTTCCTTCCTCAAATTATGGGTGAGTTCTTTTTCTTTTAGTCCAGATCTATGAATTTAATATCATCTTAATTAATATTTATCTAGCAAAACATAGTATGCATAAGCATATTTTTTAGTTTTGTTTGATATGTGACAATTAAATTTTCCATTTAATATAATTTATATATAGCATTATTGAATTTAGACTTTCCATCTGTAATTTGTGATATAGGACTGAAGCTGAACTCATAGAGGAAATTGTCAATCGTGTGTTGTTAAGGTTGAATCATATGTATCAATTTGATTTACAAGAACTCATTGGAATTGATGAACACATTGCACGTATAGAATATATGATGTGCAGAGAGGTAGAAGATGTCCGTCTCATTGGAATTTGGGGCATGGGTGGCATAGGAAAAACAACTATTGCTGGTGTTATCTTTAATAGATTGTCTTCTGAATATGAAGGCTGCTGCTTTTTGCAAGTAAGAGAAGAAATGGAGAAATATGGTATAACTCATTTGCAAAATAAACTTTTCTCTCTACTGTTAGGAGACAATTTGAAATTAATTAGCACACCTAATATATTACCCACTTATGTAATGAGGAGGCTTTGTCGTAAAAAGGTTCTTGTTATTCTTGATGATGTCAGTGATTCTGAGCAATTAAGAAATTTAGTAGGTGGACTTAATTGGTTTGGACCAGGTAGCAGAATTATTGTGACCACAAGAGATAAGCAAGTGCTTGGTAAACAAGATGCCTATATATATGAGGTAAGCGAGTTGAGTTTTGACGAAGCTGTTCAACTTTTCAATTTGAATGCTTTCAAACAAAACTGTGTTGACATAGAATTGACTGAGCTATCGCTCAAGTTTGTTACTTATGCTAATGGCATTCCTCTGGCTCTAAAGGTTTTGGGTTCCTTCCTTTATAACAAAAGTAAAGAAGAATGGGAAAGCCAATGGAAGAAACTAGGAAAAATGCCTTTTCAAAAGCTTCATAATATATTAAAATTGAGTTATGATGGACTAGATCGTGAAGAGGAGAATATTCTCAAAATTATTGCATGCTTTTTCGAAGGCCTAGTAGAGAGAGACCTACTAAAAGATGCACTTGATGCTTGTGGTTACTCAACCGCTATTGGCTTAAAAAGCCTTCTAGATAAAGCTCTTATAATTGCATCTAAAAATTGCTTTCCAAAGGAAGCAGGGCCTATCTCTATGCATGAATTGATTCAAGAAATGGTTAAAAATATTGTGCGTGAAGAATTTATTGAAGATCCAGGAAAACGTAGTCATTTATGGGATCCTAATGATATATATCAAGTGCTGAAAAATGATAAGGTAACATTTAATTTACATATGTATATATCATATCTCTCTAAATGATGTTATCATTTTTGTCTTGAATGTGCTACTTGCTTGTCAGGGGACTGATGCTATACAGAGCATAACTCTACACTTGTCCGAAATTAAAAACTTGAGCTTGGATTCACAAGCTTTCACTAAATTGTCCAATCTTAAGTTTCTCAATTTTCATATGGATGAAGATGAGAGATCTAACTTAAGTGCCCCACAAGGGTTGGAATCACTACCAGAGGGACTAAGGATTTTTTGTTGGGATGGATATCCTATGAAATCCTTGCCGTTGTCATTTTGTGTAGAGAATCTCGTTGAGATTAGCATGCCCGGCAGTGAGATAGAGAAGTTTTGGGATGGAATTCAGGTACGTAAAATTTGCATGATATATATTTGACATTTATTTTTCGTACAAAGATATTTGACATTTTGATTAATTGAAAGAAGGCATTGAGTAACCGTAGCCTCAATTAATGATGTAAAAGCAGCTTCAAGTCGTATTTTTTAAAGTCAATTAAATTGTCAATTCACCTTTTTTTTTAAAATTTTTTTTATGAGTATCCTCATATCTTACTAGATGTGGGATTAATCCTCATTCGGAAAGATGTTATGAACAATATTTTCCTTTCTATAAAGGTCTCTCCAAAATTTAAATCTATGCATACTAACACCAAATCCTTTTGGGGCACAAACTTAAACACTATTTATTTCTAGGATGAAAACAAATGATGTATCCTTTTTATATTACAGGATATTGTGAATTTGGAAATATTGGATCTGAGATACTGTCGACACCTAATGGAACTCCCTGATTGTTCTAAGGCCTCGAATCTTCAACAAGTGTATCTCGAGTCATGCACTGCTTTACGTTATGTTCATCCATCGATCTTATCTCTACACAAGCTTGAGTGTTTAAAAGTGAGTGGGTGCACAGCGCTTGAGAATCTTCGAAGTGATGTTCATTTACAATCTCTTGAACGGCTCTTTGCAAATCAGTGTTCAAGCCTTAAAGAATTGTCAGTGACATCAGAGAAAATGAAATATTTAGATTTAACAGGATCTCATATTAAGAATCTCTCAAATGATTTAGCTTGTCTGAGGTCTCTTACACGACTTGAGCTTTCTGAGAGTCCACAAGTTAACGCATCAGCTCTTTATGTCATGTTTAATGACGGCTTGCAGTCTTTAGTAGAGCTAAATCTGGATAGGTGTTGTAACCTGTATGAACTGCCTGACAACATCAGCCTCTTATCATCATTAGCTTGGTTATCGCTGAAAGAAGTTAACATCGAGAGCTTGCCTACTAGCATCAAGCATCTTTCAAGGCTCAGAGTTCTTTGCTTGCAAGATTGCAAGAGGCTTCAGTCTCTACTAGAGCTCCCTCCATTTATTGAATATCTGAATGCCTCTAACTGCACATCCCTAGAGACACTGTCAATTTTAATGTCGCCGAATGGACAAGAGATACTCTTTCCAGGTATATCATATGTATTTGCAAACTGTGTGAACTTGAATGAACAAGCACTGGATGTTATTACATATACTCAGGTCAGACTAAAGCAAGTAGCAGTCGATAATCTTTTAGCTACAAGGAAAGGAAACTGTTACAGACAATTTCATGTTTGTTTTCCAGGAAGAAATGTTCCGAATTGGTTCAGCCACTCGACAACACAAGCTTCGGTGGCTATTGAACTGGCTCTAGATTCCAATTTAATGGGTTTTGTTATGGGCCTCGTTGTTCCTCAATACCCTGATAATATGAATCGTCAATGGGTTATTGGATATAAATTCTGCTTGAAAGCAAATGATGATGAAAGGATCTACTGCACAGGATCAAACCCTGTAGACGCGTTTTTTGAATCAGATCGTTTAATTTCGGATCATGTGATCCTTTGGTATGATGAATTTGATATTCAGAGCATAACGAAAGAAATCGTTGAACAGAGCATAAAGAAACTGCTCGATGAAATGAGCAGACCAAATAATGTGTGCAACATTGCTAACTGCTTAGTGGCTGAATTCGAATTCTTCATTGATACCGAGTCTATGTTCAAGGCAGAAATAAAAGAGTGTGGGGTCTACCCAATATATGCCTCAGAGTATCCGAATTTGATTCAACAAATCAAGGCCTGGGGTACCAAAACAACAAGGCATCAGGATATTTATGGGTTCGAACCCAGCAACATTGGAAATGGAGTTAATTACAACTCTGGTGACAAGAAACCGAAGGAATCCAACTTCCAGTCATCTTCATTGGAGATAAGAGAGATTGATGAAGCAGAAGCCAGATCAATTGAAACAGGAGGTGAAAGCTCTGCTTATGCGAATGAAGATGACCTTCAACCCAGTTCTTCCAAAAATGCAGAAGGAAGAAAAGATGAGTTGAGTGGTCAAGCATCTTGTGACTGCTTAGTCGGTATGAAACTACTCTCCCCCTCTCTGTAACATAGCCCGAAATTATCATACTTTTCTTTCTTTTTCTTTAATTTTTTTAAACGGAGGTATATGTTTATTTTATGTCTTTGATAAACTAATACCATTTCAATATCTTTCTCCTAAAATCATACTCTTTTCTTGTGGGATTTTGATGAGTTGATTTCTTAAAAACTTTTGACAAATTGAAGCACTCTTATCCAAAACTACAAAATCCTCTGGTTTTGCATGACACATTTAATAGATGGGAAATTTAAAAAACAAATCTACAATCTATTGGCTTGGTCTATAGTTATTGAATATCAAGGCATCGCTAACATAAATTTAATTAATTAAAAGTGATGAATTATAGATATTTGGCTTTAAGTGTTCAACAAATGGTACTGTTAATGAAACTATTCTGCATCTGTGAACAGGCCTTTTATTGAAGCAATTCTGGAGATTTGTCAGCTCATCGTGGAATTCTCGGACATAGCCAGTCATGCACCACATCGTATCCATGCATGCACTTCCAGTGAATATGAAGGTGAGCAGGTAATGGATTCAAAAGATGCAAAAGAAAAGCCATCTATGGTGAATTTTACTATTTTTGTAATCATCCAATCTCAAGGTATAGTGTTTGTTTTCAATTGAATTTGTCTGTGTTTATTCTTTCTTAGTTGTGCTTGACTTTTATTCTCTGTTCTTCATCAAGTAGTACTTCTAGGCAGTTGTTGTCTCTTCACTTGTGTTCCTTTATTGTCTTTTTCAAAAAGTAGGGTACGTCGCCGAGTTTATTGTCTTTTTCAATGTGCATGAAAGAAGGGACAAAACTATCGAAGCAATTCTAAGTGAAATTAAGATGACTGAGCTTCAGGATGTACACTCCCTTTTTTATGGTAGTTTGAGAGCTACTACTTCCGTGGTTCCATAGTCAATAACCGATTACAGAGGACATGCCGCAAAAAAACCACCATGTGCGTGCACAACCTCTAGAGAATTGCTTCATGGTTCTATACAAGGTGGCAAAGTTCAGGAAGGCGTATGTCATGACAAATTACAACTCCAACGCGACCAATTTCTGCATTTAGCTACTCTTTTATCAGTCTTGTAATGAAGTTAATAAATTGTGATTCCTTGAAGAACCGTCTATGTTTTAGAAAATAGAATACAAGAAAAGAAAATAATGTACCTGTGTCTACAACAGCTGGCTAATCAACTGCAGCAAAAGATGTCAGATTCTTTAAAGTAAAATTCGCCGGAGAAATCAACATCCAAAAAATGCAACTGCGTAAAACAGAACTACATTCTGTTGAAAATAAAATACATTTTTCCATTATCACAACATTTCCCGTTAAAATTTAATTTCCTGAGTTTGAAATTCTGACTTTCTGTGTTTGTCTATCAACTTTCTATCAGGTCCGAATATGCAGCAAGTATTGTAAAGCCTACCATTGCTCCGATCGGGGACAGATCCGCCAATTAGTGTAAATATCACTTAACTCTGTAAAAAAACTCAGATTGAACATAATCTTTACACAATTTGT
Organism: Dicorynia guianensis; assembly: GCA_037013595.1. Classification (NCBI taxonomy): domain Eukaryota; kingdom Viridiplantae; phylum Streptophyta; class Magnoliopsida; order Fabales; family Fabaceae; genus Dicorynia; species Dicorynia guianensis. Next base: position 33,144,918 of record JASUAB010000014.1, read on the forward strand.
GAAACTATCATTATATTACTTTGTGGAACAGCGTCGAATTTAGGTGGGGGCCGTGGGACAGTTTACTCACAGGGAGAAGGACAAGCTTTGTATCTCTATCAGCAGCTACTGCAATCAAATTATGGGCATGACCCAGGTTCTGATTCTTCTCTGTTGAGACAGTCAGCTGGCAAATGGCCATCCTAAATTATTCCATAACTTCTATGTCACTTTAAGTTGTCGATCATCACATATCATTATTATTATTTTTTTTTATCAATTTTCCTTTCACCTATATCCATTTTCCAATTTCCTATAAATAGAATAATAACCTCTCTGTACGACGTGCTCATATGACAGTTCATGGCAAGCTTTGGTGTAAATATCCCTTTGTCTTTTGTTCGTTGTTTATTCCATCCACAACTTAAATTAATAAGCCGGCTGAAAAAAATCACAATAAAGCTAGTCTTGAAATGTCCAAACAGAGGATATGCAAATCTAACTACAGCTACTAATTGACGTGTTGGAAACTAATTGGATGCCAATGTTATTCTCCATCGTATCCGCCAGCACTTGGGAATCATACTACAAGGAGTAGAAGCCGCTTTTCCGAACAAGATTCCTATTCTGTTCAAGCCGCCAAAAGATGCTTCACAGCTAGAAAAAGCCCTCCATACCGAAAGAGGAAATGATGTGTCACTTCATTGTAAATCTCAACTGTTTTCTTGCTTCAATATTAAAACTAGACTAGATTATTTGCATCCATGCCAAAATGCTTGTTATATTCATCCTAAAGTACATCACTCTAGAAATATTTATAAATTCTTTGTGCTCCAGCATTGTTGACACCGGAGTGATGGTGGTTGTTCTCATACATAGTAATCGACAGCCACGTGTTGACATCGTTATTTAAGTCTCCAACAATAGACCCTTTCTTCTTGGCTTTTGGCATGATGTACCTCTATGCTGGAATTCTCATAGTTATAGCATTGATTATTGCATTTGCATTTTTCAGTTTTACCGTGCTTGGATGGTGCAATTCTAGGAGTAACATGTCATCTCTCCCAACAACAAGCAATAGCATACCCTTTGATGACAAGTTCTTTGGTTGTATGAGTTTAGAGAATCACTCAATTACATTCCAGTATAAGGCAACAGGATGCCTACAAGGTACTCACCAAACTGAATGTATAATCTGCTTAACAGCCTTCGAAGAAGAGGATAGCGTCCGACAACTTCACAGTTGCAAACACATCTTCCACACAGCTTGCATTGATAAGTGGCTTGGCTCCCATTCTGGCTGCCCATTGTGCCGCACTCAGATTGACAAAGTGCCTTCCCCAGATGGAAGAGTGGCTTCGGAAGAAAATTCACAAATGATCAAAGTCATTGTTAGTACCTGAATTCTCAAAGCAACACCCTGTAGTATTCAATTGTACTCATTCTTTTTATAGGCCTTTCAGTCAAAATCTTCCAAGTCAACCAGTTAACTGCAGATGCTTGTGGTGAAAATAAATACAGCATCAAGTAGATATGTATAATACAAGATTTTAACACAATAATTTAATATAATTCAATATTTTAAACCTTCATTAAGAGCATGTTACTCCCGGCCTTGGTGTAGTGACAGATGTTGAAGAGGGTGCATTTAAAAGCTGCATATATATCAAACAGACGAAATATCATAATGCATCAAACCTTTCCCACCAGCTTGGGCTTCTCTTCATTCATAAGCAACTATTCCTTGCCGGAATAAAAGAATGATACAGAGAGAGAGGCAGACCAGAGACCTACATCAGAGTTGATAACAATTCCAATCTCATCAAGCACCTGATTCACAAGCTCTTCTGTCTCTTCCTCCTCTTTATCACCTTCCAAAACATCATCAATTGTATCTCCTTTCCTTTAATAGAAGTACCGGCTGGAGTCTTTCTTGTGCCAAACAGAAAACTATCTCAACCGCCTATGCCAAAATACGCCGGGGGTTTCAAGTTATCCGATCGCTTCCACTTTTCTCTTCCCTCACACCCACAACAGTGGTTTTCAGTGCCTCCATTCACAGGGCTTTGCCTCGTTGAATAGCTGGGATTTTTGGCTCTCTCCCTTGTTTGTTGGGTTCGTTTGTTAGGATTTTTTGTTTTTTTTGGGCACAATTTGGTTCTCAGATTTAATTAAAAGAAAAAGAAGAACTTTAAATATTTCTTTTAATTAAATTTCAGAAACAGCCCAAATTGGCTCAATGGCCCAAGTTTTACTCTATTCAACAAAAGAATGAGCCCGTGCAACAGTCAGGAGTCCAGCCACGTAAGACAGAACATGGAAGTTCTAATTTCTGGCCTAAATGTGCTCTAGGCTTGATCCCATGCAAGGCCCAATAACCCAGAGGGCTTGCCGACACGTAGGCACATAGCTTATGCAAGGCACAATGCTGTTCTTGGGGGGGGGGGGGGGGGGGTAGGGGTATGATACTGACAGCCAACACCGACCATGGTTAAGAATGAGAAGCCTCAAACCAGCTGCAACCTAAAAGATTGAAAAAAACAAAATCTTTAAATAATCCACGCAACAAAGACCCTTTGACCAAAAGCATTCCGTCAAGAAAATAAACCCTATACCCTGCTAGCATCACCTAGTTTCTAGACTTATAGGGCATGGAAATGAAGCCATGAATGGGAGCAAACATTAGCTTTGATCCATTGTCCATGCGCATTTTTGTTATTTTATTCTAAGATATGTCTTTCCCAACAATAATGTGCCCAATTAGGTTGCTGTCTCAAATTCTCAATATATTAGGCATGCTCAATGGAAGTAAAGCATGGGAATTTGGGAATAATAGTTACAAGATGAATGATAGCTTTGATTTCATTTTTTAGGAACACTGTTCAAAACTCAACCTTTATGTAATCCCTACACTTTATCTATACACATCATAGGCTATATGATTCATAGCTAATCCAAATGGACAAACTTGTCTTGTTGTTTAGAAATCCTTATCCCTTGTAGATTCAGAAACTTCCTTCTGGAATTCTTTGCTTTGGTACATGCATGAGAGACCTGTTATTACGACCTAAACAGAATATATCTCTACCTAAATTCTTACCTCATCAACCTCCAAGTTCAAACAGGAATTTGCGAAACTTGTGTCTAATCTAAGTGAAAATTTCTATTTCCACAACAGAATTTCATTTAATTTTTATAATAAAAAATAAGTATTTGATCAGTTGAGTTTTATTATTTAATCTAAAAAATATAATAAATTTAATAATTTAAATTTTATTAAGTAAGGATCCTATAAAATAAAATTAGCAGTTTTCGGTTTGCAATTTCACTGTTCAAAGCTGGACCTTTTTAATGTGTCATTCTACATACATCATAGTCTAACATCAGTTTACCAATTTTCAAGTGGCTTTGCGTCTAATCATAGCCATGATAATTGCTACTTTTGGCATTTTGTGGAAAAAATTGTCAAATTTCTTTGTGATATTAAACCTGCACATTTAGTTCATATTTTTTGTGCAAATTACAATTTAAGATTGGTTTTTTTTGTTACAAACGACTTCATCATGTGAAGTGGGAGTGGAGAGAGGATCAAACCTGCATTACGATAGGTAAAGGTAGCTGCATATGTCACATGAGCCGAAAGTTCTGGACAAATTAATTTTAAATAGATAGATATATAAAAATCATATGATTAAAGACCTAACTCTATTATTCCTAAATTCTTTATACACAAATAATAAGTGCTGAAATGATTGATGTAATTACTTAACAGAATTTCAATGAGAATGTATCTACCTTATATCTTATTTTATATTCTTTTAAAGAATTTAGTCCATTCAATAATCATAATCAATACCGACGCGCAGGTAGAGATGTTGATTCATGTATCTATATTGTTTATGTTTGAAGATCAAACGCAAACCCTTGGAAAAGCCATGCTTCTGTTTAGTCACGCCTACAATGAATAGAACGGTGTCATCATCTTCCAAGCTTGTCCTGTTAAACAAGTTAAAGAACAATGCTTTTTCCCATTAGGGTTTCTAAAGAGTCGGACAACATTCATGAACCTGGCCTTGCTATGAAGTCTTATTTACGAGCACCAGAGACTCTTTTCTGCCAAAAAACACTGTATGATAGGAGGTCTAGGTAGTTACAGTAGCAGACATTGATGGTACTTCTTCCGCGAAAAGTAAGAAATTCGCATATTTTGACCAATTCAGGGTAAAAAATGGGGTTGCTCCCTTAGCAAAACTGGGATAAAGTTAAGCCAAAAGATCCTGATTCAAGATAAATTCAGTTTTTGCTTATTGCAATTAATTATTGTCATCTAACTATATATATTTTTTGAAGTATAGAAAATGTTGCAATGTAAAAATTGAACCCGATGGATGAAGATGCTAGGCCAGACTCAATTACTTAAGTTAAATTTAAATCCTTTTATCTAATTATATTTTAAAGCTATTAAGTAATGCATCTGTGGTAATTCAATTAATTGTGTAATAGTAAGTGTCTCGATAAAGGGACCTTTGGAGCAATGACAATTCTCCCAGAATTTAAGAATGGTTGATACTTGGTTCTGGTCCATCAAAGCATATTGAATGACTAATTGAGGAGACAATCAGTTCGACTTAAAAAAGAAATAAAAATCTTCCTTTTCATCTATATATATATATATATATATATATATATATATATATATGTATGTATGTATGTATGCATACAGGACCTTATTGTCCTAGCACCAGCACTGGCCGCCATGAAAATATACCCTTCATCTCTGCACATGCAAATCAACTACTCCATGCACAATTTCAATATGTTTTGAATTTGTCGTGTTCAAAAATGTCAAAAACCAATTAGATTTCTCAAAGCATGGGAGTAAACACAAAACATCGCTTTCAGTGTGAAAGAATTTGATATATGCGTGCAGAAATGGACCTACAAAAGCTTCTTTCAAATTGACTTCTACTAAATTAATAATTCATCAACCATGAAGGTTACAGATTTAGGCATGTGCTGCGCCGACCAGAATTTTCTGTTTAGGTGAAAGAGGTGGTGTGAACATGTTGATGAGTGGCATAACAGATTTTTTTAAAATGAAATTATGGACTGGGAATGTTCAACCTTAAAGAATATCCTCTTTAAATAACTACCAAGAGAAGTTTGTCTCCAACTGTGGTATCTCATATTTTGAGCACTTTGATATTATGGGCAATTTGTTTCGAACATGCACTTCGACATGGTTCACGCTTACTTCTGTTGTAGAAAAGCACCTCTTTCAACATTGATGTAATACAAACAAATGCTTGGTAATAGTTATGCTATTTTTTACAAATAAAAAATTTTATTTACAAAATTTGAATAATATAAACTTTTTATGTTTAACCACGAAAAATAATAAATTTAACGGTATTTATAAGGATAAAATAACCTACTTTTACCTAAGAGACCTCTTTCCCTAGCTGAGAATTATTGCTTTTCGTTTGTTTGGAACTCTAAATATTTCTTTTAATTAAACTTTAGAAACAGCCTAACTTGGCCTACTAGGTCTATGTTCTTTTATAATTTGAACTAAAAGGATATGCCAGTGCAACAGTCAAGACTCAAGTCTAGTCACGCAAGACACAGAACATGAATGTTTGGATTGGCATCCTTTACTTTTAAGAATGAAAGGTAAAGCATACAAAGGGGTAGATATAAAATTAAAAAATTATAAAATATATTTATAAAATATACTTAAATATAAATTAAAAATAAATAAAAATTATTAAAATTAGAATATAATAAGAATTTTAAAAATCATTCTTGCCCAAACATGACCTCTAGGCTTCAGCCCATGCAAGGCCCAATGACCCGGAAGAATTACCGACACACTAGACGCATAGGCTGCTCCTTCACTTTCTGTGTCAATGTCAATTTTCACAATGCAGTTGTGGGTATGATATTGGCAGCCATCACCGACCATGGTTAAGAATGAGGGACTTCAAACCAATTCCAACCTAAAAGATTGAAAGAAAGAACAAAATTTTTATATAATGCACGCAACAAAGACCCTTTGACCAAAAGCATTCTGTCAAGAAAATAACCCTAGTGGTGCCTAGTTTCTAGCCTTATAGGGCATGAAAATGAAGCCATCAATGGGAGCAAACATTAACTTTGATCCATCGTCCATGCACATTTTTGTTACTTTATTCTAAGATATGTCAGTCCCAGCAATAATGCGCCCCATTGGATTGTCGTTTCGAATTCTCAATCAAGCATGCTAAATGGAAGTAAACCATTGGAGTTTGGGAATACTTACAAGTTGAATGATTGCTTTCATTTATTAAGAACACTATTTAAAACTCAACATTCATGTGATCCCTACACATGACCTATACACATCACCGGCTATGATTCATAGCTAATACTAATTGACATTAGAAATTCTTATCAGCTCCAGTAGGAAATGAATTTCGTTGCTCCAAATTATTATTAATTAGTCAGTAAACTCGTGTTCTGCGCAGGCATTTCTGTAAAATGAACCCATATATATTTGTTTTTGAACACTTAAATTCATTTAGAATTATTTTAGGCTAAACTTGATCTGTTATTTTTGGTTTCTCTTGTCGAATCAGAAACTTCCTTCTGGTATAATTTGTTTTGGTACATCAGAAACTTTGTCATTGCGATCTAAGCTCAGAATATATGTCTACCGAAATTCTTACCGCATCAACGATTTATGTTCAAACAAGAACAGGCGAAACTTGTTTTACCATGCTTCTATTATGGTTAATGTAGCAGTGTCTAATCTAAGTATGGGAATGATTGCAAGCATATTTACGATTAGTAGCTTTCAGTTTGCAATTCAACAATTTAAAGTTCAATCTTTTTAATGTGTGACTCTTCAACCATCATAGTCTAACATCAATATTCCAATTTCCACGTGGCTTTGCTGCTGATCATAGCCAAGATATAATTGATAGTTTTGGCATTTTGTGTTGAAAAAAGTCAAATTTCCTTACATACAGATATTGAGTGCTGAAGTGATTGATTTAATTCCTGAACAGAATGTATCTGTTGTATATCCTTAGAAGGGTTTATTCTATTCAATGATCATGCGCAGGCCAGTAGAGATGTTGATTCATGTATCTAGATTGTTTATATTGGAAAGTAAACACAAACCCTTGAAAAAGCCATGCTTTGTTAAGGTATGCCCACCATGAATAGACCGGGGTCATCATCTTCCATGTATGGTTTTTCTTATGAACAAGTTAAAGAACAAAGCCTTTTCCCGTTAGGGTTTCTACAGGGTCAGTCAACCTTCAAGAACCTTACCTTGCTATCAAGTGTTATCCACAAGGACCAGAGAGCCTTATAGGCCGAAAGGTAAACAGTGTACGTAGTAGGTGGCCTAGCTAGTGATAATAGCAACCATTGCTGGCATATTCCCTCAGTTTTCACCTATTGCAATCGGTCATTGTCATCTAGCTATATTTCAAAGCTATAAACCGGTTCAATTAGCTATGTAATGAATGCCATTTTTTGTTAATATGCTAATCTCTTACCAAATTGGGTAATCTTGGTTTCTCTAATCCTTCTACTCAACAAATTAGAAGTGTGCCTAGTCATCTATGTAGAAGATCTGGATCTCCTGATTTTGAGAGTCTAAATTTAGTAGTGCAATAAAAGAGAGACAAATACAATCAAGAAAGAAAAAATTAATGAATAAAAAAAAAGACCCATGTAATTTAAACTTAAATTTGAAGTAAAAAAAGATAAAAAGAAGGTAATAAAATCAAATAATAATAAAGGTTAAGAGATTCAAATTGTCTATATAAAACTTATTTTCCAAGCAACTATTACACCGCCATGAAAGTACACCCCTACTACATATATCTTGCACATGTAAATCAACTACTCCCACAATTTCAATTTGTTTTGAATTTGTCGAATTAAAAAATGTCAAACAAAAAAAATTAGATTTCTTAAAGTGGTATTCTACTACGTCCAAGGTATTCGTAGTTATGTTGTCAGCAAATAAGATTTTGATATGATTTCAATGAGCTTGAAAACTTATTGGTTTGGCATTAAATCTTATATTCTATTTTTGTCACTCTTTTCTCTGTATTTGATATATATTCTCATGTCTTATTTTATATCATTTTTTTTTCAATTTTCCCTCTCTAATTTGATGTCTTTTCATGTCTTATTTTATTCATTTTTCTCTCTCCAATTTGATAGACATCTCATATAAAATATAACAATATAAAAGAAAACAAAAATATAAAACATAAAATTATATTTTTGTGTGACTGCAAAATTTTTAAATTGTATATGAAGATACAATAAAGTACGCATATTCACAATTATACAAATTTAATATAATAATAGTTATATAAAAAATAAGAACTCTTATTTAAATATATTTATAACTTGCATTTTCCAAAGTAACATTATAAAATTTGCAGCGTTTGTACTTCATTTGCAAAAAGTGATTAAAACATATTAATTATAATATTTTATTATCGCAAATTATTTAGCATGATATTTTTTAATATCAAATTCTCTATTATTTATTGGAGTGATTTGTATTTTATTTATAAAAAAAATATCTAAAACATTAATTAGTAGAGCATATAGATGATTAATGCTTATTTTTGAATAAACAAGCTTTACTAAAAGTAAGAAATGAAAGTTTTATCTTTTTTACAAATAAGTTCTCATCAATTAGCCAATTTTATAATTGATCAATAGTGGTTGCATTTATCAAATTGAATGGCAAAATAAGCTAAATAGTCATGCCCTTTCTTAAAGCATGGGTATAAACACAAACAATGCACCGCTTTCAGTGTAAAAGAATTTGATATATGTGCGAAGAAATTAATGGAACTTATGCTTCTTTCAAATTGACTTCTAATAATCATCCACCATGGCTTACAGATTTAGGCATACGCTGCACCGACCAGATTTCTCTCTCTCTCTCTCTCTCTCTCTCTCTCTCTCTCTCTCTCTCTCTCTCTCTCTCTCTCTCTCTCTCTCTCTCTCTCTCTCTCTCTCTCTCTCTCTCTCTCTCTCTCTCTCTCTCTCTTTTTGGGTGCTTAGCCGACCAGATTTCTATTAAAATGGAGTGAACATGTTGATCTGTGGCAAAACCATATCTTTTTAAAATGAAATTATGGGCTGGGAATGTTCAACCTTAAATGATACCTTCTTTAAATAACTATTAAAAGAAATTTGTCTCCAAAAATGCTATATCATATTTTGAGCACTTTGATATTATGGGCAATTGGTTTCGAACATGCACTTTGACACGTATCACGTTTACTACTGTTGTTTGGAAGCACCTCCGGTAACATTGATATAATACAAACTAATGATTGGCATAACTGGTCATAGTTAATTGTTTCAGTTTTGTTATTATCATAAAAAAAATACTGCTTATAAAAATTTGAACATTAAATCTTTTATGTTTTCTTGATCAAACAAAAAAATTTAATAAACTTAATAGTTATCTCGATATTTATGAAAATTGAGTAAACCAAAAGTGCTTTTTCTAACTCATAATTGTTGCATGTGAAAGAACTTGCCAAGAAGGTATTGATCGGATATAGTGTGCAAATATACAGTATTTACTCCTCCTGAAAGGGAGTGGGTGTATCAATATTATTATGACAAAGCCACATAAAACACGAGCACTGAAAGGCCATATTCATCAGCAACCTCACCTTTTTGTTTTTTCACTTCTGATGAGGAATATGCCATTTTACGCCAGGGCTTATGTTGGCTCAACATTCATGATACTTACTATTCCAAGAGATTCTTTAAAGAATGGAAGAGATATACAGATTGTGTGACCGGTACTGGTTAGGCAAAGCAAGTGGCAATAGCAGCCCCTGATGGCGTTGTCCTCGTAGATTTGACCCCCTAATTTTCTTTTTTTCCATTTTAATAACTTTTTATTTTTTATTTTATAATTAAATTTAATTTGACTAAAATATATGAAACTTCTTTATACATTTACCTTATTAAAAAAAATTTCTGTATTTTTAATTGTAATAATAAATATACTACACTTTAAAATTGTAACAATTTATTCATTCTTTTAAAAATTATCTAAATCTTAATGAAGCACATAATTTTTTATTAAAAATTGAAAACCCTTCCAGGAAAATTCCTTCCCATGGAACAGAACTATATATTCTGGTTTTCAAAATAGTTTCTTTAAAGGTTAAAAGTGTTCAAATTATATAATTGTAGATAAAATTTTATTATCAAAAATTTTTATTTGATTATGATTTTGGTAAATGATCACAAAAAATTTTATTTTATTAATAAATATAAATAAGAGAGGTTCTAATGTTTAACAAAAAATTATATATTCTGCTAAGATTTAAATTGTTCTTTAATAAAATAGAAAAATTGTTATAATTTTAAAGTACATTAAGCTTATTGTTGTAATTAAAAATGTAAAAAAGCTTTCACAACGAAGTAAAAATGTAAAAAAGTTTCATATATTTTAGCCATTTAATTTTTAAGACTTATTTCTTTCCTAAGTAATTTTCAATTCTTTTACTTCTGTTTCGATCACTCTGTCATAACCTATCACTATCTGCAACACATTATTCGTTCTTTATATATATATATATATATATATATATATATATATATATATATATATATATAAAGTTTTATGTCTACTTTTTTTCTGAGTTATAGCAGCAGTTATCTGTTTTCGTTTTCAGAGTCATGTATATGTATGCCTAAATTAATATGAGGACGTTCGGTCACATTCTAGAGCAGGACTCAACAGCCATGCCAAAGAAATGAACTGCCATGTATCAAGCAGAAATTGGATTGTGTAAGATTGTAAATGATGAAAACGCGGGTTGTTGTTCTTTTGCGGCTCATGCTTATAGAAAAGAGAAAATTTATAGTATTACAGATGCTCAAAATTTAAATTAAAAACATTTTGTAATTTAAAAATAAAAATAAATACTGACAAAATTATATAATTAGCATTATTTAAATGGAATGTATGTATTACAGTTCAAAATTTGAAAATTCTCACATGAAGATTGTGTAGTGGAGAGAATTTTATTATGGAAGATAATCAAATATTATCTTTTAGGGATCCAAATTCTTTAATTTTGGACTCTAAAGTCAGAGGTTGCTTTGAGAGAGACAAAAAAATAAAGAAAATTAAAAAATTCGTGTGGAAAAAAAAAAGTAGAACTAGACCACTCTTTATTCCTTACATTTTGCCTAATATTATTGAAGTTTTGTGATTTTCTAAATTAGGGATCTAAATCCATCTTTTAAACACTCAAAACCGAAAATAAATTGTGTATATCACAAGATGCTCGCAATCTATGATCTGAAAAATCAATGCATTCTTCAATGATTGCTAACGTGAAGCTCGGTGATAATAAATCGGGAAAACAGGGGAGAAAGAGAGTGTAAATGGTGTGAAAAGAAGGAGTACTATGGTTTTCTGGATTTTTCTTTCAAGACTAGTCTTTTAATTTTTTTTAAAAATTACAATTACATGATCATAAAGAAACAAAAATTAAAAGGTTTAAATTGAATATGGTGAAGAGTTTGTAGGGTTAATTGCACGTTTTTAAAGTTAAGGGAAACAATATACATCATTTTAAAGTTAAAGGAGAGTTTTATATATTTTAGGCATAATTTATATACAAATAATTATAAGTTTCATTTTTTTCACCCTATAAATTAAATTTTGTGCACAAGGTTTGAGTGGTGGTGGGCTTGTATATATGTTGTTTACACTTCAAGTTTAAAGGAGTTTTCATGTATAAGGAGAAATGTTGAAGCAGTCTACCAATACGAGTTTAACGTTGAAGTTGTCTTTGTTAAAAGAATTTTTTTGTTTATAATTTCTGTTTCTAAAAAGATTAATCTTTTATTTAAAGATAAAGGACATATTTTTAAAAATTCAAAAAAAATATTTTTTATATATACCTAATAGTTTAAGTTTTCAAAATAATTATATTATGACAATGTTAAAATCATAGATCAAGTAGTAACTCCAAAGTTAATAAACAATATTCGATATAACATATATATTCATATATATATATATTTGAAAATAGCTCAAATAATTGAATAGAATTAGTGCACCATGTGAAACCCTAATTAGCTAATATGCTGTAACGTGACATCTTACTAATTCTCAATAACAAAGTCTTTGTCATCTTTAATAGATAAAAGAGAAAATGGATGTACGAACTTGAAAGGCACAGTTCATATCTCAAATGAACTTAAACTTTCGCAGCATTTCTTTGTGGAAAAGTGATAGAATGCATTTGATTATACTAATGGAGACAATCATTATCCTTGGATGGGTTCGATGAGGAACACGTTGTCTCTGCAATAGTACTAAGAAAAACGAACTGCATGCAATTCTATAGATCAGAGAAAAATGAATGCTGGTGCTCTACGTGAAGTGGAACTGACTAAAAGAATAAAGACTGCGCAGATTCTAACTTTCAGCAATTTCAAGAGACTTTAAAGATGTCTAAAATATACTCAATACTGCTAAATAATTTCCATGTTGATTTAGAAAGAAGTAATCCTTGTCTTTTAGAGCACTCAAGCAAGTTCCTGCCTAATTGAGTCATCATTAGGGAATTGGAGTAAGTAATCTTATTACTTACTGCCCTGCATGCCAAATTAAGATAACCATGTAAATCATTATATGCTCATTTTCTAATCTCCGCATGACAAATTGATTTTAAAGATGGCCTAATTAAGTAAACTTGAAACCAATGAAACCTCCTTTTAATATACCAATGACTGCGTGTTGAGCACAGATTATATAGAGATTGTAAATGCACACCAACATGGGTTGATTCAAATAGAAGAGGTTAGAGTACCCTAAACAAATTATTCTAGATTTAATCTAAGTCTTGTATATAAAAATAATTCATTTGGAAGAAGTCTATGCTTATATGTCTAATCATATCTTAAAAAAATTAATTTTTATCTATTGAACGAAAGATATTTCAAAAAAATCTAGAGAAAAAAGGAGATTCTAAATATACATCTTAGTGATGACAAGTAGGGTAAGACATAACTAAGAGAAATGGCCAAAGTCTATAAATTTATGACAAACTAATATCAAAATCTTTGAGAGTAAATTTATAAAAATATGAGATCAATAAATTTAATAACTTTTTTTAAACTTTATGATAGTTTAGGCTCTTTACTTAAGCAGAAAAAACTTTTCTTAAATATAATATATTATGAGAAAAGTAAACTCATAAGTTTTGTCACAAATTTTATTTAAAAGAATCATTATTATAATTAGCTATCGAGAGTCTCATAATCTTGATCCATCAAGATTGATACACCGTAAAGCATATAATATTTAAGGGAAAAGTTAGTCACATTATTTTTTACTTGTTAATACAATAACAATAACAAATAAAGTCTTTTCCTATTAGGTAAAGTCGGTTACATGAATTAAATATCGTCATAAACTTCTATCTGAAACTAAATTTTTGAAAATATCTTTCAACCAAAGGTCTCTTTTAATCACCTCTCAAGTGTCTTTTTTTATTTTTCTTTATATCTTTTCATAGAATTAAAAATTATTTAATCAATTTTTTTTACTAGTACCTCTTACGATAAACTTTGTATATGCCCAAAATATTGTAACCAGGTTTCTATTATTTTCTCCACAATAGGTGTCACGCCAACTCTCTTTCAAATACAGTTATTTCAAATTTTATTTTATTTTTATATTTCTACTCATTCATCTCAATATTTTTATCTCTTTTATCTTAATTTTTTATTCGTATTGACCTTTTAAAACTCAACGCTTGGTGTTATATCTATTAAATTGTATATATGAAATTAAATAGATTTAATAATAAAATTTTATTATAAGTTTTGATTTCAACTCATAAGAATAGAGAAACTAGAGAAAATGGGAGTTAATTCAATTGTGTTATGTCTCTCACCTGCTTGCTTATGATTTTCCACGTACACCTTAACAATTCTTGCACACCAAATTAACCAATGAAAAAATCAAAAGGAGAAGGGAACCTAGATACTTTTATGAGCAAGGAGAATCTCTTACAGGCCGTCTCTCACCGGTCTTTGTCTTTCCAAAGAGAAAAGAAAAGCTGCTATACTACAACAATTAACTGTTTCAAGACAAGCAATCTTCTTGGGATCACCAAAATTCTCTTCACTTTCTCTTTTTTTCATTTCCCATATAGTCACAGACACACACATCCAAATCCACATTCCCCTTATCTGCTTTTACTTTCTTTTGCTAAAGCTGCCCTCTCCCACCTCTTTAAACCCTACCCACTTTCTCTTTGCCAATACTACCCATTACAAACTCAAAACCCTACACCCCTCCAGTTCAACCTTCAAGGTCAAATAAGGTACCCAGAGCAAACATGGTGACAGAGCCACACATGGCATGGCGTACAAGCGTCAGAGCCTGAGTGGTGTGATTCGCTTGCTAGGCAGTAGGGGGGCAACGTTAATCAAAGAGAAGGTCCCCTCCACAACCCCTCACATTAGCAATGAAAATGAAGTATGAATAAGGATGAATTGATGATATTGCTGATATTTCTGTGTTGTTGCTTCCGCAGAGGATCTCAAGGGGATCAGTGAAGGAGAGAGCACACGTGTGCATGAGGGACAGTTCTGGAACATGTGGGACCAGCCCATCACGTGCGGTTAAAACCAAAATGAAGAGAAAAAAATAAAAAGAAACAATGGCTACCATGGCTATATGCGGTGCTGTCTTTCAAGTTCTGCCCTAAATCCCATTTGTGTGTGGCAATGGCAGCCTTTAGATGCGAGATGCGTCCTGGTCCCACAGAAGAACAAACAGAACAAAAGAAAAAGAACATTTTCCACTATATAATCAATGAAAAGACACTACATTAATAGAAATAATTAACAATTATTCTTTAATTAGTATATAACTTACTATATATAAATTAATGGTATAAATTTATATACAATATAAATAAGTGAGGTTTAGAATACTTCATTTGTAAGGTTTAGATTCAAATTTTTCTTAACAATTTTTCTTGATAAACAATCAATAAATACTATTATAAACCCTTGTTAAGACTTATGACATGCTCTAATCTTAAAATTGAATAATTTTTCTTCACTCTGAACTTTTCTTCATTCTTTAAAAACTAATGGATAACAATTTACAACAAGTTATTTGCATTATTTTTCCAAAACAACTAAAAGTAGCTGCCAATTAGTGAGGGGATTCGCAAACACTTAGAGATGACAAATGTGTCTCTAACGGACATAATCCAGTCTTACATATATAAGACAATAATATAAAACACATGTTCTTGTACTTGACACTATACGCACCCCTCTGCTTGGGCAAGGTCAAGTCAGTGATCAAGCCACTTGTGGTTTAGACTCGGACCCTAATTAACCAATTTGGTCCTACTTGATATGAGCCACACAAACTGTTCAACACTTTCCCCAGTCCGCACCAGTGGTTTGTGCATGGTGGGTAAGTGACATGCCCAGCAAGGGAATGCCCATATCTACGTTCTCTCTGAGTAATGACAGCAATGAGCAACATCTGTTCTGCTTATTAATGAATTATGTGCCTTCATGAGATTAGTCTATCTACCTAATGTTAACAAATTGGTAGTTTGGATATAAATCAAATCATTGGAGGATGCTGCTGATTAATGGCAAATTATATACATTATAAGCAATGAGATTTTATTTGGGTAAACCCATCAACAGCATAATTATTCGATGGTCACTTAACTACTTCTCTGTAGATGTAGGGCCTCCAGACAGTGACTCAAAAGAAAGAAAATGGGTATAAGATCTTAATAAAGAACTTAATGAAAGAGCCACTAAGATTGTAGGCAATGTGGATTCGGGAGATTAAAATAAAAAGTACATTAAATTCAATAAAATATTTAAAAAAATTGTTCCCTTCAATTATCATAAGCTCAAACAAAATGGGATTTTTTTTTCCAAATTAATAAGGAGGGAATAGTTTTTTTTCTTTTAAGATTCAAAGTTTATGGTGAGAAAAGATTATCTCATTTTAAAGATAGAACATTTCACCTATCTTAATAAGAGTTTACAATAATACTTTTAAATTATTTATCAAATAGGACTGCTGGCAAAAGATATATATAGTTCAATTTGAGAGGAAGAAGATTGTCATGATTATTAGGTTTATGTGGAATCCAAGCAATAGTCAATACAAGGATGAGTAGGTGGTCTCACACCCACTATCCAACAAATAATATCACTTTTGTCAACCTTCCCACTTCACCAACCATATGGAAACAGTAGCAAAAATATATGCTGTTTTGAAGCAAATCATTTTGATTAGATTACAAAGTGATTTTCTTAGCCAATAATTTCGCAGTTGCATGCAAATTTCCTTCAGTAATCAACTCTTTATGTTTGGTCTTTTGCAGTTAAGGCGCCATCGGCTCCCAACGATATTGCCATTCCCTACAATATTGCTAGCCATTCTCTGCCTATGATACTTTTGAGGCTAGCATAGCCTTTTCTTTTCCAACAGTCCAAGTTAGCTAGCTTGCAAAGTTCTGATTTTCCCTTAAAAATATGTTAGATAGGAATATTCAACACAATGAACATAAACTGTTATGATTTAGTGGTCCTTCAAAGCGTTTGTTAGAATATTGGCAATTCTTTATTGCCATTGTTTTGTAATCTTCTAAATTGATCAAATGGATGGTGCTTTTTATGCTAATTTGGAGAATAAAGGAGGTGATATGACGATTTAATTAAGGGAAAAGGGGGAGAAGAAAAAAAATGGGAATTCTGAAGGAAAAGATGCATGATAACTCTTCTTTGATTGCTGGAAAAATTTAAGGACAAAAAAACTTAATAATAAGTAATATTATTTACACATAATTTTAATGTATAAAATTTGCACAAAATTAAAAATTATGTTCTAATAATGTATTATGCACTCTTTGTATAACACGGAAAAACGTGTAAGAATTAATATTCCTAACAAATATAATCCAATTTTTTCTTAATAGATTCAAGAAATGTGAGAATCCCCATAAAGTTGTGGGTTTTTTTTTTCTTTTTCTTTCCCTCATTATATGTACTATGTAAGCTTTTTCACAGAACTGTAGTTTTAAGTGAGCTAAACTAGTACATTAGCCAGAAACAGTGAGCAAGCTAGTTAGTCATAGATACTTTTTAGTATATTGCATTAGCAGGAATAGACATTTCACCAAAATTATTGGAGGGGTAAAAGGTGTAATTGGGCAAAGGGAAAACATTAAGACTAGAGAACTGGCAGCATGTTTATGATAAACATCAAAATTTTGAAGGGAAAAAGAAGAAATTTGGCTTGAAAGCTGCTGTTCCACCCCATTCAAGATCATGAGACAAGCAATATGAAAAAGTGAAGCAGTATTATGTACAAAGCAACAACAAACAAAGGGGGTGGGGGGCTTAAGATATGAGGATGATTTGAGATTGAAGGGGAGATCATAAGCAATGTTTAGCAAAATGGACTATCAACAAAATAATGCAGAGACAAAGCACTTGGCTTGGAAGCCAACCAAAATTGACATCAAGGTTTTAGAGAATCCAAAAACAGATATTTTGTCCATATCTTTGGAGACCATGCCTTTTATCTCTTACCCTTTCTTTCCATTAAATCCATCATTTGACCTCTTTATGCTTCCTCTAAAACAACGCAATGCAACCATTGGAAATCCCCAGTTGATAATTTGTTTCCAAGTATCATTTCCAAGTTAAGGTTTTAACTAAAACAAAATATGTCTTTTCAATATCTTAGCTACAATTGTAATACTTAGGCTTTAAATTTACATTATATCAAGATGAAAAAAATAAATTTATAATTTTTTTTAAAAAAGTTTAAAAAATTATTTAATAATACTAATTTATTTTTGTAAAAAAAAGACCCATTAGATTAACATAGCCACTTTTTGACTATTGCTCCCAGGCATATGTGGTGCATGAAGATTGTGTTAATTTCAAGCAAATAGAGGTCCCCACTCAGAGAGAAAGCAAAAGCCATCCTTTCCCTTGCCATGAATTAGTGTAGAAATTCTGCCTTTGCTTTCAACTTCATCCTCATCCTCTTCACCCTCTTTAATTACTTCTTTAATTACTTTTTTCTTTTTCCCATTTCTCCTGTAAACACATTCTCCAAATATTCCTGCCCGCTCCCTCCTTTACCGTCACACCCTTAAATTATTGATCAAAATCTTTTACTCCTGCCCAAAAGATTTTCTCTGAGGATCACACTTTATCCATACAAACAAATGCAAAAATCATCAAGATAGGGAAAAAAAAGGGAGAAATATAATAGGAAAAAACTAAGGAATGAGATTAAAGAACTAGCAAAGCCAAAAGAGAAATCTTATTCTGTGATGTAAACCCCACACCATTAAATTCTGATTAAAAAGTAATTCTTTTTCCTCAAAATTACAGAATGAAGCCATTGGCAATGGCTCGGTTGGTATCGAAATTGGTAGTTTCATACACAGGCAGTTCTTCCCTATACCTTTCAATCCCAATAGCTGAAAGATTATCCAATTCGAAAAGATCAGAGCTTGAACAACTAGCTGCATCATCATCATCCTCTTCGGAGTGCATATCAAAATCCTCTGCATTCTTCTTCTGATAATTCTGTAATAAATCTCGTGCAAACTCCTCCACTCTTCGACTCTCCTGCATCACATGGAACTTCAGCTCCTCATTGCTGTTCTTGACGTTGCTACTCTGTTTTATAGCAGAGGATGGAGCCAGAGCAGCCATCAAACCGTGTTCTTCTTCATGCAGATTCTTGTGCCCACATGGCCTGCAATCCTCATCTACTATAACGCTGACTGGACAAAATCTCACAGACCTTTTAGCACCTGATCTTGATGATGGGGTTTTGCTTAAGCAAGACCTGGAAAAAGAAGCAGCTGATGAACAAGTAGATGCTTGTGCTGATTTTGACTCATGCCTGCCCACAGAACTTGTTACCTTCGCCTTTTTGGCACTTCCACTTGTTGTGAAAAGAGAATTCAGAAAGCTTGCGAGTCGAGCACCTGGTGAAATGGGTTGCTTTGCTTTCTTCAAGTCCCCATATAAGATTCTCAGAGCTTTGGATTTCGTTTTGCCAAACCCATTTTCGTTCTTTGGCTTCTGGGTCTGGGCAGAATGGTTTTTATAGCCATGAACAGCATGAAACTCTGTTTTTTGTGATGAAACACTGGTCCTAATTGGCTTCGGCCTCTGTATTCCGTAGAAAGATTCAGACTCTGAAGATGAAAACCCTCCACCAGAGCTAGAGTCTGAGGAGCTTGAGCTTGAATGCATTGAGAGGGCATTGCAATTGCTTCGTGTTCTCCGATCATATTCTGTTAAGGAATTTCTCCGAACAACCACTCTTTCAGTCACCCTTTGCTCCATCCAATTTTCTACCTTTCGAGCACGACGGAGGTTGGCTGCTTCAGCTTCATCATCTTCTCTGTGGCAGTCGCTCTGTTTCTGCTTCCTCATGGATTCTCTGTAATATATGAGCTGATCTTCTTTCTCCTCTGTTTCACCTTCGTCTATGGATCGGTAAATTGCGTCCAGAAGAGTGGAAGAGAAAGATGGATTTTCTCTATGATGCTGTTGCCGGTGCTCCCGTAGCGATTTATCCCATTTCTCCATTGTTTTCTCTTTTTATATTGAAGCTAAGAGGATGAAAGAGAACAGGAGGAAACAGGGCAATTGGAATGGAATCGATTACTTGGCCTTTGTTGTCTGCTTCAAATAGTACTGTGGAAGCTCTAGCGGACTCTGAGTGCTCTAAGAGAGAGAATCATGGGAAGCAAGTTATCATTGTGTGAAAGGACAAGGCCAAAGTCATGGCCATTTTTCCGAAACAGGGGAGTCTGTATAGTGCTCTGTTTGAAAATACTGTGGCAGGATATAAGAGGAAAGAGGAAGAAACAAAGCAGACATGGATATTGATGAGTGCTTGATGGTTTAGAGAGAGACAGTAATCAAAGCAAAATTCCACGCCTGAGAGGAGATGAGAGAACAGAGGATGATTGAGAGAGAGAGAGAGTGAGAGAGTCTTTGAGTGTGTTTTCTTTTTGATGCTCTTATAAGGATCGGGGAGAGAGAGAGAGAGAGAGAGAGCTAGCCAGGCTGTCAATGATGATACGGAAAATTTTGCTTATGTAAATTAACACTTTGATTATTTAATTTTCATTTTTCTCTCATTTAAATTTTGCCTTCGTTGATATGAAGTGACATTAGATCCTTACTTTATCTTTATAAGAAAAAGAAAATAAATTTATTGATGCGTAGGGCCCTGCAAAGCCTATTTGGTTCACATTGATCTTAACGGCACAGCCTATTTTGTTCTGGGTCCGGACGTTGTTTTTCTTTTCAATTTTACTAAATAATGGTTTTCTTCCTTGAATTTCCTTGCATAATTCACACGGGGTCTGATCCTACAGAGAAGATTCCATTTTCTTCTGCTTGATACATATAATGATAGCTGTTTTAATAGTTTCAATTGTGCATAGAAAATGGTTATTATAATGTCATTCTTGATTTCAATCCAATTGCAGATATACAGTTTCTTCCAATTAATACATCAGCAAATGTAGCTTAAGAGTGTTTTATTTTCCCTGTACATGCTCGAGTCTTACCTTTTTCCCCTCTCTTTTGTTCCTTGATTGATGCTTAAATGGGCACGACGAAGATGTGGAGCACTTCCAACACAAGGTATTATACTGTATTATGAGGCATTATGGTCTTGTTTGCACAGTCAACTAATGCGGCTCCATAACTAAACTTTGGGCTTCAGGAGTTCATTTCTTTTTCTGGGTTTTCAATGCCCATGGCACATTCTTCAAATTAAAGCAGCTGCCCTTTTGGCTATTTTAATGAACTGTACATGTAAGATTTTTCTTAGAGAAAGAAAGGAAGGACGAGGGATTTGCTGATGTGAAATACAAATTTAAGCTTTATGACAGAAGAATGTCTCACTGCATCAGTTCAACTATAATCCCATAGAGAACTGCATGCCCTAAACTCTGACCATTAATAACATATATGTCATATAATTCCATGGTTATTACACTGTTTTCTTCTGTAGTTCATCAGTAGGTTTTCTTTTTTTCTTTTGTTATTGAGAGGAGCAGTATGCCACTTAATAAATATATGCAAGCATGTGAGTTTGAACTCAAGATTTTAAAAAGAAAAAATTTTAGAGCAACAATAGGTATCACTGCACTTGGTAGTAGGTTTTAAACATCATTAAAATGCAATTATGTAGAACATAAAAAAAGAAAACGGTTGCAAGCCTTTAATAAAGTTGTGAAATGCCATGCCTGAACTGTAAAAGCAAGAACAACAATCTACTGATGCTCCTCTCTGTATAGAAGGCAGGCTAAAAACAGGCGTGGGGAAAATTAATAGAGGGACAGCGGTTCCTTTCATTCCCTTAAATGGCGAATTTGCAGGTGTCCATTTTGGGGGGCCTCAATTCGAGTAGAGGAAGAGAGAGAAACAGTTAGTGGGTGCATGGTGCTTATATTTGCACAATCATTGCTCTCATGGCTCGTAAACTTTATGAAGGGAAAGAGATATATATATATATATATATATATATATATATATATATGTGTGTGTGTGTGTGTGTGGAACAGTTTGAACACAAGGAAGAAAAGCTATCCCAGATTTGATTTACACTAAGAAAGGATCAGAGCAAGAGAGAAAAGTGAGATTAATGAAGCTAATCCAATATAATAAGCTAGAAAAGGCCTTCTTCAATATACTATAAAGCAACGTGCGTGTGCAATGTTCTACTGTTTCTTCTCTCTTTTGGCCTCGCATGCAGTCTTCTTTCTCTCTCTTTCTCTTTCCTTCTGCCTTCGTCCCTTGAGTCTCAAGAAAAATGTTTCATAATGAAATGCACCAGCTAGGCCTACTAATATTATAACACATCCACCCTAGAGTGCTTTCTTCTTTAATAATTATACAAAAGCAACTAATATACAAGCCATGTAACAATCATGGGCTGCTATGATGATACACGAGTTTCAACTTCCAAGTTTCATGTAAGATTTTGATTATTCAGTACGTATGAAAGTACTTAAACTACTTAGGAAAATGATTTTCCAACAAATTATTCTATATATAAAACAAAGTAAAGATTTTATTATCATATCTTGAGTGCACACATACATGCGCAAGCACATACACATATATATACTCCTATTTACTAAGAAATGGATGAAAAATTAACTAGGTCTAACTCATCTAGCTAAAAACCTTCATTCATATTTTTGTAAGAAATTTGTATAAATTCAGTACAAATTAGTACATGTAAAAGACTAAATTTTTTTATTTATTTTTCTTAAGAATTTTTTTTATTTATTTTTCTTAAGTATCTTTATCACTATTAGATGAATGATTAATTTTTATTAAAAATAAGAGTTGTGTAATTAAACTTTTCTTAATAAAAATTATTATAAACTCAAACCTTTGATTCAAGATTATAACAAAGTTAACCCACTGTTATATTAACACCTTATTAGTAAAAGACTAAAATTCTTACTAGACACGGAGGTATGACTTCTGAACTACAATATGAGAGATATCAATGTCACATGCTTAAGTGAAAGCATCTATCATTAGGCACCATTCATATAGTACGATCATTTCTTGCCAAATTATTAAGAGGTTTACTTTTTGAAGGATAAAACCTGAAGACACTGAAAATGACTCTCTCTTAGAAACTCTATTATCATACATTTGACCTGTTTGTGTGAATATATAAATTTTATTATTTAAATTTTGTAAAATAAAAATTATGTAAAAATAAAAGGGACTGGATGCTCAAAGGAGAAGGTAAAATCAAATGAAATATTGCTAGCTATCTCCATATTGGTTGACATCATTCACCTGAGCTGCTTGACAATATATCCTTATATTTGCTAAAAAAATAATAATAATAATAGCGTGGCTGCTTTTGAAGTATTTGATGAAGAAAAGTTTAAATGAGATATCACTTAAAATTGAGATGTAACCACATGAACGATAGTTTTTTCGCCTTAACCCAAAAAATAGTTTTATATGTATAAGTTTTTTAAATTAAAAATTACAGTTTTATTATATGTATATTCTTATATATATTTTGTATATCTTTTTATGTTTTTATATTATATATATATACATAATATAAAAAACTACATGTATATATCGATTTTTTTAAAAATTTATAAGAGAGAAGTCTGTGCTGCTGCAAACCGCACATAGGGTACCCCTAAGGCTAGATGCTATAGCAGGGGACCCAAGGTTGCCTCATAAAAAGGGTGAAAGATTCCTCTCCCGTGGCTTTCCACAAAGAAATTGAGTAATTTTATGCTCATATTATTTTTTTACAACATACATACATATATATATATATATATATATAAGGAGGAGGTTCACTAAAATTATGATCAACTTTATAAAATAAATTGCTATTACATGAAAATTTTAATAATATAAATTATTATTAAATATAAATAAATAAATAATTTTTTTATTATTAATAGAATGTATCCTAAATTTTAAAAGAGTTAAATTTAAAATTATTACACTTTGACTATATTCATTTAAATATTGATTGGATTTACTTCAATTTTCTATATAA
Source organism: Dicorynia guianensis (assembly GCA_037013595.1). Taxonomy (NCBI): domain Eukaryota; kingdom Viridiplantae; phylum Streptophyta; class Magnoliopsida; order Fabales; family Fabaceae; genus Dicorynia; species Dicorynia guianensis. The sequence continues at coordinate 33,168,571 of JASUAB010000014.1, forward strand.
AATTTTGGTTATCTATACACCTAATTTTTTTCTTAATTTTGATAATTTTTTTATATATTTTTATTTTATTATAATTGAATCTACATTATAAATAAAAATTGAATATAATAAAAAAAATTCTAAAATCAGAGGATCTCAATGCTAGTAATCATGAGTGGTTAAGATTCCAATCAGATCATGGGCAATGACCAATATGGGGACCCAAAACCCAGTCATAAGGCACAACATTGACATGGCCTAGAGCTTCCAATTAGGAGAAAGTGGGATGCCTCATGAGTCATGTTTGTTTCCATTGCCATGATCCCTCTTAGGAACGTGACAGAGAGATATTCCTTCTGTGTGGATGCATGTACACTTCAGTCTCCACCAACATTATCCCATTAGATTGGACATACCACTACGAGGGAATGCCATTAAACCTTGCCAAAGCTATCACTATGTTTTGCTGTACCAATAGTGTTCATCAAAACGAAGGCGGTGGTCCTTTCACATAATCAGTTTGTTTTTGCCTTTCTCAAACTTCTGTCTTCTAGCACATTACTCAACTATGAATTGTCCAAAGCCTCTCATTTGTTGAGAAACAAACACACCCACTCAAACACTTTGTCTTTGTTCTTTTATATATTAAATCTCTTCCCAAATCTACACAAAATTTAACTTTTTAGAGCAATTACATCTTGACAAAATTTTAAATTGGTCAAGGGGTTTAATTCTTTAAAGAATATTTTTATATTTTAATATTTTTCTTTATATTTTTTGTGAAAAACTGAATAAAATATGAAATTATTCATAATTTTTTACCAAAACATTTAAGTGTTGTTTTGTCAAGAACTCGTTGGAGTGCACTCTGAAGCTTCGTGATATTTATTTTCATGCATGGCTAAGCCACCGCAGTGGCTATTGACTCTATTTCTTGCAAATTAAACATTGCCGCAACATCCACCACAACTTTCCCCATTAATGTCATTGGCACCTCCACCCATTAGCTTGTCATCATCATTCTTATATTGAATAAAAAAAATTTTTATTTAAATAAAATTGTTTATAAATTATAAATAAATAATGAGAAATACTCTTTTCATAACTTATTGTGAGGTTACAGGGCAACAACAATTTTTGAGTTGTTAATTTTTTAAAATTTTATGGTTTCGTATAAAATTAAATAAAAATAAAATTATAAAAATAATATAAATGATAAATAATTATGAAACATATTTTGGGGATATTTAACACATAATTAATATCTTTTTTCTTGTAAGTATTAGCAATTAAATTTTCTTGTTCCAAAAAAAAAAAGTCTTTGATACTGCCTCCAATTTCCTATACGTCCTTTGTTTTATTGGGTTACTAGGTTTATTTTTTGATACTTTTTCTTTTTACAAGTAAAATTTGCTGATACATATAAAGGAACACACATGGATGAGATTGCATGGTTTGGTGTGTTTGTATAATAATGATGGCACAATATGAGAGGAAGCAACTAATTGAATTGGTGGCTTCCACACGGGAAGTGGAATTGGAATGGTTTCTTTTCCCTTTTTGAAAAAGACGCATCAGCCATCAACCTTATGTGACACCCCTCCACCCTACAATTGCCTTGTTAAAAAGATGGTTGGTAGCCATTCACAAAGCCAACCCATGCTTCCATCATTATTTCTCCTCAAACGTTCATATCAAATCGTGGGTCTTCCGTAACCCCACAACCTTCGTTTCAATCAAAACCATAGATTGCTTTTGGCCCATAGTTGATCGGTTTAGCAATCAAACCACTTGTGAGATCAAATCAAAGCATGGCTGCGTCTTTATGGTTATCTTTTTTAACTATTACCACCCCATTTTCACCCAGAAAATGATTTTAAATCATTGAAAATTTCATGCTTCGTCCTTTTTTCTGAGATATCCATTGGCCCCTACCAGAAAAACGTCTGGTAAAATTTCAAATTTCGTAGGTTATCATCAAACTTTGATGATGAATTAACTTCACTACACCCATTTCTTGTGGATAATCTCTGATCTTTTAAAGCATGATGACAGATCTCTAATTCACTTACAACAAGCTAGTTATAAAAAGATGAAAAAAGACATTAGTTTTTTATTAAAAATAAATTAAGAAGCAAAAGCTCAGAATAGACTAATAAATGATTAAAATAGATTGAAACTCTATTTTGTGGTTGTTGAGTTTCACAAGGTGGATTCATTTAGGTCAGATATTATCAATTTCAACCAGAAATATGTAACTCTAGTCCTTGTATCCAAATAAATATCAAATTTTATAAAAATTTTACTTTAAAAAATTTAAATTATTAAATTTATTGAGTTTTATAGATTAAATTATAAAATTTAATTTAACAACTGACTTTAAATTTTGTGAGTATTTTGTGAACATTCTTTAGTAAAACAAACATATATTTCCCATAAAATTCACTAGCTAGTTTATGCTTCAAAGCACAATTTACATGATAAGCCATAATTTATCATGATTTTACTTCACATCACTTGAGACTGGTTTGCATGAAGGTGTGAGTGCGTTGATGCAAAATTGTGCTACACCGCCCACTGGTGAAAACCTACACACAGCTACTGTGATTCCATTTCCACCAAAGATAAAGCTTCAGAACAAAGCCTCCAATGATTAAATGAGATAATAAGTATTGACTGAAAGAATTACATCACTCAATAGTAATTACTGATGTACCTTGGTTATTCTTCTGATTGCAGTTATGTGTAATGATTTATCCAGTTTATATACAAGTCATGAATAAATAATTGTGAAAATATTTTTTTTTTGAACTATCTATGTAATAATTCAGCTTCGCATATTAGTATAAGATTAGAGTCGTCATAATTTATGCAAGCTTTTTTAACCAAACAAAAGAAATATATAAGATAATGCCTGTTTGGGGTGGTGGTTGTCATCCCAAAATTAATTCTATCAATAAAAAGTAGATATAAGGTTACACCATTTCTTCTAAAAATATCTCTATAATTTCTTTCATCAAATAAATTCGCATAATTTATAACATTTTTTAATAATTCTGTCCATAATCAGTATCAAATTGTCACAATATCTTTCAACGATCCTATTATTTCAAATCCAAGAACTCATTACTTGCACTAACTAGTTTTATGATCCTGAATCTTAGTGAAGAACTTCTCATAGGAATCGCAGAACAAATTAAGCTGAATGGATACAGCTTAATTTCTGAAGCCAAGAAGCTGTGGCTGTGAGAATGAGTTGGAAAGTTAGCATGTAGCAAGTTGTTTGTGAGTCAGAATCAGAATGTGAACGTGCACTGGACTGGACCTTCCCTTACAAAGATGAAAGATCTGCAGCCACGCTCACACGTGACAAGGCAGTGAGAAAGAAAGAGAAGGTATAAAGAAGGCTGTCCCTATAAACAGGGTGTAGGGGTGACCTGGGATTGATTAAAGACTAAGAACAAAAGGGTGTGATAACACAAAAAGAAAAGCTACAGCGATCCCGAGGAACAACAACACACGAATTTAAAGTGCAGAACCAAAATTCCGTCGTCCCTTCCTCCCTCCTCTCACTCTCTCCAAAAAGAGAAACAAAGTAACAGAATAAAGCCTCTCTGGTATGCTTTTGTTTCAGCTGACAAAGGATAATTTGAAAATCAATGGAGGTTTTTGTTTTGTTTTTCTTTTTCTTTTTCATTCTTTTTGGAAAGAAGGGAGTTGTTTGAGTTATCTTTTCAGTTAACAATGTTGCACCTACTGTGTGTCTGATTCAAACGAAGATAGTGGAAATGATTTATATTTGAAGTTTGAGCATATATCTTTGTATTTATTTCTAATCGAAAGTAAACAAAGAATGTACATTTTTACTATTCATTCCTCTTTGTCAATGTCGATTATATAATGATCAATTCTCTCTACTTTTATTCATATAATCATCTAATTTTTCAGCTTTTCTGCCAAAAAGAACAAACAGAAACCAGAATCATTAAAATGTCTTAAGCTCTGGTTTCTCTATATACAGCTCCCATATGCATAAAACTGTTCCTCGACAAAACAACAAAATCCAATTACCTCAGTTCTTTGACTTGACTCAACCAAAGAATGAAAAAATTGATCATATACTGTTTTAATATCAGATCTCTGGTCTTTATTGGACAATAAAATTATTGACATTTGCGTTATTGTTCACTTGAATTAGACGGGAAGATTGTTGGTTTGTTAAACGTTAATGATTGTCATAGATTACAGAGATCCAATGGCCTGCCTGCACTGAAGGGTGTTTAATTTGTTGAAAACAGTTGTCTCTGGCATTACTCACAAATCCACTCAAGGAAAACTACTACGCAATCGGAGTCAGCAACTGCAAGGGTTGAGAACCACCGGAATTTAACTTTCTGTAGTCAAAACTCCGAATAATGCCCAAACCTCCGGATAATGGAGATTGAAAATTGAATGCCTCATAATGCATTAGGAGAAAAAGAGATGCTATTCATTTCATTTCACATTGAAACTGCAAATTTTTCTTTATCTATTTCAGTCCCATACATGCAAAGGGTTAGATTCACATATTTCTCAGAAATTAGTTGTCCAATTGAGGTGGCCCAATTGAGGCTGCTGATATGCACCAACCTGTGCTCCAGGAGCAGCTGCAGCCACCCCAACTCCAACACTATTGCCAATAGCCGGTCCTAAATGATGAGAACTAGCGAGCGCAGCTGGCTGTGGAGGAGCATGATACATACCAGGGAACTGCATGTGGGAAGATTGAGCAGCAGCAGCATTGAAGGATGCGTGACCAGTGTGCGAAGGCATGTAAGCAGCATGAGGCGTTTGGGCTGGCACGTTATAGTATGGTGTAGATTGCATGCCAGGAAGCTCCCTTGGATTCTGAATCCAAATTTCTGGTGTCTCAGCCTGTTAAGGGAATAAAATTGACAAACTGAATTTTAGTCTCAAGAAGTACATGGTGGTTTGGAAGCAACAAATAGTTTTTGATAAAAACATTTATGAAACAAGAAGAAAATATGTCTATACTATGAGATTCATTGGAGCTCTTCTAAACTTGCCCTAGCTACCCTCTTAATTTCTTCTAAATTTTTGCTCTATTAAATTTTTCACTTGAATGATGCCCATAATTAGCAAACAAGAAATATACCTATCGAGGAATGTCTATATTGTCCTCATGTCTCTATTGAGATATACTAATCACGTACATGTCAAAACAAAAAAAAAAAAATCAGTAAGTGGAGGTCCAAGTCCCTTGGTTTTCACCAGAACAAAGTCTACCGTAATTGAGAAGGCAGAAGAGCTAACGAGAGTATTATGCGCGCATGCAAAGGCATGAAATGATATAACAGGATAAATACAAATTTAGCTAGCGTTCAAATCAACTATTCAGGATCTATAACTTTATAATAAAGAAATACACGGCCATATTTGAATAGCAGGCAGAATCTAAAACTTGTCAAAATTCTCTATCAAACTCTAGTATTAGTGTCCATTTGGCTTTGAATTGAATAAAAAGCATATATTTTTCTTTCTGAAATGCAGAATTAAATATTTTAGGTTATACTCACACATCTGTCAAATAATAAAGGTGACAGTATTCACAATTGATAAAATGTGTGGGTCAACGGACAGTTAGGAACTACAATGAGGGATATACTTGCATGTTAGTTAATGTTCCACCATTCATAGACAATTTGCTTTCAACCACTAACTCAATTTACTTTCAAAAAGACAAAAAAATTTTACTCTTTTGATGAAAACAATTTATAAAAAGTCATTTACCTGAGGATTTGGGACATAAAGATTGCTATCTTTGTACTTCATTCGAGATGAATCTTCCAGAGGTGCTGCACCCCCCACCACACCAGGAGCATTTATTGCATATCCAGTTGGATTAGTATAATTTCCAAACCCCGTAGGACTGCCAGCAGGAACGGGCTTGAACTGCTGAACCCCATATTTAAGGCTGTTGGCATTCAGATGGGAATTACCTCCAGGCATCAACAAATAACTGCTGCCATTTGGGGGGTGAGGATAGGGAGGGTTACTTGAATATCCAGGCATGGCCATTGGTGGAACATAAACTGGGGATAGAAACTGACGAAATGGCATGAGATTAGCAAAATGTGACACGTGAACTTGTGGATACATCTGTGCCACCGAAGGCTGCTGTTGTTGCACCATGGCAATTGACGAAGAAGTAATACTGTTGGCTGCAAGAGAGCTTAAACCCTGCACTCACCCGAAGAAGAATGTCACAGGAGATAATACAAAAGCTTGAGGAATTTATTACGTGAAGGTAAATAGGATCAAGATATTGAATTGCTTTTTATGATATATGAGAAGGGGGAAGAGAGAAGTACTTCAGCTACCACACATGAAGACATGAGCAGACACATTAAAATATGCTCTTCCAAATGATTTTCTAAAACCCATGTTCAAAACTATCATTAGAAAAAGTTTCAAAGAATATCAATACTTGTTTTCAGTTTAAAATTTAAATTCAAATCTGTCAAACAGACTGTTGCTAAAAATTACAAAAGCATAACACCATGTAACTTAAAACCTAAACCACTTTGGCAAAAAAGAGGTAGAACATAACAACAAATAAGCACTAGTTTCATTACCAAATGAACTTCACCCAAAAAAAAAAAAATCATCTCTAACAATTAGTATCCACCAGTTGCCCTTAAAGTTAAGCAATTCAATGACATTATATACCCTAATCATTTGTAATCTAGTCATACCTCCTGAGGAGATGGCAGACCCTGGCCTCGTACAGTGTCATCCATAGTAGGTCTGAAATAAGGTATGTCATAATCAGTTGGGGGATCGTATGCCTGTTTGCAAACGCAAATGTGAGAATCCAAAGACGATCAAACAAAACAGATACTTCACTCCATATCATAATAGATAATTCAATACACCCAAAGCATTGGAAATCTAACATTGAATATCTTTCAATACATCACAGGCTTATAAAATCCCTCCAAAATGCCATATCATAATCAATCAAACATGGGCAATCTTAATTTAACCAGGCATCAATAAATATTTTTACCTATAGGCAGTGAGCATAACATACAAGGAGTTTCTAATGCAACCAGTGATTAGATTTGTTAAAAAAACCACCCACAATTATTTATGATGAAGGCCTTGTGACAACAAGGACTCCAGGCACCACAACACACAGAATAGATCAACACTGAAGCATGGCTTACATTATATTAGACGTATTTAATATACTTTTGATAAAACAACTAATATATGTGAAAACGGATAAAAAAAATTGCACTCTTGCATGTTTGATTCTCAAATTTTTTTTATCTGCTGATTCATTGTGTTTCTTTCCTATGTTGCCATTTCTCAAGTCAATATTTCCTCCTCAAATCTTTCACAATAATTTATATATTTAATTTGATATAATCTCAATCCATTTCCTTTTACTGCTACCCAAAATGTAATATTTTTTCAAAAAGAAATTTGTCCGTACCCCATATTTATCTAAGTATATCATGTTTCTTCTCTATCTTAACACATATAATTAGAACTTTTATTAATTCTTTAGTATTTCTTAAGTTTAATTTCTTTCCTGATGTGATATTATATTCTTCTTACCAAATTTAACACCACTGACTTACTTTCCCTCGCATTTGTTTCTCTTGAATTACAGTCTTGATCCATCATTATTTCCAATTTTACTTAAACTAAATCCTACATTTTATTAAATGAAATATAAACTCAACACAGCAACTGTACCCCCGGAACAAGATATAAAATGAAATTAAATAACACCAACACAGTAAACCATCTCTGCAAACCATGGCAAGACTCAGCTTTTTCCAACCATATCTCAGATCTGATCAGATATGACCTTTTTATGGCCACACCCAGAACCTGCCAATTGTAGTTTCAAAATTTCACATGCTGAGCACAACATACAACAGCCAATGACACATGATGCATGCATGTGAGCAAACATAAAAGTGACAACCTAACAGAGGCTGGGTTGGGCTGCATAATCCCTTATGGAGCACCATGGTGCATAAAGTTATACGCAGCTAATAACTATTTGTAGAACATCAACGGAAATTTCACTAATCAGCCTACTTTTCTGGTAAAACTTTAAGCAATCACTCACTGAGAATCCCGGCATATCATGAGAATCTTGCTGCTGCTGTAACTCTGAAGGTACATAGGATTGACTATTGTCTTGTACCAACCCAATATTAGCATAATTGTCCAGATTCTGAGGGCTCGAGGATTCTTTGTCATTGACCAATTGTTGCTCAGAACCAGCACCAGATGCTGGAGAGTCAGACCCAGTATTTCTAACATGGTCTTCCTGTAAATCCACCAGCTTGTTGCCAGAAACATCATCACCAGATGACTCTGGAGCAGGTACTGACAAGCTGAAATCAAATGTGAGAAGTCAATTTTTTAAGTTCTTTGCATATAAGCATAGCATACTGAGCTCACAACCTCATGCCCAAAGAAGCTTCTCAAAAATACAAAACCATATCAAACATACAAATAATAACAAGGGGAAACAGGTAAGCCAACCTTGCAGTAGATTCCTCATTGGAGTTTTCAGTAGTTCCCATTGATTGAAGCTTTGATTGATGCCTAGAAGAATCAAGTTCTGCCCCAATGGTGCCAAAGGTCAGCTGACAGCGATCAGTCTCTGGAACCCGTATATGCTGTGCTATGATCACATTTTGATTCTCATGTAAGTTTGCTTGCAAAAGTTCATCTTGAAGCTTTGCTGTATCTGATTCTATATCTTTAGAATTTTCAGTAAGAGGAGAAGCAGGTTTTTTAGGCATTCCAATCACTCCAAGACTGTTACCACTTGATTTCTGACTTGATTTAGGTTTCCACTCTTTATTAGGCTGGGATCCTGCATCAAAACTCAATGAATTTTACATCAAATTTTATTCCACAGACTAAAACAGATATTTCTACCTTAGAGGATAATTTCAAACAAAAACATCCTGAGGAAAAAGATTTAAAAAAAAACCTACTCATTTTTGTGCAATCATCTAATTGAAGTAAATAGCGAATACAATTAAGAGCTATAATATGAAAACATCATAATGTAGCAGATCCTTTCAAAAACATACCTCTTTGATGCCCCGAAACTTGTTGATGTGACCTACCATTATAATGGTTGTTCAAGAATGGTCTTCCAATGGGCATTCCAGTAAATGAATGTTCAGCTACATTAGTTTGACTAAGTTGTTCAGTCTTCGAGATGGCACTAAATGATTGAAATGAATCCGTAGAGGGACCATCTTTTTTCATAAGTGAATTAGCAAAAGAACTACTAGGAGTAGAAGATTGTTTCACAGAGTTATCTGAGGACTGTCGCCGACCACCAACAACCCCTACTTCACGCCTAATGGCTCCAACAACACCTGACGATCTGGAATCAGGAGAGGGCACATGAACTGGATCTGTTGAAGAGGAATACACCCCAACAGCAGAACTGTTTGATGCTGCAGTTGCAGAATTTTGATGGACATTATTTGGCTTAATTTGTTGCACCTGCACTGCTGCATTCATAGTCATACCTTGCTTCTCCTCAGATGTAGCTTTTCTGTCACTGCCATTTGAAACAGCATCTCCCCAGAATCTAGCATGTGAATCAGAAGGACCATTCGAAGCGTGAGATAAATTCCTAGCACCAGAAAACCTCTGATTGCTGGAAGCTGCTAATGAGCTGTAGAAGAGATAATACAAATATTATACACATATCACTTGTTGAAATATTAAGATCCTGCATGCAAATGTCGTAGAAGCCATAAAAGATGAGGAAAGAATATCGGCATCCGATGAACCAATAGAATTATTACAGTCTAGAATAACAATTACAACAGAATAGTTATATCATTTTCCAAACTTTCACCAAGTCTCGTGTTGCTCCTTTCTCACAAGCACAGGAATTAAGGTTCCCCCCTCACCAATAGCAAGCTTATCATTATGGACTTTTCCTGTAAGAGAAACTATTATCCAGATGAATGCCTGGCACCAACTCTTACATAGTAAACTACAGAACCATCGGTCAGACTACAACCTTCATAGATGACAAAGATCATTCAACAAGATTACTTGTACAAGTGATAGCAGGAGAGAAAACTTGCAACAATATTCTGTTTACTCAAACTGCAATGGGCTTATCTTATCATATCTAAGCTATTGCCTACTTATACCCATACCTTTCAATCTGCAGTTATAGCTTATATGAGATAATCATTTGCAGCTTACATACATCCTAATCCAAATTCTACATGAATGGCAGCATGTCCCTTTCAATTTTATTTTAATAATGTTCTCCGGTTAAATTTTTTGACAACTGAGGTTTGGATACTTTAACCTTCATCAGCAATACAGTTGCAGCTCAGAATGACAAACCAAACCAATATTGCATCTTAATCCACATGCCAAGAAATGCATATATGTAAAACCACTAGCACTAGATATACAATCAAGCCAGCTAAATGACATAAACCAAATAATTCAAACATCCAAACTAACCCCTTTTCAGATGTGCTTCCAGTCACTTGCTCATTGGTGGATGTTGAGCATTGCAGTGAAGGAGGCTTCACTTCTTTGTTTATATTAAGATTTAATCTGTTGTCTCTGACAATGCGGAACTCTCTGCTTATGCCTGAACAGTTAGTAAAAATTTAACCATGAGCCAGAAGTATGTACTAATAGTAATAACCATGCAGGCATACAGAAGTGTCCAAACACAAAAAGTAATCCATTTAGCTATTTAAAAACAAATAGAAATCAATGTAGGCCACAGAAAATTACAATCAAATATTCTACAGTAAACTACAATTTTGTGACAGACTGCTAAAATGTTTACCCTGACTCATTGATTCAGAGATTTAAATTAAAACTAAAATGAAAAAGTAGACACTTTCATGACCAAAACATCCCCCCCCCCCCCCCCCAACAAAAAAAAAGAAAAAGGGGGGAAAAATAAAAAATAAAGCAAGAGTAGAAGACAGAAAGCAGCACCAAAAGATATTGTTTATGAAGCACAAAAGTATGTCTTTCCTACCAAGTATAACTGAGAGTTAATATCATTTAAGTTAGGTTATTCACCACGCTCTCATTTACAATTGAGCACTACCCTAAAATGAAATATGATTAATTAAAAAAGTTTACTGTGATTTAACAAAGCCTTCAAGAAGTTCACATATCTATTTACATACTATGAGTACACACTAATGTTGTTTTGGACCCAGATGCTAATCAAAGATTACAATTTAAACCATCTAAGATAATCATGAATTGCAAAATTTACCGGATAAAGTATTCCGAGAATAGCTTATTCTTCGAACATTACGATCAGAAGGCACATGAGACTTTAATCCTTCACCAACATCCTCAGACTGTCTTTGCAGTTCAGCTGAACCCTTGTATCCACCAATCTGATGATGCAATAACAGATACTTGTTAATATATTATCAGTCCAACCTCATTACCATTCAATGTATTTTCCATGATATGGTCATCTCAGTACAAAAAATATGCAAAGGGTGATACCTCTTTCTTTCTGTCTCTCCTTCTCTTCACCTCATGGAAAGGATCTGAAAAAATTAAACACAATGTACATAAGGAAAATATAGCTTTTCATCTCTTTTCCCTTCAAATTCCAAGACATGGTAAAAACATACAATTAGAATATAACAACTGTAGAACAGAAGATGCACATATCAATTGAATAATCACATCCAAAGTGCAATACAAAAAGTATGATATTATACAAATGCATAACAGCTATAACCTTAAAAATATATATAACAGATCACATTACTTAAAACCTAATGTTGGCACTGCAGACCCATGTGCACTCGCATTTCATATAAAATTAATTATTTAAGAAAACAAATGAAAAATAGAATTATAAATATTAGATCATACGAAGTAATGTCCCAAACTTGAAACAAGATTAAGCTAAATATACCTCCACGTATACCATTTTACAACACAAAAAATTGCATTTGACTCCATAGAAAATATTGATGAAATATGAATCATATTTTTCGCCATGTCTTTCAATCCAGATGCCGGAAACAAGTATCTGTTGTGAGTACCAACATTTATGATTCACTACTATATAAACTGAACTTAAAATAGTCCATATCAACCCACCTAACCGCTCTTGGACCACTGAGAATTTTATTCTATGTCAACTACTAGTTTTGGTTTTCCTCGCTCCTCAGAATGAAAAGAAGGTAGAGTTAACATAATAACTACACAGAAAAACTGAACTTACAACAAGCAGGACATATAAGCAGTAGAGATGGAACATGGAATGTCACGTTGATGAATGTCATTCTTTCCTTCTAAATTCTAGAAGATACAAAGCAGATAATGAGAAGGATAAACTCACAAATTCAGTAGATAAACAAACCAACCTAAATACATATTGGTCAAGTCAATTCACAATTATAACTGATAAAGACAATTGCGATGTTGCATTGTCAATTTCAGACACTCACAATAGACTAAATTAAGAATGCAAAACTCAGACATACACAAAAAGTCAAGTAACTACAAAAAAAATAAACAATTTCTGCAGAGTGAAGCAAAATTAACCAGCATTAGGCAATACATAGACTACCAAATAAAAAGCTCCGGTAAAACCATACTCTTCATATAATTATGAAACTCAAACCTCAAATACAGCCTAATAATTCAAACACAAAAGTTCAATATACAGAAAACTATCTAATTCCACAATCCAAAATCCCATCAGCAGACAAGAAAAACAAAAGGAACTAAAGCCCATTGGTCCGAAAGTATGAAACAAACCAATGAAAAGGGAAATCACCAGACAAATAAGTCTAAGACAGAGTGGCCCACCTTGATTGAGCAATTTCTGGGCGGTTTCATTAGGATCCATGTTGGTTTCCTTGAGTGTCACATAAATATCAGCTTCAGAATGATCACCCACAATTTCTTTGATGGATTGGATGGTTTTGCGCACTCTGGCAGAGAGTATCTGCGTGTCACCTTCCATTCTCGAGCCAGAGACCATTGCAGGCAATACTCAGGAAACCCAGAAAATAATGGCGATTACGTGTATATATACTATCTATATAGCTAAAAATCGAAGCTTGACACAGTAAATAATAAGAGAGAAGAGAAGGATAGGGTTCGCATTCGAAAAAGAAAGAGCAGAAAGCGGCTTCAGAAAGAAGGAGAAGAGGTTTGGAAGCAGCGGAGCGAGGGTTTTGAAAACGTTTTACCCGTCGAAGACTTTGTGGGAAAATCTTAAATTTGATTGGTTGGATTGCACTTCGCATTTGGTCTAAACTACGAAATTGTCCTTGGCTAGTCGGCTTATAATTATACAATTTTGTTTGAGTTTATTATTATTTTAAAAAAAATTTTAAATATTATTATTATATAAATTAAATGAGTCGTACTTACTTTATTTTAATAAAAATTATTCAATTTATTTAATAATTTAGTTTAAAAACTTTAAACTTAAACTATGAATCTTGTACTTTAAATTTAAAATTTAAAGCTTGTATTTAAAATTTGACAATATTTTCATCATTATTCAAATAAAAAATATTTCTTATAATTTCATTTTCTATTGAAATGTATCTTTTATATTTATACAAAAATTTACAAATTGGTGAGTGACTCCTACTTGTATACTCAGGTATTTAAATTGAATTTAGTTCCTCAAGAATACTATTGTTAAATTTTCAAGCATTTAATTCAACTTCATGTATGATTTCTATGAAGATTTTATTCAAAGATAATATTTACAAAGAAACAAAATTACTGTAATACAATTAGATAAAGATTTAGATTCTTTAAAATGTATAATTACTTTAGAGAGTAAAATATAAATAAATAATTATTAATAAAAAAATAATGATTATGATTATTTTAATTTTATAAATTATAATCTATTTATTTATATTTAATAACAATTATGACTAATAATTTTTATTGATAGTCATTCATTTATATTTTACTCTTTAAAAAGAGTTGTTATTTTCACATTTTTAGGGCAATACTTCTTCTACATCTTTATTAGTTTTATCCTCTATTCAAGTAAGATAAAGAGTAAAATATATTATTTCACTCTTTATCTCATTCAATGTGTGGGTGAAACATTGGTTTATGTTTTTTTGCTCTTTAAAGTACACTCTATACTTTAGATTATCCCAATTCATTAGATAACAAGTGCTCTAGCTTTGAATATAATGTATATTCTTGAATCATTGTAAGGCTATAAAGCCAACACCATCATTTGATAGCCAAATAAAAATTGTGCATGTCAAAAAAAATAAAATTGTGAGAATGTGCGATAACTCAAGAATAAGTAGCATTTATTCGATGTGCTATTGTTAGAGGAAAAATTATATAAAATTATTTTTGCGTCTTCATTCAATAACTTAAATTATTAAAATAATTAATTTTTAATACAATATTAAAATTAATAATCAAAGTTTAATCCTCACCATCCTCTAAAATTTAAAAAAAAAAAAATTATTCATCCTTCAAGGTGTGTTAAAGAAAAAAGTATAAAAAAACTATTCAGAAATCTCTACCCAAGAACTTAAGATTTTTGAACAATTAGTTTCTTAACTAATCAATCACACACACACACACACACACACACACACACATATATATATATATAATAACAATTTAAAACATCAAGTCTTCCCTATGTTTGGCATATGGATTATGAAATATGTTTTTGAGTAATTATAAAAAATTTTGAAATAAAATTTATGATAAATCATGCAGACATTACTTGAATAACTGAGGATTTCAATGGATTAGGAGCTTGCAGTTTTCTACTCCCTTTTATAATGCTAGCACTGTTGTCCTCTAACTTCTGGATTTTGGGATTGGTAATTTGGTACTGGGGATCTTGTATATTGTCAAACGAGTAATGTTAATGGTATAAAATAAATAAGGACAATAGATATTCAATGATAAGGTGTCAAAAGAAAAAGATCATTGAGCCCACATAATTAGTTTTCTTCAATTAATAAAAAAGTGACACCACGTCTTTGCACATCTATTGAACTTACTTATTTTGTATTATTAACATTACCCACTGTCAAACTGCTCTCCACTACAGTTAATTGTCATAATCGCACCGTGTGTTTCAGTTTCTATTTGGCCCACCAATCGTGTATTTTCACATTGTTCGCATCCTATCAACTCTGACAGGATAGAACGAAGATTAAGGCATTGCAGAATTCAAAATGATATTAGTTATGAATTTGAAAAAAGAAAGTCTTGTAGAACAAGTTGGTGTAATGAAAATGTGTTAACGAAAAACCGTTATAATCCATGAATAATTGCCACTTGACTATCATTGGACGAAAACAAAACAAAAAAAAAAAAACTAAAAGCCAAACTAAGAATATAAGTACAAGGAAGATTTTTATATATTTTTTTTTAAAAAAATGGCAGTCATGGCCCCTCAAGACCCTAAGTAGTTTTTGCCCTCTGCTAAAACTTGTGGAGTGATGAGTAGCCTTGCTCATTAGTCCCTATGCATCATTTCTTCAATTCACTGGTATATTATGGTCTACTCGGGGAATACCCTGTAAGAATTGTTGCCAATCCCATGCACATGTGTTCTTTCATAGTCCATGCACATGCTCGTGTCCTTTTCAACCTCAATGACAAAAGGTTGGCAGCTCTATTTCACCCAGATATTGTGGCAAAAATAAGCCTTTTAAAGAGGTTTATTTGACAAAAACTAGCCTTCGCTCCCATAGCTTTCCCAACATTGAAACACTGCTACCACGCTATGGCATACAACTAAATTGATTAGGCAAAACCTATGAGACATGAAAGCAGTAAGTGGAATAATCCAAAACATAATGGGATGGAGTCCTGAAAATCACCCATATGGCCTATGCTAAAACAGTTAAACTTCCAAAGCATATTTCATTCACATATATACTTTTCCGGTATCAATAGCTTGCTATCAAGTCTAGGGTGAAAGATTTTTATTGTTGAATTTTCAATTTTTGCACTACTAAGTTAAACCAAAATGTTCACAGATCCAAACACGTCATCTCATTTCAACAGCAACCACCAAACACAGTTCAAATTTCATATTTAGATGAGATGCAAAGCATTTGATAGTTCCCACTCCAAGACCATGGCAGTAACAAGTTATGGTATGAACTGAATTTCACTATCATAATCTCATATTTCCTGTTGTCTGCATCTTTCCAAAAACACGATGTACTCCATAGTCTGAAGATGCAGCTACTGGCATATTATCCACGGGAAAGAAGAAAACAGAAATCTGGAATGCACAGAACTCTATCAACCAAGATAAGTGGCTGCTGTCAGTCACTAAACCAATGCTTTGATGCTATACTCCTGTCTGTCCCGTTAGCCTGCTGAAGCAGCTGCCTGTGAAGGTCATAAGTATTGTTCTTGTATCCTTGCCCGGTTCTCCTCCCACCACAATCTGGCATGTATTTCTCCAAACCTTTCTCGGCTGCATAAATGAATTTTAGAAAACTAAAGTTATAAACTTAAATGAACATGATTATCTACAACACTGGTTAAAATAAAAAGTTAAATTTGATCATTCAGCTAACCAACATTTAGAAACCATGGGTACCAACAGCACTCATAACAGCATGCGTCTAAATAAGGCTTTAATTTTTTTACTCTCTTCAATAAAGGGGCTCACTTGAACCATGAGAACAGGTGACAGTAAACATTAAGTATAAAGTGACCTATTAAGCTTAGCTGAAAAGCAATTAACACTTGATGAAATAGAAAATCCTGCCAAACAATGCCACAAGGAAGAACTGAACTGGCATAATCGTTAAGATTACTCACTTAAGTAATAGAACCCAATCTCTGAAAATAAAATTCAATTTCCAACTTAACAAAGGAAAATGTCAATAAAGACCAAAAACCAACCCCCAAAAAAATTTATAGGAAAAGCAATGTACAGTAACTGACAATGATTCGGAAAAGGTCAGCAATGGCACAAGAAAAGGATAACACTAGGGGAAAAAGGTCGAAGAGGGGAACTACTAGCAAGTTTTCACATGTCGTCACAGCTTCACCAGAAGGTACCATTTCAGAAAAACAAAGGTTTTAGTCAGAAAATAGCAAAACAGCCATGTCAGCAAAAGTAATTTGTGCTCCATGCCAATGATTTTTGCTTACCTAAACCGGACACGCCTAAGTTCTCTGGTTCCACCTGGCAATCCTTTGATAGTGATGTATACTCCTGGTTCATCCTGCTCAACCCATTCAGTCTCCATATCACTGGCATTGCTGATTGAAAGCTCACCTGACCGATCTCCATCTCTAGATGAACTCGTCCTCACTGAACCATCCAAGGATGATGTTTCAGTTTTTGCCCCATTGATGCCTGAAAGATTAGGTGTTGATGCTAGACCACCTGTTTCATAGCAATGGTGTGGCTGCATTGAGTGGTGATCCAGTGAATCTGAGGAGCAGTAGCCCATTCCCATTGGCTGGTGAAAATGACGGGGTGTGTTCTCTTTGCTAAGAGGTGGAGTAACAGGGCTGTCCCTGGCAGATTCAATCTTGGAGCTCTGAAAAAGAAAAGGAATGTTCTCTAAACACCAATAGATATATATACATATATAATTCTAGCACATTTAGGCTATTTACTAAAATAGAAATTTCTGTATGATTTGCTAATGTAATTAAAAATGCAACAAACATGCAATTGATGATTAAAGAAATTATTTTATATATATACATATATATATATATATATATATATATATATATAACTAGGAAACCAGTGTTCACACACTTTCTAATCATGCAAGACCTAGTTCCTAACTGAAATATCATAATTACAGGCCTCCACTAAGAGTTCTATGGAAGTTATGATTGACTACTCAGAATAACATGCAAATAATGGTTATAGAATTTAAATCATACCATTCTTGACATTATATAACAGAAAGGTGAGTACTCACCTCATCTTCTGATCTAGGTGGTGTTGGAAGAGGAACTGATTGTTGATTGAACCTTTGAACGTTGTACAACTCCATGACCTTGTCATAATTGTCTGCCCACCACCTTTGAGCTTGCCATTTATTAAACATTTCACGGCTGGTCAAATATATAAAAAATGATAATTAGTAGGCAGTCATTGACAAACAAAAGTACATTTATTTTCCTTTCTAAAATTCTCAAGCTTTAATATAGACCAGCAAACAAGTAAAGAAGTAATCTAATTTCACTCCAACTGCTTCAAGTGACAGGATGACTGATATGCAAGCTACCAACATTAACCACATGGTTTAAGTAGCTTCCCCCAAACTCCAAAACATAAAAAAGATTACGAAAGAAGGGGATCAAAAGCAACCTGGAAATGGCTAAAAAGCCTAACTGGGAAAGCCATTACTATCAAAACTAGGTTAAGTATAAAAAATGGAAAATGATAAGTGTATGTACTCCCCCTGCGCACAATAACAAAAGAATTTGCAAGAGAAAGAAAAAACTGTGAGAAAGTGCACAGAGTGACTTTGTATGTATATCAGCACTATAAAAAAATACCTAAGTTTGGATTGAGGAACAAACCAGATGTCATTGCATGGTTCGCACCCATCCAAATTTACCCAGAATTATAAAGGTAAAGTATGTATCAATTTTTGATAATCAATATGACATAGGACAATCTAAGCCAGTAAGATAATCATTCCAGGTGGGCCCCACAGGGGGATAAAGAAGCAGGACAACATGTGAATCCTGTATTTTTCTGGAGAGAATGTTGTGGTCATGCTTTACTAATTTAAATTTCTAAATCACTTAACTGTTTCAATGTTCAGATGTATTTGGTTGTGTCCGCTTATGACACTATAGATAATAAAAGCTAAATGTTATTGCAGAAAGAATCAAAGTGCTAAAAATTTGAACCCAAAGGTCACAATCCAACCATAAAGTTTACCAACAAAAAAAAAAAACTCATTAAAAATAATTCAATCATCAATGAAGTGGAACTTTTATTCATAAACTGTTAATGATTGAATGAAATCTTTAAATATCACTTCATAACTCTTATATCTAAGTTCTCCACACATTTGTATTCACAAGGGAGGGAATGTGGCACAAAACAAGGCCAGATCTTTTTCTTTGCATTGCTTCCTTTTCTTTGTTTTCTCTCTTTTCCTTTTGTGCGTTAGGGAGAGGGGTAATTTGAATCACCGGGCTAGGAGATAAAAAGCCTTTTGCTTTTGTACTGCTCGACTACTACTAGTCAAGAATGAGTTACTCGAATTGGAACAAAGCTAGAGTCCTACCAAGAGTCATATTGTAAACAAGATAGAGCCTGACAAGTGACAACATAGGATCTCGACAACCTATAGAAGCATGTGAACACTCTCAAACAAACATGTCTTCATGTCAAATCAAGAAAAGAAGGTTCAAACTACAAAGGACAAAGTCACAATGGTTGAAAGCTAGTTGCCTCTAACACTTGACAAGCTACGTGATTACACTTCAACAAATTGTAAACTTCAGTACCATTTCAATAACAAACAAGAGATGGTACCTGAACCGTATCCGCTTCAGATGATTCCCTCCCTGAGGCAATGAAACAAAAGTAATGAACACACCAGGCTCCACTTGTGCAACCCATTCCTTTGGCTCATCTTCCTCCATGAACACCACTGACTCAGTGCGCCCACTGACTGATGCTGGTGTTCCTTCCCCACTGGAAAGCCCTTTCAGTCTGGCTTCCATTTCTTTCCCCCATAACCTTGGGGTTGAGTTGGAGCTCCCTGTTCTGCGGTAGGCCCAGCGGAACCTTGCTGAATCTGAAGCCATATCGGAGTCTGCATAGTTTCTGTTCCAGTTATCATTAGAAGATCCTGAACAAGGCTTACAATTCCTATACGCCCCAGAAGCTTTCACCGCCATGTCCTTGATCTGAAAACAAAGCCAGCACTTCGTCACCAAGGTTGCCTCCATTTAGGAGAAAGATGAAGAAAATAGTGAAAAATAATAATTGGTCCTGATATTCCATGAATTGTTACTTGGACTTCAAGGATTCACTAAAGAGTACTCCTACCAGATTCAAATTAGCTCCCTTTTCAACTTCTATGGTTAGAACTTCAATAACTGGAGAAAGGAACGGAACCCAGACCGTGGATTAGTTGTTTAATAACATATTGTAAAGAAAGGAACAGGGATTTTTCTGTTGATACTGACAAACTCATGTTAGCTGAGAAATGGGGCATAACTTAATGTAAAGAATTACATGTTTTAAGGGTTGGATTTTCTCTTGTCATGCATTTTCGGGGCTTGACAATTACCTGAGCAGTGAGAGCCTTAATGGCTTGCTTGGTGCTGGGTGTTTCCACAGCTTCGTCCTCTTCTTGTTGGCAAAGAGATCCATTGTTAAGCTGTTTTGAACACGCTATGCACGTCAACATGCCCAGTTTCACCTCGAAAACGCACACGATTTTTCACCTCCAGATAGCAAAAGCAAAAGGTAACCAAGTTAGCCAAGCTACAAATCAAGAAAAGGCGACATGTTTTGCCACAAGCGAAGAAACTGAAGATCTGGGTCAGCTTGATCAAATCAGAAAAAGGTCCATTGCCGCTCTGAACCAGTACTTTCTGACAGAAACCCGAAGAATAATAGTTGAAGACAGTTGGAGAGGTAGAAAAGTCGAAGAGTGATCCTGTGAAGTGTGAAGAGTTAAGACAGAATCAGAAGGGGCACAAGTTAAGACCAGAATCATAACGTTTCAACTTTCAACGCTACAAGGGAAGAGAGAGAGCAAGGGAGACAGCTCAGGGAGGCAGGGAAAGTAAACGTTAGGCATAGAGATTTTAAGCACGTTTCAAGGCGATTAACGAGGTATTTCAGATCGAAATGACTTAAAAATCATTTCTTTCTCGTTTTCTTTTTTTCAATGTTGGAGTAAGCAAATATTGGTTCTCTCTCTCCTATTCTCTCACTACCACAGAGACACACACACATTCAGAAACAGAGAGTGCCAGTTTGAATAAGACACACTCACCCTTTTAGCTCTAATGGCCAATTTCTCTTGAGGCCATTGAGATTTGGGATTTCTGCCTTAACTTGCAAGTAGCTACCACTATTATGCGTGGTGGGGGTGGCGTCAGCTACAGTGAAAAACTGGCAGCGTGGGTGATTATATCTATAACGTGATGTATCATTGACGGGTGCGTGTGAGAGAGGTAGGGACCTTAACTTTCTTGTCTCAAAGGGCGTGCGCCACCAGCGCCCCCCTATTCTCTCCGATGTTGCCCAGTATTTGGCTGCCACTCAGCAATGAGAGGGAGAAAGAAGAGAGTAAAATGAAGTGAAAGGCAGAAAAAAGTCCAAATTATTGTTAGCAGACAAGGATGTCATTGCCAATTAATGTCACAATTTTTCCCAATACTTCTTCTCAAGAGTAAACAAATTTTGAAACTGTAAGTAATAACTTAGTAGCGATATGATGATAACCGTCCACTAAGTCATTATGTAAGTTTAGATTTTTGACTTTACATTTCAAAATCAGAAGATGTAATTAAAAAGTAATAGAAAACAAAAAAAGGGTTGAAAATAAATAAGAAAAAATGTAAAATTCATAAAATAAAATAAAAAATAAGCAAAAAATTGTCAAAATTACATTATAGCAACATCAAGAAATTTAAATTTAATTTTAAGGCCTTATTACATACGCTGGACAAGTTTGAATCTATAGGAGTTACAAGAAAAGAAACTCGAATAAAAATAAACATCTCTAATTTTCTTGAACATAACCTCAAAAATTGAAATAATTACATTGGTATTGTATTTATAAAAAAAAATTATGAAAATTTAATTACAATAATTTAAACATATATAAATATACTATTAGACACTATAATAAAAAGTGATTAAATAATTTTTAATTTAATAAAAATTAATAAAAGAAAATAAAAATATTATTAAAAAATATTTTAATAATTGATATTTTAAAATTTTAATTTTTAATAGAATTAAATAATATTTTTATTTATATAATTAATTTTATTTAGTAAGATAAAATTGCATTAATTATTATGTAAAAAAGTTATATTTATAAACTTTAAGGCACCAATCATGCTCAGTTGGATAACACCTTTTCTACAAAAGAGTCTATGATTAGTATGGTTAAGTTAGCCACTGAAATTGTTTGCTACTACTAGAAGCAGCGAATCAAATCCATAACCATAGCCCAGTGTCAACCCTACCAAAACAAGTTGAACTTAATGCTAAGGTCACATAATTGTCTCTATTAGGCTAATAGCCGTTGTACTTGAAAAAGATAGTCAGAAAAAGCATGTTCACCCGTAGATGTCAAGCCAAACTTTGTTCACGGCCAGTCTTCCCTTCGATTCTTATTTTTTAACAGGGGAAGCATCTAAAAAAAGGAAAGGCAACAAAAGGCAAAAGCTTCCCTAACTAGTTTGCTTTGCTTCTGTTTGGTTCCATGTTACAGTGAGGAGTCAGTCAATTTTCCTGCTGGCTCAAATTTGGTTATTGTTAGGCCTTTTTAAAGGCCATTTGTATCATATCTATTTGAAAGAATGTGAGGGAAAGTCCTGACTTTGGCACCATTTTAAACAGTCCAATTATTTCTGCTGGATGATCAGTGCTGTTCTGTGACGTCCAAATTGACCACATACCAAGTTTTTCTGTGCTTATGAATAGGCTGAAGCTCAAGGGAAAATCTCCCTTTCTTTCGGTTTAAATGTTATTGGTTGTATAAAAAAGAAAGGATTATTTAGACATTAGTCTTTCTAATTTCATAAAAATTAATTTTGATCGCTATAATAATATTATCTTGATAATTTTTACAATAATTCAATTAATCATCCTTGTTAATTTGAAGAAAATATTATTAAGTAAAAATTTTTATTTTAGAAAATTACATTTAAAATAATTATCATAAATGAAAATATTGATAAATTAAGTTATTAAGTATGATCTAGTGGCGAAGAATTTAGGTAAATTTAGATTAAAGTTTTCTCATTCATATTTATAAAATAATATTGATAAATTTAGATTATCAATATGAAATATAAAATTTTTAAAAATTTAATCACAATCATTGATGTGACATCTACTCTTGTTTTGTAACTTTATATAGGAAAATATTGTATGTACACAAAATATTTTTTGAAGAAAAGAAAAATAAAAGAGAAGTTATAAAAGTATATGTAGTCTATATATAGAGTTAATATATATGTACATATATCATTGCGCATTTGATAAAGTAGCATTAATTTTTATAGCTTTGTTGACATAGAAACTGGAGGTGGCTGTGCCACATATTAATAGAAAAAGTATAACTCAACTTCAAATTAATTAGTGAATTTAATTGCATTAATTTGAAATTATTGCATAATTGGAATTCAAATCAAGAAGGCCAACATCAAATTATAAAAGTATAGTGAAAAATATAACCAAACTTTTAACAAAAAAGCCAAAATAGAAATAATTTTTTCTATTTGTTTTGTTGGTATCATTCCAACATTTTCAAATTTGAACTGTATGTGATCTACAAGAGCGGATAATGAATTTTTTTTATTTCTATTATTTGAAGAAAAAAAAAGGAAGTATATCTCTGTCTGATATCATCGATTATCAAATTCAAAATAAGAAACTGCCAATTGCCAAGTGGTTTATAAATAATTAAATGTCGCAGAATATAATATAATCTGCTGTAACTGTAAGTTGAAGTGGGCAAGCCGCAAGTGTACCAGTGTACCACAAGCGAGACTCAGATGGCGATAAAGAATTTAAGCCTATAAGATTCTCTCTCGTGAACTGCCAATTTTCTTGGGGATTGCTTAACTCTAAGGAGAAGAAGAAAATTCAGTCTATTAGTTTTTTTTTATTTAAGTTGTGGATAAATAATTATAAAACGCATTATTTGTTTAGAATAAAAAAGTTAGAGGGATGAAAAGTTTTGTACTTTTAAGTTCCACAGGGCCTGAAATTCGGTGTGATTTTGTCACTTTGCAAAGCGGTGATTGAATTTTGATTAGCCAATAAGCAAAGGAAAGAGCCAAATACTAACCCAACTCCTTGATAAATATCGGCAGAAAAGAAGACAATCTATATAAAGCCACGAACCATGGCTGTATCTTTGTGTAATAGTGCCAAACTTTCCCTCTATCCAATCAAAACTAGAGAGCAACTCCTTCCTTTAAGGTACGCATGGATTCGGAATATTAGGCATACAAGTCAAGAAGGGAGGAATAAAGTGAGAGACACTCTTTTCGGTATGGTGGGATCACTCCTAGGCTAGATTCGATGGGAAGATGATTGCTTCATTCTATATTAGATACATATGCGAGAATTCTTATATCTCAGGGAAATTTTCACCGTAATGATAAATATATATTTTTAAATGACAATCAACGAAATTAGACTTCTTGATTTTAAAATTTCTTAATTTTAATGACTTTAAAAAAAATAAAAATAAATCTCTATTTATAAATATTACATTTTTTTTCATTAACTTTATAGCTCTCTCATATGTCTCAACCTAATTTTTAGTTGCATTTCCTGGCTTTGACCCAAGGTCATGGAATTTGAATCCCGCAGTCAACATTGTATAAAAATGTTATTTTAACACAATTTTTTTCTTTCATATTTAAATTTAAAATTTATGAGTTCACATGAACTATACATATAAATGCACAAAAACATACATACAACTTATTATGGTTTGAACTTTTTGTACAATCTAGTATCCCCTTTGAGCCAAAATTTGTATGGTTTTTTAACTTTGAGATGTTACTCTCAAAACACACATCTTAAAGAAGCTTTATTTATATGACTTAAGCCAAGATCTCTTCTTTTTTAATGTAGAACTTGGATTCCCTTCCTTGTGCTAAAGGCAATTTGACAATTTTTTCCTAGATTTAAATAAAGTAACTTTTATTTTTTTTTATTTCAATGACTATCTTTCTATTTATCTTTATATTTAAATATGTAGATTTCAATTATTTCTCTTATTAATTTTTTCTCTTATAATTCTTTCTCTATCTATCTCTTATTATACATTGTCACTTTCACGATCAAAGTTACTCAATCCCAACCATTTTTTCCTAGAGCTGGTCTTTAATGGTGCCAAACTTATTTTAAAAAATTAAGATTATTAAATTTACTAAATATTAGTGGGTCTAACTTTTCCCTTGAATTTAGAGCCTCTATGCAAATCCTTATTCACCCAATGTAAAAGTAAAGACTAAGCATCACTTTATACAAGATATTAATTATAGGAGATGGTGGAATGGTGAGAGACATAATCCACTAAAAAATAGTTTGGCCCACCATGATTGAATTATATGAAATTTTCATTTCATTGATGTGTTCAAATGAATGTTGTTCATTCCCTAATGAGGAAGATATATGATCTCATCATATATACCAGTGGACCATCAGTCACATGCTTGGGGGGAAAAAGATGGGGATGATTGGCTTTTGTACTATGTTTGGGGAATTTGAAGCATGTGGACTTGGTTGGGCGAAAGAAAGAATCAATGATGCCACATGGGAAGCGTCAATCATTCTACTTTCCCTTAAGCACTCAGAACTTATGCGGCAAACCATAGGGAGAACATTAATTAATTGGTTGTAGCATATATGGCTATAAGCTCTAAATCTTTGATGAAGGGGTAGACAGTTAAGCTCTAACTTCCTTTTTTGATAAGTACCCTCTTTGCTGTAAACATTTCTCTCTCTATCTCTCTCTTGGGCTTTGATAATTTGTGCCTTCTCTCCCGCATTGGACTCAGTAATTCTGGCTACTGATCGTCAGACTTATTACCATGCCATGAGCAACTATCCCCGTGGAGAACATTGAAATTTTATAAATAATTATTAATAAATAAATAATAATTCGTTAATTTAAGATAATATATATCATTAAATTTTGCATCAATTACTAATATATATTTTATAAAATATATTCTTTATTTTAAAAAATTCAAGTGCTTTTCAAGAAATGGGTGTTCCTTTTTGCTGAGAGTGTGTCAGTCATTAATCCCATTTGGGCTTAACACAGACCCAATTTTCAATTTAGGCCAATCCCAAGTCGAACCCAAGCCCAACTGTTCTAAAAAAAGCCGACAATGGGCCGGTCCGAGATGGAACCATGCTGGGCTCTAAGGCAGTCTGAGCGCTACCTTTTATTAAACCATTTTACTGAAAATAGTAAATGATGGTTACACTGTCAACCCACAAAACATAACTCCTAATTTTTGAAAAGCTTAACGGGCACTGACCAACGCCAATACTCCATTATTGCATTTACCATATTTTGTTGTAGGTCATATATGCCTACAGTATTTGAGTCCTACGGGACATCTCTATCTCAGTATGTTGGGGACCTACGAGGTTATGTCGTTATATACACCCCAGCAGCCTTACATAACCGAAGCTTTGATCATGAAAATGATATCATTCAAAGAAGAGCACGAATCAAGTATGGTTTCCTATATCTTTACGTAAAATATCTGTTTATGTTTCTGTATTAATTAAACAAGTAGTTGCTTTTAAGATATGGTTTATTAGAAGTTGGAAAAGCAATAGCTTTTCTCAAAATAGATAAAATAATTATAATTAGAAATAATTATTATATAATATACAAAAATTTTTATCTTACAAAATTTATAATACCAATTATATGATCAAAAATTTAATTATCTAAACTATTTCAGGTAAAATTTTGTGATATATTATAATAATTTTATTCTTATATTTAAAACTAAAATAATTCTTTATGTTAATAGTATAAGTTATAAAACATTATTATGTAATAATTAAGATTATTACAACAATGTCTTACTTCTTTGGGGGATTGTCCAGATTTTTGTCGGATGCATGCAATCCTGCCTTGCGAAGACAGGAAGCAACATGGCCCACTACCTGTTGCATTCATAATGAGTGAGTCAATTAGATTCTGCCACATGTCTAGCTAGCTCATATTTAAGTCAGTCTGGGACCCTCTTCCATGGCCAATCTCCAGTAATGAAACTGACACTGTCACACAGCTATCAGAGACTAGCCACACGTTTCCCAATTTATCGATGAGCTTCTGTTTCTCTGGAAATTTAGCTCGGGGAAAAAAGAAAGCTTGCTTTAAGTTCAGGGGCGCTTTCAGCAAGGGAATTTAGGAATATTTTTCCAATTATCACATAAATTTGATGATGTCTTCTGGAAACTAGAAAAGCTCTTGCCGGTGAAGTCTAGAAACGAAACTGTTCTCTGAGCTCAGCTAGCTGGCAAAGCGATCTTAATTAGCTCAAGGAGAACGAAGACTTCAAATTTCCGCCAGAAAACTTCACCCTTTGTAAAAAGTAACGTGATCCCCTGATCTCATAGGGAGAGAAACGAAAAAATATTGTAAACTTATAATTTTTGGGGAAAATTCCTCGAGAAAAACTGGATTGTTGTTATATTTCTTTGCGACAAGTACGGTAAGTGAATGCCCATTTCAGAATATGTCTTCAGTTCGACGGAGAAAAGGGGCGGAACCCGGTAAAACTTCCAATTTGGATTCGACAGTTCAGAGCGAAAGGAATGAAGCAGAAGATGATAAGAAGAAGAAGGTAACATCGGAGGGGAAGAAACGCGAGAAGAAGAGCAAATGGTCATGTATGGATAGCTGCTGCTGGTTCGTTGGGTGCATTTGCTCAGTGTGGTGCGTTTTAATCTTTCTGTACAATGCGATGCCGGCTTCGTTTCCGCAGTATGTGACAGAAGCGATTACCGGGCCGTTGCCGGACCCGCCCGGGCTGAAACTGAAGAAGGAAGGGCTGACGGCGAAGCATCCTGTGGTTTTCGTGCCGGGAATAGTAACCGGTGGGCTCGAGCTATGGGAGGGTCATCAGTGTGCGGAGGGGTTGTTCCGGAAGCGATTGTGGGGTGGTACATTTGGAGAAGTCTACAGAAGGTATCAAGAATTTGGTAAAATTTGTGGATCTTTTTGCTCTGGTTTGTGGCGTTTTGATTTAAATGCGAATTAGTTTATGGTTTTTCGTGCTTTTGTGTTGATAATAACTATGAGGATGGTGAATGATGATGAATTGATTTGATATGATATATATATATATATTTTTAGATTTCTTCGACTAGAGTAAGCGGGTCTCTTTGATATTAAATATGTAACTATTTAAAGTGTTGTGTCAGTTAGCATGTTACTATGTTCCAGATAAGTGGATTTGTCAACTACTTTCCATTATTCGTCGAGTTAATATAAGCAATGGATCATTAGGGAAGCTTCCCTTTTAGGGTCATGTTGGCTTATGCTGAAGATTGCTCGAGATGGTTACATTATTGCCTCTTCGAGTAGTTGTTTTTTATTTATTTTGTTTGGGACGGTTGATTATTTAATTTAACTTTTTATCCTTTAAAGAGTTTGCTTTCAGAGCATGCCCTATTCCTTTTTTTTTTTTTTTTTTTTGGGGGGGGTGGGGGCTTAGAGACGTCCTATCAAATAACTTATCATCATTAGTTTCCTGTAAACTTTTGACTAAGATCAAGATATTTTCAAGCACCGAAGCTGATTTCTTCAAAGCGCTACTGTGTTTATGTTGCTACTTCAGACTTCATTTAGCATTGCACAAGGATTGATCTGGAAAGATTTTATAATTCATTTTAGAGTCCCCTTAGACTTGTTTAGATTTTTGTATAAAAGTGCCTGATTGGAGATTTTTAGCTCTTTCCCTTGTCGCTTTGTAAGGTGAACTTAGCTTGAAAGAGTAGTGTAGGATTATGTTTCTGATTGACCACAAGGTTTCATATCTGGATTATACATAATCTGAGGGCTGCAGCGTCAATTAGTCACCAGTGTTGTCACATTGAACTTCCAACATCCGAGAGTCCTGTAATGCATCATGCGGTTTATCATTATCAAAAGCATACAATGCATGCATAATTCATCCTGATAAAAATAGTGGCCATCATTCTGTCAGTAAATTGTTGCTTGGGGTTTAAATTACTCAGCATGAGCACAAAGCACTTTACAAATATATCTGTAGATTAAGGAAAAGCTAATTTTTCGAATGATCCCGGCAATTTTTTCCAATGAGGTGAACAACTTATGGTCCAAATATAAGGCAAACGTGTAATTTAGATAACTAAAGCATAATGCATAAAAAGCTGTAAAACAGCTGATCCTTTACATCAGGGATATGGTTATTGCTGTATATTCATTGGAAATGTTCTTGTGCTGGTGGGAGTATATGCATCACTAGCTCATTTGAGATGTCTCGTCCTGATTACCTAGAGTTTGTTCTACTTAACTTGCAATATTTGAGTGTGCTTTTGATGCTTGTAATTTAATTATCATGGACCTGGGAAGGGGGGAAAAGGATTATGTCTCTTGATCTCATAAATTTTTCCTGGATCTTTTGCAGACCTTCATGCTGGGCAGAGCACATGTCACTTGACAATGAAACAGGATTAGATCCACCTGGAATTAGAGTCAGACCTGTCTCCGGACTTGTAGCTGCTGATTATTTTGCTCCAGGATATTTTGTGTGGGCAGTCCTAATTGCTAACTTGGCACGTATTGGTTATGAAGAGAAGACAATGTATATGGCTGCATATGATTGGAGAATTTCATTTCAGAATACTGAGGTATAGTTTAATTGATACTTCCCCGGAGTTAGAATTTCTTTGATTATGCACCTATAAGAAGGGAACATAGAATTCGAACATTCTTTTCTAAATTAATTGCTGATTTGTTTTTATGTCCCTTCAAAATTTGATTAATCAGGTGCGTGATCAATCACTGAGTCGAATAAAAAGCAATATAGAACTCATGGTTGCTACTAATGGTGGCAAAAAGGCAGTTATTATTCCCCATTCAATGGGTGTCCTGTACTTTCTTCATTTTATGAAGTGGGTTGAAGCACCAGCTCCGATGGGTGGTGGGGGAGGACCAGATTGGTGTTCCAAACATATAAAGGCAGTGATGAACATTGGTGGACCATTTTTGGGTGTTCCCAAGGCTGTGGCTGGGCTTTTCTCAGCTGAAGCCAAGGATATTGCTGTTGCCAGGTAAATTTACTCTATTAATTACTAAGCTGCAAGTTGGTGGTGACCTAATGAGTATAGCCTGGTTTAACAGAGTTATACTCCAGCTGCGAAGGTCTATGACAGTTGCCCTGTAACTAGTTCAGCTTAAAATTCCCTTATGATAATATAGATTTTGCAGAAGCTTTCAGTTATGCCCTTACGATAAATTGTCAAACAGTAAAGCATAACATTATGCTCTTTAAAACATTTTTTTTTCCAGTTTTGCTATACCAATATATCTGCATATTTTACGACATAGCAGAGTCAGTCAACTTTTGGGAACGGGGGGAGGGTGGGGTTCATGGCTCATTCTTCATCTTTTCTATTTTGGCCTTCATTCATTCTTCATCTTTAAATTGTTTTTCTTTTATGAGCTTCTCTTGTTTAATATTAATACAATCATAGAGATTTAATAGCGTCAATTATGATAACATCTGACACTAATTGAATGCCTGTTTTGTTTTCTGCCAACTATTCAATATTTTAATTAAATTTTGTTCTTCCTTATAAAACCAGGGCAGTTGCACCGGTTTTCTTAGATAATGATCCGTTTCACCTTCAAACCTTGCAACATGTAATGAAAATGACCCGAACTTGGGACTCAACTATGTCAATGATACCAAGAGGTGGGGACACTATTTGGGGTGGTCTTGACTGGTCACCAGAGGAAGGCTATGTCCCTAGCAACAGGAAGCAAAAAAC
Organism: Dicorynia guianensis; assembly: GCA_037013595.1. Classification (NCBI taxonomy): domain Eukaryota; kingdom Viridiplantae; phylum Streptophyta; class Magnoliopsida; order Fabales; family Fabaceae; genus Dicorynia; species Dicorynia guianensis. The sequence goes on from JASUAB010000014.1 coordinate 33,199,361, forward strand.
TAATGATACTCAGTTGTCAAGCCCAAAGACAAACAAAACTGTTACCTCTCAATCAAATATTGTCAACTATGGGCGGATTATATCATTTGGCAAAGATATGGCTGAGGCACCTTCATCTGAGATTGAAAGAATTGACTTTCGGGTGAGATTTGTATCAGATCAAATGCAGAAATTGCTGAAGAAATTTTACTAACAGCAATTACTGAAAAAGTTTTCTGAGAATTATCCTCGTCAATTATACTTCTTTATGAAGTTATGTTCTCTTTCACCATGGGAATAATATTGTAGTACATATCCATATCTATATGCTGTGAATTACTTTAGTTCTGCACTCCTCACCCAACTGCGACTAAGGTTTAATTGGTGTTATTGCAGTATATTGTCTCATATTAATGAGATGAGTATCAGCATATTACTGTCCTTTCGCCCATGAGCCCTTGCACTTGCATTTATCTAAGATAACTTGTTTAAGAAAATGGTGAAAAATAAACCACTTGTGTTTTTCTGCACACTATAAGGAGGACACAGTATTTATGCAATCAGGGAACATTAATTCAGATTTCTTTCTTTCTTGCATAATTTTTTCTTCCTTACAGATGAACCAAATAAATGCAATCTTAACCTTTTCCCAAATAATCAAGTCAGTCTCCACAAATTTTTTATAGATTCTACTCAGTTTTATAGATTCTACTCAGTTTCATGTTTATATACAGGGTGCCATTAAGGGTCAAAATCTTGCCAATACTACCAGTTGTGATGTGTGGACTGAATACCATGACATGGGAGTTGAGGGAGTCAGAGCTGTTGCTGAATATAAAGTTTACACTGCTGACTCAATTGTAGATGTGCTTCATTTTGTTGCTCCAAAAATGATGGCACGTGGTAGTGCTCATTTCTCTTTTGGAATTGCTGACGATTTGGATGACCCAAAATATGAACACTACAAGTATTGGTCAAATCCCTTGGAGACAAAGTGAGCATTTTTGTTTTTAACTTAATCTTATTTTTTCAGTTTATTTCAGTTATTCTTGTTGTCAAACATTTCTGAATCTGGTGCTTTCATGTCTATGCTCCAAGATATTTTAGCTCCTTCCTTCAGGTAGGTTCATTTTAATCTAGAAATTGTGAGCTTATTCCAATGAATTTGGTTGACAGTGACCTAATTGCTTCTCTTATGTTTAGGCTTTTGGTAGTTGCTGATTTATCTTTAAACATATAAAAATTGGCATCCTCCTAGTTGCAGATTTTCCTTTGATGTGAAAAAAAGCTTTCCTCTCCTTAACTTTGGATGTTTCCCTGATGAATGTTCCGGATATACCCTTGTAGTTTATTAAGGTTTAAATCAGATCAATTAAGAGTCTAAACTTCAGTCAATCAATAGTTAAACCCAGCATTATCAGAAATCCTCTGCACTTGCTCAGATCAAATAAAAATACTCATGATGCATTTTTAATGGGCCATACTCAAGTGCTTTAGTTACAACCCTCACAGCTCACCTTTCCCTGCATGAAGGAACATATTTTCTTTGCTTACTCAATTTGTATTCATTTAATTAGTGCCCATGGTTGTCATGTCTCGGACTAATGTTTGCAGATTACCAAATGCTCCTGAGATGGAAATCTACTCGATGTATGGGGTTGGCATACCAACTGAAAGAGCTTATGTTTACAAGTTATCTCCCTCTGCTGAGTGTTACATTCCTTTTCAAATTGATACCACAGCAGATGGTGCTGATGAAGATAGCTGTCTGAAGGATGGAGTCTACACTGTTGATGGTGATGAGACTGTGCCCGTTCTAAGTGCTGGCTTCATGTGTGCTAAAGGTTGGCGTGGGAAAACCAGATTTAATCCTTCCGGAATCCGGACTTATGTAAGGGAATATGAGCATTCTCCTCCAGCCAACCTGCTAGAGGGCCGGGGTACGCTAAGTGGTGCTCATGTTGATATAATGGGAAATTTCGCACTACTTGAGGATATTATAAGGGTGGCAGCTGGGGCCACAGGAGAAGATCTGGGAGGTGATCTGGTAAACTCTGACATCTTGAAATGGTCTGAAAAAATCAAATTACCTTTATGATTGAAGTAATACGCACTTCCACCTTCCTGAAAATTCATAAGAACCACATCACATACAGTTTTGTGGCAGTGGAAGTGTTATATTGTGACATTATTTAGTTTCAAGATGTGCTGGGAATCCGGCATCCAGAAATTCTGGTTCTGCTGCTGATTTTCTGTTCTCATGGAGAGGTGGACCACAAGTTGGTTTAAGAGGCGCGTCCTGTGTGTCTTGGCTGTTAAAGAAGCATTTGATTTTATCATGCATCTGTAACAACTGGACCAGATATCACGTACCAGGGTTGTGCCATGAAATATCTGTGTAGGTTGTATCATTCATAGTTCTGTTGGGACTGTGACGAACAGAAGTAGAGGACAATGATTAGTTCAAATTACTCGATTATTTGGACTTTCCTTCAAACATGCAATTAGTTTTGTTAACTTAAAAATTATTACAAACTATAAAATGGATGGTTCCCTCTTCCCCGGCAGTTAGTTGTTGCATCTTTTAAGTGTATAATGGTCGTTAATTTCATTGAAGCCTTTGTCTTTAATTTCTTTTGTATAAGAAAGAGGGCATTTCAAAAACTACATCCTCACAAATTAAGGATTTAAAATCTTCAGCAAAATATATAATAGTCCTGCTATCCTAAAAGTTAAATTTTTTTAACTATTAAATTTATTAAAATAACCTATTAAACTTTTGTAGCATGTTGATAATTCTCATTCTTTTTCCATTAATCAATAGAAGCCTTGTTAGACATATACTTTTAGGCTTACAATTTTTTTTATAAATCACAATTGAAGATTGGTTTTAAATTAATAAATATATAAAAAATAAATAAGTAAAAACATAAATCTATCATTACTTGATATAATTAATTATCATTTATTTGTAAAAAGAAGTAGGTGTAGATAAAAGCATTTATTTTTAGCATATATACATATATAATTTTATCTAAATCAATTATTCCCCCTTTTTTTTTTAAAATAAAGTTGTATACATGTGATAAAAAAAGTAAGGAGATATATTTTTTATTATATTAATTGATAATAATTTTATAATTGTAATCATTTTTTTCGAGTATATTTATTTATGTTTGTTACTAGAAGATCGGGATGAAATTAATTATAAAAATTATATTATTTAAGACCAATTATTTATTGAAATTGATATAAAATATATAAAATAAACTTATAAATATATCATTACGCTTTATCTTGCTACTTTTGGAGGGAATACACCCGTAGTAACGGAAAAAATAACACAGCCATCAAGCAGCTCTAGCTACTCAGCGGGCACCGAAATTCCATTAACCCAGAGATGATACTCTATATAGGAAGGGGATAAAGATTGAACTCCAGAGCTCAGAAATTTTTCTCATTTTCAAATACCCACTAGCGAAATTTCTTTCTATTGCTGGGGCGTCCTTTCCCGGTGTCTGAATCCATTATCATCGACTACAGCGGCTCATCGAACCAGAAGCCAAACCAGTGGGGGCTATTGTTTGTGACCGTATGGCTTCTAAGTTCATACATTTCGATTTTTCCAGCACTCTGCCCTTTTTAATTCATGGCAACAGTGAAGCAGAGAGTATTTTAAGCTGTTGGGTTAGGTCCAAGTGCTATATATGGTTACTTGCCAATGTCTTTTTTGCCTTATTATAAGTTCGTTCAGCAGCTCATGTCTTCATCAAGTCTTCTGGCTTGGTCCCCCATTTGTCCATTTGATACAATGCTGTTAGGTACACTTTGGCTTGGAAATGATTGCGCACCAGGTGTTTGATTGATTTTCTGTGACTCAATCAAAGTTGGAATTTATAATTGATTGAATTTACGGTCATAAGGGTAATTGGCTGTTGGTTGGCAAAGTAGAATTGGGGATCATCTTGCATGGTTATCTTCACTCATGTATCTAGACTATTTGATGCTATGGTTTATAGGTGTAACTCAACCTCCGCACAGCACTTGTTTAACAAAGTTCCACACATGATGGAGGTTCACACGTATGATTCATACGGTGGTTTGGTGCAAAATAGTTACCTTACAAAGCATGCTAAAAGGGTAAATTCCTGTGAGGCACTGGAGTCATTATGCCTAGCAAACAGATTAGGGATTAAGCCAAGCAAGTTTGTTCTTTGTACGGCCCTTAGTTCTTGTGCAAAAACCCTGAAATTTCACTTTGGTTTACAAATTCATACTTGTATCATCCGGTCTGGATATGAAACTAATCTGTTTCTTAATAGTACACTCGTTGATTTTTATGCAAAGTGTGATGCTATTGTGGATGCAAGGAAGGTATTTGATGGCATGAGAATACATGATCAGGTATCTTGGACTTCAATTATAGCTGGGTTATCACAAAATGGCCAAGGAAGAAATGCCTTCTTGATGTTTAAGGAGATGTTAGGTACCCAAATCAAGCCCAATTGTTTTACCTATGTAAGTGCTATTAGTGCATGTGTAAAGCAAGAAGACGCCCTTGAACAGGCTTCAGTTCTTCATGCTTGTGTGATTAAACTCGGTTTTAATACTAGCAATTTTGTGGTCAGCTCTTTAATTGATTGTTATGCAAAATGGGGACAAATTGAGGATTCTGTATTATTATTTGATGAAACTAGTAAGAAGGATACTATCGTATACAACTCTATGATTTCTGGGTATTCTCAGAACCTGTATAGTGAAGATGCGCTGAAGCTATTTGTAGAAATGAGGAAGCAGAATTTGAGTCCTACCGATCATACTTTAAGTAGCATTTTGAATGCTTGTGGCAGCCTTGCAATACTATTTCAAGGAAGACAAGTGCACTCTCTTGTTATTAAAATGGGTTCAGAAGGGAATGTGTTTGTGGTTAGTGCTTTGATTGATATGTATTCAAAAGGTGGTGACATTGATGAGGCTTGCCGTGTTTTAGATCAGACTTCTAAGAAGAATAATGTGTTATGGACTTCGATGATCATGGGTTATGCTCAATGTGGGAGAGCTTCAGAAGCTTTGGAACTATTTGATCAATTATTGACTGAAGGAAGTATCATTCCAGATCGTGTCTGCTTTACTGCTGTGTTAATGGCTTGTAACCATGCAGGATTTTTGAACAAAGGAGTGGAATACTTTAACATAATGACGAAGAACTACGGGTTGTCTCCTGATCTGGATCAATATGCTGGCTTGATTGATCTATATGCAAGAAGCGGGGATCTAAGTAAGGCAAAGGGTTTAATGGAAGACATGCCTTTTGATCCAAATCATGTAATGTTGAGTTCCTTCTTGAGTGCTTGCAAAATTCATGGAGAAGTAGAGCTTGGAAAGGAGGCTGCTGATCAGCTTATTAAGATGGAACCATGTAATGCAGCACCATATATAACACTAGCACATATATATGCAAGAAATGGTTTGTGGACTGAAGTTGCTGAAGTCAGAAGCCTTATGCAACGAAGGAGAGTGAGAAAAAATGCAGGATGGAGTTGGATAGAGGTAGATAATCAGGTTCATATCTTTGCCTTTGGTGATGTAACTCATCCTCAATCAAACGAGATCTATGCAGAGTTAGAAAAGATGTACTTGGAAATACAAGCTTCATACTTCTGTAGCAGTATTAATGCATAGACCACTCAACGCAGAGACAATACACCAAGAGAAAAATTCATTTAGCTTACATTTGTGGTAGTGGTTTTCTTTCTTACGGACCTTATTGTCCTTCTCCAGTTAATATATATATATATATATACACACACACACACACACACACACGTTTGAGAGAAAAAAAAAGATATCTTTGCTTTAGAAAGGTGACATTTGAAGAACTGAAATTTCGTTCATACATGACAAAAATTAGGCATTAACTTGAACAAATTGGAATTCAATTTACAAACAGATTTTACAGCAAGTGGTAGAATTAGGATAAATACGCAAAGAGAAAACAAAAAATAATGCAAGTGATCCATTTGTTCAGCACTGTCTTCCTTTATTTTTTTTTTAATCAATTCTCGTAAAATAAAAATGAAATGTTGTCTCAACAATCGCCATCCCACGTTCATTATCATTTTGATTTCTTAAAAAATATATGATATAGAAAATTAAAATATAAAGGACAATGTAGAAACATTTTCATGTAAGAACATAATTAATTATCAACTATACCCATTAGGAGTTACATTTAGTATTTTGTCAAAGAGGTGCTCTTGGATTTTGGTTGAAGCAGCTGAAGATGATGGAGAAAGAATGGATATGGAATCTTGGATGAGTTGTGCTTGAAGAAGAATGAGAGGGGTTTATCTCAGTAATCCCTACTTTATTTTGGGTATCAAAAGAAGTGACAAGTTAGCTAATATATATGTAAAATTTTAAACAAGAAATTCTCAAGACATCAACTAGTTGTTATCGTAACATTAAAAATGTTAATCTCAGCAATCCATACTTTATTCTTTAGTTTTGCCTATTGATCAGAAATTTTTTTGTTATTTATTTTTATGCGTTATAATAGAAATTAATTTATTTTGTTTACTTAATTTAAATATATAATAACGTTACGTTATAACATAAGTGATAAATTATTTTTGTTTGTTTGCTTATTTTAAAAAAAAATGTATAACGTTGTCATATTAAATGACCTTTGAAATAGATAATTATAACTATGAAGAAATTTGAAACTGTAATAATAGCCTTGTGCTGAGATTTGCCCACCAACGCTACATGGTTTTGGAACGTTACTCCCAAAATGGATATCTTTATTAAAGTTTCACAAATCTTACTTATATGGATTAAACTAAGTTTTTTCCTTTTTGACATGGGAATTGGATTCTCATACTTCCACTAGGAATGTGACAATTTTCTTCTAAAACTGATCTCATATTGACATCAGATTAAGGTCTTTACAATAACTTTATAAATGTTGGTAGATACATTACTAATTCCTTTAAATTTGAAATTTTTTTGATAAATAAATTAGAATTACTTATTATTTTCTAAATTGATTATAAATTTTTAAAATTAAGATAAAATGCTTTTAATACAAAATACACATATGATATGATATCAAATAATGCTTGAAAATGATCGACACCTTAATAATATAATGGCATTCTGTATTGTTTTGATACTTTTCCAAAAATAAAATGCTTGAAAGTGGTGATTTTATTCTTGTTGTTCTCATGAACATGGAGTGGTAATAACATCATAAATACCAACTCTTGTAGTTTGACTTCATCAAGTTTCTCATGAATTGTTGAGAATTAATATTCACAGATTGATTCACTATTGGTAACTTCTTCATCAATAGAGGTTGAACTATAAGAATTTTAGGTTAATTCACAAAATCTAGTTAGATTTAATGTTGGATTATTTTCCTAGTTATTCGTAGGCAAAGAAGAGTAATCAAGAAAGAAATGCAATAAAGATGGTGCTCTCTCAATTAGTTAGATAGATAAATACAGAATCTGTTGTTGATTTTTGTATGTCTTTGTTAAAAATTTGGTTTAGCCTTTGTATTAACTGACTTACACAACGGTGATATAAAGAACAAAAAAGAACAAAGAAGCCAGTTGAGCTAGCCTCAACTGGTGTAGGAATTTCTCCATCCCTAAGTCCCCAAGTTCGATTCCCTCTAATGTTTCGAAAAAAAGAACAAAAAAGAAAAAAAGAAGTGCATAATACATCGGCTGCACCAGATCACTGCTTGTTTCGTTTTGGGGGCTTCGTCTCGCTCGCTCTTCAGCCCTTCTTCAAAATCTCAAACCGTTCACTGTTTCGATTACGATCACGCCCAGAACGAAATCCCTATTCATCTGTGACCCCCAGTGTCTTTCTCCGACGCGGTGATTCGTCCTCTCGTCGTCATCTTCGGCCACTATCTTTACGCAAAGCATTCCTATTTGTTCCAATCCCTTACAGACGGAGTTCCATTACTGCTCTTTTGTTGAACTCATAGTGGAATCAAGCAATTAGATTGTGATCAAGCTTAAAAAGTAGGCAATTCGTTTCCAATTTAATTCATTGTGCGTTTCCTTGCTTATCATTGGGTTTGCTTTATCAAATTTTGGTGTTAATTAGAATTTTGGTCTTTTATGTGATTTCTGAGTTGATTGGGTGGAAGAAATGGAACAACCAATTTCTTTATTTGAAAATTTAAATCTGGGATTTGTCCATGTTCGGATGTTTCATGGATATACTTGACTTGAGGTAGTAGCTGCGAATCGAAAATTAAGTGATGAAAAGGTTTAAGGCGTTAAAATTGTTTTATTCTTTTGATCTTTAGTGATTTTCTGTGATCCCCAGCGGTTTGTTGGCTTCTAAAACGCCTATTACAACTTTTGGGATGCATGCATTTGTTTCTGAATGCAGAGTAAAAGTTCTTTTATATATTTAATAGAAGAAGACTTTTTGCTAAAATGGAAGAAAAGAAAATGCAGAAGGAGAGGATAGGACATCCTTTTTTAAATAAACAATGCTGAAAGATTAAGGAAAACAGAAAATATTATCAATAGAGCAAAGCTATCCAATCCTGCTCCATATTAGAAGTAGACACCTCCCTGAAAAGACCATTGGAGTACCATCACAGAGGGGGCTGGAACACAGCTTTATCTAAAAGAAGTTGTAGCTATAGAATTTATCCTTCTAGGTTCTAGCATTTGTCTCCAACCATAAACATTGAATAACTGCAAACCCTGAACTATGCAAAAGACCCTTGCCTATCTTATCTCTCCTCAAACCCATGAAACTAGTCTGCAAACGAGCATGAAACCAGCAGGACGAGCCCATCTTTCACCAAAAACACCAAGGAGTCTGCTCCATTTATGTCTAGCAGTGAACAATTAAAAAATAAGTAGTTACCAGTCTCGGAGTTAGAAGAGCATTTAATGTAGATGTTGGGGTAGAATGCTTTCTGAAATGTGTACAATTGCGGCATTTCATAGGCATTGTCCAAGAAAAGTACTTCACCTTACATGAGTGTCACGGTTAGAAGGATTTTTCCCTATTGGAGGAATTGGAAATGATATATACTAACATAGAGGGCTGGATAGCATCAATCATATGAAGGAGGGTCCAGTTCTATAGTATCTTTATCATTAAGATCTCAAATGAGATCAATTTTCTTAGTAAAGCTGGAATCCTGAAAATAATAAAAATTACAAATACATGGGTGTGTGGGAAGACTAGCCAATATGAAGTGGGATACGAAACAGAAAAATGTAGCCTTCTAAACCCCAACTTCTACCTGAATCTTATATGTAAACCATCCCCAAACGAGGTAGAGAAGCATGCCCCAATGGGATGAGTTTCCATGGATTAGAGAGATTTGCATTGACTGAACACAACCCTGGCTTCTTCAAAGTTAACTATATGCATGCCTGACCACAGCCTTTAGGGCCTTTACCCTCTATCTGTCAAACAAATTATTGATACTCAATTACATATTACACGTATAATTTTGTTTGCAAGTTGCGAGCAATGCATATTATTCCATCTACTTTATATGTTTTCTAGCTAGATTACTTGGTTTCTTTTGCAAATAATTTTGTCTAACCATGTCTTTATGATGGGTGGTTCTTCATACTGAGAAGAATTTGTTGAGTGGCTGTGTTCATGAAGCTAACATCATGTTCCCCTTATTCATTATTGGCTCTTTGAGCTGTTGAAGCTTTGCTGCTATGTACTAAACAAATTTTCCATTGATGATGGCAGTATCGCTCAATTCCTTGTTATGTTATTACTGTTCTTTTAAAAGACAAGTTTTTTTGTTTAGTTTATTTATTGAAACTGTGAAGCAGGACAACATGTGGTCAATTATAATTTGGTTTCTAATGATTTTATTGCAAATTTTATAGAAAATATTTTTAGAGAATTTTTAGGTATTTTAAAGCTAATTATGGTAGAATTAGAGTCCTATTGAGGATACTCTATGGATTAGGAAAGTTCTGGAAGATAGTTTACTTGTCAGTATAGTTTAGATCTATCTAGTAAAAGTACCCACTACCTGTAAACAAGGAACAGCTCATATTTTTCACATATGAATATTATTCCAAGGGTTTTACCACCCTTATCCCTCAACCCTATTATGTTTTGGAGCTACTGTACTTGCTTTTCCTCTCTGTTTCGTGATTAGTAATTGTACTTAACGATAATTATTGATTCTTATGAAATTCCCCTGTTGCCATGAGAATATACCATTTTGTTTCTCAGACCTGAGCTCCTACTTTTTTAGAACACAATTGTGTCTAACCAAAAATCAGTCATCAAACAATATACTCCTTCCCCCAAATAATCAAGGGTTTCGAGTGGATATAATTAAGCTTTCTGACAAAGGCTGGCAAAAATAGTGCATTGTTTATGAGGATGGGCAGTAATTAAATGGTGTAGTGAAGATGAAACAAAGAGTATAGGGGTTTTTTTGTGCATCTGGATTCTAACCACCTGCTTGGTTGAGTGTTAAGAAGGGGAGAGATTAGAGAGAAGGAAAACAAACTTGCTTTTCATTTCAGAATACTCAAATTCCTATTTTAAATCTTAATTTCTTATGTTATTCATACAAAATACAGTAATATGTGGTTCAAGTATATATCTCAAATTGATGCATAATAGTTGGCCAAATTAAAGCAATTTGGTTTTAATGTATTAAATTGTTATCTTGACAATGTCAGTGACTGTATTGATGTAATCTCTGCTGTGAACTACACTTCTGTCAAACATTGTGAACCAAACTAGCTTGAAAATGCAAAGGGTAAAACACTGCCCATCCTCTGGGCACTTAAAAAGAGTGGCGTTTAGGAACCTGTCAGACAAAAGAAGAACATAATATATATCAGACACGAGAAGGTGACTGTTGTTGGACAAATTTCTGACTTCCATTATGGTTATTTACTTAATGTATTTGATATCTTTCTGCCTTGTAAGCTTAAGTAAAGCCTATGTGTTTGTTTTCTTACAATATTCCAATTAGATGCTCCTTTCCAATGAGGCTGCGTTCTGTTATTCTTTTTAAATGAAAGATGTTGGCTAGAAATGATACCTACCCTGCTGTCATCTTAGATAGATTGTGCCATTGTGTATTTCACCTTTTTAAGTATTGTAGATTGGAGGGGCTAGCGGAGATGAATTTGCAGCAAGTTGGGCAGCTGAAATCTTCTAATGGATATGGTCGTAGAAAATCTGAAAGAGAAGGGGCTACCAAGTCAGAAAATAAGATCCCATCTGGAAAATCAAATACCAGCCGATCAGCAAGTACAGGTGAATTTTTGACAGGAATTTCTTGTTTTTTTTCAATTTCCTCTACAGTTCAATAGCTGATAATTGTTGTTATTGGTGTAGGGACTGACTCTAAAGGTGGTAGTTATGAAACTCCTTCACGTGACCGACTATTATATGTAACAACATGTCTTATTGGGCACCAGGTGGATGTTCATGTGAAAAATGGGTCTATATACTCTGGAATATTTCATGCAACAAATGCTGAAAAAGATTTTGGTATGTTTTGTTGATTCTTTCTATTGACTTCAGCGATATTGAAGACATTGGATTATTTTTTATTGTGGTATAGCTGAATGGGTTTCTGCTTCCTCTGTTTTATTGAATTTTAGAGAGCACAGAGAAGTTTGACATTGCTTACTGCTTACATCATTGTCTCTTTTCTTTTAGGAGTCATTTTGAAAATGGCTCGCATGACAAAGGATGGTTCATTGCGAGGGCAGAAATCTGGCGTGGAATCAGTTAGCAAGGCTCCTTCAAAGACTTTAATTATACCTGCCAAGGAACTTGTACAAGTCATAGCAAAGGTTTTCTGCTTTTCCTGTGTTTTAAATGTTCTGGGACATTTATGGTAGTTATTTCAGTTCCAAATCTGGCAGTTTATGATGTTTTATTTGGATGATATATAATAATTAATGGTAGAAAACCTTTTAGTCTAGGACACATTGTTAACTTGTTTCTAAATTGTAATTGTGGCAGGGTGTTGCTGTTACTAGGGGTGACCTATCTAGTGAAGCTCACCATGAAATGCATCAGGAGATTATGGTTGATTCAGTAATATCTCAATCTCGTCATGTTGAGAAAGAGAGAGAGCTACAACCATGGGTACCCGATGAAGATGATCCACAATGCCCTGAACTGGAAAGTATCTTTGATGGCCCTTGGAACAGGTGGATTTACTTATCATTTCTCTTTCCTTTATAAATATTCTTTTGGAAACAAATGAATTATCTCATTTCTTGAAACTAGGGTCTTGACACCCACATACTTGTATTTCTTCGTCATTTTTATAACTATAAGCAGGTGATTCTTAGTTTTTAATAAATAAAAAGCTGTGCACCAAGAGGGGAATCCCATTTCTATCGTAATATAGAAATCTGTAGTTACAGTTGTGTAGAATCATCTCTGGGACTCTCTTGTTCCGTTGTTTTGGCACTAATTTCCCTATTCTCCATTCCCTTTGTTCCGTTTACCTTTAAATCATGTGTTTCTGGTTCATTTCCGTGACGTTTGGAACTAGAATTCTTGTCAGAGAGCTTTCAACTTGCTATGTCTAAAAATAATCTATGGACGTAACTAATCTTTCTTAGCGCTGCCTATGGTAATTGACTTGTGAACTTGTTTTGGATGAGACCTTGGGTGCAATTTCTGTGGGTGACCAAGTGACAGATTAAAGAAGGAAAGTCTAGTTGGTTTTTATTTGGTTTTGCTTTAGACTGAATGTTTATCTGTTCAATGATGTAGCGAAGTTTTTGGAGGAGTTTAGGATTCCTTTTTTCTATTCTTTTTTCATTGGTATCCTGTATTGTTATCATTGGTTGTTTGATTTCCTCTATTGATTTCTTGGGTTGTACAGTTTGAAAACTGTATTTTCTACTTTTTTGATTTGGTGGCATAAGTTTCATTTGCATCATGGCTTGTTAGATTGTGCCTACTTGCTGCCTTATAATGGGTTAACCTATCAGAATAAAAAAAATAAATGTTCAGTTGTTTCCTTCTAGAGTTTTGTTAGACCCCAAGTGGCTGAGGAGGAAGCGCAGAAGGGGGATCCGAAGGTGTGGAGCGTCTATACAAGGAAAAGGCTTCATGGACCTGTGGCAGAAAAGAGTGGGTATTTGGAAGGAGTTGTAGGACACACATGTTAGGAAATAATGTAATGTACTTAGGTAGGAGGTAGTAGGGGAAAATGGGCATTGGGTTAGACTCTTTAGTGGATGAGTGGTTGCCCAGGGCTGAGGAGGATTTCTCTCTCTCTCTCTTAGCGAGGGAGTTCTCCCTGGGAGCCTAGTGCCCCTATTCTGGTTATCCTTACTTAGGTTAATCTTCACTCTAGGTAGTTCTGAGGGTTTCATTCTCATGGTGAGGGTAGAGTTATTCTGTCAGATAACTGTAATCCCTGCTGAAATTCTCAGTAATATATTTCCAAATTCTGGTTGCTCATCTTTGAGTTCTATGAAGTTTCAAGGTTATTCGTAGGTGCTGTAAGTTTTAATGTGTTTATGGAACTTAAGAAATGGTTCCTCAGGACTTACTAAAAGGCCATTTGTGTAAAAATTGACTTCAGATATATTCTAGACACTGCAAAGAGGAAATAGTGTTATTTGTAGTTGATCCTTTATAATTGAGAAGAGGCTTAATTGAGTATCTGATATTGTAACTATTACATTTCATTTGCAGCTTTTATAATAATTTTAGTTGCAGTTTTTACATAGAGAATGAGTTTTTGTATGTTACAGGGGTTGGGATCAGTTTGAAACAAATGAAACATTGTTTGGTGTGAAAAGCACATTCAATGAGGAACTCTATACAACAAAGCTTGAGAAGGGGTCTCAGACAAGAGAGTTGGAAAAGCAAGCTTTAAGAATTGCAAGAGAAATTGTGGGGGAGGAAACCCAAGATCGTCATTTAGCAGAGGTTAGTGTGGCTTCAATGCAATTACTATATGTAAATTTTTTTTCCCCTTGGAAATTTGTTTACTGTTTAATTTAGTTGTTTGGTACATTTCTCTCAACAGGAAAGAGGTATTCACTTGCATGGAAACTTTGACATTGATGAAGAGACGAGATTCTCTTCAGTCTATAGGGGTAAAGGGGTTGATGACAGTGGATATGATGAAAGTGAGGACATACTGTTGGATTCACGTAATACTGAAACCTTTGGCACTATGTTCAGTTCAGTTGTTAAGGGATCCGGTGAATTAATTGGTGGCAAAGGCAATGATGGAGCTCGGACAGCATCAAATTCCTCCTCTATGGTATCCTGTTTGTCAATTTTTGAATTAGTAAAAGCCTCATATTGTATAAAGTCTCAATCATTTATCTCTGGGGAGGACATTCTTGTGTCCTTGCTTTTAATTGATACTACCATAACGTGTTTATGCATGTCTCATTTTTTTATCAACATTCATTTGTAGACCTGCTGGTGTGTGGGAAAGTATTGGTTGTTAGAAACACTTTGTTGTCTCACACTTTTCTTCATGTTGTTTCCTCCTTTCTAAATATTGAGTAATATTCAATATGTTATCAGTTCCACTGGACTTTTAAATAAGGGGTTAGCCTGTCAGGAGGTTATTGGTGTGGCTGGGTAATAATCCTCTATAACTATGTCATGGTGTGTATCATAAGTTTGGTATTTGAACTTTATGTTCTGCAAACTTAAAATAATTAGTGTGACAAACTAATTTTGGAGGTGATTGCTTCTTGTTTTCTTTAGTTTTCTCTCTCTTTTATTTTTGGTACATGACGCAATGGAGGTTTGAACCCACAAACTTGTGCAAAGTACCCAAACCTCTAACCACTAAACCACACCTAGTGGTTTCCTTTAGTTCTCTCTTTTATTAGAAGGACCATCCAGCCAGGCCCATTTACTTAATAATAGAAAGTGATTACTGATCACTTTTGAGTTGTAGAGTTTCTAATATATCCCTCTCTTATTGTGGAACAAAGCTCATGTTATGGATAATTATTAATAACCTCCCCTACATTTTATTGTTCATGTGGGAGTGCTGTGTAATTTTATAAATTTAATGTCAGGCATGTTTACATTGCTCTTAATGCCTTAAGAAGTGGGGAGGGGAAAACGAACAGAATTTGATGAAGTTATTATTTTAAATCTGGGGGTTATGCTGTGGCTAGAGGTACTGGTACTGGTATTCTATGGTAAAATTTGCTTACAAGTTATTGACCAAAGAGAGGCACCCATAGCTCTTAGTTTTTAAGAGGTTTTTTTGTGATAATGAATAGTTTCTGCTTGCTGAGTGTGATAAAAGTTCTGACTCCTGGTATGCTTTTGAAATCAGTAGAGTTTTAATGTCTAAACATGTTACTTAGAATTACATGATGGTTGTGTCCGGAATTTGATGGTCTTAAGTCTCCTTTCTTATGGAGTGATTTTCTGCTTTCTAAATTTGGCATTGTCTATCACATTATGTGGGCGTGCAGGATCTCGCACAGTCATGTCAGTCAACTACTGGTGTAGATTTAAGCCGCTCTGGTTCTTATGATCATGCAGAACAGTTAGCATCTGATGCCAAAACTTACCCTTCTTCAGATGGTGAAATCAGGTTTTTGTTGACCTATGCATGTTTTGTATATTGTCACTTGTTTCTGCTGTAATAAATTGTATTGCATTCCACAAGGATTCTCTCGAGAAAATATATGCATAAATATCAACTTCAACTTACAGGGTTCAGGAGAACTTGGTTAGTGATCTACATGGTGTCAATGGTAATACCAGGAAAGAAATCCAGATCGTAAGTTGATATTCCAATATTAATGCTCCCCAGCTCATTTCTGCATAATAATCTCACACAAGATTGCTTTTAGTTCCAACACATCTAAGTCTCTGTTTTTTCTCGGTTTAATTGATGCAGCAAGCTGAGGATGAGCAGTTGTCAAAACCTAAGGGTTTGTCAAAATTCTTTCTCAGCTCTCTGTGAATTGCATAGGTTAAAAGTGTTATTCCTGAAAATAATGTGCATGACTACTTTCCCTAGCTACCACCCTATTTCCCACATATGAGTGCAGAACTTTCTGTCAGTATTATTCTTCATGGCATAACTCACCAACACTCAAAACTTTATTATTGTTGGTAAGCCTTTTTTATTGTATGCGTTCCTCTGATTTTTGCAATTTTTATTGCAGATTTACAGTCATCGCTCAACTTGAAGAAAGATGGCTCTGATAAAGGGGGACTATCTGCTAATGCTACCTCCTATGCCCCATCATTGCATATTTCATCAAAGAATCATGAAAAGACAGGGTCACCTGGTGATTTGAGTGATGGTTCCGTTTCTGGCAAGGCTGATGCAGAAACAAAGTCTGCAAACTCCCGTGGAACACCACGTAGTTCTACATCATCCCATTCAGATTATGTGGGAGGTGTGACAGCATCTTCTGGCCCTGGTCTATCACCAAGTTCCTCAGTTGGCTCATTATCTTCTGAAAAATCAACTTTGAATCCCCATGCAAAGGTGTGAAGGTTAACTTTTTAATAATAAAATTGCACTAACTGATTCTGGTCTTGTTTATTACTAACAGATGTTAGTGAGCTTTACCTTTTCTAGTTTACCCTCATCTTGTCAGGAATTCAAGCTCAACCCTAATGCAAAGAGTTTCATTCCGTCTCAACCACCTGTTAGGCCTCCCTCCCTTGTTTCTGATGGTTCCTTCTATTTCCCAACTAATGTAACTAGTGTACCACATATGCCAGGCATACACATGGGTATTGGAGTAAGTATTCCATAACTAGATAATTACTTTCCAGTCTCCTTTGAGGAAAACAAATATATTGTATTGAGATTTAGGATCAATTTTTTGCCCTAAGTGCATAGGGTATTTATCTGGTCATCTATAGGAGGCGGCTGTTAAATTTATGACCATATTATAATATTTTATTCCATTGCAAGAATTAAGGATGTTGATATTATGTTTTTTGAAGAAAGAATAAAAACCAGAAAAAGATTACTGTACTATATAAGTTTTGTATTAAGACAAGAAGGATTTTGTAATGAAAGTTATTGTTAATAGGATTAATATTGTTTTAAGCTATTTCTGCAAATTCCTGTAGTGGGCTTATATTGGATGGGAAAATGGGGCTTATGATGTACTTTGACTTGTTGTGTATGCTAGTATTACTGGTACTAAATGCTGAGGCTGGTCCAGGCATCATCACTCCACATTTTTTATCTTAGTGTGAACTTGCTGATAAGTTAGGGACGTGAAACCAAAATGAATGTTAGCAATTGCCTAAAATGGTGTCATAAATTGTCCGTGGACTTAACATGACACGTTATAACTGGGGTCTATTCCATGAAATGAACACATTATTTCCCTTTCAAGAGATTTGTAAAGGCATATCTTTCATTTGATATTTTCCCTATTTACTGGGAAGTCTGTACCTGTCATCCCAGAGTGGAAAGCATGATTGTGATTGGGAGGAGTTGGAGAAGGGTTGTAAATTCACCTTCTCCTTTCATTTTAAGACATATTGTCATTTTTTGGGAGGACATTCAGATTTGCAGAGCTATGGGTTATGAGAAATTGGACTTGCATCTTAGGATTAAATCATCGTGATTAAGATCCACACTTGCCTAGGCACACGACATTTACTACTGTCTCAACATATCTATGTTGTGTATCATGCACGCTATGCCAGCTGCCAAAAGGAAGTTCAGTTTTTCTCTGTGTGGTTGGCAAATATTATGATGTTTTGTTCGTTGTTAGACTGCAAGTCAATGAATATAGAGATTGATGCCTCATTATGCTGATAGGAGCTTTTGTTTTGATACTGTGGTTTACTGGATATGCTTACTGAAGCTATGCTTTTATGATAGTTAGCTTCCATAAGAGATTATACAGAATTATATATAGGGGTTAAAATTTCTACTTTAATTGATAAATTCATTTTCTGCCTTGGTTCTGCCGACAACTATGTTGCATATGGTGAGCAGATTGGACCAACATTTACTGGGCCAGCTGTTCCATATAATCCACAGGTAGCACAAATGCCATCACAAGCATATTTTCATCCGAATGGACCACAGGTGGGTATCATTTGGCGGTTTCTGATTAGTGACTGTTAATTGCTGCCTCAGGGTAAACAAATAATATTATATATTTAAATGCAGTATGGGCAGCTTCTTGGTTATCCTAGGCAGGTTTTGTACATGCCAGGTTACTTACCTGTAAGCAGTCGCCTCTTATCTCTTGTTCATAGTTTTATATTTATTATTTTGTATTTTTTAATGGTTGTTTTTGGTTGATTTTCTCATTACACCATTTCATCTCTGTTATTTGCTTTACTCTTTGTTAGAAGACATCATACATGTAAGCTGTACTCAGATCTTTTGTGTGTGTGTGCGTGTGCGTGTGCATGTGCATGTGCGTGTGTGTGTTTTTGTTTATATATAAATATATATATATATATACACACACACACACACATATACATTTATATGTATGTATATATGTGTATGTATCATTATTGGATGTCCCCGAAGGGGACTATATATATATATATGTGTGTGTGTGTGTGTGTGTGTGTGTGTGTGTGTAAACTCGGTTGTTTAGTGCTCCATTTCTGCAGTATTGTTTTGTTGATGTACTTGCATCTGTTTTTGACATTTTCCCTCTTGTTGGTGGAAGACATTTCTGCTTTTAGTAATCTGAATTTGAACATTCTTGGCCATCATATATCTGTGTGTGTGTGTTTGTGTAAACTCGGCTGTTTATTTCTGCAGTATTGTTTTATTGATGTATTTGCATCTGTTTTTGGCATTTTCCCTCTTATTGGTGGAAGACATTTCTGCTTTTAGTAATCTGTATTTGAACAATCTTGGCCATCTTCATCTTCATCTACTTTTAGTCAACTTGTTTGGTTAATTTTCAGGTAACTCAATCTGCTCTATTGGCTATCTTGCAGGAAACACCATATAAAGGACGGGATTATTAATGACTTGGCTGACTACATCATTGGCAAGTCTGCTGCTTGCCTGAAAAGAATACTCACAACGGATGGCTTGGAAAAGTTTTAAAGGACGAGTAATTATGGCAAGAGTCCCTTAAATAGGTCTATGTATTCCAGGCAGGCCGGGTCACTCTTGAGTATAATAATATGACCTTGTACTAATTCATACATCTTATGGGGTTTTCTTAGTTTTTGGTCTTGTCAGTAGCTTGACTCTGATTGACCTTTTTTATTTGTTTATGCAACAGTTACTTAAGCATATTGCTTAATGAGGTTTTTTTTTTACTAGCCATTCATCTGATCCTTAGTTATGTTTCATCCTGTTATGCTGGCAATTGTTTCTGCTGAATTATCCAGTACCTCTCATCAGAGCAACCGCTTGGACAGCCTCTGGGTTGCTGTCCAAAGAGATACAAGTAAATTTGTATTACATAATTATTCAATCGTTTGAAACGTTTTAACCATGGCTTTGACGTGCTTTAAAATTGTTTCATTTTTCAATTGACAGCTGAGTCAGTCGGAAGATATTGGTAGTCACAGTTTGTGAACTTAATGTAAAAGACAAAAGCATATGCAAAATTTCATAGCACAGTAAATCATGCTGATGAAACAATACTCCTTTTTAATTTGAAAAGTAATTAACTTTTGAATCTTTAAACTATCTAACTTTATAAGATGTCACTTTTATTTATTTATTTTTAACAAATATATAAATCCAATGACGCCATTGTGCACCCATCTATGAAGTGTTAGTAGAGTTTATCTGAAGTACAAAAAAATATGATGATATAGATAACACACCAAACTTTGTTGGGATATAGCCCTTGGATGAAACTGGGGAAGCAGGATTCTTGATAGGTATGAAGCACATGATCCTCATTATCATTTGTATTTTTAAGCTGTTCATCTTCAATAGTGTCTAGTCATAGTTTATTGCCTAATTGACAATCGCTAAGTGTTCAAGGTATGAAACCGCACCCTTAATGTTCCCTTAAAATATAAGGACAACCAAACATTGTGCTAAATAATACACAAATGTCGTATTCTGTTTTTGGGTTGAATATGTTTAGGAATATTTGAAGTTTAAAAAGTGAGAACATCAGAAAGTAAATTCGATTGATGAAGCTTATCTGTCACAACTTCTAATTTGACATTAATCAGCAAGAGTTTCTGGAGAATGCTAGTTTAGAAATCATAATTCACATGCCTTGTCGCCAGTGTCGTGTTGAAAATATCATTTTCTTGATCAATCTTAATCAATTATGAAAAAATTATGACTAGTAGTTTGCCATTAACAGCAGCTATTGACATCTTAGCTGTATGATGTACGAGGTTACTAAAACCAAAACACATACTGATGTGAAAACGAAAAGGACATCCACGTTCCAAGAAAAAAGAGATGAAAAATTATTGCAGTTTCTTGGGTAGACGATATCCTAATCCTATCATCCTATCTTAATCCTTGGTTACCACCAAAAACTCACGTTTTATATATCAATTTAAGACATTATGATTAGCTGCCAACTCCGATGGGGCCTCCATTTTCTTCTGGTTGTTTTTTCTTCATCGGGATGCCACTGTTCTTTTTCATGCTTGATGACCCAACTTGTTATTTTTAAATGTGTTTGGCAATGTCGGTTTTTCTAGTATTTTTTTTTTCTTTTTTTGTAAATTCACTATAGTATAATAGTGTTTTGCTATATTATACCAAGGTTTCTTCAAAAGCACTTCATTTCTAAACTGATAGTGCACAAAAAGATTATAAGTCATTTGGAATTTTTATGAAGTAATGAGTAATTTTATATTTTGTAAGTTCTACAACTCATATCTTTATTATTCAATTATAAGTTTTATAAAAATTACTCATTAAAAAAATTATCATCAATTTTATAAAACTACAAATAGCATGTAATATTTATGTACAAAATTCTTGTACAAATAAATTTACATATATAGAAAAAGGGGTGTTGGGCATTGATAAGATAATAAATTAAAATTTTCTAACTTTTAAAATTTGAAAGTGAGGATAATTTGAGTGAAACATAAAAATAAAAAGATTAATAAAAAAATCACAACTTAAAACATTTTTATAAAATAAAAAATGAAAAAAATATCAAAATTAAAAAATCCCGTAGCATATATTAGCCATCTAGTCCGCTAATTCCTAAATCATCTACTACAGCATATGATATGTCAACGTGGCAGACACTAAACCAGATAATTAAATAATTGTCTCCAAATAAAAAAATTGCTTTGAACCTTCTTTTCTCCCACCTCGTCCTTTCTTATCCTCTCTGCCGTCTTATCTTCTATAAATATTTCATCTAATCTTTCTCTTTGTTTTTTTTTTTGGAATCTGATCTTTATTTAATCCATCCAACCTAGCAAACTTAGCTGCAATGGATATTCTTTCAGTTTTCTATCAAACAAACAGGGCACGCTCTTAGATCTCAGAATAAACAATCACGACGCGCATGATTATTTAATTTTGTAGCCTCTGTATATGTATCAGTTGTTTTCTTACATATTATTATACATAATCATCAAGCAGAAAAATTATTATAAATTTTCACAAATGCAATGGTACGAGGTTTTACTGTTAAATTAAATCAGACATCAATTCCAATTCTTCTATTTTCGGCCAAACATCAAATTCCAGATGTAGAGATTAGAAGATTCTGTCCAAAATACAGAAGGCCTACGGCTACGAGTAAGACTCCCTAGGAGGGCGAATTCAACAAATTTTTAAATTCAAATATCAATTTCAACGCAGCACAAAGCGACAAAAATGAAACACCGACATATAATATTTTTTTGTATAAAAAATTGATTTCTTAAAAAGTTGATGAAAAACAGAAAAACTGCTTTTAAGTTTACTTTTCTCCTTCTCTTTAATACTGAAAAATAATAAAAAATGGAAGAAGGTGGGAAGGTGGTGACTGGTGGGAGACTGCACCTGGTGTGTTAATGCTGCGGACTCCGTTGTTTTTAGAAGAGGTCCCCTGAATACTTAGAGCCAATGCCAAGAGACCCACTGGACCAAAGTGAGCAAATAGAGTGAATGAAGGTGTGGAGCGGGTTGCAGTGAGTGTTCTTTCTCAGCCTATGAAGAGGAGGACATGCACAGGTTCTGATCAACAGCAAAACCCATATATTGTTCCTCTTCAATTCACCCAATTTCTAAGGTCTCTCTCTCTCTCTCTCTCTTTCGGGGCAAGGAAGGTGCCTCATTTTTTGCAACTTCTTTTACTCTGTTTTGGTTGGCCTTCCTTCATCTCTTTCTCCGCTGTTTGTCGTTCCCTTTCTTTTTCCTTTTTTGGGTATGTTAAAGATGGTATTTTACTTGAAATTTTGTCATATGGCAGTGAATCTAATTTAAAAAAAGTGGCAATTTGGTGCTTAAGATGATGGTACTGATTTTAGATAGTGGGTTTGCATATTATGGTTAAGACTTCTATTCGCTTATGATTTACACGCTATCGTTATTTTGAGCAATGACTTATGTTTCTTATTTTTGTATATATTCTGGGTTTTAGCCATTTATGAAAAGCTTTCCGATTCAGGTGTGTGCTTTTATGATAAAGCCCCGAAAATTCCTCTTCGTCTAAGTCTTTACCCCGGTTTTTTTTTTTTTTTTCGTTTTCTTTTCCTTCCCTTTATGAATTTGATATTACTTTTTGAACGAGTCATATGCATTCTACTCTCAATTCCATTTTGCTGATTCAAATCGCTTCTTTGTTTGATTACTTTCTTAGGGTTATAAGCTTATAAATGAATTTTAAATACTGTAGTTTTTCAAAGAAATATATTAACTTTCCAATTGTCAATATTATTATTGGCCCACCTTTGTAATTATTTGAAGTCCACATTCCATGCTCTCACCAGAATTTAGACTAAAGATTTCAAAGGAAAAAGAGGAGAAAAAGGAGTTTTTGATGAATTTAATTTGTCTGTTGAACATTTTTCCCATCTGTGCTTCAGATTGACGGTTGGTTGTTACTCCAGGAGTACTTCAAGAGATAATATCGTTTATCATTATCAAGCAAACTGTTCCTTAGTTTAGTAGACCAGTACTGCATTGCAGTTGCTTGAATCATTGCATGTGGTTCTCATAAGGCAGTTCAGGTGGCATGATTAATGGAGGATAACTTGATCCAAGAGTTGAAACGTTAAGCACTGTTTCCTCTCATATTCCATGTCAAGTCTGAACAAGCTCCTTACAGTAGATTCTATGTGTACTACTTCTTACTGTCCTGATTTCTTTGTTTCCCATTCATATACATGGAGATAATGGTTCCTTGCTTTGATAAATCTCTCTTCCATCATGCAAGCATGGGTATGTTTTTAGACACACATGCACAAGAACTAATTTAAGAATGTATGCCCATATAACATTGCTCAAAGTTGCTGCTGCATTAGTTGCTTCTTGCACCTTTTTGACCTATTCGTTTAGTGCATGTAGAAGATGGCATGTTCAGTTGTAGTATGGCATGCTTACATTGTAAAAAATTTCTCAAAGTTCCTGCAATTAGTTGAGGTTTTGCAATTTTCAGTTGCTGTTGATAACCACAACAAACCAGTAGGTAAACTAGATTTGATCATGTTGCTGATAATTCAGCAGGCTCTAGTCAAATTCAGGTTTTCCATCTCATCTTTCTTTTTAAGCTACAGTGAACTGCTATTTTAACAGATAAGTCTTGAGCAATAGTGGAAAATAATGAAGTGCTTATGTGAGAAAGGTTCTGGTCTATGTCCTGCCCATTCAGTGTCCCCCTCTGTTCTTGGTTGCCCATCATGGAGACATTCTTCTCAAAGTGATGTCCAACAATCATCCATGTCAAAAAGTTTGAGCTTAAAAATAGGATTTCTGCAACAACAATGTCATAATACCAAGCCATTGGGTTTTCAGTTCCAAGACCAAGAGTCATCTTCAACTCAATCAACAGGTGAATCTTATCCTGAAGTGGGTTCTGTACAGTCAGGTATTTGGATTGAGACCTATCTATATGTGTAATTTTTAATTTTTGTTCTCACATTATCTTTTATAACTCTCTGCTATTGGTGTATATCTTTCTATAGTGAAGTTTCAGCAATAACTATGTATACTAGAAGTAAAGAAATCAAGTAATGCAATTAAAGTATCAAAGATCCAATAACCAAGCAATATCTTCTCTCATAGCATTAATTATTGGATAATAATGATATCTATATAATACCATTTTTATAATTCATCTTAAATGGCTTAATTAGTATAAAAGTACTATTATCAAAAACATTGGTGCTGTTACTTCGTAATTTATACTACTGCATTTGCTCTGTATTGTATATTAGGTCAAATTTCATTCCAGTCTGGCACTTCTGCCACTCATTGGACATGTAGAACTGGGGGAAAGCCTGTGGGAGTGGGAGGTCTCATCAGGTCATCTATGGGAAGTCAGGATTTTGCCTTCCCTCCTTCACATCTAGATAATAGCCAATCAATTGTAAGTAGATACATGCTTGTGATTTGGAAGATGGAAGGTATATGAAGATATATTTCTTATGAATTATGACTTACATTTCAGGCTTATATTGCATTCCACCATGCTGACCCATGCATGGGTGGCCTACCAGCTGCTACATATGGGCCACAGTCTAAGGTAAGATTTTAGAGTTTATTTTTTTTCATTATTATCTATTTCTAACACCTTGTAAGACAGTTGATGGCATCAGATTTTTGTTTTGTTTGGAAAGTATTTTGTTTCCATCTTATTTACTCGGGGTCAACCCTTTGTTGTGATTGCTTCATCTTTTGATGTCTGAGTGAGTTTGGCAGAACACTATTCATTTCCTTATAATTGTTGTGAATGGCTTTGGTTTTGTTGTGTGATTGACTTAGTAGTGGGGTGGAAGCCTCTTTCTGAGAAAGCATGCTCTCTCTTATTGTTTCCTTCTGACATGGAATGAATTTTGAGTAAAGCCATTATCCTGAGAGACTTCCATTTAAATGCTAGGAGTAGATGTTTCAATGACTGAATGTGAGAGCTATTCTTGTATTTATGTACCTTTTCTAGCATTGGCAATCTTTCCAGCCAGTCATCCGTGCTTAACTTATTAAGCAATGTTGTGCTACAGAAAATTTGCCAACCTTACAGATTCTCACTGTTCATAAAGTAGGTCATGTAGTATCTTTCACACCTCTTTAGTTTTTCCTTTGCATCTCCTTTGTTCATATTCTTTCTTTACTTCTCTCAATTAATAAAATACTTACTTATGGTAGGGAAGTTGTTTCCTATCTTTGACCCAATATTTTCTTTAAACTTTTTGATATTCAGAGATGCAATTTTTGTAATGGTTATTATTGTGGAGCTTTCCTTTTGCTTATTCAAAAAGAAAGTGGGCTATCTACCTATGATAGGGTTGCTCATATGAGGATTCAACTCTTTGGATTCTCATATAATGTGTTTGTTCTCTAAATTAAAAGAGTAAATTACACTCACCCCCTCGAAGTATTGCAATCTAACATTGAGCCCCATTTTCCTCATGTATTGACACTCTGCTCCCGTTAAACGATGGTCTAACAGCATATTATCAATATGCCAACAGAATATATCTTACAACCACAGGTCTAATTAAGGTTAACTAAAAAAGTTTAACTGGCAGTGAATGATTTATTTAAGTTTTGTAAAAACAGAAAAATTGTCACACAACAACATCTGTCTGCATCTCATTGATTTTTCTCTCAATTTTTTTACGTTGCCAATAGTGTAATCTTCCTCCTTAAAAGTGCAATAAAGGGCTCTGAAACAAAGGTTCTCTCAAACTTTTGGCATCAAACTACACCCAGAGCCCTTGCCCTTCTTATATTGAACTTGTTTCTCATTCTCTTATTTGCAACCTTAGAAGCATGAAAGGGACTTGCACAGAATATAATTGACTTGAAACTTGTTTCTTTGGGCCCAGTGGTTGTACCCTTTAGAATGCTTCACTAACCCGCAATATTTGGCACTAGAATTATATTTCAATGCTGGAGACAAGGATGAAGAGTTAAGAAGCCACATCGGCATAATCATAGGAAAAAGACAAGAAATCTGTTACACTTGGACCACATTTTACACTGAAACAAAAGTAGTAAAAGAAGTTCTAGCTAGCTAGCTAGCTAGGTGGGTATTTCAGAGACAGACAAAGAAATGGATATGGGGTGAAGGGTGATGCTATTGAGGGATGTATTATGTAGATGAGATTAAGGGAAAGTGAGGTTCTGGAGGAAAGCACTAAAATTGCGTTGGGTGGGTGAATAGGGAACTGATGTACTATACCCGGCATCTATGATATTGTCTTAAAACTTAAGTAGGTGTTTTAAAAGAGGCTAATGTCTCTGATTGATATTAATTTTGATTGTTTACAGCAGTATTAAGACATGTGAATGCAATCAACATTTTTTAATTGAACATGGTCAAACGCATCGTGAGGAATATACTGTTTGCATATTGAGATATGCTGTTAGTCTAAGTAATCAACTGGGGTGAAGTGTCATATGTGAGGAAAATGGGGCTCAATATTATATTGCAATACCTTGAGGGGTGAGCATAATTTACTCATTTATTAATGACATAAAAGAACTCTATAAAGCCAAGAACTACCAATCAGTTACTGGCTTATGGAACCAGTGTGACTTTTGTCTATCACCGGTTTCTGAGATGTATGCAATCCATCACCAGATTCATCATGTCCAGTTAATGGGAATGGCTCCTGTTCGAGTTCCCCTGCCTCTTGATCTTACAGAAGAACCCATATATGTGAATGCAAAACAGTACCATGCTATTCTGAGGCGAAGACAAAATCGTGCAAAACTTGAAGGACAGAACAAACTCATCAAGGCTCGGAAAGTGAGTGCATCTTTGTTTTTTCTCCTTCTAACTTGAATTTCTCTTAAACACAGTATAATAATATAGTTTCTGCAGCCATATCTTCATGAATCCAGGCATCTACATGCATTAAAGAGGGCTAGAGGTACTGGTGGACGCTTTCTCAACACTAAAAAGCTCCAGGACTCAAAGCTTACAGCAGCTAGCCATGGCCTAAATGTTTCTAGCTGCACTCGGTTGAATCTGAGTAGAAATATTTCGGAATCTAACTCCCATCAGGTAGAAAATTACATAGACAGTGCTTCCACCACCTGCTCTGATGTCACTAGTGCATCTAACAACGATGACATCTTCCAGCAACAGGAGTCAGACTTCAGGTTCTCTGATCGCCCTTCTCACGTTGTAAGAAATATGCAACGTTACTCGGTTGATATGGGAGGTGGTGGGAATCAACGCCATCTATCTGTCCTCATGTGACATATCTACATGGGACATGATAGCAGTTAGTCTTTGGCATTCAGTTGGAGAAGATGACTGCTTCTGTTCCATTGGGAAGTCATCCTTGGCTCATTTATATTATGAATTAGTGCTACAGGTGTTTATGTCAAATTTCCAGAAACCATGGTATTTGATATGGACCTTTTACAAACCTATTATGTGGCCCTTCTAGTGTTTGGACAAAGTAGAAATCCGTTAAGGGATGATTCTGACTTGTCAGGAACATATCATTTGTCTATGTTGATGTTACATTGTGAAGTGTCTTGTTGAAATGTGAATCCTTGTTACATACTAATTGGGTTCAAATGTGGGTATTCTCTTACATGTTTACATTGTATTAATTAAGGATTGCAATCGCCTTTGAATTTGGTTTCGCCTCATATCTTCACTAAAGTAAGTTGTTAGGACTGCAGATTTCTGATCCCCAAGAAATCAAGCTCCTAATTAGTGTTCTCAATGATCATTTTTCTTTTTTTGTCTATTCTATAATCTGCAACTTACATCTCTTTCTGATATTTCGCTTTCTCTGTGCACCCTCTCCCTTCTCAAAATTGTTCCAAAAAAATTGCAAACATTTTTTTTAATTTTCGAAGTTATGCCTTAAATTATAAATCTGGATCATATGCTTCTTCCTCTGATCGTTTATTTTAAAACTTTTTCTTCACTATGTACCCAACCTAAAATGCAAAATAAAACGAAAAGGCTTGAAAATACATTTTGCATTTATGAAATTTGCATCAATTTTTAATTGGATTATTATAATTTTAATTTCAATGACTTTTTAACTTTTTTTTATTATTATCAATTATACTAAATTATTTTTTAAATCATTTATGACGGATAAAAATATCTAACTTGTTAAAAAATTGGTTAAAGTAAAAATACTTTAGGTCCTTAAAATTTGTATCAATTTTTAATTGAGTTCTTCTAATTCTAATTTTCTTCTTAAATGTCAGATTTTCCCGTCCATAAGAGTGTCATACAAAATTCAATGTAATTAATAAAGTGAAATAATTGACAACTCAATTGAGCAAATCAAAAATATAAAAATTGGATTAAAAATTGACTCCAAATTTTTTGGAGTCGTACTAAAAGTTTCATACAAAAATTTCATTAAGTGCAGGTTTCATAATTAAAATTTTAAAATTTAATAAATTTATTAGGTTAATTTATTTAAATAAAATTTTTGTAGAAAAAATTCCTTGGCAGTTAAAAGGGTAGAAAACAAATAAGATCCATCCACGTCACCAACTGTAATCTTTATCCTCTATATCTTACCACAGAGTATCCTTCTCCGTCACGCCGGCATACGTGTCCTTATTATTTGGGTTCCGTTCCTAAAAGAAAAAAAATCAGCCTCGTTCAAATTCCATACCACCCTTCTAATTTTTCTTCTCCCTTTCGTTCTCCGCAATTCTCATTCATGCCGAGAGCCACCGCCCCTGTGAGAGTGGAGACCCTGAAATTCGCTTCAATCTCCTCTCGTTAAAACCACTTTGTTTTCAGTGCACTCCATTCTGGGCACAGAGACAGTCGTTGTTTTTAATTTTGCCTTGAATTTTGATACTCTCAGGGAGTTAGCGAGAAAGTGTGAGAGTGAGGGGGAAGCAATGGACGCGCGAGCACAGTATACTCCTCGCACCGTCGAAGAGGTTTTTAGGGATTTCAAGGGCCGACGAGCAGGACTCATCAAAGCCCTTACGACGGGTGCGTTTTTCTCGTACTTGACTTTTTTTTTTTTTTTTTTCTTGGTTTCTAGTCATTGATACAGGCTTCGCGCCTCTTTTTCGGGAATATTGAGGAACGGGAATGGGATGAGATGTTTTGAATTCTGTGTTTCATGCCGTTCCGCCTTGAAGTAATGTGCTTTGAGCGCAAAATAGTTGTCTTTTTTTTTTTTTTAATCTTTTCTAAATATAGTTGGAAAATTTTCTTAATGTTTAAATTGAAGCATGGGCACGAGAGTTCTTTTGAGAAATTTGTGAGTTAGGGATTTTTTGAATTTTATGCTTGATGAATACGGGCTTAATTGTGTACCATCCTTGTTATTTGGAAGATTGTCATGGGCTATGGTTTTATTTGTTCATTTTCCATAATACCATTAATGAGTGTTAGAGAATCCAGACTCTAGAGTGAATCTTTTTTCTGTATTTGTCCTGGTTAGTCATGAGTGTAGTTTCAGATAAAAATGGTTGTTGCTTCAAAATAGTAGCGCTTTGTTACTTAATCTAGAAGGACATTTTTCTTAGTTTACTGGGCTTTTACCTTTTGGCTCCTTTAGATAGAATTGTCTTTCAAAATTCATTGATGCCATAAGATTGTTATGCGTATGTTACTGATTTTGACTGTACACGAGGGACTCATAAATTTCAGTAGTTAAGTTTCTATCTGTTAATTTGTATAGTCAATTCACACCTTCTCTTTTCAACATGGAGAGAAATGGCATTGGGTGAGTTTGTCTTAGGTTTTCTTTGCACTTAAAGGCTGTACTATAGGAGCTTTTATTTTGTAAGAACTATATAATGTATATAAGTGCTTATGCTTTATTATATTTTTCAGATTGTTTATCCTTTTAAGTTTTTTCAATACTTGAATCTAGTATTCAGCCTGTGTCGGTTTTAGAGTAAAATATTGAGGGATAAAGTGATTCGTTTGTTAAATGTGTCTAGAGCCAAATGTTGGTTTTTCTTCGTTTGCATACTGGTTGTGTGCAAACTAAACATGGTTTAATGTCTATATTTATTTTTTAAAATTCCTAACAAACATGGTATATATTATATATGTTTTATATTTCTATATGGGAGGGTCTTGAAAATTTTTCATGCTGATTTATTTTCTTTACTTGTTCCTGCTGTTGCAGATGTTGAAGAATTCTACAACCAATGCGATCCTGGTTAGCTACTCTCTACGTTGTCCATCTCATACTCATATTCTTTTTCTGCAATATTTGTCAATCAGCTACTGATATTGTTTGGAATGTGTCAAGAAGGCACTTTAAAACTCTAAAATTCATGAATATCTTCGGTTGATTCATGATGAGTTAGGGATTTTTGTACTAATTTCAGGTTTGAAACATCTCTGTTTTTTCTGCTGTGTAGTTAGTGGCTTAAGTACCTTTGTACAACAAATAGAGCCTTATCCACTAGGTGGGGTTAGCTACATGGCTTAAGCACCTTTGTATTCCCACTTTTTCATTTTAATACATGTATGGATGGATTGGTTGTGTAATGTGTGCAATTTATTCTATAAGACCTAAATGTCAGCATTACAAGTCTAAATTCTTGAAGTTACCTGTTCTTTTGGTTAATTTAGGCCTTGTCATGGCTCTTGCATGGAAGAAGGATCACCTTAAGTTGGTTATTTTAAGATGTCATTTTTTGTGTAGTAGGACTGGGACATACTAAGTACCAACTGAGGTTTTAGTAAATGGTAACCCATTTATGTGATTCCACTTCCCATTGATAGTTAATTGTTTTCTATCATGTGACTGGTTGATTGTAATACTGATGTGGGGGATTTTCAAATTGTATTCCTTGCAAATTCCTGTCAAAGTAGCCATAAGTTGTTATAGTAATTGTTTCCAGTTTGATTAGAAATTTGGATTTAACTAGACATAATATTCCAGTGCATTGTAGAATTTGGATATACAATAAAAATTCTTGTATCAATGTTGCCCTAGCTGCATAGCATTTTATATGTGTACTTGACATGTTGTATGCTAGTAACTTTTACTTGATAATTAATTAGATGGGTTGCTCATTTGCCATCTCAAAAACGTTTAAAAAAAATTATGGGATGAATGATAGTTCAAATTTCTCCTGCCAGAAAATTCTTCTTTTGAAACAAAGCTATTATGAAGTTATGCTTGCTGTAAATAAAAAAATATCGTAAAGGAAGAATTTTAGTTTGCCATCTCTGGATTGCATTGCTTTACATATACCCATTCCATTTTTTTAGTTTCTTTTAACTTTTATATTAATTATTATAATCTTTCAGAGAAGGAGAATTTGTGCTTATATGGACTCCCTAGTGAGCAATGGGAAGTCAATTTACCTGCTGAAGAAGTTCCTCCAGAGCTTCCGGAGCCTGTACTGGGCATCAACTTTGCCCGGGATGGCATGCAAGAAAAAGACTGGTTATCTTTAGTTGCTGTCCATAGTGATGCATGGTTGCTAGCGATTGCCTTCTACTTTGGAGCCAGATTTGGGTTTGACTATGCTGATAGGTATCATTCATTGTAAACACATTCTTGCCTTAAGGCAGCTTGTGAAGAATTAGTCAGCTGATGCTTGAAAGTGCAGAACTAGTGTCTTTTGCTGCTGCCTGTCTAATTTATCACACTGGTTCAGTCATGTTCATGGAGTATTCTATCCTTTCCCATTGTGAAGGAGTTTACTTCTTGCTTGATGTGAACATTTATCCCCGCTTAATGGTTTGTTAAGTGCATCTGTTCTTATCTCAGTTGATTCATATGCTTATAAATAATTGATGACTGTTGTCCTCTGTTTTCTTCTTTTCACCATGGTAGTTGCCTAACTTAGAAGGGGGCAAAGATGTTGATTCTTAATGTGCATAGAATAACATGATTCAGATCTTTATATCTATTGATTCATCTTAGTATAGTGCAAGGACAAAAGTTGGTCTTTGATGTTGACTATTCTGTAAATGTTCATCCATTTAAGTGATCTTTTGATTCACCATCCTGAATCTAATGGTTATTTAGTCTGCATCTAATCCGTATATGTTTTGGATACTTGATGTAGCTTTTGTTTTGTTTAGGCTTTCAATTTATGCCTTATTCTTCATGCAAAGCTCTTGAATAAATGGTTTTCTTGACAAATTTTTTTATTCATCCATTGGAGCAATCAAATGCAGGAAACGACTTTTCAATATGATGAATGAGCTACCAACAATATTTGAAGTTGTCACTGGTACTACAAAGAAACAAGTTAAGGAGAAGTCCTCAGTTTCAAATCACAGTGGCAGCAAATCTAAGTCCAACTCTAAAGCTGTAAGTAATATATTCTCACCTTGCTGCAAATGATAAATAAATACATTGTCCACGTGTGTGTTGTATTGAATTCAGGTGTATTTTTAGTTGTTGGTCTGTTTTCTGTAGATGTCGGCCCTCTTTGAAATTAAGCCCACTCAGGCCTAGGAGTTTAAATTTGTCTTGGGTGTTTCAGTCATTCTTTAAACTAGTACACTTAAGAAAGGGTCTAGAAATATCATGAACATTGTCTATATGTCCATCTAATGTGTTCCATCTAATTCACGTCCTTGTCTATCGTTTCTAATATATCAATATATGAAGAACTTAAAAATGGAACTAGAAGGATCTGGATAATGTTTAAGGAGCAAGAAAAAAGGGTTTCTAGCTGCTGCTTCACAGCATGACCAAGACAATGGTCTAAACCAAAACACTGAATGGAGAAAAAAGAAAAAAGCGAATAGCTCAAAATTTGCTTTGAACAGGACCAAAACAATTACTGGACAATTAGTCGAATTATTTAAGGTGGAGTAGATCCCCAGAAAGGTTTTGTATTGCCACAATGGGCGGATTAGTGGGATTGTCTGAGCTTTTCTTAGCTGAATGAGGATGAAGGAAATTAGGCCATGCGTATCCATGGGTGCAGATTCAGTCTATGGCTTTGTTTTGAATCTTGTGCATAACCATTGTTCTTTATGCCGTTTATTAAGCCACATTTTACTTTAGACCTTGCTTACACTTTGAAAAGAAATATTAATGATCTAAGATGAAAAATTGATTGTACAGGATGATTTTGGCAAACCATAGTACTTGTAAAATGTAAGTTGGTCTTAAAGTTATGGCATAGTTAAATTGCTGGCAAATGAGTATTGAGCAATGGATGAACCTCCTAAGTTCCTGATAGGTAAACTTTACATTGTGTGAAAGAAGAAATGATGTGCTTGGACTTTCTAACCACCCCATCTCTTGCACAAGAGATGGGGAGAACCAAGATTTTGGATTTTTTTTTTCCCATGGATTCTGTAATATAAGTATAGCATCTAGATATTGGAAATCTCGTTGATGTTTGTGCTGAATTGCTGGGTGCTGTGATAGTCATATCGCATTATGGTTTTGAAGTCCGTGATTAAAGTCAGGGTGCTGTCCTGTTAGATGTTGAGTTTATCCTGGGTTTTGTGGGAGAATAGCAAAGTTGTTTGGGTGATTTAGGAGTAGTTAATTAGGTTGCTTTTATCATTGTGTTTGTTTTAGTCTGCTCAGCTGGTTTGTGTTCTTATCCAATTGTTGGGTGGTGGAGCAGCGGGGTCCGGAATCTCATGGAAAACATTTGAAGGCAATGCAATCAAAAGATGAGGACGAAGGACTGGATGAGCTAGATGAGGATGAACATGGAGACACACTGTGCGGGGCATGTGGTGA
Organism: Dicorynia guianensis; assembly: GCA_037013595.1. Taxonomy (NCBI): domain Eukaryota; kingdom Viridiplantae; phylum Streptophyta; class Magnoliopsida; order Fabales; family Fabaceae; genus Dicorynia; species Dicorynia guianensis. The sequence goes on from JASUAB010000014.1 coordinate 33,233,096, forward strand.
GAATTATGGCACTGATGAATTCTGGATTTGTTGTGACATTTGCGAGAAGTGGTTCCATGGGAAATGTGTGAAGATCACCCCTGCCAGGGCAGAGCATATCAAGCAATATAAGTGCCCATCGTGCAGTAACAAGAGAGCTCGCCCCTAACATTAGCCATGCTCCGTTTTTGACAAGCTTTGGTGGAGTTTCTACTGCTCTGGTTTTCCTTCAACACGGTTTGATAGCTATTTGGTTTCACAATGTAGGGTTTTCTTTTTCATTTTGTTTTCCCCCTTCCTAGTCTGTAGGGAGTCTCCTTTGATGGTCTAATCTCATTTGTTAGCTGCAACTAATTTGATACCTTCTGAAGTGTTATCAGTAACTGTGGTTGAAGCATTGTTGAAGTAAAGCCTTTTTTAAATTCTAGGGAAGCAGCATGATTAAAAAATTTAGTTGACATGTCTGCCGGCGAACTCCATTGCTAGATATGATCTGTTTGGCCATTCCAAGCTAGATACTTTGTTGAGCCACGCGCTATGAAAGAAATTGGAGTATATCTTACTATTTACACAAGTTTATAAAAGAAACCCATATTTTTCAATATTTGTAAGAGAATATTTTATGAATTGTTTTTCCATGTAACTTACTAGAAAGAGACGCATAGTAATTGAACCAGTAAGGACAGGAATTGCTTACCATTGTGGGAAGGAGAGCATTCTTGAAGATGTTTGGATTTATTGTAACTTGTAGTTTAATTTTGGTATTTTTCTCAATTTTTATTTTATATTGAAATTTAATTTGTTGTGTTATTGTTTTAGTAAATTTTTCGTTTAATTTGTTTGTCGACTTTCTGACACAAAGATGTTTTGGTCTCCATATTTGGATTCTTTCAAAGTCTTTTTTTTTTTTTTTTGATAACTTAAAGAGCCTTACATGGTTTAGAAGAAGAATGGGTAAAGGATAGAATCGAATGTGTATATAGGTTCGACAGTGAGAATCACTTGTGCCAAGCGAACTAACTGCTCACCGACAGATTCTTTCAAAGACTTTGAATGGTTAATTACCAAAAAAAAAAAAAAAGACTTTGAATGGTTTCTAAAGTGAACATAAAGGCCTATTGCTCTTAAAATAAATACTTACGTGTCTAATAAAATTCAGTTTATAAATATAATGAAATTGTATTGCGTTGACCACAAGCCCTGCCTCTTGTGTGTGGGCTCTGCTCATTTAGCTCTTGGATTGTCCTGTCCGTTGCTCTCTTCCGGTGAAATTGACTCTGGGATTTTAACTATGGTGAGTTTAGTCTCTCCGTCAACTTGAACCCTAGGCTTCTTGGATTACAGTAAGACCCTGAACCAACGGGACACGGGGGAACCGACAACGTAGGCGAGTTTAGGTAAAATGTAAATATTAGATAATAATTTTTAATTATATATCATACTTCTTTTTTTTTTTTTCATACTATCACTAACTATACCCTAATTTCAAATCTTAAAGTTATCATATTGGATTCCGGGATGCTTTGTATGAGGGGTTTTTTTCTCCATTGTAGCTATTTTTTGTTTTATTGATTACTTAATTAGAAAAAAGGGTAAATTGCTAGGTATGTACTCTACTATCTATAAGGCGAGGAGACTATTATTCTGCCTTAGACGAATAATTGGTGTTAAGTAACAATATTTAGGAATTATAGGGCTTCTTGGCTCATGACATGGAATCAAATCTCAATTAAGGAAAAAAAAGAAAAATGTTATTCTTATGTTTCTAGATGCATAATTAATGCACATAAATATAATAAATAAAAAAGTAAAATATTCAAAAATATGAAAATATATAAATAAAATTATTGTGTGAATATATGATTGCTAAAAGAAAAGATATCCTACCACATAACATGATGCGCAACTCAATGGCATCACACATAAAGTCACAAACAGGGACGTGCTTTCAAAGTTCAAACAACTCTCAATGGGAATATTAGAAAAGACACGTGCTGCTGACAAAGAATTAATTATTTTGTACCATAATATAGTCACTACTACGAAACAAAAGTAAAAAACCATAGGGGCAGGCTAGGGGTGGGGAATAGAAGGCAATAGTGGCAACGATAGGTAAGAAGGAATTTCAACAGGACAAGAATATATATTCTTTCAGCTTAGTTTCTTTAATGAAAACTTATAGGGCTAAAATTTATTATATTATTTTTAAAGGAAAAAGATATTAATAGATAGAAAAGGGGGGAGAATTATAATATCAATTTTGATATCTTAAAGTTGAAGATTCTATAGGAGCACAACGACATTTGCGTTAAAACAGGCAGTGGTATCAGCATGAAATTTACATCTTGAATGTAATGATACCCTCACACTCCTCACTCCAAAGTCCGTCCACCCTACATGTTCGTTACCCCGCCATTAAATTAAAGTTATCGACGACAAAACCAAACTCGGACAGAAGTAAATGCTAAATACCTAAAAATTTGGTCCCACCAACCAGCATATATTAATTCATAGAAAATCCATCATCAAAAGAAAAATGCAGGATTCCAATGACTGATTGCTGCTACACTTAACACAGTTCTTGTTCAAGACAACACTAAATAATATGCTCAGACAAGATTCCAAAGGATTGTGCTCCAAAATGGAAGCTTTACAATATTGATATCCAAGGATCTTTCAAGTTTCAGAATCACTAAATCAGCTAGGTGCTACTTAATTTAGTGTCCAAATTTGAAAACAGAGTAGATCATAAGTGAGTTGGAGAAACTTCCAATCTCATGAAGCCTATGCGCGATATCAATTGAGAGGCTAAAAGATATGTGTGTTCGAAGAAAATTTTTATTTTGATGTATATAATATGAGCCGCAATGACTTACATTAATCAAGCAGTCATGCAGGCTGGGAAAAAGTGAAAAACCCAGATACGAAGAAAATCAGAGACATATTTTAAAGAGAAATTGAGTACAGAATTTAGACAATGAGGAGAGAGAGGAAAAAACCTCTACTCCTTTTCTTTGTTTTATGGGTGTTGTTATTCTTCTATCCTTCATCAAGTTAAAACTTGGTTCTTCGTGGAAAGGCGTTTTAGAAACTCATAGGTAGTGATCATCGTTGTTGCAGAAATTGACATCGAAGCCCACCGGGGTCCCAATCCTCTGTAACAAGCCATCCAGCCACCTTCCTTAACCAAATTCCTAACTGTCTGCATAACTGTTGGCCCCCGACGGCCATTCTCATCGCCATCCAAAACCTGCAGTCTTGTCTTGATTGTATCCAACGGCATGGTAATTAAAGCAGACATGCCACCTGCCATTGCTGCACTTACTCCCTGAACTGCCATTATTGTTTTTGAATCTGGCTTCAATCCATTAGCTGCAATATCGCTGCTTACATCATCTTTCTTGCACAGGTAGTACCCGACTCCAGTCCAAACCAGTCTTTGCGCAACAGAGTATGAAGCCCACCAAACTGCATTTGATGGTGCATAGGTCAAAATTGATATCCCAAAGCCCCTATACAAACCCTTTGGACCATCTATCTTAAGAATTTTCCTGAAGGCATCGATCCCATTGATATATTGACATGCTGGAGCGTTGGGATTGTTTGAATTACAACCACCTTGAATCATCAACCTTTGGCTCACAACATCAACCGGAGTCCAAACAAGTTGTGCTGCCATGGCTGCACTCAAGCCTGCAGTTCCACTGGCAATTGCAGCTGCAGTTGGTTCTGCAAGTCCCAAACGAACCGTGGCAGTCCCTACATTGCTCTTGGTAACCTCCAGGGTCGCCATGTACAGTGCTCTAGCCGGGATTGTACCCATCAAAGACGTCCCAAATCCTCTGTATAATGCTCGAAAGCCATCATGCCTAATGAGTGAAAATGCAGTATTGATGCAAGAAATTTGAGATTGAGCTACTTGCTGTCGGGTTTTCAACACAACAACAGGATACAGAGTAGCTGAAACACCTGAGAAAAAGGCAGCGCCAAGGACGAAAAATTTCGATTTATCAAGCATTTGCCAATCAATATCAGCCGGGACATGAACCTCTCGCGACGATTCTTCCTCGGCCGCACTCAAGCTCATTTTCCCCACTTTGAAACCCCAAAAAGTCACCAGAATTGACCCAAAATCAAAATCTAGCTCCTTCGTTCAAAAAAAAAAAAAAAAAAAAAGATAAGGAAAAAGAAAAAAATCTAGCTCCTTCAAATTCCTCCAGCCCCAACATTATTGCAAGCTCACCACCATCATCTACAACCCTAACTGTACAATCCTAAAGAGCCAACAAAGGAAAAGAAACGGAAACAAAATCCAAAAAAGAAATCTAACTGTACAAGCCGTACAATTTGCAATACAGTCACATATGTTACAAATTGGGAGAAGTTATCACAAGGAATCAACGAAGTGAACGCGGCTTTTTCCTCTTGTGAAACCAGGTTTTTGATCGAACATGGGCCACGATGAATAGATCTAGCATTTCTATATAAACAAACAGGGCATCACGACCGAATCATACCAGAAAAGCGTCATCCTCACCGACGGCAACAGAAGTTCCAATCGTGCCCGAAAGTTCTAGCTATCCATCAGTATCAGAAAAGCTACATTTACGCAGGGATTTCAGAACCTGGCGAAACAGAGAAAGTTATGGGGCTAGCGAGTGGGGAAGGGGCAGAGAGAAATGGGCGACCGAAATCAGACAGTATTTGTAGGTGAAAATGGAGGGGAAGAGAAAGAGAGGACGTACACGTGTCCGTTTCGGATTAGGGGGCTGATTTTGTTTTTGTTGTTGGATTGTTAGCAAGGGACGTGTTGACCGGGCAAGCGAGTGACGTGGGAATCCTTATCCATGACCTGGCTGGTGTCCGGATCTAGTGGGGTGGTCGTATCGTGTGCTACTATGTAATAATAACAAAATGAAAATTCATTCTCATTATTTTATTTTTATTTAATACTCAAATTATGAGTATTTAATTTATTAAATATTACAATTTAATTATTAAATTTTGATAGATTTAATAATTAAATTTTATGAAATAATAATTTTGTGAAAACAAAAATATGAAATAATAAAAATTATAACAAAATGGCAATAAAATCTAAGCTCATAAGATTCTACCTTTGCAATATGATATTTTTTAATTTTATTATAATTATAATTTTATTTAATTTTATAAAAAAATAATTAATTTTATTAAATTTTATATATTAAATTATGAAATTTAACATATTTAATCATCTATATTTAATTTTGAGAGTTTTTATATTCCTAATTAAATCAGAATCAATTTTTCCTTTTACAATTTTCATATATATTTTTATAAATTTCCCAAAAAAATATTTGCAATAAGGTGATAGAAAATGCTTAAATAATGAATTTAAAAATTTACATTCTACCGTAAATTGTTTGTAAAGACTGGAGAATAATGCTATGAAATAGACATGCTGTGGCTAGAGAAGCTTCTGCTAGTATTCTACGGTAAAATTTGCTTAAAAGTTATTGACAAAAAAGAGGTAGCCATGGCTCTTAGTTTTTAAGAGGTTTTTTTTTTTGATAATGAATGGTTTCTGCTTGCTGAGTGTGATGAAAGTTCCGACTCCTGGTATGCTTTTGAAATCAGTACAGTGTTAATGTCTAAACATGTTACTTAGAATTACATGATGGTTGTGTCCAGAATTTGTTGGTCTTAAGTCTCAAGTGTATCTTTTATTTCAAGCTAAAGCTTTACCTTCTCTCCCTCTCCTTTCTTATGGAGTGATTTTCTACTTTCTAAATTTGGCATTGTATATCACATTATGTGAGCCTGCAGATCTCCCACAGTCATGTCAGTCAACTACTGGTGTAGATGTAAGCCGCTATGGTTCTTATGATCATGCTAAACAGTTAGCATCTGAGGCTAAAACTTACCCTTCTTCAGATGGTGAAATCAGGTTGTTGTTGACTTATGCCTATTTTGTATATGGTCACTTGTTTCTGCTGTAATAAATTGTATTGCATTCGACAAGGATGTCTCTCTAGAAAATATATGCGTAAATATCAACTTCAACTTACAGGGTTCAGGAGAATTTGGTTAGTGATCTACATGGTGTCAATGGTAATACCACGGAGGAAATCCAGACAGGAAGTTGATATTCCAATATTAATGCTCTCCAGCTCATTTCTGCATAATAATCTCACACAAGATTGCTTTAAGTTCAGACACATCTAAGTCCCTGTTTTTTCTGTGTTTAATTGATGGACCAAGCTGAGGATGAGCAGCTGTCAAAACCAAAGGATTTGTGAAAATTCTTTCTCAGCTCTCCGCGAATTGCATAGATTAAAAGTGCTATTCCTAAAAATAATGTGCATGACTACTTTCCCTAGCTATCATCCCATTTCCCACAAAAGAGTACAGAACTTTCTGTCAGTAATATTCTTCATGGCATAACTCCCCAACACTCGAAACTTTATTATTGTTCGTAAGCCTTTTTATTGTATGCGTTCCTCTCATTTTTGCAATTTTTATTGCAGATTCACAGTCATCGCTCAACTTGAAGAAAGATGGCCCTGATAAAGGGGGATTATCTGCTAATGCTACCTCCTATGCCCCGTCATTGCATTTTTCATCAAAGAATCATGAAAAGACAGGGTTACCTGGAGATTTGAGTGAGGCTTCAGTTTCTGGCAAGGCTGATGCAGAAACAAAGTCTGCAAACTCCCGTGGAAAACCAGGTAGTTCTACATCATCCCGTTCAGATTATGTGGGAGGTGTGACAGCATCTTCTGGCCCCGGTCTATCGCCAAGTTCCTCAGTTGGCTCATTATCTCCTGAAAGATCAACTTTGAATCCCAATACAAAGGTATGAAGATTGACTTTTTAATAATAAAATTGCACTAACTGATTCTGGTCTTGTTTATTACTAACAAATGTTACCGAGCTTTAAATTTTTTAGTTGGCCCTGATCTTGTCAGGAATTCAAGCTCAACCCTAATGCAAAGAGTTTCATTCCGTCTTAACCACCTGTTAGGCCTCCCTCCCTTGTTTCCGATGGTTCCTTCTATTTCCTAACTAATGTAACTACTGTACCACATATACCAGGCGTGCCCATGGGCAATGGAGTAAGTGTCCCTTAACCAGATAATCACTTTTCACTCTCCTTTGAGGAAAACAAATATATTGTATTGAGATTCAGGATCAATTTTTTTTCCCTAATTCGTGCATATGGTCTTCTATAGGAGGCGGCTGTTAAATTTATGACCATATTAGAATATTTTATTCCATTGCAAGAATTAAAGATGTTGGTATTATGTTTTCTGGAGAAAGAATAATAAAAAACAGAAAAATATTACTGATTATTTTTTGTTTGTGAGATGTATATTTCACTATAAAAGATTCGTATGAAAACAGGAAGGATTTTGTAATAAACGTTATTGTCAATAGGATTTATATTGTTTTAAGCTATTTCTGCAAATTCCTGTAGTGGGCTCATATTGGATGGGAAAATGGAGCTGAAGATGTACTTTCACTTATTGTTTATGCTAGTATTACAGGTACTAAATGCTGAGGCTGGTCCAGACATCACTCCACATTTTTTATCTTAGTGTGAACTTACTAATTAGTTAGGGATGTGAAACCAAAATGAATGTTAGCAATTGCATAAAACGGTGTCATAAATTTTCCGTGGACTCTACATGACACATTATAACCGGGGTCTATTGCATGAAATGAACACATTATTTCCCTTTCAACAGATTTGTAAAGGCATATTTTTCATTTGATATTTTCCCTATTTACTGGGAAGTCCTTACCTGTCATCCCAGAGTGGAAAGCATTAATTGGGTAAGCATTGATAACATCAAGGTTAATTAGGCCCCTCTAATTAGTGCTTATATGGCCTGCAATGCCTTGTGCTGTGAAGTACTGCCAATGTTTATATGTTGACCTCTTCCATAGTGTAACATGCACTTTAGAGGAAGGATCAGAACTCCTACAATTAGGTTTAGACTGCAGTAGTGGCTTTAAACAGAAAGAGGGAAAGATTCAGTAGTTGCAAAAATAATTGAGAAAGTTAGTTTTAATATAAAAATTAATTAGGTGGGAAAGGCCCAAAGAGAGTTAAGTGCCTCAACCTGCTTGAACATAACAGCCAAATGCAAAATAGTGTTGTTACCATCAGAGTCTTTGAAGTTGAGAAGCTCGCTTATTCTATCAACATGCTCTTCTACCAAAGCATTCAGGGTCTCCTAAGTGGCTGTATGTAACACACAAGTGCAAAGCCGTTTTTCCTCTGTCAAGCACGGTCACACTCTCTGGCTTTGCAGCTCTCAGCTCTCTCACAATCTCAGTTCCTCTCATTGCGGCGTAGTGCAAAGGAATTCTCCCATCTTGGTTTGGCTTCAAGCATGCATCGTCATATAATTCTAACAACAACTTGACGGTCTCCTTGTGACCCTCTGCGGAAGCTAGACGGAGGGGTGTGCGTTGGAATGAGTCTAACTCCTGGCCGAGTTGAAGTTTGCGAGTAACAAGTGCCTTAGTGAAATCAGGGTGACCAAGCAAAGCTGATATATGCATGGGAGTTTCTGGGACACCAGATTGTGAAATGTTGTACAAAATTTGTCGGTCTTGCTGTATGAGAGTGTTCAAAGTTGATACACTCCCACTCTAGGATGCCTCATAAAGATTCCTGATGGAATCATTTTCATGACCAGTTTTCATTTTGATGAGCTATATTGTGAATTTGCATTATGTTGTTCCCATCTATAGCAGCCTTTCGTCCACCATTATTTTAGTGACTCAGCCCCAATTTTCTTCAAGTCTTCGTACGGGCCAATCAATTTTGGAGCCATCTTTTGGAAAATATAAAGTTAAACATTAGAGCTCCAAAGAGAAACATATCTAGCCCGATCTAGCATATATGTGGTGTAAGTCTATGGCCCCATAAACCGTCCTATCATGTTAATTTTAATTTTCATATCTTTGTGTGAAAATAATTTTAAATTTCCTGAATTTAATGAAAGGGGAGTTGCATTACGTGTTTGGGTTACACTAAAGTAACCTTATTTCATTTTTAGGATAATGATACCCATGATGCTTAGATATGTAGCATGTGTTAATGTGACAGCTTAAATTATTTGTTTGACATGTATTTTATATTATAGTCTCATCACTTTTCTCTATATTTTGATGCCCATTCTCTTGCTTTTCTACCTTGGCCTTTCCAATTTATCTCTATGTCTCATCTTTCATTTTTCTCTCTTTATTTTGACATGCATCCACATACCAAATTTACTTTCTTTTCTCTAATTTGGCATGCTTTTCTAAGTTTTTTTTTTCTTTTTTTCCTTTTTTGAATTGAGTCAGTGTATATGTAAGGCAACTTCAGGCATATTTTAATGCTCCAATTTACAATCACGTCATTGGTCTCTTCTTCCTTGTGTTCCCCAGTACCACGTCTAAATTTTATATCAACTTACTTTCTTCCCATGCCCCTCATTTTGTAAGTGATGAAAAAAAAAAAAAGTTAACAAGCTTTGAAGTTTATAGTCCAACACAACATGCACTTAATTTGCGCCCACTGATTACCCAAAAGGAAAAACAAACATTAGTGGACAGATTTGTAGGGGACTAGTACACTGAAGCAGGTGCATTGTATCTTAATATGCTGTTGATTTTTGTGGTGGACCACTTTATTATTTACATATGATTCGCTTGAAGGATGATTCAGATTCAGATTCAGCTAAAGTATTTTATTATGTAAAGGTAAAACAGATTTTGTTCATTAACAAACATTGATGAACTTGAAGCAATAAGAGAGGCATATTACGATTTTGCAGCCAAGAAGGACCGAAGAAGAAGAGTCCCGGTATCATGCAAATATAAACCGTAACTGCAGGTCATCGCAAGAGTAATGAAAGAAGAAGTTTTCTGGAATTGATAAGAGAATTAATTAGGTTTGTATCTGTACGCTTGTGAGATATATGCTGGAAAGAAATAAATCTGTTTTTGCACGTGGTGAGAGCACTAGCAAAATTTGGATGAAAATGTTAGCACGAAGCCACCATAATTTCTGAGTGGACTAGATCCAAACTCTGCAAGAAAGCTTTCAGTTGTCACCCAAAAGCATAGTCAATGAATCCATAATGAAACACAAAAGAATCTTCTTGCTAATAAATACATTGCGGAAATATAAAACATGGCTCGAATTTTAAGCATGCAAGACTTGATACTACACATACTTCACTACAACTGTAAGCCAATGTCAAAATGACTCCATTTCCTGCCTTTTGGCCCACTAAGTTTCTTCAAATTCAGACGAACAGAATAATGATCAACCCAGCTAGAATATAAATAAGAATAGAAGGAGATGAATAGAAACTTGCAGACACATCATTTCTGACACATTAAGAGTAGTCTTGTACAAGGACTGGTTATTACTGTTACGAAGCGACTCAACTTGGCTATAATTCTCAGCTGCGATTCTCCGGCATCCAATAAACAATTCAGTGTCCACATCTGAACTCTTGCTACTTCGACTGTGGGGTGTTGCTGCTCTGTATATAGCACATTGCTGTGATGGTTTCTTGCTACACTGCATCAACAACCAAAGCACAAGAAAAGAGTTCTGTTATTTCAATAAACTTAATTTTATTAAATATGCACTTAAAAATTTATATTATTAAATTTACATTAGTAAATATTTTGTTAAGAAAAAATTTATATGCTCACTTGTAAATTGGATTATGATTTTATAATTATAAAAATAAATTTTATGAGACATAATAAATTTAATAATTAACTCATAATTTATAAATATTTAGTCTGTTTACGGCTTAAAAGCCTTCTTTCTTCCTTTTGAATAAGCTTAGCTTAGTTATTATATAATGTCATTTTATATGTAGGACATAAGTGCCAACACAGGTTTTCGTAAATTGTGAGCAAGGGATGTACGTGTTGTCCAAGTCCCAGAAAAATCTCTTGCGGCACTCATGATTTTACTTACCATTCATTTTTTTAGTGAGTTTTTAATTATGTTACGTCTATGGAAATCAATAATTTTATAAGAATGATGTGAGAGAAAATTTTCTACTCTCGGAGACTCGTCAAATTTGTTCTTGTCGCTTTTGATGGCGGCTTCGGTTAACGGTCTTCCAATTTCAACACTTCTGAGGTCGCTTGGGCTGAAACCCCGTGCGATTCTCAGCATTTGCTTCTGCTCTCACATCCAGGTAGTGAAAGCAGCTACCTTATATGTTCTGTACAATCAAAAATGTTTTGTACATATAGAAAAAAATTCTATGTCAGTTTGCTTCAGCGTCACATTCAAGTCTGGGATTGGATAGCTGGCATGACAATCTCTTGAATTGAGCCCATAATTCTTGTCACCAACCATTTCCACCAGTTCCAACAGGCTACGTTTAACACACAAGTGGACGACTGTTTCGCCACTAGGAGCACTTTCAACTGGCTCGATCTGTTACAGCACCAGCTTGTCATCTCGTTTGCGTCGTAGTGGAGAGGAATCGTGCCATCTTGATGAGGTAGAAGAAATGTTTTGTCATGTGCTGGCGACTATCTCTCCCAGTTTGGTCCTCAGCAGAACCCAGGTGGAGTGGTGAGAGACCAAGAGTTCAACTCAAATTTTTGCGCAGCTAGAACTTGAGTGAGTCTAACTTGATTGGGAGTGTGTGAGAATGGAAGTCGGTGTACTTTTGGGGAGACTTGAATCATTGTTGACGATGGCCGCCAATGGGGACGAACTTGAGCTCATAGGCTTTGATACTGAGTTGGAAAACTGAATTTAGAGGACAAACGCTTCTGAATCTTATTCATATAAAAAAAAGGTACTGGCCTTCCATGGCCAGTACGCTACAACACGTCGGAAAAACCTCTATAACAGAAAGTACAGCTGGCAAACTACCGAACAAACTCAAGTGACTCGTCACAACTAACATCTCCACGTGTCACCGTACTCTCTTCCCTAACAGTATATTACGACTTTTCGAGCAAGAAGGATTAAAGAAGAGTCCAGGTATCATCCACTAAACAACTTTGCACGTTGCAGCAGCCATTGGAACGTTAACAAATGTTATAAATATGGAACATTTAAAGGCTGGATATATATATGATTAATTATTAAGAGATTGTTTCTATTTTATTTAGAGAATTTTTAATATTGATTTTATCAAATGTCTCTGACAAAATAAATGAGATGAAAGGAAAACTATTGCAGTAAATAAAGGCCAATAATTTTGAGATAAAATCTGAACCACACACACTTATATATGAAGTGCAACAGTGTCTTCTGAATTCATAATGATTTTAAGACACATAAAAGTTTTAAAAATTGAATAACTTAAAGATATGATAATTTATTAATGCGACCTACTAAACCACAAAGTACATACGATATAAATTACAAACAAACCTCTCCCAAAAAAAGAATTACAAACAACGTAAAGTGAACTAATTAGGACTAGAATAGCATTAAACACCAAGGCCTCTAGATTCTGCATCTAACAAACTCCACCAATTTGGCAATGCCCTTCCCAGCCAGGAGGGAATGCCGATGTTTAAAGCACTTCTTTGCTACCCAAGCAGCAAAGCGAAGAATGTTGTAGGCGGCCACAAAATAAAATATAAAGGTCCAAATCTTAAATGCCGAATTGAACACAAAGTCATACTTTCTAAAACCAGACCCAGGAATCGTAGGGGTAAGCAAATATAAACCTATACCGTAGGTAAGTGCAAGGCAGGTGAGGGAGATGCACATCCCTATTGATAAGAGCCGCATGACGAACCTGTGCTTGACAGGGATTCCACTAAGAAGAAACAGAGTCACAGAAAGAGATGTGATGAAAGAGATGGCGTTGAACATCAGGAATTGGTAATAGTAATCTCGTTGGATACTGGCTAATTGGGCATCCCCAGCACATACCGCACCAATTTCTTCATTCACATAAAAGCATGGATAAATATCTTTCTGTGTGTGTGGGCTAGATGGAGCTGGAGCTGGAGCTGCAGCAGGAGATTGTGTACCATTTATACCATAATACAAAAAATTAGGAATGTTGGCATTTAAATCCAAGTTTGGACCGCCCAATGCCACAACCCCGCCAGGTGGGTTAATTGCAATCTGAAAGGTCATGGTTGCGATCACGGTAGCCACAACACCCAGCGTTTGTTTTGCATCTTTCAACCAATCACCATCATTAGATAAGCAAATATTCAGAAATTGTAGAAATTTGTTAAAATAGTATCTCTTAGGGTTGGTTCTTGTTGATGCTGATGGCGCCTGTGCGTGCATACCTTGATGCTTTCTTTCATCTTTGATACCAGCATTCATGAAGACGAATTGTATTTCAAGACTTTTAAAGTCTTTTGGACTGTGCTCTATCATCTCAATGGCTGTCAAACCCATCTCGTTCTTATTATTATTTACTTCATCTTTTATTATTCCGATCGAAAGCAGGTATTTAATGGTCTGCAAAATTATATAGACAATTTAATTATTTATTAATAATCATACCTTTAATACTTGTGAGTTATATACAACAATACAACCAGCCAATGGAAAGATATATGTTAGTCAATATTTAATAAATGTTTTTTTTAATAATAAATGTAAAGTAAAATATGATTTAATTTTGAATGTAATAATAGATTTTACATTAAGCGTGTAAAATAATATAATTTAATCAGTTTCCTTTCCTTACCGTTCTTAAAAACAACATGTATTAAGTAAGCAGAAAAAATAATAGACGGATTTTTTACTTTTAATTTTAAACAAGATTAGTCTCTTAAGAGGTAGGATTAAAGAAACAAAAGTCCAAACAATAACCGAGGATAGAAGGATTTTGTTTTTTTTTTTGGGTAGGAAAACTACGGGTAAGCATGGGTTAACACCTAGGTTAATTAATTGGGCACGGCCCTCTAATTCTTATAAAGTGTGCAAGGCCATGTTTTATGAACTATTGTCCGTGTTAAGTATAGCACTACCAGTGAAATGCACTAGAGAATTGTTCAAACCAAAGCCGTGATAATGTGAATAAACAGCTTGACTAGAAATCACTTGAAAAAAAAAAAAACTTTACAAGAAGGCGTAAGTTTAAATTAAAATGTTTAAAGTTAATTAGACGGGAAAAAGGCCAAGGAGAATTAAGTACCTCAACTTGTTTGAACATGACAGCCAAATGCAAAATAGTGTTGTTGCCATCATTATCTTTGGAGTTGAGAAACTCGCCTATTATATCGCCATACTCTTCTACTAACGCTTTCAAGGTCTCCTAATGGTTGTATGTAACACACAAATGCAAAACGGTTTTTCCTCGATCATGCACACTCAAACTGTTCGGCTTTGCACGCATCAACTCTCTCACAACCTCAGTTCGTCCTCTCATTGCAGCGTAGTGCAGAGGAATTCTCCCATCTTGATCAGGATTCAAGCATGCATCGTCATATGCTTGCAACAACACTTGGACGGTGTCCTTGTGGCCCTCAGCAGAAGCTAAATGGAGGGGTGTGCGTTGGAAGGAGTCAAACTCTCGGGCGAGTCGAGGTTTGTGAGTGAGGATGGCCTTGGTGAAATCTAGATGGCCAAGCAAAGCCGATATAGGCAATGGAGTTTCAGAGAAAGCAGTCTGTGAAATTCTGTGAAGAATTAGTGGGTCTTGAAGTATGAGTGTATTCAAAGTTGATACAAACCCTCTATATGATGCTTCATACAGAGTACTGATCGAATTATCTTCATGAGCAGGTCTCATTTTCAAGAGCTGTATGGTGAATTTGCATTATGTTGTTCACTTTTATAGCGGTTTGTCATTCACCATTATCTCAGTCCCATATTTCTTCGCGTCTTCGCACGGGCCCATACCTTTTGGAGCCATCTTTTGGACTATAGAAAGTTGATTAGATAACATCAAAGAGCACTATGGTTTAATTCCGTTCACCATTATCTCAATCATAGACAAGCCTATCCCTTGACAATTAAATCAACCCCTTGGTGGCGGGCACACCTTTTTCTATGACTAAAACTTGGATGCTAATCATTCGCACTTATTCAAGATCCATAATTTTGTGATTGATTAGTTTATCATAATTTTAGAACGTGTCAAAAACATGCTAATTATCAAAGCTACAATGGTCAATTTTTTTCTTGTAATGGTTATTTCTTTAAAAATAATAATACATATATATAATAATTTTATACACAGTTTATATATTATTTTATATGCTCTCATATTTATATTTCTCTTTTCTCTTTCAACTGTAAAACCATATACTAGCTTTATATTAATTTTGGACATACATTTATGAGTTTTTTTTTCATTTTAATGAAAGTGAAGTAGTGTTTATTTTATTTTTAAAATAAGATAATTTTGGGCTTTTTCTTTTTTTTTGGGGGGTAGCTACTGAGCTTTTTTATGGGTGGCCAGGAGCTAGTGCCTCATCCATCATCTCTCCGAACTGTTGCTTAGCTACTTTCATATTATTATACTTGTATCTAGATCTTTTACAATTAATTTTTATAAATTACAAAAAATAATTATGAATCTTTTTTATTTTTATAAATTAAATATTATAAAAATTTTATTCACATAATTAAATTTGTTATGTCTTATTAATCTAATAATAAAATTTAATAAATTCAACATTCCTCATTAAATTTTATATACTTTAATAGAAATAACATAATGAGAATTTTAATCTCTCTCAATGTCTTTGAATTCAAAAATTGTTTACTTTTAATTTTGTAAATCAATAGTTCAAACCCCACTCTTTCTCCATAAATAATCATTATATTTTACAAATGTTGTCTAAATATATATGATTGTCATTACATAGTTTTATGAACATTTTTATTGTAATTGTCATATTATTGTATAAAATAATAACTATAAATCCCTTGACTTAATTGAACTATTAAAATTAGGAGGTTATATTAAACTTGAATTATTTTTTTAAGTTTTTAGGCTTAACTGATTTATTATACTTATTGACGTTAACAAGTTATTTGATAATTATAAAATAATTTAAAACTTCTTTAATTTTAAATTATAAAAAACTTTATTATTATATATTTTGTATTAAATATGTAAATCTTAAAATTAAACTCTGCATCATAAATGCTACAATTAAATGCCAATCACATACCCTAAAACTAATTAATCCCAAACTGCAAATTTTAAAATTAAACTTTAAATCATAATAATTAAAACTAAATTTCAAAATCTAAACTTTAAATTTTAAAGCTAAATTTTAAATGCTAAATTTTAAATTCTTAAACATAAAACTCTAAGTCTTAAAAGTCTAAACTTTAAAACTTAAAATTGTATATCCTAAAATAGTATAGCATTAAATTCCAATTCCTAAACTTTAAGTTAAACCCTAAAACAAAACCCAAATTATTAACTCTAAAACCTTATCTTAAAATAAATCTTAAACCATAAGTCTTAAAATGACTTTTTTTGTCATATTAAAATGAGTTTATGAAGTTTTTATACAAATTTATCAAATGAAAGTAAGCAATTACTAAATATAATTAATTGGTTAAGATTGTCCTTATACAACTAATTATCCGTTAAATTATTTATTAAATTATATTAATAAATAAAATTATTTAAAAAATTTATGAAATTTTCTTATTTAAATATGTCACCCCAACATGTGTATCATAAATTTACTAATGATACAATAGAATTGTCCTTAAAATTAGCTTGACTTTATACAAGCTTTAATTAACGAATAGAAAATTTGGGATTAAAAAAATTCAATTTTAATTTGAGAGTTCAATTCCAACAAGCAAATAAACATTGACGAATTTCTATAAACTGAATCCTTAAAAGAAAGTATTTCGTAGAAAAAATTGAAATAATTATTAAACGTATATTGTTAATTTGAGTAAACATCTCGAATGTTATATATTTCGTTTACAACGATTATTTATTTTAATTTTTTAAAATTCTCCCAAAATCTTTTTTTCGTAGTGGAATTATGTGCCCCACGTTATCCTTTCTTTCAGTCTCAAATGGCTGACCCAGTTCCTTTAAAATGTCTTGGCTGTATTCACAGCCGCATCATTATTGAGACAAGCACTGATGGACCCTTGCACCGAGAAGCTAGGTGGAATCTACTACCAAAATCACAGACAAATTGAAACACAACTTAGTAGATTTCACCTGGCTTTTAGTGATTGTAACATTTGCCTAATAAGACCATCTTTTGGTAAGCACATTATTGAGCCAAAATGCTTTTTGTACATGTTTGGACTTTACGTGAAGTACACAAAAATAATGTATATTATTTTGAATATTAAAATTTACATATAAAAAATTTACATATATTTTTTCATACTCTTTTCTCAAATAATAATTAATATATATAAACTCTACATATAGATTATACACATTTTTACATGCTTATTCTTCTCTCTTCCTCTTTCAACATCTTCTTTTACAACGTACGCAAAGCAAAGCGAGTCCTTCTCATATTTTTTCTCTCCCCTAAAAATTAATTTCTAAACATGCACTTTTTATACTTTTTTTTTTTTTACAGACACCTAGCAATATCCTATTATTTTAGATGATTGATAGAGTTTTCGATGACTCCTAGTTAATGATAAGGAGAACTCCACAAAACCATACACACTCGTCTGGAAGCAAAAAAAAAGAGCAATTAGCAATGTATTATTGAGTTGAAGCCATCATTATTGAGGGCACATAATTGAGGCCATCTTTTGGTAAGATAACAAAGCACACCTTATGAAAAATCATAGTCGACGCCCGACAATCGTCAAGCACGTTATAAGTCTTCACCCTTTATAATATAGCGACAGCACCAATCAACCCATCCAACTTAGATATGATACAGTATAATAGACCAAGAGGTGACGTCCGGGGTCACCAATAGCAAGCTAGAGATGGTTTGGTGTGTAACTTTTTTATTTTTTTGACAAAATTTGTAGTCTTTTGGCATTGTTCGAACATTGACGACACTACATTGCAAGGGACATATCGGACTTCTTTGGATTTGTTGGTGAGCTGGGTTTTAGGAAAACACAAAAATGTTGAGAGTTTAATGATGGTTTGGTGTGGGAGGTTGTGGGAAGCTATAAATTCCGGCAGAAATTTACAGATTCCAGTGAAGTGGGAGTGTGGGTGGGCAAGGAATACGCAAGAAATTTGTATATAGAACCTAACGTAGGTTCTGGTATCAAATTAGTGTAGTATGGAATAGAAAACAAGAGAATAGTTTATAGTTTTTGAAAAATTAATATCATAACAAGTTTGTATATTGTTGATAATAAGCAAGCTTTAAATAGACAATACAAACATTAAAATTATTTATGATAATTAAGTATAACTTAATACTTAAAAAACTTTAAACTAGAACACCTATCTCAAAAGATAATAAAATAAAACTAGTAACCAAACACCTAATCCTAAATTAATAATTAAACCGTAAATTCTCAATTATGACATGATCAAACAATTAATACATCATAAATGTTAACATAAAACCTTTATACTAAAATTATTTTCTTATTTTGCATTAGGCGTACATCTTGTGACATCCCTTTGGAGGCATGCTCTACAATAAGCATATAACCAACTTATAAATATATTGCTCCGCATTATCATATGACTAGCTTATTGGTTATGTTACAACCCTTTGGGGCATGCTCTATGCCATAAGCGTATGACTAACTGATAAATATATTGTTGTGCACTATCATATGGCCACATTATCAGTTATATTATATTACAGCACTTTGGGGGATGCTCTACAATAAGTGCATGACCAGCTTTTATACATACATACATATATATATATATATATATATATTGTTATGCAATCTCATATGTCCAGTTTAAAGTTTATAATTGCTTGAACACCTTGGTGATGCCTACTTACTTGAAACATTGCTCACAAGGTTCAATAATGCTACCTTATAATTTATATTGGAATACAAGCTTGTGAGTGCATTAGAACTGTAAATTGTAATAAAAATCAATATTATTGTTATTATTATTAGTAGTAGTGTTTATCTTACCTATTGATAAATAACACAATACGGTATGTTTGTTTTCCTCTAATTGATGAATGCATTATTTTCTGATTGAAAATATAATTATCTTTTAATTCTTGTTATATTGGAATTGGCCTATTGTGCAAAGATATTATTTTGTTAGAAAAGATGGAGCCCAAATCTATTGCTATTTCTACTTATTTTTCTATGTTTGTATGTGTTGGTAATTATAATTGTTTCTTTTATTTATTTATCTTGAAGATCGTTACTTGTTTGAACAATGATAGTTTAAAAACTATTGGTTTGATAAGCCGTATAAATGAGTTTCTATTTTTATTGATAAAAGCATGATTCTTTAGTGGTGACATTACCAATTTTTGTTTTTTAAAATAGTAATAGCTTTGCACAAACCAGGTGTGACATCCAATGATTGAACATTAATGGCAAGATATATAAAGATCTATAATTCTCTGAGATAAAATCCAAACCGCACACACCTATATATTGAGTGCAACAGTATAGTTGCCCCTTCTCTAAATTTATAGAGTGATTTTAAGATATATAAAATTTTAAAAATTCAATAACTTAAATATATGATAATTTGTTAATTGGACGTACTAAACCACAAAGTACATATGATGTAAATTACAAACAAACCTCTCCAAAAAAAAAAAAAATTACAAACAACGTTAAGTGAACTAATTAGGCTCATATTGGATGGGAAAATGGAGCTTATGATGTACTTTCACTTATTGTGTATGCTAGTATTACTGGTACTAAGTGCTGAGGCTGGTCCAGGCATCACTCCACATTTTTTATCTTAGTGTGAACTTGCTAATAATAAGTTAGAGATGTGAAACCAAAATGAATGTTCTGGTGTCATGAATTTTCCGTGGACTCTACATGACACATTATAACCGGGGTCTATTGCATGAAATGAACACATTATTTCCCTTTCAAGAGATTTGTAAAGGCATATTTTTCATTTGATATTTTCCCTATTTACTGGGAAGTCTGTACCTCTCATTCCAGAGTGGAAAGCATTATTGTGAATGGGAGGAGTTGGAGAAGGGTTGTAAATTCACCTGCTCCTTTCATTTTAAGACGTATTGTCATTTTTTGGGAGGACATTCAGAATTGCAGGGCTATGGGTTATGAGAAATTGGAGTTGCATCTTAGGATTAAATCATTGTGATTGAGATCCACACTGGCCTAGACACACTACATTTATTACCGTCTGAACCTATCTATGTTGTTTATCATGCACGCTATGCCAGCTGCCAAAAGCAAAAGTGTACCAATCGCTTAGGTGAGTAAGGAAAGTGAGAGTGATACACATGCCAATTGACAAGAACCACATACAAAGGCTATGCTTGAGAGGGATTCTGTTATGACAATTGCTTTGATACCAATTTGTTATGACAATGGCCAACAATAATAAAATTGTGGAATATAATTTGGAGAAGTAGAAGAGAAAGGACACAAATATTTAACGTGAAAAAACCCA
The DNA here is from genome assembly GCA_037013595.1 of Dicorynia guianensis. Classification (NCBI taxonomy): domain Eukaryota; kingdom Viridiplantae; phylum Streptophyta; class Magnoliopsida; order Fabales; family Fabaceae; genus Dicorynia; species Dicorynia guianensis. Next base: position 33,253,588 of record JASUAB010000014.1, read on the forward strand.
ATGAGAGAAAAAATCATAGGCAGAAGAATAGAATTTCACTATGTCAAATTCAGTTACAAGGCTGAAATTTGGACTAAACAATTAACCCTAAATAGCAGCACCCAAAATGACCCAAACAACTGTTGTATCCAAAATACAGAAAATCTGCACTCTTCTGTATTGCTGTTTTGCAGTAACAAACCAAACAGTACTGTTCACGGTGCACTGTTCATGCGGCGGCACTGTTCACGAACTGTTGATGGGTCCTGTTCGCGGCACTGTTCACAGGGTACTATTCACGGGGGTACTGTTCATGCTGTATATTTTCTGCAGTTAAAACTGCTGTATGCAGTTTCTTACTAAAACTACAATTCTGTCTGCAACTGTTTTATAGTGTCCTACTAAAATTGTAACTCTTGTATTTTTAGAATTTGGGTCACACCCAAAAACATAACAATCTCCACCTTGACACAAATTCTAAAAAGTCTTCAACAAAGAAACTCTCCACCTCTTCCGCAAAAGCTCTTAAGAGCAAAACTCAACAATGGACACCAATTAAGTCCAAGCAATACTTGAACTTCTTAATAGGCAATGGCTTAGTGAGCATATTAGCTGGATTGTCTGCAGTATCAATCTTCTTAATGGAAATTTCACCCTTGGCAAAAACATCTCGAACAAAATGATACTTGATGTCAATATGTTTGGATCTTTTATGATACATCTGATCTTTAGATAAGTGAATTGCACTCTAACTATCACAATGAATAACAATAGAAATAGATTCAGATGTAATTTCACTAACCAAACCTTTTAACCAAATTGCCTCCTTAACAGCCTCTGCAATTGCCATGTACTCTGCCTCTGTGGTAGATTGAGCAATGGTAGATTGAAGTGTAGCCTTCCAACTGATTGCACAACCTCCCAAAAAAAATACATATCTTGTCAAAGACCTCCTCTTATCAAGATCTCCAGCATAGTCTGAGTCCATAAAACTTGTCAAACTATCATTACTTTTTCCATATACCAAACGAGCATCTACTGTACCAACCAAGTACCTGAGTATCCACTTAACTACTTCCCAGTGCTGTTTGCCAGGATTAGCCAAATACCTACTCACAACACTGACAGCTTGTGCTATATCAGGTCTGGTGCATACCATCAAATACATAATGCTCCCAACTACACTGAAATAAGGAATGCGTAACGTGATTCATCTCTTCATCTGTTGTTGGACATAAATCTGCTGAAAGTCTGAAATGAGCAACAAGAGGAGTAGACACTGGTTTCGCCTTTTTCATGCCAAACCTACTCAATACCTTTTCAGTAAAAGATTTCTGAGAAAGGTATAATTTTCTATTCGGCCTGTCTCTTATAATTTCAATACTAAGAATCTTTTTAGCAGCTCCCAAATCTTTCATGTCAAATTCAGAACTCAACTGCTGTTTCACCTTCTTTATCTCAGTCATGTTAGATGCTGCAACTAACATGTCATCAATATATAATAGCAAATATACAAAAGATTTATCAGGAAGCCTTTTAAAATACACACAATTATCATAATTGGATCTTTGAAATCCAATATCTCCCATATAAGAGTCAAATTTTTTATACCACTGTTTAGGAGATTGCTTAAGGCCGTACAAAGACTTTTTTAGCAAGCAAACATGATCTTCTTTACCAGCAACTACAACCCCTCGGGTTGATGTATATAAATCTGTTCATCAAGATCACCATGCAAAAATGTAGTTTTCACATCCAGTTGCTCTAATTCTAAATCATTCATAGCAACTAATGAAAGCAAAACACGAATAGAAGTATGCTTTACAACAGGTGAGAAAACTTCATTAAAATCAATGCCTTGTACCTGACTGTAGCCTTTAGCTACCAACCTTGCCTTGTATCTAACATCTGAGTCACTTGAGGTATCAAACTTTTTCTTGAATACCCACTTGCAACCAACAATCTTCTTCTTTTCTGGTCGCTTCACAAGTGTCCAAGTTTGATTTCTCTAAAGAGATCGAATTTCTTCTTGCATAGCAGAGATCCAATTTGCAGCATTTTCAAAAGATATTGCCTCTTTGTAGCTTCCAGGCTCATTGTACTCTAGCTCTTCTGCTACAGTAAGACAATAGGCAAAATCTGAATAACCATACTTCTCAGGTGGTTTAATAATTCTCCTTGGCCTGTCCTTAGCTATGGTGTAAGGCTGTTCTTGTGAAGAATTTGAAGCCTTTTCTGAATCACCATCTGTAAAACTAGGAATTAAGAATTGTTTGGGTTGAGTAAGAATTTCAAACTCCACCTGTTCTCCACCTTTTTCATTATTCTGAATAACAGATTCTGTAACTTCTTTCTTTCCAAGCATAGAATATTCATCAAAAGTTACATCCCTGTTAATAAGAAACTTGGACTGATCTGGACACCATAACCTGTATCCTTTCACACCAGATGAATACCCAAGAAATACACATTTCTTTGCTCTAGGCTCAAGCTTTCCTTCATTAACATGTGCATAAGCAGGACAACCAAAAATTTTCAAAATAGAATAATCAGCAGGTTTGCTAGACCATACCTCTTCTAGTGTTTTACATTCAATGGCTGTATGAGGAGATCGGTTCACCAACCAACAAACTGTGTTAATAGCTTTAGCCCAAAATTCCTTGCTTAAGCCTGCATTTGAAAGCATACACCGAGCCTTTTCAAGAAGAGTTCTATTCATTCTCTCTGCAACACCATTCTGTTGAGGTGTATTCACAACGGTTCTATGCCGAGCAATGCCTTCTTTCCTACAAAACTCATTGAACTCATTGTTACAAAATTCAAGGCCATTATCTATTCTGAGTCTCTTAATCTGTTTTCCTGTCTGCTTTTCAAGTAAAGTCTTCCACTATTTGAAAGTTATAAATACTTGATTTTTCTGTTTCAGAAAGTGGACCCAGACCTTCCTTGAATAATCATCAATAAAAGTCAACATGTATCTGGAGTTACTGCCTTTAGAAGGAACTTGAGAGGGCCCCCAAAGGTTTGAATGAATGTAGTTAAGAGTTCCCTTTGTCTTGTGAATGGCTGAACTGAAACTCAACCGCTTTTGTTTGCCAAAGACACAATGTTTACAAAACTCCATCTTTCTTGTAATCTGGCCACCTAACAGACCTCTCTTACTCAATGCTGTCATGCCTCTCTCACTCATATGCCCCAGTCTCATGTGCCAAATTTTAGTAACATTTGAATCAGAAATAGAAGTAGCAGCAACTGCAGCTGAACCTGTAACAGTAGAACCCTGCAAGAAATACGAAGTGCCAATTCTATTTGCTTTCATCAGTAAAAGTGTAGCCTTAGAGACTTTAAGCACACCATCTTCACATTTATATTTGCAGCCGTTCTTTTCTAAAATACCCAAAGAAATTAAATTCTTTTTCAAATCTGGAATGTGTTTCACATTTGACAAAGTTCTGATCATACCATCATGCATTTTAATTTGCATAGTGCCTAGCCCAGCAACTTTACAAAAATGATCATCACCCAAAAACACACCTCTATTAAACGGCTCATAAGTGGTAAACCAGTGCCTATTAAGAGTCATATGCTGTGAAGCTCCTGAATCCATGACCCAGCTAGTTTCAAATCTAATTTTGGCATCAGTAATACAAAGCAGATCAGTTTTCTCATCTTTTGCTACATTAGCTTCTTCTGATGTGGCCTTACCTTTATTGTCACATACTTTTTCTTTCTTCTTCAATTTAAAACAGTCAGATTTAATATGTCCCTTCTTCTTGCAATAATTACAAGTCAGATTCTTATGTTTAGACTTCGATCTAGACTTGTAAGAATTTGGATTTCTCTCCTTACTTCTTCCTCTATCAACAAATAGACCAACACTCTGATCACCCTTTTCAACAGATGTCAAATTATTGTCAATTTTCTCTTTAGCTTGCAAATTTGACCTGACATTATCAAGGAAAATTTCTTCTCTACCATAAATCATAGTGTCTCTAGAATTTTTATAGGAAGCAGGCAAAGAACATAACAGTAAAAGTGCTTAATCCTCATCATCAATCTTCACATCTATCTTACTTAAATCAGTAATGATGGAAGTAAACTCTGCTATATGAGATTTTAGTGGCGTACCTTCAGACATACGCAAAGTATAGAGGCGTTGCTTTAACCGTAGCCTGTTGGTGAGAGATTTTGTCATGTACAAACTCTCCAATTTCAACCATGCACCCGCTGCAGTGTTCTCAATGAGAATTTCTTGAAGAACTTCATTACCCAAGTACAACTGAATAGAAGAAAGAGCTCTATCATCCATATCATCCCATTCAACATCTGTCATAGTCTCAGGCTTCTTTATCTTCCCAAGCAGCGCTCTCTTTGTACCTTCTCTTGATAGAATTGCCATCATCCTTACTTGACAGAGTGCAAAACTGGTTGACCCATCAAATTTCTCAATGTCTATCTTAGATGTTGTTACTGAAGTAGAAGCCATTGAGAGATTGAGAGAACCAGGCTCTGATACCAATTTGTTATGACAATTGCTCTGATACTAATTTGTTATGACAATTACTCTGATACCAGTTTGTTATGACAATTTCTCTGATACCAATTTGTTATGACAATGGCCAACAATAATAAAATTGTGGAATATAATTTGGAGAAGGAGAAGAGAGAGCACACAAATATTTAATGTGAAAAAACCCAATGAGGGAAAAAATCACGGGTAGAAGAATAGAATTTCACTATGTAGAATTCAGTTACAAGGCTGAAATTTGGGCTAAACAATTAACCCCAAACAGCAGCACCCAAAATGACCCAAACAACTGCTGTATCCAAAATACAGAAAATCTGCACTCTTCTGTATTGCTGTTTTGCAGTAACAAACCAAATAGTACTGTTCACGGGGGTACTGTTCACGCTGTATATTTTCTGCAGTTAAAACTGCTGTATACAATTTCCTACTAAAACTGCAATTCTGTCTGTAAATGTTTCACAGTGTCCCACTAAAACTGTAACTCTTGTATTTTTAGAATTTGAGTCACACCCAAAAACATAACAGATTCCACTTATAAGCAGCATCGTCACACTTAATGATGCAAAAGCGATGGTATTGCATACATGGAAAGCCAAATAATCATTTGGTTGGATTGAAGCCAACAGTGCTTCTCCGGGACACACTGTATCATTCATTTTTATATTGTTTACATAAAAGCGGGGATAAATATCTTGTTGCCTGTCCTGGGGACTAGCTGGAGATGGAAATGGAGTTTCTGCACTATTCATAAGATAGTAGTAGTTGCCGAAGTATTGCTGATCAGGAATTGTATGAGGAAAGGAGCCATTTAAACCCACGTTTGGATTACCCATTGTATAACGCCGCCTGTTGGTTCATTGCAACTTGAAAGGTCATAGTCGCGATGACGGTAGCCACCACACTCAATGTTTGTCTGGTCTCTTCCGACCAATCACCTTTATAACATAAAACATTTTTTATACATTTTAGAAACTTGTTATAGAAATTTCTCCGCGGCCTGGTTCTAGTTGATGCTGGTGGCCATAGGTGTGTACCCTGTTGGTTTCTTTCACTTTTGACACCGGCTTCATGAAGAGCAGCTGTATTTCAAGGCTTTTGAAGTCTTTTGGACTGCGTTCTACCATCTTAATTGCTGTCAAACCCATGTCGTTCTTATTGTTATTTGCTTCTTCTTTAATAATACTGATGGAAAGTAGGTACCTTATGGTCTGCACATTTGTATAAAGAATTACTGCTTACTAATAATCATACCTTTTCTACTTGTGAGGCATTCGAATACAACAGCCAAATTGAAATAGTTATGGTAGTCAATATAAAAATGTAAAATAACATGCTTTTTATTATAATCATAAATTTCAAATGGGACTGTGTTACATAACCTAACCAAATGAGTATCCTTTGGATTATTAAACAATATTGCTTGCTTCAAGTAATCGGAAAGGAATGATAAAAAAGGAAAAACTAAAAGAATAACCAAGTATAAGAGGATTTGTTTTGGTCAAATCATTAATGGGTAAGCATGGGTAACACCAAGGTTAATTAGGCCCATCTAATTAGCGCTTATATGGCCCGCAATGCCTTGTGCTGTGAAATACTGCCAATATTTATGTATTGACCTCTTCCATAGTGTAATATGCACTTTAGAGGAAGGATCAGAACTCCTACAATTAGGTTTGGACTGCAGTAGTGGCTTTAAACAGAAAGAGGGAAAGATTCAGTAGTTGCAAAATAAGTGAGAAAGTTAGTTTTAATATAAAAATTAATTAGGTGGGAAAGGGCCAAAGAGAGTTAAGTGCCTCAACCTGCTTGAACATAACAGCCAAATGCAAAATAGTGTTGTTACCATCAGAGTCTTTTAAGTTGAGATGCTCGCTTATTCTATCAACATGCTCTTCTACCAAAGCTTTTAGGGTCTCCAAAGTGGTTATATGTAACACACAAAAAGCCGTTTTTCCTCCATCAAGCACGGTCACACTCTCTGGCTTTGCACCTCTCAGCTCTCTCACAATCTCAGTTCCTCTCATTGCGGCGTAGTGCAAAGGAATTCTCCCATCTTGGTCTGGCTTCAAGCATGCATCGTCATATAATTCTAACAACACCTTGACGGTCTCCCTGTGGCCCTCTGCGGAAGCTAGATGGAGGGGTGTGCGTTGGAATGAGTCCAACTCCTGGCCGAGTTGAAGTTTGCGAGTAACAAGTGCCTTAGTGAAATCAGGGTGACCAAGCAAAGCTGATATATGCATGGGAGTTTCTGGGACACCAGATTGTGAAATGTTGTACACAATCTGTCGGTCTTGCTGTATGAGAGTGTTCAGAGTTGATACACTCCCACTCTATGATGCCTCATAAAGATTCCTGATGGAATCATTTTCATGAGCAGGTTTCATTTTGATGAGCTATATTGTGAATTTGCATTATGTTGTTCCCATCTATAGCAGTCTTTCGTCCACCATTATTTTAGTGACTCAGCCCCAATTTTCTTCAAGTCTTCGTTCGGGCCAATCATTTTTGGAGCCATCTTTTGGAAAATATAAAGTTAAGCATTAGAGCTCCAAAGAGAAACATATCTACCCCGATCTAGCATATATGTGGCGTAAGTCTATGGCCCCATAAACGGTCCTATCGTGTTAATTTTAATTTTCATATGTGTGTGTGAAAATAGATTTAAATTTCCTGAATTTAATAAAAGGGTTGGGTTACACTAAAGTAACCTTATTTCATTTTTAGGATAATGATACCCATGATGCTTAGATATGTAGCATGTGTTAATGTGAAAGCTTAAATTATTTGTTTGACATGTATTTTATATCATAGTCTCATCACTTTTCTCTATATTTTGATGCCCATTCTCCTGCTTTTCTACCTTGGCCATTCCAATTTATCTCTATGTCTCATCTTTCATTTTTCTCTTTTTATTTTGACATGCATCCATATGCCAAATTTACTTTCTTTTCTCTAATTTGGCATGCCTTTCTAAGTTTTTTTTTTCTTTTTTTGAATTGTGACATGCATTTCGATTTCCTTTTTATTTCTTTATTTGACAAACATTCTTATATCTTTTTTTTTTTTAAATTTTCTTTGCTTTATTTTGACATGCATCTCCATGCCTTTTTATTTTTTTTTCTTTCTCTAATTTGACACGTATCCCTATGGCTCATTCCTTCCCATTTTTCTCTTTGTATTTTGACATTTCCACATTCTTAGAGAGAGAGATGAAATTGACAATGTTTTACCCTCTTTTTTTTTTTTTTTGTGCATCTATTTTACTCTCTTTTCTTTTGCACAAAGCGATTCATCAAGGGACCAAAATTTTATTATAAAATTGCATCTATCAAATTGGACGGCTTGAAAAAACTACAATGCACTCAAGGTACCGGTACCTTTCTAACTAGTAGAGGTACCCTTTTTGATTTTGCACACAAGAGTAAAAGAATATTGTGTCAGTGTATATATAAGGCAACTTTAGGCATATTTTAATGCTCCAATTTACAATCCCGTCATTGGTCTCCTCTTCCTTGTGTCCCGCAGTACCACGTCTAAATTTTATATCAACTTACTTTCTTCCCATGCCTCTCATTTTGTGAGTGATAAAAGAGAAAGTTGACAAGCTTTGAAGTTTATAGTCCAACAGCAACATGCACTTAATTTGCGCCCACTGATTCAATGGTAAAATGAGATCCCAAAAGGAAAAATAAACATTAGTGGACAGATTTGTAGGGAACTAGTACACTTTGACGCAGATGTATTGTATCTTAATATGCTATTGATTTTTGTGGTGGACCACTTTATTATTTGCATATGATTAGCATGATGGATGATTCAGATTTAGCTAAAGTGTTTTATTATGTAAAGGTAAAATAGATTTTGTTCATTAACAAACATTGATGGACTTGAAGCCATATGAGAGGCATATTACGATTTTGCAGCCAAGAAGGAGCGAAGAAGAGTCCCGGTATCATCCAAATATAAACCGTGACTGTAGGTCATCGCAAGAGTAATGAAAGAAGAAGTTTTCTGGACTTGATAATAGAATTAATTAGGTTTGTATCGGTACACTTGTGAGATATATGCTGGAAAGAAATAAGTCTATTTTTGCACGTGGTGAGAGCACTAGCAAAATTTGGATGAAAATGTTAGCACGAAGCCCCCATAATTTCTGAGCGGACTAGATCCAAACTCTGCAAGAAAGCTTTCAGTTGTCACCCAAAAGCATAGTCAATGAACCCATAATGAAACACAAAAGAATCTTCATGCTAATAAATACATTGCAGAAATATAAAACATGGCTCGAATTTTAAGCATGCAAGACTTGATACTACACAAACTTCACTACAACTGTAAGCCAATGTCAAAATGACTCCATTTCCTGCCTTTTGGCCCACTAAGTTACTTCAAATTCAGACGAACAGGAATAATGATCAGCCTAACTAGAATATAAATAAAAATACGAGGAGATGAATAGAAACTTGCAGACACATCATTTCTGACGCATTAATTAGGTGTAGTCTTCTACAAGGACTGGTTATTACAATTACGAAGCGACTCAACTTGGCTATAATTCTCAGCGGCGATTCTCTAGCACCCAATAAACAATTCAGTCTCCACATCTGAACTCTTGCTACTTCGACTGTTGGGTGTTGCTGCTTTGTGTTTAGCACATTGCTGTGATGGTTTCTTGCCACACTGCATTAACAACCAAAGAACAAGAAAAGAGTCCTGTCATTTCAAAAAACTGAATTTTATTACTTATTCATTTAAAAAATTTATATCATTAAATTTATATGAACAAACTTTTTGGCTCACTTCAAAATTGAATTACGGTTTTACAATTGTAAAATTAAACTATGAAACATAATAAATTTCATAATCAATTCATCATTTATAAATATTTGGTCTCTTTATGACTAAAAAGCCTTCTTTCTTCCTTTTTTAATAAGCTTAGCTTAGTTATTATATGATGTCATTTTTTATGTAGGACATAAGTACCAACAGAGGTTTTAATAAATTGTGAGCAAGGGATGTTCGTGTTGTCCAAGTCCCGGAAATATCTGTTGCGACACTTATATTCTTACTTAACACTTATTTTTTTAGTGATTTTTTAAATATGTTAATCAATAAATTTATAAAATGATGTGAGAGAAAATTTTCTACTCTCGGAGACACGTCAAATTTGTTCTGCTCGCTTTTGATGGCGTCTTCGGTTAACAGTCTTTCAATTTCAACACTTCTGAGGTCGCTTGGGCTGTAAACCCCGCACGATTCTCAGCATTTGCTTCTGCTCTCACATCCAGGTAGTGAAATCAGCTACCTTATATGTTCTGTGCAATCAAAAATTTTTCTGCATATAGAAAAAAATTCTGTCAGTTTGTTCCAGCGTCACATATAAGTGTGGGATTGGATAGCTGGCATTACGATTTCTTGAATTGAGTTCATAATTCTTGTCACCAACCATTTCCACCAGTACGGTCTCCAATAGGCTACGTTTAACATACAAGTGGGCGACTGTTTCGCCACAAGGAGCACTTTCAATGATTAAGGCTGCACTCTAACTGGCTCGATCTCTTACAGCACCAGCTTGTGATCTCATTTGCGTCGTTGTGGAGAGGAATCGTGCCATCTTGATGAGGAAGAAGACATACTTTGTCATGTGCTTGCAACTATCTCTCTTACTTTGGTCCTCAGCAGAACACAGGTGGAGTGGGGAGAGACCAAGAGTTCAACTCAAATTTTTGCACAACTGGAACTTGAGTGAGTCTAACTTGATTGGGAGAGTGTGAGAATGGAAGTCGGTGTACTTTTGACGAGACTTGGATCATTGTTGACGATGGCCGCCATTGGAGACGAGCTTGAGCTCAAAGGCTTTGATGCTGAGTTAGAAAACTGAATTTAGAGGAAAAACGCTTCTGAATCTTATTCATAAAAAAAAAGGTACTGGCCTTCTATAGCCGGTATGCTACACACGTCGGAATAACCTCTATAATAGAAAGTACAGCTGGCAAACTACCGAACAAACTCTAGTGACTCGTCACAACTAACATCTCCACGTGTCACCGCACTCTCTTCCCTAACTTTATATTACGACTTTTCAGGCAGGAAGGATTAAAGAAGAGTCCATGTATCATCCACAAGACTACCTTGCAGGTTGCAGCAAAACGTTAACAAATGTTTCAAATATGGAACATTTAAAGGCTGGATATATATATATATATATATATATGATTAATTATCATGTGCTAGTTTAATAGATTGTTTCTACTTTATTTAGAGAATTTTGAATATTGATTTTCCCAAATGTCTATGACAAAATAAATGAGATAAAAGGAAAACTATGACAGTAAATAAAGGCCTATAATTCTGAAATAAAATCCAAACCACACGCACCTATATATTAAGTGCAACAGTGTCTTCTAAATTAATAGTGATTTTAAGATATATAAAATATTTAGAAATTGAATAACTTAAAGATATGGTAATTTTTTAATTCGACGTACTAAACCACAAAGTGCATATGGTATGAATTAGAAACAAACCTCTCCCCCCAAAAAAAAAATTACAAACAACGTAAAGTGAACTAATTAGGACTAGAATAGCATTAAACATCAGGGCCTCTAGATTCTGCATCGAACTAACTCCACCTATTTGGCAATGCCCTTCCCAGCCAGGAGGGAGTGCCGATGTTGAAGACACTTCTTTGCCACCCAAGCAGCAAAGCGAAGAATGTTGTAGGAGGCCACAAAGCAAAGTATAAAGGTCCAAATCTTAAATGCCGAAGTAAACACAAAGGAATACTCTCCATAACCAGACCCAGGAATAAGAGGGGTAAGCAAATATAAACCTTTTCCGTAGGTAAATGCAAGGCAGGTTAGGGAGATACACATCCCTATGGATAAGAGCCGCATGACGAACCTGTGCTTGACAGGGATTCCACTAAGAAGAAACAGAGTCACAGAAAGAGATGTGATGAAAGAGATGGTGTTGAACATCAGGAATTCGTAATAGTGATGTTTTTCGATACTGGCTAATAGGGCATCCCCGGCACATACCTTCCCAATTTCATCATTCACATAAAAGCATGGATAAATATCTTTCTGTGTGTGTGGGCTAGCTGGAGCTGGATCTGCAGCAGGAGATTGTGTACCATTTATACCATAATAAACAAAATTAGGAATTTTGGCATTTAAATCCATGTTTGGACCGCCCAATGCCACAACCCCGCCAGGTGGGTTAATTGCAATCTGAAAGGTCATGGTTGCGATCACGGTAGCCACTACACCCAGCGTTTCTTTTGCATCTTTCAACCAATCACCGTCATTAGATAAACAAATATTCAGAAATTGTAGAAATTTCTTAAAATAGTATCTCGTAGAGTTGGTTCTTGTTGATGCTGATGGCGCCTGTGGGTGCATACCTTTATGCTTTTTTTCATCCTTGATACCAGCATTCATGAAGACGAATTGTATTTCAAGACTTTTAAAGTCTTTTGGACTGTGCTCTATCATCTCAATGGCTGTCAAACCCATCCCGTTCTTATTATTATTTTCTTCATCTTTTATTATTCCGATCGAAAGCAGGTATTTAATGGTCTGCAAAATTAAATAGACAATTTAATTATTTATTAATAATCATACCTTTAATACTTGTGAGTTATATACAACAATACAACCAGCCAATGGAAAGATATATGTTAGCCAATATTTAATAAATGTTGTTTTAATAATAAATGTAAAGTAAAATATGATTTAATTTTGGATATAATCATAAATTTTACATGAGAGCGTCTAAAATAGTGTAATTTAATCTGTTACCTTACCGTTCTTAAAGATAACATGCATTAAGTAAGCAGAAAAAGAATAATTGAGAGATATACCTCACCGATTTTAAAGACAATATACATTAAGTAGGCAGAAAAAAATAATGGAGGAAATTTCTATTTGTGGCTCTTAATTTCAAACGAAATTAATCTCTTACTCAATGAATAGGATTAAAAAAAAAATCCAAACAATAACCAAGGATAGAAGGATTTTGTTTTATATTTTGACCAAAAAAAAAAAAACTACGGGTAAGCATGGGTTAACACCTAGGTTAATTAATTGGGCCCGGCCCTCTAATGCTTACAAGGCGTGCAAGGCCATGTTTTATGAACTATTGTTCGTGTTAAGTATAGCCCTACCAGTGAAATGCACTTGAGAATTGTTCAAACCAAAGCCGTGATAATGTGAATAAACATTTTTACCAGAATCACTAAAAAAAAAAAACTTTTACAAGAAGGCGTAAGTTTAATTTAAATGTTTAAAGTTAATTAGACAGGAAAAAGGCCAAGGAGAATTAAGTACCTCAACTTGTTTGAACATGACAGCCAAATGCAAAATAGTGTTGTTGCCATCGTTGTCTTTGGAGTTGAGAAACTCGCCTATTATATCGCCATACTCTTCTACTAACGCTTTCAAGGTCTCCTGATGGTTGTATGTAACACACAAGTGCAAAACGGTTTTTCCTCGATCATGCACACTCAAACTGTTTGGTTTTGCACGTATCAACTCTCTCACGACCTCAGTTCGTCCTCTCATTGCAGCGTAGTGCAGAGGAATTCTCCCATCTTGATCAGGCTTCAAGCATGCATCGTCATATGCTTGCAACAACACTTGGACGGTGTCCTTGTGGCCCTCAGCAGAAGCTAAATGGAGGGGTGTGCGTTGGAAGGAGTCAAACTCTTGGGCGAGTTGAGGTTTGTGAGTGAGGAGGGCCTTGGTGAAATCTAGATGGTCAAGCAAAGCTGATATATGCAATGGAGTTTCAGAGAAAGCAGTCTGTGAAATTCTGTGAAGAATTAGTCGGTCTTGCTGGATGAGTGTACTCAAAGTTGATACAGACCCTCTATACGATGCTTCATACAGAGTACTGATCGAATCATCTTCATGAGCAGGTCTCATTTTCAAGAGCTGTATGGTGAATTTGCATTATATTGTTCACTTTTATAGCGGTTTGTCATTCACCATTATCTCAGTCCCATATTTCTTCGCGTCTTCGCACAAAGTTGATTAGATAACATCAAAGAGCAGCATGGTTTAATTCCGTTCACCATTATCTCAATCATGGACAAGCATATGCCTAGACCATTAAATCAACCCCTTGGCGGCGGGCCCACCTTTTTCCATGACTAAAACTTGGATGCTGATCATTTGCACTTATTCAAGATCCGTAATTATGTGATTGATTAGTTTATCATAATTTTAGAATGTGCCAAAAACTTGCTATTTATCAAGCTACAACGGTCATTTTTTTTTCTTGTAATGGTTATTTCTTTAAAAATAATAATAAATATAAAATAATTTTATACACACTTTTTATATTATTTTATATTCTTTCATATTTATATTTCTGTTTTCTCTTTCAACTGTGAAAGCATATACTAGTTTTATATTAATTTTAGACGTTCATCTATCATTTTTCCCATTTTAATGAAAGTGAAGTAGTATTCATTTTATATTTAAAATGAGGTGATTTTGAGCTTTTTTTTCTTTTTTTTTTGGGGGGGGGGGGGTAGGTACTGTGCTTTTTTTGGATGGCCAGGAGCTCATGCCTCATCCGTCATCTCTCCAGACTATTGCTTAACTACAAATGTAGATTACTGCACAGTGATTAGAAGCCCTCTTAGATGAGCCGTATTATTCTCATAATTTTAGAATAAGTTAAAAAATACAAAACCAAAAAGCCAAGAGCGCTATTGATGGAGATGCAATGAAAGTAGGAGGTTCAATATATCCTGGTGTGTCACCGATCGCTTGCTGTGGAGGTAGGAAAGTGCCAAAATTGTGAGTGATGCACATGCCTATGGATAAGTGCCACATGATGACTTTATTCTTGAGAGAAACTACACTTACAAAGCAAAAGGGTAACAGATAGAGACGCAATTAAGGTAATGGCAATGCAGATTAGAAAAAAGATAAAACTACGTGTTCTCTGTCGACCTCTTCTGATAAGGTGGTGGGATACATGTGCACTGTAAATTGGTTTTGAAGCCTTTACATTCGCATCAATGGCTTCCATATTTTCTCTTATTATGCTCCACGTGGTCGTTACGCTAAATCTATTTTTCTTTGGTTCCATATTTTGATGCTCTCGTATGCTTTGTTTCTGTACTTGCTTTCTCCTATGCTTATCCATATATGGCTTTGTTCCTTTCGGTTGGTGCTTCACTTCCTTGTCCCTAATGATTCTTGTGTTCGTTTGTGACGAAGAAAAAGAATATTGTATAAGTGGCGCATATTTCTCAAGCTCACGTGCACGATTTTGGGATTTTTATTAGAATGCTATAAATATAAAGTCTAAAATCAAATGTTTAAAATAATCTATCAAAATGAAGAAGATTTCAAATTAAAAAAAGGAAGATTATGTTGATTTTTAGGACTCATTTTATCTAAAACTTGACTGCCCCCAGTAGATATTCAATGTATTATGTACCACATTCGAATGATATGACCATTATTTATCTGCACATTCCGAATAAAATTCTTTGGTGAGATTAAGTTACCTTTATTATTTAGTAAAGTGTATCGGTTTCAAAAGTGTTGTATATTTGAGCCGTTCAAATAAAAATGTGTAATAATTATCTTTTAAGTAAAAGATATACAGTCTTTGTTATCGGTCTTTTTAAATTAATTTTTTAGTACACAAGATTTTTTTCTTAGTTTATATTCAATCTTTTTTTTTAAATTTTATAATATAATTCATAAATTTAATCTTTTGATAATTTTAATAATTTTAAATATCTTCTTTATTCTGATAAAAAATTATCAAAATATTCTTCTTTCATTCGTTTTGGAGCATCTTTTGGAATATAAAAAGTTGATTTGATAACATCAAAGAGCACCATGGTTTAATTCCGTTCACCATTATCTGAATCATAGAAAAGCCTCTCCCTAGACCATTAAATCAACCCGTTGGTGGCCGGCACACCTTTTTCTATGACTAAAACTTGGATGCTACTCATTCGCACTTAAGATCCATAATTATGTGATTGATTATTTTATCACAATTTTAGAACGTCCCAAAAACATGCTAATTAGCATAGTTACAACGCTCATTTTTTTTTTCTCTTAATGGTTATTTCTTTAAAAATGATAATACATATATATAATAATTCTACACACACTTTGTACATTATTTTATATTTTTTCATACTTATATTTCTCTTTTCCCTTTCCATTGTGAAACCATATACTAGCTTTATATTAGTTTTGGATGTACATTTATCATTTTTTCCATTTTAATGAAACTGAAGTAACACTTATTTTATTTTTAAAATGAGGTAATTTTGAGTTTTTTTTTTTTTGGGTAGGTACCGTGCTTTTTTAGGGTGGCCAGGAACTAGTGCTTCATCCGTCATCTCTACAAACTATTGCTTAGATATTTTAATATTATTATACTTGCATCTAAATCTTTTACAATTAATTTATATAAATTATAAAAAATAATTATGAATCTTTTTTATTTTTATAAATTAAATATTGTAAAAATTTTATTCACACAACTAAACTTATTATGTCTTATTAATCTAATAATAAAATTTAATAAATTTAACATTTCTCCTTAAATTTTATATACTTTAACAGAAATAACATAAAGAGAATTTTTAATCTCTCTCAATGTTTTTCAATTCAAAAATTATGTCTTATTGACGGAGTATGTCCTATTTACGTGATTCCAGTGTTCTCCTTCGACCTCTTCTGACCCTGCACGACCATCTGTGGAACATATCAGATAAAGACTACTCTACTGAACGAACTTTGTGTATAAAGGGTTTGCTAAGTTGGTGGGATATCGGGTCAAGTTAAAGGGTTTCTTTTAAAAACATGTTGTGTTTGTTTGTGACAAAGAAAAGAAATGTACGACAGGCCTAAGGTTTTCAATTAAGCTCACACGTGAATGATATATAGACTAAAACTGTAGGACAATTGTGAAGATGTTTGGGATTTTCATTCGAATATGCTATATAGTCTAAATCAAAAGTTAAAAATCTTTCAAAACAAGGATGATAATTAAGGCTCATTTCCAGGACTTCATTTTTTCTAAAACTTGACAACACCAGTAGATATTCGGTGTATTATGTACCATATATATAGGAATATGACCATTAATGGTCTGAATAGGACTCATTGGAATATGTTTCAATGTGAGTCAAAATAGTAAGAGAAATAAAGTAAGTGAAAGATAAAAATATATGTCAAATTGTAGATTTAAATTATTAAATTAATATATATTATGTACATAATGTTATTGACTAATTTTATATGGGTATCGATATTTTAAAACTGAAATAAAGATATTATAGCGTGCATTCAGATTTATATTTATACTCAGTTATTAGAATCCGTAGCTTTGCTCATCCTCTGGTTCGTGGTTACAGCTATAAAGCATTGGTCTTTGATGTTCTTGCTTTGTTTTGCTGTCTTTGCAGCTTTTGTTCGCGAATCCACCCAACAAAAAGGTGCTCAATATGCCCAATTATTAACGGACAATGGACCCGATTTTCAATTCCACCAGGCACCAGTGATGCTAGATGCACCTTTCACCATTACATAAGTTTTGCACATTTTGTATGTCATGATGAAAAGTGTTATGACAATTGCTCTGATACCAATTTGTTAAGACAATGGCCAACAATAATAAAATTGCGGAATATAAATTTGGAGAAGGAGAAGAGAAAGTACACAAATGTTTAACGTAGAAAAACTCAATGAGGGAAAAAATCACGGGTAGAAGAAGAGAATTTCACTATGTAGAATTCAGTTACAAAGCTGAAATTTGGGCTAAACAATTAACCCCAAACAGCAGCACCCAAAATGACCCAAACAACTGCTGTATCCAAATAGTAGCAAACCCAAAACAAGTACTGTTCACACTACTGTTGCACACGGCGGCACTGTTCACCGCGGGGTCCTATTCACGGGTTGGTGCATCTTCTGCACTGTTCACGCAGCTGCTATATTCTGTATATATATTTTGCAGTTGAAACTGCTGTGTGCTGTTTCTTACTAAAACTGCAACTCTATCTGCAACTGTTTTGCAGTGACTGCAACTCTTAGTTGCAGCTTCCATCTGAAACTGTGACTCTTTTATTGTTAGAATTTGGGTCACACCCAAAAACATAACAATCTCCACCTTGACACAAATTCTGAAAATAGACTTCAACAAAGAAATTCTCCACCTCTTCCACAAAAGCTCCTAAGAGCAAAACTCAACAATGAGTACCAATTAAGTCCAAGCAATACTTGAACTTCTTAATAGGCAAAGGCTTAGTGAGCATATTAGCTGGATTGTCTGCAGTATCAATCTTCTTAATGGAAATTTCACCCTTGGCAAAAATATCCCGAACAAAATGATACTTGATGTCAATATGCTTAGATCTATCATGATACATCTGATCTGTAGTTAAGTGAATTGCACTTTGACTATCACAATGAATAACAATAGAAATAGATTCAGATGTAATTTCACCAACCAAACCTTTTAACCAAATTGCCTCCTTAACAGCCTCTGTAATTGCCATGTACAAACTCTCCAATTTCAACCATGCACCCGCTGCAGTGTTCTCAATGAGAATTTTTTGAAGAACTTCATTACCCAAGCACAACTGAATAGAAGAAAGAGCTCTATCGTCCATATCATCCCATTCAACATCTGTCATAATCTCGGGCTTCTTTGTCTTCCCAAGCAGCGCTCTCTTTGTGCCTTCTCTTGATAGAATTGCCATCATCCTTACTTGTCAAAGAGCAAAACTAGCTGACCCATCAAATTTCTCAATGTCTATCTTAGATGTTGTTGCTGAAGTAGAAGCCATTGAGAGATTGAAAGAACCAAGCTCTGATACCAATTTGTTATGACAATTGCTCTGATACCAATTTGTTAAGACAATGGCCAACAATAATAAAATTGCGGAATATAAATTTGGAGAAGGAGAAGAGAAAGTACACAAATGTTTAACGTAGAAAAACCCAATGAGGGAAAAAATCACGGGTAGAAGAAGAGAATTTCACTATGTAGAATTCAGTTACAAAGCTGAAATTTGGGCTAAACAATTAACCCCAAACAGCAGCACCCCAAATGACCCAAACAACTACTGTATCCAAATAGTAGCAAACCCAAAACAAGTACTGTTCATACTGTACTGTTCACGCTACTGTTGCACACGGCGGCACTGTTCACCGCGGGATCCTATTCACGGGTTGGTGCATCTTCAGCACTGTTCACGCAGCTGCTATATTCTGTATATATATTTTGCAGTTGAAACTGCTGTGTGCTGTTTCTTACTAAAACTGCAACTCTATCTGCAACTGTTTTGCAGTGACTGCAACTCTTAGTTGCAACTTCCATCTGAAACTGTGACTCTTTTATTTTTAAAATTTGGGTCACACCCAAAAACATAACAAAAAGTATAAGACTCATCGGTAAAAAAGTGTGTGATTTTATTTCTATAAAAAGAAATAGTATTTTACAAATAGAGATAATATTTTATTTCCTTTATTTTTGTGAAATTCTATACAGAATTAGTGGGTCTTGCTGGATGAGTGTGTTAAAAGTTGATTCAGACCCTCTATATGATGCTTCATACAGAGTACTGATCGAATCATCTTCATGAGCAGGTCTCATTTTCAAGAGCTGTGTGGTGAATTTGTTTTATGTTGTTCACTTTTATAGCGGTTTGTCATTCACCATTATCTCAGTCCCATATTCCTTCGCGTCTTCGCACGGGCCCATAGCTTCTGGAGCCATCTTTTGGAATATAGAAAGTTGATTAGGTAACATCAAAGAGCACCATGGTTTAATTCTGTTCACCATTATCTCAATCATGGACAAGCATATCCCTAGACCATTAAATCAACCCCTTGGTGGCGGGCCCAACTTTCTCCATAAATAATCATTATATTTTACAAATGTTGTCTAAATATATATGAATGTCATTATATAGCTTTATGAACATTTTATTTTAATTCTCATATTATTGTATTAAATAATAAGTATAATTCCCTTGACTTAACTAAACTATCAAAATAATGAGGTTTATATGAAACTTGAATTATTTTTTAATTTATTATACTTATTATTGACATTAACAAGTTATTTGATAATTATAAAATTATTTAAAATCTCTTTAATTTTAAATTATAAAAACTTTATGATAATATATTTTTTATTAAATATGTAAATATTAAAACTAAACATAAAGTCTAAAACCAATTTTCAAATCTTAAAATTAAACTCTGAATCATAAATCTTAAAATTAAATGCATATTACATGCTCTAAAACTAATTAATCTCAAATCATAAATTCTAAAACCAATTTTTAAATTATAATACTTAAAACTAAATCTCAAAATCTAAACTTTAAATTTTAAAAAACTAAATCCTAAATGATAAATTTTAAATTCTAATATATGTAATTCTAAGCTTTAAAAGTTTAAACTTTAAAACTTAAAATTGTATATCCTAAAATAGTATGGCATTAATTTCCAATTCCTAAACTTTAAGTTAAACCCTAAGACCTTACCTTAAAACTAACCCTAAAACAAGCCCCAAATTATTTACTCTAAAATCTTACTGTAAAAGTAAATCTTAAATCATAAGTTTTAAAATAACTTTTTTTTCTTAAAATAAGTTTATGAAGTTTTTGTGCAAATTTATCAAATGAAAGTATACAATTATTAAAAATAACTAATTAGTTAAAACTATGCTTATTCAGTAGATTATCTGTTAAATTATTTATTAAAGTATATTAATAGATAAAGTCATTTAAAAATTTATGAATTCTTCTTATTTAAATATGTCACCCCAATATCTATACTATAACTTTACTAATGATACAATAGAAATGTCCTTAAAATTATCTTGACTTTATACAAACCCAAAAAGAGCTTTAATTAACGAATAGAAAATATGGGATTAAAAAATCCAATTTTAATTTGAGAGTTCAATTCCAACAAGCAAATAAACATTGGCGAATATCTATAAACTGAATCCTTAAAAGGAACTATTTCTCAGAAAAAAATTGAAATAATTATTAAATGTATATTATTAATTTGAATAAATATCCCGAACGATATCTATTTCGTTTACAACGATTATTTATATTAATTTTTTTTAAAATTCTCCCAAAATCTTTTCCCGTAATGGAATTATGTGCTCCACGTTATACTTTCTTTCACTCTCAACTGGCTGAACCAGTTCCTTTAAAATGTCTTGGCTGTATTCAAGGGCGCATCATTATTGTGACAAGCACTGATAGACACATGCACCGAGAAGCAAGGTGAAACCTACTAACAAAATTGTAACATTTTCCTATTAAGACCATCTTTTGGTAAGCACATTATTGAGCCAAAATGCTTATTATACACGTTTGGACTTCACGTGAAGTACACAAAAATAATGTATATTATTTTGAATATTAAAATTTACATATAAAAATTTTACATATATTCTTTCATATTCTTTTCTCAATGATAAATGTATATACAAATTTTGCACACAGATTATATATATTTTTACATTCTTATTCTTTCTCTCTTTTTTAACATCTTCTTTTACATTGTACGCAAAGCAAAGTGTATTCTTCTCGTATCTTTTTCTCTTCCCAAAAACTTGATTTCTAAACATGCACTCTTTATACAATTTTTTTGTTTAATTTTTACAGACACCTAGCAATATCCTATTATTTTAGATGATTGATAGGGTTTTGGGTGACTCTTAGGTAATGATAAGGAGAACTACACAAAATCTTACACACTCGTCTGGAAGCACAAAACACAAGCAATTAGCAATGTATTATTGAGTTGAAGCCATCATTATTGAGGGCACATTATTAGGCCATCTTTTGGTAAGATAACAAAGCACACCTTATGAAAAATCATAGTTGACACCCGACAACATGAAGCATGTTATAAGTCTTCGCCCTTGGCAGTCTTATCATCTTTTAACTGTCATATATGTTTCCCATACCAAGCGTGCTCGTAATAATGTAATTATAATTAAGAGGAACTCATTATAACTAGACCTACTCTATTATTATATATATCGAAATCGGCAAGCATACATCAAACTAATTAATTTAGGCAACGAATTTACAACATTGCCAGAGAATTATTCAGCTGTGTTTTAGCAAGTACCTTTTGAAATTCATACTTACCCAACAAAAAGAAGATAAAAATTATAAAACCCAAAAGCTTTACATGCGATTAATGTATTGAAATTCCTGTGTGGTTAGTAGGCGTTGACGTCAACGCTGCTGTGTCATGATGCATTTCTATACCAGCAAAACAAAGAAGGGGATTGTGAAGCATAATATAGCGACAACACCATTCAACCCATCCAATTTAGATTTGATACAGTTTACATAGACCAAAAGGTAACATCCGGGGTCACCAATAGCAAGCTAGAGATGGTTTGATGTATAACCTTTTGATTTTTTTGACAAAATTTGTAGTCTTTTGGCATCGTTCGAACATTGGCGACCCTACATACAAGGGAAATATCGGACTTCTTTGGATTTGTTGGTGAGCTGGGTTTTAGGAAAACACAAAAATGTTAAAAGTTTAATGATGGTTTGGTGTGGAAGGTTGTGGGAAGCTATAAATTCCGAAAGAAATTTACAGATTCCAGTGAAGGTGGGAGTGTGGGTGGGCAAGGAATATGCAAGAAATTTGTGTACAGAACCTAACCTAGGTTTTGGTATCAAATTGGTGTAGTATGGTATAGAAAACAAAACATACAATAGTCTATATTTTTTGAAAAATTTATATCATAACAAGTTTGTATATTAAGGACAATAAGTAAGTTTTAAATAGGCAATACAAACATTAAAATTATTTATGATAATTAAATATAACTTAATACTTAAGAAACCTTAAATTAAAATACCTATCTCAAAAGAAAATAAAATAAAACTAGCAACCAAACACCTAACCTTAAATTAATAATTAAATCTTAAATTTCCAATTATAACATTACCAAACAATTACTACGTTATAAATGCTAACGTAAAACCTCAATACTAAAATTATTTTCTTATTTTGCATTAGGCATATATCTTGTGTCATCCTTTTGAAGGCATGCTCTACAATAAGCGTATAACCAACTTATAAATGTATTGCTCCACATTATTGTATGACTCGCTTATTGGTTATGTTATAACCCTTTGGGGCATGCTTTATACAGCAAGCGTATGACTGCCTTATGAATATATTGCTGTGCACTATGATATGACCAAATTATCAGTTATGTTGTATTATAGAATTTTGGGGGGATGTTCTATGATAAGTGTATGACCAGCTTATATATATATATATATATTGTCATGCAATATCATATGTCTAGCTTACAGTTTATAATTGCTTGAATACCTTGGTGATGCCAACTTACTTGAAATATTGCTCACAAGGCACAATAATGCTAGCTTATAATTTATATTGGTATACAAGCTTGTGAGCGCATTGGAACTGTAAATTGTAATAAAAAATCAATATTGTTGTTATTATTATTAGTAGTAGTGTTTATCCTACCTATTGATAAATAACACAATACGATATGTTAGTTTCCCTTTAATTGATGAATGCATTAGTTTATGATTGAAAATATAATTATCTTTTAATTCTTCTTATATTGGAATTGGCCTATTGTGCAAAGATATTATTTTGTTAGAAAAGATGGAGCCCAAATCTATTGCTATTTCTACTTATTTTTCTATGTTTGCATGTGTTGGTAATTATAATTGTTTCTTTTAGTTATTTATCTTGAAGATCGTTACTTGTTTGAACAATGATAGTTTAAAAACTATTGGTTTGATAAGCCATTTATATGAGTTTCTATTTTTATTGATGAAAGCATGATTCTTTAGTGCTGACATTACCAATTTTTATTTTTTTTAATAGTAATAGCTTTGCACAAAACAGATGTGACATCCAAAGATTGAACATTAATGGCTGGATATAAAAAGACTTATAATTCTCAGAGATAAAATTCGAGCCGTACACACCTATGTATTGAGTGCAGCAGTGTAGTTGTCCCTCCTCTAAATTTATAGAGTGATTTTAAGATATATAAAATTTTAAAAATTGACTAAGCTAAATATATGATAATTTGTTAATTCTACGTACTAGCCACAAAGTACATATGATGTAAATTACAAACAAACCTCTCAAAAAAAAAAAATTACAAACAACGTAAAGTGAAGTAATTAGGACTAGAATAGCATCAAGCACCGAGGCCTCTAGATTCTACATCAAACAAACTCCACCTATTTGGCAGTGCCCATCCCAGCCAGGAGGGAATGCCGATGTTGAAAGCACTTCTTTGCTACCCAAGCAGCAAAGCGAAGAATGTTATAGGCGGCCACAAAATAAAGTATGTAGGTCCAAATCTCAAATGTCGAATTTAAAAACACAAGGTCTAACCGTCTATAAGCCTCAGGAACAGAGGGGGTAAGCAAATTTAAACCTTTACCGTAGGTAAGTGCAAGGCAGGTGAGGGAGATACACATCCATATTGATAAAAGCCGCATGACGAACCTGTTCTTGACAGGGATTCCACTAAGAAGAAACAGAATCACAGAAAGAGATGTGATGAAAGAGATGATGTTGAACATCAGGAATTTGTAATAGTGACCTCGTTGGATACTGGCTAATAGGGCATCCCCGGGACATACCTCACCAATTTCTCCATTCACATAAAAGCATGGATAAATATCTTTGTGTGTGTGTGGGCTACTTGGAGCTGGATCTGCAGCAGGAGATTGTGTACCATTTATTCCATAAAACAAAAAATTAGGAATCTTAGCATTTAAATCCATGTTTGGACCACCCAATGCCACAACCCCGCCAGGTGGGTTAATTGCAATCTGAAAGGTCATGGTTGCGACCACGGTAGCCACTATACCCAGCGTTTCTTTTGCATCTTTCAACCAATCACCATCATTAGATAAACAAATATTCAGAAATTGTAGAAATTTGTTAAAATAGTATCTCTTAGGGTTGGTTCTTGTTGATGTTGGTGGCGCCCGTGCTTGCATACCTTGATGCTTTCTTTCATCTTTGATACCAGCATTCATGAAGGCGAATTGTATTTCAAGACTTTTAAAGTCTTTTGGACTGTGCTCTATCAACTCAATGGCTGTCAAACCCATCTCGTTCTTATTATTATTTACTTCTTCTTTTATTATTCCGATCGAAAGCAGATATTTAATGGTCTGCAAAATTATATAGAGAATTTAATTATTTATTAATAATCATACCTTTAATACTTGTGAGTTATATACAACAATACAACCGGCCAGTTGAAAGATATATGTTAGTCCATATTTAATAAATGTTGTTTTAATAATAAATGTAAAGTAAAATATGATTTAATTTTGGATATAATCTTAGATTTTACATGAAAGCGTGTGAAATAGTATAATTTAATCAATTTCCTCGCCGTTCTTGAAGACAACATGCATTAAGCAAACAAAAAAAATAATAGATTTTACATGAAAGCATGTGAAATATTATAATTTAATTAGTTTCCTCATCGTTTTGAAAGACAATATGCATTAAGTAAGCAGATAAAAATAATAAAGGAATTTTCTATTTGTGGCTCTTAATTCCAAACGACATTAATCTCTTACTTAAAGCATAGGGTTAAAAAAAATGTCTAAACAATAACCAAGAATAGAAGGATTTCATTTTTTTTTTGGTAAGGAAACTATGGGTAAGCATGGGTTAACACCTCGGTTAATTAGTTGGGCCCGGCCCTCTAATGCTTATAAGGTGTGTAAGGCCAAGTTTTGTGAACTATTGTCCGTGTTAAATATAGCCCTACCACTGAAATGCACTAGAGAATTGTTCAAACCAAAGCCGTGATAATGTGAATAAACAGCTTTACTAGAAATCACTTAGAACAAGAAAAAAAACTTTACCAGAAGGCGTAAGATTTATTTAAATGTTTAAAGTTAATTAGATGGGATAAAGGCCAAGGAGAATTAAGTACCTCAACTTGTTTGAACATGACAGCCAAATGCAAAATAGTGTTGTTGCCATCAATGATAATGTGAATAAACAGCTTTACTAGAAATCACTTAGAAAAAAAAAAAAAAAACTTTACAAGAAGGCGTAAGTTTTATTTAAATGTTTAAAGTTAATTAGATGGGATAAAGGCCAAGGAGAATTAAGTACCTCAACTTGTTTGAACATGACAGCCAAATGCAAAATAGTGTTGTTGCCATCAATGTCTTTGGAGTTCAGAAACTCGCCTATTATATCGCCATACTCTTCTACTAACGCTTTCAAGGTCTCCTGATGGTTGTATGTAACGCACAAGTGCAAAACGGTTTTTCCTCGATCATGCACACTCAAACTGTTTGGCTTTGCACGTATCAACTCTCCCACAACCTCAGTTCTTCCTCTCATTGCGGCGTAGTGCAGAGGAATTCTCCCATCTTGATCAGGCTTCAAGCATGCATCGTCATATACTTCCAACAACACTTGGACGGTGTCCTTGTGGCCCTCAGCAGAAGCTAAATGGAGGGGTGTGCGTTGGAAGGAGTCAAACTCTTGGGCAAGTTCAGGTTTGTGAGTGAGGAGGGCCTTGGTGAAATCTAGATGGCCAAGCAAAGATGATATATGCAATGGAGTTTCAGAGAAAGCGGTCTGCGAAATTCTGTGAAGAATTAGTGGGTCTTGAAGTATGAGTGTATTCAAAGTTGATAGACAACCTTTACATGAAGCCTCATAAAGATTGTTAATTGAATCATCATGAGCAGGTCTCATTCTCGTAAGCTCTCCTCCCTTAGTGTGGTGAATAATGTTCTATTGTCACCTTTATAGCGGTGGCGCGTGTATCATCCACCGTTGGTAAAATAATTAATACCAACTTTAAAAAAAAAAAAAAGAAAAAGGCTGTACTTAAATTCGTCAAAAACGATAGAAGTCTATGCCAACCCGTAGAGAGAACAATGACTGAGGAGGGTCGCCCTTTATTTGGTGAGTGAATAGAAAAACTGGACTTTCATATATACACACCCTGGATATGATGTTGATGACTGAGAGAGAGAGCTAATAGTATAATTTTCCCGAGCAGAGTTCATTTCGATCAATCTGATAGAATATTAGCTTACGATCGAGTTTATGAGGCAAAAGAATAATTTAGATTGCCTTGAGATGCATGCTCAAGCACGAGACAATTTGAGTCATTTTTTATTCTAATACTGTTTGAAAGTCGTTTTTTTTTTTCTATTTTGGGACACTGTTTGAAAGTCTTTTTACTCTAAAAACAAGATTAAGATAAAAAGACAAGTCACATAAAAAATTAGAAAGGAAAGAGATTGATTATAAGTGAAGAAGAAATAATAATAATAATGAAAATTTTTCATTAGGGAAGTGTTAATCTCCGCTGATTTTACTCTTTTTCATTGATAGTGGCGGATGATGTAATAGAAATATTATTATAATAAAGATGACTTTTTTAATTTAAAATTATTTTATACTTGATGCATACTAACTAAATAAGAGACAATCAATTTCTGGGTTAAAAAAAATCTTTCTCCGCCCATCTGTCAAAAGTGAAGGGTGCAAAGGACCGAAATATTTTGCAGTAATTGTAGGAAAGAGTAAGAAAGATAAAAGAAGAAAATTTAAAAAAGAAAAAAGAAAAAAAAAAAGAGGATTTGTATATTAAAGTATAAAAAAATTAAAAAAAATATCAAAATTAAATAAAAATAAAGTAAAAATTTCTAATCCGAGAGAAAGTTTTTCAAAGTCATTAAAAAAAGATGACCTTGGCAAAGAAATTGTCAGACGGTTTTTTATTAAAAGATAGGAAATACTATTGATGTAATAAATACTCCAATGAATGATTTGATGATATCGATCATTGCAGAATGACTATTTAATTGGGTTCTCCAGTACAATAGAAAAAATAGACTCGTTGTATTTGATAATAGCTACCTCGTAAAGTCAATATTAAAAAAAAAAGAATTTCTTAGGGGCCATTGAAATTTGGCAATATTAAATCTATTCACTTGTTTTAAACACGTGAGTAGATTCTTCATTATGGAAATTAGTGAGATCACGATCTAATTGTCGGTGCTTTTGGCAATATTAATCTCTTCGCTTCTTGTAAACACGTGAATAGATTCTTCTTTATGGAAATTAGTGAGATCACGATGTAATTGTCGGTGCTTTCCAGTGAAGTCCACTCAATTTGTTTTCAGTTAAACTGATAAAGAATTTAGGCTTAGTTTTACTTTCCCACCGTGATGAGTTTTCTTTTGATTTGAGGACGTTTTCTCCTTTATTCAGGGCTAAGACTGAAGGTAATAAGGCCATAAAATATAATGAAATTTTCCCACAATGTATGTATAAAAAAATATATAAATACGTTGAAATAATTACATACAAGTTTGGTCATACTAAACTTTTAAGAATAAATAAATTAAATAACTCTATGTACTACCCCCACTAAGTATTATTTATTAATTTAAATTTTAACAAATACAAGGAAAAAAAGTAAAAATAACATATCTTGATGAATGTTTCAAAGTTAGAAATAATTGAAGTCAATCTTAAAGACTTGAGTATTTTAAATAGCATTTAAAGATTGATTTATAGTTGAAGTTTTACATATCCAATCAATTAGAATCTTGATATCTATGAATCTTGGACATATTATATTGTAAATTGACTACTCATGCACCCATACTAGAGGTGGATAATATGCTTGATTCACCGAAAATATTTTATGCGTTTGCATTTATTGTAGTAATTTGTAAACAATTTACCATTCCTTAAGTTATACAACTTAAACTGAGGAATTTTTATCTCATGCAAAACCAAACATCTAGAGTTTTTCATCCGATACACATGGGCTGCCAACAGATGTGCCTATAATATAGTAATTTATGAAAAATTTGAGATCTACTGAATGTAAAAATGTACATAATTGGTTGACTTAGCCTAATTGAGCCTAACATTTCAAGAACTTAATTCAAGACTCTCCTAAGCATATGCTGGGCTTGATAATGGCCTATTCATCAAAATGTCAAGGGGTTTTAAAATGATTAATGCATATATAAGCAACTAGAGTTCAAGGGAAAACAGATTTGGGCTATCTTAGCCTATTTTAGCCTAAAGCTCTTTAAAGTAGACATGTATTCATTTAGAACTCAAGAATAATCGAAAATTTATTAATATACTCTTAAGAAAGTTTATAATTAGATTAAGAGAGTAAGTAAATTATGCACTACATGATTGTCAAAATTATACAGGTTCCGTTTAGAAGGTCAAATTTGCATTCTTCTAGGATTTTTTTTGAGCTGTAGTTGTCTAACGTATTAGAGAACAAAAGTATTCGTACTTCACGTCCTTGTCTCATTAAATCTGTTGTGTTTGCTTATGATCTTTCAAAACAAGGATGATTAGGTTCATTTTTAGGACTCATTTTATCTAAAACTTGACTGCACCAGTGGATATTCTTCAATGTATTATGTGCCATATATATGGGAATATGAATTTATCTGGTTCGTGGTAGCAGCTAAAGCATTGATCTTTCTTTGATGTCCTCTGTTGTGTTGCCTCTGAAGCTTAGTTTGTTCATGAATCCAACCAAAGCGGATTAAATGTGCTCATAATTAAGAGGTACTCAATTAATACTTGACCTACTTTGTTATATATATGAAAAACGGCAAGCATTCCTCAAACTGATTACTCTTAGACAACAAATTGATAACATCGCAAGTAAATTATATGTTCAGCTGTTTTGCAGTACGCACCTTGTGAAACTCATACACACCCAATAGAAAGAAAAATACTAAAAAAAAAAAGGCAAAACCAACAAGCTTTACATGCGATTAATTTGTTGGAATGCCTGCGCGCGTACCTTGTGGGCGTTGACGTCTACGATTGTGTCTTAATGCATTTCTTTACCAGCCAAACAATGAAGGGGACTGTGTGGAGTACACCGACAACACCAATCAGCCCAATCCAACAAATAAATGATTGTATAACCATTTCCCAAGCTGGCGCCACCAAGTAGGCAAGTGCTAAGAAAGTGAGAGTGATGCACATGCCTATTGATAGAATACACATGATGACTTTATTCTTGAGAGGAACTCCACTTAAAAGCAAGAGGGTAACAGATAGAGATGCAAAGAAAGCAATGGTATTGCAGATTAGGAACAAGGAAAAAGATATACTTAGGAGGTGCAACGGCTAACACCGCTTCCCCAGGACACAATATATCACTTTCAGAAACTTGTAAGCAGTTAAGGACATCACCACTTGGTTGCATGACACCACCTGGTGGGTTAAGTACAGTTTGAAAGGTTATGGTTGAGGTCACGGTTGACACCAGACTTAAATTCCCCCTCATTTCTTCTAACCAATCACCCTTATGTTTAAATCAATTCCTCATTCTTCTCAAAGTCTTTCTCCAACACTTCTCGTTTGGAGGTCTCCCTGCTTCGTCAGTAATATTATCCGCAGTTGATGGTATTAGTGGGCGTGGGTTTTCTCTTTTGATGCCAGCATTCATTAGCATGAGTTGTATCTCAATTTTTTTGCAGTCTGCTGGACTGCGCTCAAGAATATCATAGACTGTAAAACCTGTATCATTTTCATTCAATGCTGCTTCTCTAATTTCAGGGATCGAAATCAGGTATCTTATAGTCTAAACAAAATGTTAAGTCACTAATAATTTCTTAGGCTTCAGGTGAGGCAAAACGTAGTGGGCAACGAATCTATTCTAAAAAGGAGATGATAAAGCATGAATGCTTTTAAATTAAAATAATAATTAACTGAATTAGAATGGAAAATGACGAATTTCCAAATGCTTAAAATAGAAAGACAATAGCATGGGTAGATAGTAGGGTACCTCAACTTGCTTGAACATAATAGCCAATTTTAGGATGGTATAGTTGCCATCTAAGTCTCTAAAGTTGAGAAAGTCGCTTAGTGCATGACCTGCCTCTTTCACCAATGCTTCCATGGTCTTCAAATGGTTGTATTGAACATATAAATGCAAAACCGTTTTTCCTCCATTGTCTCTTAAGCACTTTCAAACTCTCTGGCTTCACATCTATCAGCTCTTTCACAACCTCATTTCGTCCTCTCATTGCCGCTTACTGCAGAGGAAACCTCCCATCTTGACCAGGCTTCATGCATGCATCGTTATACACTTGCAACAACACCTGGACAGTCTCCTTGTGGTCCTTTGCGGAAGCTAAATGGAAGGTTGTGTGTTGGAAGGAGTCCAACTCTTGGGCAAGTTGAGGTTTGTGAGTGAGAAGGGCCTTAGTGAAATCAAGGTGGCCTAACAAAGCTGATATATGCAAGGGAGTTTCACAGGAGACAGTCTGTGAAATTCTGTAAAGAATTAGTGGGTCTTGCAGCATGAGTATGTTCAAAGTTGATAAAGAGCCTTTAGAGGAAGCCTCATAGAGATTGTTAATTGAATCATCGTGAACAGGTCTCATTCTCGTGAGCTTCTCTCGTTTGTGTGGTGGATAATGAATTGCTCTGTTCTCACATTTATAGCCGTGGCCCGTTTACTATCCACCCTTAGTAATAATTAACACCAGCTCTCATATCTGTTTCTTGGAAAGTCGGTTATACACATTTTTAATATTCTAGCTAGTCTTTCTTAGATCACATTATCACTTACTAGATTTTGTCCGGGTATCGGTCCAATGGTATTATAGTGATCTATTAAATTATTCTTCTTGATTTACAATGTAGACCCACAACAGCAATAACCGAGAAGGATCCTGACTTTTATAAATAAACTAGATTTTTTCAAACGCCATTTATTTGGTGAGTGAATAGAAAAACTGACTTTTACATATACACTCCCTCTATATGATGCCTCATCGATTGAGCTAATAGCGTCATCTTCCCGAACAGTTCTTATTTCAAACTTTAGCTCCCTCATTGCCATGAATGGATTGACGTTTATATTGTGGAATGTTTGCTACACACTACAAGAAAACAGAAATTTAGCAGCAGTTAAAATATAGCTTTAACGACAACTTCAACTGCCACTTCTTAAAACCACATTTATCACAAGGACAAATTATTTTACCCATAATAGACTTACGATCAAAAGCAAAATCTAGAAAACTGGCAACCCTACCTCATATTCGGGTGTATTATGTGGCTTTGCAATCCAAGATTTGTCCATCATTCTTTATTCTCGACTTATGTTTATGTATTCATACAGTGACCATATAATTTGTACATGATTATAGAGATATATACAATCAGTAGACCGGTGAGTGCCAAAAGAATTACTAATTTAATGAGAATTCATTTTGATACAAGTACTTTAAGTATATAGCATTATATATTCTACTCGGATAACCTTAGTTAACTGGAGGGTCTTCCAATACTGAATTGTACCAAAAAAAAAAAAAAAGAAAAAAAAGAAGTCCATGAATTCTATAACCTTTTAGCACTCGTCCCTTGACATAGGAAACATCAAGAAGTCTGAGCATACTCTACTGCATACTACAAAATTGGCACAAGATATTATGATGGATTGTATAGATATGAGTTGGCACAGATTCCTTTATCATAAATATAGCAATGCTAGCACTATATAGGCTAATCAACCAAACCTGAGTGGAAAGTTTCTAAGAGTGAATAAAAAAGAAAAGAAGTGCATATCATATATTATAACCTTATATCACTCATTCTTTGCGCAGTTTCCCTATTCTTACTTCTTTACACATATATTATAATCTTATATCATTCATTCTTTACACATGAAAAAAAAGAATTGACACCCCCTCGATAAGGTATCTAGAGCATGGTTTCAAATTGAGACAACACAAATAATTTGTTGTCACTTCACAAAGGCAATTTTATGCTTAACTTATATACTTGTTTTGTTATTATTTCAACGCTTTTACATATATACCTCCATTTTTTTTTAAATGTGGAAATAGACTAAGGACGTAAAAAAATGCACCAAATACAGCTACTTCTTGCTTTATAAACGAGTCCACTTAAACAGTTTCCCTACCAAATATTCTCCCTCCCATCTCTGTCTCTCCTCTGTCTCTGTTTTTCATCTTTATTCTTATACGAATTCCAAGCTTTCCATTGAACGGAATATGTCAGATAAACGCAAAATGGGGTCCAAGCCACTGGAAAAGGCAAAACCAGAACACAGAAAGAGCCTATGGTCTCCTGAAGAAAACAATATGCTTAGAAACTACATTATTAAGCATGGACATGGCTGCTGGAGCTCAGTCCCTATTAAGGCAGGTGGGTTTCTTTTTTCTTCCCTCTTTGTGATTCTTTTACCACATACCTGCAGAAATTTTCCTGCCATTTAACTGAGCAGAAGAGCAAAATTCCTTGCTCTTATGCTGTTATATCACTTGATATATGAACCGAGGCATTCTTGGTTTTCATGAGGAAAGTTTCCTCTTCTCATCTGCCATAAAACATAAATGTGGGTTGGTTTCACAGATTTTGGCACCAATTAAGTTGATATAACTAAAAGAATTCACTAAAAATTTAAACTTTTTCTTCAAATTAATAAAATTCGTTTGATTAATTCTCACTTAAGAAAAGTGATATGTGGTTGACTAGAAAGTAAAAGGTTGTGTCAACAGGAGGTTCTAGTAGTAATTACAATAATAAAAATGCTAAAGTGAAAAAGATAGATGATGACTTTTAATTTACATGAATGAGCTATATTCTTTTTTTATTGATGGTGGTACCACCAGCTGAATTTTTATTTGTTTTACCTGATGCTAATAGTGTACAATTAAATATGCAGGTTTGCAAAGGAATGGAAAGAGCTGCAGGTTAAGGTGGATCAACTATCTAAGACCAGGATTAAAGAGAGGGATGTTCAGCAAACAAGAGGAGCAGACAATCCAGGCCCTTCACCAATCCAAGTAAGGAGTTTGCTTCAGTTCACATCGACAGAGTAATGATGAAGACACCATTGACTCAAACTCACTGAAATAAAAAACTAACACTCTTGACAAATAAAAATGAAAAGCCAAGAAAGTTCTCCTATTTGCATAACAAGAGCCTTCCAAAATATCTTCAAAGAAGAAAAACCATCTTGGAAAATTTTACTATTTATGCAATACGGTCAAAACTGTCTTGGAAAATCTTTTCGTCAGGTTGGTCCCTCTCTTCAAGTGGAGACCAATTAGAAACAAACTGGGACTAAAGTCATAAATTAAAAATGAAAAATATAGGCAATAAGACTTGATTTGTGGAAGCAAAGGACAAACAAAATTATAATAAACAAAAAGACAAAATCAACTCACCACTCTGTCAACTGAAACACCAAATATCTCAGTATTTAGTGCCTCAAACTCTGAGTATCGGTCACTGAAAGCATTGAATTCTGCAGAACATAAACAGATAACAGGAAAAAAAAAAAAAAGCCTTAGCATCCACTGCTATCTCAACCTCACTCTAGTTTAATTCACAATCAACAGACCTGTCGGACATATAAATTTGAAGTCTAATGGGTAGAAAAAGAGGATCACATATTTCTTTCCAATGTACTCAGAGAGTTTGACCTACATGCTCAGTCATAATATCCAAAGTCTAAACCATGTAATCAGTAAATTAATTTTATCAAACAAGAAATATTCCAGGACCAAAACTCAAAAAAATACTTCTAGAATACATCTTCCATTCCTTTGAGAATCTCTGGCTAGTATGCCAGAGCAATGCTCTCCCTCCCTCCCCCCCCCCCCCCCCCCCCCCCGGGAAAAAAAAAAAGTATACATATCCAACCAAAAGGAAAATATGACCAATAGCAGTAAACGAAAAAGTCGACGGATATACTGGACAGTTTTAGTTGACAGGAACTCTGATGCATGCATGACACCATTTCCAATCTTATCTACAAATAGAGGAATGTAAAAAAGATTACCTCCCGGTATCTCCACAGCCCAATGACCTTATAGGCTTAAAATGATGCAGGCCAATTTTTTCGCCCCACTCAGTGATCTAAGAAGGCCAAAGGAATAAATTAGTGAAAATTAAGTAACAATTCTTCCTAAACAAAGCCACATAAACTAGTTTACAAACTCTTCATGCTTAGTCAGATGGAAAAATAATATTAGTTGGAGACTATCATGGTTAAAACCTGCATTGTACAGATCCTAATCTCTAAAACAACAAAGTAGGCCAACTTTACAAGTATCACTAGAAAACAAATATTTCAATTAACATAACGCCCTGTCTAAATAATCACATATTTGAAAGTTAGAAATCAATAATAAGAATAAAAGACATAAATAATATACTTCGAAAGGTAAGTTAATGATGTTGTTGCAAGAACCAGATTGAAATCAGCATCACTTCAAAAAATGATCCCGAGTTTCACCCTTCAGTGTACCATAATGCACACATTGAGAACCCAGGTAAAGACCACAAGGGAAGAGTATTACATTGATACACAAAAACTTTGCATATATTAGAAGTCATATGTGTAGCTAAAGCAACCAGTATATTCAAGCTTCCAATCTCTCTTAAATTTTCATATACTCAGCAACCTAAATGATAGATAAACTTAAGAAATGTAAATCTCTTCCACTTTTATTCAGTCTACTCATCTTTATCATATCCAGATGGAAAAATTTGGACTCTTGCTTCACTAGGTTTATTTTTTGGTAAGTCCCACTTTCAGTTTCTTACTCATTCTCCCAATCAAAAGAGATTCCTTCTTGTGAAGTCCATTTGCAATTTGAAACCGCATACTGAGGTCAAATATTTCTAAATATACTTATCTATTAAGCATTTTCCTATGAAGCTATGACATCCTTAATAGGAATTTCCTATCAAATACTATCGAAGACATGCAACCTGAGTCCCTTTGTCAGTACCAAACACTAAATTAAAAATCCAGCCCTAAATATTATGGAAGTAACCGCAGAAACTTACGAAAAACATACTAAAGAGAAAACAATGTACTAAGAGAGTAAATAGCTGTCTCACCCAGTTTTCAAAAGCTTCCTTACTAAGAGAGAGAATAGGCACCATTGAGGACGAACGAGACCACAGCGATTTGAAGTTTGGAGATGAAAACAGTACCTGTTAAGAGAGGACGAACGACCACAGCGACGGGGCTTGAAGCAGCGTTCTCTCTTTTAACTCCACAGCTACCTATATTCCGATAGATCAAACGCGTCCTGTGAACGAAGGGCAAATGACGGTCGAACTTCAATCTAATCTGTGGAGTCGTCGAACGGAGGTCGAAGGAAGGGTGAACGAAGGGTGAGGGATTCTATCTTCTCTTAGGTTTGGAGTGCTCCTTGGTGACTAAGAGCTCAGCATTCATCTGAATAGCTTCGGGATTCAAGGGTGATTCTCCACAAATTAGCCGCGAGAGGGCGCGAAATTTTGGAACGAGTTTTGTAAAATAACGGCGGTTTTCAGACCGTCCTTAAACTTTTCTCTTATTTTTAGTTTATAAAAATATTTAAAATAAATCGCGATAAATATAACGACGGTTAATAAACCGCCATTAAAATTTTTTAATTTAATCCTATTTTAAAATTTAAAAAGTATATTAAAATTAATCTAAATAAATATAATAACAGTTTTACAACCATCTTTAAAATTTTTAAATTTAAAATATTTAAAATTAATCTTGATAAATATATAGATAGTTAAAGAATTACTCTTAATTTTTTTATAATTTTATTTTATTTTAAAATTTAAAAATGTATAAAAATTAATCTCAATAGATATAACAACAATTATAAAATCGTCTTTAACATTTTATCTTAATTTATTAAGTTTAAAAATATTTAAAAATTAATCTTTTTAAAGATAATGACAATTAAAAATTATCTTTAAATTTTTTAACATAATTTTATTTTGAAATTTGAAAAATTTTTAGAATTTAATCACAATAAATATAACAGCAGTTTAATAATCATCCTTAAAATTTTTGCTAATTTAATTATATTTCTAAATTTTAATTACATTTAAAAATTAATCTCAAAAATTATAATGACAATTCTTAACCACCCTTAATATTTTTTCTTATTTTCTTTCTATTTCAAAGTTTATAAATTAAACTCGTTTAAAGATCACCGTAGTGAAAATCACCATTACTTACTCTAACCTACACTAAATTATGTTACAATGACGTGGATTAAGAAGTTGTTATAATTTTTGATATTTAGAAGCCATTTAGTGACACTAATTTAACTTATTTTTCAAAATAAAAATAAAAATAATTAGGCTACACCACTGCTCCAAATAAAAAACATTGCGCTACACTAATTTAATTTTGCACACAAACCTCAAAGAATATTGTGTTAGTATTGTTGGGTGAACAACTCTCAACAAGTATATATATATATATATATATATATATATATATATATATATATATATATATATATATATATATATATATATATATATATATAAAAGAGGCAACTTCAGGATTATTTTAATGTTCCTATTTACAATCCCTTTAGCTCGTCTTTGGCCTCTTGTTCCGTGTCTGCTCCACTACCGTGTTTAACTTTCATATAAACGAACTTTCTTGCATGCCCCTCATTTTGAGTGGATTTAAAAGGTTGGCAAGCTTTGAAATTTATAGACCAATAGCAAATCCCCATTCATATATACGAACACCCTGATAGAATATTAGCTAATTAACGAGTTTAAGTGGCAAAAGATTAATTTAGATATTATGTTATGGAGTTGTCCTATATCAATTTGTAAAAGACGTTGAGTGATATATAAGTATCAAGGAAAGTCTTATCTTATAAACTACTTTTTGAGTTGAAAAGGCTCAAAAGACACCTAACATTTATATAAAGACTCAAGTTGTGAAGGTTATTCTACATTAATTATGAAAGGGACAAGAACTCTGGTTTCAGAAGCCTGATATGCAATTGATATAATTAATTTTTTTATAAATGTAATTTAAATAATTTAGTTTCTTATTTATTGAATTTCTTCTTTTTAGTATGATATAGTTAGTAAGTGATAATTAAGATTTAATTTTATCTTAAAAAATTTTAATACCCTTTCTTTGGCATGAAACTATTTACTTTTTCACTAAATCATAACCTTTAATTTTATGAATTTCAAGTAATTTTTTAATTAAGAGATAAATTTATATAATAATTATGTTACATTATAACAAGCAAAATAAAGTTCAAATCACTATTAATGAATCATATTATACTTAAAAAAAATTTAGTAAATAAGAAACTAAATCACTTTAATTTTAATTATAAAAGAACTAAATTATTAATTAAAAAGTTAAAAGATAAAATTACTCTTTTTAAAAAATAGAAAAACAAAAAATATCCTTACTCCATTTTTTTTCTTTTCCACTCATTCTATTTCTAACAAATCAAGAAGCGGACAGTCTTTAGACTTTGTATGTAAATTGAATTTAAATAGATTATTTTTGTTTCTCAAATATTATATATACACTACAAAAATAAACAAGAAGTTTTTTGAGAAGTCAAACAAAACATATCTTGCGGAGAAAAATTAATTTAAAAAATATTTATAAAAAAAGAAATTTTATCGATCCAAGATTAATAATAATGAATAAATGCCAAGAATGCGATAATCCAGTTTCTTATTAACAACATACGATAGAGATGGTGCGCTTTCAGCAATATATATTAGAGGCATGTTACGACTTTGCAGCCAAGAAAGAGCAAAGAGCAAGAGTCCAGGTATAATCCACGAATGAACCTTGCAACCCGCAGCAACTAAATAACAGTTGCAAGCAAGAGCACCCTGATGTTCCAAGCAGATTTAATTTCTTGCTTCAAACTGAAATAGAAACCTAGCTAATTGTGATGAGTGTGCTACTGACAATGAAGCTTAGTTCATGACATGGGTTGAACTGAGTCCGGTTATTTTTACACACGAGATGCTTATTAGAGTTATAATTTTAAAAAATATTATGTAATATTTTAAAGAATATGTAAGTAAATGTATTAGAGCTACACGTTATATGCCTAACTCTATCATTTTTCGGATTGAACCAATAACTCAGTGACTTACTGACGTCACTGGTTCTGTGACCGATCCACAGCTTCAAAAATGCTAAACTAAACGATGCATTAACGTGTCATTAAAATACATGTACATATGCACAACTTTATCTTATAATTAGATTTAGTATAACAACTATTTTAGGAAGGTTGATAATTTGAAATATGATTCATTATCAACTTCGCACTAGTTTGATAGATTTTTTTTTTTTATTTATCTAGAAAATTTGAGGTCATGACTCTCCCAAATGTCTCTGTCAAATTGAGATGAATGGAAAGTACTATCGCAGTTAATAAAGATCTGTATTTCTATGAGATAAAATTATAAAGTGATTTTAAGATAAATATTTAAAACTTCTAAAAATTGTATCACTTAAAGATATGATAATTAATTAATTCAAGTATTAAACCACAAAGTACATATGATATAAATTATAAACAATGCAAAGTGAACTAACCAGAAGTAAAATAACATTTAGTTATGTTATTTTTTATAATTTTATTTTTATTTAATTTTTATTATATAAAATTTAAATCATTAATTTTATTAAAATTTATAAATTAAATTATAAAACTTAATTCATTTCAAAATTTACATTCAAAGTACAAGAAAGTGTAAAAAATATAAATGTAGGAAGTTGGGAACATCTTTTTCTAGTAGCATTAGACAGCAATACCTAGATGAAAATGGAGTTATTTTTTTATGGAAGGCTAAAATTGGAATTGCATTTGGGGACTTTTTTTTTTTTTTTTCTGCACTTCTAGCACCTTCCAATAACGCCATGAGAGTGGAGTGCGATTTTCTTCTCTGTTCATATATTTAGCCGGAAGGCATTTCATTTCCAAAAGGGTCGTTAGTTGTGAAGCATGGCATTCAATACTTGTGATTTCATTCCCATTTAGATATGTTCTTCCGCTTCACACTCACAGCCCCACCCACAAGCACTGAGAAAATCAAGCCAGCACACTCCCAAATTCCAAGCCTCATGCTCGCTCTGTTTCCCTCTTCAGCTTTTTACTGAGATTTCTGATATGGGTTACATCTAAAATAGAAAAAGGAGTGCTTGCTGTAATATGCTGTGATATTGGATTCAAATATTTTACTGAAAATGTGAGAGAACAATTTCATAGTGGTATCAGAGAGTGGCGCAGTAGGAGCGTGTGGGAAAATAAGATGATGCCCAATTGATTTGAAGCTTACATATGTCGGGAGTTTCAGTAATTAATGGTAATATGTGAAAGTTTAGTTAGGGTTAAAGGGTCTTTCTGCATCAATCTGGCCTAGGTTAGACACCCACCGATGAAGATATTCCTCTCTTAAAAATTGCTGATCATCGTTTCGTCTTCAGTAACAGGTCTACTGTCCATCATTCTTTTTAGGAAAAATGTTTCTACGTTAATATTCTCCATCGCATTTTTCTTACACCTAATGGGGGATAATCAGGTTCCACGGTCCAAGTTATTAGACAAGTAAACTTAATGCTCTGACTTAAGAATATTATTTTGTCAACTAAAAACGGAATATTGTGTTCTTAATTGGACATGATATGAGCCTTTATGTATACTATAATTAAAAAAAAATAGAAAGAAACAAATACTGGCTTTCTTTTGCAGCTTAGCTAAACAAGGTAAAGACTAAGATTTTGATAAGGCATAGTGCAAATGGGGAAAAAAAAGTAACTAAGTAATGTGTACAAGCATTTCTTTTTTCCTTTTGAAACTTATTACTTTATTAGAAAGACAACCAGCATTGATTTGCCTCTAACGCTAGGCCCTGGTTCTGCATAAGTTGACAATCCAGAAAAGAAAGCGAACTGTAATGAACACAGCCACGAATACCAGCAATCCAACCCAGATAGAGTACGATATTTCAGAGGGAGTCATGTCAGTCCAGTAACCAGGATCCTCAGTCGGGTTAACCAAGAGTAAACCATAAATGTAGGTGAGCGCAAGGAAAGTGAGAGTGATACACATGCCTATTGACAAGAACCACATGCAAAACTTATTCTTGAGAGGGATTCCACTTATAAGCAGCATCGTCACGCTGAGTGATGCAACGAATGCGATAGTATTGGATACCAGGAATTGGGAGTAATTACGCCGGTCAACAATATGCTTTACTGCTTCTCCGGGACACACCCGAAGACGGTTCCCACCGTAGTTCCTAACATAAAAGCAAAATCTCCTCTTGCGACCAGCTGGAGCCGGAGCCGGAGCCGGAGCCGAAGATGAAGCTTGAGATCGTGCGATTGCTCTAGGATTGTAGTTGTACGCCCAATCAGGAACATCCAATGGTGTAACGCCACCTGGTGGGCTCATTGCGACCTGAAAGGTCATAGTCGCGATGACCGTAGTCACCACACTCAGCACTTGTCTTGTCTCTTCCAACCAATCACCCTTATAACGTATAGAATCTTCAATCCAGTCTAGAAACTTTTTACAGCAATTTCTCTCATCAGAGATTTCGAGGCCTTTGCCTTTGAAGTCTTTTGGACAACGCTTTATCATCTCAAGCGCTGTCAATCCCATCTCGTTCTTAATTTTATTTGCTTCTTCTTTTATTATACTCTTTGAAAGCAGGTATCTTATGGTCTGCAAGCATATATACTGTGAGAATTTATTTGCTAATAACCATACCTTTGCTACTTCTGAGGCAAGTACCCACTGGATTCTTAAAGACAACTTGCATTAAGCAAAAGGAGAGAAATAATGAAAAATTTGAAAGAATGACCGAGTACAATTACCTCAACTTGTTTGAACATAACAGCCAAATGCAAAATAGTGTTATCACCATCAGAGTCTTTGAAGTTGAGAAAGTCCCCTTTTTCATCGACATGCTTTTCTGCCAACGCTTTCAGGGTCTCCAAATGATTGTATGTAACACATAAGTGCAAAACCGTTTTTCCTCCATCAAGCACTCCCAAACTCTCTGGCTTTGCCCTGATAAGCTCTCTCACAACCTCAGTTCGTCCTCTCATCGCGGCATAATGCAGCGGAATTCTCCTATCTTGGTCTGGCGTCAAGCATGCATCGTCATACACTTGCAACAAAGCCTGGACGGTCTCCTTTTGACCTTCTGCAGAAGCTAAGTGGAGGGGTGTGCGCTGAAAGGAGTCCACCTCCTGGGCGAGTTGAGGTTTGTGAGTGAGAAATGCCTTGGTGAAATCAAGGTGGCCAAGCAAAGCAGATATGTGCAAGGGAGTTCCAGTGGAGGCAGTTTGTGAAATTCTATGCAGAATTAGTGGGTCTTGCTGGATGAGTGTGTTCAAAGTTGATACAAAACCTCTATATGATGCTTCATACAGAGTACTGATCGAATCATCTTCATGAGCAGGTCTCATTTTCAAGAGCTGTATGGTGAATTTGCATTATGTTGTTCACTTTTATAGCGGTTTGTCATTCACTATTATCTCAGTCCCATATTTCTTCGCGTCTTCGCACGGGCCCATACCTTTTGGAGCCATCTTTTGGAATATAGAAAGTTGATTAGATAACATCAAAGAGCACCATGGTTTAATTAAGTTCACCATTATCTCAATCATAGACAAGCCTTTCCCTAGACCATTAAATCAACCCCTTGGTGGCAGGCAGGCACACCTTTTGCTATGACTAAAAGTTGGATGCTAATCATTCGCACTTATTCAAGATCCGTAATTATGTGATTGATTAGTTTATCATAATTTTAGAACGTGCCAAAAATATGTTAATTATCATAGTTACAACGGTCATTTTTTTTTCAATAGTTATTTCTTTAAAAATAATAATACATATATAATAATTCTATACATACTTTACACATTATTTTATATTTTCTTATATTTATATTTCTTTTTTCTTTTTCAACTGTGAAACCGCACTCAAGCTTTATATTAATTTCAGAAGTACATTTATCATTTTTTCCATTTTAATGAAAGTGAAGTAGTAATTATTTTAATTTTAGAATGAGGTCATTTCGAGCTTTTTTTTTTTGGGTAGGTACTGAGCTCTTTTTCGGGTAGCCTGAAACTAGTGCCGCATCCGTTATCTCTTCGGATTATTGCTTAGCTACTTTCATATTATTATACTTACATCTAAATCTTTTACAGTTAATTTATATAAATTATAAAAAAAATCATGAATCTTTTTTATTTTTATAAATTAAATATTGTAAAAATTTTATTCACACAATTAAATTTATCATGTCTTATTAATGTAATAATAAATTTTAATAAATTTAACATTTTTCATTAAATTTTATATACTTTAATAGAAATAACATAATGAGAATTTTTAAACTCTTTCGATGTCTTTTAATTCAAAAATTATTTACTTTTAATTACGTAAATCAATGGTTGAAACCCCACTCTTTTTTCATAAATAATTATTATATTTTAAAAATGTTGTCTAAATATATATGATTGTTATCACATAGTTTTATGAACATTTTTATTGTAATTGTCATATTATTGTATAAAATAATAACTATAAATCCCTTGACTTAATTGAACTATTAAAATTAGAAGTTTTATATGAAACTTGAATTATTTTTCAAAGTTTTTATGCGTAACTGATTTATCACACTTATTGGCATTAACAAGTTATTTGATAATTATAAAATTATTTAAAATTTCTTTAATTTTAAATTATAAAAGCTTTATGATTATATATATTTTTATTAAATATGTAAATCTTAAAACTAAACATAAAGTTT
This sequence comes from Dicorynia guianensis, assembly GCA_037013595.1. Taxonomy (NCBI): domain Eukaryota; kingdom Viridiplantae; phylum Streptophyta; class Magnoliopsida; order Fabales; family Fabaceae; genus Dicorynia; species Dicorynia guianensis. The sequence goes on from JASUAB010000014.1 coordinate 33,296,821, forward strand.
AAAACTAAATTTCAAATCTTAAAATTAAATTTTAAATTGCAAATCTCGAAACTAAATGCCAATCACATACACTAAAACTAAATAATCCCAAATTACTGATTCTAAAACTAAACTTTAAATCGTAATACTTAAAATTCAATTTCAAAATTTGAACATTAAATTTTAAAACTAAATCTTAAAAGTTAAATTTTAAATTTTAAAATATAAAACTTTAAATTTAAAAGTTTAAATTTTAAAATGTAAAATTTTATATCCTAAAATAGTATTACATTAAATGCTAATTCCTAAACTTTAAGTTAAGCCCTAAAACCTAATCTTAAACTGGCCTTAAAACAAACCTCAAATTATTAAATCTGAAACCTTACCTTAGAAGTAAATCTTGAACCATAAGTCTTAAAATGACTTTTTTTTATATTAAAATGAGTTTATGGAGTTTTTGTGCAAATTTATGAAATGAAAGTACATAATTACTAGAAATAACTAATTAGTTAAAACTATGCTTATTCAGCGGATTATTTGTTAAATATTTATTAAATTATATTGATAGTTAAAACTATTTTAAAACTTTATGAATTCTTATTATTTAAGTATGTCACCCCAATATGTATATTATATCTTTACTAATGATACAATAGAATTGCCCTTAAAATTATCTTGACTTTATACAAACCCAAAAATTGCTTTAATTAACGAATAGAAAATTTGGGATTAAAAAAAATCCAATTTTAATTTGAGAGTTCAATTCCATCAAGCAAATAAACATTGATGAATTTCTATAAACTGAATCCTTAAAAGAAACTATTTCTCAGAAAAAAATTAAAATGGTTAATAAATGTATATTATTGAGCCAAAATGCTCATTATACATGTTTAGACTTCGCTTGAGGTACACAAAAATAATGCATATTATTTTGAATATTAAAATTTACACATAAAAATTTTACATATATTATTTTTTACTCTTTTCTTAAATAATGATAAATGTATATTTAAACTCTGTACATAAATTATATATATTTTTACATTTTCATTCTTCTTTCTCATCTCCTTTAACATCTTCTTTTACAACATACTAAAGCATTTCCTTCCCATATCGTTTTCTCTCCCATAAAAATTGATTTCTAAACATGCACTCTTTATACAATTTTTTTTTTTTTTACAGACACCTAGCAATATCCTATTATTTTAGATGATTAATAAAGTTTTGGGTAACTCCTGGTTAATGATAAGGATAACTACACAAAACCTTACACACTCATCTGGAAGCACAAAACACGAGCAATTAGCAATGTATTATTGAGTTGAAGCCATCATTATTGAGGCCATCTTTTAGGAGAAATGATAAGCTTACACTCATAGGGCTACACATTTGGCTACGTTGAAGAGGTGGCACAATCAACACCTTTGATTTTTTATTTTTTTTAACTAAAATATAAATTTTATGGTGAGATTTAAAGGAGTGTAGCCTACGTTGCTGAAAAGCAACGTAGAAATAGCAGTGCTCTCTTTTAGTAAGATGACAAAGCACACCTTATAAAAAATTATAGTTGATGCCTAACAACGTCAAGCACATTATAAGCCTTCGCCCTAGGCAGTCTTATCATCTTTTAACTATCATATATGTTTCCCATACCAAGTGTTCTTGTAATAATGTAATTTATTGAGGCCATCTTTTGGTAAGATAACAAAGCACACCTTATAAAAAAAAATTATAGTTGACGCCCAACAACGTCGAGCACGTTATAAGTCTTTGCCTTAAGCGGTCTTATCATCTTTTAACTATGATATATAGTTTTCATACCAAGCGTGCTTGTAATAATGTAATTTATTGAGGCCATCTTTTGTTAAGATAACAAAGCACAACTTATAAAAAATCATAGTTGATACCCGGCCACGTCAAGCACATTATAAGTCTTTGTCCTAGGTGGTCTTATCATTTTTTAACTGTCATATGTGTTTCTTATACCAAGCGTGCTTGTAATAATGTAATTTATTGAGGCCATCTTTTGGTAAGATAACAAAGCACACCTTATAAAAAATCCTAGTTGATACCCGGCAACGTCAAGCACATTATAAGTCTTTGTCCTAGGTGGTCTTATCATTTTTTAACTGTCATATATGTTTCTTATACCAAGCGTGCTTGTAATAATGTAATTTATTGAGGCCATCTTTTGGTAAGATAACAAAGTACACCTTATAAAAATCTATATCATAACAATTCTGTATATTGGGGACAATAAGTAAGCTTTAAATAGACCATACAAACACTAAAATTATTGATGATAATTAAATATAACTTAATACTTAAGAAACCTTAAACTAGAAAACCTATCTCAAAAGATAATAAAATAAAACTAGTAACAAAACATCTAATCCGAAATTAATAATTAAATCTTAAATTTTCAATTAACATTACCAAATAATTAATACATCATAAATGCTAACGTAAAACCTTAGTGCTAAAATTATTTTCTTATTTTGCATTAGGCATATATCTTGTGTCATCCCTTTGAAGGCATGCTCTACAATAAGCGTATAACCAACTTATAAATATATTGCTCCACATTATTGTATGACTAGCTTATTGGTTATTTTATAACCCTTGGGGGCATGCTTTATACAGTAAGCATATGACTAACTTATAAATATATTGTTGTGCGCTATGATATGACCAAATTATCAGTTATATTATATTATAGAACTTTGGGGGATGCTCTATGATAAGTGTATAACCAGCTTATATATATATAGATTGATAGATAGATAGATATATTGTCATGCAATCTCATATGTCTATCTTACAGTTCATAATTGCTTGAATACCTTGGTAATGCCAACTTACTTGAAGCATTGCTTACAAGGCTCAATATTGCTAGCTTATAATTTATATTGCTATACAGGCTTGTGAGTGCATTAGAACTGTAAATTGTAATAAAAATCAATATTATTGTTATTATTAGTAGTAGTAGTGTTTATCCTACCTATTGATAAATAACACAATACGATATGTTTGTTTTCCTTTAATTGATGAATGCATTATTTTATGATTGAAAATATAATTATCTTTTAATTCTTGTTATATTGGAATTGGCCTATTGTGCAAAGATATTATTTTGTTAGAAAAAGATGGAGGCCAAATCTATTGCTATTTCTACTTATTTTTCTATGTTTGTATGTGTTGGTAATTATAATTGTTTCTTTTAGTTATTTATCTTGAAGATCGTTACTTGTTTGAACAATGATACTTTAAAACTATTGGTTTGATAAGCAATATAAATGAGTTTCTATTTTTATTGATGAAAGCATGATTCTTTAGTGGTGACATTACCAAATTTTTTTTAATAGTACTAGCTTTGTACAAAATAGGTGTGACATCCAATGATTGAACATTAATGGCTGGATATATAAAGACTTGTAATTCTTAGAGATAAAATCCGAACCCCACAGTCCTATATGCTGAGTGCAACAGTATAGTTGCCCCTCCTCTAAATTTATAGAGTGGTTTTAAGATATATAAAATTTTAAAAATTGATTATAGACATTTAATTTTATCTAAATTTTAAAAAATAAAAGTAGATCCGTGAATGGATTTTAAAATTGTTGTATTTAAATATGTGTTTTTTTAAAATTAATTAATTAAAAATAAAAAATTTAAAGATATTTTTGGATTAAAATATGAATAATATTAAATTAAAATTAAATTAAAAATTAAAAAGTTTGAAAAATTGAAAAAGAAGGAAAACACAAGAAAAATGGAGAAAGTTAATACCTAACTAATCCTACCTAATATTATTGCAGTGTCGATAAAGGCATAAGGAAAAGAAAAAAGTCTATGCCTTATGGGGAGCAGGCGGAGAAAAGAGAAAGGAACCAAAAAAACAAAAAAAAAAAAGAGTGAGAAAGAGAATGGCAAGTGGAGAAGTTTGGTGGCTTGCTGCTGAATGGAAGGGCAAGTGGAGAGTTTGGAGGCTTTTGTGCTTAATGAGTGTCGGCAAGAGAGGACAAAAAGGAGCAAAGAACTTGGAAGGAAACCAAGAGGGAAAGTGGAGTGTCGGCTAGGAAAAAATCAAGAAGAAATAAGTGAGAGGAGGAAAGGAAAAAAAAAAAAAAGAAATCAGAGAAAAAAGAAGGAGGCAGAGGAGAAAAATCAGGGGAGGCAACCAAAGAAAAGAGAGGGAGCCATAAGGTGAAAAGGAAGTAAACAGGGCTCAAACCATGGAAGAAGAAGGCCGTGAGTGAGGAAAAAAGTAGGCCGTGCTTGAGAGGGGAAAAGGAAGCTTACAGAAAAAGGAACTTCCATTACCCAGCCTTGAATGCATGGCCTGTAAGTCTCTAAATGATGTGCTGAATATAAAATGATATCTAAAACAGAGTAAAAGTAGAAGAAAATTAACCTCTAGCCATTGTAAGCTTCAAGTTGAAAGTTGCCCACGGGATGCTTCTAACTCAAGATTTCTCACTGATGGTGTGCTGAAGTGTGTTTGGCTTTTTGATGGTGAGAAACTGAGCCAGGGGACCCCATATATATAGTGGTCTGGTGTTGCAATATCTTCCTATCAAAGACGGCAATGGCAACGCCTCCATTAAACTCCTTCAAAGCACCATGGAAACTCCTGAAACAGACCACATTATGGTCTGTAACACCGGCTTCAATGGCCAACGTTCTGAAATGCAATACTTAATGGCCAATGTTCATGAACCAAAGGACGTCTAGAAACAGAGGAGAAAGACGTTGGCAGTCATTAGCAACGTCTCTGAAACTAAAGGAGGAAGAGTTGTAAGACGTTAGCTTGTCTCCAATGTTCAGAAATCAAAAAGACGTTGGAGTTGCAATGTCTTGCTACAAAGAGCCACATGCAACATTCAAAAACGTGCACAGACTCACATTCTCCCACTTGGTCTGTATATTCTATAATGCTTCCATAGTTCGGATTCTAATAGTAGAAAACTAAATATACAAATCATGGCGATAAGTCCTCTTAAAGTGGGTATTACCTTCCATGTATTATGATATATTTTATTTCCTCAAATCCACTATAACTTAATGAATAAGCTCTATGCTTATTTGGGGTCATCTTAATTGTTGTTATTCTCAAAAATAAATAAATGTGCATAAAAAAAACAAAACAACATATGTATAAATAAGAGCTTTATTACAAAATGATGAAAATTTTACATCAAAGTCTCAATGTGGGACCAAGTCCCATTTTAATTACATGATCCTTAAATCCTATTGGTGGCATGCCCTTGGGTCAAAGGATCGGCTATCATCAACTCAGTGCTTATGTGTTCAATGGTGACTTTATTCTCTTTGACACATTCTCGGATGGCTAAGTACTTAATGTTAATATGTTTACTTCAACTTCCACTCTTATTATTCTTAGTTAGAAAAATAGCAACTAATTTGTCACAATATATCCTCAATGGCCTTGAGATAGAATCCATTATTCGAAGCCTAGAGATAAAGCTCTTTAGCCATACACCATGTGAAGTTGCCTCAAGACAAGATATGAACTCAGCCTCCATGGTAGAAGTAGTAGTCAAGGTCTGCTTTGCGTTCCTCTAGGACACGGCTCCACCGGCAAGTATAAAAATATAACCTGATGTTGATTTTCGTGAATCAACATATCCGGCGAAATCCGAATTTGAGTAGCCAACTACCTCAAGATTCTCAGTTCGTCTGTACATCAGCATGTAGTCTTTAGTACCCTTAAGGTACCTCATCACTTTCTTTGCAGCTTTCCAATGGTCCATTCTTGGATTACTCTGATATCTCCCTAACATACCAACTGCGAAAGCAATGTCAGGTCTTGTGCAAACCTAAGCATACATAAGGCTTCCAAAAGCAGAAGATATGGCACATTACACACGTTCCTTCTCAAGGTCATTCTTTGGGCACTGGTTCAAATTGAACCTGTCACCCTTCACAATAGGTGCTACACTTGATGAACAGTCCTTTATTCGAAACCTCTCTAAGACTTTGTTGATATAGGTTTCTTGTGATAGACCCAATATGTATTGAGTTCTATCCCTATGGATCTTAATGCCAATGACATAAGATGCCTCACCTATATCTTTCATATCAAAGTTCTTTGAGAGAAACTGTTTCACTTCATATAGTATTTGTCTATCATTAGTTGCAAGTAAAATATCATCCACATATAGCACCAAGAAACAAATTCTACTCCCACCGACCTTCCAGTATATACATTGATCCATGATATTTTTCACAAAATTAAATGAGAAAATAACATCATGAAACTTAAGATACCATTAGTGTGAGGCTTGTTTTAATCCAAATATGGATTTCTTAAGCTTGCAAACCAAATGCTCATCAGCACTAGAGGAGAATCCTTCAAATTATTTCATATATACCTCTTCCTCTAGTTCTCCATTGAGGAATGCCATCTTCACATCTATTTGATGCAGTTCTATATCAAAATGGACAACTAATGCCATTATTATACAGAGGGAATCCTTTTTAGATATAGGAGAAAAGGTCTCCTTATAATTAATTCCTTCCCTCTGAGTGAATCCCTTGGCTACGAGTCTCGCTTTATATCTTTCGATGTTGCCTGATGAGTCCTTTTTAGTTTTATAAACCCATTTATATCCAATGACTTTAGAGCCAATAGATAACTCGACAAGATCCCAGACTCTATTAGATGCCATGGAATCCATCTCTTCCTTCATGTCATTGTACCATAATTCAAATTCACTACAAGTAATGGCTTGTGAAAATGTCTCTGGATCATTCTTGTCTCCAATGTTGTAGTCAGATTCTTCTAAGTACACTATATAGTCACTATGAATCACTGACCTCCTTATCCTAATTGATCTTCTTAATGTTGTCTCAACATCCTCTCGAAGAGGTTGTTAGTCAACTAGTTGTTTAATAGTTTTTGGTAATTATTGATCAACCGAATCAACTTGGCTATGGTCAACAGGTTGTGGAATCTCAATGATTGGTTATTTAATACTCGTTTGTACTCAAGGGGCATGAATTATAACCAATTTATCACTTGATGTGGAAGATTAAGAACGATAATGATCTTGTTCAAAATCTAAGTTTTGAATTTTATCACTACTACTACTCAAGTCATTCTCAAGAAATTTTGCATTTCTTGATTCCACAATCTCAATGCTATGAGATGGATAGTAAAATCTGTATCCCTGAGACCTTTCGGCATATCCAATAAAATAGCCACTAATGGTCCTTGGGTCTAACTTCTTCTCTTGTGGATTATAAATCATAACTTCTGACGGGCATCCCCGAATACGTATATGTCTTAAACTGGGTTTCCAACCTTTTCATAACTCAAATGACATCTTTTCAACAGCCTTGATCGGAACCCAGTTAAGAATATACATAGCCATCTTAAGGGCTTTAGTCCACAAGGATTTAGGAAGTTTGGAGTTGTTAAACATGCTCCGTACCATGTCCATTAATGTTCAGTTTCTTCTTTTAGTTACACTGTTTTGATCCGGAGATCCAGGCATGGTGTATTGGGCAACAATCCCATGTTCTTGAAGAAACCTAGCAAATAGACCTAATACTTGTCCTTCTTCAGTGTATCTACCATAATACTCACCACTTCTATCTGATCTCACTATCTTAATTTGTTTTCCACCTTATTTCTCTACTTCTGCCTTGAGGACCTTAAAGGCATCTAGTGCCTTATTTTTGTTATTCAGTAAATAGAGAAAAATGTATCGTGAGTAATCATCTATAAAGGTGATAAGTATTTCTAACTACTTAAGTCCATATCTCGATTACAAATATTTATATGTATGATCTCTAATAAGGTAGAACTACTCTTGGCACCTTGGTCTTATTAATATACTTTCCCTTAATGCAGTGTACACAGGTGTCAAATTCAGTAAAGTTAAGAGTACTAAGTACTCCATCTTTTACTAATCTTTTTACCCTCTCTATTGAGATATGACTAAGTTTACGATGCCACAATATAGAAAAATTTTCATCAGTAATACTTCTCTTAATACCTATATTGTTAGAAACATGCATTGAATCATAAGATGTACTATCCTGTAATTGAATTTGAAAAAGATCATGACAAATTGTATCTTATCCAACAACATCAGATTTATAAGATAATTGAAATAAATTATCTAAAAAGTTGAAGGAATATCCAAATGGTACAAGTTTTGAAACTGAAATCAAGTTTCTAAAGAAACTTGGTATATAAAAGGTCCTTTTCAAAATCAATACATAGCCAGTATCTAAAACTAATCGGCATGTTCCTACGCCTTCTACTTGTGAGTCCATCCTATTTCCTGAATAAATATATTGCTCACTGCCCATTGGCTTCCTTATTAGAGATATGGATTGTAGCACCAGAATTAATCCACCATGTATTATTACTAACATTTACCATATTAGATTCATAACAAAAGAGTGAGGTTGAGTTACCTTTCTTTTCTAGCCAAGCCCTGAATTTGCCGCAGTCCTTCTTCATATGTCCTTTCTTTTACAGTTACCAGCTTGTATGGGTACCTTGCCCTTCCCTTTGACCTTACTTTGTTTTTTACTTTTTTCTTATATGGCCAAGTGTGCACTTTCTCCCATATCAGCTAGGAGCCTTCCTTTTTCTTGGACACATGGTCAATAGTTTATTAATAGACAATTTCTCCTTATGTGTGTTGTAGGAGATTTTGAAAGGTCCATACTGAGATGGTAAATAGTTCAGAATAAAGTGCATAAGGAAAAACTCTAACATCTCAACCTCTAGACTCTTCAGTTGAGATGCAATATCCCTTATTTGTATTATGTGCTCTCGCACACCCCTTATGCTAGTGAGTTTTATGGAAGATAACCTTGTCATCAGGGTGCTTGTTAAGGCCTTGTCAAATGACTCGATTGCTCGTCAATGGCCTTCAGTAGGTCTTGGACATATTCATGTTCTCCTAACGATCCACGAATACATCCAGATATTTTGGTCTTTATGTACATCATGCTGAGACGGTTAGATTGCTCCCAACATTCATAAAGATCTATCTCTGAAGCACTACTTGTGTTCGTAGGCGTAGGAGGTTTTTCCTTTCTTAGTGCATAGTCAACGTCTATCCACCCTAATTGTAGAAAAATTTTTTCTTTCCAAATTTTATAATTGTCCTCATTTAGTTCAAGAACTTGGAAGTCGGAGATACTTATGGGTTGAAAAGTTGCATAATATACTATCTCAAAATTTGAGGTATCCTTTATGATATGTCTTACTAATGTAAAGCATATCTTGCAAATCATGAGCTTAGTAACAAATAAAACTGCTTGTGGGCTAAGCCATATTCAATTAGGTTCATGCAACTTTATAATGAAACTAATAAATTATCTCTATTTCTTAAATCTTGTAGGTAATTAAGAAAAAAGAAATTTTACCATCCCATCCTAATTAAATATATATAATATGATAACATTCATGTGGGATAATGATTATCATATCACATATATTAATTACAATTTTATGTCTTTTACTATATGTGATTTATTTCATAATGTGTAATATTAGAATAATTAAAGGTGCTATGGCTAAACTCTAATTAAACTAAAATTATACTATTCACATGACATTTTAAAAGTGTTAAATACTTGCTTATAACTTAAACAAATATGCATAAACAAGGTTGCATAATGAAAATTTAAATAATTAATTAATCAACTTAGCAAAAATGTGACTAATTAATTAAAAATTTCTCTCAAACAATTAACCAAATATGCCAAATACTAACCAAAATAAATTACAAATATTGGGCATTTAGCATCATAAAATTTTGGACAAAAATTAAATAATTAAGAAAAACTAATTACAATGGGCTAAGTAAAATTTTGTCCAAAATAATTAATTTTAACTTATTTTAAAAAAATATTCAACATAAAATTTTGATCATAAACGACCAAATTATAAATGGGCCAAGTCAAAAAGTCCAAAATTCTAGTCCAAAATCAGAATCCACTATTTTTTTTTGGTGATTCGGGTCGTGAACAATAGAAGTGTAGACACGTAATTTTGTCCGGATCTCAAAAAAAAAAAATCAAAGTAGATCAATACACAAGTTTTAAATTTTTTACTTGAATATATTTTTTTGAAAATTAAAATAAAAAATTTAAAGATTTTTTTTTAGTTCTTAAATTTGAATAATATTATTAAAAATATAAAAAAAATAAAAAAAATAAAAAATAAAAAAAGAGAAATATGCCAAGAATTATTTCACCCACTCCATTTTAATCATACACCTCATTAAATCATGTTTTCTACCTTAATTAAATCATACACCACCTTTCTCATAATTTATTTCATCATATACCTCATTAAATCATTTTTCCTATCTTAATCACATCATACACCATCATCTTCCTAACTCATTAGGCAATTCATCAAATCATGTTTGTTTTTATCCTAATTAAGTCATACACCACCTTCTCCATAATTAATTTCATCATGCACCTTATCAAATCATGTTTCCCACCTTAATCAAATCATATACCACCTTCCTCATAATTTATTTCATCATGCATTTCATTAAATCATGTTTCATATTTTAATCAAATCATACACCATCATCCTCCCAACTTATTAGGCAATTCATCAAATCATGTTTGTTTTTATCCTAATCAAGTCATACATCACCTTCTCCATAATTAATTTCATCATGCATTTTATCAAATCATGTTTCCCACCTTAATCAAATCATATACCACATTCCTCATAATTTATTTCATCATGCACCTCATTAAATCATGTTTCCTATTTTAATCAAATCATACACCATCATACTCTTAACCTATTAGGCAATTCATCAAATCATGTTTCCTACCTAAATTAAATCATACACCACCTTCTCCATAATTAATTTCATCATGCACCTTATCAAATCATTTTCCTTATCTTAATCAAATCATGCACCACCTTCCTCATAATTCATTTCATCATGCATTTCATCAAGTCATCTAACCACACACTTGATCATAAATCATGCATCTAGGGAAAGGAGGCTATAAATAGAAGGCTTAGTGAACCATGAAAAAAGAAAGAGGGGAAAAAGGAAGAAAGAAGAGAAGAAAAAAGAGTGAAGGAGTGAGAAAGAAAGCATTCCAAGAGGGGAGCAAGCACACAAAGAGAAGAGAAATATTAGAGGAAGAGTCATGAAATAATGGGGAGAGAAAATTCAAAGAAAAGGAGTGGAAGTTAGAGAGAGAAAGTCTTAGAGTAAGAAAAGGGTCAAATAGAAATTTTGATTCTTATTTATTCTTCTATTTCTCCTTTCAACAAACTCATGTTGTTGATTAGAATGAGCTCAACTCAGTTTTTGGAAGGTCAATAGTGTCTCAATTTCGCCGAAAATTGCATATTGCATCGGAAAACTCAAGAAAAAGCTATTTTCGTTCATCATCTGAAAGTCATATTTCCGATCCGAATCTCAAGAAATGCGCCACACCATCGAGTTCAGAAGGTCCCAAAACCTCAGGAACCGTGAATCAAATCGCCGGAAAAATCTTCACGCGCCTTCATGCGCTGCCACGAGCCGGTGAAGCTTTCGGCGCGTGTTGCACACGCGCCAGGGGAAAAAGACCAATCCGCTCCTGCCACGTCAGCCCAAGCGCCACGCAGCCCTGACACGTCATCCGCCAAGTCAGCACCTTGCCTACTCAGCGTGACACGTCATCAGACACGCCAGCAAAATTACACAGTCATCTGCCACGTATACGACACGTCATCAGGTAGTCTAGTCAGCGCCACGTCACCTGCCACGCAAGCGTCCACGTCAGCACATAATGCCACGTCAGCTTGACCCTTTGACCGTTGACCAATGTTGACTTTGACCCGAACCTCTTTCCTAGGGTTTTTCAACGTCCTGATCGTGTTTCCGACCTCCGTTTTGCCATTTGAGCACTCTAAATACAGGTTCTATTTATTTTTTTAAATTTTCTCTTGTTATTAAATAAGTGTTTTTGTGCTTATATATTATTTTGTTGAATAACTGTGAGTCACGAGGACTTTACTTGTGAAATACACACTTTAAACAACTTATAAGGGGATATCTGTGGTTTCTTTTCAACCATCTTTTATTATTTTTTTTTAAAAAAAAAGATCTTGACGACGGATAAAGAAAGTTGCCAGTCAACTGGCCACTATCAAATTATCTTGAGAGATGTTATGTTACAAACCTGGTCAGTTAACTGGCATGGTTCTATTAACACATTTTTGAAAGATCCCGACAATGGATAAAAAGGGCTGCCAGTTAACTGGCCGCTGTCAAATTATTCTGAGGGATGTTATATTACGAACCTAGTCAGTTAACTGGCATGGTTCCATTAATACATTTCTTTAAAAATCTCGACGACGGAATAAAAATAGTTGTCAGTCAACTGACCGCTATCAAACTATCCTGAGAAAAATATTATCATGAGTTTAGCCAGTCAACTGGCATGACTCTATTGAGGCATTTACAAATAATTCTAAATTGATCACATGCAGAAAAACCAATTTATTTAACAAAAGACAAAGCATAGTTTTGAAATCAAAAGCAGCAAACACCAACGTGGTACCGAAAGGGCGTTGTAGGGGTGTTAATACCTTCCCTACACGTAACCAACCTCCGAATCCATTTTTCTGTAACGTAGACCATATTTTTGGTGTCCGACTTCACCTTTTCAATCTAAGTCGGTGGCGACTCCATTTTTTTTATCATTTTTAAAGACCTCACCAATACCAAACCCAAAAATATTTTTCTTTTATCGCCTTGGGATCGCCGCTCCGCGTCGCGTGTCGACAAGAAGGACAGCCCAATTTTTTTTGGTTCATTCAGGCCCAAAATTGCGGCTCAAAGGCCTAGAATGCGCTGCCTGGCCAGCACCTTTAAGTGAAACGATGCGTTTCAAGAGGGGAGGGCTAATTTTTAGCCTATCAAAACGACGTGTCGTCTATGCAATTAGGCCATGTCGTTTAATCAAAATGACGTGTTGTTTATTAAAACAACCCGTCATTTATGTTGTCTTCCACCTCTAGCCAGGTCGATCAACCTAACCAGAACCGCGTCGGATTCGTTGAAAAATTCGACGTTTTTTGGTTATTTTGGATTTTTTTTTGGACGTTTTAAAAGCCTAAATTGATCATAATTTTATAAGGAATCTATTTATACAATCAAAAGTTTAAAAAATCGAGTGCATGAAGCAACCCGAGAGCTTCAAATTTTCACAAATTTGAAGTTTAAAAACACAGCAAGATGCAAATTTTTTATGGCTTTGATACCAACTGTAAGTCTCTAAATGATGTTCTAAATATGAAATGACATCTAAAACAAAATAAAAGCGGAAGAAAACTAACCTCCAGCCATTGCAAACTTTAAGTCGAAAGTTATTCACGAGATGCTTCTAACTCAAGATTTCTCACTCTTTGATGGTGAGAAATTGAGTTAGGGACCCCGTATATATAGTGGTCCGATGTTGCAATGTCTTCCCATAAAAGACGGCAATGCCTCCATTAAACTCCTTCAAAGCACCATGGAAACTCCTGAAATGGACCACATTATGGTCTGTAACACCGGCTTCAATGGCTAACATTCTGAAATGCAACAATATTCATGAAACCAAAGGATGTCTAGAAACAGAGGAGAAAGACATTGGTAGTTGTTAGCAATGTCTCTAAAACTGAAGGAGGAAGAGCTGTAAGACGTTAGCTTGTCTCCAACGTTCAGAAACCGAAAAGATGTTGGAGCTGCAATGTCTTGCTACAAAGAGCCACATGCAACAATCAGAAACGTGCACAGACTCACACGGCCAACATAGCACTTCCAATTCTATTGTCTTCTTCTTGTCCACTGCCAACCATCTTCAGCCGGAGAGCCCAGACCACAAAAAGAAGCCGAACTAGAAAACCAGAAACAGGAGAGGAGAAGCCGGGAAAGAGGAACAAAAAGAAACAGAAAAAAAAAAGAGAAAACAGAAAAGAGGAAGGGAGAGGAGAGCCGTAAGGGAAAAGAAAGAATAGAGTTTTCAGCTAAGTGGTTTGCTTTCTAGGACAGGGTGCAAAAGTTTTCGTTGTTATGAGTTGGATCTCTCTCGACCTCATCACTTTCGTTCTCGCAGTTGGGACCGAATGACGTCGTAGCACAGCGAAAGTGGTGCTGCATGAGTGCGACGAACGAACTTACTACGTCTGCAGTTCCGATGCGTCGATGGTGTAAGGTTTGGTGGTGTTTGGGCTCACACGGCGGATAACGGCATCACCAGCGGCCTCTATGTCAGCCAAGACCTCGTCTCTGGTTGCTCAATCACTTGCGCCATCGTCTTCTTCGTCCTCTCATGGTTTACATTTTTTGAGAGCAGAGGCGTTTTCGTTAGTGGAGTCTGCAGGGAACGCATAGCACGACAGGCCTGACATGTCTTCCTTTCAAAACTTGCTAGTTTTGGCTACTGGAAGCGGTGGCACTCACCACTCTAAAGTTGGCTGATTACAAGACACCTGCATATCAGCCACCCACTTATAAGCTTCCTCCGAATGAGAAACCTACCACCGGTGGAAAAGCCTCCAACTTACAAGGTGCCAGCCCCTGTTTACGAGCTTCCTATAGAAAAGCCACAGGCCTACAAGTCACCACCACCTTATGGTCACTATCCATAGCAGCATCCAACGGAAAGCAACTGAAGCATCGGAGTTCTTTGGCGGAGCAGGGGAACTCGCAATCTAGTCTGTGATAACAACCACTATGAACAACCATCCCATGACCGCCAGCGTCAACAATAACCAACTTCACCCTTCTCATCCTCTGTACCGAACTCATACAGTAACTTCCCGCAATTTTCCTCGACCCTTCTTCGCAGATCGCGCGCCCTACCACGAGCCTCGCCGGTAAGCGTACCCTTGCAGAGTTTTAAGCCCATCAGAACCACAACTAAGTTCTTTCAAACCCTTTCCTCTGTTCTGTGAAACCCAAAACTTTTCAGTGTGGTTCACCTATTTGGCCTCTTGCACCCATGGATTCTCTTCGTGTCCGCCTGAATTGCCTAACTCTTTGGGTTTCAATCCACGGCATTTTGGCATGCCTCTTCTTCAACAACTTCAGCCACAAACTAGCAATCTCCCAAGTGAAACCCTACCCTTGAACAACTCGGTTTTGCTGGATACTGGCTGTTCATACCCAAAGGACGCTAGTTTGGTTCAGGTTTGGAAAAGGGTTCACGTCAAAAAAAACCCAGTCAGCCTCCACGTAATTAGCCACATCAGTACCATATGCACAATCATCATGCCATGTCAACACAAAGTCATGTTATCACGCCATATCAGCCCAAGTGCCTAGTCATCAATCCATGCAACATGCTACATTAGCAAACAATGCACAACATTATGCCATGTCAGCATATATTGCATCAGCATACAAGTGTCCCATCAGCCACAGCTTCCCAATCATCTGCCACATCATCCACTATGTCAGCCTACTTGTCTAGTTGGCATGCCATGTCATGATGCCACATCATCAAAATGTACACAGTCATCAACCCATATAATCACGCCACATAAACCTAGCTTCCCAGTCATCTACCACATCATCCACCATAGCCCTAGTTTTCCAGTCATGCCATGTCATTAAATGCTTACACAGTTAGATGCCATGTCATTTGTCACATTAGTCCCATATCCTAGTTAGCACATCATGTCATCTATCACATCAGCATAAATCCATGCTATGTCAGCACATGTGTATAGTCAGTATGCCATGTCACATTGATCATTGGCTTTGATTGTTGATCGAATGTTGACTTTGACTTAAAACTTTTTACTAGTTTTTTTTTTATACGTTCTAATCACGTTTCCAACTTTTGTTTTGTCTAGACACAAGTTTAACCCATTTCTTAATTTTCTCCCATTTTAGGATATGTAATTTTGTACTTATATTTTATTTTGATGAGTAGTTGTGTGCTATGATAACTTTGCCTATGATATTTTGCACTATAAATTGTTTATAAGTGTGTGCATTGAGGTGTCTATCCTAAGGGAAATTAGGTTACGAACCTAGTTAGTTAACTGATACGGTTTTATTAATGCATTTTAAAAATAGATAAACATAATTGCTAATCAATTGAACTCTGTCAAACTATCTTAAAGGAATCATATTACAGACATAGTTAGTCGACTAGCATGGTTTATTTCATTTAGAAATGGATCCTAACGATGCATAAATATAGTTACTAGTCAACTATCTATTATCAAATTATTTTAAGGGAAATCATGTTACAAATCTAATCAATCAATTGGTATGATTCATTTCATTTAGAAAAGGATCCCAACAATGGATAAATGTAGTTGCCAGTCAACTGACTACTGTTAAACTATTCTGAAAGAAATTATGTTACAGACCTAATTAATTAACTGACATAATTTTATTAATATATTTAAGAAAATTCTGACGGTGGATAAATATGGATGCCAATTAACTAGCCGCTATCTAACTATCCTGAAAGAAATTATATCATGAGTTTAGTAAGTCAATTGGCATGACTCCATCGATGCATTTAAAAATAATCTCGAATCACGATTACATGCAAAAATAAATTTATTTAATAAGAAACAAACCATAGTTTTAAAATCAAAAATAGCAAGGACTAATGTAGTACCGAAAATGTGTTATAAGGGTACTAATAACTTTCCTATACGTAACAAACTCCTAAATATATTTTTTTGGAAACACAGACCATACTTTTTAGTGTTGGACTTTATTATTTCAATTTAAATAGAAGGCGACTCTATTTTCTCTTATTTTTTCAAAAAAGACATTTCCAAAAACTCCACATTTTTTTTGTTCCCCAAGATCGCCGCTCTACATAGTGAGTTGACAACTTAAATATATGATAATTTCTCAATTCAACTACTAAACCACAAAGCACATATGTAAATTACAAACAAACCTCTCCGAAAAAAAAAAAAAGAAATTGCAAACAACGTAAAGTGAACTAATTAGGACTAGAATAGCATCAAACACCGAGGCCTCTAGATTCTGCATCAACCAAACTCCACCTATTTGGCAATGCCCTTCCCAGCCAGGAGCGAATGCCGATGTTGAAGGCGTTTCTCCGCTACCCAAGCAACAAAACGAATTAAATGCCGAATTAAGCACAAAGTCATACTGTCTAAAAGCAGACCCGGGAACAGTAGGGGTAAGCAAATCTAAACCTTTACCGTCACGTGGGCATTCGCAAGGCAGGGGAGGGAGATACACATCCCTATTGATAAGAGCCGCATGACGAACCTGCGCTTGAGAGGGATTCCGCTAACAAGAATGAGAGTCACAGAAAGAGATGTGATGAAAGATATGGCGTTGAACATCAGGAATTTGTAATAGTAATCACGTTGGATACTGGCTAATAGGGCATCCCCAGCACACACCTCACCAAATGCATCATTCACATAAAAGCATGGATAAATATCTTTCTGTGTGAGTGGGCTGGCTGGACCTGGAGTTGCGGCTGAAGACTTTGTACCATTTATACCATAATTCAAAAAATTAGGAATAGTGGCATTTGAATTCATGTTTGGACCACCCAATGATACAACGCCGCCAGGTGGGTTAACTGCAATCCAAAAGGTCATGGTTGCGATCACGGTAGCCACTACACCCAGCGTTTCTCTTGCACCTTCTAACCAATCACCATCATTAGGTAAACAAATTTTCAGAATTTGTAGGAATTTGTTCCAATAGTATCTCTTGGGGTTGGTTCTTGTTGACGCCCTTGCTGCCTTTTTTATTTTTTATTTTTTAATTTTTGATACCAGTGTTCATAAAGATGAATTGTATTTCAAGACTTTTGAAGTCTTTTAGACTGTGCTCTACCATCTCAATAGCTGTCAAACCCGTCTCGTTCTTATTATTATTTGCTTCTTCTTTAATTATACTGATCGAAAGCAGGTGCCTTATGGTCTGCATAATTATATAAGAATTTAATTAATTTATTAATAATCATACCTTTTCAAATACCAAAAAAAAATAATCATACATTTTCTACTTGTGAGTTATAACAATACAACCAACAAATTGAAACAGCTATATGTTAGTTAATATTCATAAATCTTGTTTTTATACAAATATAAAATAAAATGATGGAATTTTGGGTGTAATCTTAAATTTTACATGGAAGCGTGTGAAATAATATAAACTAATGAGCATCCTGTGGATTCCTAAAGACAGCGTGCGTTGGGGCCGGCCCTCTAATTCTTATTGTGAGGAGTGCAATGGCATGTGCTATGAACTATTGTCAATGTTAAGTACAGCCCTACCCAATTCCATGATAGAGTGAATTAAAAATGCACTGGAGAATTGTTCAAGCCAAAGCCATGATAGCGTGAAATAATAACAACTGTAGTACGTATTAGATTTATCTGAAAAATATACTTTAACAAATGTAATATTAATTTTATGTGTTGGTAAGGATAGAGTCATTTGTTAATAATTAAGGATCAATGAGAATGAGTTAAGTAATGAGAGAGAAACAACACCTCGTTTAGTTAAAGTCAACATCCAAGTTAGCTTCTTGGGAAGTATTGGAAAGGGCTATAAAAAAATTTGAATTAAGGAATAACTTGTATCTATATTTTGAGATAAAGAAATTTTAAATTTTATTTCAAGATAAAGGCCAAAACCTTTTTTGTTATTTAAAAATATTAATTTGATTTTGTATTTAAACAAATTTACCCTCAAAAAATTAAATAAATAATAACACGTATTTTTCTCTCCTTTAATCTTCCTGAATACTAACATCTCTTCTTCTTCCTTGAAGATTAGAAATCAAATCAAATTGGTAGCACGCTTTAATTCCGCTTCTCCTAAATACCAAACCCTCCTCTTCTCCTTTGAGCATTCTGTCTCTTACAACTCAAGAGAGTTGGACGGCCTTTAGCTTGGACCACTTGAGCAGTTGGACATGAAGCTAGCGATCGAGCATCCATCGGCGTCACCACCCCACCAGTTTAGGTTGGCATGCTTCGTCTCCGAGCACAAATAGAGCAACACTCCCATGAAAGCTAACCCTGCATCAGGGGCCCAGAAAAACTAATCGATGGCCGAGTAGTAGTATGGAAGATCCCCAAAAACTCTGCGAGGCCCTACCAGATTTTTCATGTCACAGATGAGGGAGAAAGAAGAACCTTTGGTGAGGGACATGCAGAACGGTACAAAGAACAGCATAAAAGAGGAGAAAAATGAAAGTTATATATTTTTTATTAATTTGAAGATAATTTTGTTTAAAATAAATAATAAAAAAAGTTTTGATCCTTAATCTTATAATAAAAATTAAAATTCTTTATGCTTTAATATAAACAAAAATTGGTCATTGATTCAAGTTTTCCCGAAGAACATCATTGTATTTAAGAAGATAAATGACCTAATTAAAACCATAGATCATGACTCCATAACAATATAAAATAGATCTACTATCGTAAATAAGATTACCATTTATAAGTGAGTTGACTCACAAAGAAATTTACCAAAGTTCAATTCTCTAACAATTTGAATGCTATAAAAAAAAACTAAAAACTCTGTATGTTGATTGAATTTAAATAGATTATTTTTGTTTCTCAATTATAATAAATAAGAAGTTTTATTTAAGAAGCCAAACACCCTTTATCTTGCAGAGAAAATTTAATCTAAGAAAATTATTTATCAAAAATAAAATAAGAAATTGTATCCATCCAAGATTGATAATAACGAATAAATGCCAAGCATGCGATGACGAAACAGATGGTGGACTTTCAACAATAATAGAGGCATATTAATTACGACTTTGCAGCCAAGAAGAAGCGAAGAACAAGAGTCCAGCTATCATCCACGAAAGAACCTGCAGCCTGCAGCAGTCATGGGAACAAATGTTAAAGTCATGGAACTTATAATGACTGAACATTAATTATTGGCTATATATATATATATCAACTGTAGTAATTGATATGAAATTGGGTGGCAGAGTACGTAGTGCACGCAAGGGGGATCAGAGAAGTAATCAATATGTTAATCTTTTCTCTGCATGAAATAATCTGGAGGGTTTTTCTTCTTTTTAACAGATTTTGGGTGGAGGAACATTTTGTTGAATTTTTTGAAAAGTGAGGATTTTTTGAAAAATTTTAAAATATAAGAAATTTTTTTAAAAATTCACTTAACTACAAAAATGTTATTTACATTTTAACTTAAAATAATTAAATTCAGCAAATCAACGAGGAATGCTTTAATTTGCTTTAGACAGCATATATAATAGTAGCTCACTGCTGTTTTAGTATTCTTACTTTATATGTAAGTTTTAAAAGAAAAATCAGAACAAACAGAAATCTATCTTATGTTATGATCCATATTGTCTATTTGTCTTGATTAATAAAAGAACTGTAAAATGATATAAGGGGTTGTATCATACAACAAAGAAACGTTTCATTTTAAATAGAATCGACAAAGATGAAATTCGCTTTTCTAAAAATGTAAATTGTTAGATGTAAAGGATAAAATACATACAACTGACTTGTACTTTATTTTATTTTATGTATTAAAACTTTTTCTTATTTTTAATTGCATTAAATAAAATTTTTCATTTTACACATGGAGCAAATCAGCCCCTCCGTTTGGAACGATTGTTCCTCCATTAATGATCCAAAATGCAAGTCGTTCATGAACATTTGGGTCCTGGAAGTTCATGTCCTCCGTACAACGGCAAACCATGACCAGCTTCCCAGGTGGAACACCGGCTTGGACGACGCTCAACACACAAGAACCACCACAACACAAAACCACACTCTGATCTCAAAAAATCGCCAGTCTAAGTGCGAATAAAAGTAAACAGTGGAAAGATAAAATTTTAAGTGCCAATATCATATTGGAAGGTGTAGTTTATAACTAGAATGGTGACAATCATAACCACACTCCTCATTCTCACCAAAATCATGGTACCATGTCCATGTCAACAGAGACATTGTGCAGAGAAACCTTAAAATATTGTTTGAAAAACTAAATCACTAATAGGCATTATCAGATGCAAGAGGTGTTGCCTTCCCTGTGTAAGACACAATAAGACAGAGCATCCAAAAGAAGGGAGGGAGCATTGAAAAGAAGACGAAAGTAAGGTATTTAACTGCATTATATCAGTGTGAATGGTAATGCAATATAATTCAAGATCATTTGATTCCAGTCAAATGAGTCTGACCAAATCCTTAATCAGGAATTTGTGCATATAATGGTGATGCTTATCATACCTCTGAGATTGCCCCCAGCAAAATTGTAAACTCCAATACAGAGTAAGGTGGCGTTTGCTTCCAAAGCCAGAGCACAGTACCATTCTTTGAATAACAGAGCATTGTGGGTCATGTCACGCTGATTCGCCGGCCACTCCCAATCGAAGTCGCGCGAATGTTCATGGGATTGGAGTTTATAGTGCTGGAAAACAAAAGGAAAACGAACATATTCAAGCGTAGGAGTTTATAGTGCTGTCAAACATGACCAGTGACGGTGGCTGTGACCATTGATGCTCGTCATGCAGTAAGCACCCACTATGGACTTGGGTCATGGATCAAAGCCAGTGTTCCACCCGGGAAGGTCGTCATGGGTTTGCCGTTGTACGTGGAACCTCCAGGACCCAAATGTTCATGAAGGACCTGCGTTTTGGATTATTAACGGAGGAACAGTCGGTTCCAAATGGGAGCGGGTGATTTGTACATGTAAAATTTTGCACAATATGCATAGTATAAAATTCTATTTGGAGCAGTTGAAAGTGTAAAGAGGTCTTTTATACATGAAGTAATATATATTTATTTATATTTTATAGGAATTCTTCCTATGCCCATGAATTTCATTGAACCTAAAAATGGTACATTAAATGGAGCTTTTGAGTTTACATATATTTTTGTATAGGAAGAAATTAGTGGGACCAAGTAGGCTAATATATAATATTGCACAATCTTTTGAAACAGATACATCATGATAACAAAAACCAAAGATGACAGGCAAACATTTTTCTAAACCTTATACTTACCTATAATTACAGCCTGCAGTGAATTAAATGGCCGGGGTGCTTGGCATCTGAGACTTAGGCTTGCACCTGTTTCTGCACAACTTAACTGCCCACATAAGAAAGCGAGCTGCAATGAACGCGGCAACCAAGAGCAGCAATCCAAACCAAGTAAGGTAACATAATCCAAAGACGTCGCCGACCAGAGGAAGAACATGATCAGGGTTCACCAAGATTGCACCAAACAAGTAGGTCAGCGCAAGGAAAGTGAGAGTGATACACATGCCTATTGACAGAAGCCACATGGAAAATCTATGCTTGAGAGGGATTCCACTGATAAGCAGCATAGTCACACTGAGTGATGCAATGAAAGCTATGGTATTGAATATATAGAAAGCCAAATAAGAACTTCGGTCAGTATAAGCTAACACTGCTTGTCCGGGGCACACTCTACGCTTATTGTTTAAATAAAAGCAAGGATAAAATTCTTGTTGCTTGTGGGAACTAGCTGGAGCTGGAGCTGAAGATGGAGATTGTGTACTATTTATTAGTTTGTAGTAGTTCTGGATGTATTCGTCATACGCATCAGAAGGAATGGCGGCATCTAAACCCACGCTTGGACTACCCAATTGTACTACGCCGCCTGGTGGGTTCATGGCAGTTTGAAAGGTCATGGTCGCGATGACAGTAGACACCACACTCAACGTTTGTCTTGTCTCTTCCAACCAATCACTCTTATGATACATTAAATTTTTAAGACCTTTTAGAAACTTGTTCCAGCAATGTCTCTGAGTCCTGGTTGTTGATGATGTTGGTGGCTGTAGGTGCGTACCCTGTTGCTTTCTTTCAACTTTGATACCGGCGTCCACGAAGAGGAGTTGTATTTCAAGGATTTTGAAGTCTTTAGAACTATGCTCTATCATTTCAATGGCTGTCAAACCCATCTTGTTCTTATTGTTATTTGCTTCTCCTTTTATTATATCGATCGAAAGCAAGTACCTTATAGTCTGCACAAGCATATAGAGGATTTAATTATTAATAATATTCCTTTGCAACTTGTGAAGCATAACTATAAAACAAACAAATCGGAATTATAATGGTAGTCAATATTCAATAATGATGTTGTTGTTGTATTGTAATAAAGTAAAATAACATGCTGTTGTGTATAATCTTAAACTTTACATGGGAGTGTGTGACATAATGTACTCTTCCTATTCTTAAATTACTATCTTTTAAGAGGAATAAGAATTTAAAAAAAATGATAAAATTGTGAAAATATTAAGAATGTTTGCTCTATTTAATAAAATACCTTTCGCATGAAAGAATTCAAATATTAAAAGTCAACTAAATAAATTAATCGTCTACTTGTTAGAGATATGAGAGTTGGTTGAACATTAGTGGACAGTGACTCCAATGGTTAGAAAAAAAAATTAATAAGATCTTAATCTTAACAAAGTAATAATTAAAAAGTAACAAACAAAGTTTTCTCAAAAGAGAGCTCATTCAAGAAGTAATAAGTGTCTTCTGGATTAAAGACAACATCCACAAAGTAAGTGGAAAAGAACGATAAAAATATTGAGAGAAATTATTTTTAGTAAAAAATTATCACTAAACCTTGTCTCATCAAATTCAAGCCACCATGTTAAATATGTTGAATCTTATAAGACTCAATAAATTAAATAATTTAAATTATTTTAAATAAAATTTTTATAATATTTTAATTTGTAAGAATAACATAACTAAAAAAAATAATGTATCAACATTGGTATGACCTAGGTTAATTAGGCCCTCTAATGCTTATAAGGGGGACTATCTGTATTGTGGTTAATTATAGTCCTACCAATTAAATGCAACAGAATTGTTAGAACCAAAACCATGATTGTAGAAAGAAACAGCTTAAACTTTAAGGAGTTGGCATAATTGGTGTAAGCATCTCAAAATTACTTGATATAGATTCATGCGTTGAATAAGAATACCTCTTAATTCATTAAAAAAAAAAAAAAAGGAAAGAAACAGCTTTACCACTAGCTAGGTCACACCAGTTGACCATAGAAAATATGTTTAATTTAAATGCTATAATCAATTTACTTTTACTCATTGTATAAATTAAAATTAAAATATCATTTAAAAATTTTATGTCATTAATTTTATTATATTTCATAAATTAAATTATATAATATAACAAATATATCTAACCGTTTATCCTATTTTATAGCCCACTTTTAAGTGGTATTACTTTTTCCTTAATTACTTAGATGGAAAAGGCCAATCAGAGTTAAGTACCTCAACTTGTTTCAACATAACAGCCATATGCAAAATGGTGTTATCGCCATCAGAGTCTTTGAAGTTGAGAAACTCGCTCATTCTATCAACATGCTCTTCTACCAATGCTTTCAGGGCCTCCAATTGGTTGTATGTAACACACAAGTGCAAAACCGTTTTTCCTTCATCAAGCTCACTCAAACTCTCTGGCTTCGCAGCTATCAGCTCCTTCACAACCTCAGTTCGTCCTCTCATTGCAGCGTAATGCAGAGGAATTCTCCCATCTGCATCTCGCTTTAAGCATGCCTCATCGTACACTTGCAACAACTCTCGGACGGTCTCCTTTTGGCCCTCTGCGGAAGCCAAATGGAGGGGTGTGCAACGGAATGAGTCTAACTCTTCGGCGAGTTTAGGTTTGAGAGTGAGAAGTCTCTTGGTGAAATCAAGATGGCCAAGCGAAGCTGATACGTGTAAGGGAGTTTCAGAGAAGGCAGTTCGTGAAATTGTACACAGGATATATGGTTCTTTCTGAAAGAGTGTGTTCAAAGTTGATACACACCCGCTGTATGATGCCTCATAAAGATTACTGATCGAACTCATTTTCAAGAGCTATACGACGAATTTGCATTACGGTGCTCACCTTAATTTATAGCGATTTGTCTTCCACAATTGTCTCAGTGCAAAAATCTTCACGACTTTTGTACCCAAAAAAAAAAAAATCTTCACACCTTCGCGCGGCCCCCTAATTTTTGGAGCCATACATAGTTCAATTTCGTTCAGGCATGTGGGGTAAGTCTATGCCGGCCCGTACAGTCTGTAAGTTTAATTTTTTTTTTTCGGTAGATAAAGAGAGGCAGAAAGCCCAAAAGAAATAAATAAAAAGATCCCGCGGTAGGTCATTTTAAAAAATGAGCTATTTAGAGCTGTCATTTTTCTAAAAAGATAGTGCCATAAGAAGATAAAACTCTTTTTGTGGCCAACTGATCTGCACAGCTATTGCCCTCCTTATAAACATGTTGAATCTGCACCTCTCACTCCCTGAGTAAAAAACAAAAGGATAGAGATATATAATTCTAATATGTTCTTTTATATATTTTTAAAAATATTATATAATATGTTTAAAAATTATAATTTTAATATACCCAAATAAAATATATCTAATATAACAGAGCCACAATCCTTTCAGTCTTGTTACCATTCAGCCTTTGAACTAGAGCCATTGAATCACTTTCCAAAATGACTTTACGGTAACCCAGATTCCAGGCTTGCAAGACCACCCATAACTCTGCTTTAAAAACTGAAGCCTGTCCACAATTTCCATAGAAACCTCTCACCCATCGACCCCCATGATCTCTCAGTAGATCACCACACCCTCCAATACCCTGCTCCTTCTTAGCCCCATCTGTATTTTAATTTTAATTTTCATGTATTTGTGTATAAAGATCTTCCATATGATTAGGCTCCTTGACGTGAGGAATTTATGCACATTTTTAGGTAAGTACACTTAATTGATTATAAAACATAGAATAAGTAAAGTATATTGTTTTTCTAAAGATTTGTTCTACACTATTAAAAAAATATGAATTTAAAGTTGAACCAGATAATTAAAAGAAATAAACGAAATTAAATAATGTAACTCAATGAGAAAGTGAGAGAGAGTACAAAAGATGCTAGAATATAAATTTTATTTAATCTTAGTTCCGCAATTAATTAATTAATTCAGTAATATAAAACCAGCACATCTAAATATGTCACTTACTATATTATGAAATAGCAGATTTCCATAAATTAACTAGCTCTTTTAAGTAAAATTAATACTTTCCTTACTTATTAAACTAATAATATTTCTATTTTTTTGACAATAACTAATAATATTTCTACTAAGTTTGAAATAAGCATAAGAGTATTGAGTACAATGAAAATCTCTAACTTTAGAAGGGGAATTTCTAACTTTCTTCTCTTCCTCCATCACCACATGCACACTAATTATCTTTTGATTTCATAAGTTAACACTTGATTTATATTATTTTTGATCTAATTCAAACAAGACTTTAAAGCTCATGTTTAAATTTATACAAAATTAAAGCAAATTAATACTTAAAATAATAAACAAAAACTAACTTCACTAATAATTCTTCTCTTCCTCTTCTGACCCCAGACGACCATCTGTGGGATATAGCAGATAAGGACTGCTCGCCATTATCTCAGCCCCATATTCCTTCCCGTGCTCGCACGGGCCCATAGCTTCTGGAGCCATCTTTTGGAATATAGAAAGTTGATTACGTAACATCAAAGAGCACCGTGGTTTAATTCCGTTCACCATTATCTCAATCATGGACAAGCATATGCCTAGACCATTAAATCAACCCCTTGGTGGCTGGCCCACCATTTTCCATGACTAAAACTTGGATGCTGATCATTCGCACTTATTCAAGATCCGTAATTTATGTGATTGATTAGTTTATCATAATTTTAGAATGTGCCAAAAACATGCTAATTATCAAACCTACAATGGTCATTCTTTTTTTTTTTTTGGTAATGATTATTTCTTTAAAAATAATAATACATACATATAATAATTCTACACATATTTTGTACATTATTTTATGTTCTCTCATATGTATATTTCTCTTTTCTCTTTCAACTGTGAAACCATATACTAACTTTATATTAGTTTTGGATGTGCATTTATCATTTTTTTTCATTTTAATGAAAGTGAAGTAATATTTATTTTATTTTTAAAATGAGATAACTTTGAGCTTTTTTTTTTTTTTTTTAAATTTTGGGTAGGTACTGAGCTTCTTTTTGGGTGGCCAGGAGCTAGTGTCTCATCCGTCATCTCTCCGAACTATTGCTTAGCTACTTTTATATTATTATACTTGCATCCAGATCTTTTACAGTTAATTTGTATAAATTATAAAAATAATTGACTCTTTTTTATTTTTAAATTAAATATTGTAAGAATTTTATTTTCACAATTAAATTTAATATGTCTTACTAATCTAATAATAAAATTTAATAAATTTAACATTTCTTGATAAATTTTATATATTTTAATAGAAATAACATAATGAGAATTTTTTATCTCTATAAATGTCTTTCAATTCAAAAATTGTTTACTTTTAATTATGTAAATCAATAGTTGAAACCCCACTCTTTCTCCATAAATAATCATTATATTTTACAAATGTTGTCTACATATATATGATTGTCATTATATAGTTTTATGAACATTTTTATTTTAATTCTCATATTATTGTATAAAATAATAAGTATAATTCCCTTGACTTAATTAAACTATCAAAATTAGGAGGTTTATATGAAACTTGAATTATTTTTTAAAGTTTTTATGCTTAACTGATTTATTATACTTATTGACATTCACAAGTTATTTGATAATTATAAAATTATTTAAAATTTCTTTAATTTTAAATTATAAAAAAGCTTTATGATTATATATTTTTTATTAAATATGTAAATGTTAAAACTAAACATAAAGTCTAAAACCAATTTTCAAATCTTAAAATTAGGCTCTGAATCACAAATCCTGAAACTAAGTGTTAATCACATACCTTAAAACTAATTAATCTTAAATCACAAATTCTAAAATTAAACTTTAAATCATAATACCTAAAACTAAATCTCAAAATTTAAACTTTAAATTTTAAAACTAAATCTTAAATGCTAAATTTTAAATTCTAATATATAAAACTCCAAGTTTTAAGAGTCTAAACTTTAAAACTTAAAATTGTATATCCTAAAATAGTATGGCATTAATTTCCAATTCCTAAACTTTAAGTTAAACCCTAAGACCTTACCTTAAAAATAACCCTAAAACAAGCCCCAAATTATTAACTCTAAAATCTTACTTTAAAAGTAAATCTTAAATAATAAGCCTTAAAATAACTTTTTTTTTATTAAAATAAGTTTATGAAGTTTTTGTGCAAATTTATCAAATGAAAGTATACAATTATTAAAAATAACTAATCAGTTAAAACTGTACTTATTCAACTGATTATATGTTAAATTATTTATTAAATTATATTAATAGATAAAGTTATTTAAAAATTTATGAATTCTTCTAATTTAAATATGTCACCCCAATATGTATATTATAACTTTATTAATGATACAATAGAATTGTCCTTAAAATTATCTTGACTTTATACAAATCCAAAAAGAGCTTTAATTAATGAAAAGAAAATTCAGGATTAAAAAAATTCTAATTTTAATTTGAGAGTTCAATTCCAACAAGCAAATAAGCATTGACGAATTTCTATAAACTGAATCCTTAAAAGGAACTATTTCTCAGAAAAAAATTGAAATAATTATTAAATGCATATTATTAATTTGAGTAAACATCCCGAATGTTACATATTTCGTTTACAACGATTATTTATTTTAATTTTTTAAAATTCTCCCAAAATCTTTTTTCGTAGTGGATTTATGTGCCCCACGTTATCCTTTCTTTCACTCTCAAATGGCCGAACCAGTTACTTTAAAATGTCTGGGCTGTATTCACGGGCGCATCATTATTGTGACAAGCACTGATAGACCCATGCACCGCGAAGCTAGGTGAAACCTACTAACAAAATCAAAGACATATTGAAACGCAACTTAGTGCATTTCAGCTGGCTTTTCGTGATTGTAACCTTTTCCTATTAAGACCATCTTTTGGTAAGCACATTATTGAGCCAAAATGCCTTTTATGCATGATTGGACTTCACGTGAAGTACACAAAATAATGCATATTATTTTGAATATTAAAATTTACACAAAAAATTTATATATATTCTTTTCTCAAATAATAATAAATATATATATTTAAACTTTGCCTATATACATTTTCACATTTTTATTTTTCTTTCTCTCTCCTTTAACATATTCTTTTACAACATGAGCAAAGTGTGTCCTTCTCATATCTTTTTCTCTCCCTTAAAAATTGATTTCTAAACATGCACTCTTTATACAATTTTTTTTTTTTAACAGACACCTAGCAATATCCTATTATTTTAGATGATTGATAGAGTTTTGGGTGACTCCTGGTTAATGATAAGGATAACTACACAAAACCTTACACACTCGTCTGGAAGCACAAAACACGAGCAATTAGCAATGTATTATTTTAGATGATTGATAGAGTTTTAGGTAAGTACACTTAATTGATTATATAATATAGAATAAGTAAAGTATATTGTTTTTCTAAAGATTTGTTCTACACTATTAAAAAAATATGAATTTAAAGTTGAACCAAATAATTAAAAGAAATATACGAAATTAAATTAATGCTTCAGATAATATATAAAACTAATTTCACTAATAAAAAGGGACATAAAAATATGTAAAAAATCTAACTTATCACTTCTCAAAAGTGTAAAACGAAATTTACTTACAGAATAATGTTAAAAAAAATTAATGATATAATAATATTCTTTTATCTCATCTGTCCTTCTTGTCTCCTATGATTATTCATATGGCTTTGTCCCTTTCGGTACGTACAATGTGCTTCACGTTCTTATACTTTTAATGATTGTTGTGTTTGTTTATGACGAAGAAAAGGAATAGTAAATTGGTATAAATTTTTTAAAATAAGTTAATATATTTAATAATATAGTAATCTTTAATGTTATTTATATTTTTTTATTTTTAAATTTAAATTCAAAATCTTAACTTAGATAAGATGTTTGGAAAATGAGAAGATAATCAATTGACCTTTGTGGTAGAATGTTGACTCGTACGTTCTCCTTACAGCCATGTACAGTAGCCAGGTGATAGGGCGTGCATTTGAAATAGTCCAACTCTTAGGTAAGTTGAAGTTTGTGACCGAGAAAGTCTTCACTTTTTTATTTTATATAAATACAACCGAGGGAATTTGAACCTATTTACCTCTCCTGTAATATTAGTTAAATCTCTGGTCACTTGATCATAAAGAAAATTTTAATTGAATCGATGTGGCCAAGCAAAGATGATACGTGTAAGAGAGAGTTTCTATGAAGATAATAAGTGAAAGTTTGTATAATATATATGAGAGGGTCTTGCTAGGTTTGATCAGGGAATCTGTCCAATTTGTTTGGATGTATAATGAAAAAGAGTGAAAGTAACTTCTTATAATCTAGTTATCTAAATATGTTCCCCTTAATTTAATGAGGACATTTATATAAGGTAACTTTATGCCACTGTTAATTATTTCATTATTTAGATAGGGTTGCTGCATTGCTTGTACGAAAGTGCTATGCTGGGTCATCTGCCCATGTGATTATTGACGGACTATGTGCTATATACGTGATTCCAGTGTCCTTTTTTGACCTCTTCTGACCCTGCATGACCATCTATGGGACATATCAGATAAGGACTACTCTACTGAACGAAAATTGTGTATAAAGGGTTTGCAAAGTTGGTGGGATATTATGAAAAGTTAAAAGGGTTTCCTTTAAAAGTATGTTGTGTTTGTCTGTGACAAAGAAATTAAGAGTACGACAGGCCTAAGGTTCTCAATTAAGCTCACACGTGAATGATATATAGACTAAAATGTAGGACAATTGTAAAGATGTTCGGGATTTTCATTCGAATATGCTATATAGTTTAAATCAAATGCTAAAAATCTTTCCAAACAAGGATGATAATTAAGGTTCATTTCCAGGACTTCATTTTTTCTAAAACTTGACAACACCAGTAGATATTCAGTGTATTATGCACCATATATATAGGAATAGGACCATTAATGATCTGAATAGGACTCATTGGAATATGTATCAATGTGAGTCAAAATAGTAAGAGAAATAAAGAAAGTGAAATATAAAAATATATGTCAAATTGTAGATTTAAATTATTAAATTAATATACATTATGTATATAAATGTTATTGACTAATTTTATATGGGTATCGATATTTTAAAATTGAAATAAAGATATTATAGTGTGTATTTAGATTTATATTTATACTCAGTTATTAGAATCCGAAGCTTTGCTCATCCTCTGGTTCGTGGTTACAGCTATAAAGCATTGGTCTCTGTTGTTCTTTCTTTGTTTTGTTGTCTTTGCAGCTTTTGTTCACGAATCCATCCAAAAAAAATGTGCTCAATATGCCCAATTATTGCACGGACAATGTACCCGATTTTCAATTCCACCAGGCACCCGTGATGCTGGATACACCTTTCATCATTACATAAGCTTTGCACATTTTGTATGTCATGATGAAAAGTATAAGACTCATCTGTAAAATAGTGAGTGATTTTATTTATATAAAAAGAATTAGTATATATAAATAGAGACAGTATTTTATTTCTTTTGTTTTTTTATATATACAGAAAATATTATTCTATATAAACACCAATAATTTCTCCAAAAATTTAAGCCTCAAAGGTCGATAACTCATTGTGTATTGAGTTCACGAACCTTGAACTTTATTGGCTTTCGAGCTCTTCTATTTTTTCTTTTTTTCCGAGCTCTTTTATTGATTGAGACATGAGCGGAACCAAGTACAAAGTGCAACACGACAGAATTAAATTTACTTTGATGAAAGCTTGAAGACCCTTCCTCGGTGCTACACTTATGTGGTAAAAAAAATTATTAAATTTATTACATAATTGAGAATTAATATATCACATTATTTTATTATAAATATAATGTGATAAATGTGTTATGAGCATTTTTTTTTCTAAAATTACAGTTTTTATATTTTTATAATTTTATTTTTACATAATTTTCATAATATAAAATTTAAATAATTAAATTTATTAAACCTACATAACTAACATTACATATCCCACTCCATTATGAGAACACTACGGCAAATACTTTATGAGAATATTATTTTTCTTAAAATTATCATGACTTTGTGGAAACATAAAAGAAAACTACTAGGCCGTGTTGCTTCGCCATCTACGCTAAGTCCTGATAAACATGGACAAAATCTAGTTCTTTTGAGAAAGTCTTCACTTTTTTATTTTATATAAATACAACCGAGGGAATCTGAACCCATTTAACTCTCCTGTAATATTAGTTAAATCTCTTGTCACTAGGTCATAAAGAAAATTTTTATTGAATCAATGTGGCCAAGCAAAGCTGATACGTGTAAGAGAGAGTTTCTATGAAAGTAGTAAGTGAACGTTTGTGTAATATATATGAGAGGGTTTTGCTAGGTTTGATCAAGGAAATCTGTCCAATTTCTTTGGATGTAAAATGAAAAGAGTGAGAGTAACTTCTTATAATCTTAGTTGTCTAAAGATGACAAAGAGTGAGAGTAACTTCTTGTGTATAAAGGATGTGCCACGTTGGTGGGATATTGTGAAAAGTTAGAGGGTTTCCTTTAAAAATATGTTGTGTTTGTTTGTGACAAAGAAAAGAAAAGTGCGACAGGCCTATGATTCTCAATTGAGCTCACACGTGAATGATGTTTAGACTAAACTGTAGAACAATTGTAAAGATGTTCGGGATTTTCATTCGAATATGCTATATAGTCTAAATCAAATGTTAAAAATCTTTCAAAACAAGGATGATAATTAAGGTTCATTTCCAGGACTTCATTTTTTCTAAAACTTGACAACACTAGTAGATATTCAGTGTATTATGTACCATATATATAGGAATATGACCATTAATGATCTGAATAGGACATTGGAATATGTATCAATGTGAGTCAAAATAGTAAGAGAAATAAAGAAAGTGAAATATAAAAATATATGTCAAATTGTAGATTTAAATTATTAAATTGATATATGTTATGCATATAATGGTATTGATTAGTTTTATATGGGTTTCGATATTTTAAAACTGAAATAAAGATATTATAGTGTGTATTTAGATTTATATTTATACTCAGTTATTAGAATCCGTAGCTTTGCTCATCCTCTGGTTCGTGGTTACAGCTATAAAGCATTGGTCTTTGATGTTCTTGCTTTGTTTTGTTGTCTTTGCAGCTTTTGTTCACGAATCCTTCCAAAAAAAGATGAGCTGAATATGCCCAATTAATGCACGGACAATGTACCCGATTTTCAATTGCACCAGGCACCCGTGATGCTAGATACGCCTTTCACCAATACATTAGTTTTGCACATTTTGTATGTCATGATGAAAAGTACAAGGCTCATCTGTAAAAAAGTGAGTGATTTTATTTGTATAAAAAGAATTAGTATATACAAATAAAGATAATATTTTATTTCTTTTATTTTTATATATATACAGAAAATATTAATTCTCTATATATACCAATAATTTCTCTAAATACGTTAACTCATTGTGCATTGAGTTCACGAACGCTGAATTTTATTGGCTTCCGAGCTCTCCTATTTGTTTTTTTGGGAACTTCCGAGGCCATCTTTGTCATCACCTGCTTGCCATGCGTGACATCACCTGGTGAAATTAACTCTTTACTCTAACACTTCCCTATTGGAGGTCCCCCTGCTTTGTTGTTGGAATGCGGAGAGAATCAGAAAGAAGGATAATAAAAATAATATTATAATAAATTAATAAAAATAAAAATAATTATTATTATAATATCGCATGTTTAATATTATAAAAATAATTTGTTATGCTTCCTGTACGTGGTCGTTTAGGCTAGATCTAGTTCCATGGGTTTCATATTTTGATGTTTTCGTGAGCTTGCGTCTCTGTACTTGTCTCCCATGCTTATTTTTATTTCGGTATTCCTGCTTCACGTTCTTGTCTCTCCAAATCTGTTTTGTTTGTTTATAATCTTTCAAAATAAGGATGATTAGGTTCATTTTTGGGACTCATTTTATCTAAAACTTGACTTGACTGCACCAGTGGATATTCAATGCGTTGTGTACCACATATTTGGGAACATGAATTTATCTGGTTCGTAGTAACAGCTAAAGCATTGATTTTTATCTGATGTCCTGTGTTTTTTGGGTTGCCTCTGAAGCTCTGTTCATGAATCCGCCCAAAGCAGATTAAATGTGCTCGTTATTCCCCCCACGTGTTGCACGGACAATAGACTATCATTTTCCATTTGACATGGACTCTACATACTGCTACAATTGATTTTAGCTCCTGAATTTAAACGCTATACCTGCACCGTGATTAGCGATATATTTATATGTGATTTTATATACAAGGTTTGTACAAATTGTATTAGGGGCTGTCTTAGATGAGTTTTGTTACTTTCACAAATTTAGTTTCACCTAATTAATCTTTATAATGTAGGATTTAAATTATTAAATTTATTAAATTTCATATATTAAATTATAAATCTCAATCAACCAATACATTATAATACTTAATTATGAACAATATATTATAAAAGTATTATAAGAATAATATTTTTAATCTTAGATAATGAAAATAAAGGGACTGCATTCAAGTTGTCTTAGCGATATTCATGGACACATCATTAACGAGGGGCCATCTTATGGTATGCTAAAAGAGAGTACTTTAGGAACTTTAGCTTAGCTCGAGTAATATAACTTGACTTTGTTGTCTCCTCTTCTTTTGGATTCATTTTTTATATTATAACCTTTTTAGTATTTAAAAAAAAAAACTCATTTGTCTATGTTAATACACGGTCTTATCACTTTGTTATAGATATGGAAAACGGCAAGCATTCCTTGAACTAATTAAACTTGGACAACAAATTTATAACATTCCAAGTGAATTATATATTCAGCTGTTTTACAGTACGCACCTTTTGAAACTGATACACACCCAATAGAAAGAAAAAGGCTTAATAAAAATACCAAACCAAAAAGCTTTACATGCAATTAATTTAATTGTTGGAATGCCTGCTTAGGTTGTAGGCGTTGACGTCTACGCTTGTGTGTCATAATGCATTTCTTCACCAGCCAAACAATGAAGCGGATTGTGAGGAATATAGCGACAGCACCATAGATCCCAATCCAACAAAAAATTGATCTTCTAAACATATACCAAGCTGTAAGGTAAAGATGTCCTGGCGTCACCAATAGCAAGCTGTAGAGGTAGGCAAGCGCCAAGAATGTGAGAGTTACGCACATGGCTATAGATAAGATCCACATGATGACTTTATTCTTGAGAGGAACTCCACTTACAAGCAAGAGGGTAACAGTTAGAGATGCAATGAAAGCAATCGTATTGTAGATCAGGAACGAGGAAAAAGAATTATATTGAACAGCTAACACTGCTTTCCCAGGACACAATTCCCATTTACCAAGTTCTACGCACTCAAGGTATTCGCCATCGCTTTCACCATTTGATTGCATGACACCACCTGGCGGGTTAATTACAGCTTGAAAGGTTATGGTTGAGATCACCGTAGCCACCAAACTCAAATTCCCCCTCATTTCTTCCAACCAATCACCCTTATGTTTAAACCAATTCCCCATTCTTCTCAAAGTCTTTCTCCAACACTTCTCTTTTGGAGGTCTCCCCGCTTTGTCAGGAATATTATCCATAGTTGATGGTGTTAGAGGGCCTGGGTTTTCTCTTTTGATGCCAGCATTCATTAACATGACTTGTATCTCTAGACTTTTGCAGTCTGTTGGACTGTGCTCAAGGATATTGTAGACTGTAAAACCCACATGCTTTTCATGCATTGCTTCTTCTCGGATTTCAGGAATCGAAAGCAAGTAACGTATGGTCTAAACAAGATGTTAATTAAGTCATTAGTAATATTTTTTGGCTACTGGTGAGGCAAAACGTTGCGGGCAACAAACTTCTACTAATAAAGAGATGATAAAGCATAAATGATTTTAAATTATAATATTAACCCTTTCAGAATAGCAAATCACTGAATTTCCAAATGTTTAAAATAGAAAGACAACGGGATGGGTAGATAGTAGGATACCTCGACTTGCTTGAACATGATAGCCAAATGGAGGATGGTGTAATTGCCATCTCTGTCTCTAAAGTTGAGAAAGTCGCTTAGTGCATGACCTGTAAAACGTTGGCCTTTCAGTTACATGACGTTGCATGAGGCTGGCAACGTTCATGGCAGCCAACGGCTTTTCCTCTTCCGCTTCTTGCGGTTTCGACCGTTGGCCACCATTGAAGCTGAAGTTTCTGAACGTTGGCCATTGAAACTTCAGCTTTTGACCGTTGGGTGGAGCCAACGTGCGTAACAGACCATTAAGTGGTCCGTTTCCAACGTTTCCACGGCTGTTTGGAGTGAATTCCGAACGGCGTTGCCGTCTTTGATGGGAAGACGTTGCAACGCCGAACCACTATATAAACGGGGTCCCCTAGCTCAGTTCTCACCATCCAGAAGGCAAACACACTTCAGCACACCATCAAAGAGTGAGAAACGCGAGCTAGAAGCGTCCCGTGGCCAACTTTCGACTTGAAGATTGCAATGGCTGGAGGTCAGTTTTTCTTCCGCTTTTACTCTGTTTTAGATGTCATTTCATGTTTAGGACATCATTTAGAGTCTAACAGTTGGTATCAGAGCCTTAAAAACCTCCGTCTTGCTGTATTTTCGAGCTTCAAAACTTTGAAATTTTCTTGGCTTCGGGTTGCTTCATGCATCCGTGATTTTCGTGTTTTGATTGCATAAATAGATTCCTCATGAAATTCTGATCAATTTGGGCTTTTGAAACGTCGAAAAACACGACCGGAATCGCCAGAAACCGTCTGGTTTTCAGGCGGGTCCGTGTCGGGTCGGGTCGGGTCGTCGCGACCCGGCTGGAGGTAGGGACGATCCAAACGACAGGTCGTTTCTGTGAACGACATGTCGTTTTATGAAGACGACACGTCGCCCCTTAGTAAACGGCACGTCGTTTCGACGGGCTGAAAATCAGCCCCAGCACCCTTGAAACGCACCGTTTCACTTAAGTGAAACGGGCCGGTCCGGGCCGCACGCTCTGGGCCTCTGGGCCGCGATCTTGGGCCGCCCGGTTACATTTTGTTTTTTGGCATGCTGGGCTCTTCAAAAAAAAAAAAAAAAAAAAACGTGCATTTTCGGATTTGGGCCGAATTGGGCTATTGTTTTGGGCTTTTTTGACATGGCCCATTTAGAATTTATCTTTTATGATTAAATTTCATATTTGGGTATTATTTATTAATTAAAATAATTATAAATTTATTATTTTTGGACAAAATTATGCATTGCCCTTTTTGAAATTAGAATTTATTTTGTCCAAATTTTATGATTAAAAATGCCATATGCCCATTTTGAAATTTGTTTTTTGGAGTGTTTTTGGCATAATTTATTTGAAGGAAATTTTAATTAATTAGTCACATTTTTAGACAAGTTGATTAATTAATTATTTAAATTTCCATTATGCAAGCTTGCTTTTACATATTTGTTTAGTTATTAGCAAGCATTTAGTTTTTCTCTAAAATGTCTTGTGATTAGTGTAATTTTAGTCTAATTAGAGTTTAGCCACAGCACCTTTGATTATTCTAAAATTACACATTATGAAATAAATCACATTTAGTAAAAGATATAAAATTGTAATTAATATATATGATGTGATAATCATTATCCCACAAGATTTTGTTATTATATTATATATGTTCAATTAGGATGGGATGGTAAATTTTCTTTTTTCTTAATTACCCACAGGATTTAAGAAATAGAAATAATTTACCAATTTCATCATAAAGTTGCATGAACCTAATTGAATAAGACTTAGCCCACAGGCAGTTTTATTTGTTACTAGGCTCATGATTTACAAGATATGCTTTACATTGGTAAGACATATCATAAAGAAATAGTTAGTTGCCTCAAATTTTGACTTAGCATATTATGCAGCTTTTCAACCCATAAATGTCTCCGACTTCCAAGTTCCTGAACTAAGAGGGGACAATTACAAAATTTGGAAAGAGAAAATCCTTCTACAATTGGGGTGCATGGACATTGACTATGCAATAAGGATGGAAAAACCTCCTACGCCCACGAACACAAGCAATGCTTCAGACATAGGTCTTTATGAACGCTGGGAACGATCTAACCGTCTCAGCATGATGTATATACAGACCAAAATATCTGACGGTATCCGTGGATCGTTAGGAGTGCATGAATACGTCCAAGACTTGCTGAAGGCCATTGACGTACAATATGAGTCATCCGACAAGGCCTTGGCAAACACCCTGATGACAAGGTTATCGACTATGAAACTCACTGGCATAAGAGGTGTGCGAGAGCACATAATGCAAATGAGGGATATTGCGGCTCAACTGAAGAGTCTAGAGATTGAGATGTCAGAGTCTTTTCTTGTGCACTTTATTTTGAACTCTTTACCATCTCAGTATGGACCTTTCAAGATCTCCTACAACACACATAAGGAGAAATGGTCGATTAATGAACTATTGACCATGTGTGTCCAAGAAGAGGGAAGGCTCCTAGCTGAAGTGGGAGAAAGTGCACAATTGGCCATACAAGGAAAAGGTAAAAAACAATTCAAGGCCAAAGGGAAGGGCAAGGCACCTATTCAAGCTGGCATCAAGAAGGAGTCCAAGTGCTTTTTCTGTAAAAAGAAAGGACACATGAAGAAGGACTGCGCCAAATTCAAGGCTTGGCTTGAAAAGAAAGGTAACTCAATCTCACTCTTCTGTTATGAATCTAATATGGTAGATGTTAGTAGTAATACATGGTGGATTGACTCTGGTGCTACAATCCATATCTCTAATACCTTACAGGGCTTTCTAGACCTAAGGAAGCCGGTGGGCAGTGAGCAATACATCTATTCAGGAAACAGGATGGGCTCACAAGTAGAAGGCGTAGGAACATGCAAATTAGTTTTAGATACTGGCTATGTATTGATATTGAAAAAGACCTTTTATGTACCAAGTTTCTCTAGAAACTTGATTTTAGTTTCAAAACTTGTACCATTTGGATATTCCTTCAACTTTTCAGATAATTTATTTCAATTATATTATAAATCTGATGTTGTTGGAAAAGGTACAATTTATCATGGTCTATTTCAACTTCAATTACAAGACAGTACATCTTATGATACAATGCATGTTTCTAGCAACATAGGTATTAAGAGAAGTATTACTAATGAAGATTCCTCTAACTTGTGGCATCGTAGACTTGGGCATATCTCAATAGAGAGGGTGAAAAGGTTAGTAAAAGATGGAGTACTTAGTACTCTTAACTTTACTGATTTTGACACCTGTGTAGCCTGCATTAAGGGAAAGCAGACTAATAAGACCAAGAAAGGTGCCAAGAGGAGTTCTACCTTATTAGAGATCATACATATAGATATTTGTAGTCCAGATTTAGATTCAAGAAGTCAAAAATACTTTATTACCTTTATAGATGATTACTCACGATATATGTTTCTCTATTTACTGAACAACAAAAATGAGGCACTAGATGCCTTTAAGGTTTTCAAGGCAGAAGTAAAGAAACAATGTGGTAAACAAATTAAGATAGTGAGATCAGATAGAGGTGGTGAGTATTATGGTAGATACACTGAAGATGGACAAGCATTAGGTCCATTTGCTAGGTTTCTTCAAGAACATGGGATTGTTGCCCAATACACCATGCCTGGATCTCCGGATCAAAACGGTGTAGCTGAAAGGAGAAACCGAACATTAATGGACATGGTGAGGAGCATGCTTAGCAGCTCTAAACTTCCTAAGTCCTTGTGGACTGAAGCCCTTAAGACGGCTGTGTATATTCTTAACCGGGTTCCAACCAAGGCTGTCGAAAAGACACCATTTGAATTATGGAAAGGATGGAAACCCAGTATGAGACATATGCGCGTTTGGGGATGCCCGTCAGAAGTTAGGGTTTATAATCCACAAGAGAAGAAGTTAGACCCAAGGACTATTAGTGGCTATTTCATTGGATATGCCGAAAGGTCTAAGGGATACAGATTTTATTGTCCATCTCATAGTACTAGGATTGTGGAATCAAGAAATGCAAAATTTCTTGAGAATGACTTGATCAGTGGGAGTGATCAAATTCAGAACTTAGATTCTGAACAAGATCGCTTTGGTTCTCAAGCTTCCACATCAAGTGATAGATTGGTTATAATTCATGCCCCTCAAGTACAAACGGGTATTGAACGACCAATCATTGAGACTCCACAACCTGTTGACCATGACCCAGTTGATCCGGTTGATCAACAATTACAAGAAACTGTTGAACAACCAGTTGACCAACAACCTCCTCAAGAGGATGTTGAGACAACATTAAGAAGATCAACTAGGATAAGGAGGTCAGCAATTCCTAGTGACTATACAGTGTATCTAGAAGAATCTGACTACAATATTGGAGCCGAAAATGATCCAGAGACGTTTTCACAAGCCATTAGTTGCAGAGAATCTGAATTGTGGCACAATGCTATGAAGGAAGAGATGGATTCCATGGCGTCTAATGAAGTTTGGGATCTCGTCGAGTTGCCTAGTGGCTCTAAAGCCATTGGATGTAAATGGGTCTATAAAACTAAAAAAGACTCATCCGGCAACATCGAGAGATATAAGGCAAGACTCGTGGCCAAGGGATTCACTCAAAGGGAAGGAATTGATTACAAGGAGACATTCTCTCCTGTATCCAGAAAAGATTCCCTCCGTATAATAATAGCATTAGTTGCACATTTTGACCTAGAACTGCATGAAATGGATGTGAAGACGGCATTCCTCAATGGAGAACTAGAGGAGGAGGTATATATGAAACAACCTGAAGGATTCTCCTCTAGTGCTGGTGAGCATTTGGTTTGCAAGCTTAAGAAATCCATATATGGATTGAAACAGGCCTCACGCCAATGGTATCTTAAGTTTCATGATATTATTTCCTCATTTGGTTTTGTAGAAAATGTCATGGATCAATGTATATACCAGAAGGTCAGTGGGAGCAGAATCTGTTTCTTAGTGCTATATGTGGATGATATTTTACTTGCAACCAATGATAGACAGATGCTATATGAGGTGAAACAGTTTCTCTCAAAGAACTTTGATATGAAGGATATGGGTGAGGCATCTTATGTCATTGGCATTAAGATCCATAGGGATAGAACTCAATATTCATTGGGTCTATCGCAAGAAACCTATATCAACAAAGTCTTAGAGAGGTTTCGGATGAAGGACTGTTCACCAAGTGTAGCACCTATTGTGAAGGGTGACAGGTTCAATTTGAACCAGTGCCCAAAGAATAACCTTGAGAAGGAACAGATGAGTAATGTGCCATATGCTTCAGCTGTTGGAAGCCTTATGTATGCTCAGGTTTGCACAAGACCTGACATTGCTTTCGCAGTTGGCATGTTAGGGAGATACCAGAGTAACCCAGGAATGGAACATTGGAAAGCTGCAAAGAAAGTGATGAGGTACCTTAAAGGTACTAAACACTACATGCTAATATACAGACGAACTGAGAATCTTGAGGTAGTCGGCTACTCTGATTCGGATTTCGCCAGATGTGTTGATTCACGAAAATCAACATCAGGATATATATTTATGCTTGCCGGTGGAGCCGTGTCATGGAGGAGCGCAAAGCAAACTCTGATTGCTACTTCTACCATGGAGGCTGAGTTCGTATCTTGTTTTGAGGCAACTTCACATGGTGTATGGCTTAAGA
The DNA here is from genome assembly GCA_037013595.1 of Dicorynia guianensis. Classification (NCBI taxonomy): domain Eukaryota; kingdom Viridiplantae; phylum Streptophyta; class Magnoliopsida; order Fabales; family Fabaceae; genus Dicorynia; species Dicorynia guianensis. Next base: position 33,338,525 of record JASUAB010000014.1, read on the forward strand.
GCTTTATCTCTGGGCTGAGAATAATGGATTCTATCTCAAGGCCATTGAGAATATATTATGACAACTCAGCTGCTGTTTTTCTGGCTAAGAATAATAAGAGTGGAAGTCGAAGCAAACATATCGACATTAAGTACTTAGCCATCCGGGAACGTGTCAAGGAAAATAAAGTCATCATTGAACACGTAAGCACTGAGTTGATGATAGCCAATCCTTTGACCAAAGGCATGCCACCAACAGGGTTTAGGGATCATGTAATTAGAATGGGACTTGGTCCCACATTGAGACTTTGATGTAAAATTTTCATCATTTTGTAATAAAGCTCTTATTTATGCATATGTTGTTTTCTCTTTTGTGTACACATTTATTTATTTTTGAGACTAACAACAATTAAGATGACCTTGAATGAGCATAGGGCTTATTCATTAAGTTATAGTGGGTTTGAGGAAACAAAATACATTATAATACATGGAAGGTAATACTCGCATAAGAGGACTTATCGCCATGATTCGTGTATTTAGTTTTCTACTGTTGGAATCCAAATTGTGGAAACATTATAGTATATACGGACCAAGTGGGAGAATGTAAAACGTTGGCCTTTCAGTTACATGACGTTGCATGAGGCTGGCAACGTTCATGGCAGCCAACGGCTTTTCCTCTTCCGCTTCTTGCGGTTTCGACCGTTGGCCACCATTGAAGCTGAAGTTTCTGAACGTTGGCCATTGAAACTTCAGCTTTTGACCGTTGGGTGGAGCCAACGTGCGTAACAGACCATTAAGTGGTCCGTTTCCAACGTTTCCACGGCTGTTTGGAGTGAATTCCGAACGGCGTTGCCGTCTTTGATGGGAAGACGTTGCAACGCCGAACCACTATATAAACGGGGTCCCCTAGCTCAGTTCTCACCATCCAGAAGGCAAACACACTTCAGCACACCATCAAAGAGTGAGAAACGCGAGCTAGAAGCGTCCCGTGGCCAACTTTCGACTTGAAGATTGCAATGGCTGGAGGTCAGTTTTTCTTCCGCTTTTACTCTGTTTTAGATGTCATTTCATGTTTAGGACATCATTTAGAGTCTAACATGACCTGCCTCTTCCACCAATGCTTCCAGGGTCTCCAAATGGTTGTATTGAACACTTAAGTGCAAAACCGTTTTTCCCTTGTCAAGCACTCTTAAAGACTCTGGCTTTTCTTTGATCAATTCTCTCACAACCTCAGTTCGTCCTCTCATTGCAGCATAGTGGAGAAGAATCCTTCCATCCTGATCAGTTTGCAAACAGCAGGCATTGCCATATTCTTGTAACAACACATGGACAACCTCCTTATGGCCCTCTGCAGAAGCCAAGTGGAGGGGTGTGCTTCGGAAGGAGTCCAACTCGAGGGCGAGTTGGGGTTTGTGAGTGAGTAAAGTCTTCGTGAATTCAAGGTGGCCTAGCAAAGCTGATATGTGTAAGGGAGTTTCAGAGAAGGCAGTTCGTGAAAGTTTGTGTAAAATTAGTGGGTGTTGCTGTATTAATGTGTTCAAAGTTGGGACACATCCTCTATATGATGCCTGATAGAGAGAGGTAATTGCATCATCTTCACGAGCAGTACTCATTTTGATCAGTAGCTACCCCATTTCCTTGGATGGATATATATATATATATGCTACTGATCGAATCATCTTCATGAGCAGGTCTCATTTTCAAGAGCTGTATGGTGAATTTGCATTATGTTGTTCACTTTTACAGCGGTTTGTCATTCACCATTATCTCAATCCCGTATTTCTTCGAGTCTTCGCACGGGCCTATACCTTTTGAAGCCATCTTTTGAAATATAGAAAGTTGATTAGATAACATCCAAGAGCACCATAGTTTAATTCCGTTCACCATTATCTCAATCATAGACAAACCTATGCCTTGACCATTAAATCAACCCCTTGGTGGCGGGCACACCTTTTTCTATGACTAAAACTTGGATGCTAATCATTCGCACTTATTCAAGATCCGTAATTTTGTGATTAATTAGTTTATCATAATTTTAGAACGTGCCAAAAACATGCTAATTATCAAAGCTACAACGGTCATTCTTTTTTTCTTTTTTTTGCTGGTAATGGTTATTTTTTTAAAAATAATAATACATACATATAATAATTCTACACACATTTTGTACATTATTTTATATTCTTTCATATTTATATTTCTCTTTTCTCTTTCAACTGTGAAACCATATACTAGCTTTATATTAGTTTTGGACGTACATTTATCATTTTTCCAATTTTAATGAAAGTGAAGAAGTATTTATTTTATTTTTAAAATGAGGTAATTTTGAGCCTTTTTTTTTGTGTGTAGGTACTTAGCTTTTTCTTGGGTCCCTCATCTCTCCGGACTATTGCTTAGTACTTTCATATTATTAAACTTGCATCTAGATCTTTTACAGTTAATTTATATAAATTATAATAATTATAAATCTTTTTTATTTTTATAAATTAAATGTTATAAAAATTTTATTCACATGATTAAATTTATTATGTCTTATTAATCTAATAATAAAATTTAATAAATTTAGCATTTCTTGTTAAATTTTATATACTTTAATAGCAATAACGTAATGAGAATTTTTAATCTCTCTCAATGTCTTTCAATTCAAAAATTGTTTACTTTTAATTATGTAAATCAATAGTTGAAAACCTACTCTTTCTTCATAAATAATCATTATATTTTATAAATGTTGTCTAAATATATATGATTGTCATTACATAGTTTTATGAACATTGAAATAGTTTTATAAATGTTGTCTAAATATAAGGGAGTTTCAGAGAAGGCAGTTCGTGACAGTTTGTGTAAAATTAGTGGGTGTTGCTGTATTAATGTGTTCAAAGTTGATACACATCCTCTATATGATGCCTCATAGAGAGAGGTAATTGCATCATCTTCGCGAGCAGTACTCATTTTGATCAGTAGCTACCCCATTTCCTTGGATGGATATATATATATATATATATATATATATATATATATATATATATATATGCTACTTTAATTGATTTTTGCACACATAATTGACAGAATGTGTCAGTATAGATAAGGCAACTTAAGGATTATTTTATGTTCAAATTTACAATCCTCTAGCCCTTCATTGGTCTCTTCTTTTGAGTCTCCCTCCACTACCCTGTCTAACTTTTTATAAAGTTACTTTTATTCACATTACCCTCATTTGGTGAGTGAATAAAAAAACTTGACAAGCTTTGAAGTTTATAGAGCAGCCAGCAATTCTTTGCGCCCACCCAAGTAGACATCGGAAAGGAGCTGATGAATTCTGTTTCTGTTAAACTTATGCTACTTTCGTTCTAGCTAAATTTGATATTAAGTATAGAACAGCAGCAAACAGAAACCAGATATTTTTGAAGGAGCAGATCCATCGACCAATATTTCATTTGAGGTTCTTGAAGAGAGATCCTGTTTCATCGGTTGCGCAGAGCCTTACACAAACAACATGAAGTATCCGAGCTGATAATAGTTTGTTTCTTTGTCATGTTAGAAAGTGGGCATCACAAATTGAATCCAGAAGCTGGTAGAATATTGGCTAATAACTTAGGTGGCAAAACATTAATTTAGATCCTCATGAGATGCTCAAGAACTTGAAAATCTTACATTTTAAAGTACTATTTAAATGCATGATGTCAATGTCCCAAACATTGGCATATTCAAGTGCATGAATATTTTGAATTTAATGTTATGTTCAATTGATATATTCAGTCGTTAAAGACTTTTTTAGTGGACCACTGTACTATCTACATATGATTCACATGAAGGATGATTTCAGATTCAGTAAAGTATTTATAATGTAAAAGTGAACGATTCAGATAGATCGTCCTTCTTTGATCTCTCCTTCTCTTTATTGCAAACAACAGTTTTCTTTAAAAAGTTCGAAGTACACAGTGTTTATTAACAAACAAATATAGGATAGAGATGTGAACTTCCAGCAGTATTAGAGGCATATTACGACTTTACAGCCAAGAAGGAGCGAAGAAGAATCCAGCTATTATCCATAATAGAACCTTGCAGGTTACACCGTTACAGCTACCATGGGAATGAATGTCAAAAATAATAGGAGTTATAAATACTAAACATTAATGACAGGATATGTACATATAAATGAAATTATTAAAAAATGCGTATATATTACCAGAATTTTTACAGGAGATTCACATATGCCTAGAAAGAATGTGCAAATCACTTGGTGCCTGTCCAACCTGATTTGACCAGATAAGCCTGCCAATACATATCGGGCAAGTATCAAGTTATATTTTTCAAAAAAAAAAAAAAATTGACTCAAAGCAAACTCAAAACTCATACCAAGTACAAAAAATGTGCACAACCTGTCATCCTGACCAGCACATCCATTCAGTCGGGTTTATGTCAGTTTTTTAAATTCAGTTTTAATCGAACTTGATCGACTTTCAACCTGACCAAGGGCGGAGCTAGAAAATTTATTAGGAGCCGAGATTAAAGGTAATAGAGTAATAACAAAATTTGACATATTCACAAAATGCATATATAAATATATATATATATATATAAATCTTTGGGTCAAATACAAAGTTATTTAAAAAAATTTTAACTTTTGAGTTAAACAAGAAATTAGAACTAGAAAGTATAGAATTAATGACAAGTGGAGTATAGTGCTTATAAGTGATAAAGAGGTGAGATCCATTATAGAATTTTCAAATCTTTTGGAGTCATTTTAAAAACATAAAAAACTTTGATAAATGGTAGAAACAAGGTTGTTTTGAACATTTTAAGATTTTTTGGTTCATTTTAAAAATTTTAAATAAAAGATATAGGAAGTTTGTTGAAAAGTTTCGAAACTATATAAGTTATATCACAAATTTTACAAATCTAAGGAGAGGCCAAATTAAACAATTTAATAATTTTTGAGTATATATAAAACTTTTAAAAATTGGCTTCCTGAACTGCACGTATCTCCGCCTCTGAACCTGACTCGATGCACAATCCTAATGCCTAGCTTCAAAACTTCCTCAGTGATAATTCATGAAGCATTCAGATTATCTTTCCATACCCGTTCTGGACAAGTACGGTTTTCAAAACCAACAACAAAACGCAAAGGAATTCTTCCACTTTGTTCTGATAGAAATGGATGGTTTGGGGCTGTTGTATGAATCTTAACACTCGTCTTTCGTAGCTTAGGACAATTTTGGCACCCGGTTGAGGTTTTGGAACCCTCCAAGATCTGGAAATGAAAACCATGGCGAAGTTACGAAAACAGTAACAAGCACTCAGAAATTGACATCCAAAAGCAGGCACACCAGCCAATGATATAAATTAAGCCTCATAAATGCAGTCAGTGTGAAAATTTTTGACCTGTGGGAGAGACTGAGAAAGGCATGAGGAACAAAGAGAAGAGGAAGCCATGCTTTGCTTCTGCTTGTAGCAGAGCATTACATGAAAAGGAAAAGGGAGATACAATTCTCCTTCCAGAGAGACCAGATTCTTAACTGGCCAACTTTAGCCGGCGCTGAACCCAGCAGATAAACCAAATTCTACCAAGCCAATATCCGTGTTCATGGAAAGCCATTTCCTGATCATATCCATGTTCATGAAAAGCCATTTCCTGTCAGGATACAACTTTCCAAAAAAAATATATAAATTGAACACAAATTCAAGCAGACAATTGATGAGAGCAGATGGAGTAGACAACGATCGACTTGAAGACTTTGAAGTATGTAGGGATCCCTACGCCACATACGTCTTCTCGTCATCTTGCTATAATTAGATTTTCTTTAGATAACTGCAGATGATCACAGTTGCTTTAAATTAATTTGCTCGAAACACAACCGAAATCGACATCCTTTTATCCTTATTTTGCCATATAAACCAGGAAGATGCATCAAATTGAACTAACACATGATTTCCTTAAGCAATAATGCAGCATCTGTACATTGAATCAAATTACTGTACAATTTTTTTTTTTCTAATTTTGGGAGGCATATACAAGGATGAAACTTAGTCTTCAATTCGGCATTCTTTTCGTGCCGCCATTTTTCGTGCTTACTGAGCCTTCTTCGATGGTAAATTTCAAATTATTTCATCACTTTCATAATTTTTTATTTAAATTTTATAATATAAAATTCACACTATTAAATTTATTAAAATTAAATTGTGAAATACAAAAATTTTAAAAGTTCACAACTAAGGATATGAGCTTTTTGTAAAAATGAAGGTGTGGGACTAATTTTTCCTATCTAAAAAGGATAGAAACAAATATCACTTGACGGTTACATCATTGCAAAATGGTAAACCACAAGAAAAGTATAAATAAATTGAGTTATTTGTAAATTATTTGAGTTTAGCTCTTTTAAAGTTTAATTTAAATTCGTTAGTATTTGTGCTCGTAAAACATGTGAATAACTCGTTTACTTATAAAATAATAAAAAATGAAATAAATAATTGATTATTATAATTTTGTAAATTATAAAAGTACTATATGTTCTATAATAAAATTTAAATTAAGGTAATAATACATTTAAAATTAATTAACTTTAAATTTGACTCATTAAACTTATATAAAATTTGAATTAATATATTCAAATTTAATTTAAATAATTTATATTATAATTAAACTAGTTTACATTAATAAGCTCGATAGCTCATTAATTAAAATGAAGGGAATTTAATCAACTTCACAATATTATTTGCTCTAGTAATCATAGAAAATATGTATATTTAAAGTTAATAGAAAATGAGTAATTCCATTAAAAAAAATTCCAATTTTCAGTAGTCAAAATTCATCTGAAAATTATGAAATCGGCTAAAAAATTAATTTCTAGTGAAACTTGTGACAGATTCTTATCAGCCATTACAAGTATCATAGGTAAAAGTTTGTGACAACAACTTACATTTGTCAGTAAAGTAAATTCATATTGTTGGCGAATAACTGTCGATAACTTTAATTAAATTAGGCCAGTAAATAATTTGACTCTTCTTAAATTTATTGGTGCTTCTTCTTGTGGCAAAAATACATGAGATATAATTTTATCGATGCATTTGTTAATTTTTTGGTGGCTACAACCTCCAATAATATGCATAAAATTAATTTAACTAATAGACAAAATCATTGATAAAAAAATTTAAAAACAAAAAAATTATTACCAATGGTATTATCTTTTAGAAACTAATAAACTATATTACAAGATCAACAACTGCCTCCATATCTGATTATATGCTACTTTAATATAATATAAACTAATAAAAATGTTAAAGATTTTTCATACCAAAAATATATTATTACATCTCTTGAGATAATTATCTTGAAAAGGATAGAAAAATTTAAGAAAAAACGATGAGAACATTGCCCACCATTTACCCTCAAATTTCCATAACCCTTTTAGGGTGATCACCTCAATAGTTGGAACAACACACTTACAGCATAAAAAATTTCTAACTTTTTCATTAGTCCTCACTATATATATATATATATATATATATATATATATGTATGTATATTTGGGTATAGAAGTCCTCACTATATTAAAACAACATAGTGTGCATTCAAACATGGAAGGAGCCATTAAACTTGTAAATAAGAACAAACTAAAATTGTATTAATTTTAGTAAATCATCTACCCAATAATCATAATAATAATAAATCATTTACCTAATAATCATAACAATTAAAGTGGAAATGAGAGAATAAAAATACAAATGAGAGAGTAAAGGAGAAAGATATGGAGATAGATGTGATGGAGGGGGAGAGACTTACACAAGCAATGGTGGCCGGATCTTGTGTCACGATAGTTGGAAATCACGGAAAGTGAAGATGGGAGTAAATTGATAGGGAAAGGAGAAATGAGATAGGAGAAGGGAGAGAAGGGGTGCAAGAGTGAGGGGGAAATGTTTTAACTCATATATATAGGCACTTTATTGGCAAATATGACTATTGGTAAAATTAAAAAAATTTCAAAATTTTTAATGGTAGATAATAAATTTTGGCACCCATTTCATGGTAAGCGGCATAAATTTTTTTATATATTAGTGGCAATAAGGACTGGCACTTAAAAGAATATACTAACCATCATTTGCCTTGATGCATCAATCAATGCGATTAATGTATGGTCTTAATATGAAGTCGTTGGTAAAAACAAAATATTTGGTCTCCCGATGCATTGTCTGTTGCAACTCATGTATGGATTTATTATTACCAGCAACTACATTGCCAATAAAAACAAAATGGTTGGCTGTACTAATGCATCATTCATTGTGATTGATGTTCTGATTACACATTACTTGTAATTACTTGTAGTTAATCAACAGTAAAAAGAAAATAATTTCCTCTCTTGATACATCGTGCACTATGATTCATGTATTATTGTATTATTAGTTGCATCGATGCATCAATCATTGTGATTGATGTTCCGATTACACATTGCTAGCGATTAGCTGCTAGTAAAAAGAAAATTATTTTCTCTCCTGATGCATCATCTACTGTGATTCATGTATCACTATATTATTATTGACAATTGTGCTCCCAGTAAAAACAAAATTATTGGTTGTACTAGTGCATCGTTAGCTGTGATTATCTATGATAACATATTATTGTGGTTAGTGGTTGGAAAAAAAATTATTGGCTCTCTCTATTGTTCTAGATTCATTTACTTTTACATTATTAATGGGGCTAATTGCTAGTAATACGCATTGATGTTAGTATTCTTGTATGTATAAGATTATTATAGGTGATTTAGCTGCAAGTTAAAAGCAAATCTCATTGTACTTGGCCATGGCTCAATGCATCAAACTTACAGTATCAAATATTATCGACAGTGTCACCGTCAATAAAAAGTTGCATGACTTTAGAGATAATCAATCAATAAATATGAATTTATTTTTATCGGCGGGTATATGTAGATAAAATAACCAATAATATTACTAGTAATTTTATCATTCAATAAAAATTGTCGGTAAAAAATTTTTGGTGGTTTTGCCACCGATCCATCTATGGTAAAATCTTCCCCATTCTTTACCCGATTTACCACACATATCTTATGAAAATGCTGTTGGTTCAAATATTTTTTTCTCCTTTTCAGCCAACAATTTATCCAGCAGAATTTTTGATTTTTTGGTAGTATTCTAATTACAGTTAGTTCAATATTTATTAATTTACTCTATTACCTTATGTATTTATGACATTTTGTTCAAAAATTTTATAATATTGTAACATGTATTTAAACATGTCATTATATTTTTTCATAACATGAAAGCTTAAAATTCTATATTATAAATATTAAATCCTAAAATCTTAAATTCTTAACTATAAACTTTTGACCTTAAATTTTAATTTGTAAATCCTAAATATTAAAATCCTAAATCTTGAAACACTGAACTCCAACACTTTAAACACAAACTCTAAACCTTAAATATTAATTCGAAATTTTAAAATTCTAAAATTTTAAACCCTATATCCTAATAAATGCAAAATTCTAAGTTTCTAAACATTAAAATCTAAACCCTAAATTCATAAAATTCTAAATTTTAAACTCTAAATTTACAATATATTATTAATTTATTACAAAATGTTACAAGGGTTCATTTAATAAATTGATAAATATTGGATTATCCACAAATTGAATGCCTAATTCCTTTTGATTAATTATATATAATAATACAAGTCTTTCTATGACTATGAGAGTAAATAAAATTGTTAAGCTGACAAATGCTATAATTTTGCCTTAAATGAATTAAAATAGCTAAAACTTAGGTTGGTTAGCTCTTTTACAGCCGTGCTAGTAGAAATTATAGAGCCTAATCTGTATAGGTGGATGGCATTATTGAAAAAGTGTAGTTACACTAAATAATAAATTATTAAATTACAATAAATAATGATTTTATCATAAAATTTATTAAATTTTACAGTATAAATAATAGTGTCTAATAATAAATTTAAGATTAAAATACACATAATCTTCTTAAATTATGGGATAATTACAAAAAAAAATTTAAAATTTTTAATTTTTACATAAAATCCTCCTCAACTCATTGAACTTGACAATGCACCCCCTTCATTAGTTTTTCTATTAAAAGTTAGACAAAATCCTAAATTAACCATATGAAAAGATAGAAATGCCCTTTATAAAAATGAACCCTTTGGACTGGCACCCAATTTGGAACCCCCAGCTGAATAAGAATGAACTCAACTTGTTTCCTTTATGCGTAACGAGTCCTTTGGAAGGTCCTTCGCTACTACCACATCTTTGACTTGCCATGCACTTAGCTGCTTCAAGCACCATTGAAAGGTAAATCGACGCGAATTAGGTGACTCGCCGGTCACTAAAGATGACGGCGGATTCTGACAGCTGCTACTAGTGTTGTTTCACCTTCATAATCACTATGGGTTTCACTACCTTGTTCCTTTGGCTGAGCCTTCGAATTGACGAACCCAAATGCTACATCATGTCATTTTATGTTCCTGCCCTCAACAAATCCTTGAAATCCCCATCCAACTCCACTATCTTCTTCACAGCGAAATGCCATATCTCATTCTATTTCTTAAGTTTCAGTTCTACTTCTATCATTCTCAATTTCTTAGCATTCAATATTTACCACGTCCCTATAAGGTTTATAGATTGGTTCCTTCTTATTAGGTTTCAAGTAGGGTTCATTCTTATTTAGTTAGAAGTTCCAAATTGGGTTCCAGTTGAGAGGTTCATTCTTATTAGGGACATTTAAGTCTTTTCACATAGGTCAATTTGGGTTTTAACCATGGGATTTAAGGTTTCATCTGATTTTTAATAGAAAAATCAATAGAGAGATGCATTGTCAAGTTTAGTAAGTTTAGAAGAGTTCTATCCAAAAATTAAAAGTTTGAGAAACTCTTTTGCAATTGTTCCTTGTTCAAGAAAGTCTTGTGCATTTTAACTTAAATTTAATTATTTAAATTTTTTAAATAAATATTTAACAAGATTAAGATTAAGAAATACCACCATTCACACATTATTATTAATATTATCACAGCACAGAAGCTTCTAATTAGAATAAGCCAATGGCATCGACAATCAAAATATTTGGGCTCCAAAGTTTTGCATCGCACATAAGACTAAAGTATTCAGGTTTAGTCACCAGTGCTTCACTAGGTACAAAGAAAATGTCTGCCATAAATTGCTCTGTGTAGAAATTTTCACTCATAGCATTTGCATACTCATCCATAAAAGCAAAATCATCTTCAACAACCATACTTTCATTTCTAACAGCTGTTCTAGTATCTATAGTTATTTAGGAGAATTCGATCAACAATAGCTTTCGTGACAATGGACTAGTATTGGCGAATGCAATCTAGGACTTATATGAAGCACCCTACAAAGGATCATTGTTTGTCATTGAGTCTAACCTCTTCTACCTGAATTCAATTGAATTGTCATTCAAAATATTTGAGCTCCCAAGTTCTGCATCATGCATAGGAGTAAAGTATTCAGGTTTAGTCATCGGTGCTTCTTTAAGTACGTAGGAAATGTCCGCCATAAATGGCTCTGTCCAGAAGTTTTCACTCATACCATCTGCATACTCATCTGCAAAAGCAAATTGATCTTCCACAACCATACTTCCATTTCTGCCAACTGTTCTAGTATCTATAGTTATGCAGGAGAATTTGGTTGACGATGGCTGTGGTGACAATTGAGTAGTACTGGCGAATGCAATCTGGGACTTATCTGAAGCACTTTGCAAAGGATCATTGTTTGTCTTTGAGTTTGACCTCTCCTGCTTGGATTCAATCGAATTGTCATTCAAAATATTCGAGCTGCAAAGTTCTGCATCATACATAGGACTAAAGTATTCAGGTTCAGTCACCAGTGATTCACTAGGTACGTAGGAAATGTTCGCCATAAATGGCTCTATGCAAAAAGTTTCACTCATACTATCCGCGTATGCATCCATAAAAGCAAATTCATCTTCCATAACCATACTCTCATTTCTATCAACTCTGTTAGTATATGTAGTTATGCAGGAGAATTCAGTCAACAATGGCTGTGGTGACAATGGACTGGTACTGGCAAATGCGATTTGGGACTTATCTGAAGCACCCTGCCATTGATCATTGTTTGTTATCGAGTCTAACCTCTCCTGCTCGAATCCAATTGAATCGTTGTTCAAAATATTCGAGCTCCAAAATTCTGCATTGTACATAGAACTTTAGGTTTAGTCACCAGTGCTTCACTAGGTACATGGCAGACTCAAAAATTTGAAGTAGTGGGAACAACAAATATGCCATATAATATACATATACTAAAGAATATAAGATATAATATTGTTAAATTTCAAAGTGAAATCTATATTCGTAAGTAACAAAGGATAAGAAATTCTTTATGCATAAAAAAAATGACAATAAATTTTTATCTTACCAAATTCTCAATTAAATCTAATTTTTTTATCACACATACTATGAAACTGCATTATCACCATTAATATCTTCAAATTACAATTATTCCTTTTGTATTTTCATATTTTAAAAATGTTATATAATTTTCGTATTTTTAATACTATTAAAGATATCTTAACAGAAAAAAGTATCTTTGAAAACCAAGTCTAAAAAAAAATATTATAAAATAAAGATTGTGAAACCTGCATTAAAAGAGAGAGAGGATTAGAAGATGGCATGGTGGCAGTATAAGAGTGTGTTGGGGGCAAGAATTTATAGGATATATATATATATACTATTAAAACTTTGAGAATGTAGCGGAGGCATTCGCCCCAACAATAATAAACGTAGCTCCGTCCTTGACTAGGTACAGAGGAAATGACCGCCATAAAGGGCTCTGAGCAGAAATTTTCACTCATACCATCTGCGTACTCTTTCGTAAAAGCAAATTCATCATCTTCCACAACCATACTTTCATTTCTGCCAACTGTTCTAGTATCTGTAGTTATGCAGGAGTTTTCGATCGACGATGGCTGTGGTGACAAAGGACTGGTACTGGTGAATGCAATCTGGAACTTATCTGAAGCACCCCGCAAAGGATCAATGTTTGTCATCGAGTCTGACCTCTCCTGCTCGGATTCAAGGGAGTTCAGATCCTTTGACCTGGTTACTTTCGCTCTCCCACTTGCGACCTCTGACTTCTGTTTAAAGCGGTTCTTCAAGGTGGTGTGCCAGTGATTTTTTATCTCGTTATCAGTTCGTCCCGGTAAATGAGTAGCAATTGCAGACCATCTGCATAGAAATTTGAAAAGTAAATCACCATACACTTACACAATAATTTCAATTACAATTTCGAAGTATTGATAGATATCTAGATAGTGCTTTTTTGGTTGTTTTAATGCATGTTTATATAGACCCTGTTTTTTTGAAGTCATAAAAAATCACAATATTTAAAATTTACGACTTTGATCCCAGCATTACTCTATTAACACCAACTCTTGGCTTGATTTTGATGGTATCGATTAGACGTATGAAACTTTTTGGGTTGTGTAAACTATTGAATGCACCACCTCCTCTTAAATGCACTATCACTTTTTGACTACTAGCCATAAGAAAAAAGTCAAAAAACAAAAGATAAGAGATGATAGATATGCCAACGAATTAGGAAGAAATCTTAAGTTAGCATGTGTGTAAACGTCCCCTCCTCTCTTAGTCATATGCAACACATGTAAAAATGTTGAGAAGACAGAAGAGGTGCAGCAATTAATATTTAGAATAGGATAGCTGTATTTTGCTTTTAATGTAGTTAGACAAAAGCCTTATGTTGTGAGCTATGCTCCTTTAGGTGTGAGTTATGGAGTGAAGCCAAAGTCAAGCTTTGTGAGCCACCGTAGTAAAGGCCATAAGGGCCGCACCCCATTATATATGGGTGTCCACAGTTTGTTTTATGTAGTATCCTCTCGATATAGAACTTAACAAGTTTCTAAAAGGAAAACTTTATTTCTACCTCACAATTGGGCTACAATAACAAATAAGTGTGGCGACTCCATTTGTCTCTTTGTAGTTATAAAAAATTTGTAGATTTAAGCGTATAGATATATCATTGCTCTTTCTAAAAGTAAGTAAAACTTTGCAAGTGTGTTTTTTTTCCTCTTTGGTTCAATTCTATTCAACACAAACTTGCCAAGAGGCAATCAGGGTACAATACCTATTACCCAGCTTTTCGTGCAGTCTTATGATAGTGTCTTCCTCTTGTTGGGTTAAGTTCCCTCTTCTGATGTCTGGCCTCAAGTAATTCATCCACCTCAGTCTGCAACTCTTTCCACACCTTGCAAGACCTAAAAACCAAATATGTTAAGAATAGTGATGGCTGCATTAATTTTATAGAAAAAGTGTATCAACCAAAATTGTTTAGTAAAAAGAACAGGTGCAATGTAATATTGCATGGGCTTGCATAACGGCGGAGTTTATAAAGAAGACTATACACACACACACACAAATATGTATGTACGTATATGTATATCTGGCATATCTGGGTTAGAGAAAGAGATGCCGGATAACAAGTTTCTCTAATCTTTTTCAGTTACCTGCAAACTTGGGGAGTTGGCGCCAATTCCAGAACCCAAACCTAGTAACATAAGCAACTAACTTGCGGTCTTCCTCTGGGCTCCATGTGCCTTTCTTCAGTCCATTCTGGTCGCATCGAGGGGTTCTCACCTTGTCTGGCTTCGTCTAGGACGATCTCTCTTCTCAATTTGTGTGCCTGACTGTTTATGCGTGTCTCCTTGTGAGAAGAGAGCGTAATAGACTTGGTCTGCTTTCCTTAGTTCTGACTGATGGGTTGAAAACATTCAGTAATGTATATAGCACGCGTTCGTTCACAATGGAAACTCGTTTCGCGATCCATTTCACAATGGAACTGCTCATGATTGATCGATGACGTAGGACTGATTCGAATAGACTAATGACGTAGGACCGGAAGCAACAAAGTCTATGAGAAATATCATTTACTATTCAGAAGATTTTTGAAAGAGATTTTTCAATTAATATAATTTTTTAGGATTGTAATTAGTTGTTGATCTTGAGAAATCCCATACTATTACTTATTCTCATCTTGTTAAGTGTGGCTCTACTTTTTATAAATCTATAATAGATGTCTCTCATAAAAAAATTGAGTTTGAGTTACTAAAACTGCCACGTATCAATATATAAAAAGAATTCTAATACTTTTATTGTTACGTATTTTCTATTCTGTCCATCTAAAAAGTGTATTTTGTAATTATCCGTACAAAACACGAGTCCACACTCTAATTATTATTTAATAGTAAGCCTTAAACACATTGAATAAGGGACTTCACCTTCAGTTTTAGTCATTTCCGTTTTGAATTCAAAAAAATTAAATTTATTTACTTATTTTCGGATGCCCTTATGATGCTCCATAAAGATTACTGATCAAGTCATCTTCATCAGCAGGTCTCATATTCAAGAGCTATTCAATTAATGTACATTACCGTGCTCACCTTAAATTGGGAAATGATTATTGTATGTATTGAAAATGTACATTCTCAATAAGTGTTGACAGCAAAAAATTAAAAGAATAAAAGAATAAGAATGTAAAGAATTATATAAATTGTAATTCTTTACAAATTGTCAGTGCAAATATCTTTACAACTTTTAGCACAGGCCCCTAATTTTGGGGGCCATCTTTTGGATGTAGATAGTTGACAACACGGTCAGGTGGGGTAAGTCTATGCCGGCCCATAGTTTGTAAGTTAAATTTTAATTTTCATGTAGTTGTGTATGAAGATCTTCCATATGATTTGTGTGGAATTTGTGCATTACTTTTTGGCAAATGTACTTAATTGACTATGAATATAAAATGAGTAAAATAAATCGTTTTCTCAATGATTTATTCTATACTATTAAGAAAATATGAATCAAAGGTAAGTTGAACCAATCACGTGATTAAAAGAAATAATTAAATTAAATAATATAACTAAACTTAATGCTAAAGTGAGAATGGATGCAAGAGATACTAAAGTATAAATTTCATTTAATCTTAGCTATACAATTAATCAATTAATCCAACCTAAAATTAACATATCTAAAATATGTCATTTGTTATAAAATGAGATGGCGAATTTTCCTAACTTAACTAAATAGCTCTCTCAAGTCAATTTAATCATTCCTACACTTATTAAACAAATCATATCTTTATGCAATTTAAAACACGCATAAGAGCATTAAGATCATTGAAAATCTCCAACTTTAGAAGAGGGGGCTCCTGACTCTCTTCTCTTCCTCTACTATCACAGGTGTACTAATTACCTCTCAATTTTATAGTCTAACACATGTCTTATATTATTTTTAGTCTAATTCATACCAAGATTCTCTCAATCTCATGCATAAATCACAAAATCGTGATCACTTCAATTTATACACAATTAGGGTAGATTAGTGCTCAAAATAACACACAAAGACTAACTCCACTCATCAAAAGGACATAACAGTGTGTAAGAAATTTAACTTATTACTCATCAAAAATGTAGAATGTACTTTACTGACAGATCAATGTCCGGTGAAAAATCGGTAGTGCAAATTATTATAAAGCATACGTAATTCATAAATTGAAAATAATTTACAGCCTTAATTAATTTTCTTATCATTGTTATGATTAATGTCTGGTAAAAAATTAATAGTGTAAATTGTTATAAAACATATGCAATTCATAAGTTTAAAATAATTTACAACCTTAATAAATTTTTTATCAATGTTTTTCACTTACATTTTATTTTTTAAAGTATACCTTAAATTTTTTATACTTTAAATTCATTTATCAAGGTTTCATTTAGCAATGTAAGGTTCCCAATTAGATTTGGAACATACAACCATGGTCCGATGACAAGAGATGCAAAACTTACGAGATAGTTTCATGCTAATATATTAAACATGGACATTGTAATTATATTCAAGGAGTTAAAATGTGTAAAGATATTGATGAATGGCAGTTTCTACTTGCCTTTCTAGTGGAATAGAATCTTTGACTGTTATAATGGAAGCATCAAGAAAAAAATGTATGCCATAAAAGTCACAGTCGAATTGGGCAAGAGTTTTGGAAAATATGAAGATAATTAATTGACTTTTGTGGTAGAATGCTGATTCTAATTATTGGTAGATTCCTTCGTAGCTGATCTAAATGGAAGGAAGTTGCAGTTTGTGAAATATCTCAATGTACAAAATATCTCAATGCACCGGCCAAGGTAGGTATGATACATAAGACATATACCGGCAGATGACATGTGATTTACAAAATATCTCAGCGAAGCTTTGTGGTAAATGTATCTTGTGGGATCACCGATAGCAAGTGCCAAGAATGTGACAGTGATGCACGTGATCTTCTGATGAGATACACATGAAATAATCATATTGAACAGCTGAACTACACTCTTTCCCACGACACAATTCACTTTCATGGAGTTGTAAGCGTATAAGGTTATGTTCGCCATCTTTATCAACATTTGGTTGCATGACACCACCTGGTGGATTAATTACAGGTTGAAAGGGCGGTAGCTACCAAACTCAAATTTCCCATATTTCTTCTTCTAACCAATCACCCTTATGTTATTTTTAACCAATTCCCCATTCTTTTGAAATTAAGTTTTTTCTCAGTACTCCTCTTTTGGACGTCTCTCTGCTTTGTCAGCAATATTATATGTGGAATGCAGAGACGATGAGAAAGAAGGAAATCTGAAAATGAGCTTCTACTTCGTTCATTAAGATAGGAAATATGCATATAAACAGTGGCTGATCCTCGCCTAAAATATTGGGGTCTAATATAATCATTTATTGTAATAATAAATTGTTAATTTTATATAATATTATACATTTTATATATTAAAAATTATTTTTTTAAAATTATTTTTCATTTTAAAATAAGATATTGATATATGTTAGCATTTATAATTTATAATTAAGTGGGATAAGGGTTGTAATTGGAGATATAGAGTTTAATTATTAATTTAAGTTTAGTTGTTTGGCTATTAGTTTCTCTTATTGCTAATTGGAATAGGTATTCTAATTTAGGATCTCGAGTTTTAAGTTATCTTTAATTATCTTGATAACTTTAGGGTTTTAAATTCTTGGAATTGCTCTAATGATTGGAGTTGAGTTATATATTATTCAGAGAATAGACCATAGGTGTCTTACTTTCTAATCTTATCCTACACCAAATTTAAAATTAGAGTGTAGGCCAAGTTTTATACACAATTTGTCTACGATCCTTCCTTGACTTCACAATTCCAGTGCCATACACCAATCCTCTTGGTTGCCATCAATAGTCTTCTCATCACCAGAAAATTGCATTCTCTTTGCCGTTATGTTTTCCACTTCTAGATCTCCACCATCATCAAGTTTTCTCAAAATCCACCTAAGTCGAGAGGAGTCCAATCTATAGTCTACTGTTGGAGAATTGAATAACTGGTTGAAAAATTCAAAAAGGCGCACAATTTCAACTTCCCTCAAAACTCATGTCTGGCAAAAAAAATTGAGATACACGCCTCACCATCATGCTCAATAGGTATTTAAACCTCAGAAGCCAAAAGATTAAGGTGAAAATACTCCCCACGCACCACTTCTAGCAACAACGTGTGAAGCCTACGCACCTACAAGGTTGAAGAAGCTTACCCTGCCACATAGCTATCCACATCAGCCCTAATTGCATAGTCAGTGCACACCGTTAGTGATACGCAAGCACCACATCAACCACTACATGGTTGAAGAAGCTTACCCTGCCACATAGCTATCCACATCAACCCTAATTGCATAGTCAGTGCACTATGTTAGTGACATGCAAGCACCACATCAACCACTACATGCCACATCATTGTTAAAGTTGATTGTTGAACAACGTTCATCACCGCCATTAACCTCGACCCAAACTATTTTCTTAGGGTTTTTGGACCTCCTGAACGTTGACCTCTGTTTTGCTATTTGATGACTCTAAATACATGTTTTGAGTTTCACAGTTTCATTGCAGTTGATCTTTTGCATTTTTTATGGACCTCTGGACTTTTGACCTTCCTTTGTGTTGTTCTTCATGGCATACTACCCTTCAAGCTATGGATATCAACTGCCGCAACCTTTCTCCTTGAGGTTTTTCATGGAAATTCCAAGTAAATCTCTAATAAGTCTTTCAAGTTTAGCTCTTGGAAGAGCTTTAGTAAACATGTAGCAACTTGTTCTTTTGAATTGCGAAGTATAAGTTTGACTTCTTTGTTCTTCTCAACTTCTTTTTTTTTTTTTTTTTTGGTGATTAAAGGAACCTGTATGGCTTTAGTAGGGGATACGGGATATTGGGATCGAATCTTGACCAGGTTTCAGATACGGAGAGCAGTTATGCCAGACGAGCTACCAGCTTGCTGGCTTCTTCTCAACTTCTTTGATTGCATGGAACTTGACCAATACGTACTTGGTCTTACCACGGGGAACTTGATTCTCAGCAAAGGCAATTGCGTATTTGTTGTAACAAAAAATTTGAGTTGCCTTTGCTCCATTCCCAATTCATTTACACTTTTTTTTAGCCAAATGGCTTGGTTGGTTGCTGCTGCTGCAATATACTCAGCTTCTGGAATGGACTGAGCTGCAAACACTTGCTTCTTTGAGTTTCATGAGAATAAGCCCATATCAGGAGAAAATGTATTACCATATGTACTCTTCATGTCATCAACACTTTCTACCTAAGAATTGTCCACATATCCCATTAATTTCCTTTTTATCATTTGGTTTGAATCAAATTTCTAGCTCAACAATACCTTTAAGGTATCTCAAAATTAGCTTCGCTGCTGCAAAATGCAATCGTCAAGGATTATGTAAAAATCTCAACAGCATGCTTGCAGCATACATTAAGTCAGGTCTTGACGTTGTCATATACAACAAGCTTCCAATAAGAATTCTATAAAGTGAATGATCAACTTGTTCAGCTCCATCTTCCTTGGGGAGTTTGATATTCTACACAAGTGGTGTAGGAACAGCCCCACAATCTTGTATTCTAAACTTCAAAATTTTAAGTGCATATTTCTATTGATTCAAAAGAATTCCTTCCTTGGTTTGAGTGATGGCTGGATCTTCTGGCAGAGAAGACACTTAAAGGTCTGCCTCCATCAGTTCCCAAGGGCCATATGCTTCTAAATAAGCCTTCATCGTTACAGCCCGCATAGTGTAGTTCTCTTCATTAAAGACGGGCTGAAGGAAGAGAAAAATTGGTTGAAGCCAGCAAGAAAAATTGATTTTTAGACCCTCTATTTTCTGGGATTTTAATACCCTGTTTTTGGTTTCCAACACTCTGCTTTTCTGATTTTTCACCTTACAGCTCCTTCGATCAATAAAACTGTGTTGTGTATCACTTGTTGGGAATGCAGAGAGGATAAGGAAGAGAGCAAAGAATTCTAAAATTTGAAAATAAGCTTTTACTTCATTCATTAAGATAGGAAATACAAATATAAAGACTACTACATCAGACTTAAGAAGCAAATCATTACAACTTTTTTTGAAAAAAAGACAAAAGGCAAAACATGGCAAAACCCTAAACCTTAAACTAGAAAAAGTAAAGCTACATCCTAAAATTCTAATATATCAGTATTTCCAAGAAAGATATCAACTGCTGCAACAATTATCCGTAGTTGATGGTATTAGTGGGCATGGGTTTTCTCTTTTGATGCCAGCATTCATTAGCATGAGTTGTATATCAGGGATTTTGCAGTCAGTTGGACTGTGCTTAAGGATATAGTAGACTATAAAACCCATACGCTTTTCATTCATTGCTTCTTCTCTGATTTCCAGGATAAAAGCAGGGTCCAAACAAGATGTTAATTAAGTCATTGGTAATTATTTTGGCTACAGGTGAGGCAAAACGTGGCAGGCAACAAACTTATACTAAGAGAGATCATAAAGCATAAACAATTTTAAATTAAAATAATAACCCATTCAAAATGGATAATCATTAATGACTGAATTTCCAAATGTTTAAAATAGAAAGACAATCGGATAGGTAGACAATAGGGTACCTCAACTTACTTGAACATGATTGCCAAATATGGAGGATGGCGTCGTTGTCATTTAAGTCTCGAAACTTGAGAAAGTCGCGTAGTGCGTCACCTGCCTCTTCCACCAATGCTTCCATGGTCTCCAATGGTTGTATTGAACACCGAAGTGCAAAACCTTTTTTCCTTGGTCAAGCACTCTTAAAGACTGACTTTTCTCTTATCAATTGTTCCACGACCTCATTGTTAAATGGGTCCCTCCCCAAGTGGGGGGTCCACGGTTGTTCAAATAAAAGAAACTTGGGTTTTGTTTCCTAAAACAAAATAGGAAACATGAGAGACAACAAAGCCTTATGTGCTTTTGGTGAAGTGAACGTCCAAAAGAGGGAAAGCGTCAAAATCAAAGAAAGCGTAAGATTCTTGGGTGAGAGTGCCGCGACGCTGACAAAGAAAGGAAATCTACTCTTTCAGAGTATTTTGTTTGGATTATGAAATTTCAGTATGTATTTCTCACTGATGTGAGTTTTATTTTAAGGCGATTTGTTCATTGTTTTTCTTCTTTGTTATTTGGGCTAGAGTACCCTGTTGACTGAGACTAGGAAGACTCTCTTGATATAGCCATTAATTTTGATTAGTAAAAATTTTTACTGGACTAGGTCTTACGGTTGTTCCCTCTCATTGAAGGTTCTCCACGTTAAAATTTGGAGTTTCTTGATTTATTTTTTAGCATTTCATTTTCCAAAATTTGTTAGCTTTGTATTAATTGTCTAAAATATTTTAATTCATATTTTAATTGCACAATAAAAAAGAAAAAAGTTAATCCCGAGCAACTTCCACTAATTTCTACATGGCTAATATTTTTCCCAACACTCAGTTTGTCCTCTTATCGCAGTATAGAGGAGAGGAATTCTTCCGTCTTGATTGGTTTTCAAGCAGTAGGCATAGCCATACACTTGCAACAACACCCGGACAACCTCCTGACGGCTCTCTGCGGAAGCCAAATGGAGGGGTGTGCTTCGAAAGGAGTCCAACTCGAGGGCGATTTGAGGTTTGTCATTGTGAGTGAGAAGAACCACAGCGAATTCAAGGTGACCTAACAAAGCTAATATGTGCAGGGGAGCTTCAGAGAAGGTAGTTTGTGAAAGTTTGTGTAAAATTAGTGGGTATTGTTGTATTAATGTGTTCAAAGACTTTCAAGGCTAATACACAGCCTTTATATGATGCCTCAGAAAGAGCTAATTGCATCATCTTCACGAGCAGTTCTCGTTTTGGTCATTATCTCACCCATTTCCTTGAATATATACACACACGCACACACACTGGAATATTTGCCACATTAATTTAAATTGCTAATTCCAATTTAAAATGGTCTAACCCATCATTGGTCTCTTCTTTTGTGTCTCCTCTGCTGTCATGTCTAACTGTTATATTAATTAATGAAAATTATAAACTTACGTCCTTACATCTACGTGAGCTATGTTCACTAAGGAAAGCAAAATGAAACAAATCGTTTCATATTTATTTGTAAGCATAGCACTTACGAAAGTCATAGTGCGTATTTATAACACTGAACTTTCTTAGCATGCCCCAAATGTGGTAAGTGAATAAAAAAAACTTGACAAGCTTTGAAACTTATAGAGCAACAGCAATTCTTTGCGCCACCCAAGTAGACTTTGGAAAAGGAGCTGATGAATTCTTTTTCTGTTAAACTTGTGCTACTTTCATTCTAGCTAGGCTTAATGTTAAGCAGAGAGAACATCAGCAAACAGAAACCTGATATTTTTCAAGAGGCAGATCCATCAGCAAATATTTCATTTGAGGTTCTTAATGAGAGATCCTGTTTGATTGGTTGTGCAAAGAATTACATAAACATCATAAAGCATCCGAGCTGATAATAGTTTGTTTCTTTGTCATGTTAGCAAGTGGCAATTAAAGCTCAAATCCATAACCAGTACCCAAGTTCCCATATCCATATATTCTAAGTTACTTACCATCTGCAAGAATATTGGCTAAAGAGCTTAGGCGGCAAAAAATTTAGATCCTCATGAGATGCTCAAGTACTTGAAAATCTTACATTAAGTACTGTTTAAATGCATGATGTCAATGTCCCAAACATTGGCATATTCAAGTGCATGAATATTTTGAATTTAATGTTATGTTCAATTGATATATTCAGTCGTTAAAGACTTTTTTAGTGGACCACTGTACTATCTACATATGATTCACATGAAGGATGATTTCAGATTCAGTAAAGTATTTATAATGTAAAAGTGAACGATTCAGATAGATCGTCCTTCTTTGATCTCTCCTCTTTATTGTAAACAATAGTTTTCTTTACAAAGTTTGAAGTACAGTGTTTATTAACAAACATATATAGGATAGAGATGTGAACTTTATAGAGGCATACTTTACAGCCAAGAAGGAGCGAAGAAGAATCCAGTTACCATCCATGACAGAACCGTGCAGGTTACAGCAACCATGGGAACAAATGCGAAAAATAATGGGAGTTATAATGACTAAGCATTAATGGCAGGATAAGTACTTATAAATGATATTATTAAAAAATGCATACATTTTACCATAATTTTTAAAGGAGATTCACCTATATCTAGTTTCCTAACTTCATCAGTGATAATCCGAAAAGCATTAAGTTTATCTTTCCATTCCCCTTCTGGACAACTACGGTTTTGAAAATCAACAACAACACGTAAAGGAATTCTTCCACTTAGGGTTCTATAGAAACAGATGGTTTGGGGCGGTCGTATAGAATCTTAACACTCACCTTTCGGTAGGTGAGGACAATTTTGGTACCTAGTAGAGGCTTTGAAACCCTTCAAGATCTAGAAATGAAAACCATGGCGAAGTTATGAAAACAGTCACAAACACTTAGAAATTGACATACAAAAGCAGGCACAGCAGCCAATGATATTAATAAGCCTCAAAAATGCATTCAATGTGAAAATTTTTTACCTGTAGAAGGAGAGACTGAGGAGGGCGTGAGGAAGATTGAGAATAAGAGGGAAGCCTTGCTTTATTTTTGCTTGTAGCAGAGCATTGGATGAAAAGGAGACGGGAGATACAATTCACCTTCCAGAGGGACCAGCTTTTAACTTTGGCCAATTTTACCCTGCGGTGCACTCAGCAGATAAACCAAAATACTGCCAAGCCAATATCCGTCTTAGATTCAATTGATCATATCCATGTTCATGAAAAGCGATTTCCTGTCTGGTTACAAGTTTCCAAAAGAAATATATAAAATGAACACGAATTCAAGCATACAATTGATAAGTGCAAATGGAGTAGACAACGAACAAGAGACAATTGATGACTTTGAAGTATGTAGGACCCATATGCCATATACGTCTTCTCGTCATCTTGCTACAATTAGATTTTCTTTAGATAACCGCCGATGACCACATTTGCTTTAAATTAATTTGCTTAAATCACAACCAAAATTGGTAAATCGACATCCTTTATCCTTATTTTGCCATTAAAACCAGGAAGATGCATCAAATTCAACCAACATAGGATTTTCTTAATCAATAATGCAGCATCTGTACATTGAATCAAAATACTGTGCAATTTTTTTTTTCTGTCTTGGGAGCCATACAAATTATACAAGTATGTCACTTAGTCTTCAATTCTGCATTCCTGGATATAGAAATGGAACACGCAGGATGAACCTAGTCTTCAATCTAGTCCATTGAATGCTGCATAAGCTCCAGCCACTGAAAGCAAACCAACAAATTGACAACAGTTAGCTGAAGAAAAGGTACAATAAAAAAATTCATCTCACTCTTCCTATAATTTATTTATTATATTTTTCTTGGCCTGGATGGGAGTGAGAGAGAGAGAAAAATGGGGGGGGGGGGTTGTTCAACCTAGTTACATTACCTGCCTCAGAAGATCTGCCAGGGTTCGGGGAAGTGCTTCAATGTTCCTTAGCACGATGTAGTAGGGAAAGGGAAAAGAATCCATGTACTTCGTAAATTTCATATTTCCACCCTCAAAAGATGCTTCCTGAAGTGCAGAAAGTCATTGTGAGAAAAATACAGATGCATCTATTCCTGTAAAAATAACTTCTGCTCATCAAAAAATACCATGAGATCCATAATTGACTCCTGGGAGTTATCCAGAAGCAAGAAAGCAACCATACGGTTACCAGTTGATACATCTCTAACACATCGCTTCAAATTCTCCTGGAAGCATTAAATTGGATGATCAGTAACCGCATAGGCAGGTAGCTATAACTACTAAACAGAAAAAGCCATACAAATTTTTATACAGGTACCTTTTCATGAAACCGACCATCTGCAATTATTAAGACAAGTTGCTGTAGCGGGTTATGTCCAGATGGAAGTCGTGCTTTTGCAACTGCGGCATCAAGCATGTCAGTCAAGTACTTCAAAAGATCAACAACTGGCTCATCAGCAATAGTATTCTCTTGTTTGAAGGTCAGATTGGAGATCATCTGCTCCCACGAAGTGTCAGAATGAACAGTAAGATGATTTCACTAGGTAAGGTAAGTATAACAAAATCATACGCATAATGATGCCATTAAAAACAATAGAACCTATGGCTAAAAGCTCTGTAGTAGTCATAAGCAACTTTAAAAGTAAGACATAATGTTTACTCCCACTAACCTTAACCCCAGCCTCTCCAGTAAACGGCTTATCAAAATCATGCAGCAATCTAATGTTGCCTTTTGTTCCAAAGCTGGCAACAGCCAAGCTCCCCATTTCAAGTTGTGAGACAGCACGGCAAACTGTTACCAAAGCTTCAATAGCCACCTCACCACAGCAACTTTCTGACATACTTCTTGAATCATCAACAGCTATGACAACTTGGTAATCACGTTTGTTGGGTCGGGTCCGCCTCAGCCATATTTTATCTTTACGATAATGACTTGCAATGTATGGAATTACCTGACATTTTTTTCATTGAAAAGTGATTTAATCAAATAATTCCTCACACAATACATTCAGAGATATACAATTGTCTACCTTCTTCATGTTTATCCGTTTGCCAGTTCTATAATCCCCTTGGAGCTTGCTGGCTACAGTGGGCTCCATTACAAGGCGCAACTGTTCAGCCAACTCCTGAGACAATTTTGTTGTATTTAGTTCATATCTTCTCCAGAGAACAGCAGCATTATCTTTCACGTCACTGGGAACATCCTGGGGATCTTGAGCTTTACCAAAATCATTGTCCTGGACAGAAAGTTGGCTAAGTTTAGGAATATCCTCAGTCAAATATGATCTCCTGAGGGAGACCAAATCTTCAGATCTCTTTTCAGGATCAACACTCTCACTAGCATCATCTCTCACTGATCCGTCATCTTGTGACTTCTCTAAACCTGAGACATTCATTTGATCTCTTCTTTCAGTTTTTGGGATTGATGCAGAATTGTGTATAGAATGTATTTCTGAATTTGGCTTCTCAAACTGCAACTCAGCACCTCTTTCAGCAGCTAAACATTCTTTATCAAGTTTATTGCCATCAAGATTTCTGTCAACCTGCTCTGATGTTGCAGGACCCATAGCCTGAGCTGTCCCATTTTCAGATTCAGAAACATAGCCATACTCATCTGCATTTTCATCATCTATTTCACCCTGATTCTCCGTGTTATCTGCCTCAAGATCACCAGATACTTTAACTCTTTCTTTCCACCCCTCAAGTACATCTCCTAAATTTCGATAAGGATTTGGCTGGTTTTCCTTAACAACTGAATGCTCAGGCTGTGGGAAACAAGATTTAGGTTGGTTTTCAGTGAAACCCCCCGCATTTGATGAGTCTGCCATCTTAAGATCCATCTCAGACTTATTACTAGAGGGTAAACCTCCCAAGAGAGCAGAGTCAGCATAACTAGAATTGCTGTTTGAAAATTTTGATTCTGCTGCAATATTTTCAGAACTAGATGTCTGCCAATCAACTGCGGGCTGCGACCCTATGTCAACATTGGGCACTTGCTCATTAATTAAGTCAGAAGATCCTGGTTCAGATGATTCCTTCTTGGGTTCAACGAAATTCATCTCAGAATTATCTTGGTGGTCCCCACCTAAATCATCATTTTCAGAGTTTACACCAACTTCAGTGCTCGCATCTTCCATAATTTCATCCAATGGGTGTGTCTCTTCCTCTTGGTTCTTTTCCTGGTCTCCATCCTCAGCAGAATCATCTTGCTCTTTAGGATTTTCCTCTTCCATAAAATCTGCATCTGCACTTTCTTCCAAATCCATGTCCTTGTCAGAAGTTTGTTCCAACATATCAGGCTTTGTTCCAGTAGGATCAGCAAATGCTTCTTCTTTTTCCAGAGTTAACTCATCTGCATTCTCTCTGTCACCATCCTCATCTTGGCTACCAGTTTGATCGTTCTGATCACCAAATTCATCACAATTACCTTCCCCAGGTACATCAGCAGCACAGTCATTCTTGGCTCTTAGCTCCCTACTGCTTCCATCTCTATCCATAACTGAAGGTCCAGTTTCATATTTTTCACTTGTATCATTAGGAGTTTCATCTTCATTTTTATCCCAAACTTTCTCATCAACTACTTCCCTGTCAGGCCCAGTGGGCCCCATTTCTAAGTCTAATTGCTCATTGTCATCATCTCTATTATCATCTTCTCCTGAATCCTCACTAATGCTTAATGCATCAGCTTTAAAATCCTGTTCCATCTCAATCCCTGTATCATTTTTACAAGGTACTTCATTGGTCTCATCTTGTCTTTCACTAGGCTGCACCAATGACATCAGAGTACATGATACATATGTTACTAAATAAATCTAAAGGAAGCATATTATTAAATCAAGAAAAGTAAACAAGATTAGATTCTAACCAGTTCACGAATTCCCAGCAGCTGATCTTCATCAGTAATTTGATCACTAACATCATTTAGTCCGATGCCCTCCCCCATGCCTGTCCCAGTTGCATCTTCAGATTTATTGAGAGTTCCATCATCCTCCTGGCTTTCAGTTAGAGTTCCAAAACCTTTTGTATACAATGAAGCTAAAATATTTGCAAGCACATGAGTTGTTAATGATACCTGCAAACCACCAAATAAAAAAAGATTATCCTACTAAATAATATGCAAACCATATTTAGTGACTTATAATCACTCAACCTTTTTTGAATTCAGACTTTATTTAATGTGTTATCTGGATAGGGTTAATATTTGTTCTGTCAGCGTGTAGAACTATTATTACACCATTTTTACATCACTGCCATATCAAAAGAATCTGTACTATATGAAAAGAAAAATTTTACAATAACACCATCCTTAGGCAATATAAGGATGCCAGACAATTTAAAAGCTTTTACTACAACAAAAAATTCCATTGGAATTTAACATTTTTTGTAAATTACAAATTCAAATAGTAAGATCCCTTGAATTTATAAATTTTAGCGTGATGACTAGATATAATATTAATACTTTATCAATATATAAATCTGGAATAATGAATACTACAAAGAGTATTATACTGTGTTAAATTATTAAGATTTATATACCACTAATTTAAACATATTTCTTCATTGGAAGTGTATCAAATATAAATTCACATAAATATATACATCAACAAATTATATATACACTGGACTGAATTAACTGAGGAGTGAGGGATTAAGCTTACTGATCTCTGCATGGCTAAGAAATTATTCATGAGCTCATCACCAAAATTCAATACTATATCTAAGAACATATGTAGATCTCTAAAATGGGCTCCAACTTTGGAAGTATAGCTGTCAATTTTTTTGTCACAATGATTGACCAGCTTCTCCTGTACAGGAAATGAATAACCAATTTAGAATTTACCAAAAAAGGGTATAAAGAAAAATCACAACACAACAGAACTTACCCCATAAGCCATTGTT
Source organism: Dicorynia guianensis (assembly GCA_037013595.1). Lineage (NCBI taxonomy): Eukaryota > Viridiplantae > Streptophyta > Magnoliopsida > Fabales > Fabaceae > Dicorynia > Dicorynia guianensis. The sequence goes on from JASUAB010000014.1 coordinate 33,367,333, forward strand.
TTCAAAACTTTCTCATATAAAAGGTCCAAGCTGAGCTTTGACACAAAAGAGTCAAATAGCATTTCCCATGAAGTAATATTTACCACCGACTCTTCAACCACAAGGGCATTGCTTGACAAACATAATTTCTCTAATACATTTGCAATATGTTGATATGTAGACAAAAGGGCCTCATCAAACCCAGCATTGAGCTCGGCACAGTCACTCTTGCAAAAGCTGTCCTTTTCAGATGATTCTACTGGCTTAAAATTTGCCTTTCTTGCTGATGTAAACTCTTCCTCAATTAATTTCCCCTGCAGAGCATAAGAAACAGTTATATGATATATCTCTCATTTCTCATTCAAACTACTACATTGCTCATGACCAACTTGGTCAATAGCCTACTCATGAGTCAACTCTTAGCCAAGTGAACGAAATATGGAGATAAAAAAATTCAAATTAAAAGAAAAAAAGATAAATAAGTACAGAGATTTATGGAAAGTAAACATCACCTTCTCAATTATTTCTTCAAAATGATGAATCAAAACTTCTTTCACCAAGCTTACATCCCAATCTTGCTCCCGAAGTGCAAGCAGATGGTCTTTAAAGTCTTCCATAGCCTTGAAATTTTCCAACACTGACTGTTCCATTTCCTCTGTAGCAATGCAAAAATGTGACAAAGACGCTACTGGGGTGACAGCTTTGATGCCCCTGATTAGGTAACAGTCCAATGCTTCCTGTGATAAAGTTTCCATAAGTACAAGCAATTGGCACTTGTATTAAATTAAAGCAATTTACAACCAAGAATCAAATTATGCACCTTGGATCTGCAGAATACAGGTAAGAATTTCTCAATGGAAGTTATCATCTGACTGGCTGAAGGTCTCACAGTTTGACAAGTGTTTAGATGACTATTTTCTAGTGTTTTTAGCAAAAGCAATTCTTCATGCGATATAGCACATAGACTATCAAATAATTGCTGCACGATAAAGTAAGATCACTTTTATCAAAAGCCCAAAACACAGTTGCAACCATCTATATCCAAATGAGGTTTGTAATGGCAACGCTTACCTTCTGTTGCCACATACATTTAATAGTGGCAAGCTGTTTTGGAATTATAGAGCACGCATAAACTGTATTGTTATCAGTCGAGGTGGAAAATGAATACAACTTTCCCAGAGTAGATACACATTCTCTCAATTGTTCCAACTGCTTATCAAAACCATAGGCAGCAGCAAGCTGCTTCTGCTGTATTTGAATAAGCTGATTGAGAAAAGAACTAGACCTATCAACCTGCACAAAATAATGAAGTTCAGATACAATACATATATACATAATAGAATATGATAACACCCATAGATCTAAAGGCACACAGCAACAGGTGGGTCAGACTTATATCAAATAATCATTTCCTGCTCTTGAAAATTATCACAAGGAAATGCAAAGTTCACTTTCTAGATGATTTTTTTTTTTTTCAAGACTAGAAAAGTGGCTAAGTAATGCGATGAAACAGTTAATTGGAAATAAGAGCACAATGCACAACAAATAATAGAGAAGGAATTCAAGAAGAAATAAATAGAAACGAAATTCACATACACACACACACACACACACACATATATATACACACGTGCACAAACAGTGGAAACATTTTCTATGCCTTAACTATTCATTTTAAAAGTTCTAATAACCAAATTATCTTTAATCAAAACTTAATAATATTTTCTTACAAAATAAAAATTAATAATATTTGAAGGTATAAAAATTAAAATATATATCTTGCAAAATATCTTCCCCCACAAAAGAGTAATTATAAAAAATTTTAATATAAAATTTTCTATTATTTCACAATTGACATTAAATCTCGTATGCAACACATCTGCCAAAAACTAGCACAAAAAATGAATAAAATTATAAATAGATGACTCAACCTTACGTGTTTATCATTTTGAATCCAGTTTAAGTTCAGTATGTACCAAGAATCATACATAGGAATTTACCTGTTCACGAGTTATATCTTTATGAGGATTGAGGCATATCTGCCGTAGAAGAAGCACAGATACAACACTCTTAAAGTAATATTCAATAGCAGTTTTCCACTCCATAACTAAACTTTCTTGAGGAACACTGTTATGATCAACCCCAGTAGCGCTTTCTGAGATTACACTAGCTAAACGACTATTTGTCAGCAGCAGATACTGCATGTCCCCAGAGGGCTTAAGAAACCACCAATTTTTATGATGATCCTGTACAAGCGGTTAATGAAAAAATAAATAAATAAAAATAGACAAGAATGGGTAAGTTATGAATATTTCAAATAATGAATGTAAAATAGTCATTCATAAAATTAACAGCTAAGTATCATACCTCCCCATACGTAAACTTGTGTCTAGACAACCCAATGCTTTCTAAGAGCTTAAGAAGCTCAGACAAAGCTCTCCTCTTCCCTTGACTCTTGTTTTCTTCCTTCCAAAGATCACCAATGTCAACTGCTGTTATATATAAATTTTCGATCATTTGCCACACAGCTTTCCATCCCTCCAGGTAAGAAACAGGTGTATGCTTGTAACCAGCGCAAGATCCAATTACGCTTCCAGCTTCTGCACAAATTGTTAACTTTAAAAAAATGTTTCAAGAAAGTGACCAGCCCATCAAAAGAAAACACTGGAAAACACAAAAGGATAGGGATAAAAGCAAAAGAAAACCTTCAGCATCCTTCCCATGTGGAAATAGAATATCAAATACAGATCTCTTTTTAAGTTGCAAGTTTTGCAAAGCATTATCTAGTTTTTTGCTGCAGCCCTCAAACCATATGGACCTACATAACAGAGGAAATGCCAAAAACATAAGATTTACAAAAGATTAAACGGTACAGCATGCCTAGTCAGCAGTCACAACCTGTTCTCATCGTTGAACAATGTCAAATTGAAAGCAATACTGAATGAGCTCTTGTTCAAAACATCAGAAAGAATGTTATGACTGTGAAGAGAACGAGCTTTTGCTCCGTTTTGTGCAGCTTCTTGGTTAAGGAAAATCAACACAGGTTCTTGCAGAAAATCCTTCACCAATGAGAAAAACATACACATCATAATAATGCTGAAAAAAGTATATAAAATCTTGGTGCACAAAATACAGAACTGGTGAATAGAGGGGATTTAGTACTGATTACTGCGGCTATATAAGTGTCCAAGGAAACAAAATCAAACACAGAAAGGACTTGCAATTTCATAATAGATTTATAAAAGTTGCACACTGCAATTGTCAGGTATATGCTAGGGGCCAGACACTTCTATTTTATTTTCTCTTGTTTTAGATAGAAGAATTTAATGGTAAAAAAGAAGTATTCCAAGAAAAAATCCTCCACAATGAAATAAACCTAGAAAAGAAGAAAAGTAACAAGAGAAAAAGCATTAGCTTGTCACCAAACCCTATGGATATCTCTGTTGGTTGTTCCATTGCTTAAGTAAGTGTAGTTAGTGTGCTTTTCATGTTCCTTCTTTGTATGCAGCAGGGGTATTATTGTAATTTCTGACATTGTGTAATATCATTCAAGTGGGCTGACCACCAAAGAAAATACACACTCCATTTTTTTCATACAGAATTCCTCCTCTTCTCCCAGCATCCCTCTTTTATTATCACATTTATTCAGATAATTTCTTCCTCTACCACTTGTTTTTCAGCCCCCTCTGATAATAAAAAAAAATTGCTTTGACCCACAAATAAGCTGAGAAAGTAACTCTATCCTATAATAGTTGTAAGAATAAGAACTAATTTAATACTCTGATTTCATTGTGTTGAAATTAAATACTCAATGTCCTGGCATACAACTTGTTAGAGATACAAAATAATTCTTGGATTTGCAACTAACAATTTAAGCTTTTAGGAGACATGACATCAGAACTTCTATGACTAATTGGTTGGTTCAGAGTTTATCCTTGCCACCTCCATTCTTTAATTCGGCACAAGGTTTGATGACTCTATGCATCTAGTGGACCTATGCATTTTCTACACTTCGCATCCAAAGGCCTTCGTGTGAAGGGATGTGTTAAAGATATATAATCATCATTGGATTTACACCTAACAACTTAAACTTTTAGGAGAGTTTGTTCTTAACACAACTCTTAAAGCCTTCTACTCTTGATAACACCAAAAACCCCAAAAATGAATGAAAAGATTGCACTCCAAAATATATGGGCAGACTTGTTGCTCATAATGAAGGCCAAAGAACCTATATTAAAGCTGCCAAGCAAACCATATTAGAAAAGGAGCATTTTTAAAACACTAGTATTCAACGCCAAAAGAAGTGTTCATCCTTGTCCTCTTTCTTCTTTGCCTCATTCAAGCAGCGGGCTAAGTTGTTACATTACCACAGATCAGTGGTGCAACTGAATGATCCATCAGTTTGACCAATAATTAATATTTGATTAAAACAATCATTATAGTAACAAATCTTTCTACCAAAGGCAACAATTTTAAAACAAGGGAGAAGGATCAAAATCCTGTGAGAATGTATTTAAGCTAAACAGTAACAGATATAATGACGAGAATCTCCATCATGAGAAATAAACATTATGTAGCAACGAACTTGGTTTTGGTATATGGTAGCATAGAGGATTAAACCAACAAGACTACCCAAACTCCTTAGCACTAAACCATACCAAGTGGCTTATGTAGCAAAAGCTATCATTTGCAATATTTATTAAAAGAACATATCAATCAAGATTTTCTAACAACAATGAAAAAGAGGATAAATTAATTCAAGTAATGATGACACTTACAGAATACTTCTGTACAAGCCTTCTTAGCTTCTGCCGACTTTTTTTCAAGTTTTCTATGCATAATAAACTTTTAGCATTCTCCCACCGACATAATTTCACAAGGTCTTTCAGTTCAGTTAGAATTTCTTTTCTACTTGCATCAATGTGCTTCAATACTCTGCAGTCAGTCACATAATTACTCACCAACAGACATCTAATGAGGCCACCCACAAGGGGACTCTGGGGCAGGTGGCCCCTAGAAGACAAAAGATAAAAAAGTGAAAGGAACTCACATTGGTAAGAACTGCACATAAAATCCAAATATATTGTACAAGGGTGTCAACCGTTCAACCAGACTCGAGCTGCAGCATTCACAAGTGAAGGAAAATTATTAGAAAAGATTCTTGAATAAATTAACTAGACTGATGTTAAACATGCATTGCTACATATTCACATTAAAAATATGTTGTGCCAAAATATGTTAAATACTATCTAACGGCATCTGTCACAACAGAATGTCTACTCTTGTATTTCTCTTGCAAATTGTTCATAAGAAAAGAGGGCATCACTTTCTTTTTCAGCTTTGGTGAACAATAAGAAACTGATTATACCTGTCAAAGATTTTCAGACATGCACTGACATGATTTTGTCCAAGGAAAGCAAAAAGAAGCTGAAGACGTTTCCTGAATTCCCCAATGCTGGATGTGTGAATGAAGTCCTCCAAGCTGCAAAAAAAAATATACAACACAAAGTAACTCAAAGGAAGATTCACAGAATTATAAGGACGGAACTTTATATATACAGTCTGAATATTAATCTATAACATGCCTCTGGACAATTGATTGATTGGAAGAACTGGGTTGGAGAACTGAATACAGAGGAAACCACAACTGCAACAAAAGTAAGAGAGAAGGCAAATAAGCAATTGTTACAGACACCAATATAGAAGATTTTTAAAATGAAAGGAAAAGAATAACACTACAATCAGCATGAAATTTGCAATGATTGCCAAAATATATAATATAGTAAGCAGCATAGAGCTTTTCTTTTTCCTTCCCATTTATTTTTTATAAAATCTATGTCGAGATGCAACTCTCAGAAGGAGTACTCTTTCAATAGCTAAATTCCACAAGCCCATATACTTGTAGGATAGATCTAACAAGAGTATTCAATTGGCTTAGCTCATGTTTGATCCATAGAAGTATTCTACTCACTCTAAATCTGGCAATGAGAAATAAACTTACAAAGACAATTCCAAAACAGTATGAATACAACAACTATATTAACATCATCAAATTGAAATTCTTGAGAGTTAAGAATTACTTGCACCAATTTTCTTTTCCTCATTAAAGAAAAATATAGACTCTACAAATAAAAAGTACGATAGACTTCAACTCGACAAAGGCACAAAATTAAAGAACTTAAGGGGAAAAGGGCTTGTCAATACAATAAAGTTTTCAAATCTCTACACATATTTGTAAGAAGAACACCATAAAAGTTAATACCATGGCCAGAGCATCAGACAGAGTCCAAACAAAAACAGAATTGTATCTGGAGACATTTCCAAGGATAAAGCTGAATCCTTAAGAGTAAAGGCAACCAGCTCAAGCCAAATCTTAAAATGGCACACAGCATGAAGCTTTGCCCTCGTTGTTCCTCCTGACCCTTTCAATCTAATTTATAGATACTGTTTTGAGTGAAGAGGACACACTCAATTTCCATGAAAACCCACCAAACAACATGCTTCACATAGAAGTAGCTGCTCAAGACTGTAAAAACGTTGATATACAAGGAGAAAAAGCTTTTTGTTATCTACAAATCTGTATACTAATCCTGTTTATAACTGTGGTCCAAATGATATACTTGACATTTGAAAGAGCTTTGAATTTCCAAAGAAGATCATCAAGAAGGAATATCGCTATATCCAAAGACAGGGCAAGTAATTGGAAAACGAATTTAAAAGATACTAGAATAATTAAGGATCCAAACATTCCTATCTAAATAGGAAGATAGTTGAATAAAAGTAAGCAGGAGCAGAAGGGTAATAGTTTTGTAGTTGCGCTACCTTCCAACTCCCTTGAAAAAATATGAAAACTCAAAAAAAATTCCGAAATACTGAATATAGATTTTAAAAGATGGAAGCCAATAAAATGTTGCCCAAAGTCGTTTGTTTGTCGTTATGTCTCCTGAAATTACAGCCTCCTTACCAATTTAATAACATGAATAACCAACAACAATTATAGATAGAAATGCCACTTACTTTCCCAGCATTATCCTCATACTGGCTCATCACTTCGTCAAGCAAAGCAGGCCAGGTGTCCAATTCCATCTTAAGCCACGATGACACCAGATCAAAAACAGGTTCTAATTGATCTATAAGCCAGTTAAAGGATAAAATTAATGAATGCAATATTAAAAAATATATTACAGATAACAATTCAAAGATCATCATACTCAAGAGGGAGCACTTCGAGCCATTTTCTTGCATAGCTTGAGCCTTGTGCAGAAAAAACTGCAACCCTGAAAAAGCCTACATAAGAAAATATAAGCTTTCAAACAAATACGAGCAAAAGTAATTAAGGCACACATGGATAAAGAAACCAGGATAATAGTTGTAGATGAACCCGAAAGCATTAGTTTGAAAACAATTAACTTTATAGTTGGATTCCAGGAGCATCTGTCCATCAAACATGCAATTAAACCTTGACAAACATAATTGCCAGGGGGCATCAATCAACTATTTAGAAGAAATATTACTAGAGAAAAGAAAACCAAGGTACAAGTAAAATACCCACCTAAACAACAGAAGAGAAAAAGAACATAAAAAGCAAAAAAGCTCTTAAGTGAGATAAAGCTCTCCAATCCCTTTGCATATCTGTCTACAACGGGGACATCCTTAAAGAAGTCACATGCAAAGCGCTAAAATGAGAAGCCATGAAGCCTTATATCAAGAAGCACCCAAAAAGAAAAGAAAACAAGCATTTTGCTACACCCAAATAACCCCAGAGCAGTAATTAAATTAACTTACACTATTCTCACCATGAGCAAGCTAATCCATACATAGAGTAATATCCTGATTATCTATATACAGAAAACCAACTGGATAAAACAACAGGGATTTAGTCAGATAGGTAACCACCTTTGCCAAAGGAGTACTTGAAGGAAGAGCCAAAAGCATGTTGATTACATCCAAGATTTTCTGAAGATCATTATCATCTTGCCCCTCATTTGGAAGCAAGAGAATCTGCTGCCGGAGAGGATCGAGTACTTTCACCATTTTTGCCATCTCAAGAGTGTTTGAATCCTGGACTCAAAAGAACAAAAAGGGATGCAGAGTCAGGTCTGATGAGATTTTAAAATGAATAGAATGACCCCCAAATATCAACTCAACAGAGTTGGGCAAAACCTTGTAAAAGTTGCATCTGGTGGGAGATTTACAAGATGAAAGAAACTTCTGCCCATAATCCAAACAGAGGTAGAGTAAGTGCTCTGGCATGAGTTTTGCGTCTACACTGCACAAAATGGTACTTCGGACACCTGATAGACGGATATAAATCAAAAAAAGAAAAAGAAAAGCAGTAACATAAACCTTATTAGCAATTTCTGGAAAAGAAAGTTGATACAGCCTGAAAAATAAAACTTAAATAAATTATAACCTTTAATTAAACCAACACCCAGTTTGTATGAGTCAATGAAGGACAGCAATTGATCCTCATCAGAAACTTGAAATGTTCCAGGCTGAACAAAACAGAAATATTATATAATAATCACCCCAACAACAACAGATAAATATTTAAAGAGCATAACATATAAATTTACAAACAGTTTCTTCAAATATCTTGCAACTGACATAACCAGTACAAAAAGTTTGAACTAAAATTAGTTAATGAAGACTTAAACTTACCAGGTTGTATCAGTGCCCATGAAGAGTTAATTGAATGGATAAATCAATCAAGAAATACATTTAAAAAATAAATAAAGGATGCGCGATCAAAATCTTTTTTGTTATTAAAGCTATAGTTTTAATTTCTCACGCATGCCTGTAATGTCAAATCTTATGTTAAATAGGGGTGACAAGTGTTGATTGGAAGAATTCAGGTGTCTTGCAATGGGTCTAATGTCAAATGATCCAACGCTAACACTATCCATCTAATTTCTCTGATAGAAGAGAGGAGAGTACAACTGGGGAGGAAAAGATATCCTCCGCACCAAGGAATAATAACACCAAAGAACAAGAAAACATTAAGCTTAGAGTAGCTGTCCAGTCTCTCCAGATGTCAGAGATGGATACCCTAGAGAAAAACCACATGTTAGGCACCAGGGAGATGCCATATATGCTGTCCTATTGCCTAACAAACTTAGAGGCAAGGACAAATCCTTAAAGATGCATTTTGCACCAGCCAAACACACCAAAGAACAGCATAAACAACACACTGCCATAAAATCATAGCCTCCTCATTCCTACAAAAACCCTTGAAATGAACCCAAATAAACTGGCCATTTAATTAATCACATCAAAACACTTGCTCCAAAGCAGACATGTAGCATGAAACAGTTATAACTTATAACAGCACCACACTCCTCATATTTTGATAAACGGTTATTAAATTAAAACAATACAGGCACAAACAAAATAAATTTTGAACCCATCTAAACCACATTTAAATATTACTCCTCAAAATTTTCATTAATATTAAACAAAAATATCAAATTATCCTAATTTTAAATATACAAAAAGATGTTCGCTAGAAATTGTGCACCTTCCAAAAGAATTTGTAGAATTGTCCTCTTATAAAAAAGTGATTATCTAAAGGTCTAATTATAGAGGGTTTCCTTTACTTCTTTGCACATGTCACCACTTCTTTCGATAAATTTAAAGGTTTTGGTGAGAAAAGGACAGTAAACCTTGTGGCATTAAGCAGTTTATGCTGTCCTCTGGTATGTTTAGTTGGAGCATCTTGCCCATATCTTCAAGGGCATCACTTTGCCCTTGCATATGCTAGGCTATAGGATAGTGTCTATGTTGCCTCTTTTGCTTTATAACATCACTTTCCTTTCTTTCTTTAGGAGAATATCCTATCCTAGTTGTGGACAACCCAGTCAATAGATTTTGACCCAAGTTAACCCAAACACAATTCTACTAAATTTAAACCTGCATGTTAATTTTACGTCATTTTTATTAGCCCTACTAATGGTAATTTGAATCTGCTACTTTTAAATATTCAATACGGTACTTTCCATACAACATCAAATGGTGACTAAAACATGTAAACTTTTAATTCCACAAAGACAATAAGATTCTATACTGAATCTAAACAGAACACAAAGCCACAGAGACTCACTTTTTGGACTAGGTCACCAGATCCGAATAACTTATTGTGAATAAGAACCACATTGCTCAGAATGGACTCCTCCAGCAGCTTCCATTCTTCCTCTGATGTTTCACATTCCTTAGTAGCTTCCATCTGATTTAATGAAAAGATTTCAATCCGTACAACCCATAGGCAAAAGATAAAATCAATCAAAAAAATAGATATATATCATGAAAAACATATTGAAGTATTACCTTGTCAGTAGATTCTTCTTCAGAAGAAAATGCTTTCCACTCTGAATATGTCTCAGTCACAAATGAATTAGCAAGAGTTGATATGTCAACTTCAACAATGCTTTCAATTTTGAAAGATCGAGGTTTAAACTTGTACTGCTGGGCATTATAATCACTTTTTGACTTTGCTTCAATTTTCACACTCATCCAAAGGCTGGCAAACTCATTAAATATCTTTTCCAGGAGCTGCCACAGAAGATAAAATATTTTGTAAGCAAACAATTGTATTGATCAATCAATTAACATAAAAAAATTAAGCAAGGAATCTGACCATATATGACTCATTATTTATAATTTTTGCAGTAGCCACAGTATATGCAATCCGGACAAGAATATTCTGACACATAGCAGCTTTATGTTGCATCGCAGAAGCCTAGTTCATAAATTCAATATGAACAAAAAGATACATTGATTCTATATATTACACAATCCAGAAATAGTGCCAACAAATAGTAGGGTAGGAATTTAATGTAATCAAGTATGGACCTTATTATCAGCAGCAACGCCACTTGAAAGAGTAACAAGCCTTTCCAGAAAACCCACATCCACTGAATAAAAGCCCGTACAAGAATCTAGACTGTATGAAGGTGGCATGTCCATCCCAGAACTGTAGATAACAGGAACTAACACGAAGGCAGTACCACGGGGGAAGCTCATAAATTTATATATAGTTTCCTGAAAGGCCCCACATGTCAATCATCAATTTAGAATAAGTAAATAAATTAGAGATCTAAATTTCACAAAACACGATACCATAACAAGGCCGATGTTCTCCTGCCCAATTTCACTTAAATATGCTTTTTCAAAGGCACTTGACAAAACTAATGACAAGCCCAATTTCATCTCATACACAGCAACTTGGATTGGTTGTATTATGTCATTATATGCAGTGTATTCATCTGTCAACCGGTCAATAAAACAAGTTGCTGTCTCCTGGAACTCAAAAGAACGTATAAACAAAATTATATATTATACATGGAGAATATGATTCTCAATAATAGAATATTATATGCAAGCACAAGCTTCACAAGCTAGGTTTAAACAAATATCGATACATGACAAATAAAATAATTAAATATTAATTTTATCTAACATCTACAGAAAAGGTGTCACTTCTAAAACTTCTTCCCACCTTAAATTTTTATCAATTATATGTTGAATTCGATCAGGTTCTTGCCTAATGAGACACATGGTTTCAAGATATGCCATTTATATTAAAAGAATAAAAAAACTACTTATTGCTTCACAGAAAACAATTATATCATGCCTAACAACACTATGACCTTATTAACTTAAAATTGATTTAAAAATTATACAGAACTTATACAGTAGTTATCTTATAATTAAAAATTTAAAAAACTTAAGTATTTTCATGAATTCAGTAATAATATTCTGTGAATTACAATGGTTACATTCAAGTTTTATAGAACAATAATGTATACTGGTATCCAAATTTGGTTCAACCATGAAAAAATGCACAAATAGTTATACCTGCCAGTTGCAAGCCTGTTTGATAACCTGTTGTAAGTCATTGGCTTCAATATTACTCACCATAACTTCCAATGATCCAATGAGTTTAAGAAACTCATCACATTCATTTATCAACTTCTTGTATTTGCAAGGTTCAGATCGGAAGACAATCTGAATACCAGACAAATTTCATCATTACTTGAGTAACAAAACATGAAAAAGAGCATTGAAGTTCAGAGACAGACGAAAGCAAATGATTATCACACAAGTGACAAAACTAAATACAAGATACATATTGAGAGATAAGTAGAAGCTCATTCTCATATACAGAGGGGCAAAGCCAGGAATGTTATTCAATGGGGCCAAGGCCAAAGGCTAAATTGCTGTCAAAGTAGTGACTCATAATCCTCACTTCTTTATTGTTTTCTTATATGAGTCACTACAATGAGTACCATTAATTACTTTCAAAAATTTTAGATTAACCATATATAAAAGCATGATTGCCTTCCAAGCCTATCAGACTGTACTTTTAGACTAGCCATATATAAAAGCATGATTGGCTTCAGCCACTAAAAAGAAACTATAATAGACTACTCTGTAACACTGGCTATCATAGTTCTTTGACCAGAAAGACAATTTATTTACTTTTTGCCAATGACTTTTTACTTCCTTTTAAATAAGCACCTCCGTGTAAGAGGTGCAATTACGATTTTGCTATTGCATCAACCAGAACCATAATTTTCCATCCTTGCCGTATATGCTGAGTTAAAAATATGACATCTGGATCACCACACCTGTCGAAAACCTAACATTTTAACAAAGCGGTCAACACATAGATAAGTGCACTTCAGAAAAAAGCAACCAAACACCAAAATGAACAAACCACATTCACATAAAGTATTGAGTTTGTACCCAATGATGGACATCTTTCTATAGTTGTTGACTAACAATACAACTGTACCAATTATCCTCAAACAAATATATTCATATTCAGATTCAACAGATGACCATCGTCATGTCTGACACTAAATATACTTAAAAATAATGGAGAACAAGCGAATGCAAAAACAAGAATCTATTAACCTTTCTTTGCATTTTTTTACGTTCTGATCTTAGTTTTTCCAGCCTTTCTGCCTTTCTTTGATCACCTTCTCCTGTGAAAACCTGTCCTGCTCCATACTCACACTCTTTTCTCACCTGGAAAGTATCCAGCATATAAAATTATAAAAATATATATCTATAAATATCTTCCAGTAATTTAGGGAAGGAAGAGCTCAATATGTTTTATAATAAAAGGAACAGTTCCAGGCTTCCAGCTACAAAGGTTCAAAGGAAACATTAGAATTTAATGTTTTCATGAATAGACGCATAACAAAAGATGTGCTTATTGAACTTAATCTAAAGTGGTGCTTACAGAAATATGATACAATCTGTGGCATATCTATGTGGGTATCTTGCAGTTTTGATTTGTGTTTATTCAACCCTAAGGAATATCTCACAAGGTGTAATTTCTCTGACACTCAACTGAATCAAAACTCATTTAAATGGCCAAAAAGGAAAGAATATAAGGCTAATATTTTATGTCATCCACGATTGAAATAGAATTGAAAGAGAATCAATTAGCATCTATTCAGGATACCTGAACTTCAAGTTCAAGCAATGATATTTTTTCTACTAGCTGTGAATACTTCCAATAGTACTTCATGGCAGGATCGATGTCATTGCAGCTAACCAAGAGATGGAAGCGTAATCCTCCAATGTGTAACCATGCACAGCCAAGATTATAGTTGTAGTCTAAGAAAGAAAGAAGAAAGGACATTAATATACGAAAAACAACAGAACAATATTGGTATCTGCTAGTTAACCTAATAAAATCACTCAACACATAAAACTGCTAGGTGCAAATACAAGCTGTAATAAAATAATGAATCTACAATGCTAAATGTTTCTACTATTCTCCATTACAAGGATATGTAATCTTTAGATTTCATAACCGTAAATCAAAGCACATATTATGTCATAAAGAAGCATACACTTACTGGCAGTAGTAGACTGAAGATAGAGCTCTCTAAGCAGTGGAACAATGAATTTGTGCACAGAGTCTCTCAATCCGTGGTGCCTTGATAAAGTAAAAAGGGTGCTCAGCAATTGGGCCCCTTCTTCCTAGATTCAGTTAACAACAGAATGAGAATTGAAAAAGTTTAGGACAGCAGTTTGGTGATCAATCATACATTAAAGAAGAAAATGTTTAACACAAGGCATTCACCAAACAAAGAAGCAACAATACATAACTAATTTTTTTTGTGCAATCAATAGTGAAAACCTTATACAGAATTCTTTCTCTCTTTAAACTCTTTCTTTTACAAAAAGATTTGGAAACTATAAGAAGAAGCGCAAGACTATATTGGCATTCCAGACAATGTTGTCCATTTTACATCACTTGGGATTCAACCCATGAATTTCAGGGTTTCTTTTACAATGTTAACCTATAATGACTGGATGGATTTCCTGTGTTCATTTCTCTTGTCAGTATTATGGTTTTGTTTCTTTTTCTGCTTTCTTTTGTGCAGAGAATATGATTCTCCCCTTTGTATTTCCTTCAATGAGGAAGGGGAATCATCCTAGCGAGCGTACTTAGCAAGAAGCTCCACAAGTAGTAATCTTGATAGAATATCTCATGATGAAAATGATAAAGCTTCAAAAAAATATTCAGCAACATTATTGAGATAAACATAGGACATAGTAGTGGCATATCTGCCTTCCTTTTAAAGAAAGGAGTCAAACGAACATACCGTAATCAAGTTCTTCTGAAAAGAACAAAGAACAGACTTAATTGCAGCAAATTGGTCCACATCAAAAGATTTTTTGTGCGCATATACAATCTGGATTTAAGCAGCATCATACACATGAATCATTTTAATATTTCAAGCATCATTCTTCAAGAAATCATCAAAGAATAGGCAGCAGAAGCTATACTACCTGTTGGAAAAGAAAGCGTGCAGAAGATAAAAGAAAATCTGATAAATGAGACCCAAGGTGGAAGCTATGCCACATATTAGATAAGGTAGCTCTAAACTTGAGACGCTGCAAATAAAATTCCTCAATAGCATATGTGCTTTGCCTGAACAAATAATCCAAAGAAAGTGAGGCATTTGGTTAGTTGCAAGTTATGCACAATCCACATGACATAAGAACGCAAATTATTAAATTTCTTCAACGCCACAACTTGAAGATAATGCAAAAGCATATACAACAGAGACAACATCATAATTTGAAAAGAAGCATTCAAATAGACTAGAATTTAACCAAATGGAAAAGAAGAAAAATATATGCTTTCAATTTTAAATTGGACAGTGAATTTTTCTCAAAAGCTAATATCAATTAAACAATTTACTCAATTTATGAGGAAAAAACAGCCCAAAAATTGAGACACAATGGCATATAACACAGAGGATAAATTTCAAAAAGAATCAAAATTGAACAAAAACTATTTAAAAAATTTATGCTCGAACCCCAGGGAAAGTACTAGGGCTCTAAACTGCAGTACAGGTATTAATATGCATCAGGATTGATCTTTCTTTTAACTCTCTGAACTTTAGAATAAAGTTAACATTTAACAGAGAAAGAAAAACATAACATTAATACATTAGAAGTATTAAAAGTGCACAAGTGACTCACGTAATTTGCAAAACAGTTGATGCATTGACAAGCTGAGTGAGCATAGGGGGTAGTGCAGCATCAATGATATCAAAACCATCAATCTTTGAGAAATTCTGCACAACAAAAACAGATATTATAAATGGGTCAATAGGCATACAAACAGGCACAACTGAATGTGCAATCAAACAAACCTTGACAACTTCATGGATACACATCCACAAGGATTGATGCCACCTAAACCACATCTCCAGAATAAAGCTTGCAATTTTCTTATTCACTGCAATATCCCAAAAATTCAAACAAAAAAATTCATTATACAAGCTGATCACCAAAGAAACAGGGGAAAGAGATACTGTTAAGAATTTTAGAGAGAGAGAAAGGGAGAGAAGCTGAGAGTGAGAGATAGAGAGAGAATTCAGAAACTAGCGTTACTCTAACTTGTTCTCACTTTCTTGTTCAAGATAGATACCCTGCACCTTTATTTATACTGGAAACCAAAAGACACAATTGCTAACTTCTACTCCAAGTAATACTACTTAAACTAGGAAACTAGCTCAGTAACTTGTACAGCAAGTAACCAAACCTAAGCCCACATATAAAAAGTAACCAGACAATACCCTGCCTTCTAACAAATACATGTAGAGCTCTTGCACTAACCTGCATCTACTGAAGTCCATTCATTCAGTGTCCACAAGAACTTTTGATGTGGTGAAAACATTTGTGGAGATCTTGATGAGAAGGTCAAAGAAAACTTCAAAGCAGATTCCAAAATGTTGGAAAGACGTCCGCCAGCCTATTTATCAGAAAAGGATGCAACACATATTTAAAACAACCCTTTATATGGTAGACTGATTGCAGCATAACATAAAAGAAGTGTCTTGCACAATCAACTTCTTTATACAAAGTAGAAGCGTGCTTTCTCTACATATCAACTTCATAACAATAAGTTGATTCCTTTCCATTTATCAATAAAACTTTAGGATTTGGCAAAATGAGAAATTTTAAAAAATAAAAACAGTATTATGAGATGCAAGCTTGTT
Organism: Dicorynia guianensis; assembly: GCA_037013595.1. NCBI lineage: Eukaryota > Viridiplantae > Streptophyta > Magnoliopsida > Fabales > Fabaceae > Dicorynia > Dicorynia guianensis. The sequence goes on from JASUAB010000014.1 coordinate 33,383,844, forward strand.
TTGACATCCAACATAATATAATTGGGTACTTTGGATAAGATATGCATTGTCAATCAAGTAAGCTGCCAAACACAAATTATAAAAAAGATAATGAAACGTCGTTAATCTCACTTGATGTAATTCTTCAACGTCATCCAAATGAACTGATGTGAGCTCCTGGAGTAACTGCATGTCCCAGAATAAACTGGTATTATCCACTGAAGCAAGAGTATCCAGCCAGCTATCAAAGCCAGATTTTCTGCACAACAGTTCAGGAGTGAAGGAACAACAAGCAACTGAATCATCACCAAAAACTGCAAGATCACTGGATCCTGTGTTCATCCGCAACTGTTGTTTTTCATATTCCAACCTTCTTACAAGCATCTGAAGAGCAACAAGCAGAATGGTTTAATGAGGAATGCATATGAATATGCTTATAAATTTCCATAAAGACATGACAGCACAAACCTGATACATCTCCTCCAACTGCTTAACAATATGAGCATCATCATCCTCATGACCCCATTTCTCCACTATAAATGATGACATTGAAACACCTAAATGTGTATTGAAAGATAAGCTTCATATATAAACCACATGAAGTATTATTCAAAGAAATAAAGAAGTAATTTATCTACCAGTGGTACAACCAGAACCAAGATGTTCAATTTTCCATCTACACTAAGATGTGCACTTCTGCTCATCTCTAATACCAAAAAAATAAAAGTCTCATACTAAGAAACCAAATGTTATTACAATAAATTCGTGCCCCACCATATTTGAGAAGGATGAAACATACATAACTAAAAAGAATGAAAAGAATAACACTGTATTATAAGAGACATCATTCCCAAACAATAGGAACAATATCTTCCCTTGTAAGTATATTGTGAGGAAGGGGAGAAGTAGTATATTGCCAAACAAAACCAAAAGAAGCCACCAGAGCAGCAGTTTGCAGATTTTGCTATGGTGTGTTCGGCTGGAGCCAATGTTTACATCTTTCAGGGAGCTTCTTAACTTTTGTTAGTCATCGTTTAAGTACAAATAGAGCTCTTGGGTTAGTCTATTGCAAGGCATTCACAACACTCTTCAGTTGAATAGAATTCTGAGTTTCCTCACTTTTCTCTCTCTAATTTTGTTAACAACCATATAACAACTACTTGAGCAAGACAAGTTATGTCATGTCCACACCCATTCAGATGCGGCATACAACAGAACTGCCTTAAGGATATCATCTTATCATATTAGAGAAAAGTGCACAACCCCATGCATGGGGGAAAGAGGGCTATGACAGTTGCTCAGCATGCATTATATCACTCCCAGATTCAAACTCCTAATGTATAAGTGGTGCAACACAAACTGAGATTTCTCAAAATGTTCTTAGAGAGACAAAAGGCCATCATCAACTCTAACTCTAGATTACCTGAACACCTAGATAAAGAACAGGAAAGAAAAGTGATACCAACAATATACCTTCCATCACAAGAAAGCGAAGATCATGATCAAATGAAGCAACAACTTCAATAAGGTGATTGCTCAACATTCCTGAATATTTTAACAGAAGATTAAAAAGTAAAATAACTAAAAAATTTAGCAGTAACAAATAACCCAAAAACAAAAAATAAGGACATCAAACCTTGCTTCCTGAATGTTGTCCTTGTTGGCCAAGACATTTCAACAAATTTTGAAAGCTGATACTGTTTATGATGTAAATCAGAAGAAGAAGGAAGAAAAGGATGACCACCATGAACCCACAGCAAAGATTTTTCGGAAGAAGAAAAATCCAACTTTCTGCTCTCTATCTATTTAAATAAGAAAAGAATTAACATTCTGAAAAATTGGAATATAGGGAATGTTGTTCCATATGTTTACTTACCAGAAAATTGTCTACAGCTTCTGGACAGATATCCCGCAACTTTCCAGTATCCTTCACCAAAGAACGCCATGAAATTATCAACTGCTCAAACTTGGATGAAGTGAAGTAACACCAGAATTGTGCATGATCCTCAATAAGGTCACTGTATAACTGTATCCAATTATCAAATGTTGAATTCTCAACAAGCTTGTGGGATGGATCAACAACTTTACCAAGGAATTCATCCTCAAGTAGACGAAGAGATTTCAAAGCCTTATTAAAGCTGCAAGTTTCATTGAACTTATGCTGGCTTTCCATATTCCATTGTTGGTAAGTCAACCTTAGTGGCTCTATGCAAAGAATTGCATTGTAGAGATATTTAATTGTCCTATCTGATGCAGCCAAATTAATTAACTCGAGGGACAACAAAGGCATGCACTGCAAACAAAAATTTGGTGGGCGATGGCATAATATATACTTCCAAATAGGATGATTAATCATTTGTTCCATCAACATGATAAAGTTATCAAAGAACATACAGAATGGCTGCAGCTGAGAACTAAACCACCTAAACCAGAGAAGATAAAGCTTAAAGTCACTTTCTGTTGCTTGTTCAACGGTCCAATTCGCTGCAAATGATAGCATCTTATTTGTCAATTCCAAGTTAAATTCAGTTTCCCTTTTACAGTGTGAAATCTTCACATTTGAAGTCCTAGGAAACATAATTTCATGCAACGTCCTCATATCCATCAAATGTGGCCTCATATAACCGTCAGCTGTTTTAAACTGGCCTGAGGAGTACCTATTGAAAGCAATTCGATATTGATGTGATGCAAACTGAGTTCCAAGAAACTTCAGATACATGCAATTTTGTTTGATAGAAGCTTCTTTGGAGTAATATATGAAATCCCTTAACTTCAATGGCATAGGCCAACCACCAGGCAAACCCAAAGTACACACCTCCAAAGAATCATATCCAGATAAATCACTTATTGATAAATAAGCAACTTTTGCAAAGTTGATTATTTTCCCTCCTTCAACCTCACCAAATGAAGAAAGATATATATGCTCCCAACTGATTTGTACACTCCAAATAGGATAACTGCCATTCATGAGAAGCTGCTGGAACAGATGAACCCAGCGTGAAAGTTCGAGATATGTAATATGAACATTAAGGTGTAGACCTTCATTCTTAGCATAAATATGGGCTCTGGCCATTGAATCAACCAGCTGAGCACCTGGTACACCAGATAAAATGAGAAATCTCTTCACATCCTTGATTTCAGTATCCTCAAAGTAGTATCCGTTTCTGTCATCCAGTGCCCAATATGGCTGCATCATATATATTTCAACTCCCCTGTTACGCATTGCTCGAGACATTTCACCGTAGCTGGGATTAACCGTGAGAAACATGCGAAAATTAGGGTGTGGATGGAGAACCAACGGGTTTCCATCAACAATTCCACGCTCATTAACTGTAATTGAACCAGAAGACTCCACCAAAGAGTTGATTCTATCAAGAACCTAAAAACAGAAGATTGATGAGAATTAATAAGAAACCAGATATAGAGAGAGATATTAATATGTCTGTCCGAAGCAATTCACACACAAACACAAATAAAATTATTCTTTGCAGGTGTAGACAGCCTTGCAAGCAAGCATTATTCAAAAACAAATCTCATTGCAGACATAATGTACCGTGGGGTTACATAGATTTGCATTCTCCAAGACAATCCACTCCCCTCGTTCAATAGCCTTGATCAGTAAACCTGTAACCCATTCGAATTTAGTTGAAATACACCTCATTTTATCATCTGCTTTCAGCTTCAAAATCGTCACCATGGCAAGATCAAGTTCCTTTGATGAGTAAGATAAGGGAAGAGATATATTGTCTATACTGAACTTTAGTTCTTCAATGATCTCAGCTAACAAGCTAAGAGAACCAATAATTTTATTCCAATTTTGAATAGAAATTGAAGTAGAACTTGCCAAGTCATCAGATGTCCATCTAGACAAGAAATCAATCCATCGGGCAACTAAATTTTCTTTTTCATTAAAGAATGCTCCCTCTGTTGCCTCCAGTTGCAAACTGCAGTACTCATTAATATAATGCTCAACTTGAGCAACAACAGAGCGAAAATTTCGTAAGGCATCATATTGTTCAAAGGATCCAAGTAATTCAGATATATCAGTTGCTGATGAAAGATTCAATTCATTTAAAACATTGCCTGTGAGATTAGCAAGTAATCTTATCAATGAAGTTTTTCCTGAGCATGAAGGGCCAATCAAGATACACAACCATTTATGCTGTACGCACTGAGCAGCAGCTTCCAAGTTTTGGCGAATTTCAGGCAATACCTGGAGCTGGCTGCACAAAGCCATAGATGATTGTACATGATTCCTCTTGATAGTAGAACTCCCCACAATTAAGTGCTGTAAATTGAGCTCAACACGAGGATATGGATTTATAAATGGCATAACCTCAAATACCTCCTTGAAGAGGTGTAAGACTTCTTTGCGATCAGCTGCTGTACGCATTCTTTGAATATATATGTTCAGGAAGGAATATTCTACTGGGTGCTTAGCTGCACATAGAGTGAAAATAGGAAAAATCAGGAAAAGAGAGAAAGAGAGAAGGAATTACTTTTGGCATGAAATAAGAATTTAAAAAGGAAAAAGTGGACCAGGAATCATCAAATTGGAATTGAAAAGAATAGAAATAATAGGACCTTCAATTATCTCGCAACATCGAAAGACATCACGCAGATTAAACTCCCAAGGAAAGCCATCTTTAGCAAACTTATGATGCAACATTGTGTCCTCGTGCATCCTTTTATTGAATAAGACTAACTTCGATAGTAAAGGCCTTGGGATCTCTGAATATTTTGATTGACAAATGAAAAGATAGTCATCCTCAACAAGCTCATCCACATATACCTGCAATAAGCAACCACAAACAGAATCATGCATGCTACAAAACTTAGCCAATATCGGTCCAGTTAATATTTAAAAGCAAGATAGAACCAGTATACCTTGGTAAACCGGTTAAGGAATGATCTTGGAAGGCCTTTCCTGCCACCACCTTGGTGTGATGGATTCTGACAGGCAAAAACTCTAAAAGATGATGGACATTTGTAAGTATGACCCAGCTCTGGTATAAAGACCTCAGCTCGGTGATCCAAAATAGCATTCAAACCCTGATACAAATTGACTGTGTTACTACTCACATTTTGCACCAGCAGCCCCTCAAACACTCTCCCATGAAGAAAAATACAAGAAACAAAGAAAGAGCAAATAATTGAGAACGGTAAACAATTTCAAGCCAATTATTAAATAGATCAAGAGGTTGCCTCTAAAACTGATTGTGGAGCAAGATTAAGCTCATCAAGCAACACCCAACTGCCTTCCTTCAAGGCCTGCAGAAAAGGACAGTTGGAAGATTAATACATGTCAAAAGTTTAAAGAACAAGACATTTCTCATCTAAAGAAAATTCAACCTGCAATAGTATCCCATCAGACCATGAAAACTTCATCCCCTCAACGCTTTCCACTGGTAAATCTGACCCCAGCAGGTCCATCATATCAGTCTGTATCAAAACCAAATTCAGAGGGAAAAATGCATAAAATAAGCATATCAGTACGAGAGAAAGAGAATTGAACAAATTGATATGGTAAGAATGGGGTAGTACTGTAAGATGAGTTGAGTAAGACTGATTACTGACCTGCTCAGATAAGTTTATCCGTACCACTTTATATCCAGAAAATCTCCCCAAGCTAACAATTAAACTTGTTTTTCCAACACCTGGACTACCTTCCAGTAAAACTGCAAACCAGTTGTCAACGTAAAATGTGAGATGTTTAGATGAGAACAGTTTCTCAGAATTAAATGAAAATTTTAATGTGACTGAAGAAATATACCAGGCTTTGGAAGCTGCATGGCCCGCAAAATTCTCAAGGCATTTCTACGGGTTGTTGGGGCCGTCAATTCAAAACCACCAACTTCACAAATGCCACAGCCTACAGGGATAAACCAAAACTCAAGCTATTTAAGCCAAAAATTGAATATACTTGCTACATTTTTTCTTGAAGAGTACATCAAGAAAGATAACAAAAAAGCAGGACAAGGAGTCCTCTTAAACAGCCTAGGAAAAATGTAACAAACAAAATTTAAAAACAAATTAAGAAAAAAAGCATAGAATCTCTCCAATCCCACTCTTCAATTTCATGAAAAAAATCCTGGTTACTAGATTATGGTCAATCAAGCCAATCAATTAGGTTTGCACCAAATTTCTATCATATACAGAAACTAAGAAAATAGAAATTCAATACAAAATCAAAGAGAACGAGAAGAATGACTTCATAATCAGATTTATTATTAATAAATAACCTTGAAAGCAATATGCCTTAAGAAAGCACTCAGAAACAGTCAAATGCAAAACTAGTCAAAATAAAAGTAGACTGCTGTATCGCACAACTACCTTTCTTGATATAGAATGGATCGATGCCAAATAAATCATCATGTTGCATTTCACCAATATGTGACATATCCACAGTTGTGCTGAATTCACCCCAACCATAGTTTCCCATTCTTGTAAGTTTTGAATATAACTGATTATTTTCATCAACCTGTAGCACCAGTCTGGTCAGCATTTAACAGTATACAAGTATTAGCTGGGAATAATAATTATTCAAGAATTTCCCCAGAGAATCTTATCACGTGCAACAAATTCTGAGGTAAAATTCCTGCCACGTAAATTGAAAACTACTTTCCAAGAGATGATAACTTCTCCCACTTGCACAGGAAACTTCCAAATCATATTAAAATAACAGATCACCCTTTAAAGTTTGTTCCACTTATTTTTGTTTGTATGAGAAGAAAATACTTAAAATTCCTATCTGTCAAGTGAACTCATAGCAAACATGCTTTCTCTAATATCTTTGTCTTTTGGGAACACAGAGAGACTTGCTTGGCTTTATCCTTGAAATATACAAGTAAATCCCTCGAAGGCTTGAAATTCCTTACCCTTGAACTTCTTTTATATTCAAATTTTACCGTAAAGGCTATAACAAATTAAAATAGAACTTCTTCAACAGCAATAAAGAAGAGACCATTCAATAAATCTGTGGTGTCCAAATTTCACTAGAACAATTATTAAAAAATAAAAAGGAAAAGCACTAAATGCCACATTGTATCTTAATTCCTGAATGACACCAATTATCTCAAAGCGATTCTATAATAAGCACAACCTAGCTTCCTATGTTCTTTCCCTCAGTTCCTATGCATGCTTGATTGAGAGGAACATCACTCCATCTTCATCATGTCATTGTCCGCACAAAATTCAATGGCAAATGTTGCAAGGGAAGATTCCAATTAAAGAAACACAAATAATCAATACAGACATTCTCCATAATGCATCCCAAGGTAACCAATTTCCTGACTCAAAAAGAGGATAGCTACAATTACATAGACAGACAGACAGACAGAGAAAGAGATTTGAGAGTTATGCATATTCCCAATAGGGATCAAGTGAAACACACCCTCAGCTTGTGTAGGAGAAAGGATAAACATCTCTCTCTTAGCTCTTCAGCATCCCTTTTCAAAATACCTGTCCCTGTTCAATGTTGTACAAAAGTAGCTGTTAACAGAGAGGACAACAAAGCATAACGGCTCAACATCCTTTAACTTCAAAGCATGTAAATAATATGTAATGTATGGTACACAACATGTGGGGTGTATATAAGGCAAGCTTGTGTTTCAGGTAATCCAGGTGGCCATAACATGAAATTGTTGGATAGAATAAATGCTCTTTCAGACATTTTTATGAGCAAAAAGTTAGGCTCATAATGCATTAGCATCAAGGATGCTAAAGTGCAAAGATCATATTTTCCAAGCTTGCTGGTCTACTTCTGATTGTGGTTTCCAGAAATATTACTAGATTGTAATTGCTAGGAGTTATAAGTTTTTACTTTATTTAATTTTAGACTTCCAGGCCTAGGGGCATTTCAGCAATATTTGCCCTAATTATGAGTTGTAAGTTGTTAGAGATATAAAAACCATTCTTGGATCTACACCTAACAACTCAAGCTCTTAGGAGAGCTGGTTATTGACATAAATGAACTTCAATTTATGTTATTCAGGTGTTATTAAGCTTTATTTTGGTGTTTAGGCTTTCCTAATCAGTTCAGTAATTCTAATTTTACATAAGGTAGATCTACAGAGTTTAAACTGCTATAAGATTAGGATTCAATTTCTAATCCATCCGGATTAGTATCAGGAGGTCTATCTAAACGTTATCAATGCTTTCATTTAAAAGGCTAATCATTTTTAAGAATTATTGGAGTAAGATTCCTCTCTCCTTTATTGTGCTATGCAATCAAACCCTTGGTGTCATTCCAAAGGGGGACTAGGTGTTATGGCGAGGTTAACTTTCTTATTCTTCCTCATCCCATCTTCTATTCCTTAATTTTATCAACTGCCAAGATCGGATTCCTCTAGCAGACAACAACATTAATTCATCCTAACGAAACCCAAAATTCTGCGTTTGCAGATACTGTTCATAGAGCCACCCCTTAAACCATATTTTTTGCTTCCAAGTTTCTCTTGCCAATGCCTACCCACAATAACACCTTTATACACTAACTTGTACCCATAATCCATCTAAGAAATTTTTAAACCTAAACTACAAAAATCTTAAGCCTTCCACTATCCTACATCACCAACAGCCAGATTTAAATGCTTTAAGTTCTAAGACATGAGAGCAGTTGATGGCACGTGATCTAAATAAACATCACATGCATGTACTTATCTGATACTATATGTGTAGGAAAGGTAGAGGACTGTTAACCATCTATTGTTGCATCTTTCAGTGGCACGTCTTTTGTGGGATGTGATAATCTTCCTTTCTGTTAAGCATTCTTTAGTAGAGAAGAAGAAGAATAAAAGTGCTTATGTACAAGAAGGGATATGCTTATTTGCTTGGTGGTTCGTACATTTAGTGGTGTTGTTGACATGTTAAAAATGACTGTTAGAGATAAGAACTATAGGGCCTGCACCTCAAAGCTTATGCTTTTGAGATGACTTCTTATTGACATGGTATCAGAGCCTCTTTAACTAAGTAATCAAAAGTTCAAGTCCTTGTTGTTTCTAGCCCTCATAAAGTAGATAAAATTTCAGCACAATGTATTGTGGGCTTGTGCTTTGAACCACTAGGATCTTGAAAGAAAATTCAACCTTCCAATTCATGAATTACACCATTAAACAATACCAACATCATTACAACAAGCCAAACAGCCTTTGAATCATGTCGAAGTGAAAAGATTAACAGATTGATGTTAAAACAAAATGTAAATAATATGAAGAATTTATACACAAACTTATTAAGAAAATAAATAAAGGAAAGAAGAAAAAAAGAGAAATCTTTAACAAAGTAGATGTACCTAGACTTAATCCATCAAGCAAAACAAGGAATACTCCATGAAGAACAGCATATTCAGGTCCTAAGCCTTCTTTGGTCACATTAAAAAAATCTACCCAAGAAATGAGATCTCTCACGGTAAGCATTCTCCCTGGATGTAATTGGTTGAACCACTGAAAAGCAAAGCAATAAGAAAAATAAAACAAGGATGCAATATAAATCAAGCAATATCATAAATGAAAAAACAAAAAATAACCGCCAGCAGTAAATAGCACTCTACAGTAAAATAGCAGTATTCTTATGTAGTTATAAAAAAACAAGAGCTGTAGCATAATAACTACTAAAACTAATTGATATTTCCATCCATCTATTACCTCTTATCTTACCACAATATATTATAATTTAAAATTACATAAAAAAAACCACTTGTGCCCAGAAGTTGGAGGAAAAGCAAGAACCTCAATAATATCACAATCTATTTTTTAAGGGAATTTATACAGATAAAGAAGGGAAGTCCATTGAAGGACGGGCAATCCCCCTAAGGAAATAATAAAACAAGAAAATAACGATAACTAAAACTAACATTAGCTCAAAAGAGTTCACCAATCCCTTTCCAAATGTGCAAGTGAAATTAACTTGCATGTATGAATAAACAACACATAAGCACAGAGTTATAATACATTATTCAAACTGATGATATATATCCCCGCAAATGCACCAAAAGATAGATTGTCGTAGCATAATATAGTAGAGAGACTAAGGGAATGCAAAAAATGAACCTAGTGAAGAACAGACCACACCTGTATTGAGATCCAGTGCGAAGACATTACCAGTGAAAATGTTTAAGAAATAACTTAATAGTGAAACTGCAGATAACATACCTCCCAAAAACTTAAAATCGCACTTAGTAAGATTGAAAGTTTTCCTTTATAAGTAATATCTGGCTTACTTGCAACTTTACCCTTGGAAGCTCTGCAAATAAGAACAAATATGACAGAAATTAAAACAAAAATTGTCTGAACACCCATCCCTGAAAGGCTGAAGGTGAAACTTGCAGTTACCTCTTCAGAGCAATGTCTTTAAGCTCGTCCAGATCACTAACAGGGGGAACCCATATCTCTGTGAAGCGATTGCGCAGCGCTGGAGAAAGCTCTTTCTTACCATAGTCACCACCAGGGTTCATTGTCGCAAGAACGAAGAAATTTGAATGAGCAGTAATTTTCTCCAAATCGGAACCTCCTTTCTCAGCCAAAGACTGCAACCATGAAGATACAAATATTCAAACAACTGTGAAGGGTAATAAAAAATTGCTATTCAGCAATTGTACATGTAAAATGCTTGTTACTAGCATAAAGCGAGTGAGCATTTACTAATCAGCAATTATGCACAGATCGAATTTAAGTGAGTAAAGTTTTATGGAAGAATAACTCAATTTGTTCCCAGAATCATAGGCAACTGGTCCCAGATAGAGATATTAGGAGGAGGAAGTAAACAGGATGAAGCGTGCAACTTCATGTTCTAATATACAACCTAGAAACCACTAGGTTGAAAATCTAGACTTTACCAAGATAAAAGGAACATCCTTGCAATAATATTCATAAATGAAAATATGAGTTCCTTCTCGTTTTGCACATTGCAGTCCTTCGTATAGGCAAATTAAAACTTGACTGACAATATTCCATAACTTTCCTACTGGTATCATCAAACTCTTTAGCCTATCATAATCACATAAAAACCTAAAATAACTAAATAAAATCTCTAAAAATGGTTCCTATAAGATTTTCAACGATTTCATTAAAAAACAAAATATAATAGATCCCCCTCTGCCCTGCTTCAAATCCACACATGAAAAGTAAACTCAATTTAAGCTTCCAGGTTGATCTTGAAACCTTTCTAATGTTAATCATAACTTGGACTATCTTGTTCTTTCCTTCCTTTTTTCCAAAGTCTTGAGCAATTAGGATCCATTTTAATTGCATGTTCATGGCTGAAACAACTAAATGCTAAACAAATTAGAACACAACAAATCAACCCAATAAAATCAATGTCTGAAATATACTTAAAGTTTTGGGTCTCCATAGTAATTTTCACCTCGTTGTCCCTAATCTTTTTCAACTAAAGTAACATTGTTTTTCTTTACAAAAAAATTTTTCTATTTACTTTTCTTTCACTTGATTGAGAAATAACAGGAAAATCTGAATTGTCCAAGCCAGATCAGAGCAGTGTCCAGAGAGTATCAGAGATGAAAAAGAATATTATTTCCTAATCTACACTTATCCGACACACAACATAAAGGTGTCGTGACATTATTAGTGCCAGAAGCACATCTGACTCACTGACACTCCAGAAAATTGAAGTGTCCATACTTCATAGAATGAAATAAAAACCCAAAACTATAATTTAAATTTATAATTGACCACCTCCTCCCCCTATCCCCACTTTTGCCAGGAGACGAATTTGCCTGTAGATTAGTAATTATTTTCAGTAAATAGGGGAGGATTTGTTTGGTGTGTAATGCAAGGATTTCCAGAAATATGCTTGCATGATCATCTTCTATGGGATGAAACTTCTATTTTTTGACATTTTTGTGAAGCCAAGCTAGTTTGTTATTGTAACCCAACATTTTTTAAGTTTGAATTTTGGTTTGCGTTCCCTTTATAGAAGGACCTTTTGTCCTCGTCTTTGTACACTCATTAAAACTACTTTTTTATCAGAGGAAAGAATTAATAAAGGCTGCCAAAATTTTTATTAGTATATTCTAACGAAAACAAAGCACACAACAGCTTATCATTCAACCTATAGAAACAAAATGAAATGAGACCAATATTAGACATCTTCAGTTTCAAATCTATATCTAAAGTTAGTGCAATAAATCTAGCTTAAGCATCAACTTAATAAAAATTAAAAACATGCCTTCAATGATGATTAACTTACTAGTTTCCTTTCTGGCTCCAACACACTATTCAATCTCTCTAGTACACTATCATCAGCCAGGGATATCTCATCTACAAGAAACAGATCACCATCTCTCATTGCTTTTACAAGGGGCCCATCCTGCCACTCAAATATTCTCCGCCACTTCTGATGCAGCACATCAAGGTTCAACTTCAATTGCTCAAAAGCAGAAAGGTCTTCTCCGGTGACTTCGGGACAACAAACTTGACCTTCTTTATATTTCCTTATCATACTGTTCAGCAGACCAAGTGTTGAAGAAGCTTGATCTATGTCAGAAGAAACAGACTACAACAGAAAACGAGACATAAACTTTTGTTTTATGAATAACATGAATTTAACAAAGGTGTCAGGGGCGAGGGGGAAACAATTACAACTAAAACAAGAGAGAATCAACACTGGTGCAGAAATCTGAGCTTTCTTAATGTAGCAATAACAAAAACGGAAGAAAGATGTAAAAAACTAAAGGGTTGGTAATTAAATTTTAAAGGTCCACTAAGAAACTTTTTGCACAATCCAAATGGGAAAAGTTAAAAGCAAATATAACACTCACCAGGTCCTCAGGAAAGCTTGTAAAAAGCTTTAGCTTCTTCAATTGATCAACAACCTCTTTATAGTCAGACATCAGTCTAGATCTCTCACGAATAGGTCGGAACCCCTGGAGCACATTCATCTAGTAAGTACTTTGGCTAATAATAGTATTACATAATTCTACTAAAGCTCTTTACAGGAACAACTAAAAGGAAAAGTATGAGAGACAACCAACCCCAATAAAATCAGATGTCTCTGTATACTGATGACAATTCAAGATATGCAACTTTAACCGCACACAAGCACTTAGTAACTGACAGACAGTGGTCTTCCCTCCACCTGTTTCCCCCACAAGCAGTACAGGCTCCCGCAATTTAAAGCAGCGCTCCACGAGGAAATATAACCTCAGCATGCTTTTAGTCAAGATAACACTGCATAAAACAGAACCATCAGCAAAAGATTTGCGAACTTACCATTTCGGACCTGGGAGAAAGAAATGAAAAGAAAACAAGCCAATACCTTTCAAGACACTCTGAACCTCCAGGACCAATACACATATTGGAAGAAGGGTTCTCACAAAATGATATCTGAAATATTGTCATCAAAGCTTCATTAAACATTTATCAATTGTTCATCCTTTTCCTTTCTTTTAAAGAGTAATGAACAACCAATTATCTGAGAGAAACTTCTTATGGATGAAAAAATAAATTTTAAAGTAGCAGCCAAGAAATAAATCCAAAGATAACAGACATTATTATAAATTACACATGCAATTTTTACAAAAATATATAGATAATCACAATAGCTTTAAATTTCAATCCACTCTATCTGTTGTCGACAGTAAAACAAAACAAGAATCTATTCACATGGAAATGCAGACTCATGGCTTGAAGAAAAACAAAATGAAAAAAATCAACAAAAAAAATATATCTACAGAAAATCAACCCTTATATATGGACAAGGTCCACAACAATTGATTTAAAATAGCTTCAAATATATATCGTATCATGTCAGGATAAACATAATTTGTAAGTGACTAATCAAAGCATTTGAAATAGCAGATGGCAGACCAATAGTTGACTGTAACTACTAGCCACTGGGCACTAGCAAACGATAGATGGCTAAAAACACAGATTGAGGGGAACCATACCACTTCGTATATGTTGTTTCTGTTTAGTTTAACTCGAAGATGTTTCTCTAAAACTTCTTGAACAACAGACTTTTCATCCTCATCCCGTAGCTTTTCTGCTAAAAGATAATAGCCATCTTTGGCCAAATCTTCATAGGACTTTCCAAATCTTCTGTAACGATCAGCCCAACGAAACAAGTCTCGAGGAGTTATAAATCCATGTTTACCAGCAAATACTCTGCTACTCTGCCTGTGCAACTGAAGCTCCTTCATTACTTCAACCATTTTTTTAGCATAGCTTACAGGAATTTCACATTTCTTCTCCAATATAGTGCTCAACTCATCATCCGGAATTTCACCAACATGAACCTCTACAAAACGATTACGAAATGCGCGAGACAGCATTTTACGCCCACCATAAAGAGTAGGTGGATTTTGAGTAGCAAAAAGCATAAAGTCTGGATGTGCTTGAATGGTTACTTGCAGTTCAGGAACAAAAAGCTCTCTGTTATCATCAAGTAATCTGTTCAGTGCCTCCAGCACATCAGATGGGGCCAAATTAAGCTCATCCAGTACAATCCAATAACCATTTCTTACAGCTTTCACTAATACACCTTCTTGGAAAACAAGCTTTCCACTAGCATCAGTTATATAAGAACCTAGGTACTCTTGCAAATCAGTGTGCTCATGATTATTGATTCTTACAAACTCATGACCAGTTATTGCAGCCAGATATTGAATAAGGCTGGTTTTCCCACTAGATGTAGGTCCCTGTAAGAGAACAGGATATCTTCTAATTAGAACTGCACGAGCCAAATTACCAAGATGCTCTTTTATGCTTTTAGTTAAAACATACTTCCCCAAGTAGACATCAGATTTGGAAGTTAAATAGCGGTCAAAAGGTACATCAGCTGGCCTTTGCCCCCCAAATAAAAAAGACGATATCATTTGGCTCATTATTTTAGCACTGGGTCCATCCAACAATGTGAGGAAAAACATACTAAAACCATCATATAATGCTTTCTGAAAACTAAATTTTCTCTCTGCTTTCCTTGTGTATTCTAAAGCACGAAAAAGGGACCTTAAACTGTACTGAGGTTTCTGATTAGCACCATCCTGCAACCTCTCCTCAGATTCTTTTTTCGATGCTTTATAGAAATGGATAATTTTCTTCACAAGTTCCCCGTTCATATGGCTATCCTTAATAAACTGACTAACAAAAAGACAAAGATCATCATCATCCATTACATCATCAACAAAATACTCAGTAAATCTACTCCTCAACGAGAAGGGCAGATCCCGCTTACCAGCATCTGTTGCTGGATTCATGCAAGCAAATATACGGAAATTTGGATGACGTTGTATATAATCAATATCACCTCTTTCAGCTAAACATAGAGCCCCACTCTCCCCTTCTAGAACCCCAATAATTCTCTGCAAGGTCTCAGGAGGAGCCAAATTCACCTCATCAAGCAAAATCCACTCACCATTTCTAAGGGCCGTTACAAAACTTCCCTCTACAAAGGAAAATATCATCCCAGAAGATGCATTATTTTGAGCAGCACTATCAAGTTTTAGAGAAAATTTCTCCCAAGCTTGGATTTTTTCTTCTTCTAATGGCTTTTTACGCTTCTTGGATCCTGTTCTTTCAAGCTCAACTGTCCTCCGGAAAAAGCTCACTGCTTTTCGAAATCCATTAAGAAGCATTTTCCATTTCTTATCTTTGAGATATTTTTGTAGTTCAGTAAGAAAGCTAGAATTTTCCTGAGCAGAGCAGCAAACAAGTTAGAGCCATTAACAACTGACACACTAGAAATTTTTAAAATAATGAATACCTGCACAGAAAACGTCCGAGAGAAGAGATCCTCAAACTCCTTATAGAGAGGGAAATACACAAATTGGGCATTGATAGGCTTAAATCCCCCTAATAAGTCAGTAACATCACTTTGCTGACTTAGGTTCTGGAACAATAATCACTATCACGTGTCATTAAATCTCACCCGTAAGAATTTCAAGCACCAGAGATAAATAATGGATGGAGAAATATGTAAGTAAACATACCAAAACAGTAAGCTTTTGACCAAGCCTCAAAGCCAGATTTTGAACTAGAGTAGTCTTCCCAGTACCAGTTTCTCCAACCAAAAGTACAGGCTCATTATACTTGACGGAACATGCTATGCGCTCTAGAACATGCAGAGAACTACGAATCTCAACAAAAGGTTTTCTACAGTCATGTAACTGCATAAGAAACATAATAGTATTGCCAAAGAACTATGAGAATTTTTAATGTAAACTGTAAATACTTATAAATTTAGAATGTCAATATACTATACTGACAGTTTTTTTAGTGCACTGCAAAGAAACTCGACCTATTCTTAAAGCCATGACAGAATCCTGCAGTGAAACACCCACAATTAGAAGCTGATGTTGCCAAATAATGAAGCAAAAGTGAGTTGCAAGCTATCACTGAATAAACCTGAATTATAGGTTTATCAGGGGGATACAAGGTCTCAGCAGCAGAAACAGGCACAGCCCACAACTTTGCTATGTCTTTCATTATAGACAACCGGTTTTTAAATGAAGTCGAAAAGGCCACAAATACATCAACAGCCTGAGACCCAAAGACAATAAATATAAACAAAATAAATTTACTATATAGACCACTAGAAACTGTTTTAACGGAAACACAAGTAAATACGTACCTCTTTATACACACAATAACATTCGTATTCTGATAAGCTACCACCACCAAAACCAAAACCCAAACCTGCAATCCGCTTGCACCATTTGAGGAGATCCCTGCCATGCGGAATCAAATGCTACTTTGTCAAGAAAATGGACAAAATGAACAGAAAATTACTATAATTCTATTAATTACCTCAATGAAAACCTGCTGAGACAATCAACAGAAGCAGAATTTCCAGACTGAAAACCCGCAATTTGACGCATGGAAGTCGAGTTAACCCTTACAAAGGTTTCTGCCAAAGAAATCAAAAATTTTTTAGTGACACAAAAATAATGAGAAATCAGATTGTATTTGTTGGAGTTGCGAATAATGGGTCAGGCCCCAGGGCCTTGTACTAGAGCTAGTGTTATACACTAATGTATTACCAATGTACTACTATACTATCAGTATAAATTCTAGCATAAACACATGCCGGTAACCCTCATCAGGTACAGCTTCTCACAAATTGTCATCTCCTTTCTTTAACATGATATCAAAGCCAAATCCCAACCACAATTTTTAGAACCCAAAATTTCCCAATTTTGAAACCCTAATTTCTAAATTTCCCAACCCTAACCCCAAATTACCTAATCCTAACCCCAAAATTCAACCTTAAACCCCTTGGTGCTGATTGAACCTACATAGCAGAAACAGCCACGATTACAGGCTCCAAGTGAACAAGACACAACCAGCAAAGTCACGTATGAGGGGAGGCACAATTTTGTGCCATTACTGGGGGAGTGGGCGTCAGCCGATGGTGGGCCAGTCAACAGTGGTGTAGCACACCGACAACGGAGCTCCAGTGGGTACAGTCCAATGCGCAATTTGGCGCTGTTTGGCATGATTCAATGCATTTTGGTGCAATTTTTTGGGCGGTGTGATGCATTGGAGACTTATTTGAGTTGTTCAGAAGTTGTTTTGGTCCAGTTAAGGGCTGTTTGGTTCGATTGGGTGCCATCTCAATTGTGGGTGACACATTTTGCAGGAGTTTTGGTTTGGGCTCTGTGACTTTGAGCCGTCCTACCCATTGGTGAGATTACTCTAGCTTTATATTTAGATTACTCTCACTGTTTGGTATCCTCTTCTATGGTTTTAGATGGCTGAAGATGAACCAAGTACCTCTAGTTCTCCTCCAGCCACTATGAATGTCAAAA
This sequence comes from Dicorynia guianensis, assembly GCA_037013595.1. Lineage (NCBI taxonomy): Eukaryota > Viridiplantae > Streptophyta > Magnoliopsida > Fabales > Fabaceae > Dicorynia > Dicorynia guianensis. Next base: position 33,401,584 of record JASUAB010000014.1, read on the forward strand.
GCTCCAAAAATGTTGAGGTGAAACTCAATGATCAGAGTATGTTCTCTAATATGATTCTAGCAGCAGCAAAAATTCTTGATCGGAAGCTAGACAATGAGGGGCCACCATTGACATCTTCCATGGTGGGATCAGAAAGTAGAATTACCTTACTGATATGCCGCCAACTAGTACTGCCAAAATGAGGTGGATAATGAAGGACAAGCAAATATTTGGCCTAATCTTTAATACACTAGACAGTGAGGCTCAAGATAATTCCAACTATTGTGGAATGGTGAAAGAGTTATGGGAGTTCGTGGAAGAAGTTTATTTGGCTAAAGATAATCTAAAGCAGCTGCATGACCTATGTTAAGAGCTTTTTCATCTAGATAGAAAGGGGAAATCCTTATCCTAAATGTTTACCGAGTTTAATCGGATCTTTGAACAACGGATGAGCCCTATGGCCATTTCCAATTATGTTGTTACCATGCAGGCATAGCGTGAGCAGTTGGGGGCTTTGTGCTTCTTACTAAAGTTATCGCCAAAGTTGAGCATAAACCGTTAGCAAATTCTTTTGAGACTCGATTCTCTGACAGTGAAGGAGGTTTACTCTCGCCTTCTTCGTGTGTATAGACACTTGCTAGCTCAGCCATATGCAATTGAGTTGTCTGCTCTTGTAAGCTCTTCTACGTGGGGAGGGCAAGGTGGCTATAAAGGTGGTAAGGATCTAGGTCGAGATTCGAATGGACGTAGTGAACCAGGGAAAAGACAAGGAAAGTCAGGAGCACATGGTGGTAGTCTCAATCACATTGAGTGTCACTACTACCATGAGTTTGGCTATTTCAAGAGAAACTACCCTAAGTTGCAAGGGGAAAGATACTCTCAATTGTCCCAGTATGCCCATAATGCCTCTAAAAACAAAGAATCTGGATCTAGCACTACCCCAGTGATTGCTATGACTAACGATGAGTTTGCCCAATATAGTTAGTTTTAGGCTTCCCAGCCATCCATTACTCCCACTACCTCCATTACTCCCACTGTCACTTTAGTCTAAACAGGTAATTCTGTTACATGTCTCTCTAATTCCTGTTCCAAATGAGTAATTGATTTAGGGGCCACAGATCATATGACTGGAACCTAAGATAATTTATCATCCTTTCAGCCTTTTACTCGTTCATCTCATGTCACTTTAGCAAATGGGTCCATTAATCTCATTGTTTGGAGTGGCTCTATTAGTGTCTCCTCAAATATCACTTTGTCCAATGTGTTGTGCTTGTCCAAATTTTCTTTTAATTTGTTACATGTTAGCCAACTCAATCGGACTTATAATTGTGTCTACTTTTTTCCTACTCATTGCATTTTTTAAGATCTTTTGATGAAGAAAATTTTTGATAGAAGATATGAGTTTGGAGGGTATGTGCTTGGAGATTAGGTCCCTCATCCACTGGCTGCTGCTGCACTGTCACCATTACAACTACACTACCAGCTGGGCCATCCATCTTTGGAGTCTTTGAAAAAGTTGTCCTAGTTTATAGCCTGTATCTAGTCTGTCTTATAAGTCATGTTAGTTTGCCAAACAGTGTCGTAGCACTTATGTTTTTCTAGTCAATAAGAGGGTTGCATCCCCATTTGAGTTAGTGCATTCTGATGTTAGGGGTCCATGCCCCGTAGTGTCTAAATCTAGTTTTAGTTATTTTGTCACATTTGTGAATGACTATTTCAAGGTGACCTAGCTTTTTTTTATGAAAAATATATCAGAATTGTTTTCTATCTTTTGTACATTTCATGTTGAAGTAAAAAATCAGTTTAATACCTCAATTAAAAATTTGCATAGTGACAATGCAAAAGAGTATTCTTCTGCACAATTTTCTTCCTACTTAGTAAAACAGGATATCTTGCATCAATTTTCTTATCCTACTACCCCTCAATAGAATGGAGTTGTTGAAAGAAAAAATCAGCATTTGTTGGAAGTGTCATGTATGCTCTTGTTTACCAAGAAAGTGCCAAAGATGTTTTAGGCTTGTGCTGTTTCTATAGCTTGTTTTCTAATCAACAAAATGCATTCTTTTGTACTCCATGGTAAAATCCCTAAAATCCCTTTCTCTACACTATTTCCCTCATCTTCCTTATTCCCTTTCTCTACACTTGTTTTGTTCAAGACCTTTGTCCCCAAGTGTCTAAATTTGACTTCCGGTCTCTAAAGTGTGTCTTCCTTGGTTACTCTCGCAATCAAAAAAGGTATCACTATCACTCTCCTTATTGGAGTCGCTACTGGGTCTATGCCAACGTCACATTTTTTGAGTCCCAATCTTTCTTTACTCCACCCATTGAGTCCTCCTCGACTTAATCCCAATCTTCCCATGACATTGATGAGTTTTTCTTGGTTGCTTCTCCTAACTCCAAATCTTAGGATGTTTCTTTGGTTCCTAATCCTATTCTTCCTATTAGACCTCCTTTCAAACAGGTGTACTCTCACAAAGTGCCTCCATCTCCGGATCGGGTTCCTAGCATGACATCTACTTCAGACTATCCTCCACTAGCTTCTTCGACAGCAAATCCACCCTCCAACTTGGACCTTCCCATCGCCTGCCGCAAAAGCATTCGTTCTTGCACCTTGCCAAGTAATCATGTCCCATGTCACCCATTAGCTTCGATTGTCTCATATACCTCCTTACCTATTTATCTCAATCCTTTATTCATCCTTGGACTTTATTATTGTTCCCAAAAAATCTTACAGAGGCTCTAGGTTAGCCTAGGTGGTGAGCGGCAATGGATAATGAGATGCAAGCTCTCAATCAAAATAAAACTTGGGACCTAGTTTCTTTAGATCCTAGGATTTCTATTATTGGCCGTAAGTGGGTCTTTCGATTAAGGTCAATCCGGATGGTTCTGTTGCATGTCTCAAGACTTCCTGTTGCAAAAGGATATGCTCAAACAAATAGATTGGATTATTCCGAGACCACCTCACCAATAACCAAGATCACTTCAAGCCAGTTGCTTATCTCTTTTGCAACTTCTAACCACTGGCCTCTTCATCAGCTTGATATAAAGAATGAACTTCACATGGTGACCTAATAGAAGAAGTCTATATGAAGCAACCACCTGGTTATGTTGCTAAGGAGGAGAAGGGACAGGTCTATTGGCTGAAGAAATCCTTGCATGAACTCAAACAATCCCCTTGAGCTTGGTTTGGTAGGTTCAATTAGGTTGTGGTAGAATTTGGCCTATCAAAGTGTGATCATGACCATTTGGTGTTTTTCAAGCATTCTAGCTCAAGATATATTCTCCTTGCTGTGTATGTAAACAACATTGTCATTACAAGTAGCCACTCAGCAGGTATCTCAGAGCTCAAAGTCTTCTTGAAGTCAAAATTTCAAACTAAGGAGCTGAGAGCCCTTCAACATTTTCTAGGTATTGAAGTGGCTAGGAGTTGTAAAGGAGACTTGCTATCACAAAGAAAGCATGTTTTGAACATTTTGAGTGAAACAGGCCTCTCGGGTGCCAATCATGCGACACAGCTATGATTCCCAATATGAAGTTGGGACCAGAAGATGGACAATTGCTAGAGGAACTAAAACGATACAAGCAACTGGTAGAGAAACTAAATTACCTAACCATCACAAGACCTGATATTGCTTTCTCAGTAAGTATAATTAGTTAGTTTATGGCCACCTAAAGAACCTCCCATTAGGAAGCTATGATGCATATATTGAAGTACCTTAAAAAGTCACCATGATATAGCTCACTTTACCAAAACCATGGTCACTGCAGAGTGAAAAGATTTTCAAATGCAGATTAGGCAAGTTGTCCTCTAGATTGAAGATCCACTTTAGAATATGTCTTTGTAGGCGGGAATCTAACATCATGGAAAAGTAAAAAGCAGGCAGTTGTCTCTCGCTCTAGTGACAAGTTAGAATACCGATCAATGGCACATGCCACGACTGAATTAGTTTGGATCTCAAACCTTCCTCGTCAGCTTGGAATGGAGTGTCCTGAGAAGATTGAGCTATGGGGTGATAACTGGGCAGCCACACATATCATCACAAATCCTATTTTTCCATGAAAGAACAAAGCATATTAAGGTGGACTGCCACTTTGTGAGACAGATACTTGAGGAAGGGATCATCAATTTGAAGCATGTTAGAAAAGGGGAACAACTAGCAGATATCTTCACTAAGTCCCCTCCAAGGAAGCCAGTTAAGTATATTTGTAATAAGCTAGGCATGGTTAATATATATGCTCTACCTTAAGGGGGAGTGTTACAGTTGGAAATAAAGGGCTTAGACCTTGGATTAGAGCTAGTGTTCTACACTGATGTATTACCGATGTACTATTGTACTATCCATATGAGTTATAGTATAAATACATACTGGTAACCCTCATTGGGTATAGCTTCTCACAAATTGTCATCTCCTTTCTTTAACAATATTAATTACTGATAATGAAAATTTTTGTGAAACTATATATTAAAAAATATGTAAATACCTATGAGGTTGTCAACAAGAGGCTCCAAATTTGGATATTTCACTTTGACTATATTTTGCAAGTCTTCATTATCTGGAGGCCTAATCATCACTCTTCTCCAAAGGACACTAAGTGAACCTCGACCTTCCAAAAGGAAAAAGAGAAAAAACATCAGCACCTTTTTTTGTAATAAATAAGCATACAGATGTTAAAAAATCCATTGCTTTTAAGTTTCAATGACGAAGCCTATGGTCACTTAAATCACCATGTTTACCAGCAAAGGAAACAAAAGGTGACAATCAGCAAGACGATTGACCAAACTTGCAAGACATCAAATTACTAAAATGCAAAACAAAATTTCTACTCAACAAACCAAGGCCCCTAACTAAAGCCTCAAAGCACACAATTTCAGAGAGATAGATACAAAAGTAAATCAAGTCACCCAATTATGTCCGAACAGTGTCAAATATTAAAATGTATAAATAGTTGCCACAGAGGAGACATACAGACAGAGAACAAGATATCCTCCATGAGTAAGAAAACAACATCACAATGCTGACCAAATTCAGATCCACTACAAATTGATCGACCTAAAAGCCTAAGACTAATATTTTTTTAATGGAAGAAGACTTTTTGTCACAAAGTACTGCAGAATAAAATAAACCAACAAGAATCCCGAGCTTATTATCAGCTAAAGTACATCATTAATCATCACACACAATTGATCCCCAGCAAAACAAAGACTCAAAATGGTTAAATACCAATCAGATATCAATAATTCAATATCCAAAACCCATTACCATTGAGTCAATGATGACGCATTACTAATAAATAACCAAACCAGAAGTTATACAACATCAACATGCTAAACATTAAAGGAATACGGACAACTTTGGTAAGCATGTTAGACTATATTACAGTTTAGGATACGTTAACAAAAAATGGTTATCTGAGATTAACACCTTAACCATACATTGAACAGTGCTAACCATTTTTTGGCTAATGTGAAATAAAATGGCCATAAGATCAATAAACCAACCAAAATGGTCATATTCCAACATATGTGTGTATGACAAGAAAGTAAATTAAACATTCTGCAATTTATTAAAATTTATAACAAATAGAAAACATATTCATCAAAAACCAAAGAAAAACATTAAAAACAAGATATTAAAAATAGATGGGAGAGAAGTCAAAAACCTGCAGTCTGAGATGCATCAAACTTGGAAGCTGCTATAGTTGAAAACATTCTAAAGCTTTCCCCCACCCTTATTTCCTGCAAATTTTGTAAACTTCAACTGTCAAAGACAAAAGCACACACAAAGAAAGAGACAAATGAATAGACTTAAAACCAATTAAACTAGTATCCAGGCAGTGAACGCTTCATATTCCCAAAAGTGACACATACATGTTATATGGAGAGGGTTGAGGGTAGGAGGTTCAAGAGGATTCTATAATCATTATCAATCAACCAGACCCAAAATTATCTTTTTTCCTAGGTTTTTTTTTCACTGCTTCCAAGTAGACACCATACAACAATGCATCAATAAATATTGTGTGCAGAGGGATTGCCATGCTTTACTATGTTGATGTTCGCATTTTTTTTAAAGAAGAAGAAAATTTATTAAAGGGAAAGGAGAAGATTCCAATGAAAGCAGTGTGTATGCTCCTAAATGAAGGAAACAAAAATAAGGTAATGGATAAAAGCTGAAAATGAAACAATGCTTCCAATCTTTCCACAAAAACATAGAAAGTGCCATCCCCACAAGCAATGGTTCTTTCAAAAACTTCTCAGCTGGGTATAACTTAGTGACTACATGCACATGAAAGATCCCTATCCAGATTACTACTTTATCATTTTACTTGCTTTGCTTCCGTTAAGAGGGCTACCCTCTGTATACTTCCTGGTAAAATAGACTTTTTCACTTGACATTTATAAATAAAGCTCCTGGTGCTAACCACAAGAATCACAAATAAAAAAGGATCAAACTTTTGAAATGGGCTCCACCATAACATACTTGTTTAAGAATCTATAAAACAAAGGTTCAAACTATGCAGCTGCATTTTCAAAGGATAATCAATTTCTCAGTTTAGGGATCAAATGCCCAACTATCCAACAGTGCAAATGAAACTTTTGACGTGGGCTCCACCTATAACATACTTTTTCCCCAAGAGTTCTCAAAAACAAATGCTTTAACCATCCAACAATCTAGGTGATCTTCAGCAAAAGGGGAAATTTTTGATGCACAAATGTGTACATCTGTAACAGATATATTTCTAATACTTCCAACTACTAGACTACGAAAGCAATATACAACAAGTGAACTCTGTTTAAAACAATAACCTCAACACATAGTCAACAAATGGAACCAAAAGTGTAATGAAATCACCTCCCCATGTCCTGTCACAAACGAACCAGTCCCTTCCAATAAGGGCAATAAAATAGAATGTACATCAGACGGTGCTTTATCAATATCCTCAAAAACAATCCAAAAACCATTCTGCACAGCCTGAGATGAAGATAGTGCAGAAACACAAAATAAGATGCTTTCTGGCAAAGGCATGTATGTGCTGATATTAATATGTTTGTCTGTGTATAATTGGATAAGATAAGTAAGAGAGTAGAAACAAACCTGAGTAAGTGACCCTGGCTGCCATCTAAAATCTCCAGGTGTCTCTGTACAGACATAACCTCCAACCAATGTCCTACCATCAATTTGATCATCCATCTGGATTGACAGAACTGCAAAGAGTATAAGAACAGAAAGAATTATTGAAGTGAAAATCCATTAACACAAAAAGCACAAGATTTCAACAAATATTACTCAAGAATTAAAAAGGAAAAAACAAAAGTTGAGTCGAGAACATGTAAATCAAATAAACAGAAAACAAGCATATAATGAGATCCTAGAGGATATCATAGCACCTTACTTCCCTGCTGTGCCTTGATAATTGCTTTGACTGCCCATGAAAGTTTCAAAAGGTAAACTTGAATATATGCAGCCATGCAATGAGTACAAAGCAGGAAAATTCATAAACTACAAGTAACATCCCTCACAAATCATGTAATTACAATGTACCCCAAAAATGTGAAAAATATCATCTTCCAACTTAACATGTTTGACCACTTTTTAGACAAGTACAAGGAAATGTAATGACAATTGTGATTAGTTAAAAAAGACATGCCTCGATTCCCACTATCCTGAGCCAGCTTGGAAATGAGAGCAGATTTTCCAGAACCAGGGGGACCATATAAAAGAACAGGCCACTTCTGACTCACTGCCAATAAGACTCTCTCAAAACTTTTCTTCACTGCTGACGTCAATATGAATGGATTACTAACAGATATACCATCCCTACAATTAAAAAAGAGAACTACAATTAAGTGGCAATCCAAATGAAAAATAGATTACATCTCAGAGCTACTAAGTGGAGGTAAAAGACATAAACCAGTGTGAGGCATTAAAAAGTTATTAGAGTCCAAGCCATTTTAATAGTAAGCAAATGAATGATTTTCAAGTTAAAATGCCAAACAAAAAATAGAAGAAATAGACTGAAATGCCCCAAGGATCAGTTCAGTACAAAGTAATAAGCTCTACCATGTGGCAAGCCTCTGACTCCTAAAAGGTGGCTCAAGCTCATGAAGCTTTGATGAGCTAAAAGGCTGATAATCAAGTCCAAAGGAACTTAAACAGATCTCCTGATCAAAATCCATGCTTCTCTCTGGAGAAGCTGCCTTTTTTTGTGCTATTGACTCTATATACCAACCAGCTTTCTCTAGTGATGTGTCCTGACAGAACTCTTCCCAACTGAAATGGAAAAAGCATGTTGAAGATTCTAAAATAATCTCCACTCATTGCAACATGCAGCTTAAAAAATGTAAATGGTACTGACCGCAATAGACATGCAAATGCTTCTTCAGTGCCAACATTCAAGCTTTCAGCAGCTCTATAACCCAATTTGAGCACAACTGATAGAATCTGTACCTGACACCATCTAAGGTCCATTGCTAAAACCTTCATACATTCATTTGCTGACTCTTTTATGAGGTCCAGATAACACGACCAGTCCCAGAGCTTAGAGAAAATTTCAGCTTCCATGAGAAGGAACCGATATGATATTTGGGTAACATGCAATTCACGAGGACCAACCTGACAAAATAAGTGGAAAATTACATGGCAAAACCAAAAAGATTAACACAATATAAATTCGAAGATAGAGTTGAAACAATGTAATGCCAAAAACATACAAAGCCTCAGAAATATTGTACTGACCGTAATAGCTTGTTTTACCAAAAATCGTTCAAATGGAGAAGGAGCAAATTTGAAATACCTTAATACAGAGCTGCATGAAATACACAACTTAATCACAAAAGATTACAGTACCAAATATTAAAAGATCAAGCCACTACAAATTTTCATTTAGCAACCATCATTGTTCATGAATGAAATGAACATGGCACTTATGGTAGACAAAAATAAGATAACACCATAAAACCTAGCAGACACAACATTTTATCCCAATAATTCTACAACGATCCAGAACAGCCTAAGCATTATAATGTGACATTCCAAATAGACAAGAAAACTATTCTTTGATTCGTCTGCTGAAATCCACAAATTTCCTGACTCTGAAAAGTTTTTGAAAGATTTTTTTCCTCCTCCTTAATCTCTTTCTTTCTTGTCTCATTTTTTTACCAGCATATTTCTTCAGAATGCCAAAATGGATGAAAAAAAATGTAAAGAAGAAAATTCCCTGCATCATAATATTTTTTGTACATAGAAAAACTTTTAAAAGACAATCTTACACAAATGAATAATTTGTAAGATATAAATTTAAAAAAAAAAAAAACCACTGTTGGATTTAGAAATCGCAAACACTACTTAAATTTCAGATTAAACAAAGATTAATTTAAACTCCATCTACATATCTTAAAATGAATGTAAAATATATTTTTAAAACAAAACAAAATATCAATGATCACAAACTTATACTTCAAAATTTTAGAAATCCAGAATGCTGAATAACATTAATTACTAGTATTTCAACAGTTGGATTGTTGCAAATCAAATTCTATAATAAAGTTATTAAATGGTGTAAGTATTACAAGTCTTACACCAGGACAACAGTTCCCCACTGCTCCAAAATAACTCAGTTAAATAAGCCTGTACCCCATAATCAAATACAAGTTCATCTTCAGCTTGCAACGTAATATTAAAAATCTATTGATCAATGTTCAGAAACTACCTACAAAACACTTGACACTTGACATTTGACAATACTATGGATTAGATCGTGCATACAGATAAAGAAAGTAATAGAAAGGAATATTGCACACTTAATATGCTTTGTCCTTTATTCACAGGATTATCAAGGGAAAGGGGAAAAAAAGATTAGCAGGTTCAAGTTGAAGGGGAAATGTAACATACGCAATTTTTAGAAAAATAGTCCAATCATAAAACCTGCTTCTTATAGCTGCATTTTAAGAGGAAGATACCAACCTGAGAAGAAAAGGAGCCATGTCAAGACCCCGACAGAAAGCCAGACAAGCAAGCTCATGAAGATCTAGACCCCTTCCACATTGGATATGAAACTCTACCACATTTGCAACTTCATCTGAGACTTTGTCAAACTCATCTTCCAGATCACTATTCTGAGCATTCGACCTCAAATTTGGCACAAGACGTAGCAAGTCAACAGCTTTGTTTACAAGTTTTCTAGCAATTGGGCGGAAACACCCCATCAATGGAATTGTATAAATGGGGTGTAGAAACACCTCCGCTAGGGAAATCACTACTTCCTCTTCTGTAACCAAGTGTCCCTGCAGGAAATCAATGCAAAATGCTATTATAAGATAGAGCAAATAGTAAACGGATGAAGTACATATTTTTTAATTTACTTCCAAGTAGTAACTTTTGTTATCAAGAGAAAGTCATTGAAAATACTAGTTATTAATTAAAATCATTTTGACTTATATATGCAATAAAATCGAAGAAGAAAAAAGAAATATGTGAACTACAACGCCATCGTGCTATCTGGATAGAACCTGATAACTGGAATAGAACCTATACCTTTTTTGCTAGCAAATCAAACTCTTGAAAAGATTGGAGCTTTGGGCAACGGTCAAGAAATCTCTCAAGCGATAAATGAAGGCTGAAACTTCCGTCAATCGCCATTGGAGCTAAAAAACTTTTCAAAGTGCGATCAAACTAAACAGTCAAATGGGTGTATATATCAAAAAAGCGAAATCAAAATTGACTAATTCGTTTCAACCTGCATATATTAGCCAAACCAAGAGACTATTATACAAACTACCAGAAAAATAAAATTAAGAGTAAAAAAGGAATAAAAATATTCGATTTATGACAGTTATGGTCCTGCTTGTGTAGAATTAAAATTGTTTTTATTGTATACGATCACGAAAGAATTGAACTTGAAGTGGTTCGCGACGATTTGGACCAGCAACTCCGAAGGTTCAGCGGGGAGAGTTTCTCCGCGTCTGCTTCACTCCGAGGCTCAGGGTTCAGGGCTCTGTCTTGTTTTTGCAGGGTTTAGGGTTTAAACGTTCTCTTCCCTTTTATATGTTTACGGTTGGCCGTACACGTGGGAATGAGGTTAGTCGGCAGCTCGGCTTCGCTTGGCCCGTGATATGAGCTGAGATAGGAAAACGGGAGAATGAAAAATGGGGCAACTCGAATTTACACCAACTTACACCAATTCGTAGAAATTAATTATGAATAAAAACAAAAAATCTATTTAAATATTAAAATATAATATATAATAAAAATATAATGTATAATATAATATTAGAATTAGATATATTTAAACAAATTAACTAAACAATTGCTAATAGTGTTGATGAATGGCTAATATGTTAAGTGAGTCTCTATTTGATTAATCATTTTGTTGGATAATTATCAGGAGTTAGAAATATTTTTCTTAACTTTGACTTAAATTTTGAGAAAACAACCAAATTTGATCATTGCATAAACTTTTGGACAAATTAAAATAACTAATCAAACAATAGTTAAAGGGTAGCTTCGTGTTTAGTATTGTTCTTTCATTTTTCTTCTATTTCATACAAAAAATCAAACATTGTTCGTAGCATTTTTAGAGGATTGATGTGTTAATCATATGATTAAATATGATTAATTAACCGCTTAGTTCATTAAACGTATGGGATTAGATTTTTTTTCCAAAACTTGGGTATTTTCTTAAAAAAAGTTCATATTGAATAAATTGTTAAGTTGAAACTTATAAATAATTGGGTAATTAGTTGACTTGATTAGCCACTTATAATCATCCAAGTCCCTCATGGTTCAAAATATATTCATGGCTTGACTACTCAAATATTTTTCTAAGAAATTGGCAGTTATTGGTCTTAATTTTTTGAAGTAGGCATGAGAATTTAGATCATGTATTGATTATTCCATTAATTTTAATGAGGAAAAACTCATTATAGAATTGTTAAAACTTTTGCAGTTGAATGCTTGCATTAAGGATTGAGGGAGAAATTATTATAATAACATTATGTCTATTGTTAATGGATAGCATGCAGACATTTAAATTTATTAATCATAAATTTATGTGAAAGAAATATAATTATTTAAGGATATAAAAATAATTTATGGAATTAAAATTTTGTTTCTCATTATAAAATCTAATTTTTATTTAAAAAATAACTTTATAAAATATTTATAAAAGAAAAGACAAGAGTTTTAAAATTTTTAAATCAATATTTTTTAAAAAAAAACTTACAAATTCACATAATTGAGGATTTTTTTTTCCGCAATGCGCCGCATAGTAAGAACTATGATTTGAATCTTTTAAAATAAAAAGTATTTTTTTTCTTTTGAACGTATGAAAAGGATATTTTAAAAATAAAATATAAATATATAATAATTAATTAAATATTATTATAAAATATAGATAAATAAATAACAATTTATATTTTATTTTATAAAATATACTATTTACTTAATCTTAACTTAATAAAGAGAATTAACTATAAAGGTTATTTGTCATTTTTTATTTGTCCAAAAACGTACGAGTCTAATGATATTTTCTTTTGCCACCTCACGCTTTATACTTACTTAGTACTTGGTTAGTCAACACATTTAACATTTCTCTCATGAAATATGGTATACTATCCTATTTTTTAAATAATAATTATTTTTAATTATATTTTATAATAAAGAAAGGAAAAAAGCTTATTTGAATATTTGTAAGGATGCAAATCCAGATGAGACGGAAAAGAGGGGAAAGATTTTAATAGAGAGGAAGGGAAAGGAGAGGAGGGTAAAAAAGAATTTTTTTTGTTTGGTTTAGTAAAAAGAAGGAGAGGGAAGAGATTTTAATATTTATTTATTTTTATTTATTTGGATAGAAAAGAGAGATATTTTAAATTAAAAAATATTTTATTATTATATTTTAAAAAAAATAATTATTAAATTATAAAAATATAAATAATTTTAAAATTAAAAAAATAATTAAAAATAATTTAATTATAATAATTTAAAATTTTTAATAAACCTTTCATCCCCTTTAACACCATATTTGGTTTGAGGAAAATAGTGAAAACGGAGAGATTTTAATCAAAATTTGTGATTTAATTATTTAAAGGAAAGAGGAGGGAGAACTTACGGTTTGAAACTCTAAACCCTAAATTCTTCTCCTCTCAACTTTTTATATCCCTCTAAATTGAGAGAATTTAGAAAAATAAAAAGTTTATTAAAAGTTTTTAATTATGATGATTAATTTATTTAAATTATATTTTTACTTTTAAAAATATTTATATTTTTATAATTTAATAATTATTTTTTTAAATAATATAATAATAAATTATTTTTTAATTTTAAATCTATTTCTCTTTTAATTAAATAAAAAAATATTTTCTCTCCCTCCTTTTCTTTTTTATCAAACTAACAAAAAAAAATTTCTTTTTCTTTCCTGCCTTCCCTTCCCTTTCCCTGCTTCATATTAACTTAAAATTTTTTTTCAATTTAAAAAAAAAATAAAATAAAAGGGAAAGGAGTATCAAATTCTAAATCCTCCTTGCTTTCTGTTTTCTCTCCTCCCTTTCATTTTCCTTCAAACCAAACGTAGGAATTGATGCATCGAAGAGCACAGGATCTTGACCGCTTTACATCGCTCCCGCGGCGGCTCGGCAGTCCCCCAAGATCTCCTCCTTTTTATTAGATGCTGCTGATCTAACGAGCTATCATTTCCAACACTCTGCCACCTACCAATACGAAAGCGACTCCCTTTTTCTTTCCCATGGCTTCCTCGACTCTGTTTCAGTCTTCTCCTTTCTCCCTCAAATGCAAACCCTCTGCTTCATACCCACCACCCAACTCCAACTCCTTCCCCGCTCACTTCATCTGCAAAGCTCAGTCTCAGTCTGGATCGCCCCTCACTGAGAACAACTCGGCCTCCCCGCCGCCGACGCCGGCGGTTTCAAAGCACCGCCGCCCCGCCGATGAGAACATTCGCGACGAGGCTCGCCGCGTTAATGTCACTCACACCCACCGATTCTCCGCCAAGTATGTACCTTTCAATGCTGATCCTTCCTCCACTGAATCCTACTCTCTCGACGAGATCGTTTACCGGTCTCGATCTGGCGGGCTTCTAGATGTTCAGCATGACATGGAAGCTTTGAAGAAGTACGATGGTGAGTATTGGCGCGCCCTGTTTGACTCGCGCGTGGGTAAAACTACATGGCCTTATGGCTCTGGCGTTTGGAGCAAGAAGGAATGGGTCTTACCCGAGATCGATGGTGACGATATTGTGAGTGCATTTGAAGGAAATTCAAATCTGTTCTGGGCTGAGCGTTTTGGCAAACAGTTTCTGGGCATGAACGATTTGTGGGTCAAGCACTGTGGGATTAGCCACACTGGGAGTTTCAAGGATCTGGGTATGACTGTTTTGGTGAGCCAAGTAAATAGATTGAGAAAAATGAATAGACCAGTTGTGGGTGTTGGTTGTGCCTCTACTGGGGACACTTCAGCTGCTTTATCAGCCTATTGTGCTTCTGCAGGGATCCCCTCAATTGTTTTCTTGCCTGCAAATAGGATTTCAATTGCCCAATTGGTCCAACCAATTGCCAATGGTGCATTTGTGTTGAGCCTTGATACAGATTTTGACGGGTGTATGCAGTTGATTCGTGAAGTCACGTCGGAGCTGCCAATATACTTGGCCAATTCTTTGAATAGCTTGAGACTAGAGGGGCAGAAAACTGCAGCTATTGAGATTTTGCAGCAGTTTGATTGGGTAGTTCCTGATTGGGTGATAGTGCCAGGCGGAAATCTTGGAAACATATATGCATTCTACAAAGGATTTCATATGTGTAAAGAATTAGGACTTGTTGATAGGATTCCCAGGCTAGTTTGTGCTCAAGCTGCAAATGCCAATCCCCTCTATTTATACTTCAAGTCGGGATGGAAAGAATTTAAAGCTGTGAAGGCGAACACTACATTTGCATCTGCCATACAAATTGGTGATCCTGTCTCAATAGACAGAGCTGTTTTTGCTTTAAGGAACTCAAATGGGATTGTTGAGGAAGCAACTGAAGAAGAATTAATGGATGCTATGGCCCAAGCAGACTCCACTGGCATGTTTATATGCCCTCACACTGGGGTTGCGTTGACTGCATTGATTAAACTGAGGAATACTGGGGTTATAGGGCCTACAGATAGGACTGTGGTTGTGAGTACTGCCCATGGTTTGAAGTTTACACAATCCAAAGTTGATTATCATTCCAAGGATATCAAGGACATGGCCTGCCGGTTTGCGAACCCGCCAGTGCAAGTCAAGGCAGATTTTGGGTCAGTTATGGATGTCCTGAAAAAGTACCTGCTGAGTAAGGCTCCAAAATATTAGTTATCATAGCAAGTTTATGTCTTGTACCCTATCTTTTCTACTTGTTATTTTCTTTAGGCTTTGCATTGTCTTTCTATTAGCTTCAAGTGTTAGTGTTTACTTGTATTTCATATGCGGCTCTGTTCCACAGCATGCGTACTGAATTTGCTGCAGAGTGCAGACTACCTTCTTGAGCATTTAATAGCTTCCATTGAAATGAAATCGATAAAAGTAGGAAAGCTCACCTCTCTATTGATGCTCATTTTCAGACCAAACACCCCTTTGCCCACATTATATTCAACGCTACCAACTGAGAATCAATAAAACCATTTGCAGCCACCTTACAATTGATGGGCAGGTTTGTTACACCATGCAAATCTGCTTTGGAAAGCAGAAGTAATCCCTGAGGGATTTGGTCGTAACAGTGGTAATAATGGCCTTGCGTCACTCCTCCTTTTGCTAATCAATCTGCGCATGAATTTCCTTCCCGATAGATGAGATTAAATTGCACATTCCAATCACGATCACACCAAGAATTGATTAGTGCAAACAATCGATTTGCATGTCTTCTAGACCCCGCTGATTGTATCATGCCTATTAGTGCAGCTGAATCACTTTCTACAATTAGGTTTCTAATGCCTTTGTTCCAGGCATAATGAGACCAAGATAGACTCCTCAAAGCTCAGCTTTCATTGCACTATTGAAACCCACAAAGTGGGAGAAGCCTCCTCCCCATCGGCCCTCTGAGTCCCTCACCAATCCTCCATAACCTGCGTTCCCTGGGCAGATGATTGCTGAACCATCCATATTTAGTTTCCACCAACCCAACCGTGGTGGGTTCTATCAAATGTGAACTACTTCCCTTCCCAAAATGGACCTGGCACGTGTCCCCTTTGTAATGGCTGTGTTTATTTTATTAGTGAACTTAATAATACACACCACCGGATTAACAGGGAATTTAAATTGAGAATCATTCACAGCTTGATTCCTCCAAAATCACAAATACCAAACCGTTACCATAAAGATATTTCTCCAGGCATCTTTGTCAGGCCAGCCCAAATCTCTAGTAAGATTTTCTCTCTGCCAGTTAGGAAGATCCAGGTCGAAGAATTCAGTTTGCATCTCATTCGTTAGCAAAGAACACCACGTATTCTCCGCCGCATTACGGTCTCGAAGGACATACTGGGTACCTGCGCCATGGCAAATGGGACATGGATTGGTAGACTGGCTCCACCGTGACATTGTTTCTCTGGTTAGGAGTTTACCATGCATTAATTTCCATAACGATTACATACCATAAACAGATGAATGAAACAGAAATTTGCAGAGATTAAAGCTAAACAGTCCCGTGCACGGCCCAGTACACGAACAGAAACATGGATACGCAAATTTTATATTGAAACTTTTACATAACTTCTATAAGTTTCAAATTTAATACACATATATTCTCCAAAATAAATTTTTTATTTTTTATTTTCATATCTTAATTTTCACATAATACTCACCTAACAAGATTTAAATCATGAAATGTAATATATCTCACACACTAAATTGGAAGACCATGTTGATCTAATGACTCTTCTCTATTATTATAAGCTTTTTGTGAAAAAAATTGATCGTGAGAGTATATTTTTTCATAATTTTTATGAGTTTTATATCCAATATTAATATATTATCAAAAATGAAGTTTTTTTTTTTCCATTCTCATGTTTCTTTTTTTTTTATATAATATCACTTAACAAGATTTAAATTATTAAATTTAATATATCTCACACACTAAATTGCAAGACTTTGTTAATCAATAGTTCTCTTATGTTATTATTAAGCTTTTTGTGAAAAAATTGGTTCGGAGGAATATATTTTTCCATAGCGACTTAACAGTACTGCATAGGTCAGACGAGAAACCAGTAGAAGAAAACAAAACTATATATATAAATATTGGGTGTTTATTTCGTTGAATAAAAGGATGAGTTTTTGTTGCTTTTTGAGAAGGTTTGAATAAATAGATGAGAGTCTGTGAGATTTTTTTAAAAAAAAAAAAAAAGCATAACATCATAGTAAAGAAATCAATTTTATAATTTTAAACCTCAATTTTTTTCTTAAAAATGATATTAAAAAAAAACTAAAGGCAAATCAGATGGCCGAATAAGCATCGATCCTCCATAACAGGGAACCAAAAAGAATTCAAATACTCATTGTTCTTGTATGATTTATATAGAACACTCTACACATTAACATTGCTGGCATATGAATTATATGAATAAGGATCTATAACGTTTGAACATATCTAACCAATCCCATGAATCTTTCAATTCGTGCGATAACTTCTTACGCATATGCATAAGTTGTTGACCCATTTTGGCTACCCCAGCCACAGTAACACCAAAGGAAACAACGATAGTTACTACGAAAGTAGCTGGTTTGCTAGATGGAACTGTGATCAAATCTGATACGTGGGAAACATTAGATGCAAATTGAGTAAGAAAACTTGATCATCAGCAACGGGAAAGATGTGAACCATTGTTTGAGAGAAAAAAGATAAATGACAACGTAAAGCAAAAAGAAGCTCACCTCTATTAAGAACTGGTAAAAAGGGATAAGTTCAATAATGATTTTTGTGATTGAATACATCTAAAATTTCCTGCATTGGCTTGGAAGTGCACATGATGTGATTTATAGCAATATGAACTTTACTCTATCACTGAGAATTATTGTTCACTCACCATGATTGGTTGCTTCCAATACTTCTTTATTCCTTGCAGATGCCCTTTTTCCAACAGCAGCAACAACAGAGCTACTTGCTACGCATGCCATGGAAGAACAGAGTGGGTAAATTTGTAGATTGGGATCAGTTCGGTCAGGCCACGTGACCAACAATTCCATCAAGCTACTAAATAATCCAAAACGTTTCTTACAATTTCCATTTCAATGAACATTAAACCACACGCTCATATGATTATTGTGATATACGTCAGATACAAAGTTTGTTAACTGAATAAATCTGTCTGATTGTTTGATGTGGTGGAAATTTGCAAGTTCTCTGTAAAGTGATATTCTTGCTACTTATAGTCTTGTGTCATACGAAACTTGATTTGTAAAGTCATAAATCGTCCATTTTCTACTCAAATAATGTTTGTACCACAGCCTGGAATGACATGCAGAATCTTGTTACAGTCACAACATCCAACATTGACCATTTCAAATGCGAATACATAAACATCAGAGAGAGAACTAGAGCAAGAATTTGTATGTCAGAACTCTATGGCAAATGGTCTCAGATTTTTGTATCAAAAAGAAAAAAAAGTCTCAGATTTACCACTCTTCCTATTTGAGTTCAATGTATATGTGACAAAAATTCAAATCTGGAAATTCTCTTAAAGAACAAAAGAAAATAAATTAAATGATACGAGTAATGAAAATATCAACATGTAACTATAATATGGACCAATTTTCTATTTGGCATCCGAACTCGCTTTTGGTGAAGGACCAAGGTTAGACTTCCCTATCCCCTGCTTCTCCTTCATGGAGTTCATCTTCTCCAATCTTAAACCAGCTCTAAACCTTTCAATAAAACTATCAGCTTTGGTATCAACGTCTGGGCTGGGACAGAACAATGGCATTGTGGTTGTAGTAGGTTCTCCACCGTCTAGAGCAGAGGGACTTCCTTGACTGGTTGGCGAGTCAACACCTTCGTCTAAATCTGGTGAACCGCTACGCGAACTACTAATGCTATCTATTCTCACAAAATCACCCTGCACCAGGAATTTCCAAGCCGGCATCTTGAACGGCGGCGGAGGTGGTGGTGGCGGTATTGGGATCATTGGCGACTCATTACCAGTAACCACATTTTCCTCCAATCTACGGGAAATTTCTCTCTTATTTGATGGGCGGGGCTTATGGGTTGTTACACCCCCAATATGTGGTTTGGTTTTTGATGCATGCATGGATGAAATAAGTGGCAGCGGAGATGGTGGCGCTGGTGGCGGAGCGAAGTGATGTTTCTTTTGTTTGCCTTTCTTGGAAGAAAATAAATTATGAAACACTGAAGGCGGTGGCGGAGGTGGCGGAGCCGGAGGGGTTGCTGGTCGCGGAAGTTGCGAGGACGAAGGAAAAGGATCAGAATTTAGAATGCTCTCAAAATTTTCAACACTTCTCTGTCTCTGTTTCTTTTTCTTTCCCCTAAACGATGTTAAGAACTCTTTAGTTGCACTCCCTCTTTTCTTCTTATTATGAACAGTCTTCTTCTCAGTAACAACAGGAGGTGGTGGTGGGGGTGGCGGAGGCGGCGGAGGCAGTCGTGGTGGCGGTTGCGATGGCGATGTTGAGTGTGGCGGTTGAAAATTACCAACTTCCAAATCTTCAGTTTCCTGTTTTTCAGTCCGCTCAATAGCTTGATAGGTCCGCTTTGTATTTCGTCGAACAGATTTCCGGGGTGGAGTTGGTGGCACCGATGATGGCGCTGGAGGCGCAGAAGATGGCGGCTGCGGCTCCCGTGCTGGCGGCGCACTGGGAATTTTCTTTGTATGGGCCACAAAAGTGTCCACTACTATGTTCTTAAACTCTTCTTCTTCAGGCTCTAGTCGTGGCTGCCGGCGACGAAGCTGCCGGTGATCATCTGAGTCCAATCCACGATAAATACTCACCCGGGTATCATCGTAAAATCGCCAACGTTCATCGACGGCGACCCATGAAGACTCTTGCCGCAGATCCGGGTAGGAGTTGAAACTCCTCAATCTGTTAAACGAATTATAGCTGGTTCGATCTGAATACTCACACCACGGCCTTGGTGTTGTTGGGTTTGATTTTGCATACTCTTGCGACGATGTATTTGACGAAAAGCTTCGGTGTTCATAAGAACGCGTACTTTCATTACTGTTTCTGCTAAGGAACCCACAAACAATGGCAAAGAGAACAAGTACCAAATTGAGATAATCCCAGCCCTTCTTCACCGATTGGGGTTTGAATATATGGGAAGTGAAAGACAGCAATGTGGGAATTATGATGAAAATGAATACAAGTGCAGTGACAAGTAAGCATATGACGAGAGCACCGGAGCTGAGAAAGATGGAGTATGAGCGGCGGAGTCGGCGGTGACGGCGGTCCGCATGGCCGTTTTGCAGCCAGAACGGTGGCGACATGTCTTCCACTTCTTCCATTGTGGTTTTTGCCTTTTGATGTGTTTTTGAGAGATTGAGTGGTGCTGGTGGTTGCGGAAATGAGCTTTTTGGAGGCACTTTTGCTTTTGCGTTTGCCTCTTGATTGTGTTGGCGGAGTGGTTGCTTTGGTTTGCTTACGCTTTATGTGCTTTGGTTGCTTATATTAAGGATGAATTAGTAAGATAGTTGGCGAAGTTGAGAAAGTTACAAGCTTACAACGAGTACAAAACTAATGGCAATTCAGTGTCCGCTGTTTTGCTGGAATGACAACTACATAAATAATTGGAATCTACCATCATCATGTGCCTTTTGAATTTGAAGCTTGTAACATAAGCTTGACTTCGCCCCAATATTAATTTGATGGTAGCCAATTATTAGTGCAAACTAATCTATCTATCTTAATAGGGAAATTCTAAATCAATAAATAGTAATTAACTAATAATTTACAAAATAAGTATGAGATGATAAATTTAATAAATCTTACCATCCTAATAAAATAATAATCTAATAAATGAAGTTTTTATAATTTTTAATTTATAAAAATAAAATGACAAATTTTAATAGAAAAATCATAATGGGACATATTGAAAGAATGTAAAAAATATATGTATATGTAAATTGTGCAAAATTTATTTATACATATATAAGTACCCATTTCAATATATAGCGTGATAGAGAAATAAATCACAAGCCATTGTCATTCTTCTTGGCCTAACTAGATATGTGGCAGGAATAATGTTGCTTGCCCATCAAGCCCATACATAATAGTAGCTTCATTCAGAATTTACTGCAAACATTATTTCTGATGTCCATCACCAAAAACTATTCAATATGGTTATGGTCATGGTCATGGTTTCCGCGTGGGACAATCATAGATTACTCAATTCTTTAGGTCTACAAAAATGTTGGATGATGCATTTGCAAGAACTTAAACGGTCAACAATGACAAGTAGTTAGAAAAGGTAACAGCAGCACCTAGCTGTAAGCGCGTCAGCTATTTCTTACATGTCATTATCGACAGCCTGCGTGAGCATTCTTCTTTCTGATGGACTAAACCAGCGGATTGTAAACTGGCAAACACTGTTCAATGCTTTCGCCGCAAGCATTGGAACAGTGGCGTCACTTATGTGGGGTATAAGTTAAGGATTAAAAATCCCTTAATTGTGGTGATTTTATGCTAATAAACGATTAAATGCTGGTATTGATAGGCTAGTATAGGTACATTTTGCGAACAATGAAGAAGAAAAATTGAGTAAAATGTATGGTTTTATTCAATTATTTTTTCTCATTATACGAAGAATGTATATTATGCATTTCATCTAATTTTTTTTTTCTCATTGCACATAGAACATACTTATAACAGCATATGAATAAATTCTTTTTGAACAAATATATGTGATTTTTATCTGTGAGTCTCATTTTTTTCTACAAATTCTAACTTTAAACATTAAAGCTAAAAGATCTGGATCTTGTAAACTCTTCCCTACACGCTACAACAAATTATTGAATTATCTCTTAATTCAACGTGTTGGCTGCAATATTACAAGAACCTCTTTAGTTCAATGGATCTTCCTATATTAATATTGAAACTAGCTATAAACCTCATAGCTTGTTGCAAATTTGGTGTACATGCAATTCTATGAACACAAGAAACTTAATCAACAAGGAAAACTGGTTTTAAAACCAATAAACCATCGGCACAGATCCTGTTTTGGCACATAACAAGTAAGCTTGACATGACAAATTTGAAGGCGATGTCTTGGATCAATGTTAGATGCTAAATGTAGATTCTCCATTACCATTTCTCTTTCTTGCATTAATTAGTTCGCCAACGATTGTGCCGCATGTGTTTTCTCTATTGATCTTTTCCTTTCTTTTGCCAACTAATGGTTTAATATTTGCTTTTCTCCTCTTCCCCCACACATCCCGGCTTCTTTCGGATCTCAGCAAGAGTACTCTAATGGAGAGCATCATGACAGAAAGTACAACTTTTTATTAAATCAAAATTTCTGATGCCACTAGGAATTTTTTTTTGAAAAAAAAAAGAGAGAAAAAAGGAAGTTATAATGGAAGAAAGTTTGTGGTTGGTCATCAGCTCCAAACCCCAAAAAGGAGGCCAGATTGGAAATGAACTTCACATGAAATGACGCCGCAATAGTTTCTTTCTCCCATTTCTCCTTCCTTTTTTCCAAACCAAAGTTAATTTCAAATTTTAGAAGGTGCTTATCATCACATGAGCTTAGCAAATAAGTTGAAGAGAGATAAGATCAGAAGAGAGCTCAAATTGTTATAACTTACGACTTCTCAATCTGTTCTTTTTATATATAATGTTAAAAGATTAAAGATACGTATCCATTCTGAATTTGATTTAAGAAAGGAGCATAATATGTTATGCCACCTGAAGGTGCATGCAATACTTTAACCGAAATATAAAGTAAAATTCTTTAGAAAGAAGGTGGCAGCTGAATAGTCAGAAGTCAGGCTTAAGGTTCTCGGCACCGCCTTTATTTTACGTTACCTTCTATTCTATCCTGCTCCATCCGCTTCAGTATTTGTCCTATTTTTCCAATCTTCCCATCCTGTTTTTCACATTGATGGTCGTGAGTTCTACAATTTAATTTATAAAATTCAGTTAATTTTATAAATTTTTTTATTTAATTTATAAAATTTAATAATCTTAATTTTATAAAATAAAAATTATATAAAAAATAAAAATATAAGATTAATTGAAGTGTTTTTATATTAACAAAAAAATTTAATTTTCTTAATTCTATGCAATAAAAATTATATAAAAATAAATATAAAAATGTAAGATTAGTTGGAGTGTTTGTTACATTAACAAGGTTCGAGGCAAACCTCTATAACTTAATCCTTAATGATCAAATATCCTGCAAACAGCCAGCAGACCCACCTTATTGATTGATAACTCAAACAATTTACTTAAACCAGCCTATGAATGATTATAGTAATAATGGGTGTACTATGGCATCAACAACTTGTAACAAAAACCAACTCACATTCATATGTTGAAGCTGTCATTGGTCAATTTTTTTTTTTTTTCTCAGGATACATACAAAAACCAATAGTAAGTTTCTGAATGGAATTTCTTCGTTATTCAAATCTAAGTTACATCCATAATATTCATGTGAATAATAAGGTAAAGAGAAGCTGTTGTATGTTTCCCCTGGTGGAACCCAGCTTTAATATACATCTTTCCTGGAGACCAGAAGTAATCAACAAGTTTGATCCACCGTGCATCAGCACTTTCCTCTTGAGGAGGCTGATATTAGAAATGGGGATTTTTATATGCTAATTTGGTTAGAGTTCAGTTAGCAGAATATTTAGTTAAAAGATTAAAACAGCCACCATAATCAGCGCAGCAATTGTAAAAATTAAAGCCTGCAATAGAGAGAAGATAGAATGAGAAATCAAAAGAGCATCCTTCAGCAAGGCAAGTAGAACAGATATATAATTTCACTTGTATCACACAATACCTCATTAATGGAGGACGAAATCTAAACTGGCTCTTAGTATAAAACACTTACAGCTATTGCAGAAGCAGCTAGTCCAGCTCTCTCTCTTGGATCCTTCTGATAGTAATTGATAAAATAGAGGACGGTGGCATAATACCACATCGGTGGGAATACAAACCCTAGCAGAAGGCTGGCCAAAAAAGGAAAGAGGGGATCATACTTCGAATGTTAAAATGAGCAAGTAAAACATAACAAAGCTGTGTAAAATAACTCACAAAAACCATCCAATTCCACAGCCAAAACACGGAAGTGGCTTGTCAAATTTTCCTGATTGTGGGTCCTCCAAATCCCTGATAGGAGCATACCCACCGTTACTTTGGTCCATTGTATCCATTCAAAGCCCTATATGTGCCAAATTCAATTTCAGTGACTGGTACAGGTATTTCTTGCTCATATAAGATGTCTGTTTAAAATATTTTCCTTTAAAAACAGGCCTCAGCATTCAGCAACAACATAAGGATTATATCACACTTCTCTTAGGAGGTTAAATGGTGAAAAATTGAAGTAAAACACATGACAAGAAAAAGAAACCAGATGTGTGACAATCTGTTTCAGTCATTCCACAAACATACCAGAAAATAGCAGGTTTAACACGAGGAGCAGAAGGCAAGGTTCATGATTATTACCTCAGGGGGAATCTTAAATGACTGTAATGATTTGTATTACACGCATGGTAGAATGATTCCCTATATCTCAAGCCAATCACCACCATTATTTAACTGTAGGAAACCTCCTAACTATAATGATTGCTTCCTAGTTTGATATTAATAGCTTAGTCACAACTTTTTCAACAAGTAAATCAATAGAGAGGATAAGGGTGGATCTAATCATAAAGTTTTTTTCCCTCCCTTATGTATTTCAAATTTGAATCCTGTGTGTTAAACCTTGATCATAACTAAGTGATGCGACCACCAAGAAATAACAAAAGTTCAGAATTGCCTATCTAATAATAAACAAAATTATATCCAGTTGGTTAGTATCAAGCAAATAACAGGTCATAGTCAACCCAGTAAGTGGCTTAAGCTTCAATTTCTTTTTTCTCCCCTTCTGAAAGGAATAATAAAAACTCATCAAGAAGCTGCCAAGGAGGCAAACTTATTTGTCAAGTGCTTCAACTGTCAGACATATACAAAGAAAAGAGTCTCGCTATTGCCATAACTTTATTCCCACTTAATTCTTATAGCACAGAAATTCAAATCATTAAATTTATTAAGTCCCACAGAATGAATTATGGAACCCAAAAAATTAACAGCTCACATGGAACCACATGGAGAGGTGTGAGCATTAAGTAGTGTGGAAGTAGTGGGAATATCATTGCCCATAAGAAATGTTACTCATTTTACTGGAATGAAATTCAAAATTATTTGGTTCTGTGAAACCAGACCTACAAGTAAATATCCAGATCCTAAATGATAGGTCTAACTATGAGAAATGGATTACACTATATAGTAATTACATAGTTAAGAAAAATTTAGACAGCTTTGGAAAAGATGTATGTAAGAATGCCTATAAGAAAATTTCAGACCACTGTTATGTGATGATTAATACAGTGAAAAAGAATTGGCTACCACAAGTTATATGTATACCTGAAGCAAATAAGAAACAGGTTTAAAACTACTCCACTGAAGAAATAGGTTCAAAACTACTCAAAAATGTTAAACGAGGAAAAGGAAAAGCAAACATATTTTCCATTAATTTGGGCCAAAAATAACATCCGTTGTAATAAATCATATATGCAATAATTGCATCTCAAATGCCTATATATATGATTTGCTCAATCGACATAAACTTTCAACACTTAGTCAAATTAAACAGTTTTCAGTAGATAATGTGTAAAAAAGTTTTAATAGAATCATACTTTATAAGATCAATATCAAGCTTTTACATTTTTAAACAAGATTCTAAGTCTCTAAGTCTCTTTTTAGTTGAGTTGTCTCATATATATGACAACATGAAATCCAAAATTTTTATCTATTACAAGGCTGTGAGAATTGTGACGGTTACATGCTCAAACATTTAAAAACAGGGAATCATCCTAATGCTATCATCCACAAAGGTTGAACTTATAGAGCTCCATTTCTCCTTATTGGTAGTCAATAAACTAGGAGACACATACGTAGGGTTTAACTAGTACACAAATTCAAAAACCATTTCATGATCTCATCACGTAGCTTTAAAAGTAAGCTAGATTTTTCAAGGAGTCTATGTAGACATACCAACAAAATAGACAAACAGGATCCTCCTCATAACAGACCAACACCAAATGCTCGGGAATCCCTGTTTCTCTCTCAAAAGCAGCCTTTGACATAAGAAGGCCTCATATACTCTATAAGAACTCTCAGCAATGAGTTCCACTTCGTTGGCTTCTAAGGCCTCAATTGTCTAGATGCAACCAATCACTCAATGTCTATTTTAAGCAAGAAATATTACAAAAAATTATTATCCTCAATGAAACAACACTACATTAGTGTTTTCCTTTATTAAAAAAAAAAAAAAACATTCAGCTTCATACAGACTGTGTAATCAGTCCAGAAATTGGTTCAGAAGATAGATGTTTGATAGGGGCTCTATAGCTTAGCAAAGATGAAAGAACCGGGATCTTTTAAATCTATAAATAAACTCCTATGACAGATGAAAACATTAAATCAACATCAGAAACTCATCAAAGCCATCTATAATAAAAATGATGACAATAGAAAGTGAATTCTGCACTGTATCTTTGCTTACTGATGTATGCTGGCTGAAGGAATGCATCACTTGGAAGATAGAGCAAGAAAGTAATTACATCAGATAATTCTTTATTACTAAATGTGTTTCCATTTGCAAAACCATGTACCCATACTTATTATGATATTCTAGACGCGGGGGGGGGGGGGGGGGGGGGGCGCAGAAGATTCCTCTAACATCTATAATAATTGATCAAGGAAGAAAAGGGTTGCCTAAATAGAACATACAAGTCAAGCACAAATTGCACAATAATGCATAACTTTGTAATCATTCAAAGGATAAAGAGAAGGTAGCTTCACTAAAACACAAACCATCTTACAAGTAAAGTGAATGGTTCATTTGACCTATTATTGCATATAAAAACAACAACAGCAATTCACTTCAATATGGAATTTTCTTGCATTAAAGTCTTTGTCCCTCCCAAAAGTCTTCAATGAAAGGATAAATTGAAGAAGAACAATACCACAAAATTCATCAAAATATTAAAGATAAAAGAAAAAATCCCATATTCCACCAACGAATTTCCTTCAAACCCATACATACATACACTAAAAGACCTCACTAAGACCGTAGGCATAATCACATACGATCAATAACATCCAATAAATAATTTGGTCCACAGTATTCAACAACAGAAGTTCCCAAAACTTTCAATTTATACCAATATCTCAAATTTGAGATAGAGAGAAAAGTTACCAGCAAATTTACGGAGAAAATGAGGAAACACAGAAACAAGCCGAATCCGCTTCTGCTGAGAAGTGCTTCTAGCGAACACAGTAGTCCAAAGCAACTTCCAAAGAAGGAAGTGCTGCTCTTCTACATGTCGGTGATGGAGACGTTTGCTTCCATTTGCTTTACCAAGTACCGACTAAAGATCTGTGATTGAAGTCTCATTCTTTTCTCCCCATCTTCAAAGAGGTAAAAAGGAATAAAGGCAAATTGGGATTTGTACTGCCGGCCTAGCATACGACGTCGTCTGCTCCGGTCCTTTTTTGTTTTTTTTTATTCCCCGGAATTTTTGCTTTTTGTTTTCTCGGTTTTTCAATTTATACCTCTGGCGTCACTTCAATAAATAATTCAATTTTTAGTTGAAATTTTTAGGTAAATTTCTAAGTTAATTAAAAAAAATCAAGTGATAACTTGTTCATATTTTTAATTTTACTAAAGTATGTGATAACTTAATTATTATTAATAATTTATTTAAAATATTGTAATAATCAAGCTTTATTTCATCTAACCCAAATGAATCCAATACTTATTCATTTTTATTTAATCTACGTGCACTTTATATATGTTGCATTTTGTTTGAACAATTTTTTTTATTTATTTTTCAGTACTAATAATAGATAATTAATTTAATAATAATTTCATTAAATAAATTTAATATTATTTTTCTAATTTAGTATACTCTTGATTTCTTATAAAAATGACCAAAAATTGATAGCTAAACTTATGTGATTGTTTCACTAAAGGTTTTTTTTTCGTGACATATGAGTTATATAAATTGACTTGTTAAGGGGAGAAGGGGTAGTGAGATTCGAATTATTACAAAGATTTATGACTGTTAGTCATTTATATCAATTGAATTAAATGTTTATCGACGCTAAAACTTTGTAGTAACTAACTAAAAGTAAGAATTAACATAGTTTTAAACCTGATTCAACTCGTAATCCAATTAGGAATCAAACGTCCAAGCTAGCATTTTGATCGAAAGAGGACAAGGAGAGGGGAGATAACAACTTTTTAGCTCCTTTATTACTAGAACTTTTTCTTTGTTTGGAAATAGAATAAACGCTGAAATGAAAAAAAGACTTTGTTTTCTTCTAATCCAATGATAATACAATGTATTAGGACAATTTAATAACCTAAAATTAATTCTAGTATAATTTTATATATATTTTTTCAAAAACATATCCATGAATTTTTTATTAAATGAACGGACATATTTTATATTAATATTTACTTGATCCAAGTGTGACAGATTGGCCTGTTGAGGATGGTTTGTCATATGCAAAGTTGGCTTTTTAAAAGTAGGATGAATTTTGGCTCAATGGTCTCCCTTAAGTTTGATCTCTTCTCCTCAAATGTGTAAGAAAAAAAAAATGGCTTTTAAAGTGTTGTGAGCTAAGAGAACGCGACAAACCAGACTGGAAAAAGCTAATGATGTATGGGCGGGTTCGTGAGTGGAGGGTTTTTAGAAAAAGAAATAGAAAGAATAAGAATGTAAAAGATTGAGCAAAAAAAGTGGCGAATTAAATTGTACATTTAATAGTACTCTTTCATCTTACCAGAGTTTATCCGACTTAAAGATCTGGGAGGAGATGACAGTCCCAACTTGAGGAAATTCCACTCATTCTCATGAAGAACTCTCATAATGTGTTGTCTTCTTGTAACGAAGAAAGCTCGCCGTTGCAACATACCGACATCAATGGAAGGCCCTGCTTGTTGAAATTTGACTTTTGGGATTGAGGAGTGTTTTACTTAACCCCCCTCTTAACATTTGAAATCCTATTAATTACCAGCAAAATTATGCCTACCAAATCAAAACATTAGAAGGGAATTTCACTGTGTAATATCATATTTTCTTGGCTAAGAGCTTCAGGCTTAAATTCTTGCCTAAATTCTTACATATAATTGTTATTCATTAATGTATGTTACATACTAACAAGGTGATTTAGTGCTAATATATAATAGAGTTCAAATCTTAAAGAAATTCTTATTAAAAGAAAAATATTGTCTACAATATTGATTTTAGTTTAAATACATAATTAAGTATGTATATCATTAAAACTTGTTAATCAAACTTTATTAATATAAGTGTAATTTATAATAAATTAATTTGTGTTTGAGTATATATTTTGATAAGTATTTATATAATAAATATAGTATTTAAATATAAAATTTTATAAATATTTATAATTATAAAAATTACTAAATCAACTTGAAATTCTCCTCTCTCAAACACTTTTTATCTTTTCAATTTTTTTTAAATATGATAAAAAGAAGACTTACAGTATAAGAACAAAAAAATATTCTTATATCTTTTGACTTGTATTAATTTTATTTCAAAAATTTTATAATTAAGTGAAAAGAATATTGAATTCAATTATGGGCTCATTTTATATATTAAGTAAGGGAATCTTTTTTATTACAAAAACAATATACGCAAAAATATACTTAAACCCTCTTATTTTTATCAAACTTGATTCAAGAAATCCTCAACTGAGTAGAAAAACTTTTGAATTTACTCATGGGTTGACTTTTATTTTTCTAAGACTTCCAAAAGCTTATTTTTAAAAAATAAAAAATTGAGACATTCTTCATTTGTGTGCTCTCATGATTGGTGCAGTATCAACGATTGTGATAACAGACTTTAACTACTTCGTCAAAGGTTTTCTTAGGACTATTATGACATATCATTCTAGCAAAACTTGCATACTAACACAATGCACTATATCATATTGAGTGTCATAATTTTACTTATTTACCGACTTATATCACTTTATGTATTTTATTTTTATTTTTATTATTTATTATTTTTAAATAAATTTTATCTTTGTCATTCTACAATAAAAACAAAATATAGGGCAAAAGTCCATATTTTTAAAATTAATTTTATTAATAAAATTTTATTAAAAAATTCTAGGCTACCAACTTATTTTATAAACTTCAATTTTTACACTTTTGCCAAAAAATGTGTTCCTGTCTCGAGCAACTATAGGATAAACGGCGTTAAGTTGACTGTTGAGATTCGGATATTGACGGCATTGAATTTTCTAGTAAGAACGACGCGTCCGAGTAAACCGACGCCGTGTTGATCCATGGAAATGTGGAACACTTATTTCCGGTTTCTAATTGGACCGGCTCCCTGACTCGCCCCACAGCTAGCTCGAATTTTCCCCAAGCCCGGGTTTCCACAGCTACGTAAACCTGCCCGTGCCTGTGCGCCTCTTCCTCTCGCATCGCGTTTCTCTCAGGTTCCGACCCACGAACCCTAACCCTAACGTCTGGAATCCTCTGCCATGGCGTACCAGCCCCATGATCACGAATCGGGATCCGAATCGAAAAGCCAAACGCGCCTCTACAACCCCTACAAGGACCTGGAGGTCCCTATTCGAAACCTCTACCAGCTTCCAACCTCCCCTGAGTACCTTTTTGACGAGGAGGCTCACCGAAAGCGCCGATCCTGGGGTGAGAATCTGACCTTCTATACTGGCTGCGGCTACCTCGCTGGTGCTGTTGGTGGTGCCGGCGTGGGCCTTGTCAATGGCGTCAAATCATTCGAATCTGGCGACACCATGAAGCTCCGGATTAACCGGGTCCTGAACGGCTCCGGCCATTCGGGCCGGGCTTGGGGTAACCGTCTTGGCATAATTGGGTTGCTTTATGCTGGTATCGAGAGCGGGATTGTGGCTGTGAGGGACACTGATGACGTCTGGAATAGTGTGGCGGCGGGGCTCGGTACTGGAGCATTGTATCGAGCTGCGAGAGGGGTAAGATCGGCTGCGGTTGCGGGAGCGGTTGGAGGAGTTCTGGTAGGAGTGGCTGTGACGGCGAAGCAGGCATTGAAACGCTACGTGCCTGTATGAGGAGTTTAGCTTTCTTATATTTTTTTGGTCCTTATCAATTTTGAAGATTATTGAGGTATTAGTTATACATTATACCAATTTGTGGCAGTTGAGGATAGTGCTTCTGTTCCAAACCTTTGGTTTTATGCATTTTATTCAGCTTGATAATGGCTAACCGTTCTGATATAATTTGTCGAAATCATCTTGTAATGAATAATTGGGATGGATTCAAACTTGGATATACCATGAAAGATCTTTTTTTTCCTTTCCCTATGATATATGTAGCTTGTTAGCACATTGAAGATTGAATAGAAGTGTTTGATATATTATTTTACAGAAGCCAAATGGATTATAAGCTTTTATGCTCACACGACTACATACTACAACATATATCTGGATAATCGAGGATTTGTATGTGCAGTTGGTTTCATATGCTTTTTACAGTAGACTGATCGTTATACTTGATCAGATGGCGATGATTGTAGTTTAAATTATGTAGAATTTCATGGTTTTGGGTAGTACCTTAAGTTTAATGCTACTCACATAAAAAACCTTTTGCCAGTTGCATTATGTTTGTGGTATGCATATATATATATATATATATATATATTTTTTTTTTTTCCGTTGAATGTCCATGTTCTTTATACCTATTTCCCGCAAGGCTATCAAAGAGTGTCAAGTTCAATTTTTATTTGGTCAATAATAAAATAAGCACTAGTATACAGTCTACATTTTATGCGTTCAAGTGATTTCTTTTAGGTGAATCAATTATTATCTTCATGAGATGGAAGATATGCATGATAATAGAAATATGAAACAGTTGTCTTCCTACTAAGTCTCATTTTGTGTAAACTAAGCCACAAATGATCTTACATGGTGAACGGTATGTTTACATGTATTCAATCAAAGTACGAATTTCTTGAGAATAGCAGTCTGCAGAAAGAAAGTCAGCATCCTTGATTTGAGTTTTGCTGGACCTCAGTAGTCTCTGGTGTGATGATGTTCAAATGGAGTTTACCTGCCATCAACCTTGTCTTTCTTTCCGCCGTTGCAGTGTAAAGCTTATACTTAGCTAATGCTCCTAGTTTTGTTGTGTATGAACTTCTGATTAGTAATATGGTTTCCTTAGTTCCTCTATTAACATAATCGTGTGAACAAGCTAGCCATTGATGTCTCTCTTCCCCCTTCCTTGATTTCTTTCCTCCTGATTGATGTCCATTGCTAACTATAGGATTTTCTGCCTGAAACCAGTGCGATAAATGTATTCATTGACCTGTTCTGCATACAAGTGCTCGCTAAAGATTTTTCTTTGAGTGGTAAGCTGTTCTTAAGTGCTTGATTTGACTGCAAAAAATTTGGCAATAATGCAGCTCATTTAGGGAATTCTGTCTTGATGTAGCTCCAGTTTAGGATATTAATTCTGCTAAAATGTTATGCTTGGATGTTCGGATGCTACTTGTTCTGTGGTATGTCATTTTCAAGTTTCGAGAGCAGCCCCAGTTCAGCATAGGTAATCTTGTTCACGATGCTACTTGCAAGTTATTCTCTAATATTAGTTTGGCAGCTTCCTTTAAGGTTTATACTAGGGGTATCCCTGACCCGTGCTTCCTCCCTATCCCTGCGGTCTGTCCACAAAATGTTTTCTTATCCTATGTCCTATCCCTTATTAATTACTTTATAAATATTGTTATCGGATTTGTGTTGGTAACTGAAATATAAGACAAGCATTTGCCTGTATTTATATATTTTTATTTTTTTGGGTAGCTGGTTATAGAAATGTTATTCAGTCATGCTTTACCTTTCGTATGGTACTTTTCTAAATTAAATAACAAAGATATGTTGTTGGCTCAATGGTATAACTGGGTTGCGATTTGCATTCAAAATAGTTGAAAACTACTTGCCCGAGAAACGGAAAGTGTCCTCAATTACTAACATTGTTAGACGAGAAAGTAAAATACTACTGTGGTTTCTTATCAATAGAGTAATTTTCAATTTGATCCCTTGTAAACATGTCATCCGTAGTTGGTACATATCTTCAAGTAAATGTGTTTGTTAGACAGTCGTTAATAGAATTATTTGAGTTGCTGAGGTGACTTGATATATATGATGTGTTACAATTAAAGTTGCGACATGACAGATTATTTATCACGTTGGAATGGCTGACTTGTTATTTTGAAAATAATATTTATACTATAAAATATAATACTCAAATTTTATATTTTAAATTTAAAATATTAAATTTTAAATAAAAATCTTATAATTTATATTTTACAATCTTAAAATTTTAAATATTAAAACATTAAATCCTTAATATTTATGTTTAAAATTTTAAAACCGCAACTTTAAATATAAGAATTTAAAACCCTTAATTGCTGGTATATTTTAAGACTTGGTTACTAAAATTAAAGCAAGGGGTTAAATTAAAAATAATTCATTTTGTTAAGGAATAAAAATAAAATATATTTTTTTAAATATGTTATTTTACATTTAATCTATACCATATGTATAAAAAAATTTTATTGATTCATGTCATATGTATGAAAAAAATTTTATTAAGAAAGATTATATCTTTTTTGATAATTTTTTATTTTAAAAAGAATTAATTTTTAATTGATGGTTGTGAAATATTTTAGATTTTTAAAATAAAGTATTACTTTTTTATCCAAAAAAAGTAATAAAGTATTATTCTCTTTTTATTTGATTGGGGCGAGGACAAAATAATAATTTGTGAGACTAATTGTTTTTCTGAGATTTTCAGAAAATAAATTTTTAAAAATAAAAAATTTATATTTAATTAAAATAGTTACTCAGATTAATGATTTATACATAATAATTATTTTAATGTTTGCATCATTTTAAAACTTGGAAAGAATGCCATGTTAAAAATTACTTTTCAAAGATTAAGTGAAAACACGTATGATAGTCCAAGACTCAAAATATAAATTTAACCATTTTTTTTTTTTTAATCAAGGGCTGCGCTAAATATCTAACAGAGTTTAAGGTCAACAGGCAAATCGCCTAAAAACAAAATCTGCAACCTCAACAGGAATGAATTGAAGCAGAATAAACAGCAGTATGATTTGCTTCATTACAACCTGAAACGAACTCTCAATCGATTGTTGTAAATCAGCAACAGGGGAGCCCCACCCCAAAAAAAGGGCTTTATCAATTAACACCATCAAGAACACCTGCCCATATCATGGGTAAGAATCCTCTTACAAGAGCAAAATTTCAATTTTGTTTTCAATTCCTCATCCACTCCCTCTTATTCAATAGTACAAAACTGCACAAATTATTGACATCAATTGAAAAGTGGTCCGGGCTAAAATCAACCTAACCCAGACGACAATATGGAGATGCCCAGGTGAACAAATTCTACCTCCGCATCAGATCTCAATTGAAAGAAATGGAATATGTCATGCAAGCCATCAGTTTATTCTTACAGCAACATGGACTCTGGATTTTCAATAAAGCCTTTGAATACCTTTAGCCATTCAGCACCAATTGCACCTGAATAAGCCAAGTAAGATGTCATGTTAGCATCTTATGTCACTTAATGACACAACCAACTTTAATATGACTCTTTAGAATTCTAATCAAGAATCATTACCATCTATTACACGATGATCACAGCTGAGAGTTACAGACATGAAGGAAGCAAATTTAAAATCTTCGGCGCTTGAGCCCGGTACAACCCTCTTCTCAGCTGCTCAAGTGAACAGCAAAGTAGCAAGATGATGATTATGAAGATAAAAAGAACCATACATGGGATAAAAAAAATGATGAAGAACAAAAATTATATTGTTCTCACCAGATCCAACAGCAAGAATGCCTGATTGAGGTGGGTTAATGATGGCACAGAACTGTTTAACACCAAACGGCCCTCCCAGGTTAGACACAGTAAATGTACCTCCCTGCAGAGCAAACCAACCCACAATCCATAAACCATCAATCGAGTTCATCATTCATAGGCCAACAGAAATAAAATTAAACTTTAGTAACCTCATAGTCTTGGGGTTTCAAGCTGTTTTCTTTAGCTTTCTTTGCTAACTGTTTGACCTCTTCTGCTAGTTTTGAGAGGCCTTTCTTGTCTGCATCCTGCAAATATTATCAACACTAGGTCAAGAGAGAACCCTCCATTGGACGAAGCAATAATGTCTTCACAACATTTAATATAGGCAATGGCTCACCCTAATGACAGGAACAAAGAGTCCGTGATCAGTCTGCACTGCAACATTAACATTTACATTATGGTACCTGCATAAAAAATATATAAACACATGTTACATTGAGGGCAATTGAACATATATAATAGTAATATTATGTTTAAAATTGTTGACTTACTGGCGAATATAATCATCTGTCCATGAACTGTTACATTGAGGAACTTTACGAAGGGCCAAAGCAGCAGCCTGAATTATGATTAGATAAGCATAAACAAAATAAAAATGTACACGTTAATTCTTATACACAACACTAGAGATCTTTGCTGAATCCAAATTACATATATGATTAGGAACTAAATTAATTGACACCAATGTAAGACTTGGAAACTTACACCACTTGACTCATCATAGAAATCGATGCATCAATTCAACTGTTATGCTACTAGTACTTGTCATGTTGATCTACCATGCAGCATGCCAAATGTATACTAACCATATATAAAAAGCACAGAAGGCTTTGCTTTACCTATAATACCCTTCCTAAAAGTTTTATTTACTGGAGTACCTTCTGGTTATGATTCAAATTATTTTTTCAAATCTCTTACTAGAAATATAATTCTACTTTCCTGTACTCTTTCGTTTTCTTCTCTTTTTAAGCCTTATTAAGCAAATTAATTTTTACAGAAATTATTTCATATTTCTTAGATAAATCACAGATTATTAGACATCAAACCTTTTTTATAAAATATTTTTATACATTTAAGTAGTTATGTTACTCTACAATCAACTTAGTTATCACATGCAACAGGTGTTGTGCTCTAGTTTCATAAAATTTGAAAAAACTATCAAGTAGTTCACAATTTCTATTGGTTTAAAAGTACATTTTCCGTTCATCTTATGATATGTCAATTAAGTATGAAAAAGCCTTGTATCAATCTGAAATTTTATGAGCATGATATGCATGATGCAAACTTTCAATCTAACTGTGAATTTTGTAAAATTTTTATATTCATTGCTGTAAGATTGAGTGTAATTGAAACCGGCATCATGGATCACTACTCTATATTTGTGAGTCAGTAGTTTTCTAACTCAGACAACTAAAACAGTCCCTCTTGAAAGTTTCACGAGGTAATGATATAACAGTACTAGTCTAAAATCAATTTAAATATTCTTCTGCACCATGTTCTAAAGTTAGAAACAAGTGAAATGTCATTTAGAGTAATCTTATGTCAAAATATTGTGTTAATATTTACTCATCTGGCACTTAATCTTGTAAAGGACTTTAATTTGAAAAGTAACAACCAAAAGAAAAATATTATAAAATCTGCACCACAAGCACAATTATCGTGGTCCAAGGAAAATGTATTACCTTGATTATAAAGTCATTTATTGATATCCGTGACCCACCAGATGCTTCTTGCAATGAATTGAGCTGGGCCCGCAAACTGCAGAGGAGTTCAAATTATGACAATTCATCCGTACCATAGCTAAGCCTTTCATTAATAGAGAAACTCACCTCAAGAGTTTGTCAACACGTGTATCTACTGTAAGATAGTAATGAGGAATAGTTTGTTTTGATAGTAACAAGCGTGAAGCTGTGACCTGTCAAAATATATAGAGTTAGTTTCAAGTGAACAAACATCACTTATGCTTGCCCAAGATATAATAACTGCAAAACATTACATAAGATTAATACGCATAAGGTGTCATCAGTAAAGAACAAAGGCACCAAGAGGCATTTAGAAATCTTAAAGATATCACATGCAGAATAACTAATATGCTACAATTGTAATGAAAAGTAGGCTTCTACATTTTTTTAATGAGCTAGAAGCGCTAAACCTTGCCAAAAATATTATTTGGAGGACACGAGAGATATAGACATAATTGTTAGTGGCTGGAAGATTACAGTCATGTCACTGGAAAAATTCCAGTGGCAGACTAAAACTCAAGGCATCATTTTGCTGCAAATTTGAGGGCACAGCAGAGCCATAATTTTAACAGAATGATCCATCAAGATGCATTGAACACAATTATCATCCAATAGAACCTCACAATATGATCATTCCAAAGAGTTGCTTGATAAACTACCTTCCTTATTTGAGAGACAGGAATGTCGGTGTAATCCAAAGCTGCATCTCCTGCAACCTTGGCCTTTGAGCCTGCTGAAACCTCCTTGGCACCAGAAGCTGAATCAGATGGCAAAAAAAGGTTATTCAAATCAATTAAATAGCTAAGCACATTACA
The DNA here is from genome assembly GCA_037013595.1 of Dicorynia guianensis. NCBI lineage: Eukaryota > Viridiplantae > Streptophyta > Magnoliopsida > Fabales > Fabaceae > Dicorynia > Dicorynia guianensis. The sequence goes on from JASUAB010000014.1 coordinate 33,439,275, forward strand.
AAATCCTAGAGCTAGCAAGAGATCAACAGAACAAAGAAGCATCTTTCATTTCCACCATAATACGAAAACAGATAGAAAGATAGAGTGATACCCAAGTAATCATCAATGTCACCCTTAACAATGAGCCCTTCATAACCTGTTCCTTTAATGCTTGAGAGAGGGACCTACATTGGTGGGGAGATTGGGTTATATAACATATGTTACACATGGCTTAATTTAGTTTATTTACAAAACTTTCAACCATTCTAAAATTTTAGTAACTGACATTGTTCTCTTCAGCCAACTTTCTAGCAAGAGGACTAGCAAATATGCGATCTCCAGATGAAGGAGATGCAATGGGTTTGGAAACCTTTGCCTCAGGTTTTCGGACAGGCTCCTCTATGGCCTGTTTCTTAGGTGGTGGGGGGGCAGATGATTCTTTAGCAGTGGAAGCACCAGCATCTGGTGGAGGAGGGGCAGATGATTGTTTAGCAGTGGAAGCACCAGCATCTGATGCAGAAGGTTGATAATCTTTAAACACGGTAATATGCTCCTCCTCTTCAACAGTTATAGCAATTACCTATTAAAAAAAATGTTCATGTTACACATACTGCGTCCTTTCCACATGAAAATAAAATTTGAAGTGTAAATCAGAATAAATTTTCCTTGTAAATTTGAAAATTATTGAACACCAAAAAGCAACTCCCTTTAGAGATTCTTTTTGTGCTTTTTTTTTTTTTGGGGGGGGGGGGGTGGTTTGTTGGCAAGCACTACTGTTGTACCTAGATAATATCAATACCTCACCAACTTTGATTTCTTTAGCTCCATCCCCACGTATTATCTTGGCAAGATAGCCTTCCTCCATGCATTCCATTTCAAGTGTTGCTTTATCCTTCATATAGATAAAATTAAGATGTCAATTTCACACAAGGGCCTTGCTGGTGATATACTACGTCTGATATGTCAATGGTACAAGAACCCTACAGTTTCAATTTCACAGAGCACTTCACCAGGTGTAACTTTATCACCTTCTTTCTTCAACCATCTTGCAATGTTGCCCTGCATATCATTGGAAATCAGTTGCCATAAACAATGACCGTTTAACAATCTCATAAGCTTCAGAAAGGAACAAACCTCTGTCATAGTAGGTGAGAGAGAAGGCATTCCAATCTCTTGGTGTGGAGGAAGATCTGAAAGATATTCACCAGTGATGGTGATAAAACCAGTAAGTATACTATTACCGATATTAATAAACTTGAAATTAACCAATTAAGAAAAACGAATGGTAAAGAAAATAGTATAATGCCCTGGTAACTCTTGGAATCACTCACATATCCAAAAAACAATAAATTCAATTAACAATCAGTCAGTGCATAGCAATATAAAATCCTTCTATAAGGGGAAGATACAACAATGTTCCATGCAACATGAATGAAAGAGAGCAGAAACTGCAGCCTAGAGTGCACATTTCAACAACTATTCCCAATTTAAATGATAGCTTATGTTCAAGCAGATCAAGCGACTATCAGCACCTTATCAAACCCCCAGGACAAAACAAGCCAGAGTGCACAATCAGCAGTCAAGCACGCAAGTTAGAAAGTCATGCTGCAGATTTGCACAGATCGGAGCCCACGAAGTGCTAGATAGGTGAGCCCTGAGCAGATTTCACATTGTAGTAATGATTTATACTAGAAAAAACCCAACATGATAGGTCAAAGATGCAGCAGTTTCTCAAAACTCGATAGATTCATGCACATTATACATTTGGGATTTGTCATACAAGTTCAAGTTTCAAAGTTCAATTTGCCAATTTGTTAAAAGTCTCAGTGCTCTGCACTCAAAAAACCATCTAGGTGAGGAGTCTTGCTTACAATGCAGGTCTTTTAATAAAAGCACAATGAATATATTATATGGTCCTGAAATGCTAGATGAATTAGAGCTTCTTCAAACATCATCAATATTTAGGTCATACAACATCACAACATATAAGATGATCAACAAACAGGAAACATAAAGAACAGTTTTAAAAGAGACCCAGCATGAAATCAAAGTGAAATATGTAAGACTCCAGAGTACAGAGTAATGAAGAGTCAAAGAGTCATGAACGTTACCTGACGCTGATGCATAACATCTCCTCGACTGTACCTGTGAACTATTTTGGGGGCAGCAAATGATAGACAGAAATGTGATAAGTTCCAGGTAGTTGGGGGAGAAAAAGATAAAACATGGTAAATAACATACCATGAAATTTCATTGTTGAATAAGGATCTACCAAAGAAACCCACTTTCATGGTAGACATGGAGATGTTTCTCTTCTGTATACCAAATGCCAGTTTCTAAAAAGATAGAATCCAAAAATTGCCTCTGGGTTAGCTAAAGAGTCAGCTTAAGAGATAAAACAAACCACTAACTAAAGGAACGGAAATATATGGATTGAATTGTTGTCTGATTGGCATATAAACCAGGCTTTACTCACAGTGAGGCTTGAAGCATGCTCAGTAATACTTCTTGTTGAAGATTCATAACCATGAAATTGAGCTATCAACAGATCTAAAAAATAACCAGTTTCATTTAAAAATAAGGAAATTGAAAAATTATATGCTTGTAACACACATGATAGATAATTCTCTAACATGATTTTCTTCCCCTTACACCACTATTAATATGCTTCCCACACACACGGAGACTAGTCAGAACCCAATCTAACAGGGCATACCGTGATAGCCAACTAATGATAGCCTATGTACCTATTGCAAAGTTCTTCCTGAAAAATTGACCTTCATGTCACTATGCCACTAGCTCCAAAAGATGCAGTATCAAGCATTGAGTAAGAAAGAAAAGAATGAATTGACATGAATACCTAGGTCAGATTGCACCAATATCCAACAATCATTTTTCTGTTGGATAAAAAGCCAACTTAAACTATGGTTACATGATCACCCTAATTCCTTTGGTTAAAAACCAACATTAAATTAGGGTTATATAGTCACCATATAAACGGAGAAAACATGAAATCATAAGCCTAATAGACCTTGGAGCAGCTTAATGAAATAAAATTTGCCACAGAACTAGCAGTTTGGTGTTGATCACAACCAAGCCTATGATCAGTCAAACACATTGTTAAGGCCAGGCTCACTGTATGAAGGAGAGTAAAAAGACCTGATTTATCCTGAATATCCATTCATAAGCAGATAAAATAAAATTTGCTATGAATTTTTGGGTCAGGGACTCAGGATCCATTGACACTGATATAATTTAAAATAAATCTTCCACTGATGAATAACTTTTTGTAGGATGATGATTTCACAAGATCCACTATTGGACTAGAAGTTTTCACTTTTTATATCATAAAATTTATGTTAGTCAAATGCCATTTTGACCACCATTGGTATAGTTTAAAATTTATGTAAACAGACTTTTCAAACAAAAGAAATCAACCATTTAATCAACAACCAGTACTTGTCTAATGTAGATAAATGTTGGCATATTAGATCAATAATACAGTTATTTTTAATTCAACAGTTGGATTGATCTAAATCAATTCCTAGATGGAGCTACTAAACACACACACGCATGCGCGCATGCACACACACACAAAGTTCACAGATATTACAGATCACTAAATACCATGATTTTTGCTGATAGAGGGTGGAGCATCACTAGAGAAGCAACGAACCAAAAGAGAACCCTCATGATGTAGCAACTTTGGAGCATTTCTCAACTGCAAGGAGCATGAACATATCTTTCTTTAATTTTTGTTAAGCAACATTCAGAAAAGAGGCCACAAATGAGGAAACCCAGTCACATAGTATATAAGCAAAGAGAAAACAAATTATAGCTATTTAAGGCATGACAGTATATTTAAAGTAACAGAACAGGCTACTCATACATCATATAATAAAATATATTGAAATTAAGCACATATAAGGTGAAACGTAGCAATATTATCCACAGCAGCAGTGAAGTGTGAGCCAAAAATATCCAGAAATCATGTCATTTAAGTCATTTTACCACCAAACAGAGATGAACAGATAACTAAAGCACAGCATAAATAGTTGAGTCCAACAACTATAAAAATTACCCTCATACATTACAAGCCTTTGGAAGGAGGAGGCTACTGTGCAGACCCGATGCAAACAAAACTCTTAGGGAACTTTTTTTTGTCAAACTTGAGAAGAAAACTGTTGTCACAATTCACAAACTAATGTACTGAGCATGTTTTAACACAACCAACATCTGGAAGGTGGCAATATCCGGCAGTTAAAAGCAGTCTATAATTGTGTTTTGGGTGGGATATATTTGAAACAAAGCAATGACACATTAGCAAAATCTTTTTTTTTTCCTTAAATAAAAAAAGGAATCAATAGTTGAACAAATGAATCCCAAATCAGTAGAATCATAATAAGGAGGCCAGCACAAGAAATTATATCCCACAAGCTATGGTTGAAACATAAAAAGTTGCATTGGGAAGAAATGCAGATATTAAATTAGCACAATTTACGATATGGGAATTCGCTATGGACCATTAGGAAAAACGCAAAAGTCCAGAGTTATAACAACAGAGTGAAAAATGATAATAAGCAGGATAGTATGATACCTTTCTGGAGTGATTGATTATACGAGATGCGTAAGCCATTCTCCTTTCGCTGATCGAATTCGGTAGCAGCAAGCTAACAATTCAAAAGGCGTTGAAAGACGAGTGTGAATTGTTAGGTGAGTTTTAGAATCTAGGGTTTAGGCACAGATCAATTAGATGGCAGCAACCCAGCAATTCCACCATTGTTTCCGTATATTTACTTTCGTTCAGAAAATTATTTTTTAAATAAATCTTTGGAATTTTGTTTATTTAATGTACGGCAAAGCAAGTGGGATTAGATGCTCCGCAATGCTTGGATTTGTATTCGAGTGAGGCATAACAATTATAATGATTCCCAAAAACCAAAAAAATAATGATTTAAAATTTTTTAAATAAATAAATAATAAAATTTAATTTATAAAAATTTATTAATTTAAGCAGAAAATTGTTTATACTTCCAATCTTATATGTATTTTCTGTTTTTTGAGAATTTAAAAATTAAAAAATTAAAAAATTTTAAAATATTAGAAATAATAAAAATAAAAAATCTAAATCCCTTTAAACCGGACTTGTTTGCATGTCACAACACTAATTGTTAATTTTCTAAATTTAATTTATAAAATTAATAAAATTTATAATTTTAATTTTATATTATAAAAAATTTTTAAAAAATTATGAGATACGTGGCCGTTTACTTTTTCCTGGTCCGCACTGACGGCGTAGACGTTACAATTTTTTAAACCGATTTTAACAGATGTCACCACGAAAACGGATCTTAAAGGATGTCTGCGACAGGACAGATCACTGTTAGTAAAAGGAATTCAAATTTGGGTTAGGTAAGAAAACAAAATTTGTTCTACCCAAAAAAAATAAAATAAAACTTGTAAAAAGAAAGTATAAATTGCTAAATATTAATAAATAATTAAAAAATAAATTATTTTATATTTAAAACTTAAAATATATTATTCATAAATATATAAGAAAATTAAATAATTAAATTTAAAAAAGAAGGAGTTTAATCATATAAATTCTTCCCAACCATAGTACAGTGAATTATAAACAGAGGTGCAAAGGTTAGTTGTATTACACCATCATAGCAAAAGAGTTAAAAATCATTATATTTATATATTTTTTTGTGAATTTTATTATAAAATTGACTAAAATTTCTTGAATTAAAAAGAAAAGAAAATAAAAAAAAACCAAAGCATATAATTATAATTATTCATTACAATGAGATTTTCAAATCAACACATGATTACTAGGATCTGAAAAATGAAATTGTCAATATGTAAGAAGAAGTTAGGAATACTACACGCAAAACCAATGATATATTTTAAGATAAAAGGAATAGCAAATAATTAAAAAAAATATGTGAGAATATTTACTTACTTATTACCCACCAAAGAATAGTATCTTCAAGAATTCTATTACAAGGGTTGTTAAAACCTTCTCTCTTACCAAAACTCTACCTTCAAAACTTTTCTTCAAATTATTAGCACACCAAGCTTAAGTTGTAATATATACATTCTTCAAGTTCAGAAAATTGTGAATGAATAAATATATTAATTATATTGTATAATTTTTGACAATTAATTAATGGCTTTTATAGACTAATATTAATATTCCTATATTAAAAATCGATCAGTAATTTTATTTAATTATACATTTTAATATAATAAATCGAGTTCAGAAAAGCAGTAATTTATTTAATGACATATAATTTAGTTTCATACATTTAGCTTTTCAATATTCTCTTTTTATTTTAATTTATTTTGCAAAATGTAAATGGAAATAAGTTTAAATTTGTTTCTTTCTAATTATCAACATATTTTAACCATCTGGCTCTAAATTTTTAATTATGATTTTTTATGATAATAGTATATGTCAATATATATTACAATAATAAATATTTCTTAGCAATCAATCAATACATTTTTTGATTACCAATTTTAATATAACAAATTTAGCTTAAAAATAATAAAGCTCTTTTTGTTTCTCTCCACTATTTTTTTATTTTTCAATAATTTGAAAGTTCTTAATGTCAATAAATTCTTTTGTATTTAACTAATATTATTCAGATTTAGGCATTAAATCATTATTTGCTTTTCATTTCTCTGAAAGCATTTAATACTAATAAATTTTTATTTCCAGATTTCTTATTTTATATTTAATATAAATATATTTGATTTAACAATTTAGCTAATATTATTTTCATTTAAATATTTTTTTATTTGTCATTAATTTTAATGCATTTACTGTGAATAATTTTTCTATTTAGATAAAACTCTTCAATTTTGAGCATTGTCTCCTTATTTATTTTTTATTTATTTATAATAAATTAAAATTATGTAGATTTGAGTATTATGTCCCTATTTGGTTGGCATTTATTTAAAACATTTAGCGTTAATAATTTTATTTATAATTTCTTTTATTTACTATATTTAATTATTTAATTTTTTTAATTACATTAATATATTTGCTACAGTATCTAAATTTGAACTTTTTTCTTTTCATTAATTTGAAGTAATTCATTTTATGATAACTTTTATTTCGTAATTTAATTAACATTATTTTAGTTTATGCATTATTTCCTTTTTTTTCCAATTTAATGGTATTTAATGTCAAAAAATTCTTGTTTAATATATCTATTCAATTTAATAATTTACATAATATTATTTTAAGTTTAAGCATTGTTTTCTTTTTTTATTAATTTAACTGCATTTAATGTAAATAATTTTTTCATATGACATTTTTCAATTTTGAGTATCGTTTCCTTATTTATTTTAAAACATTTAATGTCAATAGATTTTATTTTTATGTTCAATTAAAATAATTTAAATATAAGTATTATTTTATTATTATTTATTTAAAACATTTAATGCCAATAATTTTTATATATAATTTCCTACATTCAGTATGTTTAATTGTTTAACTTTTAGTTGGCATGTTGCCAACTTTATTTAAATTTTAGCATTCAATTATTATTTACTTTTCTATAATTTTAAGGATTTAATATCAATAAATTTAATTGTTTGGTTTCTTATTTTATTTTCATATATTTACAATTGATTTAGTTATTTAGATTAATATTATTTATTTTTGATTAATTTTACAGCACTTAAGCAAATAAATTTTGAGTTCTTTTATATAGATAACATTCTTCAATTTTGAGCATTATGTTCCTCATTTGTTTTTCAGTTATTTTTAAATATTTAATGTCAATTATTTTCTTAATTCAACTACAATTATTTAAATTTAAGTATTATTTTCTTATTTACTTGTCATTTATTTTAAAATATTAGTGTTAATAAATTTTATTTATAATTTCTCATTTTTGGTATTTTCATCTATTTAAATTGTATATTTCAATTATTTTTTGGTTGTAGTGACATGTGTCATTATTTATTATTTTTTTAAACTATTTTCTTAATTTATTTCAATAAATACTATTTGTCATAATGTATGCGTATGTGAAATTAGTTATGCTATTTCTACCTAAAAATTTATTATTAAATTTATTAAATTTTATAAATTTAATAAAAATTTTATCGGGTATATTTTGTATAACGAAATTTTCTTATATGAAATAAGGAAAAATTTAATTCCAAAACTTTTTTTTTACAAAAAGATTATACCATTAAATTTTTTAAATTTAAATTTAATTTATAATAATTCATAAATTTAATAATATAAAATTTAAATTATAATAATTAAATCAAAATAAAATATAAAATAGTGAGGCTTGCTAAATAAACATATGTCCTTAATATGACCCAATAATTAAATTGGGCTGCATTCATGAACTTGAAGAGTTGAAGGCCCATATATTAGACTCGGTAAGGGCCCCCAACTAAGGAGTCTGGTTTGTAATTTGTGGTGCTGATGAGAGTGGATATTGGGCCTACATTGATAAGGCGAGTGGGCTGGTTCTCTTAATCAATATGGTTAATTCTATAGCCAAACTGTTTTCAGTAAACTTAGCAGAACATGCTTATTTAAATAAAAATTATGTGTAAATTATGAATAAATTAAAAAAAAACATCATTCAGAGAGTACATTAAATGCCCAATAACATATGCAATTGTTTATTATCTATCATTTGATTGATAAGAGTTTCTCTTTCTTTGAGTTCTTATTGAAGAAGTGGTTGTTGGAGTACTTCACATGGTTAGCATGTTTTGGCAACATCTTAAGCCATGTAATTAATTCAATCACCATAGCTACATTCATAGACTTAGTATTCCAAGACAATGTCACATGCATTAATTATACATATGTAATGGAAGTATGCTGGCCTTTAATTACTACTGAAAGATAGGGATAGGAATTAGATGATCTCATGTCTAGAGTTATAGTATGTAATAAGAGACAGACTGAATTAAGAGAAAAAAATTAGTAAGGAAAATAATTGAAACTTTAAAATTTAAATACAAAGAAAGATAAGAAAAAATTATTAAAATTAAAAAATAAGAATTAAATAATCCAAATCCAAAAATCAGACATATATGAAAAGCCATTAGGCCATCTTGATCTTCATTATCTTACCCAATAACATTAAATATTCAACTAACTAATTTTGTAATGGTTTATTAATTCATTGTTTTCTAGGTTTTCTTTTTGAAAAAATAAAATTTGTCCCATTCACGTCGTTGGTAGTGAATTCTATTATAATCTCAGGGCCAAATTACATTAAATCCGGGGTCACAATGTAATAATGCAATAAAGAAATGAGCCATGCTTATAGGTAAACTAAACAATCATGTGCTTCACAACACACTAGAGATATGCTGACTTGTACGAAAGATTATGAAGTATTATTTATGAGTATAGGGAAATTTTCTCATACTTGAAAGGACAATTTTCTTGATTCCAAGAGATATTTTAAATATAAAAAAGCTAATGAGGTAAAATTAAATATCTTATTAAAATAATTAAAGATAGCTTCACTCTAGTTTTATTATACTTGCCCCTTTTACAATGTTCCTCTTTATATTTAGTCATACTTCTTATAAAAGTAAATGGCGTTGCTAATATATATGTGTGTAAATATAAAAAAAAAAAAGAGAAAGGATTTGAGCTTAATTTTTAATTCATTTTTATTCTTCTTTTCTTTCTAAATTCGATTTCCATGTTTTAGTATTTCAAAAAAAAAAATACAAAAAGAAATAATATAAATAGGGGTAACATTATATTTTTCGGGCAACCAAAGGAGAGAACAAGAGATTTATCTTTATTTGTGCGAATATTATGTCTACTGATATGAAAAGATATGTTAATCAATCTGAAGATGACAAGATCAAGATGATCAATTGAATCTTTGGATTTTTTTTGGGATGCAGACATATAGACATGAACGCTGATTAAACATTCATGCTAGCCTAGCTGTCATTGCACTAAAATTAATAAGCAATGTAAGTCCTTTATAATTATGCCACAAATTTAATTAAAGAGAGCACTCTTGAAGTAAATAAAATGTTCGTTCTATGCTGATCAGAGGAATGGCAGTTGAGGATCCAAGTTCCCCACATGGCCTACGTCTCGTGGTAGAGGACTACCCTTATGCTGTTGATGGACTAGAGATATGGGATGCTATTAAGACTTGGGTCACAGACTACGTCTTCTTCTACTACAAAACAGATGATGCAGTTGGGCAAGACACTGAACTTCAAGGTTGGTGGAAAGAGCTTGTTGAAGTGGGTCATGGTGACTTAAAAGATAAGCCATGGTGGCCGAAGATGCAAACTCGTGAAGAGCTGATTGAAACATGCACTATAGTCATATGGACTGCTTCTGCTTTGCATGCAGCTGTCAATTTTGGACAGTATCCTTATGGAGGTTACATCCTGAACCGTCCAACTCTTAGCAGAAGATTGATACCTGAAGAAGGAACTCCAGAGTTTGCTGAGATGGAGAAGGACCTCAGAAGGCTTTCTTGAAAACAATTACACCAAAGTTGCAGACCCTTATTGACCTTTCAGTGATAGAGATTTTGTCAAGGCATGCTTCTGATGAGATTTACCTTGGGCAGAGGGACAATCCTAATTGGACATCTGATTCAGAGCCATTGGAGGCTTTCAAGAGGTTTGGGAAGAAGTTGGAGGAAATTGAAGAGAAACTCATAAAGAGAAACAAGGATGAGAAACTGAGAAACAGAGTTGGCCCAGTCAGTATGCCCTACTCTCTGCTTTACCCTTCCAGTGAAGAAGGATTGACATGCACAGGAATTCCCAACATTATCTCTATCTAATTTAAATGCAATAATAGGATTCCAAATCCATGATCCCGGTGTTGGTTCAATTTCTGTATTGGGATCCTCTCTTGTTATCTGATAATAAGAAGAGGTTATCTTTCTTTTTTCTTGAGATGGAGCAGTGTATGAATGAATGATCATGCTTACTAAATGTTAAATCTGCAATATAAGAAGACTTTTCCATTTATTTATTCGATCTTTACCAGTGCAAGAACCAAGTGAGCATCCTCGTTTTCTACTTTTGGTTTCTCTGGCAGTTCCAAATGTAATTGAAAAGCAAAACTTTGAAGATTCAATTGAAAAAAAAAAAAAAAATTCAGAATTTGTGTATTGTTCAGAGATTCAGAGTGTAATCTAGTCATTTTTTAAGTGTATGATATTATAAATGAACTTAGAACCTATTTTTAAAAAATTAATTCTCTTATATATCTCAATATTCAAAAAGGGTTGGATTTATCCTCTAAAATTTTAGTTGCAACAAATTGATATTCTAAATTTTTGGTTAATTAAAGAAGTAATCAAGTTCAAACTTCACCAGTATTTTTTTTTTGTTACATGTGACAAATTGCAAAAGGTGCTAAACAGCTCAAAAGCTATGTACCAAATGGAGATATTAGTACAAAAGCAAAAGCGAGTGTGAAATGCTTATCAACACAAGTTGGCATGTGGCCCAGATTTAAAATTTTTAAATATATTATTTTATATTTAATTTAAATTATATATATAAAAAAATTTATTTATAAAAAAATTATTTATATTAATAATTTTTATTTTTTAAAAAATTAATTTCTTGATTATTAACTAAAAGAATACTTTAAAGTAATAAATTAAAAAAGCGAGTGTGAGATGCTTCATGGTGGTGGGAGCCATTATTTCCACATGCTACTGATAATAAATTAAAACATCCATTGGGTTTTAAGTCAATGGCTGCTTCCATTTTTTTCCTCCACTTAATTATTCCATACCTTAGAATTCACATCAGGGGGGATTGACTAGCTTGGTGTCCTGTAAAATTAAAAAAAAAAAAAAAAAAAAAAACTAACTAACTTGGCGTCCCTTATGTGAACTTTGGAAAATATTATCCTTACGCTGATAGAGATATAATTGGATCATATTTGTTGGTGTAGTTTAATTGTAACCTTTAAAAGATAATTTAAAAATTAAATTTAAAAATTTAAAAATTTAAAAATTATAAGTAAAATTATAAATATAAAAATATAAAATAAAAATATTAATAAACTTGCAAGGTGTCACACCAAGCATGGGCAATCAGAGGCTGTGTCTGCAGGAAAATGATATCTATATATGGAGTCATGCACCATGCCCTTTTTCATCACCTAGGCTTGGTGCAATTGATCCATACAAACGTCATTCACATTATTTGAGGCATGTTATCCCGGCTGGGCTAGCTGTTGCCAGTGTTGGGTTGTGTTCTTTCTTGCTGCATCACTTGTATATTCATTCATCTGCATTTCAGAGTTTGCAGTAGAATGTCACTCATTTCTAAGCATTCTCATTACTTTTGTAAATTAAAATATTATAAAATTTTATATAAAATATTTAAATTATTAAATTTATTAAATATATAATTTAAATTATAAAACTTTTCAATAACAGACTTTCCCTTTCCCGGTTGGAATGTATATTTAGGCATAAAATACCAAAAATGTAAGAGGTCGACATTGTTAAATATTATTATACAAGTAAAGCAAAGACACTGATCAAATAAGAAATTGAAATCCTATAAACTATCAAATTATATATATATATATATAAAATAAATCCAAGTGTAAATTAATAAATTGGTGTCGTTCAATAATATTATTAAAAAAATTCAGATTCAAATTCTTTCTATATATTTATAAAAAAATTATCTTTATCAAGAAAGAGATTTTTTTTTTTAAATGGGAGAACCATATTTCTGATTGTACAAGTCATACAACTGGACAAAAGCTGAGGATGTATGATAGACCCCATTGTAGATATTATGCTTTAGATCACCCCCCAAAAAAAAAAAAACCTGCAGAAATTATGCTAATATGTACTCTTCATTAAGTTGTGCTTATCTAAATAATTTAAAACAATTAAATTGATGTAACAGAACAGCAGATAGCCACAGCTACAGCTGAAGATATGGTATGGGTGTTGGAATTAAAGTTTTTTTCACCTCATTCGTTGACATTGTTCGTCCCAATTTCTCAATCCCACCCTTTTATCAATTTTGCATAACGATATCTTCAAATTTTAAGAATTTAAGATAGACAATTCAAATACAAGTAGCTAGTTTTTAATGACTGCTACTTATGATTCCACCCTTTCTCTCAATATATATAGTAGCATCATTTATTGAGATTTGATTTTTATAAAATAGAGAGTGTATTTTATGTACGATCATCAATAAAAATAAAATTTCAAATCTAAAATATAATTAATTATATGTCATAACTATAAATTATTAAATTTTTAATAAAAATACCCATATCCTATACTATATTACAAAATAAAATATATCATCTATTACATATATACCAACATTACTTCCTTCACCTAAGTGGGGCTTGCCCTTCTTTTGAGAACTTACCTACTTTTTTTTTTTGAAAATAATTTACCTACCCTTTATAAAAGAAATGGTTGTTGAGCATCACGTGGCTTGCATGTTTATGCCATGTTTATAAGTCAATATTTTTTATATCTTTTATTTTTTTATATTTATAGTTTACATATATAATATATAGAATTATATACATTATTTTTTTAAATTATGAACTATTTCCTATAAATTCATAGATTAAAAAAATAATAATATATGTATATAAGAATTTTATACAATAATTACATATTTTTTCACATTTTTTCTTTATTTTTTATTAAAATTATTTTTTAAAAAAGTATATATTTTCTTTATACATTTAACTTTTTTTAGATTTAGGGTTATCGGATGTCTCCGGAGAGACTAGATTTAGGGTTAGTGTTCATACAAGAAATACACGAATAAAAAATTTAAATTTCTTAAATTTTTGTTAATTTCAATATTTTTTATTTTTGTAATTTAATATATAAATTTTTTCTTTTTTTTCATTTTATATTTAATTTTCTCTTTTAATACATCATAATTTAAAAGATGAAAAATGCCTATCATGAAAAGGAGAGGAGAAAATGGCCTCTGCTAGTAGACAGACAATGCGAGCAGTCTGAAAGGCCCCAGCCAGATTGGCATTGGCTCATCACTATTAATCATTGCATCTGTCAATTCTTTTTCTATTCAGCAAATGTGTCCACCAAAATACATCACGTGATTAATTATAATACCACCAAACCAAACTGTGTGCATTAATTATAATCATGACAAAGTAAGGCCGAGTCTCAGAATCATGGCTAACTAATATTATAAAAAAAAATTGATATTCTAAATTTTTGGATTTAACCTCTAAAATTTTAGTTGCAACAGATTGATATTCTAAATTTTTGGTTAATTAAAGATGTAATCAAGTTCAAACTTAACCAGTAATTTTTTTTGTTACATGTGACTAATTGCAAAAGGTGCTAAACAGCTCAAAAGCTTTGTACCAAATGGAGATATTAGTACAAAAGCAAAAGTGAGTGTGAAATGCTTCTATTAACATGAGTTGACACGTGACATAAATTTAAAATTTTTAAATATATTATTTTATGATCAATTTAAATAATATATATAAAAAAATTATTTAACAAAAAAAATTATCTACTTTAATAATTTTTATTTTTTAAAAAATTAATTTTTTGATTATTAGCCGGAAGAATACTTTAAACTAATAAATCAAAAAAGTGTGAGATGCTTCATGATGGTGGTAATATCAATTGGGTTTTAAATCAATGGCTTCTTCCATTTTTTTCCTCAACATAATTATTCCATACCTTAGAATTCACATCAGGGGATATTGACTAGCTTGTTGCCTGTAAAATTAAAAAAAAAAAAAAAACTAGCTTGGTGTCACTTATGTGAACTTGCAAGGTGTCCCACAAAGCATGGGCAATCAGAGGCTCTGTCTGCAGGAAAATGATATCTATATATGGAGTCATGGACCATGCCCTTTTTCATCACCTAGGCTTGGTGCAATTGATCCATACAAACGTCATTCACATTATTAGGGGCATCTTATCCGGGCTGGGCTAGCTGTTGGCAGTGTTGGGTTGTGTTCTTTCTTGCTGCATCACTTGTATATTCATTCATCTGCATTTCAGAGTTTGCAGTAGAATGTCACTCATTTCTAAGCATTCTCATTACTTTTGAAAATTAAAATATTATATACAAAATTTAAATTATTAAATTTATTAAATATATAATTTAAATTATAAAACTTAACAAATTAAATAATTATAAAACTTTTCATTAACATACTTTCCCTTTCCCAGTTGCAATGTATATTTAGGCATAAAATACCAAAAATGTAGGTCGACATGGTTAAATATTATCATACAAGTAAAGGAAAGATACCGATCAAACAAGAAATTGAAATCCTATAAACTATCAAATTATATATATATATAAAATATATCCAAGCGTAAATTAATAAATTGGTGTCATTAAATAATATTATTCAAAAAAATTTAAATTCAAATTTTTTCTATATATATTTATAAAAAAATTACCTTTATCAAGAAAGATATTTTTTTTTTTAAATGGGAGAACCTTATTTCTGATTATACAAGTCATACAACTGGACAAAAGCTGAGAATGTAGGATAGACCCCATTGTATATATTATGCTTTAGATCACCTAAAAAAAACAAAAAAAATAAAATAAAAACTGCAGAAATTATGCTTATATGTACTCTTCATTAAATAGTGTTTATCTAAATAATTTAAAACAATTAAATTGATGTAACAGGACGACAGATAGACACAGCTACAGCTGAGGTTATTGTATGGGTGTTGGAATTAAAGTTTTTTGTCACCTCATTCGTTGACATTGTTTATCCCAATTTCTCAATCCTACTCTTTTATTAATTTTGCATAACGTTATCTTCAAATTTTAAGAATTTAAGATAGACAATTCAAATACAAGTAGCTAGTTTTTAGTGACTGCTACTTATGATTCCACCCTTTCTCTCTATATATATAGTAGCATCATTTACTGAGATTTGATTTTTATAAAATAGAGAGTGTATTTTATGTATGATCATCAATAAAAAATAAATTTAAAATTTAAATATAATTAATTATATGCCATAACTATAAATTATTAAATTTTTTAAAAAAATACCCATATCCTAACTATATTACAAAATAAAATATATCATCTACTACATATATACCAACAATCCTTTTTATATTTTCATTTAGGATTTTTTTTTCACGCGTAATTTTCATAGGTAGAGTTGCTCTTCTTTTGAGAACTTACCACCTTTTTATTTTGTGAAAGTAATTTACCTACCTTTTATAAAGGAAATGGACGTTGAGCATCACATGGTTTGCATGTTTATGCCATGTTTCAAAAGTCGTATTATAAATCAATTTTTTTATATTTTTAGTTTACATATATATAATATGTAAAATTATATACATATATTATTTTTATTTTAAATTATGAACTATTTTCTATAAACTCATAAATTAAAAGAGTAATAATATGTGTATATAAAAATTTTATGCAATATCTACATATTTTTTTCACAATTTTTCTTTATTTTTATTAAAATTATTTCTCTTTATTTATAAGAAGAGAGTACACCACTTTTTTATACATATTTATTTTTTTAGATTAAAGATAAGTATACACACAAGAAGTACATGAAATAAGAAGTACATATTTATTTTTTATAAAGGAAATGGTTGTTGAGCATCACATGGTTTATGCCATGTTTCAAAAGTTGTATTATAAGTCAATATTTTTTATATTTTTTATTTTTTTATATTTTTAGTTTACATATATATATAATATGTGAAATACATATATTATTTTTATTTTAAATTATGAACTATTTCCTATAAACTCATAAATTAAAAGAGTAATAATATGTGTATATAAAAATTTTATACAATAACTACATATTTTTTCACATTTTTTAATCAAAATTATTTCTCTTTGTTCATAAGAAGAGAGTACACTTTTTTTGTATACATATCTATTTTTTAGATTCAAGTAAGTGTACACACAGGAAGTATATGAAAAAAGAAGTACATATTTATTTCTTATAAAGGAAATGGTTGTTGAGCATCACATGGTTTGCATGTTTATGCCATGTTTCAAAAGTTGTGTTATAAGTCAATATTTTTTGTATCTTTTATTTTTTTATATTTTTAGTTTACATATATATAACATGTAAAATTTTATACATATATTATTTTTATTTTAAATTATGAACTATTTCCTATAAACTCATAAATTAAAAGAGTAATAATATGTGTATATAAAAATTTTATACAATAACTACATATTTTTTCACAATTTTTTTATTTTTTTATTAAAATTATTTCTCTTATTTATAAGAAGAAAGTACATCATTTTTTTATACATATTTATTTTTTTAAATTAAAGATAAGTGTACACACAAGAAGTGCATGAAAAAAAAGTACATATTTATTTTTTTTAAAGGAAATGGTTGTTGAGCATCACATGTTTTGCATGTTTATGCCACGTTTCAAAAGTTGTATCATAAGTCAATATTTTTTATATCTTTTTATTTTTTAATATTTTTAGTTTATATATATATAATATGTAAAATTATATACATATATTATTTTTATTTTAAATTATGAACTATTTCTTATAAACTCATAAATTAAAAGAGTAATAATATGTGTATATAAAAATTTTATACAATAATTACATATTTTTTTCATAAATTTTTTATTTTTTTATTAAAATTATTATTTTTTATTTATAAAAAGAGCATACATTTTTTTTATACATATTTATTTTTTTAGATTAAAGATAAGTGTACACACAAGAAGTATATAAAAAAAGAATTTAAATTTCTTAATTTTTTGTTAATTTAAATATTTTTATTTTTATAATTTAATATATAAATTTTTTCTTAACTTTATATTTAATTTTCTCCTATAATACATTTTGAAAGATGAAAAATGCCTATCATGAAAAGGAGAGGAGAAAACGGCCTCTGCCAGTAGACAGACAATGTGAGCAGTCTGGAAGGCCCCAGCCAGCTTGACATTGTCTCATCACTATTCATCATTGCATCTGTCAATTCTTTTTCTATTCAGCAAATGTGTCCACCAAAATCCATCACGTGATTAATTATAACACCAACGAACTCAAACTGTGTGCATTCATTATAATCATGACAAAGTTAGATAGAGTCTCAGAATCATGGCTAACTAATATTATAAAAAAAAAAAAAAAATTTGATCATATCCAATGAACTAAAGAATCAACTGACTTGTTTTTTAAAAAAAAAAAAGTGCCTGACAGCTCTCAAAAGAATTACGAAAGATTTGAGATAATAATTAATATGAGCGATTATTTTGGTGTTCATTAAGACCAGTAATTAACCATATTTAGTATTTGCTTGTTCTTATATCAAAATATTTTGATAGGCTAATTTTTATCTCAAATTATTTTTATATTTTAAATACAAGATTATCATATGACTATAATTAATTTAATTGACATCGCCCTAACATAAATTTGACAGAGACAGAATTTTTTTTAGAGTAATGCTCAACGAGCTCGAGTCCGTTTAAATTTGCATAGATTCGAGACGTGTCAATCTTATAGTACTTGCACATTTAAAGTTATAAAGTTACGATAAAAAAGATTTATTATAAAATAAAAAAATTATTTGAGATGAACGGTATCCTTCTGACGAAGTTTGTTTAAATTAAAAGTTTATATATTTATTTTAATTAATTATGAATTAAAATGTATAAATTTTTAAATTAATTGAATGTTATAATTTAATATATATAATTTAATAAATTTAATAATTTATAAAAATATTTTTATTTTAAAAATAATTTAAAATAAAAATAAATTAAATTACGTAATTTTACATCAATATTATTAGTTTTATTTTTTTAATTCACACATTTTTATTTATTTATAATTTTTACTTAATATAATTTAAAAATTATGTAAGATTAGCAAGGGCACTCAACACATATTAGTCTATTTTTTTTTTAAATATAAAGAATTACAGTGGATAGTGCCAATGGATAATACTTGTATTTTTTTATGATTTTTATTTAATATAATTTAATATATTTAATTTAATAAACTTTGTTAACTTAATTATAAAATTTAAAACATTAACTATAATAAATTTTTTTATTATACGCTTCGTTACTTCATAACTTCAAATGTGCAAGTACTGTATTATTGCCACGTCTCGAGTCTATACAAATTTGAACGGACTCGAGTTCGTCTGAGCATCACTCTTTTTTTTATGAGGTCAATTAATATATGTATAATCATATGTTGCTTATTGATTAATGCATAAAACAAAGACGCAAAGCCATTTTTTTAATTTTTAAATGTTCAGGGATCAATTTAAAAATTTAAAAAAAAGTTTAAGATAAAATATATAAAATTATGTTAAAAATTCTAAAACTATTATAAGTCATATATAAAATTTATAAAATTCATGAGCTCAGATTGAAAATTTTTTTAATTTTGTCTAATATAAATAAATTTTTTCAAAATTTGAAAGGTACAAAAAATTGAGGGGTTAGGTTCTCTTGCACCTCCTAAATCCACATCTGATGGAATCAATAATTGAATTTAAATATTATCATATTTAGAGATTATAAGAAAAAATTATACACATATAATTACTTTAAATACTACCCCACCTACAATTTAAAAATTGGCTGACAGGATCAAACTAACATGTGTAGCAATTAAATTAGACGAATGTAATGGCGGTGATGCAACCACATTTGGGACATAATCTCTTCAAGTATACTGTTTGCCCATAGTAATAATCGTTCTTGGCTTTTGCTTATTTGTTTAGCAATGATGATCATTAAATTAATCAAATTTTTATAATTTTAATTTCATATAATTTTTATAATATAAATATTACAAAAAAGTTTAATATTACTAAATGATAAATTCTTATTAAAAAATTTATAAATTCATTAACAAAAATTTTTAACGGATAATTTTAAAAAAAAATTATTTTAATTAAAAAATTTATCTTTTAATAATACTAAATTTTTTATAATAAAAATTTAAGTTATTAAATTTACAAAAATTACAAATTAAACACCTAATAAATTTAACTGTGTCTAATTAATTTTGTCAATTTTAAATAAAACGAAAACTTTTTACCAACAAAGTATTGATCCATGATAGCTTACTATATTTTAAAAAGACTTGATATTTATATATAAAAATTTAAGTTTTAATCTTACATTTAATTATACTCTTTAATTTTTTTATTTTTTATAATTTAATATATTATCCTGTCTTCGTTTTTGCCGCAAGCAGACAGACCACACGTTATTCACATGGACTACAGTCATCATTTCTGAAATGACCCTTTTCACATTACGTTGTCGTCGTTTTCTTTCTCTTCCTCTGTATAAATACCCAGAGTTCGCCGCATCACATCCTCACGAGTCACAACAGCAAGCTCTTTACTGTGTACTCACTAATTAGAAGCTCACTTTGCCATAGTGTTGTGAGCTTAGTCAGCTTGGCTAAGGAAAAATGTTTCCCAACATTAACATTGGTGTCCCCAACATCTTTGGCGACAACAGCAAAAAGATCAAAGGGACGGCTGTGTTGATGAATAAGAAAGTGGTGGACTTCAACAACTTGAATCTCCAAGTGGGTATCAACTTGGGTTTGGACCTTGCTGCCTCAGTGTTGGATGATTTTCGTCAGTTTTTGGGCAACGCCATCTCGTTTCAGTTGATCAGTGCTGTTAATGCTGAGACTGGTTTGTTTTTTCACTTGCTTCCTTCATGCTTTATTACCACTGAAATCTGGTTTTCTTCTTCTTATTTCCTTATGAAAGAACAAGAATGAAGCTGGGCCCTTAATTTAGAACTGAAGTCATGCTAAGTCTGTAGATGGGGTTCAGTAATGAAAGATTGAACTGGAGTTTTCCTAATTAATATTGGGAGGGGAAGTCGGATCCCTTTTAGTAAATTTTATGGCAATTTTTAAGCTTTGAAGAAACAGTTATTAAGAAAGATTTAATAAGAATCACCAAAAAAGAAAAGATTTAATAAGAAAAATTTGTCATTTGTAACTTCTGTTTTAAAGAATATTTTATTATTCACAAGTTTTGTTCTAAAAAATATTAATTTCTTAAAAAAATAAAAGAATTTTTAAGAATATAAAAAAAGTTATAAAAAATTAAAAAAATTATTCTCACGAATAAAATATTTAAACTTTAAAGAAATTATTAAATGAATTGATTTTAATTTATAAAGTTTAATAAATTCAAAATTTTAAATTATGTAACAATGATAATTATATTATAATAAAAGTGTAAACGGATATAATAGTAAAAAATTTAAGTCTGTACCAAAAAAAAAAAATTTAAGTGATATTCGAAAAGTCTTAGTTTTATCGTGGGTGTCTCCATCTACAAACAAAAAAAAGTTATCTTGATTTTTACAAAAAGAAATTATGTAACCCTATGATTTTGCGCGTATATATATATATTCTGATGCATCAGTTAAATTAATTTTTTTTTCATCGACATCTTAATTTACACAGAAAAAGTGGTTCCTTTTCAGAAAACAAATAACACTCTGTTCCACCCGTTTCTGATTTTGTCTAAACATTTTGCAGGAAACAAGTTGAAAGGAAAACTTGGAAAGCCTGCCCATTTGGAAGGGTTTCTTAACCCAATACCATCCATTGTAGACGGCAAGACTGCATTCAAAGTTCATTTTGATTGGGATGAAGAGATAGGAATTCCAGGAGCTTTTGTGATAAAGAACAATCTTCTCACTGAGTTCTACCTTGTGAGTTTGACCCTTGATGACATCCCAAACCATGGTTCCATCCACTTTGTTTGCAACTCCTGGATTTACCCAGCAAGCAAATACAAATACGATCGCATTTTCTTTGCCAACAAGGTGAAATATTCTCAACACTTCAAAAAAAAATAAAATTAGCTGACTTTTTTCTTTTTTCTCTTTTTAAAGTTACATTTTCCATCGTTTACATTGCAGACATATCTTCCAAGTGAAACACCAGCACCACTGGTTTTGTTCAGAGAGCAAGAATTGATCAATTTAAGAGGAGATGGAATAGGGGAGCGCCAAGAATGGGACAGAGTTTATGATTATGCTGTCTACAATGATTTGGGTTGGCCAGATTTTCTTGCAAGCCTTGCTCGTCCAACTCTTGGAGGGTCAAGCACATATCCTTACCCTCGCAGGGGAAGAACTGGCAGAAAACCATCAAATTCAGGTTAGGCTTCTCTATTTTCTTCAACATTATTAGCACCAATTGCCAAAAAATGATCAAAGAATATATTTTTTGGTTGAAATTCATGATGTACTTACCATAAATACTTGCTGCTGCTACGTTATCAGATCGGAGTACTGAAAGCAGGCTTCTTCCTGGAGTTCAGAACTTCGACATCTATGTCCCAAGAGATGAAAGATTTGGACACTTGAAGTTGTCAGACTTTCTGGCATATTTCATAAAGTCTATATCTCAGGATCTCAGACCTGCTCTAGAATCCGCATTCAAATTCTTGTCCAATGAGTTTGACAGCTTTGAAGATGTACGTCAACTGCATGAAGGTGGGTTTCAGCTGCCTACAAATGTACTCAACAGTATCAGTGGAACAATGCCTATCCCAGTGGTCAAGGAACTTTTCCGAAGTGATGGCGAACAGTTTCTGAAGTATCCGGTGCCTCATGTGGTTAAAGGTATCCTATTAGCAACAATAGTGTTACTGTGTTGCACATATTCAATGGCATGAAGAACTAATGCTAGTCTTAATTTTTATTTGGAACAGATAATAAGTCTGGATGGATGACCGATCAAGAATTTGCAAGAGAAATGCTTGCTGGTGTAAATCCTTGCTTAATTTCCCTACTCCAAGTAAGCTGAAGTGTTCATTGTCAAGCAGCTTATTTCTGTTAAATTTGCTTTGATAGCCTTGCTTGACTTAATTTTCCTGAATAAATTGAAGGTATTTCCTCCACAAAGTAAGTTGGATAGCAGTGTCTATGGTGATCAAACCAGTAAGATAACCAAAGAACAGTTAAAGACCAATCTAGATGGGCTCACAGTGGATGAGGTAATGACAACTTTTTGTTTCACAATCAATTGTCACGAGGAAAACCAGCTATTTCATTATATATTGACAGTAGTCGAATTGTATTTTGTTGAATAGGCACTCAATAGTAAGAGATTATTCATATTGGACCACCATGATGCATTCATGCCATATTTGAGGCGGATAAATGAAACCTCTTCAAAGGCTTATGCCACAAGGACAATCCTCTTCTTGAAAGATGATGGGACTTTGAAGCCATTGGCCATTGAATTAAGTTTACCACATCCAGATGGAGATCAATTTGGTGCCATCAGTGAGGTTTTCCTGCCTGCAGACCAAGGTGTTGAAAGTACCATTTGGCTACTGGCCAAAGCTTATGTCACTGTAAATGACTCGTGTTATCACCAGCTTATTAGCCACTGGTATGATTTTTCTTTTTCAGAGAGATCTATCAGTTCAGTTAAAGTAGTGCGTGTACAGATGAAACTATAGTAATATTTTTCATGGCGTTACAGGCTAAATACTCATGCAGTGATTGAGCCATTTGTTATAGCAACAAACAGGCAACTCAGTGCTCTTCACCCTATTTATAAGCTTCTGTTTCCTCACTATCGTGATACCATGAATATAAATGCGCTTGCACGACAAGCTCTAATTAATGCAGGTGGCATTATAGAGTTATCATTTTTGCCGGGACAGTTTGCTATGGAGATGTCTTCTGTGATTTACAAGGATTGGGTTTTTCCTGAGCAAGCATTACCTGCTGATCTTATCAAGAGGTAATCTTTATGATTATAAAAGACAACAAAAAAGAAAATTTAGTTTCTATGCTTTAGGCATTGGCAAGACATTCGCATTGTTTCGATACATTTATTTCCATACAATGCTCATCCCATCATAAAATTTACAGGCCTCACAAAACCAAAATTTGTCATCCACATTTGACAAAGGCCCCATAGACGAATCTGTGTAATCCAAATTTGACAAAGCATTCTTTTAAACGGGGATTGTTGGAGTAGATTTTCCCTTATCATCAATGCATTAATTATATAATGAGCACATATAATATAGACTAGAATTTGTCTTGGATCATATAGAAGAGACTTTTGATGTTATTAACACTTCCCTTGATAACTTCAGAGGAATGGCAGTTAAGGATGCAGATGCCCCACATGGGCTTCGACTTCTTGTAGAGGACTACCCTTATGCTGTTGACGGGCTAGAGATATGGGCTGCTATCAAGACATGGGTTCATGACTATTGCTCCTACTACTACAAGAGTGATGACGCAGTTAAACAAGACTCTGAACTCCAGGCTTGGTGGAAAGAGCTTGTAGAAGTGGGTCATGGTGACCTAAAAGACAAGCCTTGGTGGCCTAAGATGCATACTCTAGAAGAACTGATTGAGACTTGCACCATTATTATGTGGACATCTTCAGCTTTGCATGCAGCTGTCAATTTTGGACAGTATCCTTATGGAGGCTACATCCTAAACCGCCCAACTCTCAGCAGGCGACTGATGCCCAAAGAGGGAACTGCAGAGTATGAAGAAATGAAGACAAACCCTCAGAAGGCTTTCTTGAAAACAATTACTCCTAAGTTTCAGACCCTTGTTGACCTTTCAGTTATAGAAATCCTGTCAAGGCATGCTTCTGATGAGATATACCTTGGGGAGAGAGATGATTCTAATTGGACATCGGATTCAAAGCCATTGGAGGCCTTTAAGAAGTTTGGAAAGAAGTTGGCTGAAATTGAGGAAAAACTCGATAAGAGGAACAAAGATGAGAACCTGAGAAACAGAGTTGGGCCAGTTAGTGTGCCGTACACTCTGCTTCATCCTTCCAGCAAAGAAGGACTGACAGGCAGAGGCATTCCCAACAGTATCTCCATCTAAATTAAGCTATTGAGGTTCTTAATATCAGTGTTTGGCTTCCAATAAAGGATGAGAGAAAAGGAAACCGAATGATTGAACCTCTTATGTGTGATCATTGTGTGTCTGTGCAACTAATGTATCTGGATCCTCTCTTGTTTACAGTAATAAACGCTGTGCTGTTTGGTTCCCCAAACTTTGTCCCTTGCAAGAGCAATTTTTTTCTTTTAAATGAAAACCCGATAGTTAGTAATTGATGATCTTAATTGATAGTGGGGGTGTCAAATAAGTTCATAAAAATATTTAAGATTATTGACAAGTAGATAACATTTTGGTAGTTATGTTTGAGGTTATTTTAAGTAGGTTATATATTTAAAGTTTTGTATTTATTTTAATTGAAGTAGATTTGTTGTTAAATTTTTATTTTAAACAAAAGTTTGTTTTTACTCATTTATAAAAATTTAAAAGAATTCAAGATTTCTGTCATTGTTATAGTCTAAGAATAGATACATCGTATAACTCTTTCCATATTTAAGATTATTTTATACTTAATTAAAATTCTCCAAAAATGGGTAAGGAGCGGGTTGGGGGACAATGAGTAACAGAAAGAAGAACATACACATCTTTGATAACCATACGTAATTATAGCTGTTGTAATTTGTAAGGTTGTTGTTCTCATGCATTAATTATAGTGGTTATAGCCTGCTTGCTTAGTTAATATTAGAGGCAAAAAAAAATTGCCAGCAACATGATAAAAATAGATGAAACAAAAACAAAGTGTCAGACGAAACCTTCTGTAACCCATCGCCACATTTATTTTACAGTGCATGAGCAGAACCATCAGCGACAGCAGAGCACAATTAACTTATTTACAACTCATGATAATTTTTTTAAATATTTGAAGAATATTTATAATAGCTTTGTATATGTTTAAATTTAAAATAAAAAAATAAAGAATCAGTGAGCTTTAGTTCAGTTGGCAAACTAACGCAAGGTTCGAGTCCTTATTCCATTATCTCTAATATAAACCTACTTAAGATTCTTTGTTTATAAAAAAAAAATTAAAAATAAAAAATATATTATAATCTAAGTCATTTAAATGATTGAAATGTATATTAATATGAGATAGCATTGTGGCTTCCTTTCCTCAAGATTCAATCTCTCTCTGTGCACATATATATATAACCTCGCGTTGATTTGCCCCAACGACAATTTTTTAAGGCGAATGCATATGAAACGAGTCATTTTCCCTTGGTTGGTGTCGTTTGTACAGATCATATATTCCGTACAAAAATCTTATGGGCATGAGCACGTATATTGTAAATTAAAAGTAGATGTCCACATTCAAAATCCCGCACGTGGATAGTAAATAAAAAGTAGGAGGCCATAATCAAAACCCCACCCCACATGCATTGGTTTCAACTTCTCCTTGCCCCATATCATTATATCTAGAGTAAAAACTATTAATTTTTTAAAATTTTATTCTCATAAAATATTAATATTTAATATTATAATATTTTAAATCATTTGTACTATTTAAATAATATAATTATTTAATTTTTTCGGAATAAAAGTTACGTATAAATGGAGAGATTGTATCCACACCACAATCAATGTCATGTTCCATTGTTGTCATCCTTATGACGGACAAGAACTTATCCGCCAGTGGGTGTTATAATATACATAAAAACAAAAACATTGAATTACTTGAAAAGCTTGTAAATAATTGAAAAATATCTTTAAAACAGGATATAAATAAAATGAGTTATTTTTAAATTATTTAAGTTTGATTTATTTAAAGTTCGGTTTAATTTAGTTTATATATTACATAAATAAGTTTGATCTTGTTGAAGTTAGTTTATTTATTATAAGATTTTTTTAAGTTTCTTATTTATTAATTGAATTTTAAAATTTTTTAAGTTTAATTTATTTAATTAAAAAAAACCTGTAAACTTGTTCATACAAATTTATCTCATTTTAATATATATTTTATGAAATTAAATTAATTCTCAATATATGATTTACATGAATTGTGAAAATCAAAATTAGCTCAACTCATTTATATAAAAATTATTTTAATAAATTAAAATATATTTAATTTTTACATATTTAAATTGTAAAAATCTAAATTAATTAATTTATAATTTGATACAAACTCAACTCATTTATATAAAAATTATTTCAAAAAACTAAAATATACTTGATCAAATGTAACATTTAAAATCTAGTATACAGTCAACAAATATAACTGCAATTCCAATTGCTTGTGTTTTACTGTGGAGATGTATCTCCTGGGTTCTCTGCATGCCAGTACAAGTCTTCGTTTGGATTCTTGACCTGCAAGTTCTACATTTCAAATAAGATAAATAACTGGATTCTTCGACGCAAGGGCAAACCTGCATTCCGATTGAGATCTTCGCTAAGGTTTCTTGAATGCCAATAGCGATCTTCAGCCGGGTTTTCTGCATTCCAATAGTCATCTCTATGTGGATTGGGTTTGACAATTACCGTTGGAGTTTGTTGATCTGTTCGTTCCCATCAACATGGATCTGGTTTGTCTTAGACTCCAATTATTATGCTCGGTTGTTTATTTAGCTAATTTTGATTGATGTCTTTCATTTATTTCAATATATTCAATTAATGTGCACTTTTGAATCTGTTGATTTTTTTTTTTTGTTTTCCTCCTCGCCTATGTTACTTTTTTTGTTTTCCTCCTCGCCTATGTTAAATAACAATTTTTTTTTTCATATTTGACTTTTATTTCAATTTTTTATAATTTATTTTAATTTTCACATAATAACTGTTATGACAATGGCCAACAAATATAAAATTACGGAATATAAATTGGAAAAGGAGAAGAGAAAGCACACAAATATTTAACGTGAAAAAACCCAATTAGGGAAAAAACCACGGGCAGAAGAAGAGAATTTCACTATATAGAATTCAGTTACAAAGATGAATTTCCATTAAGAAGATTGAAAGAACCAGGCTCTGATACCAGTTTGTTATGACAATGGCCAACAAAAATAAAATTGCGGAATATATTTTGGAGAAGGAGAAGAGAAAGCACACAAATATTTAACATGAAAAAATCCAATGAGGGAAAAAATCACGGGCAGAAGAAGAGAATTTCACTATGTAGAGATTCAAATACAAGGTTGAAATTTGGGCTAAACAATTAACCCCAAACAGCAGCACCCCAAATGACCCAAACAACTGCTGTATCCAAAATACAGAAAATCTGCACTCTTCTGTATTACTGTTTTGCAGTAGCAAACCCAAAACAAGTACTGTTCATGCGGCACTATTGATGATGTACTGTTCACGCTACTGTTCACACGCCGGCACTGTTCACCGGGGGTCCTTTCATGGGTTGGTGCATCTTCTGCACTATTCACGCAGCTGCTGTATTCTGTATATATATTTTGCAGTTGAAACTGCTGTACGCTGTTTCCTACTAAAACTGTAACTCTATCTGTAACTGTTTTGCAATGACTACAACTCTTAGTTATAGCTTCCATCTGAAACTGCAACTCTTTTATTTTTAGAATTTGGGTCACACCCAAAAACAGAACAATAACTGACTCGCACATAGCACAAACCAGTGACTAGATACATATATTTTACAAATACTATAATTACAAAGATAAGATAATCAGTAGCTGCTGGCTTTGGTCAAGGACTTGATGGTAACGGTTGGGCCAAGTAAGGGCTTACCAATTTCCACAGTAAAGGTGTCGTACCTTAGAAACAACTCCACCAATGTTACCCTAAGCATCAACACCACCAGATCCTTCCCCGGGCACTGCTTGTTCTCCTCCGTCGGCTCCTCCGTCTCCCGCCCATTCGACCAATACACGTACTTCAACAGCTTCTCCCCTTCTCCAACAAACCTATGCCCCACAAACTCCTCTGGATTCTCAAAAACCTTTGGATCCTTCGTAGCGAACGGTTGATATCCAAATATCATCTCGCCTTTTTTGATCTGAAACGCCGCGTCATGGCTGTGGACCACCACATCATCTTTGGCTTTCCCGTACTGGAACTGAACCGGGGGGTCAATCCTTAGAACCTCCCACACCACTGACTTGGCCAATGTCATCTTATCCAACGCACCAAAAGTGACCCCACCTTCTGCCTTGACAACACTCCTGATCTCATCCGCAAGCTCCTTGTGTAGACCCTCCCCAGCCAATCCCACCCACTTCATGAAACTTGGAACAACGATCTTCACCCCGCCGTAAGTGTTGAAACCCAAAACGAAGAGCAAGTTATTGCATGCTTCTTGTCGCGAGAGTCCCAAATGCGCCGCTTCATCCATTGCCTCTGAGGCAGACGTATAAACGGCGTCGTAGATCCACTTATGAACCAACTTTAGCAACCAAGCTGGAAATGGTACCGTATGGAGGAAGAAATCTTCCACAAGATTTATAGGAATGAAGTACCAGGGCAGCCCTAGGGAACCTAATGGAGCAACCTGCGGATACACCCACGCCTCGAAGAGTTTCGGGCCAAAGGATCCGAGTTTTGTTTGGGATGAGTCTTTGCCGCAATAGACCCGAAAAACGAAGTTAAAGAGCTCGTTGTCACTTATGGAATTGAAGTATGCTTGTCCTTTGTCGGAGACTTTGTCTTCGAGCTTAAGGAACATCTCCGACAGGTGGCTCCTAAGGAGTGGGAGCACCTGGTCATGTCGGGAGGAGAGTAGAGAGAAGAAAAAGCGCTTGATTTGAGTGTGTTTAGGTTCGGAGGGATCGAGGTAGGCGCAGACACGGTAGCCGCCAGTAAAGGTGGTGGAGGGCATGTATGTTCCAGTGAAGACGTTACGCTTCTCGACTTTCGTGGTGTCGAAGAGGACGGGGAAGCTGACGGCGTCAAGGACAGCAACAACTCTAGGGTCAGAAGCAACGAAGGGACCGGGTGGCATGTTAGTTCGGAAGACGGTGGAGTTGTGTTTTTTAATTCTGGAAGCGAAGAAATTGTCGCGGCCCTTAACGTAGTAATAGTCATATCTATCAAAAATGGCTCCGAGGAAAGGGAGGCCATAGCTGCCGGGGACTGGTTTTAGTGGTTTGGAAGAGTTGTCCGAGGAAGAAGACATCGTTTAGGCTTACTGTGATGAAGGTAACAGTGGTCGGATTTTATGGAGAGATTTCGCGAATGGTGTAGTTGCATTGCATCAGTGAGATAATATATTATATAGGCATTTTGACATATACTACGTTTTCATTGTTGTTGACATCTGTGTAATGTGGATGCTAAGTGTTGCTGAGTGGAAGAATGGAGACTCGAACGTGTCATGGGAGGAACGTGCATGTTGCATGCATAGCTTGTAGTGTTCTGCTAATTATCTTTCTGTTCAACTTAATTATATTTCATACTTATCTTCCCGTCTGTTTTCCTAACGTTTTCTTTCAAAAAATATAAAGTTAATACTAATTACGAAATCTAGATATACGAATATTATTATTATTAACAAATTATAAATATTTGTACGTAAAAAATACTCGTTAAAAATTTGATTAAAACCAACAATTAATTATAGAACCGCAGTGTATAAATTAACTAGCTTCTTTATATGCATTTCTTTTATTCTTCTTGCTTTTAAATTTTTTTCGCTGCCAACATTTATAGAACCACAGTGTGTAAACTACTTAATAAGGTATTGATTTGGAGTCGGAGGCAGTGAAATTGTTTGGGTAGCAACAGCTGGGGTGGTACCTGGCATTTTGTTAGTAGTTTTCTCGAAATTGTGATGCCTCGTGCTGGACGGTGATTGTACGAAGGTTAGGACGTGTCATAGACAGAACTTGCATGCCTAACAGGTAATGCTACTGCATGTTTCCTCATTATTTTAGAGAATAAATATTTCATCTTTGTTTTATCTTTTATATTTTGTTTGATAGAGTTGACATTTTCCTCCGGCGTGCTGGTTTTAATGTATTTATAGCTTTTCTACGACACTTACCGCGTAAAGGCCCTGCACCATATTCTGACTCATTCATGGAATACGCAAGGCTTATGCCACTGGTACTGTAAAAATCCGACAAGACGAACTGTTTATTTTGAATTACAATTTTTACAGTTTACTCCAAATTTTACGTTTTAATTAAAACTTAAAAAATTTACACTTATAAGATCTTCACTTAAGTCATTTCTTTTCGACGTGGACTTGTATTTTTTCACTAAGGATACTGCGAACTTATTTTCTTCCAAAATTATATTAGTCCCGTGCTTCAATAGGTCGTCACAAGTCCAATCGTTTTCTTGAAAAGTGATGGAACCTTAAGCACATTCGCTAGCTATTGAATCAAGTTTGCCACATCCTGATGGAGATCAGTCTGATGCCGTCAGTAAAGTCTACCTGCCTGCAGAACAAGTGGTTGGAAGAAACACCATTTGGTTATTAGCCAAAGGTTATGTGATGGTGAGCGACTCATGCCATGCGTCATCGATCAACTTCTGAGCCATTGGTACAAATTCTATAAATGAGTTCAATAAAGTTTTATTCTATACATACATACATATATATATGTAATAATGAGTATTAATATTTGTTCATTGGGTCACATGTTTGTGCATTTCACCCTATTCCTGAACTTCTGTTTTCTCACAATTTTGACACCATGAACATAAATGTACTTGATTGGCAAGCCATAATCCGTACAGGTTGGCATTATAAGCGAGAGAGATGATTCTTTTCTTTTTTTATATAAGATATTTTTACCTTTTAAA
Organism: Dicorynia guianensis; assembly: GCA_037013595.1. NCBI lineage: Eukaryota > Viridiplantae > Streptophyta > Magnoliopsida > Fabales > Fabaceae > Dicorynia > Dicorynia guianensis. The sequence continues at coordinate 33,470,879 of JASUAB010000014.1, forward strand.
TAGGATTAATTCCTATTTAAAGTGAGAGTTGAATGATAAATTGTTCTCAATAAACTTAATTTTAAGATTAAACTTTCTCAAAGTGACTTAAGATACAGTCAACTACTACTGTATCAATCACTTATTAGTAAGAGAAAGATGATTCTTCTTCGACACAAAGCCATTGGAGGCCTTTAAGAAGTTTGGAAAGAAGTTGAAAGAAATTGAGGAAAAAATCCATTACGAGGAACCAAGATGAGAACCTGATCAGAAACAGAGTTGGACCTGTTAGAATGCCTTACACTCTTCTTTATCCTTACAGCAAAGAAGGACTGACCCCCAGAGGAATTCCTAACAGAACCTGATGTCGTATCTTCGCGACGTTAGAGGAATGGCAGTTTTGAATCCAGCTTCGGAACATGGCCTCCGACTTGTGATAGAAGATTACACTTATGGTGTCAATGGATTAGAGATTTGGGCTGCTATAAAGACATGAGTGACTACTGCTCCTTCTCGTGCAAGACAGAAAACACAGTTTGAAAAGACTCTGAACTTCAAGCTTATCGGAAAGAGCTCGTTGAGGTGGGTCATGGTGACGTAAAAGATAAGCCATTGTGGCCAAAGATGCATGCTCGTGAAGTGCTGATTGAAACATGTACTATAGTCATATGGACTGCGTCAGCTCTGCATGCAGCTGTAAATTTTGAACGGCATCCTTGTGCAGGTTATATCATAAACCGCCCAACTCTTAGCAGAAGATTGATTCCGGAAAAGGGAACTCCAGAGTATGATGAGATGGTGGTCAGAAGGCTTTATTGAGAACCATAACACCAAAACTCCAGACCCTTATTGACCTTTCAGTGATAAATTTTGTCACGGCATGCTTCTGATGAGATATACCTTGGGGAAAGAGACAGTCTTAGTTGGACATCAGATACAGAGCCATTGGAGACGTTTAAGAAGTTGGGTAAGAAGCTGGCTGAAATTGAGGAAAAACTAACACACCGAAACAAAGATGAGAAATTGAGAAACCGACTTGGGCCATTTAATATGCCATACACTCTGCTTCATCCTAGCAGTGAAGAAGGATTGACATGCAGAGGAACCCCCAACAGTATCTCCATCTAGAGGATTATGTGGTTGATTGAACTATTCTAGCTTCCAACAAAAGATGTGAGAATAGGAATCTAAAAATCGTTATTTTGTTATTATGTACGATTTTCTTGTTGTTCTCAAGAATCTCAACTGCTGTATTTGGATCCTTTTATTTGCCAATAACAGTTCATAAGAGTAGTTTTTATTTTCTTATAATACTTGATGAATAGCCATTTAAAAGGTCTCTTTCAACAAATCAGACGCATTGCATACCCATATCACAAAGCATGAACAATTTATGTCAAAAGTCAAGTATAACTGCCACGCCCAGTTGGGGTGTTAAGATTTCTGGGCCCCAAAGTTTAATTTCTAAGATTATATAAATTTAATGATTTAATATTTTTTAAGTGAATATATAAAAATACAATAGTTACAAAATAATCGGATGTCCCCGAAGGGACAATAGTTACAAAATAATGCTAGCTTAATTTGGTCAAGGACTTAATAGTGATGTTAAAAATTTTCTTATGTGATTGCCGCTAATTGCTAGTTTTATTTCAATTAACAATAAGCTCATAATATGGCGGTTAATTTTTAAGAGACGCGCTAGATAATTATGTTATTAAATATGACTAAATTAATTATTTTGAAATATGCACATTATTTAATTTAAATGTGACTATGGATAAAATATACATCATTACTAAATAATTTGTAATGGAAGGGGTTATTTATCTAAATAATTATATTTGCGGCTAAGTTTTTACTCACTACTGCAATGTTTATTATTAGGATGCTGTACTAAGTTAACACACCTTTTATGCTATCTTATCTTAAACTTGCTCCATTAAAGAGTTGCCACATTTGAGAAATAGTGGGTGAAAAACCTTACTTAGCGAGATTCGTAGTATTGTTTCTATTTATCCATCATTAGTTATTACAAGTAAGTATCACTATACAAAATTATAGTGTTCTAGAATTTAAATAATTTGGATATCAACTGTGTGAAAATTTTAACAAGTGTTGGATCTAGTAATTTCCACAGTAAATAGACATGTAGATAAGGATAGGAGACAAGAAGCAAAGAGACAGAGAATCATTGGAGAACATAAAAATATGAAACCAGAGAAAATAGATCAGCCTAGAGGACAATAATGGAAGGCCATGTGGATGGAAGGGCTTGAGACCCAAATCCACCGTGCGCGTAGCTGTTTCCACCACCTTTGCAAACCTAAAGGACAATAATGCATGCAGTATTCGTACTAATTGGGTCATTTATTCAGAAGAGGTTAAAAGATAACACGTATACAAGACAACCTCCTTCAGGAACCCTAGGGCGGATGGCCCGAGGTATTACTTCGGAACACGACCAGATCAAGCAACGCACGTAAAGTTGACACAATTCTACGTAGATTCATATCTTTATTTTTATATCTTTATTTTGTAATATTAAAATCAGATTAGTTTTGCGGTTATATATTTTTCTTTTTTATTCTCTTGTTTGTTGAGTGAATCATTTTCATGGTAGGTGCCTGGGGTTGCTTTAAGTTTAAAAGGCACTTGCTCCATGTGCAACCCAATCGGCCCCAAGAGGCTTTTTTTTTTTTGGTTTTTAAAGAACTGGTTGGCCCAACTCAATGATGAATCCATGTGGAAGCTGTGGGAGCAAATATTCCATTATTTTTTAAAACTTAAAATTTTTCGGAAAGAAGAAGCTATTAAAATTAATATTTAAATACATATAAGTCAATTATTGCTTTTATTAACTATTTGTACTTATCTCTACTATTTTTCAAAATAAAATATGAATAGTTAATAATTATTTGATTACATACACAGAGAGGGGTTAAAAATGAGAAAATCATAAATATTTTCAAAATATAAAAACATGTAAGAAAATAATTATAATTTAAATGTCTTAATTGTGATGATATAATCTTAGAGTATTTGTGATAGAAATAGAGTGTAATTAAATATTTGCTGAGATAAAGATCTATTATAATTTTTTATATTTTATTATTTATATTTTATTATTTATAAATGTAGATTTTATATTAAAATTTAATTATATTACATTTTATGCTCTTTATGCATAAGTATTATATATATATATATATATATACACACACTGTCCCAATTACTCATTATCAGTGGGTCCACTTATGCTTCAATTCGTCTGGCGCCTGTACCAAACCAAAAAAATAGTCTGTCGCCTATTTTTAATTAATGGATACAAAAAAAGGATTGAAATCTTGAATTTTAATAGTAAAAATTGCAATAAAAAAAGTAGAAAATAATAAAAATTAAATAAAATAATTTATAAAATATGTGTTGTTATAAAATAAATAAATATATAATACAAAAATTAAAAAAAGTTAAAAATTAAAAATAAAAGATACAAATCCCACAAATCAGACAGGAAGCGATTCGAAACTTGTTTACAGCCGTCCTTTCGCGGAGACATTGGGAAAAATGGCAGCAATACCAGGAACCGTACGTTCTTTTTGTTAGAGTGTATTTATATACGCAAATTTTTTATATTAATTATATGATCTTTTATAATTTTTAAAATTATACAAATTAAAATAATTTAGTATGACACGTGCATCCATTATTTTTGTTATGTTATGATATAAAAATATTTTAAAAGTTATATAAAGTATGTGTAAAATTTTTAAAATAATGTTGTCCTTATATCTTAAGAATAATACTTTATTTATAGATAAAATTAAAAAAATAAATAAAAATAATAATTATAAATATAACAATATACATTTAACATTATCTAAATTTTTGTAAGCAACTACCATTATCCGTCACATTGCCCGTGTTTCACGTTGTCATATTATCAGACAAAAATGTCACTATCACATGAAAAGAACAGCCTGTTTCTTGTCTTCCGGATGTCCGTGAGTTTTTCGAGACATCACTTGTCGTTTACTTAGCTCATACGTAGTTTGAAAATGATCGTTCTACATTGGATTGGGTTACTTTTGAGTGGGACCCACGCGGAAACACGGTATTTTCTCCGCACCAAACGGTGGGTGCCACTGCCACATAATTTGGCAAAAACATGCCAAAATAAGGAGTTCACATTTTTTGTTTATTCAAAACACAAAATTTGGACAGAATATATAAATAGATTTCTTTGTGGAACAAGTAAGAAATGAATGGGTTTTGTGGGTAAACTAATTAAGGGAATGAAAAATGTGGATTCTAATTTAGAAAAAGGCATAGGTGGTGGGAATACTATGTATTTAGAGGGTGTCAACAGAGAAAACATAACAATCGGAAGCAAGGTTTATTTTGTTATATTCTTTAGAGAAAAATGAGCTTATGACATGTTTTCTTTTCTTTAAGTTTTAATTAAATTACTATTATTGTAGCGTTTCTAAATTTTAAAAAAGATAAAAAGTAAGATAGTAAATTTGCAATTACATTAAAGCTAAAGTAATAAAAATTCCAAGAAGATAATTGTATTTTGCACAAAATTTAAAAATTTTATTATTTGGAATGAAAATAAATGAATATGTGAAGATCTTACCAAGAATATTTTAGAGAAAAAGTTTTCTAAAGTCTTCATAAAATTTATTTATAAATATTAATTTATTAGATTTTAAAATTAAACAATAAAAATTCAATATATTAAATAATATAAAATTTTAAATTTAATTTATAAAAATAAAAATTTTAATATTTTAATGCATGGTCAAATGGCTTAAAGGCTTAAAATTTTGATATTTTAATTTAAAGACATTAAAGCAAGTTAATTTGCTTCGTCACATTTTATCTCATAGTGGCTCCGCTGAAACAAAGCAGGTTGACATGTAATTATGACGAATACAAAAAATATTAATTTATTTTAATATATTTTATATAAAAATATATTAATTTACATTATATCCAATCCATTTTAAAAACTCTGATAACCAAGTGTAAACTAAGATGGATAAGGATGCTGGTTGTGGTTTTCACGTGGCCGTGGTCAGATCCACTGGCCCTATCTTTAGCCAATATGATTATGTCTGCAAATGCACGTGACATTATTGTACTACTTTACTCTTTTTTAAAACTTCGGATAATATAATAAATACCCTTTTTGGAGACCGCAAAGTTTAGCAGTAGCTAAAAAAAGGTACCATAACGTTCATCAATACCGTATTCTATATTTTTTTTAGTGACTAATGTAATCTATATTTATATATTTAAGTTGATTTCTGAGACTGTGACAGTTTATTATAAATAATTAAATTTAAATAATTAAATTTTAATATTTTAAATAAATTATTTTATATAAAAAATTTATTAAAATTTTAATATTTTTAAAAAAAATTAATCTTCACAAATAATAAATAAAAAACGTTTATCATAATTTATGTTTTGTCTACTTTCTCTTATTTTTTCTAAACGAATTGTCACGTGCCCTGCATGGATTGCCCATAAAGAGCAGGGCAAATTTCATTTATTTACGCACGTCACTGGAGACTACCTAAAGAGCACGTGGTACATATTTTAATATTAAAATCAGTAATTATTATCGGGTGGAGATCGTATCTCTTATCTTTTTTAAAGTAGTTATATAATAGGAAAGAGATCAAAAGGAAAAAAAATAATGAATGTAATATTAAATTTATATATTAAATTTAAAGAAAATAAAAATTATTAAATTATTAAAAAAATCAAAAGAAATGAAGGTCCCAGATGTAGTCGTAACTACAAAAGGTGGTATGAGACAAAAGTGGGTCTTCATTTTCATTATCTTATAATTTAATATGACATTTACAATAAAAATATTCATAAAACTATGTAAAGACAAAATATAATGATTTTTTCAGCCAAAAAAATTAATAACTCATTTAATATATATAAAATTTTAAATTTAAATTTACAATTTAAAAATTAGAATAATCATTATATTATTAAAGTATTAATATAATATATAATCATTATTTATAAAAATTTTATTTTTATCAAAAATTTTAAATTTAATATAAAATATTAAATTTATTAAATTTTATCTGATAAAATTTAATAAATTTTGTAATATAAATTTTTTTAATAAAAGTTTTACAATATCTAATTTATTAAATTAAAAAATTATTATTTACGATTATTTTTTATTATCCCTAGCAGATCTAGATCCAATTATAATAATGTGAAAGTGGATAAGAAATAGTTGGGACAGACGATGGATGCGGCGCCAGCACGGCGGCCACCCCAACGGTCAGGAAAATAAAAGCTCAGTACTGATCCGCCTTGTTTTCATTAATGAAATGACCGTTGCACCTTTTTTTAGGTGAAATTAGGTATTTTTTAATTGATAATTAAAAATTAATTTTTTTAAAATGAAGAAATTGTTAGAATAAATATAATTTTTTAATATATATAATTTAAATAAAATTTGAAATAATAATATTAAAAATTTTAATTATTTATTAATTATATTAGATTTTATTAATTAATCGATGCACCTTTTAATAATTAGCATGATTTTAGCACATTCTTAAAATTATCGTAAACTAATCAATCACATAACTACAGATCTTGGGTAATTGTGAATGATTAGCATCTCAAGTTCTTAAATAGCATTATTTTGGTCATATAAAAGAGTGTGGATTTTTTTTAAATAACTTATTTTAATTTTAGATTAAGTATTATTTGAAACATAATTTGTTTAAAAAATTTTATTTATTTTAACATTTTAAAGAAATTAATCAAATTAAAAATACATAAACAAAAAAATGTCCCCTTAGCTTGACTGGTCATGGTATTGTTAATTTTTGTTATAATTATTATTTGTTCTACAGTAATTAAATGATACCACCAGCATCTAGCACAGTTATTATTTTAAGCTATACTCAGGTTCTTAATCTACACAAAGAAATCACTTTTTCAATTTTTATTAATAGACATTTATAAAAGTTTTAATCAAAAAGTTCAATTTTACTTATATCAATTTATAATAATTAAATTTATGATATTTTATAATTTATTTTATAAAATATTTATGAACAGAATTTTATGAGACTATAACCTACAGATAGATACTGCTATCTGATATTTGAATAAGATTGTGTATAATTTATAAGCAGATTATTTTTAATAATTTCTTGCATTTTTTATTTTCTGTTATGATAATTTTTGTATTTAAATTTTATTTTATTTTCTATAAATTTTTTTTCTTAATTTGATATATATATCACTTCTTTATTACACCATTAATTTTAAACTATTAACATTAGGAAATTCCAACCGAAATTTCTTACGTTTTTATGTAACTCTTAAGATGCTTTCTTCTTTAAAGCGTATGGTATGCTAAAGTAAATAAGTTGTGAATAAATAATTATTTATGAAAAAAATAATAATATAAAATTTTAAATTATAATTTATTTATTTATATTTTATAATAATTTATATAATTATTTTTTATTAATAATTATCCAATTATATTTTATGTTTTAATGTATACACTACTCTTTTGAGAATCCAAAATTTGTAATTAATGCGAATGGAGGCTACCCCATTAACAGTGCAGCAGTCAGCAGGCAACAACTATAGAGTCATTATTTAAAGAAAATCATGGTCCATTTTCGGTGCAACAGTTGGGCATAATGATCACATTTGCTTGGGGAAATTAATTATTCAAAGAACTGATTATATATTTAATATGATTAATGTGATATATTAATTTAATAATAATTACAATTCACGTTATTTTACAAGTATGATCTTGAAGACGACAAATTAAAGAGGCGAGCTGGTTCGCAATTGAGATTGAGAACTTCATGCAAGTTATATTTTTCTTTTTATTCGGCATAAACACACAAGAATCATTAAAGGCACAACAACGTGAAGCACATACCGAAAAGGGACAAAGCCATATGGATAAGTCTAGGAGACAGCAAGCACAGATCAGACACAAGCATAGGAGAACATCAAGATATGAAACCAAAGAAAAATAGATGTAGCCTAGACGACCACGTGAAGCACGAAGAGAAAATAATGGAAGCCATTAATGTGAATGTGAAGGCAGGGAAAACCCAATCCACAGTGCACAGATATCTGATTCCCACCGCCATAGCAAAACCTTTCTGTGCCACAGATGGACCAGGGTCGCTTATTAATTGTTGGATGCATGTTGGATGAGGTTTTTATTCACATTTATATATTAATACATAGTCTATTCTATAATTAATGTTGGATAATGTAATAATCTTTTTCTTTACATATTGGGTCTATGTTATATTAGCCTCTTTATTAACCTAATTCCTTGTCATTCATCGGACTTGCCACGATATTTAGCACATATCAAGCCTTAGATAAGGAGTTATTGCAATCTAAATTTTAGGTTTTTTTTTTTATAATTAATGTGAGGTAATCTTTCTAACCTAAGCTTTGAAACCATTATTAGGTGTATTTTGGACATTCTTACTTCTAAAGCTAGCTTGTGAAGTAAGATTTTCTCTTACACTTCCATACAACTACCCAACTTCTTTCACAATCAATATAAGAAAACCTAATAAAATTCCTCAAGACTTACTGACAAGGGGCCAAAAGAGAACATGTATGTAGGCCATACTCCGTCCAAAATCACATGGGCAAATGACTCAGCATATTACTTTAAGAAAAGATACTCCCACAGATCTATTTTGATAAATACTTCATAAAGTGATATACAAGGCATTAAATTTGTTAAATCTTCAGTTTAGAGTTTTTAGACAATAAGGCTTAGTAAATTTAGTAATATAATTTTTTTTAAATGAGATTTTATAAATTTTAATTGATCATTATAGAATAATTCGCATCAACTAACCTATCTAAATAGTTAAATAACAATGGCATAATGTTACCTTATAAAATGTTCTCATTAAAGGGGACCACCTAGATAACTAAGATTAATCATAAGAAGTTGCTCTCACTCTTTTTCATGATATAATCCAAAGAAATTGGGATCAATTAGTTGAAGATTTGTCTATGTGGTGGAACTATGAACTGAAGGATTGTGCAAGAATCATTAATTAATTTGTGTGACAAAAATAGTAAAAATATATAACACACAGACACACGCATTGAATCTAAAAAGCCCAACATAAGAGGATTTTTCTTCTAGAAAATGATTGATTAAAACTGGTTACATTTTAGTAGAGGTGATTAATTAAGGTGGGGTTGAATTTAAAGGAATATTTAATCGAGATTATGTTTATAATAAATAATATATGAATAAATTAATTGTTTATATAATTTATAATAATGTAAATTGTTAATTTTTCATCATCACTAATTAATTTTTCTCATATTTTGTCATTTAAAATGCCCCCACTTTAGATGATCATATTCTGTCTTGCGAGTAATGTTCATTAATAAAATGTGTCAAAAATCACGTGGCTGGTAGGTGTACCATTTTTATTGGTAAACTGCGATTCACAGGTTACACGAGCTAGTGCCGATTTGTACGAAAGATGATGAAGTATTATTGTATGAGAATAAAGAAATTATTTTATATGTATTAAAAGGGAAATTATTTTATATTTAAAACCATACACCAGACAATAATATAAAGACGATCAAGTATGTCTGATAATATAATTGACTTGCAGGGATAACATAGATAATTCATTGTACCAACAAATTTATATTAATTATAAATGATGTTATATTTATAATTTATGTTTATAATATATTTATGCAAGAGAAGAATAAAAATAAAAAATAATAATAATTTTATTTAAAAATTAAAATTACATAATAAATATGTCTTAATTATAAAAATAAATATATAAATATATTATTTTTATTAATTACAAACATAAAATTTTTAGTTATCTCTCTAAATCTAATTATTAAAGTATTTTGCAGATGCCATATTATTGATAGACATAAAATTTTAAGTATTATTAGTGTACGCGCAAGGGCTGTATTTTTATTAGACTTTAGGGAACAGTTCTATTGATCATTGAAAAGATATGTTGATCAATCTGAAGATGATAAGATCAAGATGATCAATTATTTCTGACACTTTTATATTATCAAACCTATATAAATAATTAGATATGTAATGTTAGAGAGATATAGTAATATAAAATATAAAATTATTTTTTATTTTTATTGAATAACTTAAATTTAATTTAAATTTTTAAAATGATTAACCTTTTTATATGATAAGAAAGTATTTATAATTAAATAATCAAAAATTCAATCTTTTACATCGTTAAAAATTATAAAATCATTCACATTTTAAGTTTAAAACAAATATTTATATAAAAAAATGCTAGAGAGATATAAAAATATAAAATATAAAATAATTTTTAATCTTTTATTTAACAACTTAAATTTAATTTAAAATTTTAAAATAATTAATTTTTTAATATATAAATATAAAATAAAGTTAATTTATATAAACGTTCTGATTTGAAACTTGAAAAAATAAATTTCAAAGGACAACAATAAACATAAATAAAATAAGAAAAAAGGCTTCATTTCAGTAAATGTATTAATGACAATAAATTGTGTTTTGGATCATTAAATTTAAAAATTTTATATAAAATTTTTATAAATTTCAGTAAATAATGGTCAATTATGTCATATAATAGCCGCTGTCAAATTCACAAGTATTACATTATAAAATGATGGTCATTATCTCCCCGAAAAAAAATAATGGTCATTATTTTAATGAAACACACGAGGAAGGCTTGCTACTGCAACTATGTACATAAAGACAAAGAAAATCATCACCAATAAAAAAAGGACAAAGAAATTAAAAAATCGCAGCCTGTACATTTTGCAAATGGACGGAGCCAGCACTGGCAGCAAACTTAGAGAGACCCTCTGCAGATTTCTTCTTCTTCCTTCTTCCTCTACGTCCCTATAAATACCCGCCATTCCTTGCTTCGTTTCCTCACATCAAGTCAGTAGCTTTTCTATCTAAGAATTGCTTCATATAACGTTTTCAGTGTTGGTGGATTGAAGAAGGAAACCATGTTCCCCAGCGTCAATATTCCCGGAGTTCCCAATATCTTTGGCCCAAAGGGCAAAAAGATCAAAGGGACAGTGGTCTTGATGACTAACAAAGTGTTGGAATTCGACAACTTGAATCTCAAAGCAGGTATCAACTTGGGACTCGGCGTCGCTGGCTCTGTCTTGGATGGTCTTCGCCAGTTTCTGGGCGGAGCGATCTCTTTCCAGTTGATTAGTGCTGAGAATGCCGATCCTGGTTAGATTTTCCATTCATTTTCTTCATGCATTACAAATTTACATTAGCATAGAATTCATGTTTAACAATACAAAACACTTTTTAATGAGGATCTGTTAGTTCCCACTTCCCAGGTGGTTGTGTTTTATCTGAAATTAAATTTTTGCAGGAAATGGGAAGGGGAAACTGGGAAAGCCTGCCTCTTTGGAAGGGTTTGTTACCTCGTTGCCAACCTTGTTAGATGGGCAGTCTGCATTCAGTGTTCACTTTGATTGGGATGAACAGATAGGGGCCCCAGGAGCATTTGTGATCAAGAACAATCTTCTGACCGAGTTCTTCCTTGTGAGTTTGACACTTGATGACATTCCAAACCATGATTCCATCCACTTTGTTTGCAACTCTTGGATTTACCCAGCAACCAAGTACAAAAGTGATCGCATCTTTTTCGCTAACAAGGTAAATATCTTTAGAACACTATTAGCTCGTCTAGCTCATTCCGAGCTCTTGAATGCCATCGTTAGAAAACTCACGAAAAAAAACAATATTGCAGTCATATCTCCCAAGTGAAACACCTGAGGCATTGCGCAAGTACAGAGAACAAGAATTGGTAAATTTGAGAGGAGATGGAACAGGAGAGCGGAGGGACTGGGAAAGAATCTATGATTATGATACCTACAATGATTTGGGCGATCCGGACTCAGGTGCAGAGACTGCTCGTCCAATTCTTGGAGGCTCTAGTGCACTTCCCTACCCTCGCAGGGGAAGAACCGGTAGAGCACCAGCAAAGACGGGTTAGGCTTCTGAGAGTTCATTTTTTTATTTATAAATATTTAAACACTTCAATAGATCAGTTCTTAATGTATTATGCTATTATTTTGACAGATCGGGCCACTGAGAGCAGGCTAAATGCTTCATTGTCCTTAGATATTTATGTTCCAAGAGATGAAAGATTTGGTCACTTGAAGTTGTCAGACTTTCTCACTTATGGATTGAAGTCTGTATCTCAGAGTCTGAAACCTAAGTTAGAATCTTTCTTCGGTGGTGAGTTTGACAGCTTTGAAGAAGTGCGTGGACTTTATGAAGGGGGATTTAAGCTGCCTCAAGGTCTACTAAATACTATTAGTGACCAAATGCCTGTACCGTTGCTCAAGGAAATTTTTAGATCTGATGGTGAACAATTCTTGAAATTCCCAACACCTCTCGTGATTAAAGGTACTCTGCAGCCTACACATCTGAATGTAGCCATTTGTGTTCTAGCAGGGCACATATTTTGCATTTGTTGAACTATTTGACTTAACTATGGTAATTCGTTGTTATTTGGATTACTAGAAAGCAAATCTGCATGGATGACTGATGAAGAATTTGCAAGAGAAATGCTTGCTGGTGTAAATCCTGGTTTGATTCGCTGTCTCCAAGTAAGCTAGCTAAGTGTTCATTGTTAACTTTGTGTAAACGCAACTAATGAAAAGGATTTTGCCTTGCTTGTTAAATTTGTTGATAACCTATTGACTTAACTATTATACGTTATTTTTATAATTTTATTCTTACTTAATTTTTATAATACAAAATCTAAATCATTAAATTTATTGTTAAACCCCTAAAAATAAATGGTTTTTGAGATTGTGGAAGTAATATTTTGCTTGACTTAATGGTCTAATGAATAATCATAATGTGTCACATTTCTACAGAATTAATTATCTGAAATTGATTTCAGGAGTTCCCACCACGAAGCAAGCTTGATAGTGGAGTCTATGGTGATCAAACGTGCAAGATAACCAGAGAGCAACTAGAGATTAACCTAGAAGGGGTCTCTTTAGATGAGGTATTCATATAAATTTGTGTTCCAGCAAAAATTGGACAAATTTCCTACAGGTTTGCAGTCACGACTATTTTACATGTATTTGGTTTGACAGGCATTGAATAGTAAGAGACTATTCATATTAGATCACCATGATCCTATTATACCATATTTGAGGCGGATAAACGCAACTTCCACAAAGGCTTATGCGAGTAGAACATTCCTTTTCTTGAAAGATGATGGAACTCTGAAGCCATTGGCCATTGAGCTTAGCTTACCTCATCCTGATGGAGATCAATTTGGGGCCACTAGCAAAGTCTACTTGCCTGCAAATCAGGGAGTTGAAAGTTCCATTTGGCTACTAGCCAAATCTTATGTTGTCGTAAATGACTCTTGCTATCATCAACTTGTCAGCCATTGGTAAGATTACTGCTATGAGAACAACGCAATTGAATTTAGCCTATGTAATTTATTTGAATCAATTTAAATATTAGTTCATGAATTTCAGGTTGAACACACATGCAGTGATTGAACCCTTTATCATAGCAACAAATAGGCAGCTGAGTGTAATTCATCCCATCCATAAACTTCTACTTCCTCACTATCGTGATACCATGAATATAAATGCGCTTGCTCGACAAGCACTAGTCAATGCAGGAGGCATCATAGAGTCATCATTTTTGTGGGGAAGATATGCTTTGGAAATGTCTGCTGTAGTTTACAAAGATTGGGTATTTTCGGAGCAAGCACTACCCGTTGATCTTGTGAAAAGGTAATCCTTAATCCTTACTACTTAAAAATTTCAAGTTGATGAACTTAATGAGCTTTAGCCATAAAGAAAGCTTAAAACAAATGCTTTTACTATTCTTATAAATTTATTTTAATTTAATTTTCCCAATACATAATTCAAATTATTTAATTACATATTAAATTTTATAAATTGAACTGTAAGTCTCAAACTTATTAAAAGATTCACATAGATTGTGTGAGTCTTTTGCAGGATAAACAATGCGATCACATATTTATTCTAAAACAAAAGTGCACATCATAAAGAAATGAACTTGGTTCAATAAGAAATGGGAAACATGAGACACAAACAAATACTCAATGATGATGATAGAGTAAAAGAAAATTTAAAAGTTGATATGACTTTATCTCATTGCTTGATTCAGAGGACTGGCAGTAGAGGATCCAGCTTCCCCTCATGGCATTCGCTTGGTGATAGAAGATTATCCTTACGCTGTTGATGGACTAGAGATATGGTTCGCTATCAAGACATGGGTCCAAGATTATGTCTCCTACTACTACAGAACAGATGACGCGGTTGCTAAAGACTCTGAACTCCAAGCTTGGTGGAAGGAACTCGTAGAGGTTGGCCATGGTGACAAGAAAAATGAGCCTTGGTGGTTTAAGATGCAAACTCGCGCAGAGTTGATTGAAACTTGCACTATTGTCATATGGGTCTCTTCAGCTCTTCATGCAGCTGTTAATTTTGGACAGTATCCTTATGGAGGATATATCCTAAACCGTCCAACTCTAACCAGACGGTTCATGCCTGAAAAAGGAACGCCAGAGTATGATGAGCTAGTCAAAGACCCTCACAAAGCTTTGCTGAAAACAATTACACCAAAGGATAAAACTATTATTGACCTTTCAACCATAGAAATCTTATCAAGGCATACTTCTGATGAGGTCTACCTTGGGCAGAGAGACAGTCCTTATTGGACATCTGACAACCAGCCATTGGAGGCCTTTAAGAAGTTTGGAAGGACGCTGGCAGAGATTGAGGAGAAACTCATAAAGAGGAACAAAGATGAGAGACTTAAAAATCGATATGGGCCAGTTAACATGCCATACACTCTGCTCTATCCTAGCAGTGAGGAAGGACTGACATTCAGAGGAATTCCAAATAGCATCTCAATCTAAGATGCTAAAGGAGTCTGTGGCCCCTAAATTACTCTTGTTTTCCAATAAAAGATACAAGAAAGTATGGATTCCTTCTTTTGTTTGTTTATGTATGATAATCGTGTGCATGTTGAGAACTTTGCATTGGATCTGCTCTTTTCCAATATAATAAGAGATATTTCTATATGGGGTTTTTCATGTTCACCAATAAGAACTTGTCTTTCTTCCTTCTTTTGCCCAAAACAAGTGCATTGTGCTTGTGGTGCTATGCCACACTGTGCGTCATTCAGTTACACAAACTGCTAACCAAAGAAGGTCCTACGGAGAGAAGTGCGCATAATGTGGATATACCTTTAATTCAATGAACTCGATCAATTTCCCACGGTTAACCATTCCATGATAGTGCAAAATTAGCTCTCCTTTTCAGATTGCTTTCTGCCACTTTTTTTGGGCCATCATGAAGGCAGTAAAAGAGTCATTATCTGCTCTGTCAAACATATGGTCTGGTATTCGTATCAATTGGATCATTTATTCAAGAGGTTAAACGAGAACACGTATATAAGGACATACTTCGATGACCCTGGTATTACTTCGGAACATTATCAGATCCGGCAAAGTATGTGAAGTTGACACTATTCTATGTAGATTGATGGTCTATCGCCCTCAATAAAGAATGATCAATGCCAATGGCGAATGTTGATTTTTTTTTTTCCTGCAACAAATATTTTCATTATACTATAGTAAGATATTGTCTCAAATTATAATTTTATAAAATAAAAAAGATAAATGAATAATATTCATACTTGTTGCTTACATGATCTTATTTTTTTAAAATCTTTGCAAAATTTGTTTATATTCTATATTATTAAAGATATCTTTTTCTATATAGGTAATTAATTAAACAATGATTTAACTATTTATTTTCTACACAATTGCAAATTCTATTTTTTTTTTACAATATTCATTGTAGAGAAATCTCTTTCAATAGATGAAATTGCAACCGTTAAGATCAAAATTAACTTACTTAATAAGCAGGTACACTATATTCAATATGTTTCATTGTTTTAGCCAATTTTTTAGAGGAATTACTGATTTCTTTTAATTTAAAATTTTTTTAATTAGAATGCACATTTAAAATATTATTTTCAAATTAACTATCACTTACAAGAACTTCAATTGCCTAAAAGTCATTTGAATAAAATTGAATAACTATGGAAGCTTTTCCTTATTGAAGTAACTAATATATTTCTTTGATTTAAATAAATCACAAAAAGTAACTTAGTATTTATCTTATTAAAATAATTATTTAAGTATTCTTGAAGTTGTTTATTAATCACTTAATAATATAATTGAAAGTAATATAAATTTAAAATGTATTGAACTTTTTTACTTTGATTGCCTTTGAGTTACAAATTAAGTCATCCATATTTGGGAGAAAAATTTATTCTTATCAGAAAATAAGATGCTCATCTTTTTATCTCTCCTCAATTGTAATGTTTTCTTGGACACATTAACCAAAACCATAACATTTGCATCGTGATCACTTTGATGTAGTGCATTGGATAATTGGTACTAAACTTTTAATATAGCTTTCATCAAATGCAAAGTGAATACAAGCTCAAAAAATTAAACAAAATATAGCAAAATGTGTGTTTCACCTCTTTGATCATTCTTTATTCCATCTTCCTGAAAAAAATTATATGGGTGCCACACTCTTTTAATTTCTATACATATATAACATTAAATATTTAAAAATATTGTATAAGCACGTGTCTACCCAACCTTGTATGTAGAGCCTTCTTTGATTAATGCTCAATTTTACAAATTTATCTTAATTCCAATGGCCAAGTGTATGAAATCTTTTTTGATTTTGGGGTATAATTCTAATGTCAAAGTGAAAACTTATTTTATGCATGTAAGCGTCGTAAAATTTAAAATTTAAAAATATAAATGCAACTATAATAATATAAAAGTAGATAAGAGTTGGGAGAGACGATGGATGCGGCACAAGCTGGCTGGCCGCTCCAACAGTCGGAAGAAATAAAATATATTTTAAGAGAATTATAAAATAAGTAAAAAATATTATAATTTAAATTAAAAAAATAGAAATAAAATTAGTAAATTTAAAAATTATAAAATGTAAAAGATCTAATTTTGTGACATGAGAGAACAAAGAAAAATGTGAATTATTGAAAAATAATTAAAAATAATCCCATCATAAATAGTAATTATTATTTAAAAATTACTAAAAATTAAAAATCACAAATTTTGAATTTTAATTCATCCAAATTCAAAGGAAAGAAAACAGAGCTCATGACCTGCCTGATGTAATAATAATAATAATAATAATAATAAAACTCAGTACCTATCCGGAAATGACCGTTGCAGCTTTTAATAATTAACATGCTTTTAGCACGTTCTTAAATTATGGTAAACTAATGAGTCACATAATTACAGATGTTCGGTACATCCCGAGTTCTTAAATTGCTTCATTTTATTCCTCATAAACAAACACAGCAATCATTAAAGCGACAAGAACGTGAAGCACGTAACGAAAGGAACAAAACCATATGGATAAGCATAGGAGAACATCAAAACTGAAACCAAAGAAAGTAGATGTAGCCTAGACAACCACCTGAAGCATAAGGGAAAATAATGGAAGCCATTAATGTGAATGTAAAGCCATGGAAACCCAATCTAATGTGCTCAGACATATGTTGCCCACCACCTTAGCAAACCCTTTATGTGCCACAAATGGTCCGCGGTCACTTATTTAGAAGAGGTCAAGGAGAAGAGCACGCTGCTTTCAGTTTTGATAGACTCTTCACAAAGTGATATGTAAAATATTAAGTTTGTTAAATTTTTTTTTAAGATTTAATAAATTTAATTTTTTAAAATTTTTAAATAAAATTTTTATAAATTACTTTATAAAAATAAAATGATTCATACAAATAAATTTATTTAAATAATAAACTAATAATGGTACAATGTTACTTTAAGTATTCTCATTAAAGGGGAACAGTAAAAGATAACTAAGATTATGAGAAGTTATATTAACAAGGATTGGTTGATTTGATCGACTTTATATTTATAATAATTGTGTGACTTAAATTTAATTTAAAATTTTTGTTGATAAATAATTTATAAATTTTTATTAACATTAATTATCTGTTTTGTTATTAAAATATAAAAAGTCTTTCCTCATTCTTAAACTTCTATAACAATAAAAAAGGGGGACCAGAAGTTGCTCTCACTCTTTTTCATTATATATCTAAAGAAATCGGGATCAGTTAGTTGTAGATCTCTCTATTTGTTGAAACTATGAACAGAATGACTGTGGGAGAATCATTTGTGCGATAAAAATAGTAAAAATATGTTACACATAGACACACATTGAATCTAAAATACCCCAAATAAAAGGATTTTTCTACTAGAAAGTGATTATTTGTCCTGCATTAATGAAATGCCGCCATCAGTTATTATGTTTAAACTATACTTAAGTTCTTAAATTATATATAGATACATAATTCTATCTAATTTTTGAATAAGATTGTGTATAGTTTATGAATAAATAATTGGGAAGGTATTATCTTTCTTATAATTATTGAGATAGATTTCCTATTTTCTTATCTCTTAATTATGTTTTATGAATATAGGACTTCTTATATAAGCAGTGCCAATTAATCTAATAATGCTGGGCTAATTATACCTTCCTCTCATTATTTATAAACATTAAATGAACTTTTTCTCTCCTCTCATTTCTTATAATGAGCACATTTGCTTCGGATGGATTCCTGAACAATGCTGCAAAGGCGCCGGGAGCCTTGTGGCTCCATGGCATACCGGCCTGCCTCCCATAACTAGGAGGTAGGTTCCATCTTGATGTAACCCTTTCCCTTTTCCCCATTTTTTGTTAGGCTTCAACCCCTATCTCACCAAACAAAAAAAATGCTGCAAAGACAACCTACAAGCAAAGAACATCAAACAATGACCAATGCTTTGGGTGAGAAACTTTATAAATTTAATATTTTATAATTAATTTTATAAAATATTTGTAAGTAGAGTTTTATACATTGATTTCTACTGGTGCAGTCAAGTTTTAGATAAAATAGGTCCTAAAAATCAACCTATTCTACCATGTTTTGAAAAATTTTTTAACATTTGATTTAGACTGTATAGCATTAGAATGAAAATGTCAAGCATCTTCAGAGTTGCCTACAGTTTAGTGTATACTGTCCACATGAGCTGAGAGTTTTTTTAACAAAAGTAATAAATTACTTAGTAGATATATATAAGATTTTAAATTTGAATCTAAAAATTTAAAAAAATTCCAAAAATAATATCAAATGTAACTATGCAATTAAAAATGCCGAACTGATATTGACCACTTTATGCCAGTTATACTTCTTTTTCTTCGTCATAACCAAAAACAATCATCATTAAAGAGACAAGAACGTGAAGCACGTCCCGAAAGGAACAAAAACCTTATGGATAATCATGGGAGACAATTACAGATCAGACACAAGCATCGGAGAACGTCAAAATATGAAACCAAAGAAAAAAAGATGTAGCCTAGACGACCACGTGAAGCATGAAGAGAAAATAATGGAAGCCATTAATGTGAATGCAAAACCTTGCAAACCCAATCCTCTGTGCACATGTGTCTGTCTCCCACCACCTTAGCAAACCTTTATGTGCCACAGATGGTCCAGGGTCACTTATTTAGAAGAGGTCAAAGAGAAGAACATACTCCTTTAGTTTTGATAAAGACTTTACAAAATAATATACAAAATGTTAAATTTATTAAATCTTTTGTAAGATTTAATAAATTTAATTATTTAAAATTTTTATATAAAATTTTTAAGAATCAGTTTGTAAGTTTAATTTATAAGAATAAAATGATTCATCTAAATAGTTGAGTAACAGTGGCACAATATTACTTTACATAAGTATTCTCACTAAAGGGTCACCGAAAGATAACCTACATTATAGGCAGTTACACTTTTTCATTATATATCTAAAGAAATTGGGACAGTTAGTTGTAGATTTGTCTACCTGTTGGAACTATGAATTGAATGATTGTGTACGAATCATTGGTGTAATAAAAATAGTAAAAATATATTACAAACAGACACACATTGAATCATAAATTCCCCATAGAAAAGGATTCTTCAACTAGAAAATGATTAATTGAAACTGGTTACATTTTAGTAGAGGTGATTGATTAAGGTGGGATTGAATTTAAAGGAAGATTTAATCGAGATTAAGTTTAATTCATAATATATTAATAAAATAATTGTTTATACTTTATAATAATGTAAATATTTAATTTCTTGTCATCAATAGTTAATTTTTCTCTTATTTTATTATTTAAAATGCTCTCACTTTAGATGATCATTAATTTTGGTCTTGAAAGTATTGCTTTCCAGCTAGAGTAGCCACTGCCATATGCAAATTCTTACAATCTTCACATTTTTCATTAATTTAATTATTATTACTGAATCTTGACCTTGATTATCTTACCCAATAACATTAAATATTCAACATACTGATTTTGCAGTAGTTTATTCATTAGTTTTTTTTTTGGGGTAAAAATGAAATGTGTCGAAAATCATGTGGTTGGTAGTGAATTATTCTAATATCATCTCGTGGCCAAATTAAATTAAATTAGGAGTCACAGGGTAATATTGTAATAAAGAAATGAACCGTGCTTATTGGTAAACTGAAGAATCATGTGACTCACCACTCACAAGAGATAATGTTGATTTGAATGAAAGATCATGAAGTATTATTGTATGAGTATAGGGAAATTATTTTGTACTTAAAAGAACAATTCTCTTTATATTAATAGATATGACCGGATAGAATATAGTAAGAATGAGATAAGCATAAAATTAAAAAAATTAATAAAAAATGTGAAATTTATATTAAATTTAAATATAAAATAAAAATAAAGAAAAAGTCATTATAATAAAAAAAAGAAAATTAAGACATCTAAATCTCAAGTGACAATTTTTTTTATTTCATATTAAAAGGAGGAGCAAATCATTTAATACATACACAATCTCGAATCTAAATCTAAAAATGCTAAAAAAGAATCTTTGAACAATAATTGATGACAACAAAAGATAAGTTATGTGATATAAAGAAGATCAAGTATATCTGGTTATAAATGACTTGTAGGGATACCATATATAATTCATAGTACCAACAAATTTGTATTAATTACAGCCATAAGGTTTTTGATTGTCGAAATCTAATCATTGAAATGACTGATAACCTTGGAAAATTTCATAGGTGTTCAACTTTCTCATAAAAACAGGGGTAGGAGGAAATATGAGGGACTCCTGGACCAGGTAAAGCGCAAGCTAGCTAGTTGGAAAGCTAGAACATTGTCCGTGGCAGGTCGTCTCACTATGGCCAGCTCAGTCATTGCTTCAATTCCTGTTTATACCAGGCAGGTAGAAAAGATCGCCAAATCCGATTGTTTAGATCTACGGAAGCTCTAACGAAGCTTTTATATGAAGAAGCTTTTCAAGGGAAGATAATGCCTTTGCAGACTAGATGGCATCTCACTATGACTCCAGCTTTCTTGTCTATGTTCTCCTCATAGAGAAATACAGTGGCTGCTCTTTGTTGATATGCTGTGTAGACCCGATGATCTGTTATGTATTTTGTAGTCATTTCTTGTGTTTGTTGGGCTTTCATGCCCCTTTACTTCAATAACAAAAAATAAGAAATATATTTAATTAATTACAATAAATTAATAATGTAAACTTGAAAAAAAAGTCCCATATCTTATTGATTACATTTTCAGAGTACCATAGTCTTAAGAAGAAAATATTTGTGGATAGGCAATAGGAGTTAGTTCAGCTAGTAAAAATATAATTTTGGGAATGAAATAATTTTTCCTCTTCCTAAATTTTATGTAAGAAAATATATTTGTGAGTAATTAAAATAATTTTATTCCATATTTTTAGTTGCTAATCTCACCAACTTGTATGTAGTATAGGTACAAAACTAATAATTATGTAAGTTTATCAAAAAAAACTAATAATTATGTAAGAAGTGTTTTTTATTGTTGTCACCTTTATATACCAATTTTTATATATTTTTTAGGCAATCAAAGAAGAGAACAAGAGATTTGTTTTTATTTATACCGACAATATGCTTTAGTATTATATACGCGCAATGAACGTATTTTATTAGGCCAAGAGTTTTATTTATTGATATGGAAAGATACCAATATAATATAAATATTTAGATACATAAAATTGACATAAAGTTAATTTTTCTAAATGTTTTGAACCTTAATAAAATAAATTTAGAAGGACACAACACCTAAACTTCAATTAAATAATGGTCAATTATGTCTTGGATATCATTATTTTCTAGATCACTGCCATGCGCAAGTTCACCAGTCATACATTATCAGATAATGATCATTATCTTATCAGTTTAATAATGGTCTACAATACAAACGAGGATCACTTGGTGCTGTAATTATGTACATAAAGACAAAAAAAATGCAGTCTGCACGTTTTGCACATGGAGCAACCTTAGAGAGACCCTATGCAGATTTCTTCTTCTTCCTTCATCCTCTCCGTCGCTATAAATACCCACCATGACTCGCTTCGCTATCTCACATCCAGTCACAACACAAGCTTTTCTGTCTTAGCATTGCTTAACATTTTCAGTGTTGGTGGATTCGAGAAGGAAAACATGTTCTCCGGCGTCAAGATTCCCGTAGTTGACGACATCTTTGGCCAAAAAGGCAAAAAGATCAAAGGAACAGTGGTGTTGATGACTAAGAAAGTGTTGGAATTCAACAACTTGAATCTCAACGCAGGTATCAACTTGGGACTTGGCGTTGCTGGTTCTGTCTTGGATGGTCTCCGCCAGTTTCTGGGCGGAGCGGTCTCTTTACAGTTGATTAGTGCTGTTCATGCTGATCCTGGTTAGTTTTTCCATTCATTTTCTTCATGCATTACAAATTACTGATTTCTGTTCCCTTTGAGCCCATTCGTCTATCTCCCATATCCAGCAATAATAAAGAAAGCATATTTTTTATTATTATTATTCATTTATTTTGTTCATAAATTCTTAGAGAATTTGTTTGAGTGAAATTACACTAACTAGAAACCCAACTTAATACTTTATGCAGGAAATGGGATGGGGAAACTTGGAAAGCCTGCCTCTTTGGAAGGGTTTGTTACCTCATTGCCAACCTTGTTAGATGGGCAGTCTGCATTCAGTGTTCACTTTGATTGGGATGAACAGATAGGGATGCCAGGAGCATTTGTGATAAAAAACAATCTTCTGACCGAGTTCTTCCTTGTGAGTTTGACACTTGATGACATTCCAAACCATGATTCCATCCACTTTGTTTGCAACTCATGGATCTACCCAGCAACCAAGTACAAAAGTGATCGCATCTTTTTCGCTAACAAGGTAAATAATTTTGGATAACTATTAGCTAGTCTAGCTCAATTCGAGCTCTTGAATGCCATCAGTTCGAAAACTCATAAAAACAAAAAACAATATATTCCAGCCATATCTCCCAAGTGAAACACCAGAGGCATTGCGCAAGTTCAGAGAACTAGAATTGGTCAATTTGAGAGGAGATGGAACAGGGGAGCGCAAGGAATGGGAAAGAATCTATGATTATGCTATTTACAATGATTTGGGTGATCCAGATTCAGGTGCAGAGAATGCTCGTCCGATTCTCGGAGGCTCCAGTGAACTTCCCTACCCTCGAAGGGGAAGAACCGGTAGAGCACCAACAAAGTCAGGTTAGGCTTCTGAATTCAGTTTTTATGTACAAATATTTAAAATATGGTCTGTTTGATATTATTGGAAAGAATTCACAGAACCAGCCTTGATTAGAGAACATTGGAAAATAGATGCTCTAAACCTTCAATTTTAAGTGGAAATATGATCTGTTTTAATGTATTATGCTATTATTTTGACAGATCGGGACAGTGAGAGCAGGCTAAACGCTGCATTGAACTTAGATATTTATGTTCCGAGAGATGAAAGATTTGGTCACTTGAAGTTGTCAGATTTTCTCACCTATGGATTGAAGTCTATATCTCAGAGTCTCAAACCCAAGTTAGAAGCTCTCTTAGGTGGTGAGTTTGACAGCTTTGAAGAAGTGCGTGAACTTTTTGAGGGTGGATTTAAGCTGCCTGAAGGTCTACTAAATACTATTAGTGACCAAATGCCTGTGCCGTTGCTCAAGGAAATTTTTAGAACTGATGGTGAACAATTACTGAAATTTCCAACACCTCTTGTGATTAAAGGTATACTCTACAGTCTACATATCTGAATGTAGCCACTTTTGTTTGACACTTATTTTGCATTTGTTGAACTATTTCACTTAACTACGGTAATTTGTTATTATCTGGACTAGAAAGCAAATCTGCATGGATGACTGATGAAGAATTTGCCAGAGAGATGCTTGCTGGTGTAAATCCTGTGTTGATTCGCTGTCTCCAAGTAAGCTATATAAGTGTTCTTTGCCAAGTAACTGTGTACAAATGGGAATAATGAAAAGGATATTGCTTCGCTTGTTAAATTTGCTTGTTAATTTATTAACTTAATGGCCTGATGAAGAATCATACTATGTCACATTCCCCACAGAATTAACTATCTGGAATTGATTTCAGGAGTTCCCACCACAAAGCAAGCTTGATAGTGGAGTCTATGGCGATCAAACAAGTAAGATAACCAAAGAGCAATTGGAGATTAACCTTGATGGGCTTTCCATAGATGAGGTAACCATATAAATTTGTGTTCCACAAGAAAAATGGAGAATTTTGCTAATTTTGCAGTCGCAATTATTTTCAATGTAATATGGTTTAATGAACGACAATGCCAAACATGTATTTGGTTTGACAGGCATTGAATAGTAAGAGACTATTCATATTAGATCACCATGATGCTCTAATCCCATATTTGAGGTGGATAAATGCAACTTCCACTAAGGCTTATGCTAGTAGAACATTCCTTTTCTTGAAAGATGATGGAACTCTGAAGCCATTGGCCATTGAGCTTAGCTTACCCCATCCTGATGAAGATAAATTTGGTGCCACTAGTAAAGTCTACTTGCCTGCAAATCAGGGAGTTGACAGTTCCATTTGGCTACTAGCCAAATCTTATGTTCTCGTTAATGACTCTTGCTATCATCAACTTGTCAGCCATTGGTAGGATTCCTGCTATGAGAACAATGCAATTGGATTTAGCCTCTGTATTTCTTTAACTCAATTTTAATATTAGTTCCTGAATTGCAGGCTGAACACACACGCAGTGATTGAACCATTCATCATTGCAACAAATAGGCAACTGAGTGTGCTTCATCCTATTCATAAACTTCTGTTTCCTCACTATCGTGACACCATGAATATAAATGCACTTGCTCGACAAGCGCTAATCAATGCAGGAGGCATCATAGAGTCATCGTTTTTGCTGGGAAAATATACTTTGGAAATGTCTGCTGTGATATACAAAGATTGGGTATTCGCTGAGCAAGCACTGCCTGTTGATCTTGTGAAAAAATATTCTTAGTCCTTACTACTAAAAAATTTCAAGTTAGAAAAGTTAATGACCTTTAAGCAAGAAAGGCTTAAAACAAAAGTGCATTTCATAAAGAAATGAACTAGAGTAAAAGAAATACTCATCGATGATGCTAGAGTAAAGGAAAATTTATAAGTTGATATAAATTTATCTCATTGCTTGATTCAGAGGAATGGCAGTTGAGGATCCAGCTTCCCCACATGGCATTCGCCTAGTGATAGAAGATTATCCTTATGCTGTTGATGGATTAGAGATATGGTTTGCTATTAAGACATGGGTCCAAGATTATGTCTCCTACTACTACAAGACAGATGTCTCGGTTGCTAAAGACTCTGAACTCCAAGCTTGGTGGAAGGAACTCGTAGAGGTTGGTCATGGTGACAAGAAAAATGAGCCTTGGTGGTTTAAGATGCAAACTCGCGCAGAGTTGATTGAAACTTGTACTATCATCATTTGGGTCTCTTCAGCTCTTCATGCGGCTGTCAATTTTGGACAGTATCCTTACGGAGGATATATCCTAAACCGTCCAACTCTAACCAGACAATTTATGCCCGAAAAAGGAACACCAGAGTATGATGAACTAGTCAAAGACCCTCACAAAGCTTTGCTGAAAACAATTACACCAAAGGATAAAACTATTGTTGACCTTTCAACCATAGAAATCTTGTCAAGGCATACTTCTGATGAGCTCTACCTTGGGGAGAGAGATAGTCCTTATTGGACATCTGATAAACAGCCATTGGAAGACTTTAAGAAATTTGGAAGGACGCTTGCAGAGATTGAGGAGAAACTCATAAAGAGGAACAAAGATGAGAAACTTAAAAATCGATATGGGCCAGTTAACATGCCATACACTCTGCTCTATCCTAGCAGTGAGGAAGGACTGACATCCAGAGGAATTCCCAATAGTATCTCTATCTAAGATGCTAAGGAAGAGTGTGCTTCCTTAATTACTCTAGTTTTCCAACAAAAGATGTAAGAATATTGGAACCCCAGGTCCTTCTTTGGTATGTTTATTTATGATTATCCTATGTATGTTGAGAACTCTGTATTTGGTTCCTCTATGTATGTTGAGAACTTTGTATTTGGTTCCTCTGCTCTTTGCCTATTTAATGAGAGCAATTTCCATATGCGGTGTTTCATGTTCACCAATAAGAGTTTGCCTTGTCTTCTGTTGCACAAAACAAGTGCATTTTGGTTGTGGCGTGGTGCCACAATGTGCTTCATTCAATTACACAAACTGTTAACCAAAGGATTAAATCACTTTTTTGATAAGACACGCTTGGGACAGATCCTCACTTAGGCACTTAACCATGAGTCTTCGTTTGTCAAGCAGAAAAAGTTTCGAAAAAATCCAAAAGAAAAAAAAATCATTCCTTGATTGAGAGACAAATATTAAACAAAAACTATTAACTAGTATACAAATTGCACTACTCCAAAAGACATATTCCAACACCCTATTCTTATTACATATTTTAATTGGACTCTCATGGTTCTCATTTCAAAATAAGGTTGTTTATCCGACCACCATGTGTTTATGTTGTACAAATATGAGTTTTGTATTTAAAATGGTACGAAATATAAATATGATAATATATATGTAAATAATATACAAAAATAATAGTGTAACTCTTTGGGTCCAACTAATGGGAATGAAACAAGAAGCAGGGTGCTGCTGGGCCCAAAAGTTGAGCTCACGTGGGCTGCATCTGCTTCAAGCGCACAACTGATTTGATTTAATTGATTGAAATCAATATTTGTGTCAAACCTTTGACATTATGGGTCATATTACTCTCGAGAAATGATTCTCATGCAAAACATACAGTATGAAAAGTTTAAGGAAGGGCCGAGTTCGTAACTTACAGAAGCCTGTGGAGCTGTCTCTCCATCGTCAACTCACTTTCTCATAGATCAATGCAAAAGAAAACCATTCAAAGATCCCAGATATCACTGTCATCTGTCTCTAATCTATCCTTCTGATGGATGTTTTCGGATATAAATTTTTTAAAATGAGAAATATATTTTATAAAATAAAATATAAGTGAATAATAAAAAATAAAAAAATTAATATTAAAATTTATTATAAATATAAATAAATAAATAAATAATAATTTATAAATTTAAAATAATTTATATTATTAATTTTTTATCAATAATTATTTATTATACTCTCCACTTTAAAGCATTCAAATCCAAAATGTTTCTCCATCTTCTAGTTTTACAAGAACTCGCTTTCAATCTCCGCTGGCAACACCTACATGACATACTGTAATAATATAATAACTTCCCATCATTGATAATTAGGAGCCCAAAATTGCTTTGTAGTGTTTAAACAAATCAAGAAAATCTCAACCAAAGAATAAATATGATTGACTAAAGAAATATCAAAATGTACATAAAAATTCTGGAAGATTTTCTCTAACTTTTTATAGTACTTTACACATTGAAGCCTTGACATTTTCTAACCCCAAATGCCAAAGGGAAAAGTAAAGCACAAGACTTCTCACGCTGGTTGGTTTTTTTCCTTTGCATATCTCTTTATGATAAAGACTATCATCAATCTAAGTGTGAAGTTGTTTCTTTTTATATTATTATAATTAAATTAAATGAGCTTGTGCGCAAGAGAAGAGAAGCCAATCGTTTGCAGGTTGGCTACGGTTATAAAGTTGTCTTCTTCTTTACCCAGTCAACTTTATGATAATCATATAATACTCCGCCACCCTTAGATTGACTTTTCTTGGTCACGTCTACGTTCAAATATTTAACAAGAAGTGCAAGTCAGCTGTTGTCATTCATTCTAATTTTTTCGTAGAACAAAATGCTAGAACACGAAGACCAACGTGTTCGTGGCCTTGTTGCTAGTGCTTGTGTTCTTTCCCTGTCTCTATAAATAATTAATGGGTATACACTAAAGGAATCTTTTTTTGTTTAGATTTTTTAAAGGTGATTTTTTACTCTTTCAGTAAGAGATTAAGAGAAATTATAAACAAAAAATCTCTCATAATAAGAACCAATCCAAGGAATCTTTTTGACAATATCAACTTGTGATATCTACTTTTCTTGGCTACGTCTACATTTGAATATTTAACAAGAAGTGTAAGTTATTATTATTGTTATCTTGTTAGAGAACGAAAAGTCAGAACAGGAAAACTGTGCTTTTGCATCCTAAAAAATCAAGGACCAACATGTTCATCATAATTTCTTGGGTGATTCAGCATCTCTTGCTCCTCGTACGTGTTCCTAAATTCTCTATAAACCCTAGCGAACCTTGCCAGCATTACTTAAAACCTTTACTTTGGCTGAGCATCTAGCGTTGTCTGCTGAAGGAACGATCGAATATGTGGATCAAATGGACAGTAGTGTTGATGAAGAAGAAGAAGAAGTTGTTGGGCTTAAACGGCTTTTTTGATAGTTTTAGCAACGGCGTGTCCCTCCAGTTAATTAGTGCTTCTAATGCTGAGCCTGGTTAGCTGTTTGAGTTCTTCATTTTACTCCATGCACTAATCTTCTGTTCCTTCCCCTTTACATTCTTGTTCTGTTTCTTTCGGGCTTTACTTTTGTGTCAGTCTTCTTCCTTATCCTGATATTTGGCGCCTTAGTTGCACTGTGATTACTTCTTTTCGTTCTTCAACCTGAATTGTAAAACCTGATCAGGACTTATAACAACCCTAATCTGACATCAGTTATGGGAAAACAAGCCGGAAGTGGGAGGATCCGAGTCCCATTGAAAAAGTGTGGATTTAAGATATAAACAAAACATATTTCTTCGGTATTAAAAAATTTTAATTATATGTATAAACTTTTACGTACTTTTGTAGAAAACGGGTTCAAAGGGAAGCTTGGAAAGCCTGCATATTTAGAATTGATGGGATTACCAAAGCGACATTCTGGACACCAGACCCGTCTCCAGTTACAGTTTACTTTGAGTGGGAGGATGAGGTTGGGATACCAGAAGCATTTCTGATTAAGAATAACGATCTGCATGAGTTCTCCCTTGTAAGTTTGACACTTGAAGAAGTTCCAAACAAAGGTAAAATCCACTTTGCTTGCCCAGCAAACATATACAAAAAGGACCGCATTTTCTTTGCAAACCGTGTAAATTTTTGCTTATCTACATTGCATGTAGTGGAATTGAAACTTCAAAAATATTGTATTTTTTTTAATGCTATAACTGATACCATTTATTTAACGTGTCTTAGACATATCTTCCAAGTGAAACACCAAGGCCACTGCTCAAATATAGAGAGAAGAATTAATAAACTTAAGAGAAGAAGAATTAATAGACTTACGAGGAGAAAGGACCGGAGGAGAGATCAACAAATGGGACGGAGTCTATGACTATACTACCTACAATGATTTGGCTGATCCAGGTGAGTGTGCAGAGCATGTTCGTCCAATTCTTGGTGGGTCTAGCACATGTCCCTACCCTCGCAGGGGAAGAGCTGGCACACCACCAACAGAGAAAGGTCGGGCATCTAAATTCTTTAGTTTGATAGAGAGTCTCAGTCTGTTATGTACATGCATTTATTACTTATATATCGATCAACAGATCCGAAGACTGAAAGCAGGGCTTGCAGTTCAATCTACATTCCAAGAGATGAAGCATTTGCTGAAACGAAGAAGTCCGACTTTGATATTTATAAGCTGAAATCTGGGTTTACAGTCATCAAACCTACAGTAGAATACTACAAAGGGAAACTTAAGAAGTCCTTAAAATGGGATTCCAAGCGAGAGTTTGACAGCTTTATAGATGTCCTTAAACTGTATGGAGGTGGACTTAAGTCGCCAAAAGGTTTACTTTAGAAGGTTAGTGACAAAATCCGCATACAGTAAAAATTTTCCGAAATGATGGTGAACTGTTCGCCAGATTTCCAATACCTCAAGTGATTAAAGGTATATTACAAATCTATAAGCATAATTAATTAGATGGGACATTAGTGACCTTTTTATTAATATTTCATAGAATGTAAGAATCTATTCAATTTTCCAACATTACCTACCTTTATTCTTTTGGAGTAGATAGCCTAACTGCATGGATAACCGACGAAGAATTTGCTAGAGAGATGCTTGCTGGGTAAACCCTCTCCTAAGTCGTTGTCTCCAAGCAAGCCTTAATGTCTGTTCCTAATATTATAAACATTTTACTTTTACACAGTCCCTACTTCATAAAATGCAAACGATAAAATTTATTAAGTTTCATATACGACCCTAAAAATCTATGGCCTACAAGGACAATTGTAAATATTCTGTGAATGACAAGTTATGATAATATAGTTTCTATTAATTTTAAGCAGTTAAGATGCATCTGAAAAATAAGGTTTGCGGTCTATATATCTGTCAAACCTGCGAACTTTGGATAACGGTGACTGTCTCCAAGGCCAGATGTTATAATTGCACGAATTCCCACCAAGAAGCAACTTAGTAGAAATGTATATGGTGACCATACTAGCCCACTAACCAAAGAACATATAGAGAATAGCATAGATGGGCTCACCCTAAAAGAGGAAATGTTCCTACGATAGATGATATAAATTTGTGTTTTATGAAAAACAAACATGCAGAAACCAAATTTTTTAATTTTCTTGCTCGGCACTTTGAATTATAATAAACTAACTGAATTTGGCTGATCAGGCAATCAAGAAAAAGAAATTATTTATCCTAGATTACCATGATGCATTCATGCTATATTTGAGGCGAATAAACACAACTTTCACAAAGACATATCCTAGCAGGACCTTCCTTTTCTTGAAAAATTACGGGACTTTGAAGCCAATAGCCATTGAATTGAGTTTGCCACACCCGGAGGGAGATCAATGAGGTGCCATCAGTAAATCTACCTGCCTGCTAACCAAGGCATTGAAAATTCTATTTGGAAACTCGCAAAAGCTTATGTCGTTGTAAATGACTCGGCCTATCATGAACTCATTAGCCGCTGGTACAAATTCTTTAAGGAAAGAATGCAAGTAAATTACTATTTTCTCTTTGAAGTGGAATATATATATATATATATATATATATATATATATATATATATATATTAATCACATCTTTTCATGAGCCACAGGTTACATATCATGCTGTGATTGAGCCATTTATTATTGCAACAAATCGGCAGCTCAGTGTCCTCCACCTTGTTTATAAGCTTCTACATCCTCACTTTCGTGATACTATGAATATAAATACACTTGATTCAAACTTGCACCATCATCATATGGATTGCTTCAGCTCTCCATGCAGCTGTTAATTTTGAGCAGTATCCTTATGGAGGTTATATTTTAAACCGCCAACTCTTAGCAGACAATTCATTCCTGAGACAGGAACTCCGCAGTATGATGAACTTGAGAAAGAACCCAGAAAAAGCTCTCTTGAAAAGGATTACAACGAAGTTAGAAATCTTAAAGGTCCTTGCTGTTATAGCAATGTTGTCGAGGCATACCTCCGACGAGATCTACCTTGGGGGTAGGGACACACCCGATTGGACATGTGACTGGAATGCCTTGATGGCCTTTGAGAAGTTTAAGAAACAGCTAGCAAACATAGAGCAAATATCAACGGAACGAACAGTGATAAGAGGTTGAAAAACCGAAATGGACCAGTTAATATGCCCCACACTCTGCTTCTTCCTAGCAGTAAAGAGGGGCTGACCGGCCGCGGAATTCCGAACAGTGTTTCCATCTAAGGGATCAATGGACCTTAATTTGTTGTTGCTTTGAATAAAGGTGCAAGGAATATGACATCCTCCATCCTCTGTTTCATTTTCCAATTGCTTATGTTCGTAGTTGCATGCATGATGTAACCTCGTTTGTTTGACTTTACTAAAGGCAGTTCTATTTTAGTACTAAACTTGCAAACCACCATGTAAACATCAAAACCTCTATAGATTAAGAGTACACGAGTTAATATATCATAACTAATAGAGTTAATCATATTCAAGCTAAAAAGAATGTGACCAAATGTATGATAGTTCTTAATCTCTACTTCAAAGCAATTTTCCTTATAATAGGTGAATGACAAACCCCTTAAATATAAGCAAAGTTATGGGTTGAGTGCAAAATTTTCCAAAAAAACTTCAAAACAACATTAGATATTACTACTACATGGTGACAATTACAAGCATTTTTTGACAATAATATCAATGTCAACGAATTTAATATATCCTATTTGTTAAATTTTTTATAAAAATTAGATGCTATTTAGTTTTTAGAAAACTAAATACGTGAATTTATCTAATAACATATCATTTACTTTGTACAAATATTCTAGAATAAATTTTTTTAATATACTTAACAGTGTTTTTAACTCTTAATGTATTCGTAATGAATTAATAAATCACATAAAAAAAATGCTAAGGTTTTGAATTTTGTCCCCAAAAAAAGAGTGTGGCACGGAAACTAATAAATAAAGGTAAAATGGCAATCGACGGCGAGCGGGAGCGAGACTAGTGTTGGTGTTCCTGTATGAACAGCAAACCTGAAGGCGCACAGAATTGTTCCAGAGACTGAGAGAGAGCGCTTTATCAAAGTGAGAGTTCGGTTCCTGATACTGAGACAACACTGAAGGGGATTTGATTCGATGGGAAATCAGAAGCAGAAATGGACGGCGGAGGAGGAAGAAGCCTTACTCGCCGGAGTCGCCAAGCATGGTCCTGGCAAGTGGAAGAACATCCTCAAAGATCCCGACTTTGCCCCCTTCCTCACTCACCGTTCCAACATCGACCTTAAGGTTTCCAGAATTTTCAACTTCCTTAATTCCCTCCGCTCTTGTCGTGAATTTGAATGATTATGTTTAACGGCGGGATTTTTTAATTTCTTTCAGCTGTTGTTTGGTTGTTGCGAAATTATTTTCTTGGAAAATGATTTTTTTTTTCATCAATCTTAATATTGATCGTGTTGCCTTCCGGCGGTGGTGATTATTGAGAAAACCTAGCACAGAAAAGATGACGATAATAGCTTCTAAATTGCAAGTATGAATGGATTTTTTAGGATTTCTTTTGTCCTCTATACTATTATGATAGTAGATTGATGTTTGCTGATTGTTTTGAAGAAGTTACATGTAATGTATTCGTGAACTTCATGGAACTGAAGTACCCCATTTGCATCTTCTTTTCTGGATTTATCAAATTTGATTTTCCCAGGGTATGTCTAATTGTGTGATTCCTGTTTTAGAGAAGAAGTTGGATATTTGTGTATTTTACCTTTTTCACTTTCTCATTCTTGCCCACTTTCCACTTCCCAGGATAAATGGCGAAACTTGAGTGTTAGTACTGCTGCTCAAGGCTCTAAAGAAAAGGTGAGGACTACCAAGGTTAAAGCTGCAGTTCCTACTCCAGTTGCCAGTGTAGGTGTACAAAATGTTGCTCCCGCTGCTCCACCTCGTCAAAGTGCAGCTTCCGATATTGTAATGGATGAACCTTCACAAAATGCGCAGGATGTCAAACATGCTCCGCGGTACGCTTATTCATCTCTTACTGGTTCCCCATCCATGGAAATTTTCAACCAATTATTCTTGCATACAGAATAGATCCGAAAATGAAAAATAATTATCTTAGGATATATTGACCGTTATTTTTCTTTCAAATTTGATTTATTATTGTATAGATTGATGAAAAATGTTTTTCATTTATAAGCAGCTATTAGTGTGAATTGTTAGTTCAAATTTATTTTATTGGCTCGCATGCATGTGCAGGGGATTGGGGAGGGGGGTAGGGCTTCTTTCATTGTTTGATGCTTTGACTTTAGAAGAAATGTTGAGTAAAAATCTATTTATGTTGTTGACATGATGAGCGTTCTTAGCTTAGTTGCAAATCTGGTTGCTTGGGTCCTCATAATTATAGGTTTATATGTTGTTGACATGATGAGCGTTCTTAGCATAGTTGACACTTTGACCTTTTGATATTGTATGCTGTAAGGTTGCAGAAATATGTATGCTTCAACATTTCAGTTATGCTTTATAGCATTTTTAGCTGAACATCACGACATAAGTTTTTTTCCCTCTTCTTAATTTGATGGGGCCTATGAATGTATTTTCGTTGCTTAATATATATATATATATATATATATATATATATATATATATATATTTTATCCCACTCAATTGAGATCATATCATTAGCGATTTTTGGTATTGTGCTTTTTACTAGGTATAATGCAATGGTTTTTGAAGCACTCTCAACATTAAATGATACTAATGGATCTGACATAAATGCCATCATCAGTTTCATTGAGGTAAGATGAAGGTCCTCTTTTTGTTTGCAATATATTCTATATTCAACAATGCTTGTACGGTTAAGTTTTCTGTTATTTGTAGAACTCTTGAACTTGAAATGCCCTGTTTCTGAGATAATACTATAAGGATGTTAATAATAAATGTCTAGAATAGCAATGCGTTTGTATGAAATCAATTAACTTGATGTAAAAATGCAATTATTGTTTGTTTGTTTATTTGATTCTTAATTTGCTTTTATTATTTGAGTTTAAAGATCTAGGATGGAATTTTGGCTGTTCATTAGGTTGTCTTACTTCAGGGTCCCCTGTGCAGTATTTTGAGTGAATTTTTTTGTGAGGATAAATGACTATCATAACACAAGACACATGTAACTTAAAATGTTCATTTGCCATCTAATTATGGGTACTTAAGATCAATCTTCAAGTCAAAGGACTTTCTTGAGATGCTCAATGGGACTGTAGAGAAGCCTTGAAACCTTTGGATCACT
Source organism: Dicorynia guianensis (assembly GCA_037013595.1). NCBI lineage: Eukaryota > Viridiplantae > Streptophyta > Magnoliopsida > Fabales > Fabaceae > Dicorynia > Dicorynia guianensis. The sequence goes on from JASUAB010000014.1 coordinate 33,506,132, forward strand.
TCTATTGCAATCACTTAGGGCACATGATCAGTCTTGTGTTGATGCACGCATTTGGTTCTTTCTGTGCATTACGGGTCTACATTCACTTACTCTAGTGTCTAATATACTACAAATTCAACAGGTGAGAATTCAGATGCTCACTTTCTTATAGTCTGAATTTTTTTTTTTAAAAAAAAAAAGTGTTATAGAGTACAGTCAAATAATGAGAAAGCATTATCTTCTGACTTTCTATTCGCTATCAATGTTGTTAGGGCCATTTTCATGTATTTAGTTAAATAGTTTATTCATGTAGCCAACCGCACTTAGTAATAAGGCTTTGTTTGTCTGGTTGTTGTTGTTAATTGAACAGTTAAGTTTGTCATTCAACTTCCTTTTTCCTTTTTCCAGCCTCCTTGCCCCTTTTGGTGGCAGGTGGGCTAGTTGAAATTTACTCTTAAACATGGAGTGTTTGTTGTGTTTAATGTTATTTAAGTATTCTCTAGTATGCTTTTATTTTGAACTTGACAAAGGATGATGACCACTTATGAAAATGCAGCAAAGGCATGAAGTTCCCCAAAATTTCAAAAGGGCCTTGAGTACAAGGTTGAGGAGACTTGTTACTCAAGGGAAACTTGAAAAGGTAAACTAAATCTTTTTTATGCTTTTATAGAAACATGATGGGTAGTATATCTTTCTTATTGCTACTTTGAATGATTATTGACTCCTGTTCTCCTTTTCTTCTTCTAAGGTTGTCTTTCGATCTTCCTACTTTGGAGGCCTTCCCTTTTTGTTTTTGGTTTTGGGGTGGGAGGGTGGGGGGTGGTTTATTGATTACCACAGAACCGGGTTATTGCAGTTTTGTTTGCTTTAAGGTTCCGGACTTCAGAGATAAAGGTGATATTAAGCTGTAAATGTTGATAACTTTTTTCCTGGTGATTGAAACATGATGTTGAATAGTATTGCAACATGAGTAGCTTAAAGTTACAACAACAACCTGCAATCCTGCCTTGGTTTTATGTGGTGTTTATTTTTTAGTGATTACCTGTTTGAGTGCAGCAAGCTTTGATTCTGCCTCAGATTGGATCGATGGTAATATTATTTGTTGAACCTATTGTAAATAGTTGTTAAATGCAATGAATATTTTAATGTTGTTTAACTGAAAAGTAATTTGATTAGAAAATAGAGATGGTCCTAATATATTTGTACATTAAAAGTCCTTGTGTTGAATTGTGAGAAGAGTTGCTCTTTAGATTCCTGATTACTTTTGCCAAGCTATAATGGTCGATTGAAAATAAAAAATAATAATTTTTGTCTTTGACATCAGTGTTCATGAATCTGTTTTTCCAAAATTCTGCACCTTAAAATGCTGTTGTCTGCATTACAATAAGACTTGCTGTCCAGTGTGTACTACACTTTCCATTTCTAATATTGCTTTCATAAATTGTAACTAACTTAGAATGAATTTTTTAGCTCTAGTGGTTAGTGCTAAAGGAACTGCTCATGTCATTTCAACAGTGGAAGTGTCTCATCCAAATCATGTTTACACTACGGTTTCCTTTTAAAGATACAGTGCTTCTACTTCAGCTTTATGATTTCTCCTTTCGCTGTGATCAGAGACATGTGGAACATGACATATGAATCCTTAACATAATAAAATCCTTTATCCTGAAAAGCTAGGGGAGGAATTTAGCAAACAGCAAACTCTTGTCAAGAACAATCTGCAGCAGTTGTATTAAGTAGCTTAATGCCAACTGGGAATTTTGTTTAATTAATTCACTCACCTTGTAAAGCTTGTTCCTCGAGATTGACTTAGCCTGCAATTTGATAGCCCTGAAATTTTCATATCAGCCAAATCCTAGCTTGCTCAAATCATCTACTTAATGTAGCTTCTTTGCTTCCTCATGAATTGTCCATGGCCATCATCCTTGCAAGTTTTGATTGAAAGTAGTGTAATTTCTTAAGTCCTAAACCTTTTGAATACAAAGGAGTAAAGATTGACTGCCAGCTTAACTGGTATGATGCTTAAAATTTTCAATTATTAGGCTTTGGGAAATACAAGCACATTTTCAAAGTATGCTTTATTTAGGACAAGGGATCCTTCTCTGGAAGGAAACTTATTTTCCATGTCAACTGGATCTTCACCTTCTGAACAAAATAAGTGCATCGTAACTAAGCTGTAGATTCTCAATACACAAGCATGTTTTTGTTGAATTTTCTTCCATCCCAAATTAGCTATTCCACTGCTTTCAATGGGCTACAGCCTACAGCCTTACCATTGCTAAGAAACTCTCCACCCTAGGACATAAGCAAACAGTTCTACTTTTATTAATGCTCTGATTATGAATCTTGTTTTCATGGTTATATGGTGTGGACTTCTCAACTTTACCATTCCCCGCAGGTACAAAATTGTTTCAAGATTAAAAAGGACACTCCATTGGATGAAAAAACACCTTTAAAACAAAAGAATGTCTGGCCACGTCAAACAGTAAAGGATGCTGCTGATACTGCAGCCTACAGAGTTGCCGAAGCCGAGAACAAATCATTTTTGGCGGCGGAGGCAGTCAAGGAGGCAGAAAGAATTTCAAAACTGGCGGAAGATGCTGAATCATTGGTACAGCTAGTAAAAGAGATTTACGACCAATGTACTGCAGTTAAACAACCCTATCTACTTATAAATGATTTCTTTTAATCATACCTTTATAATTAAGATAACCATTGTTCTTGTGGACCTATTGATGCAGGTTTGCGTGGTGAAATTATCCTCTTGGCTCAAACTTTATGTTAGGTTGATAAATGGATTCCCATTATTTTGGATTTTAGATGTAAATTCGTTGATCCAATGAAACCGTATTATTATGTTTTTCTTTTTCTTTTCCCTGCATTTTTCTTTCTTGTAGTTGCATCAGAAGTCATGTTGATCTGTGGCTGGTATATCTTCCGTGTTCTGTAATCTTTGTCTGGTCTAAAATGGAAGCAATAGATTTCAGATGTATATTTTGTTTTGGCTAAACGTGAGGAGTTGAGGATATCTCAAAATTGAATTGCTGCAATTGTGTGCTAAGGTTGATGCCTGAGGGGCTTGCCCTTTTTTATTTTTTTTGGTCAAGGAAATACAGAAAGAAAACGCTTGAGTGATGAGACTATTCTAAATAAACTGAAAAATCCACCTTTTATGTATGGGTAAATAAACTCTTGCAAAGTGAAATATTTTAAATGCTTGCTTAATTGAATAAGTTGTTGATTTGTTTGTTTTACAGGTTAAAAGAGAGATTTATTAAATTTAATAATTTAAATATTTAAATAAAGCACTTGTGAATTTATTTTATGAAAGCAAAGATACTGTTTATGTACTGCATGGTTGGATTCAGTAAAACGTAAAGAACTCTAATTAGAACCATGACCGCAACACTTAGTGACCAGCCAATACGCAATGAAACCAACTGGAATCATTAATTTATATTATTTTTTTATAAATTAAATTTTATTTAAAAAATAAATTATTTAATTTATTAAATCTTATTTCAATTATGAAATTAAATAAACAAAATATTTTATATTAAATTTTGAGAATTGTTTAAACCTAATTTAAAAGGTTTAGCTTTATCCTGCTGCAACATTTTTCTTTTTTTTTGACTTGGTATCTTCGGATCTTAATATGTAAAGGTGAAGGATGAACCTATTTCATAATATTCCAAAAAAAAAAAGAAAAAGTAGAGTTGAACCACGTAACATAATCATACTAAAGGAAAAAGACGAAATTCACTGAAATGATGAAGGTTGTCTCCACGGTTTTTGTTATGTTATTTCCTTATTAAATTCAATCACATTTATCTCAATCAAATTAGGGCTTTTACAAAGATGTAACTAGATAAAGGAGGGATATTATAATAAAAGGTAGCATAGAAACACCTGTTCTTCATTTAAGGAGGCCTTTTAGTATGAATAACGTTTCTTGCACAATATTTTGTATATAAAAGTTACTCTCAACTTGTATTTTCATAAAATTTCTAACTAATTAATATTAACATAAGTTATAGAACAAAAAATATAAAATTACTCATCAACTACATGCATCGCATAAGGAAGAAGAAAACAACAAACCTGATAGAAAAGAGAACTTACATCCGTTGACTTCTGCTTTTGTAATTTTTTGATGAACAATACATTGCGGCCAGTGACAACCATTGTACTAATGTCGAAGAGCACATATCAACAAACCTAGCATAAAACAATCCTAAAAGCGACAGATATTAAGTTAAAAATGACATAACAATCAGCATGAGTAAAAATTGCAAAATGGAATTGTCAATCCTCAGTTCTACCAGTGGTGACATCATTGACACTCAATTTCCTACCAAAAATTTGTAAAATGTTTGTTCAAGAAGTAAATAAAACTTATAGGTCTAAATCGTGGATCACCACATGCAACCATACGAAGTCCATCAGCAAAACCATTATGGCTAACTAATTGGTCTATGCCATGATCAAATTCCAAAATTCAGACTACAAGAGCACAAGCCCCAGCTCTGATGGCTTCAGCGCATGCTTAATTCGATAGTTGTAAAGATAATAGTGAAGTTTCCCATCACCGGGTCCAAATTTCAGTTCCTTCAAGAAAGACTCATTCTGCATAACATCCAATGCATTGAAAACGTCATACTCCTTCCGTTTTGCAACAATGAGAGCATCATTCACCAGCTGAAGCAAAGGGGTCTTCGTTGAAACATTATAATAGGAATAAGCTGCTTTTAAGATTGAATAATTCTGGTTTCCAAGGATTGTAGAAGGTAGCGTGTAAAAACTGCAAAAGTCAGTGATGTCATGAGTTTCAGGACTTTCAACCAGATAACTATCAACAACATTCTCCTTCGGGAGAAGCCAATGCTCCACATCATTTTCATCAAAATCAGGTGCAACAGTAAACTGGCTTAAATAATTTCTTAGCAGCCTCGTAACTGCAGGAACATCATGAATTTCCATCTTTCTGAACCCTGGGGTGACTGTTGACTCAGGTAACCTGTAAAGCTTGATTGTGCGACTCATTGTCATTCGGGCACCAAGTCGAGAGAATCCAACATCAATTAGCTTCTTGGGATTTAAAGATCTATGCCAGTATTGGCACGTTGCTGTTGGTGTAGGAAGAATCACTCCAGCAGTATAAGCCGCCTGCCAGATATTCTCCAAGTGCACCCTCCTAGTCACCTCTTTAATCATGACAGGAGCAAGCCTCTTTGATCTAAGCTTCTTATGAACGCACAGGAAATTAATCTCTGCCATGTTAACAACCTCATCACGAACTCGGATTCTTGCAGGAACTCCTGTGATGAAGGCAACCAACTTTTTGGAACTTTTGACACGGACACCTATATGCCAACTTCTGAAATAACCAGGAGGTTGCAGAGCCCAGCGCAGAAATTCCTTTGAGTAGTTAAATCTGAACATATTCTCATCATCTTCAACATAATTATTAGCAAGAAGGGTATAAACCTCACTGCACATCTCCTCAGAGTTGATGTCACAGGTAATCCATTCATAGAGATTAGGAAGGTTGTATGGTTCTTGTTTGACCTCAGATAAGGGGGTAGGAGGTTCAATTGGCCCCTCTGGTAGGCTGGTATCTCCTATATCCTTGAACTGCCCAACAGGTTGTGTTTCCCAAAATTTATGTCTTTTTTCAAGAGAAAGAGATTCTTGAACTTTTTGTGCTAGAGTATCCAGTGCAAGATCACTTTCAGAAGGTGCATTCCCATCAGGGTTGGGGTTTTGAGTTTCTTCAGGTGATCCAGAAGATGCATTGCTATCAACCATTTCAAATGTTTCAAGAAAGGTACTCTGGAAAACAAAATAACTATTTTTTCAATAAATAAAGTTGATGAAAACAAGCAAAATTCTGATATAATACCAGGTGGCTATGAAAGTTTTAGAAGAGAAGTTTTTCTGTATCCTCTCATAACAAATGCCTAAGCCCATGCGTGCAAAATGAAACTTTGTTTGACCTATTAATGTGGTGGTCCCAATCCACACTACTCCCTCCTTTTTACAGCCAAACCAAGTGACAGTAAACAACTTTGTTCAATAATAAAACCTTTTTCCCAATTTCTTAGGGACACAAAATTGCACCAAGGAAGTATTTTGCAGTAACATGACCAAACAATAAAGGCTCAATCTCTACAGAAACAAGAGCATTAAACTCAATTAATTTCATCAATTACATAAAATGGGTAGGAACTGCAGTCTTAATAGATGAAGTACCATAATAATATATTAGAAGATAAGTAAGTAAAATTACAGTTAAGATATAAGCTATTTACAGAGAAGAATCTTCAAAAATGTTATGCTCTTAACTTATACATTTTCTTAGGAAAATACAAAAAGAATTCTTATTTGAACAATTCATCTTTTGACTACTTGCATTATTTGATGTTGTAATAAGGAAATGGATGGTACTGCATATACTCAACATGATATAGATTCAAAAGGATAGTAAAACACAAATCAGGTGCCTAGTTTTATTGTCATCGGAGAATTAAGTTAATACAGATTCGGAGCCTTTTGATTTGATAAAAATGAACTTATTATTTGGTATCCTAGCATTAAACTATTCTGATGTTTCAAATTCACTTTATTATACCTAAGGGAGGCTTCTAGTTTACATATTAATTTGGAATGAATTGAAGCAGATGCAATTACCAATATTAAATAATTAATTAGTTGGCTTAGGTTCTTGGATACAAGGTGACTTTTCTGCAATAAACTATTTGGTCATTCCTCTAGACGCACCTGATAAGAGAGTGACAGTTTCAAATTTTATTTTGAAATGATATATATAAAAATCATGTTAGTCAAACATTCAAGATTGTCTTTGGGAGATCAAATGTTGAAGAAATCCAATAAAGCAGTATTAGCAACATGCCTTTGGGGAAAAGTGTTAAGGGAAACTTGAATGGCTTAAATGTGCAAGCATATAACTGAATTTCTCTGCTTAGCCAATACCTGCAGGAATTTTGCCAAAAAACTATAGGCAAAGGGAGCAATCTTCGAAAAGCCTCAAATTTAATGATCATACATTTATACTTAAAGATGTTTTTAATTGTTGCAGGATCCTTTCCCTACAGATACTTTTTTGAAATATTATATTAAAGATATCTGCAGTGACAAAAAAAACTCATATAGATACTTACATAATGTGTTGGGTGGACATATTTTATACTACAAGCATGACTGGGTCATTGTTAGACAAAGATATTTCAGTGATTGACAGGTTCCCGCAACTCATTTAATGCTTTTGGGTTATGAGGTGGGAGAAGACCAGAGTGAAGAAGTTTCAATATATGGGCTTCACTGATGTGAATACTGAGGAGCTTCTATTTGTTTCTATGCAGCTTCCATAATGCTGATCCCCATTGAAAGATAAATTATATTTGGATCCTAAGCATTCTATATAAAGTTGCTTTTCTATTCCCTTTTAAAATCAGGGAAAGATGTGGAACTTTGATAGCAATCATCTCAATAAAAATAAGAAATTCATCAATTCAAAATAGTTAGCTGTTAGACTCATGGGATAACACTATGGCGCATGATATCAACAAAGTTAATGGGAAAGCAGCTCGTTAGTGCTTATGTGGTGTGCTCTGGAATTGAGAAAAACACAGAAACCTTTGCTGGTTCTGTGGTTCAGGTGGAATGAAGAAATTTTAAAATTTTAAATTCCTTTTTTAAGCATGTCAAGTCATCCTTTTTCTCCCAAGCATATTATATTTTAGAGTTTATGGACCACACAAACATCCAGAGCTTGAAGGTGCTTACGGTTTTCCATATTATTATGTAAGCAGCATATATAACCTTAATGAACAAGATTATGGAGACCTCATGAATCAATCAATTACTAAAAATATCCTACGAATCCAAAGTAAATGTAAAGTGCATCTAAATTTGAAATTTGAGAAGTAAAACTAATCCATATGATTCATTCACCGGAACAGCTTACAAGGGTTGAACCTAATCAGAATCAAGACCAATTAACATTGGATAAATGAAGAACATGCGGAGGAAGAAAAGGCGCAATGATGGTAACTTTTTTCTTTTCATATATGCATTATACCATGCATGGAACAAAATTAGACAACGCAAAAATAAAATAGCAGTAAGCAACCAGGATCCAAGCGACAAGAACACCCAGAGACAACATAGAGAGCTACTTTTAATTCGTTAACTATTTATACAATAATGAAATCAATATTTCAATAATTTCAATATTTTATTTCTAAAATCCAGAGCAACAAATAGCACGTCACTCAAGAAGCTAAAACTAGCAATTGCGTACCCCTTTTATTTTCCTTTACATTCCCGGGAAACGAATGGAATGCAAGAGGAATACGAACGGAAATAGAATAGGGTAATAAGGTACTCGGTTTTTTTACCTCAAATTTCAGTTCGCGTGAAAATTAATGCTTTCTGGCCAATCCCTCTGATCTTCCTCTAGCTTGATTTCATAAGATCTAACGCTCTGCAACGGCAGGCGAAAGAGGGAGAGTCGGCGAACTTAGGGAATTGGGCGAGAAGAAAGTTTGGAGGAATCGGAAAAGGGGTTCCGAGAAGTAGGAGCTGCAGCGATGGCATCGATGAAATCTGGTACAATTTAATTTCTTATTTGTTTAATCCAATTTAAACTCCATTTTTTATTTTACGTTAAAACTTAAGCCTGTCGTAACTTTTTTTACCAAAAGTAAAAAAAAAAAAAAAAGTTGTTCTAAGTTTTTTATTTTAGATTTTACATTTAAAATAAGTTTAACATATATCTTACGATTTTTATTCAACATTTTAATCTATTTTGATATTTATATTTTTATACTTTAGTTCTTAGAGATTTTTTGATACAATTAGTTATCAGATTTAAATAATTGCTTTATATGTAGTATTTAATAAGAGTGTTTGCATAAAAACATGATTATTTAAATAAATAAAGTTTTATAAATGAAATTTTTAATTTTTAATTGAATATTATAAATATATTTCCAAAACAACCTTAGTACAGTTAATCACTAGTAAACCTTACTTAGTGGTTTCATGGAAATATATTTTATAAAAAGTATAGAATAAAAATTAGAATGTTCACGTGGTGCAAAACTACATGTAATTATAATTCGTGTTATATTTAATATGATTGAATTTATTTATTGATATTATGTTTAATTTTTTAAGCATTTTTTGAAAGAAGGGTATTTGTTAAGCTGATATTGAAATTAGATAGGCATTTTTTTAAAAAGGAAATTAGATAGATATTAAAAAGTATGTTGGATATATATATATATATATATATATATATATATGTTTCACAACAGAATATTAAGAGGGGTGGCTTAACTGCATTTAGTAGTGGATATGATGCTTTCCATTCTTGCTTATTATTTTTATTTTTTTCATAGAGAATAGGAAAAGGATGTTAAAGATGACCTCATTTAAAAGTTTATATAATGTGAACCATTCACCTAATAATGAGATAAAAATTGAATGTTTAAGGTTAATAATAGCACTACACACTTTAGTTTTATTTATTTATTTATTTTAGCCAATCATTTGATAATGGCTAAATCTACATAACTTGCAATTTATTAATATAAAGATAGTATTTACCAATTCTCATCTAGGTTTTACATCATTAGTCCCATGCAAGATAAAATAGAAGTGTTGTATTAAGTAATTGACAGCCAACGTAAAACTCTATTAAATTTCTTATGATATAAATCAATGAAGTTATTGGACTTGTATCAAGGGTTATCTTTAAGTTTATACCTTTTTACTTTAATTTTAGATATATTTACTAAATACATCTAAGATATAATTTTTAAATATATGCTTTTTACAAATGACATAGTTCTAATAGAGAAGTCAAGAGATATCATTAATTTTAAACTAAAGATGTGAAAAGAATCCATTGAATTAAATGGTTTCTATTTAAAAAGAAGTAAAATAGAATATATGGATTGCAAGCTTGGTAAGAGACAAGCTAGTAATAATTTAGAGGTAAAATTTAAGGAACATATCATATTACAAGTGTTAAAATTTTGATATCTTGAATTAATTTTACAAAGTGATAGAGAGGTTAATAAAAATGTCATATACAGGATTCAAGTTAGGTGATTGAAATGGAGAAACACCTTAGGAGTTATTTGTGATCACAAAATATCTAATAAGCTGAAAAGTTAATTTTACCAAACTATTATAAGACTAGCTATGCTCTATGATAATGAACATTGAGCTTTGAAAAACTAACAAGAATAAAAAATAGGGTAGTTAAGATAATAATATTAAGATGAATGAATGGATATATAATAAAAGATAATATTTGGAATAACTATATTTGGAAAAAAGTTGATGTTATACTTATAGAGAAGAAAATGATGAAAACTTAATTACGATAATATGAACATGTACAAAAAGGGTTACTAGAAGTTTCAATTGATTAAATAATTTTTAATTCAATGAGAGGGGTAAAGAAAGATTAAAAAAAATATTTGAAGAGATCAATGATCTTTTAATAAATAATATTTTTGAAAACATAATTTTTTATGAAACCCAATACTATCATTTGATCATATAATCAATCTCACTTAGTGAAATAACACTTTATTATTGTGGCAAAGATAGAACTTACCAATATAAAATATGAGGTGAAAATAATGAAGAATATTAGGCATTACCATCTTTAAAAAGCATGTACGTGACCCAAGCTAACTTACAATTAGATGATATGATGTATTTTTATTAAATCTTACAACATTTAACTAATTTTAATGCATAATTATAAAAATTAGATAAAAATAAATTTATAAAAATAACAATAGCAAATAGAGATGGAGTGTTGAAACAACTATAAGGTTCATAATATCAAAAGATTGAATGGTCATGGACTGGTTGTCGCTAGTGTTGTATATCAAAGTGGTTGTCATATTAATATTATTAATTAATAATTTATGATACAAGTGTAATTCTTTTTTAAAAATTGAATACACAGTTCTTTAATTTTTAATTATTTATAAGTATATATTTTTAATTATAAAAGTCAATAAATATTTTCTTTCAACTATTGAAATAATATAAATATATTCCTTTTGATTTGTCTTTAAATATTAATAGTTACATGATTTTTACATAATTATTAATATACATGATATTTTTATTAGTTATTTTAATAAACTCAATAATAATAATAAATAAAACCTTATTTTCTTAAGTAAAATTAGCTCTATGTATGAAATAAAATAAAAATTTATATAAATTGAACAAAAGATTAAATAAAGAGTTACAAAATATCATTACTTTAAACCAAAACATTGACACACCAATGTCTAAAAAATTACTTTTTATATTATATTACACTAAATTAATAGCAATAACTCATTTATCTAATTAGATAATACCATAATAGCAACAAACCAAAAATACAAAACATCTAATTATCTCTTTCATAAAATTTGACATGAGAGTATTATAGATTAAATGTAAAAGAAGATATAATAAAACCTAAATGCGAAGAAAATTTATTAATTAAAAATTTCAAGAAATTAATGAAGAAAATATTTAAAAATATTAAAAAAAATTAAAAAGGGGTTTATGCGTTAGAGTAATCAAGCTTCTTATTGCTCCTTGGTTTCTTTCTATTTTCTTTTCCTTTGTACACAAATTCTTTTTACTTAAGTTCACCAAAAGACCCAATAAAAAAATTATATATAATAGTAATTACATGGTAAATTATATGATAGTTAAATTTTATCAGCATATAGATTAAGGGGATATTCTTCTTACTTGAGTTCACCAAAAGAACCAATAAAAAAATTATAAATAATAGTAATCATATGCTAAATTATATCACAGTTAAATTTGATCAATAGATAAATAAAAAAATCTATTTATATTATTCTTATAATTAAAGGTATATTTGTTAATTTTTATAATTGATGAGATATATTAGTAAATGATTTAAAATTGAAGAAATGTGTGCATATTTTTTTATATTTTTATGATTATGCAATTGAAAATTTAAAATTTAGTTATGACTCATTTAAATAATATAGATTCAAATATATTGATCTTGAGTCAATTAAAAATGAAAAGAATTAATTGTGGAAATCTAATAAAGAATAATTAGTTTGAAGATTCTATAAAATTAATTTTTAAGGGACTAGTTAAGGGAGCATTTACTTTATATGACTGATCCGAATTGTTTAGATATTGAAATTAGAATTTGAGAGAGTACCCCTCAAGGTTAAATGTGGAAACATACTTTGCCATTTTCCTTATTCTCGTCAAGTTACGTAGCTAGCCTACTGCATAACCTAAACTTCGTACATAACTGTCCATCTTGCATTCGCCTCCCTTCAACTCCACGGCGCAGATCCGAGGAGTTTGGGAAGTCCTCAGCAAACCGCTCTCAGGCTCCTTCTATACTCCTTTCATTTCTTTCTCTTAATACTCTACTAGCAAGCGTTCAAAAATACTAGCAGGTAGCTGTTTATTTTCTTATGGCAAGTTTGTTTTGTATTGAGTAGTTGGTATTATGGAAATTGGTATACTGTTGTTCGCTCCCTCAAAGTTTGATGCTTTGGACAAACCCACTTCTCTGATTGGGAGTTCGGGGCTCTGGGTTAGGATAATGTAATGTGGGGTTGATCTCATTGTTTTTTTGGAAGTTCTAATCTTTTAACCGACCCAGAAATCCATGATTTAATATTTGGTGATCTGTTTCATTGTCAGAGAATTTAGGAACGAGCAATAACGTGAGAGATCTTATTCTTAGAATATTTTCGGATTCTTGGGTTCTGCAAGCTCGATAGAGTTTGGTGGCCTTGGTAGACTGATTAGTTTAGCTTACTTCTCAGGCCTTAATGTATAATAATTAATGTGAAATTGAGATGTAAATAGTCACTATTTTTTGGTTATGCAATAAATTTAGGTGCTATTCCTTGAATGAATCATGCTGAATTTTGGAGGAGTGGGCAAAACGGTATCTGGCGTTGGATTGTATACATTTAAGATGGCAGATATCCGTCGTCCCGTTGAATCAGCTTCTCCGGATATTAAAGAAAAACACTTGTTTAATGCTTGCACTCCTTTCTGCATGGATTGCAAGTTTGGCTCTTCTGTAACGTATTTCTCCATGGAGATGTGGCTTCATGTTAACCTGAGAGTAATTATTGATAGATTTATGAGCTTAAGATTTCTTCCCTTATTGATGTTCCTTGAATTTACTAATGTTTATGAGAAATCTATTCTTCATCCCTTCTGCAATATGAAACGTTGCTTCAGGTTGGAGGAGACCCTTTTGTTGTTATTATTAGTTTTTTAATATCGATCGTTGAAGACCTTTTACTGAAGTTTTGCCGTTTGCAGTGATGGCAGGTTTGGCCCCAGAAGGAACCGAATTTGATGCTCGTCAATATGATGCTAAAATGAATGAATTGTAAATCACTGAACTTTGTATTCATCAGTTACATTTATGTTTGAATGCATTAGCCACATAGCTTTTCTCTAATTTCAATGTCTTGCAAATTATTACACAGGCTTTCCACTGATGGTCAAGAATTCTTCACCTCATATGATGAGGTCTATGACAGTTTTGATGCAATGGGATTACAAGAAAATCTTCTGAGAGGCATCTATGCTTATGGTAGGTAGTTTCAGAAGTTTTATTCTTCTGTTAATTATCTTAAGGTAACATTTCTTTGTTCTCATCTGCATGTATTACATTCAGTCAGTAGCCTAACCTTTTAAAGGAAATTTTTTAAACTCTGGATAGAATTACATCTAATGGATTTAGGCATTATTTTTCTCATTATTTAGCCAGTTCGATTTTTTTTTTTTCCTAGCCCTTTACCGGCAGAATCTGCTGACTAGGGATGCTTCTGACAAAGAATTTAGTAGTACTTCAAGAAAAAAAAAAGCCTTTTTTTAATTAGTTTAGCTTTTAGTATTAATATTGGCGATAATCCAGCCAACATGGTTGTCTTACAATAGGTATGGACCTTAGTATTAATGTACTAGTATAAGAAGGCATGGCATTTCAATAATATATTCATTGATTTTGTAGTCTGATAGTCTTTGTTTCGGATTTATTTGCTTGAAGAATGCAAAGTGGAACAGTATGCGTGAAATCAATAATTTTGGTGATTGTTTTCATGGGTTTGAAATTGCATACATTTTTTACGAGGAGCGATATCAATGCGTTTCTAAAGAAAAAAAAAAATAGAATTGTTATTCTTGCTCAACTCTTTCTCAAAAGCATCCATGTAATTTCTTATTCTTGTTATGTAGGTTTTGAAAGGCCATCTGCAATCCAGCAAAGGGGCATTGTTCCTTTCTGCAAAGGTCTTGATGTAATTCAGCAGGCTCAATCTGGAACTGGGAAGACAGCAACATTCTGCTCTGGAATTTTGCAGCAACTTGATTATGGATTGGTTCAGTGTCAGGCTCTGGTTTTGGCACCCACAAGGGAGCTTGCTCAGCAGATTGAGAAGGTTATGCGAGCTCTTGGTGATTACCTTGGTGTTAAGGTTCACGCTTGTGTTGGTGGGACAAGTGTTCGTGAGGATCAGCGCATTCTCCAAGCTGGTGTCCATGTTGTTGTTGGCACCCCTGGCCGTGTGTTTGACATGCTACGTAGGCAGTCACTTCGCCCAGATTACATTAAGATGTTTGTTTTGGATGAGGCTGATGAGATGCTTTCTCGTGGCTTCAAGGACCAGGTTTGTCAGTTAGCATATTTTCGTCCTATTTGTTTGAATTGACTTGGCAACTTAATTTTAGGTTGTCATATACGAATTTCAATTGCCGACTCCACAGTTTGAAGTATGACTTTTGCTTTCATTTTTAATTCTCCTCTTTTATGTTGCCTTAAGAAATGAAATTACACCATTTTATTTCTCTATTTGCTGATGCTTTGTGAGTTTTGTTTAACCTCTTGGGGTCTCTAATATGAATCGTGTATTGATTACAGCCAATGTAGTTTAGTACATGCTTTAGTTCTTGCTAGACACAGTTAGGATTGGGCATTAATAAAAAAAGACTTCAAAGTATACTTTATCAACAGGATACAAGATTCCCCTTTTGTTCCCTTCTCTCTGAAGTGCTTATACACGCAAGAATTTCTCTACTCTTCACTTATTAGATGGTTAATATATTCTTTTATTAATTGTCAATATTTGGATTGGTATTGCAGATCTATGACATCTTCCAGCTACTGCCAGGTAAGATTCAGATTGGAGTGTTTTCTGCTACCATGCCTCCAGAAGCCCTTGAGATTACAAGGAAGTTCATGAATAAGCCAGTGAGAATCTTGGTAAAGCGTGATGAGTTGACCCTAGAGGGTATCAAGCAGTTTTATGTCAATGTTGAGAAGGAAGAGTGGAAGCTAGAGACGTTATGTGACCTTTATGAGACATTGGCTATAACCCAGAGTGTCATTTTTGCGAACACCAGGCGCAAGGTGGACTGGCTTACTGACAAGATGAGGAGCAGAGACCATACAGTGTCAGCCACCCATGGTGACATGGACCAGAACGCCCGAGACATCATCATGCGTGAGTTTCGCTCTGGCTCTTCTCGGGTTCTTGTTACCACTGACCTCTTGGCTCGTGGTATAGATGTGCAGCAAGTCTCTCTTGTTATAAACTACGATCTGCCAACCCAACCAGAAAATTACCTTCACCGTATAGGGCGAAGTGGTCGATTTGGAAGAAAAGGTGTTGCTATAAACTTTGTGACACTGGATGATTCAAGAATGCTGTCTGATATTCAGAAGTTCTATAACGTGACCATTGAGGAGCTGCCCTCAAATGTTGCTGATCTGCTCTGATGGTTTAATTTTTGTTCCTTGTTAAGTCATCGGGGCCTTTACTTTTTGGCTAGTACTATTATTATGCATCTCTTTCTTTTATTCTTTTTATCCCATTAGAGTTCAAAGACATTTGATCCTCTTTATAATGAATTCTACAAAATTTGTTAATTTGATAAGATGCTCTTTCTCTCTTTTAGGCTTTCCCTATAATGTTCATGAATTTAATAATTTATTATAAAAATTTAGTTTATCCCAACTGATGAAAGTAACTTTTTTCATTATACTCATAATTCATAAAGTAGGAGTTCCGCAAAATACAAGATTGAGTTTTAAGCAACTAAAATTCAGCAAATTGTGTTAAAAGGGGTCAACTTGTGAAGTTGATAATCATCAATGTCTTGCGGCAAAAGCTTATAGACTGAAGCTATAAACAATCTTCATTCTGCATTCACACTCTTCTAACTAATTATAATTATTATTTTCTTCAATATTCTCATTAACTTTGTTCTCTTTTCACTTTGATACTTTCGTATTCACTCCTGCATTGTTTATCCATACTCTTGCTCGCAACTGTCTCCCATCTCTTTTTTGTCTTTTTTCTTTTTGGTGCAATCCCTTCTCTTCTATTCTGTAATTTTTGTTTAGGCAAAGTTTATTCCTTGATCTTAGTTTTAAAATATATATAGACTTGTACCAATATATATATATATATAGACAATTAAAGTGTGATTAAAACAGAATAAATCAATTTAATTATTTTAACTAAAAATGATTATGTAATTGTCAAGTAATTGATACAGTAAAAATTAATTATATTTTAAATTATTTTGAAATAAGTCATATAGTCAAAATATAATTTAGAAGTTGCTCTTAATTATAGAGGTATACCTATCACTTTAATCTAAAAAAAAATTAGTTTAACCAAAAGCATGAAAATACCTTTGAAAATAAAAGAAAATAATTATGCTTATTGAGAGAATAATGTAAACGAAAAATTAGTTTTCAAGAAAGTGTGATAGACAAATAGTTAGAATTAATTAAATTTTATAGTTTAGTTTATAAAATTTAATAAATTTAATAATTTAAATTTTTTTATATAAATATTTAATAAAATTTAAAATTTAATTAATAAAAATAATATGACTATAATATAAATAAGTAATTAGAAGTGTCAACAAAGCTGGCCGCCCACAACACCAAACAAAAAGACCCACCAGAAAATTTGACTTTTATGAATGATAAAGGGGCTGCTACCATGCACAGACTGTAATATCATGTACAGTGAAAATTTGGTTCCACTGCTGATTCATTGAAATATGGTTGAAATAGACAGATGCTGAATCCCTTGCTAACTGGAGCCTTAAGTGGGGCAGTTCCAATTAGTTTGGTACTAATTATGATAATACTAATAATGAGTGTTAACCTGCAGTTGGACCAAAACTTGAGAGTGAAGGTTATGGAATATATATATAAAACTACATGCAGGCTTTAGGCATTGACTTTAAGTTCATGACCAAGTCTACTATACTCTGAAGGAAAACAAAATCGTTGGAAAGCCCAGGAGTTGATGAAGTTTCCCAGTAATACATAACATACAGAGAGAGAAATAAGATTATTAGATATTGAGAGAAGGTTAATAAAAGAAGGAAAAGGAATTTTTACTAAAATAATTATAATAGTTGATTTGTTCATCCACAGTTTTTAATAATTTATATTTTTAAATAAATATTTAATAAAATTTATTTTTGAAAATAATAAAATTAATAAAAGAAACGGGGTAAGGGCGGACCAAAATGAAATCATTTTTGTTAATTTGCTTTTGATTGGAATTTCCCCCTGAAAAGAGATTTCTAATTGAGTGACTATTCTTGGTGAGGTGTGGACCACAGTGGACAATTAAATATCCTAGTGTCCTACGTTTCTATGAACAGAGATTGCTCTTAGAATTTTGTAAACAATAAATCTAACACGAAGGACAATCCTATGTTGCTCCAACTGCAATAATCACACATACGATGTATTGTCTCTATCACATCTTAGTTTTCATCCACTGACTCCCATAAAAAAATCCAATTCAGATGCTACCAAAGTTGTTCTCAATTTCCTTTAGATAATTATTTACTAAAAAGGAAAAAAAATAAAATGTACCCAAAAATATTAACATTTGTAAAAGTTATCCTACCCCTTTTTTAAAGAGTATAATGCAAAACCAGCAAATCTTTTTGTTACCAAAAATTACGACTATTTATTGCAAGTTGCTGCTTTTCCCTAGCAAATAGTACTAGCCTAATTATGCTTAGATTTACCTACCTTTACAAGCACCACAAGAGCACAGCTATTTCGTTAAAACATTGTAAATCCATTTCTGCAAAGTCAAAAAGATTGAGTGTGAAGCTAATAACAATAGGAAGAGATAAATAATTATAAAAATATTGTCATTTTATTCTCACAAAAATTTTGTTTAAAAAATTTAAATTATAAACTTTTGTAACCTAAATTATAAAATTTAATAAATCCAACAACTCATATTAAATTTTATAATATTTTTGTGCATCCATGAAAATATGATTTCTAACATAAATAATATTGTTATACTTTAGAGAGTTTAGAAAATTGATTATTAGCTTGGTTAAGACAAGTTGTTCATCCACTTGCATTCAGAAAAATATGGCACGATTTGATTGAACAGCGAGTTTAAACACTTCCACGTGTGAAAGTCAGTCAAACTCAAGGTTCAAACAATTCTGCGGTGTGAAGCAAAGTTGAATCTGTCACTGCCCCCACAAACTCTATTGAAGGGGGAGAAAGAAAACAAATTAAAGACTATCACCATCATCTTCAACTACTTCCAATTCAGAAAAGATTTGATTATAACAGTTAAGTTAGAAACAGTAAGTAAAAAAATATCCTAATGAACTACAACTAGAAAAAGCAATTCCATCAACCACTTGTTTAGTTTTCTCCTTCATTTCCTCGAAGCATCCCAACATCTCTCACTTTTGTGTGTCAGTTGTTTCCATTATGGAATTCAGATCCAAATCATGCAGAGATGACAGGTTGCAGATTGAGAGCTACTCTGGAGGTAAGGCAACCCCAACAAGCATGAAAGATCTGAGGTGTTACAGTACTAATTATGCGGGTTCAACTGGTTATCCACACCAGAGAGGGAAAAACACCGTTGGGAAAGCATCAAAAAGTTGGGGCTTCAATGACCCAGAGTTGCAGAGGAAGAAGAGAGTTGCTGGCTATAAAGTGTATGCTGTGGAAGGGAAGATGAAAGGGTCTCTGAGGAAGAGCTTCAGATGGATCAAGAACACGTACACCCAAGTTGTCTATGGGTGGTGGTGATTAATGGGTATTATGAGATTTGTGTATTTTTGTGCCTTTGTGGTTTGGTAATTTTCTTTTGGATTTTGAATCCTGCAAAATTAAATTCCCTATCCATAGAATAGGCATTGTCACCACTTGTGTGAAATTTAATAAATTATAGGTGTCCTGTTCTGTCCTGTTCCTTTTGCTACTAAGGAGGGATGATCTATTAAATTTTGTTAGCTGTTGTTGAATTTCCTGATCCTCAGTTTAAATCAAAGTATGATACTTGCTTTGAACTATAATTTTATTACATGCTTTGCAATATAATTTTAATTATCTCAAATAGCTTAATGAGTTTCCAGTTAGTCACTCTGTTTCTGTTCTGCATCAGCCCTTGATCTTGATATGTTGTTGTGTTCTTAATTCCAATGTCAATGAACTTTGATTTCGCAAAATTTAATGAACATCTATTCTGTTTCATCAATATCAAACAAAAACAAGGAATTTTTCTCATTTTACACATCTGTTAGTGTCTTTTCCATTGGATTGAGTGGAAATCTAATTCAGTCATTTTTTTTTACACATTTATTCTTATACATTTCTTACTTAACAGAGTTTAGAGTTTAAATTATTAAATTTATTATATACTAAATACTAAACCATGAGAACCAATTGATTCAATAATTGTCCTCTTCTATTGTGATGATTTGGAAAAAATTCTGTTATGGGAAAAGAATTTTCCAATCTAGTTTACCTCCTTGAAAGTGCATCCTGGTTTCAGATTTCTGAGCTTTTTTGTTGGTGATAAGAAAGGATAAAACTAGTTGACAATAGTAGGAAAAAAAATCACATTGAAAGATCAAGCTACAATTCAATCTTTTCATGATCAAATGAAACTAGATTTCTGTTGTCATAGTAAGATAGAACCAGATATGTTAAATGATCATACATGAACTGGCATTGATTTGTTATGAAATCCTGTATAATGTTTCTACATGCATAGCCGGGAACTTTTTCCGCCATTACCAGCTATTGTCAACGTATGGGTTGAAGACACTAATAGCAAATTGTTCACCAAAGAAATGCTTTATGTAAATTCGGATATTCTGATTTCTCCATTTTATGATTTTAGTAACTTTTTTTTATATTTTTTACAATTTTTTAAATCTTTTTTTTTTACTAATTTTTTATCTCTAATTATATCCTGATTTTGAAAAGCTAGAGTTACTTTACAGATGCATTGAAAGCAGAGAGCAGCATCTGTTTTGCAGATACAGTTAGGAAGGGAAGAAAAAGCTGTATAATTATTTCCTTTATATACTTCCCTTCATCTTCTTTAGTTTGTTGGGACTAGGGACTGCGGCTCACAGTCAGTGCATCCCTTGTAACTATTGTTTCTACCATCCCCAGGCTGATTGTGCAGTCCCATTTTTGGAGAATAAAGTAACTAATTCATCAAAGGGGGAGCCAAAAAAGCAAGGTACAATTGTAAAGGCATCTAGAAAACTAATGGACTTCTTATCATCATTTTTTTAATAGTAATAATTGCACATAACGATTGTGTATGATCTGAGCTGTGAATAAAATGTAAAGTCCTATTTGATATCCAATGGTTCATTAAAAAAAAAAGTGTAGAGCTTATAAAAATTTATTTATACAAACAGAAAGATTTTTCTTTTTTAATATTTTTGTGTTTTTCTTTTTTCTTTGTGTTCAACTTCAAATTAAGTCAATTAAATTAAAAAAAAAAATTCGTGTTGCCTCGCCTCACTCTACCACCGCTATTATTAGTTCCTTGCTATTTGGAAAATGAAAAGGATGAATGAATAAAGTAATGATATATTAGGTGACTAAAAAAAAAGGTAATGATATCTAATTTCTTTAAAAGCATACTTTATCTTTATTGTCCACTTTGACACATTGAATCTAACTTTTCTTGGCGCTTTTACATAGGATCTCGCAGTTTTACTTTTTCTGAGATGTCACACGTAGAAGGCGGCATCTCCACCATATTAAGCTTCCTTCGCCTTGGTGTTATGATGTTATCAAAGTTTAAAGGTCTTTGTCTCTGATGCCAACGTAGTTGTCAAGTTTAGGTGGTCTGTTATAGCGTCCTACATCATTACATGCTACCTGGCGTTCAAGAGATGAAAGAGGGTGATAAAAACTTCCCCATCGAGAAACAAAAGTAGGAAAATAGAAAAGCAAGAAATGACGTCTTAAGCTCACGATCCTTCGACAGTTTTTCAACTCTGTTTGAGCTCTTGATCCACTGATAATTTTCATTTCATTCGTTCTCATACCAACAACGCAGCTACTCTGTTTCTATTCACCATGAAAAGCATCAATCAACTCTTATTCAGTGATATGGCACATCCAACTCCATCCAAAGATTTATCTCGGTCAGGCTAGGTATACAGCATTTTCAAGTTTTCATTTTCAGCTTATTTGCAGTAAGCACATTATGATTACCCATACCGATTCTAAGGAAAATAATACCATCTAAATAGAGTCATTTTATTCACACACTACTTCCACACCACTTGCATACATAAACTTTTAAGTAAATTTACATAAACTTTTTGTGACTCAGATTATCTGCACCTTGGCTCAGAAGTTAAGACCTTGAACTCCACTGTCATTCAAGAAGTGAAAATTCAAACCATAGATTAGGTTTCGCTTCATTTATTGCTCACAGAACCTGCATTTTCCTACTTACAGTATGACAATATGGTTCATGCCCAAAGATTAGGCTGTTATAAAATAAACATCAAAGTAAAAACGACGGTAGACTAAAACCAATGTCAGTGCAACAGACTGTATGAACAAAACCTTTTGCCCAGGCTCAGGTTTATAAGGTATGCACCTAAGTAAATGTTTATTGTATGCTTCTTATAGTGACAACTCCTTACTTGATGCAGCTTTCCTCCAATACGATGCACTCAGCCATTTCATTTGGTAAATTACGTAAAAACGCATATGAAACTTTTCAGAATTTACAAAGAAACAAGAGATCAAGAGTGGCAGCTACTAATATTGTACCCTCTCGTCAGTGAAATGCAGGCTCTCAATACCTCTGAGAGTTGAGTCAAAATTCTTTATGTTCGATGCATTTCTGCCAGATGAAGTCCGGTTGTTCTCAGATGATATGATAGGTGAACTTCTTTGAGCACTAGAGATTTTACGATGTGCCCCAGGAATTGCATCCACAGCAAGAGTACGAGAGGGCTCAGTCTCATCACCAACGGCTGGATCATGACTGAAGGAGACAGCAGCTCGCCTAGAAGATCCACTTGACCGGAAGAAATGAGAACTTGACAACTGCAGACAACATGCACATAAAATGTCATAAGTAAGATGAAAACTAACTGCAATATAATGTAAACATATAAGTTGTGTAATCTTTAACCAGCAAAAGACTTCAAATATAAAAAATATCATGGACCAACTAACCTGGTAAGGCATATTCAGTCATAAAATACCATATATATACATGGACCATATTCACTTTCTTTCCCAAAAAACAAGGAATATACTCACACCAACAGAGTCCACAAAACTATTACTGCAGCAAGCCTGAAGATGCAAATTTTAATTAATCATAGATTAACTTGTCTAAGACTCTAACACTAGGCTGAAATTTGAAGAAAAATACATAAGTTGCCTTATGTTTCATTCGTGCACAAACACACAACAATGATACAGAGAATACTTTATGATCCTTGTCATTACCAAAAGAATCAAAGTGCAAAAACACTTAGCATCACACTGTTATAAAATATCTAATAACCATTCGTTTCCTTTTGGAGCAGAGAAAGACAGTTAGGCTGATAAGATAATGAGGAATATACAAATTGGAAGTCAATGCAAAAAGAAACTGCCATCCCACTACATTCTGAAAGAAATACACTCAAGAAGGTAGGGGCAAGAAAAACTCCCATAATTTTACACACCGCAACATCTTTGGATCCATTTGAGTCATTTGCAACTGGGGCTTTCTGTCTAGATAAGATGCTATCATTTGCAATCGGTCCAGAGTGTCTTCTTCGAGCAGGATCTGATGAAGACCAACCAGTATGCCTACCATCTTCCCCACCTACAAAAAGTTACACATTATTAACAAGAAATATCACATATCCAAAAACACAGAAATGCTGAGCCTAAGAAAATAACTTTATATAATTTGTGCCCGTGCTCATTCTACAACTGCTTTTACATTGTTTATTACTTTATTCACTTACCAAGTTAAGTCAAACAGTAGTTATATTCTAGGAAACTAAACAACAACAAATAAAGCTTTATCTCACTAGGTGGAGTCGGCTACATAGATTAAACAACTCCATAGATTTCTATCCAAAGCCAAGTTCTCGAAAATACCATTCAACTAGAAGTCTCTTTTAATAATCTCTCCAAGTGTCAATTTTGGTTTTTTTTACATTAGACTAAAAACCATTTGATCAACCTTTTTCACTAGAGTCTTCTATAGTCTTCTCTGCACTTGTCCAAATCACCGTAACCGAGTTTCCGTCCATTTCTCCTCAATAGGTGCCACAGCAACTCTCTTCCGAATACAATCATTCCGAATTGTCTTTTCTTACATGTTCACTCATTCATCTCAACATTCTTATCTTTATTACCCCTATTTTTTGCTCGTGTTAACTTTTAAAGCCCAACATTCACTACCATAAAGTATAACTGGTTTAATAGCAGTTCATTAAAACTTCCTTTTAAGCTTGCTAAATATTTTGCGATAATAAATAACCCCTGAGGTGTTTCTCTATTTCATCCACCCAACTTGGATCCTGTGTGTAACATCTCCATCAATCTCTCAATTATTTTGTAAAATTGATTTAAGATACCAAAACCTGAATACATGTGGTATATTATGCTCTCTAATTTTTATCTCCAAACAATGGCTAGCAGATGTAAATGAAGGTTGTATGCAAGTTCACTCTTTTTTAACAAGTACTTAGTCTGACATCTCAATCATAAAGTAGATGATAATTCAGGGATGTAAAATATTTACAGAAGAAAAGGTATACCTGAATGTCTATCAGTATTTGCAACAGCTGGTGGCAAACCAGAACTTGGTCCAGCAGCAGGTCCCTTGAAATGTCATTCTTGATAAGGGATTCTAGTCTCAACAATCAAAGAGCTAATGTAACTAGATAGCACAACATAACTTACAATAGCACGGGCAGGAGTAGTGGCAATTTGTGATTGCTGATATTTCAAAATGGTCCAATCAAAGACATAATCAAACTGAAATCCTGGAGCAAGAAGAGAACAGCAGCCCAAAAAGAAAATAATCACTACAACGTAACCATCTCCTGACTAAGAAGAAATATTGTCTGAAAGGACAGTGACATCCAAAAAGATAAAATTCAAATTATAACAATAAAGGTTCAAACCTTCACGAATGAAAAGGTCACGGAAAAGTCTTTTTAGATATGCATAATCAGGTTTATCGTCAAACCGTAGTGACCGACAGTAATGGAAGTATGATGCAAATTCTGAGGGATATCCACGACACAGAGACTAAAACAAAAGTAGCACACTTTTAGTTGTGATTCCGAGAAAAAAATGAGAAAAAATAACATTAAAAAATATGCATCAAAACACTATCTTAGCACACATCTTTACCTCGATAGAAGTAGAAACTTTCTTCTCACTGATCTTCTCATACTTCTGTTTCTTAGTACCAGCTTTCAGTCCCTGCCAAGGAAGACTACAGAAATACCAGGTAAAATTGAATGAGAGCTAGGTGACAAGACAAATATAAGATAAGGAAAGCGCAAGGCTGCTTACCTTCCTCTCAGAAAATACATAAAAACGTATCCAAGTGATTCTAAGTCGTCCCTACGGCTTTGCTCTATGACACAAAAAAAAAAGAAAGATATCCTCACAGGTCAACATCAATTACCATCACTGAACACTAAAGAAAGGGGATCGACCAAGAGAGCTGTTATACAAGCATACCAATTCCAAGATGAGTATTCATGCTAGCATATCTTGCAGTTCCAGTCAAATTCTTATTCTCTCTGCAAAGAATTACATGCATGTCATTCACAGATGCAATAGAGATGCACATTTCAAAATTTTAGTGACAATTAATCAAGTAATTTATAACAATTAAAATAGAATATGAAAGAATGATTTAAGCTTATTTGTATAACAATAAAATTTAAAAAAAAATACTAATCCCTATGACACACAGACACTGACATGGGATGCGGCAAGGACACTGCAACACAGCAAAATAAAGGACACTGACATGGCATATATAATCATTTTTACCTATATACTTATTTTTAATATATTTAAATATTTAGATTTTAAAAATAATTTTACTAGTAATATTTTCTGTTGTCTTCAATTCGATCGTAGTACTTACTATTATTTTCAATTTCCATTGTCCACCCTTTTCTTTTTTTCTTTTTAATTTATATCTGAGACACCACATACACAAGCCCATTTTTTAGTAAAATTTGAAACGTGGTGTTTTGGAAATCCCTAGCAGCAAATGTGGGTCCTTCTTCAGTTCATCCCCCTGCTCATGTCAGCAACCCGATGAGCTTTTGTAATACACCCACTCAAACTCAGAATCTTGTATCTATCTGAGAAAAAGGAGCTTGCCATCGCCGTTCTAGTACCACTCCTCAGTTTTCTGTTATTCCTTCTTTCTGTCAAATTTTCTGCTTTAGTCTCTCTCTTCTTTCTCTGTTGGAATGATGTTAATGGAAAATCCTCTCAATGGAAGTCTCTCAAGCCGTGTCAAGAAGGAAGCCAAGCCATATCAGTGCCATGTCAGAGCCAATTTTTTTTTTTTATTGTGTGAATTCGTACATGTGTCTGACACAAGTCATCCAGGTGTCATTCTGGCATGAGAGTCAGAAACATGTCTGATGCTGCAACTCACCATAAAAATGCCATGTCCATGCTTCATAGCTAATCACACAACCATCAGACACTGATACTTAAGAACTGATGTAAATAACACCAGCACATCAATTGTCATGTACCGGTACAGAAAATTAAATTCAAAAGTCTCACAAAAAATTAGAATTATAAAAAAAAAATTGCCTAGCTACTGTAACTCAGAAATCATATGACGAGATAAGCATGTTAGATATAAATAATTCATTAAGTTGGGTAACTTCATGGTAGTGCTAACTGATAAAGCATCAACCACACCTTCCTTCTCTGCGGAAATCTAATGGTATGTTCAGAATGATAGGGTAGAGTGGTATGGTTTGAGGGATTGGAAACATTGTTTGGAAGCTATTAAAAATTGGAAGTGGGGTGAATTCAGGGGGCTTGGAATAGGCTACAACTCTTTTAATTCATCAATTACTTCATTGCCATGACCTTAGTCAGTTTGAATTGACACATAAGGGCAATAATAGAAGTTTAGATTAATAACCCACATGGCTACATCACTGTACCAATGTAACTTCTAAACAAGGGCTGATAATTACCTCGCTCCCTTCATTAAAATTCCAAACATTAAAGCAATAACTCCCCTCCTTTCCACTCATTCCCACCCACCCACTACATTCCATTACGAATCACTCCACTTCATCCTCTTCAAAAACTCCCAAACACAGCCTAAAAGAATTGTAAATAAGGTGTCAGCTTCTATCCAAAACCCAGAGCCAGACCATACATACAGAATTCTTGAAACAAAATTTAGATCCTACATCCGATTAAATCATTACTTAGACAGAATAGTTGAGAAAGAATAAAGCTAGACATCTCTCTCTCTAGAGCCTCAACAGAATATCTCATCATGTTTCACGAAAGTATTGGCAGACTCATAAATTAATGCTCTCTTCAAAATGTAGCCATGACAGAAATTCTTACTCAGGGCACATTATCAAATTTTTCCTCCAGAACCAATACAGACGGATAAATAAGGCACTTCTATGAATGGAGGGAAAAGTTTTACATCACATAATAACAATGCCACTGTGTCATAACATCATGGAAAAGTTTCCTATAAGCCATACCATTAGTCAATTTGTAAAGATGCATCTTTAGATCAATTAAGGACTACATTAAAGCTTTCCAGCAATTGCATTATAACAATTGCGGTTTGGAAGTTCATAGAATTATCAATAACATTTTAAACTTCAAAGCTTTAAGGATGATCGACACCTAATATCCCTCTGAAAATCTCCATCCTTAATAATTGTAAGCTACCTCACTTTGAGTATACCTTGCTAAATCAAGTTGATTAGAAAGAATTATAAACAACGACTCCTACACCTTCAGTGCAAGCAGAATTAGCTTCATATCTAAGTAATACCAGGATAGAAGCTACTGGCAATCGATAACCATATAAAGTGTAACATACATAACACATTCAGATTTATGTAAGTTTTTCTATAAATAATAATGGGACCTAAAAGTTAAAGCTTGTCAATCATGGTGCATATAAGTTGAACAAAAAATACCTGTAAGGAATATGCTGGTGGGTAGAGGTATCTCTATACTTCTTAGCAAGACCAAAGTCGATAACGTACACCTACAAAAGATGTAAATTTCAAAAGAATGCATCCATATCAGAGATCACACATAGCAATTAGTGTTAATAAAATAAATAAATAATCCAGTATTAAACAAATACTTGATTTGCACGCCTCCCTAAACCCATGAGGAAGTTGTCTGGCTTGATGTCCCGATGTAAAAAAGATTTGGAATGAACAAATTCAACTCGATTTATCTGCCAACAGTTCAAAATTCCCATATTTTATGAAAATTGAAAAATATAACATGTTGGAACTTGTAAGGTTGTCCATATAATACTGTATTCCTTACCATCTGGTCAGCAAGCATAAGTACAGTTTTTAGGGACAATTTTCGACTACAGAAATTGAATAGATCCTCAAGACTAGGCCCCAGTAAGTCAATCACAAGGACATTGTAATCTCCTTCGACACCAAACCATTTCACATTTGGGATTCCAGCTACCATATAAATGTGACCAACCAGAAAAGATTAAGGTGAGTGAATAATATGAAGTCAATGATAAGCAAAGAAATCCAAGACAAATTTAGGGAAAAGGGAGATTACTTCCTCCTTGCAGTATTTTATACAACTTCGATTCATACAACAGTTGAGGGTGCTTGGTCTTGACATTTTCCTAAGTGACAAGACAAAATAAAGACAATATTTAATTAAATACATCCCTTATCCTTCACAAAGGTCAAAGGTTACCAAGACGTCAAGAAGGAAGTAAGGGGAGGCAAGAAAAACAGATCTGCACGCCTAAGACAACTGGAGCAAATTATAGTCAATACTACAATAACCAGATACCACCATACTGGAATTACAACTAATCAACCATCAACAAATTCAAATAATTAAAAGTTTGAGGTGCATAGTAACACTGTTCCAGATTTCAGGATATATACGATATCCCATAGAGGTTTCAAGAAATGAAGCTTTGGACTCTTGCACTTCAGCATTATTGATAAAAAGAATTTAATAATATTCAAATGCTTCTACCTTCACTAAGAACTTATTACAGATGTCCAGAGGCAGCAAGGATTGAGGATTCATGAAATAGGTTGCAGATATGCCAAGTAAGCAAACTCAGCCGTTAAAGTTGAAGCCTAAATTTATTTCACCTGATAGTTACAGTAGTTCAATTAAGCAAACCACAACAAAGAACCATCAAGCCTTTACAGGTTTTATACAAAATGCATCAGTACTAAAGAACAATTTTCTCTAGCTCATCAATTAGCACTCGCTCCTTTGAAGTAAAACACCAATGGATGTTCTACACCCTACACTAACCATTTAATATGCCAAGCAATTTTATTTTATTACTTCAAATTTACACATGCGCCTACTTTTTCAATATGATGCTACATATATGTTTCTCACTAATAAATGCCCAAAGGCAAACAAACAACAAATTTACACTTTCATAAGCTTAAAAGTAAGCTGCGACAACTTTTTCCCACTAATGGTGGAAAGTAAATTCTGAAATCAGCAAACCGTTCAAGAGATTTTCAAATTGAAGCAGGTAAGAGTACTCACGAGCTTAACCGCAACCTCTTCATTGGTCTGAACATTAGTACCTAAAGAAAGACAAGGCAAACATCAACGAAATAACACAAATAAGAAAGGAAAAATCAAAGGCGCCTAGAATCACAACTCACCAAGATAGATTTCCCCGAACGATCCACTACCAATCTTCCTGCCAAGGTGAAACTTGTTCCCAACTCGAGGTTCCATTCAACCAAACTTGATCAACAATCGGACCCTAAGCCTTAAACTAAATTAAAACTAAAAGATTGGGGAAAGTAAACCTTACAAAAAAGAATTTATTTTGAACTTGAAAATGGAAAATCAAAGTCCACTTCCAGACTAGAATAACGACTTCAAGCAGCCATCATAATCGAAAAGTTGAAAATTTGAGAAGAAAGGGAAACGAAAGGAATACAAACAAGAAACGGGGGAAAAGGGTAGGGGATAATAGGAGAAGAGAACTTTCTCTTTCAATTCATTCACGGCAGGAAGAAGACGAGGAGGAGAGAGAAAGAGAGAGGAAAAAACAGAGGAGGGATCGTCATAACGCGCAAACCCTCCTCGCGCATTGAACCAGTCGAAGCATCGACCATGAATCAGTTTCGTTGTGCTTTTTCTTATTAAAAGAAAACGTACTCGACTGGGTAGTTTGGAATCAGATTGGCGATTGCGATTTTCTTTCTTTTTACACACAACATTTTTTTATATTAAAAAAATATAAAATTAAATTTGAGACAAACAAAAATATAATTTGCAATTAGTTTAAAAATTATATAAAATGATTAATGGTACTTTTAAATATATTATTAAATTATTGATGATGATTTTTGAGAATTTAATTTTAATGAGATTTGCATCTCTTACTTTTATTTCTTTAATTTAAATAATTTATTTAGTTATTTTTTTATTTATATTTAAATATACATTATAAATTTTTTTAAAATTTTGTATCTAAAAAATCCAAATCCCCAATATTGTGGTTTTTGAGTGCTTTGACAATTGAGTGGCATGTTATATCACAAATTACGAGATGATAAGATACAACTAAGTTAATAAATTTGTAAAAATCAAGTTATTTTTGTAATTACTGATAAACACGGAAAAAGTACTATAGATGTTATTGATATAATTAAATTCTTCTTTTATGCAAGTTTCATACGTTTTCTTTCTTGTATTGTATTAATGGGCTTTCCTCCCCCGCTGTTTTATAATTTCCTGAAACAATATGCAGTTATTTACTGTTACTATTTTAGGAAAGAGGGAAACTATTTGAAAAGGAGTTCAATAGTCTTGGACAAAAAAATCAGATCCGAAGTCATTTTTGACCAAAAAATGAGCCAAACACTACCTAAGGCCACCTTGTATAAAAATTAAATTAAATTAGTGATAATAGACTCACGTTTTAAAACAGTACTAACTCTTTATGTTTAGATTCATGAAAAAGCAAACAGTGCATTTCAAGTTTTTTTTTTTTTTTAACAAAACCTAAACATATAGACTTTGTACTTCGTAGAACATGCATTTACCATTCCTCAATCAATCAAACACACATTGAAGATTGAATCAAACGCTGGTTACACCTATGTGCTATGTGAGAGTGTTTCTACCTATATGGAACAAATGGAATACTAGTTACACCTATGTGCTATGTTAGAGTACTGCTACCTATATGGAACAATGGGACACGAAATTTACCTTGAATTCCATGTCCACCACATGATCTGATGAGCCTCACACCAAATGATGTGGAGCCTACCAAATCATGTGGTGGAGACAACTCGAGATAAATTCTGTATGCCATTATTCCGTGGCTCTAGGATTCCCTCGCTCTGTTATTCCTCCTTAATATACTTACAAAGAACAAGAAGTTCTCTTCAGACATGATAGTATCATACATTTTTTCCTCAATGGTGGTTGATAGAGCTATAATGGATAGAAGTTATTTGACAACATTTCATGACTTGAAAATTTTATATTACCTGTGAAAATGATTTATTTTCCCGACATTTATAGTTAAAACTTGTCAAATTTACACTAAAATAAGTAGCACAAAGTCGCTTCAATCTATAATCACTGAGTTCAAACCATTTGATATGAGAATTAAATATGATTCTTCAGAATTTTTCCTTACGTTGAACTCTTCAACTTCATAAATATAAAAAAAAAATGTTACAAACAACAGCTCTCATACTTTTCCATAATGAATAGGACTCTTATTCACCCCGTTTAAGCATACACATACAAGCTAGAAAAGAATTTAAAGAAGGCTATAGAATAAAAAATTATGAAAAGAGAAAAAAGAAAACTAAACAAACAGGCCAACCTAATCACTTTCATAATGTTGAATCATGTCTATTGTCTTGATGGGGGGAAATTGTCCAAGGTGGATTGCTTCTTCTGCAGTTTCCCTTTCAATTGCCTGATCTTTGCTTCCACTCTTGCTGTGAATCCAATCTTGGTTTCCTGTCTTGCTTTAGACCTCTCCCTAGTCCACATCCGTTGATCCTCAACATCCTTCTTATAGTATTTGATTTCTTGGATAATGTGATGATCCATAGGATTAAAACATCTTTGGAAGGATATGTGGCCAAGATAAGGAAGAATGCATGTAATTGTTACCAACAGTGTCGCTGCCCAATAAATAGGTGCGGGACCAAGAGCTGCTACCAGTATTTGGTAGGCATTCTTGGAATGAGTTGGAGGAAGCATGCCATACAGCAACAGAAACAGGTACCAAGTGGTTATGCTACCCCAGACAAATAGATGTTGGATCCATGTGAAATGACTCATTGTCAATGCAATTTGGACGTTAACAGCCCAAATGATGCAGGTGAACATTGTGGTACCAACAGCGGCCATATCAGCAGTCTGGCCATCAGCACGAAATGCTTGGTCGTAGAAGATGATGACATTAAGGAAAAAGATTATGAGGGAGGCGTAGAGACCATTTCCCATCCATCCCAATATTCTAGACCAGTCAAAGAACAAATTTTTGGGTCCTTGTTGATATAATGCAGGAAACTGAAAGGGGCAACCACACATCAATAGGTTGGGTTACCACATAAATGAAATGCAATGGAAGCATACTAAGAGCACCAACCTGCAGGCAAACTTCCGATGAAACATCTTGTTCAAAAGCTCCAAGTGAAATGACAGGCAATGATGTAAGAACAACATTGAACAATATCATGTACCAATCATCATAAACCGACTGCCCAGAGAAGCCCGTAAAAGCCTCAAAATAGAAGATGGTCAGGCCAAATGCTATATTTTTGTAAAAGAAATAGCATATCTGCGTGCACAACAGATCTGTTTTAGAGAGAAAAATAGAAATTTATGCATAATAGAATGACACAATGGCATAATCAATTCTTAAATGCTTTCTGATCCATGTGCAGGATGTAGATCATACAAGACCAAAATATATATATATATATATATACACACACAACATATAAACATATAAATCATGATAACATTAAACAGTTATTACCATTTGTGCAATCCTCTTGTAACACCAGTGTCCATGGACTACCAGAAGTCGCTCCAAAAATCGAAATTGGGCAATGGCAAAGTCACTAGCCATCACCGCCTGAAAAAAGTTATATTTAAGTTCCACAAAGTACAAACAAGTTGCATACTTCCACCTTGAAAAATTTTCATTTGCATTTTCTTGACAGATAAGATTAACAAATCAATCTAAACTTGAAAGTAATTCATATAAAGTTGATCAAATTTAACCCAATGAAAAGGAATAAAGAAAGACCAAAAAAGACACTTGAAAAGATTGTTAAAAGGGATCTTATGATAAGAGGCATTCCTGAAAATTTAGTCATTGATGGAACCCAATGGCGTCATTTTATTTATATAGCTGACCCTACCTAGTGGGATTAAGACTTTATTTGTTATTATATTTGTAGTTATTGAAAATAATTCATATAAGTTAGCCACATTTTTACTATCCTTTTGGAATTTTGATCAGTTGACAATTACCATGTCACCCATATTTCAAAGCAAAAACTATAAATCAGAGTAGAAAAAGCTAGTGAGCAGTGCTATTTATCATACAATACTCACCATCAAGGATCTATACAGTAGGTGGCATGAATTCCTAGGGTTTATGGGATAAACAACAATTAGGATGGTCAAATTTACTTTCCATAACATTGAAAGTACTAGCTTTGCAATCTCATCATAAATAGAAAACTCAACCTGAATGATCCTGATCAGGTCTTGACTGTTTTCACCAAAAGAAAATTTGGAAAACACCATTAAAATAGAAAAAGAGAAGTTAACTTCTCCATTGCTCATTTCATTACTGAACACAAAGATGAACAGAAAAGCTCGGCCAGAAGTCTGTTCCACGGATTAACTAGAGAAACAGAGCCTAAACATGTAAACAAACACTAGAGTTTCCTCTATCTAGCTCCATTCCTATCTTTCAAAACAACTAAAGCTACATAAAATTAACATTGGGGTTGTTTTTGATATCTAAAACATAAAATGTTGTGACACTATAGGGTTGGAATCCTTGATACAATTTTGCGTGACAAAATTATGAAGAAAGAGCTGGTCACGTATGTCACTGACCTGCATACCTTCAACCCCGCTGATACCAACACCAATGTCTGCTTCTTGAATCATGCCAACATCATTTGCACCATCACCTATTGCTAGAGTGGTCTTCCCAGTTCCTTCTTTAACTAACCTTGTTACCTGATGCAAAAGTGATAATAGGAAATGTTATCACAGTGAAAAGTTTTCTATTCTAAGACCCAATATAGTGATAGGGACAAGCTATGTAGTTGACTATTGCAGTCACAGTTGTGCACACTGCACTCATGGCTCCACTCAAGTTTAAGTAGCTCCATTAAAATTTCATCTGTTATAAACTCCAGTGGAACCATGTGTGCAGTTGTACACATTTGTGACTCCAACAATTCTGCGGTATTGTTGTTGATAGTGTCATCAACAAATGAATTATAAAACACAAAATATTAGAAGAGAATCCACAAAAGTAAAAAGGAAAAAAGGAAAAAAAGAAATCCTACCAATGCCTTTTGCTTGGGAGACACACGACAGCAGATGACAGAAGCACAATTAACAGCCAATCCCAAAAATTCATGCTTCATATCCTCTTCTAAAGTATATGTCAATGTTTTTCCATCAATAATTAATGCAAATGCAGCATGTGGGTCTTTCTCCAGCTTTATCATTCGAGAGGCATTGGTGATTTGATTCAAAATGTTCTCTTTGATGACCTGAGGCGTTCAAGGACCAGGATTAACATCAGAAAAACTCACGCCCGTAGAGTAAACTCCAGTACTCTTTCTCAACAATAAATGTACCTCTTTGCTATCACTTGTAACCAAGTCTGATCTCTCACTAGTTATACAGAATTGCTTCATGCCCTGTCGAAGCAAACTACAAGAGAATCTGCAACACAATTTGAAAAGGAAAAAAAAAAGAATCATTTACACAAGCACTTTGAATAAGTTCAATCATAATGATTTCTGAATAGAAACAAAAGAGTTATGTAGCTCATGGCAGACAGACCCAATGTTTATTGCAGTTTCCATCTTATCCCCTGTCAAAACCCAAATCTTGAGACCAGCTTGGGCAAGTTTATCAATGCATTGGGGTACCTGATGAGACAACAAAAAAAAAAGGAAAGTAAAAAATTGATTAAAGTAGAGCAAACCATCAACATATAATTTGTTTATAATGGATTGATAATGTCTACCCCTTTTTGAAGTTTATCTTCCACAGCAGTAGCCCCTACAAGAATCAACTCTCTTTCCATCATTTCAGATACCCGCTCAAGCATTGCCTCCCTGTCAGGCCCAACAACTGTTTTGGCTTTCAAAAACTCACTGTTCCAACTATAGTACTCTAGCTCATCAAGCTTTTTGTAAGCCAAGGCTAAGGTTCGCAAACCAGCTTCTCCATATTCATTCAAATGTCGTGTAGTTGCCTCCAAATACAATTTTCCATTCTTTGATAATCGGTCAAATATGATACTGCATAACCACACAGCAAAAAAATGGATGCCAAAGTGTGAAGAGAGATTACGAAAATCAATCTATGTAAGCATATACCTATGCATAAGGGTTTCCAAGCTTCTTCTAAGGACCCAGTAAGTTGGTGTAATTATATTGTAAACTAGTTGCAAATGGAGTTTAACTCTACCATACTTAAAGTAATTTGGATATCCTTCACCCTAATAGAATTAATTGAAGGTCCTACTTGGTCATAGAACACCAATACATTAAGCCATCAACCCTTAATACTGGAATCACAGATTCTGTAAGCTAACCTGTCAGCCCCTTTGCAAAGAAGGAAAATGCTGCCCTCCTGATCACGCACAATCACTGACATCCGCTTTCTTTTGCTAGTGAAATCCAACAAATTCAGGATTTTGTACTCCCTGTATAATTAACCCAAAATCCAGAGGAAAAATAAAAAGAAAATTCAGAAAAAGGAAATAGGATCGATAATCATATATCAGTTAAAAAACATAGAAAAGCAGAACATTAGTTTGGAGTTTGAATACCACCACCAAAATATATATATATATATATATAAAACAGAGGCCACACATGTCCACCTCACCTTTCAACTGGTTGTCGAGAAAAAGACAATACTTCACGGATGAAAACACTTGACTGAGTTCTTCGGTAAAACTCAAAGCCAAACTCTCTTGCTGCTACAAGAAAAGCCCCTTCATCAGGTGACTCAGCTTCATAAGTAAAAGTGCCAGTCTCCTCATTCAGCTCAGGAATTGCAGTATGGCAAACTGCTAATATCCGGAAAAACAACAAAAGGACTTCAGCATTGGGCTCTTTCAACCAGTTACCATTCATGAGACGGTTGTCCTCAAAACTGAAACCCTTTATGGTAGGCTTTTGATCTTCATCACCTTTGGAAGTAACAACAGTCTCCATTTCAATCTCTTCAACTCTACTAACATTTTTGAATGAACTATCCACTTTTCTCTTAGGCATGGGGAAATCAGAGAGCGCATCTTCCTCCTCAAGATCTGAAGCCATCTGCTTTGCTGCAGCAACTTCAACCTCACTGGAACGCACACCATATGCAGTACCAGCAATGGAACACTTCAAGAAATCCATCTGATTGCAGGTCAAAGTGCCAGTCTTATCAGAGAGGATAGTGTCTACCTGACCCAACTCTTCATTCAAATTTGAAGTTCGTGCTTCAGCTGGAGTCCCAGTTTCTTCATCATACATTTGCATGTCTTGGTTGATAAAAGTTGCTTGCAAGACCTTCACAACCTCAATCGACACATATAGTGATATGGGTATCAAATATCCATAAAGAATGAGAGCAGTAATCAGATGCAACATCCCAGCAAATGTAGCATGTGCAGGATCATATTGCGAATCAGCTTGATCAGGCCTTAAGTACCACCAACTTTTAGTTTGGAACTTAGTCTTTACAGCAAATCCTATTGAACTAATCAAGGATATCAAAATAAGTACACTGAAAAGGACATATATGATATAATCCATCTTTTTTTCTATTGTGCTCCTTTTTGAAGGGGATTTTGTTGCATTCTGCATGACTTTGCTATCGTGACCAGTGAAAATGACCACCCCATAGACATAATCAGTATTCCTGAGCTTTGAATCTCGGAGGAGAATTTGACTAGGATCAAGAGGAAAAACCTGATGTTCATACTCAAAGTTTCCAACAAATGTGTAAAGATTGGCATTTGGGTCTTCACAGCGTATTTTCCCAGTGAAATCCTTAAAAGCTTCATCGTTATCAAGAGGCAAGGTAACCTCCAACGATCTTTTCACCTTCAAGTTTGTCTCACCATCTAAATTCATAGTTTCCACATAGCATATCCCATCATCATAGCTTGAGGACAAGAGAAGCAGGTCAGCAGGAAAAAATTGATCCTTTTCCACTTTTACCACATCCCCAACCATAATTTTCTGCCATGTTCTGAAATCAAAAACACCATTGCCTTTATGGACACCAACTTTCCGGCGATTAATTTTCACATCCTGAAGGAACCTGCGCCAATCTTCCAATGCTTCTTTTGCCATACTAAGTCCCACAACAAATGCCAGAGGAGCAACCATACTATATACAGAGAAAGGTGATATTGGAAAGACTGAGAGTATTGCAGCCACAAGGAAGTATATATTAGCAACCCGTCGAAATTGCTCAAAGAGTGCCTTGGGGAAAAAGGTAATGACATTGTATTTCGTAGTTGATATACCATTATTACTGTAAAATAGATAATTCTTTTCATGGAGATGAGACTGATTGCAATATACAATTCTGGAATACCCAGGCCCTTCAAGTGAATGGGGACCCTCATCAGTAGCACTTGGCCGAAGGCAAGCAAATGTGTAAAGATGGCTCCTGCGCAGCCTTGCCCTTAGTCTCCCTCGACTCATTTAGTTAGATATTTAACACATACCCTCCAAGAAATAATCCCAAATCTGGCCACTAGCTAACAATTAACAATGCCCCTTATCCTCAATTTCTTGCTCTAAACCTAATAAGATATACACATGTGGAAATGCTTATATTCAGTAAATAAAGACGACAATTTGATTCGTAGATAAATGGCAGATTATGTATATTTGAATAACTTTACAGAACAAATTAAATTCATGGATTAAAACTATGAAAAATCAGATTGCCTTGCATACCTACATCCGAGAATTTTCAAAGATAAACAGAAAATCACAAAAAAAATAATAATAATAAAAGACAAAACAAAAGATTAAGAGATTCTATGAAAATCCGACAAGTTCACTGTTACCGCAACAATGACTAGCGAGATCCTCTTATACTCGATTCCATTCTTAGGTGTAAAACGTAGGAGATATCAAATTGACGAGCTCATAATGTGTCAAACCCATATAAAGCGTTAATTTCAAAAGTCCGAATAGCTGAAATGACAAGAAAAGAAAACGCCCCAAAATTCCCAGTAACCAAAATCTCAAAATTGAAAAGAAAATTTCTTTTTGCAAAATCAAAGCTCTCCAGAAAGTTGAAATTCAAATAAAATCTCAAAGACAACAAATTATGTCCAAAGATCAACAAAAGTAAACGTACCGAGGTTTAGCTACGACACTGCAACAACTTTTGTCCAACTATGTAAAGTAAATTTTGAATTCAGCAGGTCAGAGTACTCACGAGCTTAATGGCAACCTCTACATTTGCCTGAATTTTAGTAAAGAAAGTCAGGCAAAAATCAACCAAAAATGCAAAATTGATAGTAAAAACGGGGGAAAAAAAAGCATCAAGAAACACAACGCACCAAGATAGATTCCCCCGAACGATCCACTACCAATCTTCCGGCCAAGACGAAACAAGCTCCCATCTCCAGTTCCATCCAACAAATTTGATGAACAGTCAGAGCCCAAATCTAAATTAGAACTAAAAAGATAAAAGACTTTCTTTTGAAAATGAGAATGAAAGTCAAAGACCAGCCGCAGACTAGAGCAGCGACTTCAGGTAGCTACTGCAGCTGAGAAATCGGAGATTGAAGAAGAAAGGGAAAGGAAGGGGAGGGAAATGAGAAATGGGAAACAGCGGAGAAGGAAATTGGAAAAGGAAATATGTCTTGTAGAAATGCCGGCGTGAAAGAAGAGGAAGAGGAGAGAGAAGAAAGCAAAGGAGGGATCGTCGTGACGCGCACTCCCTCCCCGCGCCTTGATCTGGTTGAAACGAAAGTCCTCGCAGTGAAAGACTCCAAGACTTTGTTATTTCGTTTTCCGTTTGCCTCCTCCAAAATCCAAAGTATCACACCACAGCGTTTTGGTTTCAGCTTTTGATTTACTTCCTTTTTTTTTTTTTTTGAACAGATGATTTACTTTCTATAAACCAGAACTACCAGAGAAGCAGCTTCCCTGTAAAATAAATATGTAATCCGAATTACTTTTATAATTTTACTTATTTTTAAAATAAAAGCAAAATATTATGCTTTTTTTATATTTTAATACAAGAAGAATTTTTTTAAAAAAGTATAAAATATATTTTATAAATAAAATAAAGTAATATTCATAAAATTAATAATATACAGAAGTATCATAATTAAATGGATCAATTTGTGAGTAAAGAGAATAAAATGAGTCAGTATATAATAAATGAATTAATAAAATATTAACTAGGTGGAACAGAATAAATGGCTGATGAACCAAATATTTTGATATGAAATTATTTTATAGATTTGAGATGTTTATTTAATTTTTATTAATAATTATTGATTTATTTTTACAAAAAATATTTTTAAGTTTTAAGTCATTGTAATCTAGATACCATAGATAAAATGTAAAAAGAATCTTATGCAGCTACTTTTACAAAGCTGGATTGAAAAATTATTCAAATCCTAACAAATGTGCCTTCTGTTTCTCCTTAAATGGAGAGTATTTTTAATTGGTTATTTTTTAAAAGTAAAGAGAGGTAATAAAGAATTAAGGAGAAAACACTAAAATTATATGCTAAAAAAAAGAAATTGGGGAGGCTGCGTTAAGATATATTTATTAAAAAAATTAAAAAGTATATATATTAAAAAATAAATAAAAATTATAAATATAACATTATAAAAATAAAAATATTCTAAAAAAAATGCACTGAGATACTGTCTGCTGAGTCTTGAAGAAGCTAGCAAGGGGAAGCTGCTTTTTCTTTTGCCACGTCACATCAGCACATGGAGATGTGAATTCCATGGGGACGCGTTGAAGAGTCGCCTGACAGAGAGTGTGCTAGCTGGATCAATAGGAAAATTATTCATGCACGTTTAATTTTATTATAAATTTAATTTAATTGAAAATGGTTATTATAAATTCATTTTTTTCTCTTCCTTCTTGGTAAACTGCTAATTGATTAAGTAATAAGATAAATAGGCTTTTATTATTTTTATAAATTTAATTTTATTAAATATTAATTTTAAAAAGTTAAATTATTAAATTTTATAAATTAAATATTTTAAACTCAATATATTTTATAATTAAATTTAATTTTGTGAGTAACTAATCTCACATTTTAGATAGGGGTAACTTTTCACATATAAATAATATTTTAAAAAATAATATTCAAAATTTTAGAACGCTTATAGAAGATTTCAACATTTGTGTACAATGACGTGTTCTTGAAGTTAATTATAAAATTCAAATAATTTAATAAATTTGTCTAAAAGTAGGTTGATAATTTGATCAGAGTTGACAAAATTACTCCCGTCACAATTAAATTGTTCTTTTCAAGTTTGAACATAGTTTATTCTTGGTCTGTTAGAGGTCCTTTCCCCTTTGATTGTGCTTTGAGGTTATTTTATGATAGATTGAAACAAAATTTGAAATTTTTATAAACATTAACAAAACAACCTGAAATATCAGTATAAAAATGATTCACTAGATAAAAAAAATTTAACAAGAGAAGATGAAAATTAGGAAAATTAATTATAATTTGATAAACAAGCCCATTGGAAATAGAATAAGAGAACTTTAGAAAATTTAACTAATAACCAATTAAATAGGAATTTAAGAAATTTATAGATGTATCTATCTGAATGGTCCTTCAAAGAATAAAAAATAAAATTACATT
This sequence comes from Dicorynia guianensis, assembly GCA_037013595.1. Classification (NCBI taxonomy): domain Eukaryota; kingdom Viridiplantae; phylum Streptophyta; class Magnoliopsida; order Fabales; family Fabaceae; genus Dicorynia; species Dicorynia guianensis. The sequence goes on from JASUAB010000014.1 coordinate 33,546,879, forward strand.
AAGTTGTTTCGTTTCTATAATAAATGAATTGCAAACATTTGATATGAGAAATAAATACGATCATTAGTGTTTTTCCTCCTGTCAAGCCGTACTACTTTTCATACACAAAATAAGTTACACAATATAATTACCTCCCATATATTTCCATAATTAATGGGACTTTATTTCACTCCGTTTCAGCAAATCATATAAGGAGTAAAATAATTTAAAGTGGCATAAAGAGTGGGGCAAAAAGCCCCCATAAACCCAAAAAATTCCCAAAACTGATAAATTATGCATATATTCACGATTGGGGAAAAATAGCCATGATTGATTGCTTCTTGTGCAGCTTCCCTTTCAATTGCCTGATCTTTGCTTCCACCCTTGCTGTGACTCCAATCTTGGTTTTCTGTCTTGCGTTAGACTTCTCCCTAGTCCACATGCGTTGATCCTCAATATCCTTCTTATAGTATTTGATTTCTTGGATGATGTGATGATCCATAGGATTAAAGCATCTTTGGAAGGATATGTGGCCAAGGTAAGGCAGATTGCATGTAATTGTTACCAAAAGTGTGGCTGCCCAATAAATAGGTGCAGGACCAAGAGCTTCAACCAGTATTTGGTAGGCATTCTTGGATTGAGTTGGAGGGAGCATGCCATATAGCAACAGAAACAGGTACCAAGTGGCTATGCTGCCCCAGACAAATAGATGTTGAATCCATGTGAAATGACTCATTGTCAATGCAATTTGGACGTTGACAGCCCAAATTATGCAGGTGAACATTGTGGTACCAACAGCAGCCATATCAGCAGTCTGGCCATCAACACGAAATGCTTGGTCGTAGAAGATGATGACATTGAGGAAGAAGATAATGAGGGAAGTGTAGATACCATAGCCCATCCATCCCAATATTCTATTCCAGTCAAAGAACAAATCTTGGGGACCTTGCTGATACAGTGCAGGAAACTGGATAGAGCAACAACACATCATGTCATCAACTACCTTATCTTAAAATGGATGAAACACAACGAAGGCATTTTAAGAGAACAAACCTGTAAGCAAACTTCAGATGAAACATCTTGTTCAAAAACTCCCAGTGAAATGACAGGCAATGACGTAAGAACAACATTGAACAATATCATATACCAGTCATCATATACCGATTGACCAGAAAAGCTTGTAAAGGCCTCAAAATAAAAGATGGTCAGGCCAAACGCTATATTTTTGTAGAAGAAATAGCATATCTGCATGCATAATAAATCCAGTTTTTAAGAGAAAAGCAAATTAATTCATAGTGGGAAAACATAAAACAACAAAATTACTTGTCAGCCATAAGTGCATTGCCATCCATATGCAGGACGCACAACATATAAGACATTGTAGACATATTTAACATGTGAGAATGTGTATCAAGATGGACATAAAACAATTATTACCATTTGTGCAATTCGCTTGTAACACCAGTGTCCATGGACTACCAGAAGCCGCTCCAAAAATCGAAATTGAGCAATAGCAAAGTCACTAGCCATCACCGCCTAAAGAAGGTTGTAAATTTGAATTCCACAACTTTTAGAAATATTACGTGTTGTCAAAAACCAAAAAAAAAGAAATAAAACAATTATGTACATGTTTTTGACTTTCAAGAATGAAAATAACAGTCATAAAGTGCTCATGGGTAGGGATGTCAAAATGGGCTTGGCCCGCCGGGCCAGCCCGCCCCGCGCCTTATGCGGGGCGGGTTGGGTTACTATATAGGTGGCCCATTTATTCGCGGGTAAATTAGCCCGCACCCGCATAACCCGCGGGTCAATGCGGGTTGGGGCGGGTTGAACCCGCGGGTTTGGACCCGCATAATTTTAATTTTTTTTAAAATGACATATCATTTAAAATAATTTCAACTTTTAGAAAATTACTGTAAGTTATACTATTATGACAATAAGAACAATAGATATGAATTGGAAGAGGAGGGCAATTCAAATGAATGTCATTTGGTTCTAATTTGGATTATGCAATTTAGGCAGGATCCTCATGCAGTTTAGATATAATTTTCTTATGTTTTGAATATATTATGTATAATGTGTGATTTTATAGGTGATCATAAAGACAAAAGAATTTTTAAAAGGTTTTGAGTTAAAAGACAAGTAAAAATTGATGAGTTTAAAGAGAAGACAAATTATTATACTGTGCAACAACTCATTCTGAATCATTTAGATGATAGTATAAAACTTGTGTTGTTATATAACTATCATTAATATCACATTTATATATTATTTTTTGAAGCAGAAAATATTATCTTTATATTTGTATTGAGTTGTTCAGCTTTTATATTATCATAATTTAAGGTGCAAAACTCAAGCATTGCATATATAAAAATAATGGTATAAATGTATAATAGCATAACTCTATTTTCAATTAGCATGTAGTTTATTTTGAACAACATCAGTGTTAGACTTTGTCACATATAAGAACATAACCTTTATGTCTTTGTAGGCACATGTTTTATTGTGCATGTGTGTTAGTAATATTATTGAAGCCTTGCCTAGAAAATGATGTTGTATATTAGCAATTTTATGAGTAGAATCATAATTTTTATAATTCATTACGAGCTAAATCTAGGTTATATTTTTAGGTGTATTATTAAAAGGCAAATTTGATTGTATTCATTTGTAAATGTTTTAAAATTAGTGTATTAAATTTAGTTACTCATTTACTATCATTCATAAATTTGAATTTTTAATAAATTTTTTATTTTTTTAAATTATCAGCGGGCTAGCCCGCCTAACCCGCAACCCGCTGCGGGGTGGGTTGGGCTGGGATTTTCCCAGCCCGCCAGTTATGCGGGTCGGCCCGCCCCGCCCCGCTTAATTGCGGGCTTGTGCGGGGCGGGGCGGGCCAGGGCGGGCCGGCCTGTTTGACATCCCTACTCATGGGCCAGTGCTAGATTTTAATTTATGACTCTACACGAGATTAATGATGTAAATATGAAAATAAACTCAGGTTAGCCAGTGTTCGCTACCCAGTATGAAGAGCATCAGCCAATTAAACAACAATTAAATGACAATTTTCCTTTTTTTGTTCCTCCCCATTAAATCACATCTAAACAAGAAGGTGAAAGTGACTATTTATCCTCTCACTGTCATTTGTCCCACAGTTTGTTCTCAAACAACAATTAACAAACATGACCAGTTCCTTATTAACCCAACAAAAAACAAAAAACCATAGCCAGTTCCCTCCGTCTAACCCCATTCCTACTTTTCAAACTATTCAAAGCTATATAAAACTAACATCTGTGTTGATTTTGAAATCAGAAAAACTGAAGCTTATGATTTTGCAATTATACAGGTTGGAATCCATAATGAAAATGCAGCTGTAATTGTGTGGCACGATTATGTTATGAAGAAAGAGCCAGTCACGTATGTCACTGAGTCACTGACCTGCATACCTTCAACCCCGCTGATCCCAACACCAATATCTGCTTCTTGAATCATGCCAACGTCATTTGCACCATCACCTATTGCTAGAGTCGTCTTACCAGTTCCCTCTTTAACTAATCTTGTCACCTAAGGCAAAAGTATTAAGGAAATAGGACATCAATAAAAAAACTAATCTTAGACTTAATATAAGTAACAGAAAAATGCTACCTTGACAATGGTCGCAGTCACTACTGTGCACAACTGCACTCATGGCTCCACCTGATTTTAAGGAAACCCACCTAAAATTTCTCCTGGTAAACTCAGATGGAACCATGAGTGCAGTTGTGCGCAATTGTGTTGTGACCCAAACAATTCTGCAGGTAGCATTATCGCTAGAGATCAACTATTGAAATTTTGAAAAAAGTTCCAAAAGTATCTCACCAATGCCTTTTGCTTGGGAGACACACGACAGCAGATAACAGATGCGCAATCAACAGCCAATCCCAAAAATTCAAGCTTCATATCATCTTCTAAAGCATATGTCAAAGTTTTCCCTTCAATAATCAATGCAAACGCAGCATGTGGATCTTTCTCCAACCTTATCATTTGGGAGGCATTGATGATTTGATTCAAAATGTTCTGCTTGATGACCTGAAGGAAGGACTAGGTTTAATATCATATAAAATACATTCCAATAAAGTAAATTACTTTACTCTTTCTCAGTGTTATATGTACCTGTTTGCTATCATTGGCCACTGAGTCTAAATTCGGAGAGCTAATACAGATCTGCTTCATGCCCTGTCGAAGCAAACTACAAGAAAATCTGCACAATACAAATAAAATTTACATCACAATCATTTATAGAGGCGTTTCTGAGCAAGATCAATCTTAAGTATGTAGGACAAAATCGAAAGTGTTGCGTGGTTAAAAAAAAATTACAGTAGACGAACCCAATGTTGATTGCAGTTTCCATCTTATCCCCTGTCAAAACCCATATCTTGAGACCAGCTTGTGCAAGTTTATCTATGCACTGGGGCACCTGATGAGAAGAACCAATAAAAAACATAGTTGAAAAGAGGATCAACACAAGAGCACATAGAAATTGACTATAAAGAATTGTAATGCCTACCCCTTTTTGCAGTTTGTCTTCCACAGCAGTAGCCCCAACAAGAATTAACTCTTTTTCCATCATATCTGATACCCGCTCAAGCATTGCCTCTCTGTCAGCCCCAACGGTTGTTTTAGCTTTATGAAACTCGTTACTCCAAGCAGTGTACTCTTGCTCATCAAGCTTTCGGTAAGCCAGGGCCAGTGTTCGTAGACCAGATTCTCCATAGTCATTCAAGTGCCTGGTAGTAGGCTCTAAGTACATTTTTCCATTCTTTGATAATCGATCAAATATGATACTGCATACCCAACCAGGAAAAAAAGTGGATGTCAAAGTTTGAAAATTTTGATAATCTCTCTGAGTAAGCAAATGTGAATGTGTTTGCCAGCTTATTCTCTAGGAGACTAAGACCATGGGGTAGGTGTGATTATATTGTAAACTTGTAGCAAGTAAACTTCGAGGGATTTGAAATCTCTTCATTTCAATAAACAATCTAATTGAAGGTCTTTGCAAAGCTAACCTGTCAGCCCCTTTGCAAAAAAGCATGATGTTGCCTTCCTCATCACGCACGACCACTGACATCCGCTTTCTTTTGCTGGTGAAATCTAACAGATTCAGGATTTTGTACTCCCTGTATAATTCACCCAAAATCAAAAGAAAACAATAAACATAGAGACAAAGAATTAGAAAAGATGTTGATATAACATTTAAAAATAATTAAGAATAAAAAACCGAACACATAATTGTCCACCTCACCTTTCAGCTGATTGTCCAGAAAGAGAATATTTTTCATTGATGAAAACACTTGACTGAGTTCTTCGACAAAACTCAAAACCAAACTCTCTTGCTGCTACAAGAAAAGCCCCTTCATCAGGTGACTCAGCTTCGTATGTAAAAGTACCAGTCTCCTCATTTAGCTCAGGAATAGCTGTATGGCAAACCGCCAATATCCGGAAAAACAAGGAAAGGACCTCAGCGTTGGGTTCTTTCAACCAGTTACCATTCTGGAGGCGGTTGTCCTCAAAACTGAAATACTTAATGGCAGGCTTTTGATCCTCATCACCTTTTGAAGTAACAACAGTCTCCAGTTCAATGTCTTCCGCTCTTCTTACATTTTCCCATGAACCATTCGCTTTACTCTTTGTCATGGGGAAATTAGAGAGATCTGTATCTTGGTCCTCATAATCAGAAGCCATTTGCCTTGCGGCAGCTAGTTCAACTTCACTGGAACGCATACCATATGCAGCACCAGCAATGGAGCACTTCAAAAAATCCATCTGATTGCAGGTTAAAGTGCCAGTCTTATCAGAAAGGATAGTGTCTACCTGACCCAACTCTTCGTTCAAATTGGATGTTCGTGCATCAGCTGGAGTACCAGTTTCTTCGTCATACATTTGTAGATCATGGTTAATGAAGGTTGCTTGCAAAACCTTCACTACCTCAATCGATACGTAAAGCGATATGGGTATCAAATATCCATAAAGCATAAGTGCAGTAACGAGATGGAATATCGCAGCCATCATAGCTTTGTCAGGATTATACAGTTCTTCAGCCTTAAAAGGTTCCAAGTACCACCAATATCTGCTTTGGAACTTAGCCTTTATAAAAAATCCTATTGAACTGATCAAGGACATCAAAAGTAGAACGGAGAAAAGGACGTAAATAATATAATCCATCTTACATTCAATTGTGCTCCTTTTCGAAGGGGATTTTGTAGCATTCTGCATGACTTTGCTATCATGACCAGTGAAAATGACCACCCCATAAATGTGATCTGTATTCCTGAGCTTAGAATCTCGTAGGAGAATTTGACTAGGATCAATTGGGTAAGTCTCATGTTCATACTGTAAGTTTCCGATAAACGTGTAAAGACTGGCATTTGGGTCTTCACAACGTATTGTCCCTTTGAAATCCCTAAAAGCTTCATCACTATCCAGAGACATGGTAACCTCTAAAGATCTTTTCACCTTCAAGTTTGTCTCACCATCTAAATTCATCGTTTCCACATAGCATATCCCATCTTCATAATTTGATGACAATAGAAGCAAGTCAGCAGGAAAAAATTGATCCTTCTCAACTTTTACCACATCCCCAACCATAACGTTCTGCCATGCTCTTAAACCAAAAAGGCCATTGCCTCTATGGACAGCAACTTTCCAGTTATTAACTTTCACATCCTGAAGGAACCTGCGCCAATCTTCTAATGCTTCCTTTGCCATACTCAGCCCCACAACAAATGCCAGAGGGAAAATCATACTATATGCAGAGAAAGGGGAAACCTTAGTAAGTGACAGTACTGCAGCAAATAGGAAGTATAAATTAGCAACCCGTCGAAACTGCTCAAAGAGTGCCTTGGGGAGAAAGGTAATAACATTGTACTTTGTAGTTGATATGTCATTCTTGCAGTAATATTGAGGTTTCTTTTCACGGAGATGAGACTGGTTGCAATGTACAATTCTTGAGTATCCGGGACCATGAAGTGGATGGGCCCCCTCCTCTGTGGCCTTTGACCCAAGGCAGGCAAATGTGTACAAATGACTCCTACGGAGCCTAGCCCTTATTCTCCCCCGAGTCATTTAGCTGGATTTCGGCACAAGGTGATATTTAACACATGCCCACCAAGAAGAAATCCAAAATCTTGCCTCTGGAGAACAACCGAACGTGCCCCTTATCAACAACTACTTCTTCTAAAACCTACTATAAATATACACATAAGGAAACACTTAGATTTCGTAGATATAAAGGAAACTCTGTATTTCATGCCGGCAAAAAAAAAAAAACAAAAAACTCTGATTTGGCTGCCTGACTTTAATCTTTATTTTATTACAAACTTTTGTTCTGTTATTCCACTATTCCAGTATCTATCGCAGTTTCCACTTTTTAAGAATTTCATATGCATGCACGATGAAGGAAAAAGACAACTGCAATTATGATATTTGTTTATATAAATATTTTTAAAAAAAGGTTTGACAACCACGCAGGTACTATGTCAGGTTAAATAATTTACGCAACAAACTTGCAATCATGAGCTGAAACTTGAAACTATGATGAAACCAAATGGAACAAAGTGTGCCCATTTAAAATAATCATTCAAAATCCTTGCAAAACCACGTATGTACATTCTTTTGAGAATAACAGGGAAATTTAAATATTAATAAAAACACATAAAAGAGAAAAGATATGAGAATGTAAGAAAATCCGACAAATTTCACAATCTCAGCAACATGAGATCCTCTGATACTGGTTTCCATGTCTGAAATTCGCAGAAATCAAATTGACGAGCTAATGATGCGCTCATTTCAGAAAACAAATTTGCCGAAATAATCACGCAGGAAAGGATAGATGCATTGTAATTAAAACCTCGAAACTGAAAAGGAAAATTCTTTGAAGAAAAACAAAGCTGTGCCTGAAATGTTGAAAATAAAATCAAATTTACAAATGCCAAAACATTGAAAACAGAAAACGTACCGAACGTCAGATGGACAGAAATAAAGCAATGCGGGAGATAGAAGGAGAAAAGAGGCAGCTGTTGAGAGTTGCAGATCAGGGAAGAGAACAAAGTCTAGAGAGAGAAAATTCCTAGAGGGGGGGGGGGGAGAAAGAGAGAGAGAGAGAGAGAGAGAGAGAAACTAGACAGAGGGAGAAAACACTGGGTTTGGGCCAAAAGAGAGAAAAGAGTCCCCTCTCCCTTTCTCTCGCCCGTCCCTCCTCAGAAGTGTGAGGCAGGGACAGGAATTCTCGGGCTCTCCCTTCCCAACATTTATATTTTCGTGAAATTGAAATCGAAATTCCGCAATTATTTTCGCTTGAATTTTTTTCCCAAAAATTTTCAACCTGTTTTTAGCAGTGGCTTATGGGTTGACGATGGTTTTCATTTCCTTTTCCTGATTGGTTGTTTTCTGCATTTGCAAATTGATCTGCCATACCGAATCTTCCTTCCAGAGGAGAAGCTGTCTTTTCCAACTGTTTCCGTGGAGGGTGGTCCCATCTTATCCTACGTGGCACGCCCTGACGCCAGGAACGAATAATAGCGTAGGCGGGAACCAAATTACCAGATTTTAGTTTCTTCTTACAAGTCAGAAAGTGGCCCCACCTATTGCCACGTAGACCAACATGCATTTCTCCCAACGAAGATTAAGTTGGGAAGCGGGGTACTCCTGTCTTTTCATTTGTGTTGATCTAGAGCCAATTAAATTAGGGTAAGTTAAAGTATTTATTAATTAGGGTGAGAGAAAATATTTATTAATAATCTAAATCTATTTTGGCACACCTAATTCAAATTAAGTGTTGGCTCATTTCACAGTAATTCCGTCTATCTTCATCCAGGAGCAAATTAAAATACTCTCTTATTATTTGGATTATAAAACTACAAATTTGAATTCTTTTTGTTATTGGTCAACTAAACACATCTGATTTATTTTGAAACATCTAATTTTTTTTTATCTATTATACAAAATAAAATTAAATTTCAGTTCTAATAAATTTATATTTAAAATAGTTACATATTTTTATATTAAAATTAATTTATGAATGTAATTAATATATATTTGAATTATTATATTTATAATTTTCTTTTTTATAAAATTCTTAACAGGTTTAATATTACTTGTTGGTTTAAGGTTTAAACTATGAATTTTGAGAAAAAAGTGTATTTTATTTATTAAATTTTAAAAAGAAATAAAAAAATATTAAAGTAAAAAAAAAAGAAAGTCCATGAATCTAAATGCAAATTTAGAATATTGTCCATGTCCAGGTCGTATTTCTACAATAAAAAAGTTTTATTATCATACAATAAGAACATACAAAAAATTTATTCCATTAAATAAGAGAAAAATGTTACACTTATGTTTTAATACTTATGTTTTATCCATAATGCACTATTTAAAATTGGTTTTAAATCAAATATATTAATCTCAAATTATGTATTGCAGACAAATAGTAAATATAAAACCGTACAAATAATAGCATTTTAAATAAGGTGGGTACGAATTCCGTTACCATATTATTCAAAATTTAAATGGCAATTGATTCATCAAAAGTATAAGTATCAAAAGCAAGTTTGATTTAAAGGTTAAAGGTTACATGAGAATGAACTTTACACAACGTGAATGCATTCAAAGCAAATCCAACTTTGTGAGCTAAAAGCACTAAAGAAGGCAACCCACATTGTTGGCCAGTACGAAGATTCTTGGGAGCAAGAAGAGTGCGATAAGATGTGTTATCGTTCTTCATCATAGAACTTAAATTAAAGTAGTTTAGAATGAATGATTCACAAAAGTATCACCTGTTTTGTGTACCAACAAGAATAAAAATGATCAATATTTTCTAATTTTGAAATAATAAAATTATCATTTTTTTAACAACAAATTCACCTAATATGTTTTAATAACTGAAAATATATGATAAATAATTACCATAATTTTAATACCTCAAATTATAAAATCTAAATCCAACCATGATCCATTCAAGATTTCAAATTTGAGAGTTTGTTAGATTATTAAATTAGTTTCTCAATTTTTACAAATTAAAATTTACAACAATTTTCATCTATGAAATTTAAAAGATTTAACATTCTTCATTTATTTTATGAGAATTTATTAATCCACTTCTTATAAGACAATTATTTTTGTTTTCAAATAATAGTTAGTTAATAAGGTGTTGATATAATGAAAGTTGATTGTATCCCAAGTTAAGATCTAAATTAAATATCTAAAATTGAGTCTTGGAAGGTCGGCAGAGATTAAATCATTCAATTTTAAACCTTGTGGTATTTTACCAATTTTTTTTTATATTAGTAAAAAAAGAAAAGGAATTTAATGTGCATTGGTGGGTTGTTGCCTATGCTAAGTTAAGGATATTGGGAGGCCTCAATGCAATAAAATAGTCCACGTAACTTTTAAAACGTATTAGGAGGGTAATAGGTTCACATCCACATTTACATCCACCCATATCTCTCATCTTTATAATATGCTTCTTTTATAAAAATCGAAACTCAAAAGCTTGTGTGTGTTCCAAAGTGAATCAACTCAATAATAAATAACATTCCTTCCCCCCCTCCCCCCCCCCCCCCACCCTTTTACTCCTCGCTGATAACTAGAATCACTCCTTTTAAATCTCTACAAATTCAATAATCTTGCTAGCTCTTAAACCAGGTACATTAAATAATAAAACATAACTCCTCCCCTCCTTTTATCATCTTTTTGTTTGCTAAATCTTAAAAAAGGGCTGCATAGTGTTAGCTGAAATTTGGATAATTAACCTGCCGGCTACCGGCAACCAGCTCCTGCCCTCCGGCCGTGGTTTATGGATGCAAGACATGTGGGGTGTTGTTAGCTGCAGTTTATTATAGAACATTATTGAAATAGAATCAATCCACTCCTAAAATATGTCAAACGATTAAGAATCTTTGAAACACAATCCATCCACTCATAAAATATGTCATATCATTAATAATTTTTTTTTTGTTTGGTACATATGATTAAGAATCCTTGTCTTATATGGCTTACATCATCTTGGTAACCTTGTCCAATTTTTGTGACCATCTAGGAGAAAGCAAATTGAAATTTACTCATGAAAATCTCTCCAGTCAAAAAGTTAACACAAGGTGTTAAATTTCGAGAAAATTAATACTAGTGAGGGTAGTTATTATGCATTATGAATAAGCCACAAGTGATTAATTTATTATGAATCAACATATTCTCACTTGGAAATTCTTCCAACTAACCTCCTTTTTTTTTTCGGTTAGGCAAAGGGGCTAAAGGCCTAGCACAACAGAAGGAAACTAATGAACAGAAGAAAATCTAATGCTACCAAGCCCAAGAAGATCTGCATCATGCAGCTTCACGACGTCCGGAGGGATCCACCCAAAGAGTTGCAAATCTGAAACAGTTCCGGTGGCTTTATGAGCAAAACAATCAGCATATCGGTTAGCTTCACGATAGACACGGTTGAAGGTAACTGTCCACACTTGCTTCATCAACGCCCGTATACGAGATATAAGGGTAACATCACGAGCTTCCATCTCAGTCGCGGGAAGAAAAGAGATGGTAGTAAGAGAATCACTCTCCACTATAATGTTCCTTTGACCCACTAACTACGCAACCTCCAAACCTCTATAAATCCCCCACCATGTGAGAAAAACCTACAATCCAGCCACCCCTAGAGTCCCGCAGGATCCAACTAACTTCCTTTACTCAATCAAGAAGCTTTCCCAATTGATTTAGATCAACTTTCTTTGGGTCACTATTTGGAAGACAGCCCAAACAATTGGTGCACCACACTTATGATAACAAGTGGACGTCATCTGGAGTAACCATTTGGCTTGGTTGCCTTAATCGTGTGGCTTAGGGGCAGTACAGTTCCCACAATCATCTTTTAGAGTGGCTTGGCCCAATTAATTATTTTTTTTCATAGGAGATTCGTTCAACGAGAAAAAAGAGGACAAGAAGAGGGCCAGCAGCGATAACCTCATCTTATTAGCTTGCCTCATAATCATAACAAAGCAGTATCATGAATGAAGACATGCTCAACAATGCATGGAAGACTCTAGGAAGAAATTGTATTTCTAGGACAATTTTTAGGACCTTTAGGCTATCTAGATGAAGCCGTTATTTTCTTGATGTCCTTTTTACTGCAATCCTGATCAGTGATTACAATTTGTATTTATACATTTTTTTTCACATTTATCCCAATTTTTCTTTGCGTGTTATCATAATCTACAGAACTTCAATTTTGAATTTCAAGACATTATGTTAAGCTTCATTTATAGCTCATGTCAATTCTCTATTGGCTCACCCAGACATGTATCGGTATGACCCACAGACCCCTGACTTAAATATCACAAATATCTACCTTGCCTCTTTATTTAGGAGCCTTCTACTTTTTTCCCCCATTCTGGCCGTAGTAGTTCATTGGAATTAATATCTTCTTTCCAGTGTTTAACAACGATAGGCTAACATATATGAGATACATAATGTGGAAAAAAAAAAAAACCTGTCTCACCAGAATAACATGGTGCTCCTATCTCAGTGGTTTTAAAAAAAAATTAGGGGATAACACAGCTTGTCGCCGACTCGACAAGATGTAATAGACATAATAATCGAACAAATGTAGCTAACTCAATTTTGTGTGCAAACACATCATTTTAAAAGGGTTCTTGTCAAATGTTCTCTAGCTGTAGCCCATGCTTGAGTTAATGTCTGCAACATCAGAAATTCACTGTCAAATTAAAGATCTAAGAAGCATAATCATTGTTATCTTAAAATTTTAGTCCATCAAAAGTCAAAACTAATTTATACAGACATATTTGGACTTGTAAAGATGTGAATTGGATAAATACCGTTTAGGGGACTCAAAAGTAACGAGTTTATGGATTGAATACTATCATAACGGGTTTAGGAACTTCAGGTCAATATGGCAAGGTTTGTTCTGTCTTTTTGAGGTAAAACAATATAGGAAGCACGCATTACTGACAGAGTCTAAGCTGAAAGATTGTTGCATTACCTGCTCAGACAGAGGAGCATCAGCATCCATGCTATGGGAGGTCACTTTTTCAGCAATAAGTGGTCCATTTGTTTCAAGTATCATCCTTAAAGGTTAATAAAAAGAGAGTATTCAGAAAATAAGAAACTTTTTTGAGAATGAAAGATTATAGTTCAGAAACATATGCATACCCTCCATCAACAATCTCGTCAAGACATAAAAGAATGAGATCCAAATTCTCAAGTGCCTCTCTTTTATCAACGTTGTTCCTGTGAAACGTACACAGAGGAATATAAAAGGCAGAAGCATGAGAAGAGAGGCATCCTTATTTTAAATCTACACAGAAAATATTACCGAAAGTACCTTAGCAGAAGAGTGACTGCATCAAAAAAACCCTGAAGAACTGAAGCTAAAATGAGCTCATTTTCATCATCGCCGCCAGTAACAAAGAAATGCAGGTCTTGTACAAATTTGTAAATAATGATATTGTTCTCAAGTAATGTTACCTCAGCTGCAGATATTATTAAAATGTATATCAGTTATTGAAAAAAAATGATAAACACAACTATCTATTAAATAATATATTTACACGACTTCCACCGGGCAAATTTAAAAATTATGCTCCAGCCATTCTTCACGAGGAGATATTGATAGTAGACTTTCCCTTGTTAAAACTAAAGAAATTTTTTATCTCCCAAGATCAGGCATGCCTCTATTAATCATTTTATTAGTAATTCCAAGAGATTATACATCTGTTCCTTCTTACTAAAGCCCAGTTTAGGATGAATGACCAATCATGCAGAAATCACAGATTATGCTCTAATAATTCTATTCGTATTCTTTTGTGCAATTGTAACAACAGATACCTTACATAATAAAACAATATTAAATCATTATTTATATCAAGGAGTGCTTTGGTGGCTATACTTTGATTGCCCAAAAGGAAAAACTGAAAAGAGAACAATTATGCCGCAGGTTGATAGGGGTGTTTCCCATCATATTTTGGATATAATTATGGTTGACTATCGATATTTAACACAAGTGACTAACTGATTAAGCTCTTAATTTTACTGCTCATTGGTTAACATAAATCATAAGGTTTAACCAAAAGATTACATGCTTGATAGTAATGCTGGCCTCCATGATAAATTTAATCCAATCAAATATAATTTCTATAAAAGCTTTTGTTGATTTTTAATTTTGCTAAAATATATAGGGTTAATGAAATTTTTTACAGAGACATGTGAACGTTAGGTGATTACCAGGGGGGACTACCTGAAGCAACAAATGTTCCAATCTATGTAATAAACTTAAGATACTGCTGAAAGAGATGTAGCTCGCACAAGAACTTACAAAGTTATTGGTATGTTGATGTAAGAGTTTCTGTCAAAATTTCAAAACTAATATGCTGCATACCTTCTGTCCGAGCATTGGTCTTCATAGTCTTAGTGAATACAAACTTTTCGAAAGCTAACTTTGAGCTGTTTGTTGGCCAGTCATCTGAAAAATACTTGACCGCTACACGCTTTCCTTCAGAGTCTAGAAGAAGGATATTCTTTATTGATGGACAAGAGCCCTATAAATGACAATATACACCAATATATGTCATGAAAAGAGTACTATATTTGTCAACAAAACCTTGCAAAGATATTAAAAACGGCGGGCCCCCTCCCTGGCGGGGACTCCTTCCTCTCTCTCTCTCTAAAGGAGGCAACCATGATAAAAATAAAAGCAAAATGCAAGTATTAAGGGAGATGCATCACTTCTTCTTCAGTTTCACAGATAATTCGCAGGATCATAATTTTTTTAGAGAAAATAAAAAGTATTACGACAAACTCTCCTCTGATGTTAACAAGAAGTTATATCAGCTTCCCATTGCGATGTCTGTTGGGGCAATATGGCATTCGACATTACAAATCATGGGAAAAGCCCAAACTCTATTACAGAATTTCAATACAGGAAGCCACAGAGCATATCTAGAATAAATTCTTCATCCAAGATATTCAAATAAGATTTCAAACTTCCAATCAAACGTTAGCGCGCATCCAAAAAAAAAAAAATGGATCTCTTTCTCTTATCACCAATTCTCTTACAAGAAGGTGCCATACTTCCAAAAAGTGGAGAAATCCCATTACATGATCTAAATGGATCTAATATAGGAAGAAGCAGATATCTCAGATATAGATTTCATCCACAGTTAGCTTGCTCAGATTTCAACTAACTTCAAGATCCAGCCGTGCTAGACAAAAGTGAAGAAATCTATAACAAAGAAGAAACGACTTTTATTTAAATCTCCATTTTATGCGCAACCTCAACGCGAGTTGCTGTGATCTACTTTACTATTAAATGCATCAAATTCCCATTCGTTTTCTCTCTCTGTTTCTGCACCCTAGCAATAAGTAGCATATGAATCTGTGATCTTTAGCTATTTGTGCTCAGAGCATGAGAAGATATACGCAATGAAGAATTCGAGAATTTTCAGTCACGGAATGTAAAAGATTACAGGATTTCGTAGAGAGAGATATAGACTTACATGGGACGCCATTTCTGAGAACAGAAGAGTTGCAGTGCCTGCAGTTTGGAGATCTGTAAGTTAGATGAATTGGGAGATCATATACTTGTCAGGAGAGAAGGGCAATTGGGTCAAATGGAAAAGAAACAACCCCTTTAAATGGTCTAATAATCAAACAAACTCAAAAGAAAAAGTGGAGAAGAAAACTTGCTACCCCCTGCCACTTTGGAATTTAGCCTATTCCTTTAGTATTTTAGTTTCGTTCACGAGTAATGTGTTTCATTTAAATTTATTTCTTAAAAGACATAAGTAATTTTAATTTTTCTAGTAATTATATATTTTATTTAATTATCAATTTTAATAAAATTTAATAATATTATTTTATTCATATAATCAATTTTATTAAATAAAATAAATATCTATTTATATTATTACTGTAAAAAAATTATTTATATTATTGTACTTATTTTATTTAATTCATTATTTAATTTATAAAAATAATAATAATAAAATATATTTTTTTCATATAATAATAAATATTTTTTATCATCTTATCTTATTTTCAGTTAATTTAATCTATAAATTATATATTATACAAAATAAAGTTTATGTTTTTTTTTTAGTTATGATAATATATATTATAAATTTCTAAGTAAACAGGGAAATGGAGCTCCATATTAAAAGGGAGTGAGGCTTGTTAGATGTGACTCTGGCTTGGGGCTTTGGAAGAAGCAGCTGGACTCGACGGTCAGCTCGTGGGCGGTAGGTCAAGTTACGAACCTTCCTCTCTGTCACCGGTCAATTCTCCGACGTTAGCTACCGGTAAGTTTCACCGTTTTCTTTCTTTTTTTAAATCGTTTGGAGGAACATTTATGGGAGGCCCGATTAGTGCTTCTTCGCTTGCTGGCAGGAAAATTTTGCACCTTTCTCTCTCGCTATGACGGGTTTGTCATTTCTGCATTTTTGGCATAATTGTAATTCTTCATTAATCTATGAATCTTTGCTCAGTTTTGCTGCCGATTAATGTGTGTTCAAAATTCAACCTTGTTGTATTGTTCAACTAATTAAGAATGATATATATATATATATTTATTTATTTATTTATATAAGCTTTCTAGATGAAAAGAATTTTCTTGCAAATTGCTTGTAAATAAAATCTATTCTGATTGGGTATAAACATGTTATTTGTTATGTTATCTGTATAATATGTGACTAATGGTTGGCTTAATTATCGATCATAATGAAGTAGCTAAGTTGTGATTTGTGTAAATTCTGACTATCTGATTTTGAGAATGAAATTTTACACAGCAATTTATGAGGGATAAGGTCACGGAGATTATAAATGAATGAAAGGGACCTGATGGGCAGGGAAAATAATGGGAACAATGGTGGACAAGGTTGCATTGGATTTTGTTGGTGAAGGAATAATAAGTAAGGAAAAGTCATCACTTTTATAAATTTCTTGTAATACTTCTAAAAGAGGTGGAACCTGGGATAGATAAGATGATGATACAGAAGAGCAGATAATATCAGACTCTGATTCTATTATGTAGATGAGTATGTGTTTGCCTAAGTTTGTCTTAGTGATTCTTTTGCTTCCTAAAGTTATATAAATAATGTTGCAGGGATAGAAGCATGGCAATAAACCATGCCAGGTTAATTAGGGGCATTCTTGTAACCAAAGAAGCAGTTGGCGTTGCATGCCAACGGACTTTTGCTACTGGTAAAGCAAAGAAAGGAGCTAAAGGCGGTGGGGCGGCTGATGCACCAAAAGTATCAATACTTACCAAAGAGGTGAAGTCAACTATTGTGGTTGGTGCCAACATCCTCAAGGATGGAGCGGATCCAAAGATACTGCCTGATTCTGAATACCCTGATTGGCTGGGGCACCTGCTTGACAAACGTCCCGCATTAAGTGAATTAAGAAGGAAGAATATTGAA
This sequence comes from Dicorynia guianensis, assembly GCA_037013595.1. Lineage (NCBI taxonomy): Eukaryota > Viridiplantae > Streptophyta > Magnoliopsida > Fabales > Fabaceae > Dicorynia > Dicorynia guianensis. The sequence goes on from JASUAB010000014.1 coordinate 33,564,314, forward strand.
ACACTCCCATATGAAGATCTAAAACGCTTTGTTAAGCTGGACAATCGATCAAGAATCAAAGAAAATAACTCTGTCAAAGCTAAGAATTGATTTGAGAAAGGAAGAACAAAAGAAAGGTAAGAGAATATTGTTTCTTTAAGTATCATTGTGCATCTGTACTTGACTTTTCTTAGTCTCTTTAGTAGTTTAGGGTTGATAAGCTTTGTTAATTGATGAGACCTGTTGAAACTTGAAACGAATTGAATGCAGAAATTTGTCGTCCATTACTTTATGCCAACTAATGAGCCCAACCCCAATTCAATATTAGGATTGCAAATCAAAATTACAGTGGTGTATGCAATACAGGATTATATTCATCGATGATAATCCCTCTTTCTGTTACTATGACTTAATGGACCATCTGTTTATGAAGAGGCTTATATCACTGCAGGTTCGATGTAAACTTGTACAAATAGTGCATACTGATTATGGTTTTGTGAGCTAAGAGCATGAATGTGTTATACTGAAGTGTAATGAATATTGAATTTGAAATCTACCCATATCTGTAGAATTGTTGTACTGCAAGAGGTATAGCAAACAGGACTTGGAAACTGAAGGACTGATACATGTAACCTTTGAGTGCTTGAACTTGGGACTTATTTTTAGAACCTAGCTAAGACAGCTTGCCAAATATAAATGCAAACCTTCTGCCAGCACTTTCCTGTAATTCCTACTAAATAGGAAGGTTAAGTCTCTCAATCACTGAAATTGTTAAGTTTTAATTTTTATTTCTTCGTACATTGGTTTAAGGGACACTACTCTTTAGATAAATTTTAAGACCTCCAGATATGTAAAAATTTAACTTTCCAATAGGAAGTAGTTACTCTCCCATTTTCGGTTATGCAAATGGAGGATATGGTTAACTCCTACGATCAACAGCTTTTACTTTCTTCTCTTATTTGGATTCCCTCACTTTGGGTTATCCATATTACATTTTGTGTTTATCTCTCTCCCTTTGTCTATTTCATTTGTTGGGATTCATTATGTGAACCTCTAATGGAAAATAAAAGAGATAGATACAAAATTAGAGTGACTTAAATATCTTAGTCAAGTGATGCTCATTCTTCTTACCTGACAAACAAAGAAGGATAATTTGGCTTATAGACTGAATAGAATGCGCTAATTTGATTGGTGATTAATTTTGCGAAGATTGAAACTGCAAATCTGCAGCTCCTCCCCCAAGAAATTCTTCCCTTAAACGAAGTTAAACTAGTTGAAGCCCAGCAAACGATACGAGTTAGGCCTTAACGAGTTTAACTTCAAATGTTGCAAAACACCTGTTGATGAAATATGTTAGACCCCAGTCACAATGGAAAAGGACTATCATTTAGAAATAACGAGAGTCGTGGGAGGTAACGAAGGACTGAGTAGTGATGAGGGAAAACGGGCCTTTCGAATGCCTCAGAGGTTTACCTTGTTCTCAGCGTAGAGGTTAACTTTTCATTTTCTTATTTGCACTTTCTCAATCGGTAGTTCATCCCATCTCCTATTGCTTCTGTAATTTCTATTTTCTTTGTGGAATCCCATCCAAATATATGTATGTTTCGTATTATCTTTGGGAGAATTCTAAGTCTTGTCCAGTTTCCTAAAAAGTTCTGATGTCAAATGTAGGGTAAATTTGAGGATAATTGTATTCGGTTGTTAACCGTATAATGACAACAGTCTTTTTATGGGCAAGATTCAAGAAGGAAAAGGACTATACGAGGGGGAGAAGTGCTAGTTAGGTAACCCTATCAAGCAGTGCAGATAATTTTATTTCTGGGTCATTTTCTTAACCCCTATACTACTACTTGTTAGAGACGTAATCCATTTGTAGCAACACATCGTTGACAGCTTTTGGATTTAGATGTCTCACACTTACAAAATTGTTATTCAAAGGTCTGTTAATTAAATAAGAAGTTCCTCAAGAGTTGACAAGCAAATTGTTGAGCTAAGTCGAGAAGATAGTTGGCAGGTTGGCACTAATAGTAGTTACAAGGACGATTTTCTAAAATTACTTCGAATTTGAGGTTTGTACGAAGGTATAAGATATATGAAGCTGGGAGACACAGATAACAGATGAACTATATTCGAGTGGGCATGTGAACGACGTTCATGGGCTGTAGAAGGAAGGGCCGCACTTGCATTTCCAGCTCTCTGGCTCATAATTTGCATACTGGGTGCGCAAATGGTTGCGTTTACTGGTGCTGGGTACTTGAATGGCCTCACATGGAGTGCAGCCGTAGCACTTGTGCTGACAGCTTGGTGGACTCGACCCTATTTTACTGACCCCTCTATCATTTGCTTCTTGCATCGTCTCTGGCATGCCTTTTATGCCCATTAAACCCTTCTATCAAAGTTAAATAGACACTGAATTAGTCACAAGAAAGCCAGAGGGCCCACTCATCTAAATACATACAGTAAGGGAGAAAAAACGATATATACCTTTCTTGATTCTACAGTATATGGTGAAGACTGTGGAGCCTCTTCTGAGCCTGATAACGATGAAGCATTTAATACATAATTTTGGAGAAAAGATGGAAACTTTAAGGGCACACATTGGCAAGAGATTTAGAAGTAATGACATTTGTTCATGAAAGATGATTGAAAAGTTTGAGAGGAACGCCACTGCAAATTGCTAACTAGTGAACCTAAAATTAGCAGGGAATTTGGACTGACAGAGAAGTTAAAAGCTGAAGTGTAATAAACCAAATTGCGAGGGAGAAGTTGGGGATTAGCATGGAATATGTAAGAGGCAATCTTCAAAAGGGTGTTTTTAAAAAACTAACCAGGATGGGAAATGCCAACAGTTGGTAGGAAAGCCCTCCTTGCGGCAGAAACCGAACTCAGTATTTGCAGAGCTAGCATAAAACAAAAGAATCTTCCCTTCATTTCTTTCAAAAGCACAAATGATGAAAGTGATGATGATGATGATGGGAATGAGTGTGATAGAGGCACAGATTTTGAATCACTCACATTAAGAGGCCAGGCATGATTTCTGGTGTATAAGAAGGAGGAGAAAGGCTAACAAATCAGCTTCCAATTCCCAAAAAACATGCCAACACCCCCAAGCTTTCTTTGGTTACTATGACACAAACAATCTTTGTATTGGCCTAGAGATTTTGCTTCACAAGCAAGTGATTCTGGTTTCTGTCACACAGTTAAAAACCCCAGCAAGTTTACCTTCATTTGACAACTTACTCGGAGCCCTTCCTAAGACTAGTCTATTTTCCTCCGCCTTTCCGCCTCTAACCTTCGATTGCTTACCTTTCAATACAAGCCAAATCTCTCTCTCAAATCAATCTAAAGGAGTAGTACTATATTTGATGATCCACGAGTCCCAGAATATCAGCACCCTTTTTGGGTCTGAAACACTGCAACATCCTTTTAAAAAAAACTTTTTGACGCCTAGACTGCAGAGCCTTTATCTTTTCTTGATGCTATCGTTGCCATATAGGGAAGAAAGAGATCAAAGGCAGAGTGCCACTTATATGAAGCAGAAAAATAGAATCCACGTCTGAGCCTGAGGCACTCAGCTGTGCAGAAGAAATTAATGAGTTAGTTAATGGATTAAGTAAGGTACTAAGGAGTCAACTTTCTACGGGTTGGTTGTTGGGGAACAGACAATTTCGCTTACCAATATCCAATCTTGGCCGTTCTTTCACTTGATGGCATTGAATTTGGTGGCCCTTATCGCCTGCTGGATAGTTTCCCTCATTCAATGAAATACCGGATTCCGATTACATCATTTATTATGGTTTGAGGCACCATTTTTAAAAAACAGCAACTAAGAAAGATGTGTTAGTGTTAAGCTGTGTGAGTACTGAGTAGTATGATTCATTTTTTTGAAGTATTACTATTGACCCAGTAAAAGGCATTCTTGTACTGTAATAGATAGCGGCTAATTATGTGTGCGAACAAACGTTAACAGAGTAAGACAATTGATAAGCTCGGAGATGTTAAAGAAAGGTCAGTCGAAATGACAATAATGGCTAATTAGCCATGTTCAAGGGCAATAGGCAGACACAGCTAAACAACAAAAGCCCACAGATGGGGGATACTCTATTGTCCGGGAATTAATTAAAAGGCGTTTGTGGTTAGGGTGAGAGTATCTTTCAACGTGATGTGCCATATGGTCAAGGAAACTACCTGCGGGTTGCCTGCCAAGAAAGTGACAGCAGGGCTCCTAAGAAAGAGTTTAGGACTGCTGCGCAGGAGTTAAGGAGATAATTTAAGGTCAAAAATAGGAATAATAATAGATTTACATTCTAACTCTCTTGTATACTTCAATTTAAAACCGATCTTAAATTTGTTATAAAATTTAAATAATTTAAAATTGATTTTAAATCATGATTTATAAAAAAAATTATACCTAAAATTGTATGTCTAACAGTGTTCTAAAAATAGTGGTAAGTGTTTGGGTTGGATCGCGTGCACAAAACAGTTGGCTATTCTGACGATGTTGAGTTCAAAAGAATATCATTGTTGCAGCACATAAAATAGTTTACGGAAAGCGTTTCAAATGATCAGTGTACCACTCCAAATGGTGCAATTTTGATTTTTATTTTACTGCAGCCATTGCTTACTGTAATTCAGTTATGATCTCCAAAGAAAACGAAGGCATCACTCAGATTCTAAAAGGAATTCTTCGATGAAATCTGAAACAATGTAATGGTAATCCTTGAAAACATGGGATATCATAGAAGCTAGCAGCAATTATTTTCAATACATCAAACCTGTTAGTCACGCATATGGCTTTCAAGTAATTAATCACGGACTAAAAAATTTGGGCAAGAGATACAAGGTCCCAACAGGTCATATCCTGTATTGGAGTATCAAGAATATGACCAGAAATATTCCGGCACTCTGGCAGCAGAGGTCGCCTATTGAGATGATTTATGAGTTCTTGAGAGCAGGAGTGCAATTAGCACTTTATCTTCACCATTAAACTTACACAAATGAATCTCATTATGTAATCCACACAAGTGAAGAATATGCAGCATTTCATAGTGAACTTAAGCCTAGTTTAAATTATAAAATAAAACAATAAAAGAAACTATACGGTGGACACATTTGTTGCAACTTGGCATGTTATGAGAGCAGCCTCAGCTATAATCTTAATGAAACTACTTTTATAGAACCAGTGGTCCGGTGCCCTTTGCTGTGAAGCACAACACACATTCCTGAAAACCCCCATGCCATGAAGATTCACTGATCCAGCATTCAAATAAACAATTGAATAAAGAACAACAAACAGCAGCCTAGGAAATTGTCTAGGCTATAGTCTCAAATCTTCTCCAACAATAAATTTGCACCACAAAGTTGGTGAGGAAATAAAACAAAAGATCCAGCATTTATACCAACAAAGATACGGAGCCGTTGCCGTTTCCTATTCATATCTGAAGTACAACAGCAACAGAGAACTCAATAGACAAAAGAAAAATAGCTTTGAGGTTGCATCGAGACTAGTTGCGACAATCTTTCTTACAAAATAAAGGTAAAACGCTCCTCTCACTTTGATGATGACTCATGACTGCCAGATTCTTTCTTTGGATGAATAGCCTCAACTACAGCTTCAATCTCCTCCTTCACCCGTTCAAACACATTGGGAGCTTTGACTTCATCCACGGAAGTTTTCTCATCAATGTCATCACTTCTCCCATGAGTTTCTTTGTGATGGTGAGGTGATTTATTATGGTGGAACGCTGCCTCTATCTCCTCCTTAGCCCGCTCAAAAATGTTGGGGGCTTTGACATGTTTTTCTTCAAAAAACAGTTAAAGAAGGAATGAAATCAGAGTAAGAATTGACACTTGAGGTACTAAAATCTAAGCTCAATTCAAACAAAACTCAAATCAGCCAAATATTGAAAATGTACTGAAGTTAACCCACAAAGTATTACAAGGAATCTTCAGCAAAAAAATTAAATCCTGTTCTCATAGTACATAATATACATAAGATATTTAATAACCTTCTTTACACCATTCCCCCTCCAATCCCCAAAACGGTAGCTTTCATCTTTATGTTCACCCAACAATCAATCGATGATGAATCCCAATCATCATAATTAATGAAAAAATTAGACATAAGCACAAAGATAGTCACTTTATGGCAAGAAGAATAATACGAGAAACATTAGCAATGGGAAAACAGTAGAAATCCCACAGAATTGAATACCAATAAAGGAACTGCCATTGATGGATAGTTGTAACTCTAGAAAAGAAATGGATTACCGTATTTGCAGTTTGGCACTCAGAAACCCATGATAAAGATTTCATTTTTAATAGATCAACAGAAAATTTATGAAACTACAGTCATTGCAAATCCGATATACCTCCATATGAAAGATGCAAACACTGAAGCCTCCATAGCAGTACAAATTGGCATTATGAATTATTGAGTATAAGGCTATAGTGAAGAAATCATGTAAAGATAAAATCTTCATGATACCTGGAGGCGAGTCATTTGGCTTCGGTTCCATTTCTGCCATTGAAACCCGACGTATGATTTTTTGCCGGAAACTGGTTTCAGAACTTCTTCAATGAAGAGGTCAGTTGGGCCGCCCTGTGTTTTTGGGCTTAAAGCCTGAAATCTTGTAGCAGTGACGAGCCTTGGCCCAAAAAAGTTTATGAATCATAGAACCATAACCTCACAACGAGTTTGTGATTTTCCCCCTTTTTATAATTTAGCACCTTCTAGACATCAAAAAAATAATTTAGCACTTTTTCTGGGATAGAAAACTAAATTGGGAAATTATGAGGGTTCGAGACAATCTGATAGAGTCCTCAAGCAAGTGACGTGTTTGAAAATTCTCAATGGGAAAATTGGTCTATTTTGAAACTTCAATCTTCAACCTCATGTGTTTGGACAACCTCAACAGTTTAATTCCATGTGTACAATTTTGAAAATAATTTGTTGCTTCTTTGCTTGGTTCAGAAGAAACCCTGTGTTTATTTTTTTGGTCACTTTCATATTTCTCTTCTGTGCCCATTATAATTATAATACATTTAAATATGAGATAATATTACATCAACATCTTTTCGCAAATATAATTTAACAGCATTAAGGAAAATTTTTTTATATTTCTTATTTAAATAAAAATGTGTTTAATTTTGTTCAATTTTTTTAATTAAAAATCTATGACTATCTTTTTTATTTAGCTGAACGACATATTTATATTGAAATCTCTTAACTTAAAGTTAAATAATAGAAAAATAAAAATAAACATAAAATTAATAGAAAAATAAAAAATAAAATTTATACATTAAATTATGAAAAGAAATAAAAAATTATTAAAATTAATAAATAAAGTCAAAAAAATCAAATTCTTTATAGAAAATATATAAATTTTCTCCTATAAAAATGTATAGCCCCTAACATTGAAATTTAAGCACAAACTAGTACATTTCTTTTTGCCAACATAATTCTTTGCGTTATCATATTCATAACAAAATTAAAAATCAATTACTAAATTATAACATAAAGAGAATTGTAATATAAAATGCTGGCATAATTTTTAATTATTTGATTAAAACTTTACATAGTCTCACTCATACCAAAGAGATATGAATAGTTGATTCAGTAAAATAAAAATATAGTTAAATCAGTAAATAAGATATTTAAATAAAATTATTTTTGTGGAAGTAGATTTATACTAGTTAATGCAAATCCAATATATATATATATATATATATATATATATATATATATTCAAATCAAAGTGCGTGCACATGCGGCAATGGGAGTACCATTTACGACTGGACTGGTAACAATGAGTCCGTACAATATGAACAGCAAAATCCAATGAAAGATTTTTGGACGCGTAAATTGTTGGCAGTTAGCTCATTGGTCTTCTCTCTCTCTACTCTTCAAATCCATTCTTATTAAGTTCTTTCTATGATTCTATCTTCTGCTAGTAAGTAGTACCTGCTGTTAAATTTCTTAGAAGCAAGCACACCCATCAATGTCTTTTTCTACCATGCCACTTTCTTGTTTGTGAAAATGGCCAGGCAACAAAGTTTGTAGCTTTTGACTAATTCCCTTTCTCCCACGGTCCCGCCTAGCGCTTTCATATCCTGATGTATCATACTCGTTGATTTCACCAGAGGTTGCAAGACCATAAATGGTATACATGTTTATGTGGATGAATAATTGAACTCTTCAATTCAAACCCCTCGTGGGTGCTGCATAGTCTCACTGTTTTTCTTTTTTTCAATTCAAAATAACCCAATTCGTGGGATTGGCGCGTCACATTTATTTATTTTATTTTCTCTTTTCTATTCAAACCAAACCCATTTGTAGGTAACCACTTTCCAAAGGGTCCCCATTTTCTGCAATCTTTCTCTCTTGCGTATTTGAAGGTAACAAACTGAGTAAAATTCCACCCCTTTTATGTCTTGCATACTTGTGCATGCAGTATAAAAGAGGTTGGAACTGCCCATTTCACAAGTACCCAGGATTCTGAAGAACTCAAAGAAACTCACTTTGCTCTTTCAGGTAATCTTTCACTTTCCTATATATATTGTTGTGCCATTCAAACTTCTTTTGATATTAAAATGCTTAGCGCTATGATTTTCAAAGCTCAAAGTTGAATACATGACATGTGTCCAAGATGATTTATATACATATTGTAGTCCTTGATAGAGGGAGGGAGCTTACATTATAGTGTTGTGTATGCAGCTTTCTCCTATTAGTTTTGAAAGATCAAGTACTTTATCAGAATTCAGATAGAAAGAAGAATTGAATTAGAAGGTGAAAAGGTTAAAATTACTCTTTGTGGGATTGGTCGAATGCCATTAATGTTTTTTTAATGATTGACTGGGTCTTCTTTGATTTTTCTTTGTACTTCTCTTGGGTTATTGAATGATATATTTTGTTCTGAGATTTGGAAGCTCACGACTTGACGGTTCTGCAACCTTAATGAATATGAACTAAGCAGTCCTCCTTGAACACAATGAGGCATTAAATAAGTCACGGCTGATAATTGAATAGCTCTTGTCCTTGAATTGAAATTGTTAATGGAAATTCTAAAGCAGTGTTTCTTAGTTTTGCAGAGGAATGCAAATGGTAGCAATAAGGCCAGTCGATTTTGAGTCCAAGGAAGGAGAGATCACATTGAGAACAGATAGTTTCAAGAAGGGCAAATTCGATCACTTCTATGAGCCTGATCAGTTAGATGAGATTATCACTGAAGAATCTACTTTTGCAAAGAGAAGGAAAGTGGGAAATCTGAAGCTTCAAACCTCATTCTCATTCGGATATCCAGTTTCAGAAAATTCTAGTCTGCAGGCGGAAGTTGTGGACTTGTTCAATAAACAGAACTCCACAAATTTGTTACCGAAACACGATATTCAGGTTTTTCCAAAGTCCATTGGCGAGCTTGATGTAGCTGCAATAAAGCTACAGAAATTTTACAAGGGTTACCGGACTCGAAGAAATCTAGCAGATTGTGCAGTTGTTTGTGAGGAGCTATGGTTTGTTCTATATCCTAATATAAGTCTTTTTTCTTTTTTGGCTGCCTTTTTTACTAAGAAAGCTTATGCTCAATTAGAATTCGGTAATTAGTGCTTGCTTGGTAACTTTTCCAAATGACAATCTTCTCTTAACTGTTGCAGGTGGAAGGCTTTAGACTTTGTGGCTCTCAACCGGTGCTCTATATCCCATTTTGACTCTGATAAATTCGAAACAGCCGTTTCAAAATGGGCAAGAGCTAGGACCATGGCTGCTAAGGTAACCTTTCATATCCGAAGCTAGGAACTTTTGCAACTTTGACTACAATTGTGAAGACTGGTATCTTTTGACGTCATTTGCTTCAATATTTGGGCCCGGATTAGTACTCTTGAAACCATGTATTTGGCTGCACATTCGGCTTTCCAGTTACATATTTGACTAAGACCAAATATGGAGACAAATTCAAAGTTTGCAATCTTTTCCGACAGTTTTTTCTTTTGGGATTTAATTGATTACTGATCAACATACTTTTTGTTTTCTGTTGGTAGGTGGGAAAAGGGTTGTCCAAAGATGATAAGGCACAGAAACTGGCTCTAAGGCACTGGCTTGAAGCTGTAAGTTCATTTGCCGACATCTTGACCTTCATTAAATTAGAATTCACTTTTCCAAAGCACTGGCTAGAAGCTGTAGATTTACTTTTGCATAAATATTAACTTTGTATCAAGAGAAATAGAATAATGCATGCTAATTAAGATTTACCTTTTCTTTTACGGATCGATCCCCGTCACCGTTATGGGCACAACCTGCACTTCTACTACGTAGTTTGGTTTCATAGCCAAAGTTCTCAACCTTTCTTTTACTGGTACATATTAACAGTAGAACTGCTAATGTACCTTTTCAGAGAAGTCAAATGTCTATGTGAACTTTTGATGCCAATTTTTCTAATTAGCTATTGCATGTTTGTGGCATGAAGGTTGGATGTTGGTGATGGCAAAGAAGTAAATCTCGAGAAATGTCCTAGAAGTGACTTACAGAGGCAGTGCATAAAGTACCTTGGACCCGTAAGTTAGTTCAATACCTGACTTTGACAATAGCACAAATTGTCATAATAATAGTATCTTCTTAATTTATTAATGAAAGTAAGAACATATTAATATGACGTTTTGACAATGTGATGAATACTATTTTTTAGAGCAAATGATTGTTTTATGCTTTTCAAAGGTTTTAACTTCACAAATTATATTCCTAAAGTCAGCAAACAATTTGTTTATGTGAAGAGTTTCGACTTTTGTTACTTGCCATTGCAGAAAGAGAGGGAAGCATATGAAGTGAACGTAGTGAGTGGAAGGCTTGTCTATAGACAAAGCCAGGCGGTTGTACACACTGCTGAGGGATCCAAGTGGATTTTTGTTCTTAGCTCATCTAGAACTTTGTACGTTGGGGAGAAGAAGAAAGGCCTATTTCAGCACTCAAGTTTCCTAGCTGGCGGCGCCACCATTGCATCTGGGAGATTGGTTGCCTTTAAAGGAGTTCTAGATGTATGCTAAAGACTTCAAACAAACTTGAATATTCTCAAACTTATTAGGATACAATTAAAGTTAATGAGACTAGTTTCTAACAAAATAGTATACTTATGAGATGAAAAGAAAATTGTAGCAGTTCATTTATCCTATACAATCTTTGTTTTATAGAATTTAAACTATTAAATTTACTAAGTCTCAAATTAAACTATAGAATATATAAAAGTCAATAGCCCACAAAGGCCTTAGGAGCATTTTGTTGCTCCAACAGAAGTGGGAGCAACATTTCCATAAATTTTATAAGGGAATATAGGCAGTTCTTTGTACTAGGAAGAAAACGTGAACAAAAATGTTATAATGTCTCTTTTTAACCTTTGTATGTATACTGATGCTATTTTCCATTTTATTCAGGCTATATGGCCTTATAGTGGTCACTATAGGCCAACAGAGGAGAATTTTCAGGAATTCATTGGCTTCTTGAAGGAACATAGTGTAGACTTCACCAATGTAAAGGTAAAATCCCTTAGAATCATCTTTTCTTTCTTAGAATGGCATAACTTGCTTCAATTTGAAGCCACCAGGCATTAACACAATTTGCAGAACTATATATGAACCTTGTATTGATTTCATGGTTGCCTTCTGCAGAAATATCCAATTGATGATGATGTGCCACCTTCTGAACCTGTTGATGACGAGCCTCAGTTTGAGTCCATTCAAGGAAATGTGGCTTTTAGTGGCTCTGCCTCTGCCAATGGTCATCTTGAAGAACATGTGGGTCACTTCAGTACCACTGTGGAAGCTTCACAATCTAAAGAGACGAAGCATATTTCAAACAAGTGGACCACTGGAGCTGGTCCTCGGATTGGTTGTGTTAGAGAGTACCCGGCAAAACTCCAAGTTCAAGCACTGGAACAGGTCAATCTATCGCCTAGAGTCACACCTGCAAAATTTCCAAGCAAAGCACCAATTCCCTCTCCAAGGCCAAGTCCAAAATTCCATTTGTCGCCTAGGCTTGTGCATATGGGACTTCCTAGCCCAAGGGTACATGTCACTTCTGCCAAAATTTGAGGCATTTAAGCTCATAGGCACTCCTTTAGCCTTTTAGTTGGGACCAATAGCATAAAATACAAGAAAATAAATAACACACAGACACTGTAACTAACCCAACATTTATTTTTTCATTTCTTTTGGTCATTTAGCCTCTGCTGAGTCCTTATACTTTTTTGGTCTTCACAAATGGTTACCAATTGTTTGTTGGGGATTAAGTCATTCGTCCATTCTTGTAATTCAAATAAATACTCATGTAAGAGTTATTTTCCATTTTCCAATCTCTCGCTTTCTTCCCATCCCTCGCTCTTCTTTTCGGATGAAGGCCACTGCCCGGTCAGTTTTGGTGGGGAGATGATGTTTTATTGCGTCAGTGCTGCACTAAAATTTCATCAGATTCCATATAGAGATAATATGGACATACCGAGCGCATGCCATATGTTTTCAAACTTCAAAGAATACAGAGTATACAATTCTTCTATTATATTTTTATTTTCATATAATTTTTATATCATATAATTTATATTATTAAATTTTACAATTAATATACAAAATTTTATTAATTTAATAATATTTATATTAAATATAAATATTTTATTAGTGTAAACTATTTTTCTGTGAAGTCCATACTGATGTGTGATGCATTGATTGGCAAGAGTGATGTAGATATAGTTGATTTGTCAAGGCAGAGGTGAGTCAAGATTTAGGACAGGTCAAGCACATAGAGGGCCTCTGAATCATGAGCCAAGCTGACCAAATTATTACTCATAAATACGGAAAAGAATTTAGGGACTCTTCTCATAAGTACAAGTTAAACATATCTTATTCCTGATTGTAGAGATACATTGACGCTGGATAGCCCAGTAAGACCGAAGACTTGGCAGTTGACTGGAATTTTACTTGAGCTATTTCCTAAGAAAAATGTTATATTTAGATAGTTATATTTATATTTTTTGTATAATATTCAACTCAGAATCGATATTAAAGTAAATGTAAAATTTTATATAATTTAAAATTAATACTCAATTATATTTTATAAATAATATATAACTAAAAAAAAGGTAAAAATAATAGCACTCTTTTCGTTTCCTCCATTCAGGTTTAACAAATGAAGCCAAAAATAAAGTTGAACAAATTCTCCAACGCTTTCAACTCTCTCTTTCTTTCTGAAAATTTGCACTCTCTTTTTCCACAAAAATTGGTTCATTTATTTGGAGACATTCAATTCAACAATGCAATCCAGTCAAGCAAACGAACAAAACAATTCTACTTTGAAATTTCACTCTTTTCAATGGCCACTCGGTTTCAATTCGTTTTTGTCTCGGGACTGGAATCCAACAATAGAGTCTGGAAAGAGTTTTCATTTGATATGCATATAAAGTAGCTTTTGGTTTTACTCTGTTAACTACGGAAAAATCTTGAGTCACATTTTCTTCCTAATATTAGAGATGGAAGTTCCCATTTAAAATGTTTTTATAAATATCAATAAAGTATTAATTTAATAAAAATTAATTATACTTTAAGAGAATTTAATATTAATGTATATCAATTTGAGTTTTTAAAAAAATTTTATTAGGATAAGAATATCACTTATGATCTTTTAAAATAAAAATTAATTTTATATTTAATAATAATATAAAAATACTTTCTGGGAAATATTGTATATGTTTTAAATATTTACTATGAATTTTTATATTATTAGTACTATCAAATTTTTCATAATATGTTCCTTATGTTGCTTCATGAGAGAGTTTTGGGCTTTCATCGAATGGGCTCCGTAAGCTGTCCATTCTGAAAGTACAATGCCCCAACATTTCAATGAGTTGGGCCTCGATAAATCCCATTCGCTAGCCAGTGGTCGCATTCATGACCTGTCAATTCGGAGCGGGACGTGAGGAAGAAAAGAGTGAAAATAAAACTGAAAGTCTTTCTAGCCGTTATGGTTTATTTCCCTTTTTCTTTATTGCAGAGCATTTCAAATTTCAAAACTGGCTCACTGGATCGCCTTTGCCTTAATTAAACCAGCGGCTGCAGCCTACTCAAAAAAACCCAGAGCTTAAGTCAACTCCCTCTGTGTGTGTGTCTCTCTCTTCTCTTACACTGCAAATTATTGTTGTTTCCAGCCAGATTTTCAGAACCCAGTACAATCTCATTTGATTCTCTGTTCTGCCAAATCTGGTTCTTTTCTCAAATGGGTGGTTCAGGAAGATGGTTAAAGTCACTAATTTCTCTTAAGAAGCCCTCCACAAGCGATCAAGTTAGCGGCTTTACTTATTGAGCCTTTTTGGGTTTTCACGCTCTGTCTGGTTTTTGTAATGCTAATTAGTATTGTTCTGCTCTGGATTTTGCAGAAGAAGGTTCGAGATACCGGTAAGAAGAAGTGGAGGCTATGGAGGAGCTCTTCAGAAGGCTTTGGATTTGGATCCTCCATGAAAACCATGAAGAAGGGGCACTGTACGGCTTCTGAGAAGTCCGATTCTTTGCTTATGGAGGATGATGCATTTACTGCTGCAATGGCTACTGTGGTTCGAGCTCCGCCTAAAAATTTCATGATAATCAAGCAAGAATGGGCTGCGACCCGTATTCAAGCTGTGTTCCGGGCCTTCTTGGTTAGTTATGCTCTTCAGTCTTCACTGATTAGCTAATTTCAAACATTTACCGATGTATGCATGCTGCTGTGGTTTTCATAGCATCTCTCTCAGGAAATTTTCAAGCTTTGGTTGGTTATGAGTTTCTTATGTAGAATTATTTTCAAAGCAGATTCCATATGTCAAATACCGTAAGAAAAATTATACTTTCTATGAATTTTTAGAAGTTCTACTAAATAGATCACATGGCTCTTTTAGTTTAATGATTTGAAATGAGTTCAATCATATTGAAGCTTGAAATCTTTTACTGTTCCTAAGGCAAGCTTTTGCACTTAGTGAAATCGATTACTACTCTTGAAAAAATTTATGGGATTCAGTTTTCTCTCTTTTTTTCTTGGGGAAGAGGGATGGAGAAGCGGCTCGAATTAGTCTGCTTACTCTGTTTTTGTTATTGTGCTATCTGACTCTAGAGTAAAGCATCAACTTCACAATTTGCAGCCTTTTTAAATTCAATAGCACCATGTTTTGGGAGGGCTTACTACAGGGTGATCACTTTTGATCATTGTTTTGGGAGGGTTTCATTATTATATTAAACATATGTTTCTTGTGCTTACATCTTTTCGATTGATGATTTTCCCAATCTTGTTTGTATAAACCTTACTTCTTTGATACAATTTGCAGGCAAGAAGAGCTTTGAGGGCCTTGAGAGCAGTGGTGAGGCTGCAAGCTATATTTCGTGGGCGACAGGTTAGGAAGCAAGCAGCTGTTACTCTAAGGTGCATGCAGGCTCTTGTTCGAGTTCAGGCTCGTGTTAGAACAAGGAATGTGAAACTGTCATCAGAAGACAAGGCTGCGCAGAAGTTGTTAGACGAGCGTAACAGCCAAGCTGATCCTGTTAAACAGGCTGAGGTATCATAAGCTATTAACCTCACAATTTTGCTCCACGATGAATCAACATTCTCTGATAGGTAATTAGATGTTAACGTATACTAACAATGTAAAACTCTACCATAAATTGTCAGCAAGGATGGTGTGACATTCCAGGAACAGTGGACGAAGTTAAGGCAAAGCTACAAATGAGGCAAAAAGCTGCCATCAAGAGGGAGAGAGCAATGGCATACTCCCTCTCTACACAGGTAATGAAGTAGTGAAGATCCATATACATTATTGTTTCTTTTTTGTTGAGATTCAATAGTGAACAATATGAATGGGCTAGTTAAATTATTGCCAAATATATGTGCTTCAATAGATTTTCTTGCTTTCAGCAATCAAAAGTGTGTGCTAGTCCAAACTCCAGAGCCACTAAGCCAGTTACTCCAATCAAGCATCATAGCCTTGACAACAAGAGCTTGGGATGGAGCTTGTTAGAGCGCTGGATGGTAGCCAAGCCATGGGAGAACAGGTTAATGGAAGAGGTCTATTACGATCCACCTGACGTGACTCCAATGTCAATGAAAAGAGGAGAACTTGTTCTTCCCTCTCATTCACATCAAGAACATGAGTTAGTCAAAGCAAGAACGAATGGTGTGACAACCAGGATTTCAGATAAACCTGTTACAACCAGTCAATCAATTTCTACTTCATCATCTTCAGCCATTAGTTCTGAATGCATGTATGATGATAGCCCTGTATCAACTTCATGTACATCTGGATCTCTACCGTCTACCAACTCTCTTGCGGTGGAAACAACAGTAGAAAGGAATGTTCGTAAACCGAGTTACATGAATCTAACAGAGTCAATTAAGGCTAAACAGAGAACTTGCAGGTGTTCTTCTCAGAATTCAAAGAAACTCCTAATGGACGATTGCCTGTCTCATAGCACAACAGCATTTTGGAATGGAGATACCAGAAGCAGTTCTGATTCTGATCCTTCAGTAAATTTATGGAAGGGTCTTTGTGCTACGCCTCAAAGGGCAAGTTATCAAAAGCGATACTGAGGGAGATAAGGATTTCCCATTGAACGAGTCTACTTTCAATGAGTTCAACAGCTTGTTGTCCATTGGCACTTTAATCATAGTGAGATAAATATGTACAAGTAACAGATAAAGGCTAAATGAGAGTGTAGATAACAAAACTAGTTTTGTATGGAGAATGACAAAGCCCACGCGTTCATTTGCATGGTGTTTTCTTGGATAAATTTACATCCATGTTTCATGTTTGCTTTATCTGAGAATTCAAATAAAACAGCTTATAGGCAAAGCTCTAGAAAGCAGCTGCATTGGAGCTTGATAAACCTGAGTTAAACTTGAAGTCTAACACGTTGCCCGGAAGCTTCTCTTCACTATTTTGATGATAACAACTGCCCAATATCGGCAAACAGTGCTTGTATGGCCTTCAGGTTACTACTATGCTTTAAAGTGGCTGGCCTTTGTTTCTCATTTTGACCAGGATTGTCAAGTCTCTCCAATTTGTATTTTTTTTTGGGGTGATATTTCCAATTTGTATTTGTTGTCTAGCTCCACTTGCTGACATGCTGTACTACACATTAACGCTCTGATGATATCACTCATTAATATGTTCAGTTCAATCTGTCATGAAGTCAACTATAATTGTTAACATGTACCAAAAGCAGTATTCTCATAAGTTTGTTACATCAATTCCTCAAGCTTGTGAACAATGATATTTATAGATGAATGGATTATATAATACTTATACATTTTATAACTAGAGATCAGTTATTACATGTTATTGTTGTAATACGCTAATAAAAATTATTTATTTATGCAGTGTACAAATATTGTGTATTCCCGTTGTGTGTAAACAGCAAATCTTCAAACCTGACTACCCAACTTTTATTAAGCATTACTCCAAAGTTTCTGCAGTGTGGTAACTAATAAAATAACCAAAAAAAAAAAAAGAAAGAAATAAGCTTGATTAGACATTTCTTATCCCCACTTATGCAACAAAGAATAATCAATAGGAAAGGAATCATGTGGTCCATAATTCATGAAATGATAATATGCAATGATGCAACATCTACAAGGGGTCCAGTCATTCATGCTTTGCTTGAAGGACCACACTGTTATCACTGTCATCAATACTTTCAAATATTTTTTGCATCAATTAGACTAGATTTAATGGCAAGGGACCAAGATTGATTAACACAAAATACTCAAATGTAAAAAGAATTCTGTTCCAAATAGACCACACAATAAAATAGTTCATAGGTCAATTTCAGAACCATGGACATATTCTGATAAGGCCAGACAGTATCTCCAATCCGTTAAAGTTTGAATTCTCTCTACTGCATGGCCTACGTGCTCAAGCTGAGGTAGGTTTCTACACTGTTCACCGGCTTCCCACGTGGGATTATGCGCTAACAATGGCAAGAAATCAGGATGCCACCAAAAGTTGTAAAATTTTTTCAAATGTCATATGATGGGAACCTCTGAAGTGAAGGAGAGAAAAAAAAAACGTGTGGGCAAGCTTTCTTCAATTTGGAGTAAGTATGCAAACTTCCTCTCATGGGGGGTTGCCATGAATAGAAGGAAGAAGAAGTGGGGACAGTGGGGTCATAGGGGAGGGGCTATTTTCTTGGGATATCCCCTTTTCTGTGGGGGCAATTGTAGTTTTTGCTTTATTGCTTTATAAAGAATATGAGCTCTGTTTTCATTTTCCTCTGCATTCCCATTATTTTGTCAAGACCAATGTCGCCCTTAAGTTATAATGTATTGGTGTTAATTATTGATGGACTCATGAGAATTCAATTTGAAATTCATGCAGTGACGTGTGATTGGCAGTGGGAAAACATCTCGGGTATTTCCTGTGCTTTTGGTTTATCACTGCAAAAGAAAAATGAGTTTTGGTAGAGTATGCATGCATGTATGTAAGCAAGACATTAGTAATTGTTTTTGCTTACACTCACTAAATATCACTAATATGTACACAAAGAAGACATTTATGATTTTTTTCTGGTAAAGACATTTATGATTTGATTGACTTGATTAGTGTTCATATGTGTGGTTATCAAATTCATAAAGCTTGACTTTTCGGGATATGTCACCTTGTAATAGAAAAATCAATATATAGTATTTTGGTACCATAAGCTAATAAGTTAAACTAATTCATGACATGAGAGATAAAAGTAAATTTGGTAACTATGGTCATATGTGTAAGCATAAATAGCATTCTTGAGCTCTGTGATTTCTCCCCTCTAGCCTATTCTTTCTTTCAAGAATTTTGATAGATCATTTACGAGTAAACTTTTGATTTAGCACCTACCATGCTTAGGAAATATGCTTCAATTCACTAGAATTACTTTAGTTCTCTTACCTAAGAAACTCAAATTCAAATCCTTTGATTTTATCATAGTATAATATGTGACTTGAAGATAAGTTTAGGTAAGCCAGAAGCTTTTCTTGTTTTGGGATTTAGCTGTATCTCAAGAGACAGTGCATCTTGATTTCTTTCCTTCTGATAGGGAACTTCTTCTTCCTGACCCCCCCCCCCCCCCCACCCCTCCAAAAAAAAAAAAAAAGGGGAGAAAACTAGTATTCGGTTGAAAATGACCCATACCAAAACCCATCTTCTATCAGGAGAGGACAAAGAATTACATAGCATTCTTTCATGTACTTTGGTTCCTCAATCTCAAGCTGGGAACAAACAAAAACCCTGACAACTAGAGTCCTATGATGGCTCACCAAATAAAGCAAAAGAGGCCAGTGGGTATTAAATGTTGCATGTGCATCAATTAATTAGGAATCTTGTTTGGACTACACTATTTCTTCCATCATAAGCATTCCAAGCTCCAACTTTTTCTTTCAGAAGCAACAAATCACTTATAGGAACTCCAAAATTTTCTTGGCGGTCTGTTTCACCCGAAGAAAGCATTTTGTTTTTAGCTTATTTTACTAGATGTGGCGCTCATCCATGATGCAGAAGGGGCCATATATATGCACTAGTTCTAATTAAATTGATCTTATAAATGCAGATTGATATCCTTGTGGGGATGAAAGCTCCACAAAGACTAGTTGTAATTGGTGCATACTTTTGCATAACAAATTTGAGTCAACTTTCAATTAGATAATTCAAAAGCATTACCCTTGTAAGTGTGACAATTCTTTTATCCTTATAAACTGAAACTTACAAAAATCTTACTTAAAAGAATTGAAAGACTAATAAATTTATTAAGTTCTATAATTCAAATTGTAAGACTTAATAAATCTTACATTTCATAATCAATTTTGTGAGGTTTTTATAAGTGAGATTTAGTGAGACTAGTTTTTCCTTAAGTGTAATTATATGGAAGAGTAATGAATTCTAAGAAGGACAATCAGCGGTGAAAGAGAACTGAGTATTAGTAGCCAAACATGCAAAAGGATGATTAAATGCTCAATACTTTTGTTGATAACATTTTCTTTTACACAATGGTTATCTTCAACAACTACTAATCAGTATACACAATAAGATTCATAGCTAAGACCAATTTGATATCCCATATGACACATTAAAGAAAAAGAAAGAAAATTTGGATAAAAGTTGTAGATAAACCAATTATTTTGAGTACTACTTTTGATGGAATCAGGGAATCCCTAAACAGGATGCAAAAGCATACTTTTTCCAAGTTGCTTTTCCTGCATTTATCAAATGAAATGCAGTCCTATAGGGACACAAAGTGGCCGGCAATTAGATTCTTCTTGTTGTCCCCATAAGCTAGCCCTCTTTCCAGCGGTAGCATATTCTGGGGAAACTCACTGAAGAACAGTTTGTAGTTTTGGCAGCCCAAAATACCCAAAAATAAAATAAAATTAGATGTTTAAAATGATTATTTGTAACTGTATTCTCCAGCCAACTGAGGATGGCACAAGGGGTTGAACCACCCCCAACCCTTCCCCCTCCCCAATTCGATCCCCGCAATGTAACTGTATTCTCCAAGTTTTATTATAACTCTGATACATGTTCATTTTTAATTATCAATGTAAAACTTAATTAGTTGAACTTGGTAAGGTTTAAACGACTTGATCACTCCATTAAAATTCATAGGTGGGGAAGCAGGGAAGAAGTTATAAGTGGATAAAAAGAGCAGCGAGCAACAAGAGCTCCAGAGAGATTTGTGGCCAACCTCTCATTTGAATTTGTAGAGTTTAATGGAAGAGGAAAAGGATTTTGAAATGATAACTTAATTCAAGGTTGTTGCCAATGCTAAAAACAACTACATGATTGGTTGGAATCCTGATTTGATGACGCACTATTTCAAAAATAACTTATTCATGTTTACCTAATTTCCCTTTTTCTTTTTTTGGCAGAAATTCTGTCTGCCAATCCAAGCAATGTGCTACTAAGCATTTAAAAATAATTCTGTGAAAGAAGGGTTGGTTACATGAGCATTGATTATTAACCATATTTGAGAGCTGAACTGAGATAAGTACTTAGAGGGACATGATTATTTATAAACCAACACCCTTCTAAACTGATAGTGGCTCTCTTTTTCCACTCTTATTTTTGGGTTTAGAGAAGAGTTGGGGGTTGAGTAATGAGATATTTTGGCCTGAAAAAGCTAATACTTAAAGCACACAAAATTTAAAAAGAAGAAAAAGAAACCTACCTAAGAGTTATTAGGATCTCCATTGATGGGGGGACTTTCAGAACAAATGGTAAGCTACCACCAAAAAAGAATTGGGTTTATTGCATAAAGTTCATATTTGGACAAGTTTAATTAATTACCTAGGTAGCTAGATTTGCATTATCCATTTTCTATTTAAAAGAAGGTTACCATAATTGTCAATCTTAAGCTAATGACTAGATGCCTTCCATAAATATGCTTGTCATCCTCATTATTCTTAAAAATAATGACACTTATTCATTGTCTTAAAACTTTGCTTTTTTAAAATTTAAAATCTTGCGTATGTGTCAAGTGATTTAATGTTTTTTTATAAAAAAAAAATGATGTAAGGATGAAGAGGGCAATAATGAATATGCATGCCATTAATACAAACCAGTGAATGACTTTTCTTAATTAATTAATTAGATTCTCTATCTTGTTCAATCGATGTCTTGATTCATCACTTTCATAGTTGAGTAACACAACGCACCTCAACTTTTCTTCTTCTCAAAGGCATGACCCAAGATGTTTCATCACATAATTGGAAGTATAGTACATTATCATGTCATTTGTCTATGATACTTTGTTAGACTTATAAAGAATAGGAATGATCAGTCATAATTACTTGAGCATTTATTCATCTAACTAGTCAAGCATGTCTTATAAGGGCGGTTTGAACGAGTACACTGAGCCATTATGTTAAAAGAAAAGGTTTGAAAAATTTTAGGATATTAAGGAGAAAATTATATCACTCTTTCATCTGTTGATTTGTTTTCTCTGAAGGATTAATTCATCATCATCACAATAGGGCCAATTTATTTGTACTATTGTGATCAAATTCTCCATATAAGATTACTCTATTACAAGATTAGTCGGGTCTTCTCTAGACCCTATTATTTTCCATGAAAAGGAAACACGTGCAGCATGTATTTAAGTAATAAATCTAGCAAATAATCACTTCCTTTGACCGCGTTTGGTGGCAGTTTTCTAAAGTTACTTGTCATCTTTTGGAGACATCCCAAATTCTTTGTAATCTTAATACAAAAATTACTGAATTCAAAATAGTATTAGCTAGCTTTACTAATGCTTTTTCTCTTTTAAGTGAAATGACTACTCAGGAAAAGATTTAGTATTTTTAATATAATATTTGACATAATTAATATAATATATTTAATTATTAACAAATTTTTTTTTGCAAAATTTTATTGATCATAAGTATCATATATAAAATTATATCAATAAAATAATATAAATAATAATTTATTCTTAAATTAATATACTATATCAGTTATATACACCATATAATATATTAATAATACAAAATAA
Source organism: Dicorynia guianensis (assembly GCA_037013595.1). Lineage (NCBI taxonomy): Eukaryota > Viridiplantae > Streptophyta > Magnoliopsida > Fabales > Fabaceae > Dicorynia > Dicorynia guianensis. Next base: position 33,586,802 of record JASUAB010000014.1, read on the forward strand.
TTTTTCCTAGTCGTTTGGGTATTTTGATATGAATAAAATCAATTTCAAGCATCATCGTGTGTGTATACTATTACCCTAGCAATTTGGACTAAATAATATGACCAAATTTCAATTATTGAGGGTCATTGGTAGCATTACTGTGTTTTGATTCCCTAAAAGTTCATATAAATTTTGCACAACTTTCATAAAAAAAGTTGATTAGGAAACTAGATCATCAAATCATGTAGCTGTACGTTGCTTTTTGGTGGTGAAAAAATTCCATTAATGTAATCACTATATACTAATTGTCGGCGTTCTCACTGTTGTTTGTCTAAAATTTAAACCATATGATAAAAGGGTAAACTGTGTATCCATTGCTCAGTGAAACAGAGTTGTACATGATGTCACCATGGAGGGACAAGTTGCTGCAAGTGTAGACACTTTTGCCGTAAAGATAAAATAATGATTCTGATCAATGTATTATAGATGGCCTTGGCCACCCCTTGTCTTCCCCTAACTCCACTTTTAATCTTCAATGCTTTCCGATGAGATCTTGAACTTTATAATATACATCCATTATTTCCTGATAACAAAAAAATTAAAGAGACATTTTCATTGAAGTTATAGGAGCTTTAGAAATTAATAACAATAATAACAAACAAAATCTTATTTTATTACATGAAATTAACTACATAAATCAAACGAATAGATATTAAAAGAAAGACAAAAAAGCTAAGCTAACATTCATTTTCTTAAGGATATTATCAGTGACACAACCAAAAAATTATGCAGAAGGTCATAACTGATATAGCAGAAAGAATGGCTTTGATGAATTCCAATGGTTGCAAAATGGATACCCATCAAATGATTAACTCTTGCAATGAAAATCTCAGCAGTTCAAGACACTGACCCATTGTTTCCATATTCTTACCATCCTCAGGAAGACAAAACTGGAGTGGTAAACCATTTTACATTCCACAAGCCTATTTAACTTTACCAAGATGTTTAACTTTCTTACTCTGCATATATGTCCAAGGTGGAACCTGTCAACACAAGGGGCCCACCAACCTGCATGCGTGACACGTGCACAGTCAGCCCATCCCCAGTATGAGCAAAGAAGGGATCCATTATAGGGCCTACAACTCTTGCAGGGTGACACTGCAGCTTTTAGCCCTTTGCCACAAACCCTAACTGGGCCAGCATGGTACAGCTCCCCGCATTAAATTCATCACCTCGTGTACACTCACAGTTCTCCATATCATATCCCATTTTTGTGATTCAGTCTGCTCACAGGATTCTTTTCACAGTTTATTGTGACCTCTTCTTAGCTAGGGCTAAAGCTTCCTTTGTCCTCCCTTTCATCTTTCTCCTTTTTTTTTGTTTAATTTTTTTTTTTATAAATAATACCAAAACTGATCTTGTTTTCCCATTGGATGCACTAGTGCTGCTACTCTTGTTTTCCCATTGGATGCACTAGTGCTTTTGAGAGTGAGTGAGAAAGGGAGAAGAGAAAGTATAGAGACATGGGACACCACTCTTGCTGCAACAAGCAGAAGGTCAAAAGAGGGTTATGGTCACCTGAAGAAGATGAAAAACTTATCAACTACATCACAACTTACGGACATGGCTGCTGGAGCTCTGTCCCAAAACTTGCAGGTAGCTCTACCACTGCTCTCAATTTCCTTCTCCACAAGTTTCTTCTTTCTTTATCGTCATTAAAATAGTTCTGAATCTCTCCACACATTTCTGTGAGATTCTTATGCGGTCTTTCATGTGCAGGTCTTCAGAGGTGTGGAAAGAGTTGCAGGCTAAGATGGATTAATTATCTAAGACCTGATTTGAAGCGCGGAAGCTTCTCTCCTCAAGAAGCAGCTCTCATAATCGAACTCCATAGCATTCTAGGCAACAGGTCTCTATTTCTAATTGTAGCTGCTTTTTTCCTTTGACCCCGTTGTTCTTTCCATGGGCATCATGATTCATGTGCATTATAAGAAAGGTGTTTCTTTCGCTTTTTCTCAACAAGATGACGTTGTTTTGGACAGGTGGGCTCAGATAGCCAAGCACCTGCCTGGAAGAACAGATAATGAAGTGAAGAACTTTTGGAATTCAAGCATAAAGAAGAAGCTCCTTTCTCATGATGTTGTTTCTTCTTTAGCCACATTTTCTGATGTTCACAGCCCTAGTCATGGTTCTGTTGAAAGTTTCTTCCCTTTAGCTGCAAACCCTAATATGATCCTAAACTCTCATCATCAACCAGATCAGCAGCTACAACTTCCCACCCTATCACCCATTTTACAAGGTTTTGATCACAATGAAATTAAGATAGATATTAATAGTCACAATACCAATTTCCTTCATATTCAAAATCATATACCAGAAGCACCATCGAATCCATCTTCCTATAAAGATACATGGACATTGGACTGTGAACCTCTCCATCTCCTTCCAAATCAGGAAAACCAAATTGCCAAAAGTGAGGCCACCCCACATTATATCGTTGACAAATTCATAAACTCAAGCACATTGCAGCATTATGACAGTTACCTGGGCGAAACCATCGTCCCAAATATCTGTGAGAGCCTTGAGGATTATCTTAGAAGCATCCCATATTCATCTGGTTCACAAGAACATGACCCTCTTGCAAGAATTCAGTGTTACCCATCCGGTTTTCATCCACTAGATCAAACTGTGGACGCCAATCAAATGGAGTACATTGATGCCATCGTGTCATCACTGCCACCATCAACAACATCATTTTCGTCATTATCAAGTAGCCAAGTAGTAGTTTCAAAACCTACCGTTCCTTCAAGCTGGGAGCTTTAAGCAGTGGTACTACATTGATTAGAATATAAAATAGGCGTTATTTTTATCTTCTAAAAAAAAAACTATATGATTGAATAATGGGGAATCTATATATATATGATGAACTCATAATTGATACCATGCATTTCGCTGCCTCTTGAACTTTTGCATAAGAGGGTGAGTAGATGTCTCCTGTTGGGAAACCTAAATGTTGCTAGTTCAGATTCTTCCATAAGTGATGCTTGCTGAAGTTCCATAAATGTGTCTAGGTTCTTCCACATGTTTGTCACCCATATGCATATGAGTTACTCTTGTGAGGTACTGTATATTGTATACCAATCATATGCCTAGTTGTGTATTTTAGTACAATGTTTCATTGCTCCTTCTTCTCTCTCTTTCCCCCAAAAAAATTCAGTCCCACAAAAATATCAAAGACTCGGTATTCCCTTAATTTAAAACCTATGTACTTTTAAATTAGTGATGACCTTTTTTAATTCAAACATAACTAACACATATTTTTATTTGAGTAGAAAGAGTATTTATTAGAGGTTTAAAAATTTTTTCCTCTCCCCTTATCCGTAATAAGGATAATAATATTCGTAATTTTAGCCACATTATCTTTAGTAATCATGTAAAAACACTTAGATAGTGCAAGTCCCACATCACTTAGTATGAATTTTAACCATCCAACAATTCTCATGTAATTATATAATAATAGTATGTCTAAAACTATATATATATATATATATATATAGTGGAATCGTATTATTTTTATATTTTATTTATGGCGCATAATTTGATATTAATTTTAAATTATATAAAATTTTGTACTTAATTTAAAATTAATTTCAAAATAGCAGGTAAAATATAAATATAAAATTATATATGTAACATTTTTTTTAAATAGTATCACTCTCACAATAATAAATGAGAGGATGTGTCAAGAAAGACAAAGTCGTACACACCCTGGTCAACTCGTAGGCACTTGAGGCCAAGGGGCCCTAAAAATTTGACCATACGGAGCTAGCTAAAGGTATTTTGGCGGCTATATAACATAACACGCTTTATTATTATGTGATAAGAATTAAAGTTTGAAGCACCAATATGAACTATCTTGTGATTGAAGAGAAAGGCTTTCTAAAGATTCCATGGCATTACATATTTGCTAAAATTATGCACTTATTGTCATAAATATTGATTGCAGTACTAATTTGCTAGATGCTTTCTTGCTTTCTTTTTTTCCATTTGACAAGGATAGAAACAAATCCAGAGAATATTACTGTTAAATTAATTACTTTTCCATTGTACGGCATTTTCTAAGGGCCCATCCATCTTTCTTGGCATTTACTTTCTCTGGGGAAAATGAAATCTTGCTTCTAAATTGGTTAAAGTTTTGGAAAAGAATGAAAAACAAAAAGTCACTTCCAATCTCTTGATGGAAAGAGGAAAGAAAAGAAAGGAGAGAAAAAGAAAGAGTTGTAATGGGAACAATGAACCTCCAGAAGTCAATATGATTTTTCTGTCTATATGTTCTGTTTCCATCCACATCCTTTCAAAGAAATTAAGAAATATAATTTTTTTCATTTGATTTACGTCAATCAATACATTTAATCATCAGGATTGGATCAAAGACTGGCAACACAAACTGAAGCTGCTAGAAGTGGTTCTAGGATTTCATGACATGTTTTTATCACCAGCAAAAGAAAGATGTCATAACATTATTTCAAGAGCTAGTTATCTCCCTTAACCGACCTAAAAACCTCAGACATGTCTATCAATGGCTTCCGAGCTAAGGGCATTACAATAGAGCAATCCCAAGGCCCTCAACAATGCTTCTTCCGATGTCCATTTTCAGGTCCTTATACTCTTTTGTTGCACAGGAATCCTGACTTAGTTCACTTTAGACAAATTTTAGAGATTAAAAACTGTTCTATAACTGGGGATTTCATTATTTTCTTTCATTAATTTTTTAACCCTTTTAAAATGATGTCTCTCACACTAACGACATCCCTTGACGTTGCTGACCAACATCAAGGAATTCGGATCCTCTTTTGTTTCCCTCCAAGTAATTGTCACACACCATCTCAATTCATCATTGCACTCATATGCTTATGCATCAAGAATTGCCTAATTAATTCTTATTAATTGAGCCAGCCATGCAAAAGGACAGAAATCTGCTGGCAGGTGTAATAACCACCATGGTAAATTGTAAAAGAAGGCCTCCAAAGATCATCTCCTCCATCCTCACCCTTATCCTTAAAGCTTCCTCAGTGGCTAGAAGTACGTAGAATCTCCTATGACAGAGCTTTACAGCTCCTCCCATTATATCACTCTAACACCCCATTCTCCTATGATTTAGCGTCAACACCTTTTTTTCTTTTTTCTTTTTTTTCCTTTTTTGTGTGTTGACGATCATTACCTTTCAATCAACGGGAAGTTGCATCCATCATTTTGCCATCAAAAAGTGAGAAATCAGAAAGCACACCAAGGGACTGGAGTTGACAGCGGGGGAACAGCCGGCACCGCGTTCCCTCTATAATTACAGGGCCCAGAACTTTGGAAGCAGACGTGGCATTCTAGTGGCTTTGAACCACATTAGTTGATGAATGATGGGTTGAAGTGCCCGTTTATTTTGTATTCCAATCACAATCAGTTTCCATGACTCAGCATCTTAAAAAGAATTTTTATATTTCTTATGGGCCATCTTGTTGCTTAGAATCCTCTCGTTTTCTTCGGGCTTGTCTTCTCACAGGGAATTGAGCAAGACGGAGATATGAAAATTTGTATTAAAGTTGCGTTTTCACAGTAACAGAATTTAGAGAGATCATCTTTCTTTTTTACAATGATTGATGATGATTGTCCAAACAGTTCTACCGCTGCACAACTTTATTCCACTTGGTCTCTAGATCCAAACCATGAATCCAGCAATCTTACCGGCCGCAGAAGGGATTCAGCTCTTTCGTTTAGGTTCAACCATTGGGAGGAATAGTATTTTTTTTTTAATCATATTGGAGCAAGGAAGATTTTGATTTCTCTACCTTTTTTTTTTCTTTTACTTATATAATTAATATAAAATCATCTATCAGTCATCAAATTTTTATTTTTTAATTTTTAATTTAACATAATTAGTCAGTAATTACATATAATTTATTTTTTCATTATATATAATTTATTTGTCTAGACATAAGACTATAGTGAGTTTAGAAAATTAAATCCAAAAATCATTATAAAAATTGAATCATTGTAAAAACATTGTCACATTATAATAAAAATAAAAAACACGCAGTCCCCCTCCAGCGAATCATATGACCCGAAAAAGTGTTTTCTGCCATCCAAATTCTTTTAACCATCCATAAGATAATATCAAACACAACTGCTAAGGATAGAAGAGCCCATTAAAAAACCATCAAACCAAGTTTAACTATCTTCAAGTGGTGAATCAAGTGGAAAATTACAACTGCTCCAGAGTTTTGCTAATAACAGAAATCACAAACACACCAGACGGCATTTTTAAAATATGCCTGGGAGATTACAAGAAGCATTCGCTTCACATCTGAGGTGAATAGCAAAAGAAAATGATACAATAATAAATAAAAATGTTAAATGAAAAATAATACTTCAGATTAAAATCAACTATTAAATCAGTATAACTACTTTTCCCCTCCAACTTTGTTTTAGAAAGGAAGAAAAAAAAAAAAAAAGAATTAACACAACTCCAAAATGTACACAATCATGCCGAATTTTAACTTCGCTGTTCACCGGAAAGCACAGTAGAGATCCAATCAGATGCTGCCATTTGAATATCCGTCTCAACATGAGTGGAAAGAGAAATAGGAGTTACTGCAACCTGTTCCTCCCAGAAGATGCAACAATCAGCCAGAGAAAATAAAAAGGCATGGTGATTTTATAGAACAACAAAATGTTAGTTTAAAAATTATAAAACACAGTAATTTCACTACAGATAATCAAACTGTTGAAGATAATCCAATGCTCAACTTACAAATCCACTTTCAACTGCTCTGCAATCCAGATCCTCATCCATATCCTCTTGCTTCTTATCCAAAAACTGCAGATAAAAGCAGGGAAAGGCTAAGTTTATTTCTGCAAACAACTTTGCATCATTTAGTTGCCACACACATAAAAAAGTAGTGAGTTGAAAATAGCACCCGGCTTCATAACTTCATACGATAAGAAGCGTAATCTATGCTATATAAAATGCCAGCACATGTCTCTTCTCACTAAACACATAATATAAATCAATTCAAGGTTGGATATGGCAAATGAAAACAATTAAAAAACTATTAATTTCATCACTACAGATTGCTTTGCCATTCATCATACTCGGCATAGAAAGATCAACTTCAATATTAACTGGATTCTCAAAAGCTAAGATCAAACTTAATATAAAAAATTCCTGTTTTTCTTTGTTATATTTACCTCTAGTCTGAAGTACTTCTTCACCCTAATGGAATCAGATTTTCCTGCTGCTCCAATTGATTCAACAATCTCCAAATTCTTTTTCTGTGTTGTCAATCGACGAGCTGCACCCTGACAAATAGCAAGATGAGAAGGATTCTGGTATTAGCGTCGACTGATACACAAAATTCCCTATAAATAACACAGAACACGCACACATAATATTAAGTATATAAAAGGCTCACAGCAGCAGAAGCATCTCGGCCAAGCTGCGCAAGCTGAAGACCAAGCCCTTGCTGGTTGGCCAAGAAATAACCAGGAGGATAGCGGCTAGTTGAAACAGCTTGCCAGTTTAAAGTGGATCTCCACATACTTTGCTTGGTCAATTTAATACCCTGTCAATAAAAAGATATTATAACACCACATCCATCTGCATAATAGGTCCACCAAGAAAGAAACAAACATGAAAAGCTTTAAATCATATTTCATTCGAATGATTAAATCTGACCACAAATTAGCTCACTAAAAATGAAGAGTCTAGCTTAAAAATATGCAGCCAACAATGAGATACCAGGAACTTTTGACTCAAGCAGTATATCTTGAACGATAAAACTCATCAGGAATTTGCACAATCAACCAATCAGGTTTGAACTTAAGTACTCATCATACAGTACTACAGTTGTAAACAATAACCCAAGGATAGCATTTGTCAGCATATGCCTAGTAATATGATCATGAAATTTCGTTATCTCCAGCAACTGGAGCATCAGAACATTAATTGTAATGGTAAGAGAATCTAGAATAAATTTCCTTTCTTTCTACTTCTTTGACATAAAAGCTACATCAATTTTATGAACATAACTACATATGGCTTAACAATGATATATAATAGAAAATGTACCTCTTTCTACTTCTAAAGTTGAAACAAGAAGACAGGAATTTTTAAAAGGTTAGATCTTAGAACACAGAACTTCCAACAATCCACACACCATCTCCAAAGTGTTATAACCAATATCCAGCCAAATTCCCAAATACAAAAGAAGGGCACAGAGAAGGGCCCCTGCATGCAGGGCGGGGCAGGGGGAAACAGGTTGATTATAATTTTAAAACTTTGACATTTCAACATAAATTGGCATTTCCTCAACAGTTTCAACCTCTTTAAGCAGTGAGCAGTTAGCGCTAACCAACCCATCCTACAGCCCACAACTTCTTTTGTGTACTATGTCATTCCCAATCAACTTCCGACTCCAAGGGAAGATTTAGTGAGAAGAATAATCAAACTTAGTCATGAAACTAAAAGACTAAAATGGATCTCACCTAAAAAGAAAAACACTTCAATTAAAACACCTCCCTTTTCTGACACTTCACAAATACACTATATTAAGTCCCAAAAGAAATATGTCAACTTATATTATAACAAAAGGCAAATCATCCTCTAAAAGGGAACAAAATTACTTACAAGTGAAGACCTAAGTGCAAACATGATGATAACTGTGCAGAAAACCAAAAGTCGATTATCAAATGAGAGTGTCATCCATACTAAATTTTGCACAAAATATGGCCTACAACCAAGAAAATTCCCAAATGCAGCATAACTTTTGAACAAATTATGTATATTACAATAGAATTAGCATACCTTGTTACTTAAAGGAGAAGTAGGAATTTCTATATTCAGAAAGCAGCTTTTGGGAAAACTTCCCTTTTCAACATCCCTTACAGCTGCATTTATTAGTGGTAAACAGACAGCTACTGCATCCCTGAAATCTGTTTCTTCACTTTCACTCTTCTTCCTACAACAAAATGTGAAACCAATTAATAAGCCCCAGTAGGAAGACACAGTTCAAACTAGAGATAACACCAGACCATACCAATCCAATGAAATTGACAATGATGGCACACCACATAGTAATGCCTCTCTGGCTCCAGCAACAACGCCTGAGTAGAACCTGCAGTATTCTAAAGCATGAGATAAAGTTTTGCCTCTGCATGAGGGCTTGAAGACTGGAAGATATATACATAGCTTTGAATGAAATTACATGATGGAATATAGAGGAAGGGGGATTGTATACTAAATTATATTCAAAAGTTTAACTGTCCACTTTAGTGAACAACTTACATGTGGTGACCACAACTTGATCCCCGATTAATTCCACTAATAACCTGAAAATTATATCGTTTTATCATCCGTACATCTTCAGCAAATTGTTCATAACAAGAAGCATACACAATCTTATCAAATGCATATAAACGCTAACCAGTATTGGCTTTGACCATGAAAACAAGGCCCCAGATAATGCTAGTGAAACACAGTCCACAGGAGTCCCTGAATTAAGTAGACAAGCAGATAATAATAATAATAATAATAATGCAACTCTTATCAGTACTAAAAGCCACAACTATGATGTTAAACCCACATAAGAATTACCAAACTCTGCATGCATATAAAAGTAGCACAGCAAACACGATATAAAGATCAATAGCCACATGTAACGATATTTTATCGATGATTCCTTTGGGACAAGACTAGCGTAAGATCAGAAAAACCAACATCATTTATGAACCACTTCTACTTTAGACCATATATATGGAATCTAATAAGCGCAGAAAAAAAAAAGGAAATAAACTGCAAATGATCCACTAAATTGAATTGGAGAACACAACGATTACAGAAAATTTCAAACCCAAATCCACTTAAGCCCGATCGCAACAAGCCACTCTATTGTCTTTTAAAGACCACGGAAGGAGGGCAAACATAGAGAGGAGAAAAAAAAAAAAGAACTTGAAGGCCATAACTTGAGTCATACCTGAAACCTCGAAGGCCGCAATACCATTGATGTTAGCAGAACTCGCTTCCACGGTTTCTCTAAGAGTTACAGAGTGCCCCGAAACCGATTTGTCCCTAAAGCAACCATTTTATGTACTAAGAAATTACAAAGATATCCGAGATTCAATAACAATACAAGAGATGGGAACAGCAGAAAATGGTTAAAAATTGAATACATGTAGAGCATATAGAAGAATAAGATACAAATATATAGTAATATGGAGAGGACCCAAAAACAAGAATGAAGAAATGAGGGAATAAAAAGAATACGAAAACTAATAATAATTTAAAAAATTATAAGTATACAGGTGAGCAAATTTAAGGAATACAACGAAATAAGTCAAGACAGAAAAAAGAAACCCACGATTGAGGAACGCAGACTTGAACATTGTAGAGGTCTTCTTGAACAAGAGCTTCAACAAGGTATGTGAGGCCAGGGGACTCAATTCCATCACTATTGGTGACCAAGACAATAGGTTTCGAACTATCAATCTCCTCGGTGGCATCAGGTTTCGAAGTAGAAGAAGAGGGTTCTGCAGTTTCAGCATTATCCTTGGATTGGTCACCTCCTTCAGCGACTTTCCTACTGAGAAGCACATCCTGGAGATTGGAAACGAGGCCCGGAGGCATCATATTGTTTTTGACGGAAGCGGAGGTCATGGGCGAATATTCTTTGACACAGCAACTGAATGATGATGATAGGGTGAGAAGGTTTTGGATATGGGGTTGGCACGAAAATGAAAGATTCAAAACCCTAGCCAGAGAGAAAGAACAGAGAAGAAGGAAGAAAAAAAGAGCAGCAAAAGGAGGGCAATAAAGCGCTGAAAATGAAAAGGGTTAGACTGCTGGAAGAAATGGATAGACAGACCAGTTCTAACGGCGTTACGTGGAGAGAGAAAAGGCAGCCCAAAGCCAAAGGGAAGAGAGAAATCTTCAGGGTTCTGAGAAAAAAAGAGAGATTAGTAGGAAAAATGGAATCTTTAAGAAAAGGAAGAAGGAACAGTAATGAAATGTGAAGGAATAGTAATGAAATTGGTTAAGACGCAAGTTTTATTTTTTACTTCTCATAGGTATATTTATTTTATTTTATAAATTTCACTGAACTAAAAGAAATTTACCACTCCACAACTGAATATCACATCTCTTATTTCTGACTATGAGGTATAAGAAAAAAAAAACTTTCACAAGATACAATCAACTAATTGCTTATTAAATTTAAAACAGATTATTAAATTTTATTTTATGATATTTAATAAATTTAATTTTAAATACATATTTAATAGTTTTATTTAATTTTGTAATATGTTTTAATTTTAAAATAAAATAATATTTTTATAAACTTTTTCTAAGGATATTTAATTTTTTTAAGATGAGAGTTATTTAACATAAATTTTTTTTTACTTTTTTTAATAATGATGATTTTAAATTTAAATATATTAATAAACTATTTAAAAAATTTTAAGATGTAATCAATTTTTTTGCATCTTGTTGGTGAAACAAAATAATCTTTATATTAAATAATATTAAAAATTATTATTTAATAGTGTCATTATGTTAGAGTAATGCAACTATGTCGGGAACGTTTTATTGAAGTCAGTTTCAAGCAATAGGAGGGAAGCAACAAGTTTTTATTTTATCTTAGCAAGAGATACCCATTACTTCAATTAATGTCTTACTTAAGATCTCGTAATGACAATAAACAATGCTGTAAATCATTATTTTTATTATGACTATGATTCTGAAAGTATCATATCCTACGCACAAAAACAAAATGGAAAGGGAGAGAGAAGGCGGGAGGGGCGAGGCGGCGTCATGGTTGGCCTGAAAGGAGGTGGTTGTCACGTAGTGGGGTGGTCGCTATTATGGAAAAGGATGGATGGAGCCAGAAAATATTAGTGGCTCATCTGATCTAATTCTCACCAATTTTCTTTGTTTTCAACTATGGCTGCTAATGATCTACACAACGCGATTATTGTTATTTTCATGTGATAAGGATTCTTCTTTTGGGTTTTGGACGTGCAGATCAGGTCAGGTTATAAATAATTGGACAGCAAATCTACACGTAGCTTAACCATCATCAATCGCCTCTCACATTATGCCCCTTACGTCCAACGCACATCTTCAAGCCAGAAGGTTTCCCCGTTAAAATAAAGAGAGAAAAGGAAAGGCATTATGGCCCATTGGCCATTGGCATTGCAAGTGTCTTAATGGCCTATTTGACGTGATGATATGTTTTATAAACATCAATTTGAAACTTCAAAAGCTTAGCAAACACAGTCACCATCTAAGCAGAAATACTTTGTTCTGCGACGTTGAACTTAATCCATATCCAACCACAAGAAACAATGGTGATTTATCCATTACAAAAGCAGGTTTCAGATTATACAACAACAATAAACTAAATTTTATTTTATTAGATAAAATTAATTACATAAATCAAATAATATTATTAAGTTCATTTTTTAATTTATAGTTTCCTTAATTACATAATCCCACTGATCCTAAGTAGCGGTTTTGGAACATTTGCTCGGCACTGCTGAACTTCTTTCTGACCGAGACATACTCAGCCGATTATAGTTGGGTTTGCGTGAGATATTGAACTCAAAACAAAACATGGGATCAAAATAGAAGAGCCAAAAACAAAACCGTAAAGCTGATCAACCTCAGACCAGACCAGAGCTGTAACAAGCTGATACCAGTCAGCATTAACACCAGAAGGGCAGTGCTAAAGTAGATTATCTGCTAATTAAACGAGGATGATGTCTGCGAAACTCATAAGTAGTTACTAGGTTATCGGTGCTTAACATCTTAGTAAAATGATGGGCAGAATCGTTGACATAATGGACCTAGGCACAAAGTAGTCGCGTTTTGGTTGCAAGAATATTAGGACTTGCGGGGACTAAACATCATGTGCCATGAAGGATTTGAAAAAAGCTAAACTCAATTTAATTTATAAAATTTAATCTAAAATATTAATTTGTTGAGTCATTTATAATTTAATTATAAATTATTGATCTAAAATATATCTTTTATTAGAGAATTTGTGTTTGAAAAATTTATAATCATTTTTAGAAAGAGAAATTATTTATAGTTTTAATTTTTTTGACCAATAATACATTAAAATTAGTCTCCTCTTTGTTGCGAACAAACGCCTTGCTGTTTTGGGTTTGTTCTAGTATATTTTGGCCATCCACAACTCTCCTTAATTCTCATATCCCGGACATTGGGGGCGGGCACTTCAGTTTCTTATTCTCTCAGTCACTCTGTTCCAAGCCTCTTCTCATCCCGCACTATACTATCTTCTCTTCCCCATTTTCCATCTACACAGCCACTATCATCGTCAACCACGACGTTACTTTCTGGGCAAGAGCTCCAGCTGCCCTCAGGTACTTTCTCTCTCCGCCTTGGATTATGCTGATTCCCTATCCTCTCTCTCTCTCTCCATTTTCCTGCATTAATGTATTGCTTAAATTAATGATCTTTGGCTTCATTTTGCCGTGCCCTTTTGAACATATGTTGTTGGTAGCCTTTACGGTCGAGAAAAATGTCATGGGTATTGGCTTATATGTATAGTACAGTGGGCTATGTGATTTAACGTAGAAAGTGGCAGACTTGTCTAGAAAATTTTCTGGCTTTGATGGCCAAACATTGCCAGAGTTATAGGAGTATGAGACCCCCGCTTTTTTATTTAACGGCAACTTGTAGGAATTTTCATCCTTGGTATGAATTAAGTTGGCCTTAACCATCCCTAGAGTGATGAAATTTTGTTCTATGCTACTCTTTCTCTTTCTCTTCCAATTATTTAATGGAAGACCATGGGTTGGTAGAGAGATTTGTTGTGTCTGTTGAGGCTAGGTTCCTCCCTCTCTCTGAAGTTCTTCAGTTTCCAACCACTCTCGGCACCAAAGATGCCATGTCCGATTCTCTTTGTTTTCTACCATGTTATGTCACTCTTAATAGAGAGTGAAAGTCCATTGCTGTACATTAACTCATCGCAAAATTAGACAAAGAGTTCCTACAAGTTAAAAGTAATTGACTATAACTAGGCCTGCTGCTAATTAAACTAATAGTTACCAAAATTTTAAAATCTTTTTGATGATTATCCATGTAATTGAGCATGGGTATCAGGGTTCTATGTTATACGATTTTCTATATAAATTATACATAGATGGGTGGATATAGTGTATACTACCCACGGGTATCTTGGTATTCCCATGTAAGCATCTGAAAAAAGCTTGCTAAAATAATTTTTTTTTTCCGCTGAAAAACATACTGGTCCTTAGGTATTCATACAATCATACAATGTTTCTGAACTGTTGCAGTAACTATGAAAATTTGAGTCTTGCAGCTATTTGGTTTTTCTACTGGCTAAAGGAAATATCTAGTGCTGAGAGAGGATGCCCAATTTTTAGCTTTCCATTCTTCTCTTGTACCATCATATTAAGGGGAAGAGAAAATAAAGAGAGAAATGAAAGAAGACCTTAGTGGACGCTTTAGTTGAAATTCAGTGATAGTGTCATGGTGCATCTTTCTAGTAGAGTATGTTCCCATTGCTCACATTTTTAGTGGTAGTAGCCCAAGATTTGTATTCTAAATGTGATTTTAATCTTTTTGTTCAGGGGGTGCAAATCAAGAAATAAGTTGGAAGAAAGGCCTTTTGGTTTTTTGTTTTGTACAAGCAACTTTGATCATGCCATGAATTCAGCTTAAACATGGCTCAACAGTATATTCAAGTTCATCTGATGCAAATTCCAGTTGGCGAAACAGACTACAATCTGATACTTTGTTTGAAGGTCAGCTCCGAATAATCAGTTATACTTTTGATTCTTTATTGTGAAGGGTTATTTGGTCTTTTCACCGTAAAGAAATTGGCAGCAGTGAGTTTGAGATGTTGTTTTAGCAGCACAAACTGGGGCTAATAAGTTATTTACGTCCATCATTGCTGTATTTTGGGAAGTTCCTGTTGCTTCCCTAAATGGAGCCCAATGAAGATCCCGGGCCAGTTGATAATTCTGTACTTTATGATCAAGATAATCATGTCTCTTCAGCACTTTGGGATGGGGAGGTGAGTGAATTTTCTTCTATTTATACTTTCTGTTATGCCACTTGAATTATTACAATAATTTATATATGCTATTGTATGTCATCATCATCATATTATTCAAACCAAATCTACAGGAGCGTGGTGTACTTAGGTGCCATGAACACACTTCAATGCTTGATCAGTGGAAGCTCACACCCAATCAGATTAAGTTGGTTGAGAAGGCTGGTTTTGGTTACTTACGATTACTTCCTGCAATGAGTCTCGACAATGCATTGATAGCAGCTTTGGTAGAGCGGTGGAGGAGAGAAACAAATACCTTTCACTTGACTGTTGGAGAAATGACTATAACCCTGGAAGATGTGGCACTATTACTTGGATTGGCAATTGATGGAGAACCTGTGATAGGTCCGATAAGTGCACCAAGTTCAGTTTGTGAAAAATTACTGGGAAGAGTACCTGAGGACCTGAATGGTGGAATGGTGAAGCTTACTTGGCTGAAGGAGTTCTTTTCTGAGTGTCATGAAGATGCACCCATAGAAGAAATTGAGTGCTGTACGCGTGCTTACCTTCTATACCTAGTAGGCAGTACAATATTTTCTACAACAACTGGGAACAAAGTCCCTGTTATGTACCTGTCTTTGTTTGAGAACTTTGACAAAGCTGGGAAGTTTGCTTGGGGTGCAGGAGCATTGGCATTTTTATACAGGGCACTGGGCAATGCCTCCCTTAAATCTCAAAGTACCATTAGTGGCTGTTTAACACTAGTGCAGGTTACAAACATTACTTTATTGTTGCACTTTTGCTGTAATTTTTGGTTCTGCTAATGGTTTTCAGTTCTAATGCTGACCAGTTTTTATTCTTCTCAGTGTTGGAGTTATTCTCGCCTAAATGTTGGTCAGCCAAAATTTAATCAAGATCCAGATAATTATTGCTTTCCCTTTGTACTCAAATGGAGGGGAAAAAGTAGTTCGAGAACGAAGTGTAATGTAGTGTCCTACAGAAAGGCTTTAGATTCTCTTAATCCTTGTGATGTAAGTCTTAATATTATGGCCTAATTTATTCATTTTGCGGAAGGAAATAGTGAATTTGTTTTAGTGTGAATACACAGGTGCAATGGCTTCCTTATAAAGATCTGGACTGTACAGCGATACCAGAAAATATAAGAACAAGTCTGATTTTACGGGCATCTAGGACTATGCTGTTATGTTTTGACAAAGCAGAAAGGCACCTCCCAGATCGTTGCTTAAGGCAATTTGGCATGCTTCAAACAATCCCAAAAGATGTGCAACGGTGGGAAAGAAAGAGTCGCATAGTGGATCATGGGGTGGACCTGTTGGGAAAAATGGATTTGGCAGTTAAAGAATGGTCAGAGCGTTGGTTTCATATTGTTGATGGTGATGGCTCTGGAGATGAGAGTGTGTACATGCAATGGTACCAGAAGATTACTCGTATATATATTGGAAGAGTAACATCATCTCTGGAGTCAGAGTATCAGAGAACAGTAAGTCTTTGCTTAGTTATCAATGTTTATCCATTACTTGAATGTAGGTATGCATACTTATCTCCTGCATACGTTTACAGGTTACCGCAATGAGGGAAATTGCAAACATAGCAGATTTAGTCTCAACAGAAGGGTTGGAATCTTATAACAGAGAATTGCTTGATGAGGTTAAAAATATTGTTCACAAATGTTTAACGGAGCAGTTTGAAGACTTACCAAAAGAGCAAATGAGAAAGAAGGGAAGCCGGAAACGCAGGCAAAAGGATCACTTGACCATGGAGTATGAATAGCACCAGACTAGAGCAGTCCCTGAGTCTAATTCTGACTTTAGCCCACTGATTTTTATGATTCAAGGTTGGAAAAAGGTGCAAGATATGTAACCCAACACAACTACGAGAACATATCCTACAGAAGACCAAGAGCACAATCTTACCACAATTACGTGGATTTTAGGCATTTGGATGCAGATTGCATCCTGCTAGCAAGGGTCAATCTCCATTTGGTCATTTGTTGTTAGCTTTTATCAGGTGTTCTCTATATTTCCTTCTCTGTTGTTGATTTGTATATTTTTCCTGTTGCTTCCATGTTCATCCCAGTTTTGATTGTAGCATGGGTTGCAAGTCAGTGGTTTTACCTTTCTGATTTTGATTGAGTAAATTTATCTCATTCAACTAAAACATTGTCAGAAATTCATTCAAGTTAACAAAGAAAAGCTATGTGATTTAGCATATATACTTTGATGTTAGGAGACATCATATCATAGTATGACCTCTAGTTGTCGCCTTATTGGGCATTGTTTTGTAACAGTTGCAACGATGTTCCTCCCTCTACTTAAAATTCATTATAGGAATAAAACTAGTTCTCGGACAGCGTAGTACCTATTACAATGAAACTTGAATCTTCTCTTTTACAATCAATCTCCTCACAGTTTGGATCTTTACACAGAATACAACTAACAGTGTATTTCAATTTATTCACCAAAATGGTTGGCATAAGGTGACAAAATTCAAGTGGCAATTGCTTTTGCGAAACCTTGCTGCTCATGGGTGAACATCATGTCCTGAACCCACTCTAAGGTGTTGATGTGTTGCAATCTTCTGGAGACTACAGAAGAACTTGCTGAAGGATGATGGCAACAGTTTTAAGATTCAGAGTGGCATCCCATTGCTGGTCACTGTTGCCTCAAATACAGGACTATTTATAATCCCTTTATCAGCACCGTCAACCTGTTAAAACTGTTTCTTACCTGATAATTGTGAATTATCTGCCTCTAATCCTACTTCAGCATTGAGCTCACAATAAATTGTCGGGTGCTGCCATATTCACACTCCAGCACGGGTAATTTGGTAGAAATTATGTGCTGGGGGTTGGAGAAACATGGTAAATTGTTTTTTTTTTTTTTGGTGATTAACATCGTAAATTGTTACATAAAGAAATAGTGATCCTTTTGAAGCCATTTTGATGCGTAATGTCTCAAATAATTATTAGGTTAAAATATATAGAATTTTTTTAAATTTTAGATTAATTTTAAAAATTCTCTTAAATTTTAAAAATTTTAAAATGATATTCTTAAATTATGAAAAATTTTTAAATAATCTTTTTTGTTAAATTTTTCGTCAAAATTTTTAAAAATAACAAAAATAAACTCCATAAATAATAAAGTGCTGGAGTCTTCTTTCTTCAATATCAAGATGAACAAGAAAGGGAGTTATGGTAGGTGGGATGATTACCAACCTAATCTTTTGTGAGTTTGTAATCTTAATTTACTTCTTTTTCATCACCAAATCACTTATTTAATGTATATTCCACTCTTAATTTCTTCTATTTTATTATTTGCTTGTATATTTTAATTTTAATGGTTTAGGTCTTTTTTGTATTTATGGTAAATTTTAAAAATTTATGTACGTTTTAAGGGTATTTTAGCTTTTTTACTAGGTTAAATTAGAGTTTAACTAAAAAATATCTAAATTTTAACGAAAAATTTGATGAAAGAAATTATTTTAAAAATTTTTCATATTTTAAGAGAATTATTTAAAAATTTTTAAAGTTTAAATTTTTTTTAAAATTAATTTAAAATTTAAAAAAATTCTATATATTTTAACCTAATTATTATATAAAATTTACCAAGTGAAGTAATCTTAACTACAGAGCATTTATATCATGTAAACGTATACATGTGCAACATTTGCCACGAAACGAACTATAATCTATAATAGTAGTGATGAAGTGCTTACTTCCTTACCAATTTAGTGCCGGTTTGGATTGATTAAAATTACTTCTACAATCAATTCAAACAGTATTTAGTTTATTATTTCTTTCAAAAATATTTTTATCATTTCTTTTATTGAGCAAGGTCTACATATCTTATATATATTTATATACTTTTTCATACTACCATTTAATTCAAATAAATCCTAAATAGCATCGAAACACATTTTGCCTCTATAAAACATTAGATCACATGCTATATATTAAATCTGTGTTTTATAAACGATATAGTAATTCATATAATTAATCTCTTCTAAAGTAGTATATTTTATAACATAAAGTGTAAAATAAATTTTAATTTATAAAAAGTTAACAATATAAATTATATTATATTATAAATAAGTAAATTATAATTTATAAATTTTAAATAATTATTTTTTATTAATAATTTATATTTATATTTTATTATTAAAAAGTATATTTTAAAGCATCCAATTCAAATTCATGGATTTAAGAGGTTTCAGGTTCATGAGAAAATCAATTGAGTCTCTTCATTCCAAACATTTCCTCTTATATCCGACTAAATGAATATATATATATATATATATATATATATATATATTTAAGAAAAGGACAACAGTCATAAGAGAAGTCATTGTAGATTCGTTCAAGTCAACCCACGGAGGAATCGCGTCTGCGATCTTTCTACCATTCAAGAAGCGAAGAACTTCAGCTACATCATGGCTGATGCTGTTGCGACGTCAACTGCTTCTTCTTCCTCTTCCACTGTGGCGCAACCTCTAAAGAAGCATGATGTTTTCATTAGCTTCAGAGGTGAGGACACCCGTGACAATATCACAAGCCATCTTCATGCCGATCTGTGCCGAAACAAAATCGAAACCTACATTGATTACAGGCTTGACAAAGGAGACGAGGTCTGGCCCGCACTTGTCCGAGCAATCCAAGATACCGATGTTTTTGTCGTTGTCTTCTCAGAAAACTATGCATCTTCAACTTGGTGCCTGAACGAGCTCTCCGAAATAATGGAACACAAGGACAAGGGACATGTTGTTATACCAGTGTTCTATAAAACAGACCCGTCGCATGTAAGGAAGCAGACAGACAGCTACAGGGTAGCATTTGCCAAACATGAGCGAGATAAAAAGCACAAGGGGAAGGTGCCCACTTGGAAAGCTGCCCTAACCAATGCTGCTAATCTATCTGGCTTTCACTCCCAGAATTACGGGTAACTAAGCATTCTATACTTCTCTTGCTTGATCTAATTACAATAATATATTAGCAAATCCCATTAAATTTTAATTTCATTGATTTAAGACTTGTCCTCTTTTGCCTGGGCTTTCTTTAGGACTGAAGCGTTGCTGATTGAAGAAATTGTCAAATGTGTGTTGCAAAAATTGAGATTGAAACATATGTCCCGAAATGATTTGAAAGGCCTTGTTGGAATTCCTGAACAAATTGCGCTTGTAGAATCATTACTGGCTTATGCGTCAACAACTGTTCGTGTTATTGGAATTTGGGGCATGGGCGGAATTGGAAAGACCACTATTGCTGAAGCTGTGTATCGTGGTTTGCGTTCTAAATATGAAGGTTGCTACTTTTTGCACAATGTAAGGGAAAATTGGGAGAAAGGCAAAGCAGATAAGCTACGGAAGGAGCTTGTTTCTGCACTATTACAAGACTATAACCCACATGTTAGTAAGCCTGTTGCAGCTGTCGATTATGATGATTATGATATCATGAGACTTGGTCGCAAGAAGGTTCTCGTTGTACTTGATGACGTCAATGATTCAGAGCAATTAGACTATTTATGTGGTGGGCATGATTGGCTTGGACAAGGTAGTGGCATTATTGTAACAGCTAGAGATAAAGATGTCCTTAAAGATGCTGATGATGTGTATGAGGTTAAGGCACTGAACCCTGATCAAGCTCTCGAACTTTTCTGTTTGCATGCCTTCAAAAAGAATCATCCTGTAATGGACTATACTGAGCTGTCAACAAGGATTGTAGATTATGCCAAGGGCATTCCATTAGCATTGAAAGTTTTAGGTTCCCTACTTTATCGGAAAAATAAAGAAGTATGGGAAAGTGAATTAGAGAAACTTGAAAAAATGCCTAACAAAAAGATTCATAATGTGTTGAAATTGAGTTATGATGGATTGGATTGGGATGAGCAGACAATTTTTTTGTATGTTGCATGTTGTCTGAAAGGAGAAACCATAAAGCGTGTCAGAATTCTGCTAGATGCTTGTGGTTGCTCAACCGTAAGTGGATTGAGAAATCTTCAAGATAAAGCTCTCATAACTATTTCTGAGCACCATGTGTTGATGCATGACTTGATTCAAGAAATGGGTTTGGAAACTGTTCGTGAAAAATCTATTAATGATCCTGGACAACGCAGTCATTTATGGAATCCTAATGATATTTATCAAGTGCTGAAGAACTGCACGGTTAGAGTTAAATTGCATAAGTTATCCTTTAAAATGTCTGAATTCTTTATTTCTTGAATTGGTGGCCTCAATAATATATATTTGTTTTGTGTTCTGAATTTTGATTGGCAGGGTACTGCAGCTATCGAAACTATAACCCTAGACATTAGGAAAATTGGACAGCTATCCATGAGTCCTCAAGCCTTCGCTAACATGCATAGTCTCAAATTTCTGAATATTTATTCTAGTCAGATTTTAATTGATTTCTTCCATCGTATTGGTGGTTTTGGATCACGATCAGGTCTATATCTTCCTCGAGGCCTTGAATCATTATCAGAAGAACTAAGACTATTAAGTTGGACTGGATACCCTACAAAGTCTTTACCATTGCCATTTTGTGCACGAAATCTTGTTGAACTTCGTTTGCAAGATAGCCTTCTAGAAAAACTTTGGGAAGGAGAGCAGGTATTTTCTTTTCTCTTCTATGCATAAAGCTTAATTACCAAGAACTACTATAGCTCATGCCAAATTGTGTTATTAATTTCTACAGAATCTGGAGAATTTGAGGATACTAGATCTTCGTGGGTCAAAGCACTTGATTGAACTCCCAGATTTCTCAAAGGCCACAAATCTTGAATATGTAAGTCTCGCATACTGTAGAAGTCTGACTAATGTTCATACATCAATTTTATCTCTCCATAATCTTCAAACATTGGAGTTGAGTGGTTGCTACTCACTTGCAAGTCTTCGAAGTGACACCCCTTTAAGATCTCTCACTTATCTTAGCCTAGATGGTTGCTCATGTCTCAAGGATTTTTCAGTGACATCAGAGAAAATGACACACTTGATTTTAAATAAAACGGTTATCAATGAACTGCCCTCATCAATTGCCTTTCTCAGCAAACTTGAAGAATTGCATCTAGATGACTGTGAAAGTCTCAAAAGTCTTCCAATTGAGTTATCTTACCTGAGCTCTCTTAGGAGGCTTTGTCTTTCTGGTTGTGGACAGCTTGAGGCATCAGATCTACATATTCAAATCGGTGGCTTACAGTCTTTAAGATATCTAAAATTCAATGGATGCTGTAACTTATTTGGACTCCCTGACAATATCAGCCAGACATTAGTTAGTTTATTATTAGATGGAACCAATGTTGAGAGCTTGCCTGCGAACATCAAGCATCTTTCACAGCTGAGATATCTTTCTGTTAAAGGCTGTGAGAGGCTTCAATCTCTACCAGAGCTCCCTCCATCCATTCAATACTTATGGGCAGAGAACTGTAGATCCCTGAATACAGTGTTAAATTCAATGTCAAACCCTCTGACAGAACACAAGAGGGTCACCCTCAACTTCGTTGATGTAGATATTGAAGCACGAAAATATGACATGGGATTTTCATTCCTGAATTGCGTGGAACTGGATGTACAAGCATGCAATGCTATTATGGCTGATGCAGAGGTCAGAATAAAGCTAGCAGTTTATGAGCATCTATCCCGCATAGAAGAAGATGCATTTGGAAATTATGTAATAAATGATAAATCTTCCCAAAAGGCTATTGTTTGGTTCCCAGGAGAGAAGGTTCCAGACTGGTTTAGTCATCGAACAAGACATCCTTGGGTAACTATTGAACTTGTTCCAGATTCAAAGTTATTTGGTTTTGTTTTCTGCTTCATTGTTGGCCAGTTAGCACCAAAACAACTATCCTCTGTGTATGTTGAATGTTATTGCCACTTTGAGGCAAGTAATGGTGACAGGGTCGAGTACCGACACACCCTCTTTTGTGAGGGCAGTCGGGAGATGGCCCATGTGTATCTTTGTTATGATGGAAAATTTTGTCTAGAGATAATGAATGGAATTAGGAGAAGCAGAGCCACTGATGAGGATACCACTTGCAACACAAATGTTACATTTGAGTTCTCCTTTATAGACTTTATTAAAAATGATGTTGCTGATAAGGTCTATGAGTGCGGGGTCTGTCCTATATATGCCGCTGAATCTGACAAGCAAGAAGCACTTCCAAAAGAATCTATCTTCCAACCTGTTCCATTGGGATTTGGGTTGGGCTGCAAAACCAAGAGATATGGGGACATAGAGCAGTTAGAACCCAGCTCTACTGGAATTGGTGTCCAATGCCCCAATGATGAGGAGGAAGATGAGCAAGGATTATTTCTTCCAAACAAAGAAAGTGAAGAAATTAGTGTCCCAACTGCAGCCCAGAGCCAAAATGCAAAAATAGATCCAGAGGAAAAAGCATCATGTGACTGCCTGATTGGTAAGAAACTTCTACTCCATGTCATTGTAATTTTATAAAGCCCTCAATTATATTTTAGGCTCAGGCTTTTAGCATTGATATCTATTGAATTGCTTCCCAAAATTTGGTTCGATTGATTTGTGCATCTAGCCATCTGACTGTACAAAAGATGGTAAAATGATTAGAATAACTGATCTTTGTATGCTGTTGCTCCTTCTTTGGCTTTTCATTGACTTACATTACATACTGGTTTGGTTAAAGCTTCCCTGATCTGAACATTAGTTGAATGAATTTCATCCTCTTTAGAAATGAAGATATTCTCTAGTTTGTATAATACAATTTCCTACAAAATCATATGCTGGACGAAATGTAATAACACTGTTCTGAAACAACACTTGATTTGAGCAGGTCCTTTGTTGAAGCACTTGTGGAGATTGATAAGCTGTTGTGAGGAGTCAAAGCAGTAATATAGCTAAGAGGTGACGGGCCTTTTCTTTCTTTGTTTTTTGACTTAGAACTAATAGGAAATGATATTGTGGTGATTTAAAGAGAATAAGAAAACGATAGAAAAGGAAGATTCTGTTATAGCAGTCTAGAAAAATGAAGATGAGCAGGTAATTGATTCAAAAAAGATACCAAAGTTCAGTCGTATCATATGGACTTCTGACTTTCACCAGTAGGGTAATGCTAATGCTTTATGCTAGTTTAAGTTCTTGTGCTTCTAACTTTTGTTCTCAGTTATGGATAAGTAATACTCAGCCATTTTTTTTTCTCCGTATCTTTTTCATGGTAGTTTATTGAAAAGAGTATTGTCTTTATCTAGTTCTCACAAAAAATATAAAGGCAAAATGTAAGGAACCTCCCTAGGGTTATGTGCAGAAAACTCTCTTGTAGCTTCAATTGCATCAAACTAGACTAGTGAGCTCAGCAATGAGGAGTGGATAAAATGTTAAACATTCCATACAGAACATGAGTGAGCTTTAAGATTTGGACTTTCCTTCTTTCCATTCCCGAAAATCTCTATTCATAACTTTGAGCAGAATTTATTTTCTTATTTTCTTATCTATGAGTAGCAGCATATTTCAGTTAAGTTTAATTTTGAATTTAGATAAGGTTAGTCTGCATCATTTTTGTGGCTGCCTATTTTTTTATAGAATTGTTTGTATGTATAGCTTGCAAGGTTTGTTGTCTTTGCATTTTAAAATTTTCTTTTAACCCTAGTCTTAAAATTTCCAACTTCGAGATCCAGATTCTAAAATCTTGTCTGCAATGGTGGTTCATTTCCTTGCTTTTCGCTTCATGGATGGCTCAACTGATGGAAACTTGAAGCGGTTCTTAAATTTCTTTTCTTACTTCTTGTTCTCCAGATACAGCTTATCTTGATGCTGTGATAAGCTTTCCATAATTTTAGATCCCATATATACGGTCCATTGTCCAAAGATTCATTAATCTTTACAAAACAGAAACAACGGAATTAAGTAATTGCATTGCTTAGCATAAAGCAAGTTCTTTAACTCCTTTCTAATTCATCCTGTGCATACCTTGTGCAGAAAAGCACGGGTAACTGGCTTTTTCCTTTAGTAATAGTGTTTGCATTGAAATCAGAAAAGATGAAGCTATTCTAGACTGTACTTTTCTTGCCATAAAAATGCTAGAAGGGGGCTGTTCCTAGTCAGAATAGGTAGTTTGACATCAAAGATCAAATTTGTTTTCATTGCAATGAAATTAAACAGCTGTAAATTGTGAATGACTTTCCAGATCAATAGAAAATGCAGTCAAAACTTGTATTTGCTTTGCCCATCCCATTAGCAGGATTTGAATTTCCATTTCAATGAACCGTTCGGCCGCCTGGTTTAAAGCTTGTGTGAGCTACAAAAGTATTCTATAAGCTAATTACACACATTGAGTGAGTCAAAAAAAAAAAAAAATTAATATCTTTCATCAGAATGCACTTGAATAAGCTGACAATCCACAAATTTAATATATGATTAGAATTTAAGAGGGTCTTTATAGTAATTAAATAAGTCTGCATATTCAAGGTTACAATAAATAAATACTACTAAAGAAGTTTATAATAAATAAAGAAAGTAAAGGATATGCAACCCAAAGGCCTCTCATCTCCAAATGTACTCATTTACAATCCAGTTTCATGAACCAAAGTAATCCCCTTTGTTCATGCAGTACTTTATGAATAAATAAAGAAAAGTAGCAACTTCAGAAAAGAATATTTTAGCACTACAAGTATTAACGATTTTCAGAGGACGACTTTAGAGCTTCAACTCATGAAAGACTTCTTCCTTTGAGCTTTTGCTACAGTTATTTGAGCATAACACAGTCCTGCAAAGAACATATTTCACAAAACAAAAATATATATATTTGTATGAGATATGATTTGATATTTGAAATTTGTTCATGGCAAAATTTAGAGATGAGTGTGATTATATCTAACGATAACTTTTGTAATTTCAGATATGAGTGTTCAAGTTTTTCAAAAGTTGTCAAGAAATGAAAAAGAAGGCTCACAAACGAAAACAATGTGATTAAAGGGTGAAAGAAAGCTGAAATCACCAAATATTCCAAAAAATAAATTTCGTTCAATGATACGAAGCTTTTTTTTTTTTTTTTTTAAACATTCATTTATGAAAGACATAATCTGTTTTTGATGGAAGGATTTTTTGGTCTTTTACTTTCCTTATAAAAAAACTCCAATAAATATTTTTTATTTCCTTGTTAAACAATATGAAACAAAACAACGAAGCAAATACCAAATAATAGAAAAGAATTATATTTTTATATTAGATGAGCAATCAAGGTTTCAAATCATTGAATTTGAAGGGGTAGCAAGTTCAAAAGTCATTGATGCTTCAAGCAGTAGGGGGCTTTTTGTTTTCATTGTTTTGTTATTACTAAAATAATATTTAAAATGAA
This sequence comes from Dicorynia guianensis, assembly GCA_037013595.1. Lineage (NCBI taxonomy): Eukaryota > Viridiplantae > Streptophyta > Magnoliopsida > Fabales > Fabaceae > Dicorynia > Dicorynia guianensis. Next base: position 33,613,200 of record JASUAB010000014.1, read on the forward strand.
CAAAAAAAGATGCACTCTAAATGAATGTTGTTGCTAATTTACTAATAGTTCAACAACAATAAAAAGATAAAGCCTTATTTTACTAAATGTATCAGCAACACAGATAAAACGATAATGATAATTTACTAATAGTATTTGCAATAAAATCAAAAGAGCTGGAGTTATTTTAGACGAACAGCACATTTTCTGCAATAAAAATGTTAGAAAACGAAGGGCATGTTCCAAGTCATAGAATAGGCAGTTTCACATCTGTAAGCCAAACACGTCCATAAACAACACACAAAATTATATCCCATCACTAAAAGTGAAATTAGTTACATAATTCAAGCATATATTTCAGAATCCCTTAAATAAGTTGACAATTCACGATTGATATAAAATAAGAATTTGAGAGGGTCTTTATAAGCTGACAATTGCCTTTGTCGGAGAGTGCTTTATGAATCAATAAAGAAAAATAGCAGCTTCAAATGGCAGCTTCAGAGCTTCAACTCATGAAGGACTTTCTGCACACTAGCAAGAGGAGCTCTGCGACAATTATTTGAGGATAGTACATTCCTGCAAAGAACATATTCCACAAACAACAAACAAAAAATGCCATTTGTATGAGACATCATTTGATAACCGAAATATGTTCATGGCAAAATTTAGAAGCAATGTTACATAAGCAATACAATCAATTAATTATATCCCTGTTCTCAATATGTTATTTATGTTCTGATATTTGGACTATATATATATATATATATATATATATATATATATATATATATATATATCTCCCTCAAAATATTGCTTGGAGTACCGTGATGTTAACTCCTTCCACTTTTCAATAAATAAATCTAGCAATAGAATACCAAACACCAATCTCCTTAAGTGTTTCAAGAAAATAAAAGCTTAGAGGAATGTTGCTATATTTTGTTGCAGATAAACTTCAAGAACTATAAATTTTATATCAATGGATTTTTTTTTTCATTTTTCAACAACTAAATTTATTTAAGTTTTGTTAATTGGTTATTTCATAAATATATTGAGGGTACCAATGTTAACAATTGAAAAAAAGGGATCACAAAAGAAAACAGTGTAATTTAATGGGGAAAACACTAGAATACTTGTGAAAGATTTTAAATATCACCAAGTATTTCAAAAAAAAAATTGTTTAATGATACGATTTTTTTTTTTTTTTATATATTTATGTTTGAAAGGCATCATCTGTTTATGATCCAATGTTATTTATTTTATGGCTAAACAATATGGAACAAAAAATTATATTCTATAACTATTTAGACAAATAAAACTTAAAGGTAACATAAAAATATAGAAAGAGATTAACAAAACTTACGTACATGTTTTTCTTTTTCTAGTAAAAATGCAATTAAATTATCATCAAGGAAATAAAAAAATAGAAAAGGGATCATATGTATGAAATTAGAGGGGCATGGTAAGTTTCATACCTATTAGACAGCAACAGGATCAATTTTCTGTCAAGTCCCTTCTTTCAATTGCAGCGTTATCTCGCTTCAATTTTTTGATTTGAGGGAGTGGCTCCTGGTCAATGTCATAGCTTCCTCGGCCAATTCGAAAATGAATGGGCTGGATGGGCTCCAAAGCATCAACTTCAAAAAAAAAAATATATTAGGAGCAATACAAATGACTTGCACTGATCCATGCAACTGACACTTGCACTATCAATTATCAAAATACCACATGCCCAGATATATATATATATATATATATATATATATATATATATACTAAAATATTGTTGCGTAAGTTATCATATCTATGTATGTATGTATGCAAGAGCTTTTCAAAGGGATACAACACAAACAACAGTATGGCTACAATTGCCAATGACATTAATTTGAGGTTCACTGCTTCATTACAACCGTAAGTCCAAGTTTGTCAGCAAAGTGTCATCGAGAATACCTTTTGTTGCAGAATCTGAGATATGTAAGGAGACGGCAGCCCTGCAAAAGAAGATACCCCTTTAAATATTTAAAAGGAAAAGAAATGTCCTCCTAATTAATATAAAATTGCGATAAGAAAAGAAAAAAGAAAAGAATCAAAATTTGATGTTAGTATGTTACATAAGCAACCAAGGTTCTAAAAGTGAAAAGCATGATTAGGGAATGAGGAAAGATAGAAGTTAAGATACCCATCAAGTGATGATGACGACGGAAGGTGGATTTCATTATGGTGACAAATTTCAGGTTGGAAGGGGAAGTCCTTCAATCTGTTTGTTGGAGGGGATGGTGGTAGCTGGTCATCATGTTGGCTGTCATGATTAGAGCCTCCAACTCCAAACTCACCAATATTTAAATCCAATGCTAGCAGAGGAAGGGGTTGTGCCTCAAATTGCTTCAATATCTTTGTTGGAGGAAGTGATTCCTGGTCAATATCATAGCTTCCTCGACCAATTTGAAGATCAATAGGTTCCAAAGCATCAACTTCAATAAAAAAAAAAGAAAAAAGAAAATTCGGGCGTTACAGATGACTTGTACCCATATCAAGAACAGATTTTGTTAGTTTGAACGACTTTATAGCAATTCTTATCAATGGCTCGATGCAACTAACAATTGCAGTAACAATGATCAACATATGTATGTATGCACGAGTTTTTAAAAAGTATACAGCGCAAATAACACTTTGCCTACAAAGCATTTACAAGAATACCTTTTGCTACAGAATCCGAGATGTCTGAGGAGATAGAAACCCTGCAAAAGAATATACTCCATTCAAAATATTTAAAAAATACAGAGAATCATGCTACTATAGGACATCATTTAAAATTAATTTTTTTCTTAATTAAAGTGAGAAAGTAATGTTAAAAAAGCCATGCCATTGATTATTCCATGACATGGCCTCCATTTGTCAATTTTCTGTAATATAAATCAATCTTAAAAGAGAGCAATAAGAAAGTGAATCTTCAGAGCAAACAAGAATATTAGGACTTGGAAATTTTCTAACTTTGGCTAAAGCTTCTTTTTACTTAATTTTATCTTAATTCTTAAATGAGTTGTGCTTTCTTGATCAACAGGAGGGAATTGTGTACTTTTACCATTTAATAAGAGTATGAGTATCTAGAATTTTTTGACTCACTTTAAATCGTTCAATTTGAAATGTGTAATAATAATTGTTTAATATAAAAATTATCCAATTATATAATTGTAGATTCCAAAGATTTTTTTTTTTTAATATTCATAATCATCTGTTTATGATCCAAGGTTTTTTTTTTTTAATGTCTTTTACGTACATTTCTAATAAAGAACATTCCAATACTCATTTTTCATTTCATGGTTAGACAATATGAAACACAAGAGCTAAGGAAATACAAAGAAAATTATTATTATTTTTTTTATGTTAGATCAAGAACCAAGGATCCAAAGTCAAACGCATAATTAGGAAATTAATTAAGAAACAGAGAGATACCGATTAAGTGACCATGATGAGAGAAAGTTAATTTTTGTCAAGTCCTCGCTTTTCCCCAGGGAACAAATTTCAGGTTGCTGGTCATCATGCTGGTTGTCACCATGGGAGCCTCCAACTCCAAACTCTTCAATATTTAAGTTCAATTTTTGTGTGGGAGGAAATGGCTCTTGTTTCTCGGGTGGTGCTGAGTTTCCAAAAAGAGGAGAGTGAGATTTAGAAAGGAGAAAACAAGAAAGAAAAGTGTAATATTTAACAGGAAAAAAATTGCTAAGATTCCTACAAAAATTTTAAGAATCACGAAAAGATACTCTGTAATTATTTTGAGAAGTAAAAATCTTAAAATAATATATACAAATATAGATATAGATTAAAAAAATTATAAACTTCATTTTTGTTTTTCTAACAGAAAAATGCAATTAAATTACCATCAAGGGAATACCAAAAACAGAAAAAGGAATCATATGCATAAAATTAGAGGGGGATGGTGAGTTTCATACCGGTGAGAGAGTAATTGGAAGAATTTTGTGTCAAGTCCCTTCTTTCAATCTTCAATTTTTTGGTTGGAGGGAGTGATAGTTGTAATAACTCAAAGTCATCAGTTTGCCTCTTTCTCTTCTTGCTGTTACCGAATCTGAAAATGCTAGAGGCATATATCGGCACCATCCCCCATTCTTTTATTTTCCCTGTCTTGTTATTATACTTTTTTTCGTTCGGTATTTTGCTCACATCACCAGTGGGCACGTTCCACACTGAGCATTCAAATGAAATCTTTGGAATATAAGTTGTGTAGTACTGATTATTGGCACTGCTTTGTCTAATTTTATTCATTATGTTCTTAGAGAACCACTTACTATAATAAAGGAGCACAACATCGGCCCGATTGTAATGGTGTTTGTCAAATGGTTTACCAAAAGGAGAGAACCCGGCCCACTCAGGTTTATCATAAATTGTTTCGGAGTCCAATGTCCATTCCACTCTGTCATTCATTTCTCTGCATGGGGAAAGAACGCAGCAACAAATGAAACCCATTAAATTGGAAGGAGTAGCAAGCTCAACAGTCATGGATGCATCTGTCGTGCTAATTAAGCCGTCCCAGACTGGTAATTTGCTTCCAGGCAACGCAACCGCTATATCATCTTTCCATTCATATGGCATATATTGGTCTACATAAATTGCTTGCTTCATCTTGACAAAGGCATGTGACATGATTCTGTCCAGTGAATGTTTACTCAATTTGATGCAATTTTCAAATATAATTGTATGTGGTCCTCTACTTCCCGGTTCAACACTCCAACTCGACGCTTTTTCCAAGGATTCACAGTTGGCGGCCCCAAAATACTGAATGGATTGTGGAAGCTCCGGTAGAGACCGAAGTCTCTTGCAAAAATGCAAAAAAAGATATTCGAGAAGTGAACAATGCTTGATGGTTGTAGGCAAGCTCTCAATGTTGCTTCCACTTAGATTGAGGTATGTCAATGTCTCTAACCCACGGCTTATAAATGTACTAAACAGATTCAGTGTAGATTTTCTTAACTCTGAAATATTAGGCTGTTTAAGGAAGTCATCTGGAGGAGGAAGATTCTGAAGACTTGTTGATAACTGATCATTCAATTCTTCTAGTTTCCTGTGAGCCAAACCTAACGAGGGCATTTCCTTGATGGCTGTCAAGCTTAAATCCAATTCAACCAATTTCTCTGATGTCACTGAAAACTCTTTTAGGCTAGAGCAAAAACTTGCAACCAACCGTTTTAAAGATTTTAGATGAACATCACTACGAAGACTTTCAAGCTGAATGCAACGACTAACAGAAATCTCAACAATTTTGTGAAGAGACAACATAGATGGATGGAGATAACGTAAACTCTGGCAGCCATCTAGCAAAACCGTTTCAAGATTTAAAGCCTTTGAGAAATCTGGGAGCTCTATCAGGTGTTTAGAGTAGCCAAAGTCAATTTTCTTTAAGTTGCCAAGATCCTGAGATCAATTAATTAGAATATGTCAAATGACATGGGCTGACATTTTTTTAGCTAAACATATATAGATAGAGAAACAAAAAATTAAAACATTGACAAATACACACCTGAACATCGTCCCAAAGTTTTTTTAAGCGGCTACCCTTTAGGTGAAGTTCAACAAGATTTTTTGCTCGAAATCCTGAAGGCAAGAATTTTAGTGGCCAACTATCCCAACTAAAAAGTCTTAGCCCATCTGGCAATGACTCGAGATAACCTTTAGAAAGAAATATTTTCCTTTGGTGTGCCCATCCGAAGTTTAACCTTTCCTCAGGCCATCTAAGGTATGAATAGAGACCTGTAGAACGACGGGAAACATGCAGAAATTTTAAATTGACCATCCCCTTAAAGGCTTCAGGACTTAAGTATAGGTCTTCACTTTCACTGCTAATATTTAAAGTTATGCTTTGAATGGCGGCAGTCCCCTTCAAAAACATAATAGATAAAGTCAAAGAATAAAAGAAAAAAAATAAAAGCATGGTGCAAGTAATTAATTCTTACAATTTGAGTACTCTTACCGAGACATCCCTCAATGCTTGACAAATATCATATGGATCCCACAAGTGATAACGTTGTCTGGGATCATTAGATTGTCCACGAACAATCTCTAAACCCATTTCTTGTATAAGGTTATGCATATCCCAATTCCAATAACCAAAACCTTTCTTAACCACCATAAGAGCCTTATCAACAAGGTTGCTTACCCCAATACAGGTTAAGTAACCACAAGCATCCAATAATTTTATGTAATCAAAGGCAACACCATTTCTTTTGAAAAAACATGCAAGGTAAAGAAAAATATCCTGTTCTGGATGCTCTAGTTCATCATAACTTGACCTCAACACATTCATAATGCGCCGATTAGGTATTTGTTTAAGCTTTTCCAATTGGCTTTCCCACTGTTCTTGTCCTTTACCACGTAGAAAGTATCCAAAAACTTTTATTGCTAATGGATTGCCTTTTGCATAGTCAACTACTTCCATTGATAGTTCCTCCTGCCACTTCATTTTTGGATAATTTTCTTGGAAGGCATATGAACTAAAAAGCTTAAGAGAATCATTGACACTCAATCCCTGCACCTCATATATAAAATCAGCTTCACAATTACTTATGAGCACTTGCTTGTCTCTTGATGTCACAATGATTACACTTCCTTGTCCAAACCATCCATGCCCTGCATATAAATCACTCAAATTTATAGTATCATTGACATCATCAAGGACAAGAAGAACCCTCTTACGATGAAGTATCACCATATTGTATGTACATTCTACGATAGGCAAGCCAAACCTTTGATTGATTTTCTCTACTAGCACAGAAATGATTTCATTTTGCAAAGGAGCCAATCCATATTTATCCAACTTTTCCCTTACATTTTCCAAAAAGTAGCAACCTTCAAATTCATATTTGGAAAGCATTCTGTGGAATAATGCTTTAGCGATGGCTGTCTTACCAATTCCGCCCATGCCCCAAATTCCAATGACATGAACATTATTATTGCATGATGATAATTTTGGATCCAGATCTGCAATTCTTTCATGAATTCCAACAAATTTGTTTGATGATTCACTTATTGGATAAATATTATTCAGCTTTTGTAAAATATCTTTGACAATTTCATCAATGAATTCAGCTTCTTTCCTAGCAAATAGAAAGAAGGAAACAAATGAAGAAAAGAAAGATTATATCACAAATAAGAATAACTTATCAATAATATAAAAATTTAATTTTAGGTGAATCCCGATTGACCCTATAATAGTAAGTATTATTGTAATGAAATTTTATTGTTTGCAGTGGTATGGAGCTTCTAAAATAATCTGGTCTGAATCTATTGTAGAATTGTTTATGAAAATGACAAATGTTATAATCTAAAAAGAATCAGAAATATATTTAAGTTATAGTTCTTATTGCAATTTAACCAATCAAATAGATATGCTTACTTTTACACAATATATAAAGAAAGTGTGAAAACATCCATTACGTTTTTAACTAAAAGAAGAAAGAACTTACTCAAAATTCAATGAAAGATGAAATCCTGACAAATCAGCAACTTCCTTCAAAGTAGATCTCCAATTTCTCACCTTAACCATGTTTTCCTCAAACTTTTTTTCATGTTTAGCAAATGCATTTTCATAAGTTCCAGTCTGGTGTCGTACATCTGAGGGGTCTATGTTGTAAAAAACAGGTATTACAATCTGTTTATATCTTCTTTTACATTCAAATATTTTCACCAGCTCATCCAAACACCACGTTGAAGAAGCATAGTTTTTAGAAAATAAGACCAATGAAATTGCTGAACTCTCAATTGCTTCGAGAAGTGCATGCGATATTTCATCTCCTCTTTCAAGTCTCTCGTCGTCATAGACATCAATTTTCTTTTGACGTAAATCCTTTATTAAATGGCTGAGAAAACTATGTCTGGTGTCTTTTCCTCTAAAGCTGATGAAGAGATCATATTTTATTTTAGGATGATGGGAAGAAGAAGAAGATGCCATCAGACGTTAGACACAAACAAGATCAAAAGTGCCTTCAATAAATCTGGACTCTAGTTTCTCAAACCAAGTAAAACCAGCAGAGACCTTCTCCATGAACTGTGTATGTTTGTTTTCATGTCCTAAAATTGAAGGTACAAATTAAATAAACAAAGCAAAGTTAAGCAAGAAAGTAATGAATTGAAAAGAATGAAGGAAAGAAAAAAGCTGCAGAAACTAAAGCACAAGTAAGAAATATATTGATTAAGATCTTAACCAAGCTATCCTCCGCAATCGACAAAACTTACTTGGAAGAGTAAAGAAGAGAAACTTAAGAAAGGACAAGAAGAGCTGCAAGAACTAAACCAACCAACATGTTTACGGAGTCCACAGATCTGACTTCAAATATAATCTGAAACCCACAGAGAAGTTTATGGAAGAACTCAGCACAAAGGAAACAAACAGCAGAAGATAAAATGATATTGAAAATGCTCATATAAAAAGTCCCCGATAAGTAACGAATTATCTTTTTTATGGAAATTGTTCTGACTTTTCCATGAAAAAGGGCTTCAAAAACTGACCATAGACAACTGGTTAATGAAATTGCTGATCTCAAGCGTCTTAAGAAGTCACCGACAACAAGTAAACAGTCCGTGGAAAATTAAAAATTGTTTTATGAGGTATCATTCCAAGCTGAGACAGAAGCATTCACAGCTCCCACCAAGTTGGTACTTGCATCTGCACGCCGGGGACCCATATTGCCTGTAAAGTTAAAGGTAACGATCCAAATTAAAAATTGGAAGAAAAAGTGCATCCTTCCAAATTAAAAGAAATATAAAAAGATTACAAGTTTTGTTAAAAAAAATTGACACGCTATCAAAATATTAATAGATTAAAGTGCTGTGTACTAAAAGGGCACCACACTCACGACCTTCAGTTTTATGAAAATTGCTACAGGATTTCACCAGCGGATACATCTTTTTGGGGAAAATACAAGTCAATCTCAATACATATGAATTGCTTTATACGTAACTTAAACCGAATGCTGACCAATTCATACCCAACTTATTTATCATACGAACAAGCACAACTTTATTATTATTATAGAAGCCTTATTTTTTGGAAAAAAAAATGGTTGCGTGTAACATAAGTTCCAATAGTGTGCCTCCGAACCCTATCGCCATTAAGACTCAACACCAATCTTATTCACATTACAACTTCCAACTTAATTAATAAAAAAAATTCATCATCATTCATTCATATTGACGATGGGGAGAAAAGAACCAAATGGATTTAAATCAACAACCACGAATCATATGCCATACCACCAATACATTATGTCGTCTATCTGACGTATGCTAAGTATTACACCTAGCTGCTATGCTTGCGTGCGCTTTTCTGGAAACCTTCTGATTTGCTTTCTGAACTTAATTTATGAGGTGAAAACTTTAGGCCGAGGCATTCACATTTCACACCACACAGCAGCCCGCCAAGTTGGACTTTGCATTTGCTGATCTCAATCATCATTCCTAATGCGTAGAGGGGCGTCACGCTCCTCAAGTTTCGTACTAAAGAAGTCATCGACAAAAAAAGCATTCTGTGGAAAATTACTACACGGCTTCAGCGGGGGACCCATTTCTTTGGTGGAAATTGTAGCAACTCTTTCCCGTAACAAGTCAGGCAAGGCCCTGTATTCTAACTACACATCAATTGCTTAGTAACTTGTATCTAAGTTCCTGGAACAGGAATAGAAGCAATATGCCCTTCTCCATAATTAAGAAGATACTGCTTTTCGTCCACAAATTCAAAAAAGGAATTCTTAAGTCACTTCAAGTAAGTTCTTCTTCCAAATCTGAATGAGCTAATAAAATTTGGATATGTTTTATCTGTATATAGAAAAGTAAGCAATACACTTGTCTTGTTCTAATTCTATGGTGTTTACCTGGATCAATGTGAAGTTTTTTATTTTTTAAATTGTCGTTAAATATAATATGTTATATAATAAATGTACGAAATATAATATCTATACCAAAATCGTTTAAGTGCTGGTTTTGATGAATTAATGCTAATGGAATATGTTTATACGAAAATTGACATTTAAAATGTCAGTTTCAATATATTTAATCAAAACCAGTATCTAGTGTATCGATTTTGAATACAAAACTTGAAGTATGATCTACGCCAAAATGTTCCGGACACAAAATTTCTATATGGAAATTATCAAAAAAATATGACAGTCATATTCTGTTTTTTCTGCCTATCATATTTTCTGTGACTTATGTGTAAATAATTTAATAGCAGCACTCTTTTTGCACACCGATGAGGTAAAGTGAGATCCAGTGCCACTAATACAGCTTTCCACTTTATGTCAACACAAACAATCTAAATTTCCATCAACAAATTCTATTCTTTCATGGACGAGTCACGACAGTTTCTACGAAGAAAAATGACTCATTACTTGTCCGTGACTCTTTAGTCACATCACATTTCTTGTTTGTTCTTTCTGTGTTCACATTGTTTTTTTTTTTTTTTCCAAAAGTGAACAGTGAGTGGAAAATTGGTACACGGTTTCAGACGGTAAGGGGACCCATTCTTTTTGCTGGAAATTGTAGAAACTCTTTCCCAAAACAAAGTCAAGCCAGACCCTGCATTCTCACTATACATGAATCTCTCGGTAACTTGCAATGTAAGTTCTAGGAAGGGAAGAAACATGTCCTTCCTCATATGCATGTAACAAAAGAGGTGGTGTAAATTTTTGAGGACAAAAATTTTTAGAGGAAGATAATGTTACAGTTTTAAGTCAAATGCCATTCAATAGAATAATTAATTAGCTTAAATATTATTTTTTTAACTAAAAAAAAGTGCTTATAATAGAAAAAAGACATTGATTAATTTTGTGATTGAAAATACATTTTGTGATTTTTTTAATTTATGTGATGATAATTTAATCTAAAATCCTGACATCCTTAGGCTGGCTACACCCATCTCTATGATGATAATTGATATTAGAGTCTGATTCTCAATGGTTTCTACTTCAGCAACAATATCTAAGACAAACATTGAGAAATTTGATGGGTCAACTAGTTTTACTCTTTAGCAAGTTAGGATGATGGCAATTTTGTTAAGAGAAGGCACAAAGAGGGCACTGTTTGAGAGGACGAAGAAGCCCGAGACTATGAAAGATACTGAATGGGACGATATAGATGATAGTTTTCTTTCTTCCATTCAATTGTGCTCGGGTAATGAAGTTTTTCAAGAAATTCTCACTAACAACACTGCAGTAGGCGCATGGTTGAAATTGGAGAGTTTGTACATGACAAAATCTTTCATCAATAGGTTACGGTTAAAGAACACCTCTATACTCTGTGTATATCTGAAGGTATTCCACTAAAATCTTATATAGTAGAGTTTACTTCCATCATTACTAATTTAAGTAAGATAAATGTGAAGATTGATAATGAGGATCAAGCGCTTTTACTGTTATGTTCATTACCTACTTTCTATAAAAATTTTAGAGACACTATGATCTATGGTAGAGAAGAATTTTCCCTTAATAATGCTAGGTCAAATTTGCAAGTTAAAGAAAAAATTGATAATAATTTGACATCTGTTGAAGGGGGTGGTCAAAGTGTTAGTCTATTTGTTGATAGAGGAAGAAGCAAGGAGAGAAATTCTAATTCTGACAAGTCTAGATCAAAGTCTAAACATAAGAATCTAACTTGTAATTACTGCAAGAAGAAGGGACATATTAAATCTGACTGCTTTAAAATGAAGAAAAAGGAAAAAGCATATGACAATAAAGGGAAGGCCAAATCAAGAGAAGCTAATGTAGCAGAAGATGAGACAATTGATCTGCTTTATGTTACTGATGCTAAAATCAAATTTGAAACTAGTTAGGTGATGGATTCAAGGGTTTCACAGCATATGACTCCTAACAAGGACTGGTTTACCACTTATGAGTCATTCAATGGAGGTATGTTTATGGGTAATTATCATCTTTGTAAAGTAACTAGGATAGGCACTGTGCAAATTAAATTGCATGATGGCATGATCAAAACTTTGTCAAATGTGAAACATATTCCAGATTTGAAAAAGAATTTAATTTCTCTGGGTACTCTAGAAAAGAATGATTGTACATATAAATGTGAAGATGGTGTACTTAAAGTCTCTAAGGGTACACTTTTACTAATGAAAGAAGACAGATTGGCACTTTGTATTTCTTGCAAGCTTCTACTATGACAAGGTTCAGCTACAGTTGCTACTACTTTTGTTTTTGATTCAAATGTTACTAAAATTTGGCACATGAGACTTGGGCATATGAGTGAGAGGCATGACAGCATTGAGAAAGAGAGGTTTGTTAGGTGGCCAGATTATAGGAGAGATAGAGTTTGGTGAATATTATGTCTTTGGCAAACAAAAGCTGTTAAGTTTCAGTTCAGCCATTCACAAGACAAAAGGAACTCTTGACTGCATACATTTAGACCTTTGGGGGCCCTTTCAAGTTCCTTCTAAAGGTAGTCACTCTAGATATATGTTGACTTTTATTGATGATTATTCAAGAAAAGTTTGGGTCTATTTTCTAAAATAAAAAAATCAAGTATTTGTGACTTTTAAGCGGTGAAAGACTTTACTTGAAAAGAGACAAGAAAATAGATCAAGAGACTCAGAATAGATAATGGCCTTGAATTTTGTAATGATGAGTTCAATGAATTTTGTAAGAAAGAAGGCATTACTCATCATAGAATTATCGTGAAAACATCTCAACAGAATGATGTTGCAGAGAGCATGAACAAAACTCTTCTTGAAAAGGCTCGATGTATGCTTTTAAATGTAGACTTAGGCAAGAAATTTTAGACCGAAGCTGTTAACATAGTTTGTTAGTTAGTGAATCGATCTCCTTATATAGCCATTGGATGTAAAACACTAAAAGAGGTATGGTCTAGCAAACCTGCTGATTATTCTATTTTAAAAATTTTTGGTTGTCCTGCTTATGCACATATTAATGAAAGAAAGCTTGAGACTAAAGCAAAGAAATGTGTATTTCTTAGGAACTCATTTGGTGTGGTGTGAAAGGATACAGATTATGATGTCCAGATTAGTCCAAGTTTCTTATTAGTAGGGATGTAACTTTTGATGAATATTCCATGCTTGCTAAGAAAGAAGTTACAAAATTAGTTATTCAAAATAATGAAAAAAGTGGAGAACAAGTGGAGTTTGAAGTTCTTGTTTAGCCTAAACAATTCTCTATTTCTAGTTCTGTAGATGGTGATTCAGTAGAGACTTCAGAATCTTTACAAGTATAATTTTATACCATAGCTAAAGACAACCAAGGAGAACTATTAAACCACCTGAGAAGTATGGTTATTCAGATTTTACCTATTGTCTTGCTATAGCAAAAGAGGTGGAATACAATGAGCTTGGAAGCTACAAGGAGGCAATATCTTTTGAAAATGCTACAAATTGGAGCTCTACTAGGTAAAATGAGATTCAATATTTTCAGAAAAATCAAACTTTGACACTTGTGAAGCCACCAAAAAAGAAGATTGTTAGTTGCAAGTAGGTATTCAAGAAAAAATTTGATACCTCAAGTGCTTCGGATGTCAGATACAATGCGAGGTTGGTAGCTAAAGGCTATAGTTAGGTACAAGGTATTGACTTTAATAAAGTTTTCTTACCTGTTGTAAAGCATACTTATATTCGTGTTTTACTTTCATTGGTTGCTATGAATGATTTAAAGTTAGAGCAACTGGATGTGAAAATTGCATTTCTACATGGTGATCTTGATGAATAGATTTATATGCATCAACTTAAGGGGTTTGTAGTTGTTGGTAAAGAAGATCATATTTGCTTGCTAAAGAAGTCCTTGTATGGTCTTAAGCAATCTCTTAGACTATGGTACAAAAGGTTTAACTCTTATATTGGAGTTATTAGATTTCAAAGATCCAATTATAATAATTGTATGTATTTTAAAAGGCTTCCTGATAAATCTTTTATGTATTTGCTATTATATGTTGATGATATATTAGTTATAGCATCTAACATGATTAAGATAAAGAAGGTGAAACAGTAGTTGAGTTTTGAATTTGACATAAAAGATTTGAGAACTGCTAAAAAGATTCTTGGTATTAAGATTATAAGAGACAGGCCGAATAAGAAATTATACCTTTCTTAAAAAGCTTTTATTGAAAAGGTATTGAGTCGGTTTGGCATGAAAAAGGCCAAACCAGTGTCTACTCCTTTTGCTATTCATTTCAAGCTTTCAACAGATTTATGTCCAAAAATAGATAAAGATATGAATCACATGTCACGCATTCCTTATTCTAGTGTAGTCAAGAGCATTATGTATCTAATGGTATGCACCAGACTTGATATAGCATAAGCTGTCAATGTTGTGAGCAAGTATTTGGCTAATCTTGGCAAACAACACTGGGAAGCAGTTAAGTGGATACTCAAGTACTTGGTAGGTATTGCAGATGCTCGTTTGATGTATGAAAAAAGTAATGATAGTTTGACAGATTTTATAGACTCAAACTATGCTAGAGATCTTGATAAGAGGAGGTCTTTAATAGGATATGTTTTTTCTTTAGGAGGTTGTGCAATCAGTTGGAAGGCTACATTTCAATCTATCATTTCTCAATCTACCACAGAGGCAGAGTATATGGTAATAACAAAGGCTATTAAGGAAGTAATTTGGTTAAAAGGTTTGATTAGTGAAATTATATTTGAATCTATTTCTATTGTTGTTCATTGTGACAGTCAGAGTATAATTCACTTAGCTAAAGATCAGATGTATTGTAAAAAAGCTAAACATATTGCATCAAGTATCATTTTGTTCAAGATGTTTTTGTCAATGGTGAAATTTTCATTAATAAGATTGATACTGTAAACAATCCAGTGATGTGCATACTGAGCCTTTACCTATTAAGCAGTTCAAATATTACTTAGACTTAATTGGTGTTCATTGTTGAGTTTTGCTCGTAGGAGTTTTTCATGAAAGAGGTGGAGAGTTTCTTTGTTGAAGTTTGCTTTTAGAATTCATGTTAAGGTGGAGATTATTGTATTTTTGAGTTTGACCCAAATTCTAAAAACCAAAAACTAAAAAAAAGATAGAGAAAAAAATAGTTGCAGTTTTAGATGAAAATTACAACTAAGAGTTGCAGTTTTAGATGAAAACTACACACGACAATTTTTGGAGACTTTTGGGGGTTCTGCTACAGCTAATGCAGAGAACAGCAAGACTGCAATTTGGTTTTGGGTTTGGCACTGCACATAAGAGCAAAACAGCAAGAGTGCAATTTTTCTACAGTAGTTATGTCCTTTGGGTGTTGTGTAAAGCAGCAGCTTTTGGGGTCAATTCTTCTTCATAAATTTCAGCTTTGTAACTAAATTTTATATAGTAAAATTTTTTCTTCTTCTGCCTATGATTTTTTCCCTCATTTAATTTTTCATGTTAAAATTTGTGTGCTTTCTTTTCTCTTTCTCCTTAAATTATATTTTACAATTTTTAATTTTTGCTAGCCATTGTCATTACACCATAACAATACTTATATATTCACCTTAAAAAAACAATGTAACTTCAATAATCACAATTTGAAAGAATAATTAGACACTTGATAAGGTCTTCCTCTCCAATCTCTGATTATAATGACGGCTCCAATAAACTAAGTTTAATGTTGCTCAAATCTTAGAGTTGAAAAGAGACTTAGCATTTATATTTATATTGTATTAACCCTAATTGAACCCTCTCATTAAACATTTCAACAAGCATTGACCTACATCACCCGTCGTATCACTAACTTAAGATGTAATAAGTTCATACTAAAATAATTTACCGATTAGGCTTATGTAATTTTTCAATAAATCCATACATTTTGTTTTTGTTGAAAAAACCCAAAACATAATGAATTAGTGTGCCTCTGAACCCTATCACCATTAACACATAACACCAATCTTATTTACATTAAAACTGCCAACTTAATTACAAAAAAAAAAAAAATTCATCATCATTCATTCAAATTGACGATTGGGTGACAGTACCAATTGGATTTAAATCAACAACCACGAATCATATGCCAAACCACTAATGCATTATGTCTTCTATCTGACGTATATCTAAGTATTACACCTAGCTGCTATGCTTGCGTGCGCTTTTCTGGGAACCTTCTGATTTTCTTTCTGAACTTAATTTATGAGGTGAAAGTTTTAGCAGAGGTATTCACATTTCACAACACACAGCAGCCCACCAAATTGCTATCTCAATCATCATTCCTAACGCATTAAAGGGCATCATGCTCCTCAAATTTGGTACTAAAGAAGTCATCGACAAAGAAAACAGTCAACACGGCTGCAGCAGGGGGCCCATTTCTTTGGTGGAAATTGTAGCAACTCTTTCCCATAACAAGTCAGGCAAGACCCTGTATTCTAACTACACATCAATTGCTTAGTAACTTGAATGTAAGTTGCAGGAACAGAAAGGGAAGCAATATTTCCTTCTTCATAATTAAGAAGATACTGCTTTTTTCCCACAAAAAAAAAAAAAAGAATTTTTAAGTCACTTCAAGCAAGTAAGTTCTTCTTCCAAATCTGAATGAGCTAATAAAATTTGGATATGTTTTTACCTTAAACCCTTGTACAATATATATATATATATATATATATATATATATATGGAAGATTAAGCCTTACACTTGATTTGTGCTAATTCTATGTTGTTTACCTGGACCAATGTCAAGTTTTTTTTTTTTTTCAATTGTCATCAAATATAATATGTTATAAATATTATAATAAATGTACACTATATAGTATCTACACCAAAATCGTTAAACCCCGGTTTTGATGATCGTATATACTTACATTAATGCTAATAGAATATGTGTCGGTTAAGGAAATGGTTGATGCTGAAAGCTTGCACATGGCATTGGTCAAGGAAAAAAACAAAAAACCAACTATACTCAAAGGTTTACCAATGGAAAAAATGAAAGAAATAGTTGATACTAAAAATGTTCCATGAAAAACAGAAGGCGTTGATGAAAGTTTGAAACGACATATATATGGCATGCGCTGCAAGGTCAATACTCGTCCTTTTTCAAATATTACAGATTTGAATCCCCACTACTTTCTGTTTCACAAATCGAAGTATAAGAAATTGGGATATCTGATCATACTTTTGATTTTAAATTCTATAGTTTCACTTTGGTGTGTGATACAATTTGATCATTGCAGGTGTTGGAAGCAATTTTGGTTCATGTGTAGGCGCAAGTGGAGGAGTGGACATGTGTGCCATGGACGAAGCAGGACATAACCCCAATAGCAACATCAATTAAACTTTTAGGGACCTTCTCTGAGCTAACTTGAAGAATGGACCGCCATTACATAACTTGTCTACAAAATGTGGTCCAAACTCTTGCTACCTACAATTTGAGCCATTATTATTAATTAAGTTACTAGATTAAACCTATTCAAGGCACGTTCTTCAAACAAGTAATGTATTATCTATGGTACTTACGACTTACAGTTTGAATCATAAATGTGTACATAATACAACACATCTAGTTGTCTAACTGTTTGTCTTAAAAGAAACACTTGCTCTTTTCCACTTACTCTTTTTGCACTTATTCATCCCATAATGACTTGTCTAGAATTAAGGGTTGATCAAGTGAAGTTAGTAATGGTTGAGATGGCAATAATTGAAGGAACACAATTAGTAATTATAAGATCAAAGACAAGCAAGGACTATTTCTTTCAAACACAGAAAGTGAAGAAAATTGTATCCCAACTAAAACACAGAGCCAAATTGAGAAAATAAACCTAGAGGAAAAATCATCGTGTGACTGCTTGATTGATATGAAACTTCTACTCCCTGGACCCTGTCATTCTAATTTTATAAAGCCCTCAATTATATTTGTGGCTTAGGCTTTTAGCATTGTTATTTGTTGATTTGCCTCTCATTTAGTATCGGATTTTTTGAGTGTACAAAATTTGCTCCCATTGATTTGTGCATCTAGCCATCTGACAGTACAAAAGATGGTAAAATGATTAGAATAACTGATCTTTGCATGCGGTTGCTCTTCATTTGGCTTTTCACCAACATACATCACATATTGGTTTGGATAAAATTTACCTGGTCTGAAAAATAGTTGAATAAATTTAATCCTTTAGAAATGACGACATTTTCTAGTTTGTATAATTCAATTTCCAGCAAAATCATGCGCAGGACAAAATGCATCAACACTGTTCTGAAACAACACTTGATTTGAGCGGGTCCTCTGTTGAAGCACTTGTGGAGATCGACAAGCTATTATTGTAAAGAGTCAAAGCAGTAGTATAAGTAAGAGGTAATGGGCCTTTTCTTTCTCTTATTTACTGACTTAGAATTAATAGAAAAATAACACTGTGGTGCTCTCAACAAAATAATTGCATTGCATTGCATAGCATAAATCAAGTTGTATGAGTCGCTACTTTTCAAGCGCTAGTGTGGATTTCTATATTTATTTTTTATTTTTTTACTTTTAGGATTTGCAACAAAATCTGAAATGCTGAAGCTATTTTAGGTGGTACATTTCCTGTCATAAAAACTCTAGGAAATGAAGGGGGAATGTTCCAAGTCATAAAATAGGCTGTTTGGCATAACAAATCAAATTTGTGTTCATTCCAATGAAGTAAATTGTGACTAGCTCTCTAGGACTTGTCTCTGCGTTGGCCATTGATATCCCATCAAGAGGATTTGAATTACCATTCCAGTGAACCATTCAGCAGTGCTGCTTACTGCTAGTGTAAGCGACAAAAGTATTCTACAAGTCAAATACGGACACAAATTTAGTGAACAAACAAAATTGAATATCTTTTAGAACACCCTCGAATAAGCTGACAATCCCCACAATTTATATATAATGAGAATTTAAGAAGGATTTTATAATCTGACAATCTCTTTTGTTTTTATAGTGCTTTATGAATTAATAAAGAGAAATAGCAACTTTACAGGGCAGTTTCAGAGCCTCAACTCATGAGGGACTTCCTCCACGCTAGCAAAAGGAGCTTCTGCTACAGTTATTTTGACGATAATATAGTACTGCAAAGAAAATATTCCATAAACAAAATAGAACAAATGGCATATGTATAAGATTGCATTTGATATTTGAAACGTGTTCATGGCAAAACTTAGAAGCAAAGTTACTTAAGCAATACAATCAATAGCTCATATTTTTGTCTTTATTATGTAAATGATGTTATAATATTTGGACTATATATGTATATATAAATCTCCCTCAGAATATATCAATTGTCTTAATATTCATATCAACGGAGTTCAAAAGTTCAAATTATTATTCGACATTTTTAATCAAGTTGATGTCAAACACCATCGAGTTCTAATAATTTATAATGAAAATTGAATGGAGAGATTGTATCTCCTTCCACTTTTTGATCAATAAACTTAATAACAGAACACCACACACTAATCGCCATAAGTACTTCAAGAAAATATAAGTTTAAACGAATGTTACTATATTTTGTGGAAGATAACCTTCAAGAACTATAAATTTTATGTCAATGAACTATTTTTTTAAAAATTTTTTAAGAACTAAATTTATTTAAGTGATGTTATTTGGCTATTTTATAAATATATTGAGGGTATCCAATGGTAACAAATGAAAAAGAAGGATCACAAAAGAAAATAGTGTAGCAGAGGAAAAACATTGAAATACGTACCTATAAAACATTTTAGATATTACTAGGTATTCCAAAAACAAATTTTGTTTAATGATATGAGGATTTTTTTTTTTTAAGTATTCATCTATGGAAGGTGTCATCTGTTTATGATCCAAGGTCTGTTGCATGTCTTTTTGCATTTTGAGAAAAAAAAATTCCAATAATTATTATTCATTTCATGGTTAAAAATATGGAACTAAAAATTATTCTACAACAATTTAGACAAATAAAACTTAAAAACTAATAGATTAACAAAACTTATGTACATTTTTTTCTTTTCTAGTAAAAATGTAATTAAATTATCATCGAGTGAATAAAAAAAATATGTATGAAATTAGAGGGGATGGTAAGTTTTAGAAAGGAGTCGTTGAATATTAACTAGTTAATACCGGCTTGTTTGTTATGTGAAACGCCCATGATTAACTATTTAAAGTTTGGTTTGTTTGTTATGCGAGATTTACAAGTTTGGCTAATTTAATATATATGGGCTATTAATTTAACGAGTTTGTTTATGAAAAGTTGATTTATTTTTATTTTTTAAATTAGATAAATTAATTTAATTGTGTAATATTATAGAAGTACTTATGTTTCAAATTTTTTTTATCACATTGTAAAAGAATTGAGGAGTAATTATCGCAACAAACCACTTCAGATAATCTTACAAAATAGCTTTTTGTGCTTTCTTAAAATAATATTTTTATTAAAAGTTATAAAAAAATTATTATTATTTTAGAAAAAATACTTGTTATACATTTTTTAAGAAAATGCTTATTATTTTGCCTAAGAAAAAGTGTTTTAAAAAACCACTTATATTTTATTAAAAATACTTTAAAAATATTTATGTATTTGCTATTTAAGTCTTGGCAAAATCCACAACCAAACACAAATTGATTTCTTTTAAACTACACTCATATAAATAAACTTTACTAAAAAAATTCTACTAATACAAACATTTAAATAAGTTATATATTTAACTGGGCCCTAAATGGCTATAAAACTTAAATACTGTATATTTATATTATTATTTTTCAATATAGCATTAATAATGTAGTAATATATAAGTCTTGAAAAAGAGGACAATACGAGCAGTTATTAAGAAATGTTAAATCATTAGTGGGTATGTTAAAATCATATAATAAAATAAACTCTTTGGGTTACACTTATTTTTTAATAATATTTGAGTACTTGCATTTGGTTTTTTAATAATATTTGATTTTTTCCCTGATGCCGACTTTCCCCAACGGTCACTTACCTCGTATCGGAGGAAATAAATCAAGAATCAAGATCCTACGCGCGTGTAAATAGGAGAGGGGTTTCTTTAACAGTTTCAGACTGAGAGAGGGAGAGGGATAAATGGCAGATGAACAGCCATCCGTTCGGATGGCGGCGGATATCAGATCAAGCTGGAAAACCCGCACCGTTCCTGAGGACGAGTACAATGCCCTTGTGGCCACAAGCCAGAGACTTTAGTGTTGACGATGACGATCTTCGGTACGGTGACGAAGGTGTGGAAGAGGATTGGTCAAAAGCTGGGTTCATTTCTTGTCTGATGAATCAGGTGGTGAATGGGGGGGGGGGGGGTTCAATGGGAAGAAAGCGCAGAGTTTAATATGGAGGCAGATGGTTCGCTGCCTTTCTTTCTACGGAGCCAATATGGGCACCCTGAAATTGTTTGGGAAGGTAATTTGACGGTTTTGATGTTTACTTTTCAAGCGACCAATCTTAGATATACAAAATTTTTAGGAAGTTACCAACAACTATATATAATGTATTCCATATACTCTTTATTATTGGTAAAACTATCGATTTAACTAGATTTAGCTTATCAAACTTGATTCATTGGGAATAGATTACCGCCATAGGATGCTTTTTTCAGCCATTAGCGTGGCACCTGTTAAGGCTTGCTAGTTGATTCATTTTGACGTTTCATTATTGAGATTTTTGTGGTGCTTTTATGCCATCTATACTTATTGTCGGTTCTTCTATTCTGGTTTCTTGCTCATTTTATCTTATATGAACACTTCGCAGAGGAAATATGCATTTGAATGACCTGAAATATACTCACTGGGGAGAATTACGTGCTGGAAATCAATTATCCATTCAAGGTACATGATTCAATCTTCGAATGTCTCAAGCAAAATGATGTACAATACAGGGTACATCAATATTTCTTAATGCTGACTGCAAACGCCACGAAATATAAATTTTTAAAATTGGGTATGAATTAGTTAGGCATGTATCCACATTTGAAGCATTACTGCTGGCAATATTCATGCAGGATCCATCCCTTCCAGTAGAACTCAAAGGAGAAAGTTTCTGTGCTCTTCTCTGAACTCAATGCAGGTACAAGTATTTAGAGAGTAACCTTTGTGTCCTGTTTCAGTTCTTATTATAACATGCAGCTTCAGAGAGTAACCTTTGTGCCCTTAAAAGTCATCAAGTTATTTCAAATAAATATTTTGCTCCAACCCGCCCAATTTGCTTATTACCTTTTTGAAGAGCTGCTTCTGCATCTCAGCACCCAATTTACTCATACAGGCTTGCGTAGTGCCAAGCAGCATGTGGTCTAAAATAGACCGCCTCAAGCATTCTGTGATGCCCAAGGTCACCAGAGGAAGCACTATTTTCGGCTCTGGAACTAGTCCTGAAATCATGTCTTGCATTGCTGGTCAGCTTCTTTGTGATACATATTGATGTTCCAGTGACCTATTAAAGGAGGTAAAATACTTTCTGAGAAATCATATCAAGCTGAAAATTCTGGTTTTGAACTCTCAATTTAGAACTCCTACTTTACTTTATCTAGGTGAGTAACTAGTTAACACAACTTGCAAAGCTCAGCTGAACAAAGCATGGAAGGAAGATGCTCCGCATGATGTTCCAAAAAAGTTCCAATCGACAGAATCCCTTATTGAACTTGTAGGTGCCCGTGTTTACTCAAATATCTTTCTCAAGTAAATCAGAATTCTAATTTTTTTCTAGTGTGTTTGGAATCTCAAATAATAAAATTCAATCAATTTCTAAATACATTATTGCATGAAAACTTTTTGGAATGATATTAATTTTAGAATTTAATTTATTTACAAATCATATTATGATGTAAATATTTGATGATTTGCAAATCTTATCATTTTTGGTATGATTTGTAAATCATTTCATTTCCATTGAATTCTATTCAATTCTATATTTGAGGATTTCCAAACACACACAACTATGTATGCAATTACTGACCTTTTTTGTAAAAAATTATTGTGCTGGCTAATTTTTATTGTTATAAATGAAAAATAGTTTGTTGTGCAATGATTGTGGCTTAGTTTTGAATTTCTACACAACTATAGTGGATTGACATTTTCTTGTGACTTATGACATTTGTTAGCCAAACAAGAGATTCTGGCATATAATTCCAACTAGCAGAATATGATTGTTTGTTATACTTGTTGTTGATATTGGTATACTTTGTATGATTGACATTATTTGTTGGTTGAAGTTGGTATTA
The DNA here is from genome assembly GCA_037013595.1 of Dicorynia guianensis. Classification (NCBI taxonomy): domain Eukaryota; kingdom Viridiplantae; phylum Streptophyta; class Magnoliopsida; order Fabales; family Fabaceae; genus Dicorynia; species Dicorynia guianensis. The sequence goes on from JASUAB010000014.1 coordinate 33,636,311, forward strand.
TTTGTGATAAACTATTTGAAGAATTGCTGCTGGTAATATTAATGCATGATTACTGTTGGTAGTATTAATGCAGGATCCACCCCTTCCGGTAGAACCTAAAAGAAAAAGCTTCTGTGCTCTTCTAGGAACTCATTGCAGGTACAAAGTATTTAGAGAGTAACCTTCATGTCCTGTTTTAGTTCTTATTAATAGTTATTATAATAAGCAACTTCAAGGGTTAGAATTGAATTAGTATCTCAAAAGCAATACATGATAAGCACCTTTTTCAAAGCTCTTTCTTAACAAAATGTAAATAATGTTTTCCAAAGCACTTGTTTAAAATTTGATTATTTAAAAACAGTACATAAAAACCATTTTTTCAAAGCATTACATAATAAGCACTTTTAGTTTTTAATGAGCTTTTCTGGTTAAATTATTCCACAGGTTCCTATAATTAGGTTGAGTTTTCAAATGGGTTCTTACAATTTAAAAATATCTTGACAGAACCTTATAGTTTCTGCCATTTATGTCTTAGGTCCCAGCCGTTACAGAATGTTATAACACCATTAGTTATGTGCATTTGTAGCCTGTTAAATGCCACCTAAGCAATACATGAAAAAATCTTGCTGACATGGCTTGAACCCTCCTCCCCCTTCATCTCCAACCCTCTCCCTGTCTTGGCATTTGCATGGCTGCCTCTCCTCCCATGAAAAATTCAGCAACCAAATCTATGACAATTTACATGGAAGCAACCAACAAAAAAACATAAAAGGGGTGGGAAACAATTCAATTTTAGCATAACCCACAACAGCAAACAAAAACGCAGAAACCCACATGCTCACAAAGCTAAATTAACCCTCCTACCATGACTGCCTCTCCTCTCATGAAAAATTCAGCAACCAGATCTACGACAAATTTCATGGAAGCAACTAACAAAGAAACACAAAAGGAGTGGGAAGCAATTCAATTTTAGCAAAACCCACAACAAAAAACAAAAATGCAAAAGCCTACATGTCGAATTTTCCATGTCAAGGATAAAATGGAAAATTCATTATTATCACTTGTTTGAATTCAGCAAGTGGAAAATTTAACACTTATGGGAATTCAGCCATGGGAGGGTTCTCTCTCATTGGAAAGTTGAATGAAATTCAGCAACCATGTAAAATTGAAACGAAGGTGCCGTTATTATCAATTTTAGCAGCCATGACAGGAGAGGGAGAGGGCTAGAGATGAAAAAGAAGAGGGTTCAAGTCCATGTTAGCAAGATTTTTCCACGTGTTGCTTGGGTGGCATTTAACATGTCACATTTGCACACAATTAATGATGTTATAACATTCTTATGATGGCAGGGGTCTAAGATGTAAACGGCAAAAACTATAAGGACTTACCGAAACAGTTTTAAATTATAAAGACCCACTTAAAAATGTAGCTTAATTATATAAGGATTAGCGGAATAATTTAACTAACTTTTTTAAAAACCATTTTTCTGTCAAAGCAACACATAAAATTTGAATAAAATATTTGTATTAAAAATTTTAAAATTGTATTTTCTAGTACAAAGTGATTTTGTATAACATTTGATAAAAAGCTTTTTTTTTTCTGATGTAATATATAATAACCACTTTAACCTTTTGAAAGCACTTTTTTGAAAGAATTTTTCTAAAGTAGTGCATCAATAGCATTTTGTTAAAAGTTTTTTTTCCCCAAAGGAGTACCATTTTAAAAGTACTTTTTTTCCAAAGCAATGCGTAAAAACCTTTTTTCCAAAGTAGTTCATTATTAGCACTTTTATTTTCTCAAAGCACTTTTAGATAAACCCCCTTTTTAGAAAGTTTTTTTTTTTTTTAAATCAAAGCAGTACCTAATAAACACTTTTTTCAAAGCAATTTTAATAAGCACTTTTTTTGACATAAGTCAAGCGTTTTTTCCAAAACACTTTTTTTTGTTTAACAAAACTAGCACTTTTTTAAAGCACTTTTTAATACAATAATAAAAAGTACTTTTTTCAAAGCACTTTTCTCCAAAGCAATGCATGAAAAGTACTTATTTCCAATGCATTACATAATAAGCATTTTTTCAATAAAATATAAAGTTTCCTAAAACACTTTTTTCCAAAGCAGTATATAAACATTTTTCCCAAAGCAATATATAATATATAATAAGCACCTTTTTTAAGCTCTTTTTTAGCAAAATGCAAATAGTTTTTTCTAAAGCACTTGTGTAGAAGTTCATTTTTCAAAGTATTTTTTTTTTCCAAAAAACAGTACATAAAGGGCACTTTTTTCAAAGCATTACATATGAAGCACTTATATTTTTTCAATGAACTTTTTAAAAAGCATTTTTCTTACATAGTAGTACATAAATTTGAATTTTTTTTACAATTTTTAAAATTGCATTTTTAGTATAAAGTGATTTTATATAACATTTGATAAAGAGCTCTTTTTTCTAATACAGTATATAATAAACACTTTAACTTTTTTGAAAGCACTTTTTTTGAAGAATTTTTCTAAAGCAGTGCATAAAAAAAAATTTTGTTTTAAGTACTTTTTCCCCAAAGGTGTACTATTTTAAAAGTACTTTTTTTTCCAAAGCAATTTTTCCAAAGTAGTATTTAATGAGCACTATTATTTTTCCAAAACACTTTTTCTAAATCAATACATAAATCACTTTTTTAAAAACCATTTTATTTTTTTAATAAAAGCAGTACATAATAAGCACTTTTTTAGAATGCAATGTACACTAGTGCTTTGTTCTACAATAATTCATAATAAGCACTTTTTTCAAAGCAATCTTGAAAGTACTCTTTTTGACATAAATTAACTATGTTTTTCAAAGCACTTTTTTTTTCGACACAAAACTAGCACTTTTTAATACCTTTTTTTAGAGCACTCTTCTCCAAAGCTATGTATTAGAAGTACTTTTTTCCAATGTAGTACATAATAAACATTCTTTTTCAACAAAATATAAACAGTTTTTTAAAGTACTTTTTCCCAAAGCTAGACATCAAAAGCATTTTTTTCCATAGTACATAATAAGCACTTTTGTTTTCTCAAAGCATGTTTTTCAAGTATTAAGAGTGTGACCTTTATGTCCTGTTTTAGTTCTTATTGTAACATGCAACTTCAAGGGTTAGACTTGAATTAGTATCTTTAAACTCAGGATCCACAAATTTTTTCCTAAGTGATTGCTCTAACCTCACTTTAAAATTGTTTTAAGTGCATTTTAAGATATTTAAAAACACTCTTTTTGTTTTAGTGGGGAGCTAACATGCACCTTGGTTTAATAGACTATTCATTTAAATCTTGCCTTTGAAGTGTCACATTTTAGAGAGTACTTTGGGTAATCTAGTGAAATAGCGAGATTTCATTTTTCTGAAGATAAATTGATTTGCTCAGGAGATATGTTTTTCAAATACTTTCCTTGATGAAAAAAGAAAATAGAATAGGAGCTCACATGGTTCAAGAAACTAGAAGAACTCTGCTGACTGAAATTCTGTTTTTGTAACATAATTAAGTCTAGTCTCTTGAAGGTAACTAGTTTTTATGATGACATAAACTAGTAAATATACTCATTGAAGATTTTCAAAATTCACTATGTGCACTAAAATCCTCAATTTGTGTTCAGAGTTTCTGCAAATTAAATCTTATTTGCTATATGAAAAGTCAATGAACCAAATGTATCACCATCTAGAGTGCTTTGGAGCTTTTTCTTATTAAAAGATAGATAAAGGGGCATGCATGGTTGATGGTTTCAAACTTTTCTACCCACTCAGCTTCTCAAAGGGTGAAATTCCGAAGTTGGGTGTCAACCAGAAGTTACAAATTTTATTTTGCAGGTCACCCTTTTTCATTATAGCAAGTTTAGTTGTGCTTACTGGTCAGCTGGTGCAAATTTGAAGTGACTGTTGACTCTCTCAAGGATATAAGCATTGCAACTATTTTCAAAGCAATAAGTACCTTTCCAAAGCACTTTTTTAACAAAATATGAACTGTTTTTTCCAAACACTTTTTCAGAAAATTTTTTTTTTAAAGCATTACATAATAAGCACTTTATTTTTGCAGGGAACCTTTTTAAAATGAATTTTTCTTTCAAAGCAGTACATAAAAAGCTCTTTTTTTTAATGCAGTATATAATAAGCATTTCAACTTTTTTAAACACACTTTTTTCAAAGAATTTTTTCTAAAGTTGTGCATAAAAAAGCATTTTTTTAAAAGTAATTTTTTCCAAAACAGTTTTTTTCCTCAAAGGAGTATTTTTTAGAAGTACTTTTTTTTTTCCCAAAGCAATAGGTAAAAAGCATATTTTCCAAAGTAGCTCATAAGAAGCACTTTTATTTTCCCAAAGCAGCACATAAAAGCACTTTTTCAGAAAGCATTTTTTATTTTTCAAAGCAGTACATAATAAGCACTTTTTTTTAGAAAGCAATGTGCATAAGCTCTTTGTTCTACAGTAGTCTATCATAAGTACTTTTTTCAACGCAATCTTAATAAGAACTCTGCTGACTAAAGTTCTTAATTTTTATTATGACTTAGACTACTAAATATGCTTATTTAAGATTTTAAAATGCACTATTTACACTAAAATCCTCAATTTGTGCTAAGAGTTTCTGTAAATATAATCTTATTTGCTATGAGAAAACCTGGCGAACGAGTATATCACCATCTGCAGTGCTTTTGAGCTTCTTTCTTATTAAAAGAAAGATAAAGGGGCATTGGTTGATGATTTCAAACCTTTCTACCTGCTCAGTTTTTCAAAGGGTGAGATTTCTAAGCTGTGCATCACCTGCAAGTTACAAATTTTATTCTTCGCAAGTTACCCTTTTTAATTATAGCAACTTGGTTGTGCTTACAGGTTAGCTGGTGCAAATTTGAAGTGACTATTTACTCTCCCAAAGATATAAGGATTGCAACTTCCTCAAAAATCAGTTCAGAAATTCCTCCCGTGGTTCTTACGGTCATAAATTTGAAAACCACTACAGAACATGAACGAGTTTGTCTCTGCATCCATCATCTGCTACCACAAGGTTAAGGTTTGTGTTTGGCTCTCTTACCATGGGTTCAATATGCTCACAGCATGCTAGCTCATGTTTTTCAACGACTCTTTAGTGATGAGGTCAAGTAATTTGTCTGTGTGGTTGCGTTTGCAATACATATGTGCATTACCTCTATACTTGTGCTTGCTTATTTTTGTTGACAAATTATTTGAGCTTGGGCCATAGACAATAGGTTGGATTTCTATGTCTCCTTAAATTTTAATTTGAGTGAAGTTTGAAGTTAATGCCAGACTTATTTTGGGTTAAAGTTGAGATTTAATAATGTCTTCGAATATGGTGCATATAGTTGAGCTGAAAAATACGATTGGCGGTAACCATTGCTTATTAACTTTGCAGATTGACAACCCCATGTTGCCTTCAGAATGGAAGAGACCTGGAATGCTGACTCATTTTGCTATTGCTCGTAAACTTGATGGAGGTATATTTCCACTGGGATTCAGTAAAGAGGCTACAGAAAAGCCAGGACAAATATTCTGTGTGTTGAAAGCAGGTGGAAATTTTAAAACATAGGTTAGAAGTCTGAGTATAATACTTACATCATTGTGATGCTCTGGGTTACATTTTTCTTCTATTCTCTAGAATTGTAAAATTTGCTTGAAAATTTTACATATGCTTCTGGCGTTGACCAATATTTAAACTTTGTATTGCAGCAAAAGGGCATTATTAAACTGCTTGATGATTAAATTACACAAGTTAGATTGGGATGTTCTTGTTGGACACAACATTTCTGAATTTGATCTAGATGTACTTCTCAACATATCCCAAGTAAAAGATTTAACACCATTTCTTATGGATGATGTGATCTTCAAATTTCAACTAGAAAATTTAATTGAATCTTTTGTATCAATTGGTTGCCTTGCTTACAATGCTTGTTGTCAAGTGGATGTCATTTGGTTAAGAAGTAGTTGGTTACATGGCATGAATGTTTACATCAATCTTGTTATGCTCTTTGCACGTGAACATTGTAAGAGGATTGATTGAAAATTAGAAATATTTGAATAGAGGTGACAATATTAATAGTTGATAATGTTGCCTTAGCCAGGCTTAGACTAAATTAGAATCCTTATGGTGGTTTGCATTAGTTTTAAAAAATATTGTGGCTACTCCAAACCTCTTGCAATCTGTTGTCATTTTGTTGTAGTATCGTCTTTCTCAAGTAGGTGGTTGTTGTCTTATTGTTAAATGGTTGTGGTTCCCCAACAGTCTCTTTAAAACTCATAGGCTGGTGCTTCCCTTGTTTCTTGAATAAACATCAAATGAGAATGCATATGTTTGTAGGCATTTAATTTGTTTTCATCTATAAAAACTGACAACCTTCCTGAATTTTCAAATGCAACGTGCAGCCAGTCTTTATCATAGGTGCATGGAAGTGGCTGTCTCTAAATGACCTCAATATCATCATATTCTCTGTCCTTAAAATTTCATCATGCTGTTTCCTATAAAAGTTCTGCTCCAACGTGCCCAATTTTCATGTAACCTTTTTGAAGAGTTGTTGCTGCATATAAAGCACCCAGTTTACTCATGCAGGCTTGCAAAGTGCCAAGCAGCATGTGGTCTAAAATAGGCTGCCTCAAGCATTCTGTGATGCCCAAGGTCACCAGAGGAAGCACTATTTTCAGGTCTGGAACTAGTCCTGGGATCTTGTTTTGCATTGCTGGTCAGCTTCTTTGTGATATGAATTGATGTTCCCGTGACCTATTAAATGAGGTAAAGTACTTTTGAGAAATCATATCAAGCTGAAAATTCTAGTTTTCAATTCTTAATTTAGGACTCTTACTTTGCTTATTCAAGTGAGTTACCCTTTAATGCAACTTGCAAAAACTGAGTTGAACAAAGCAAGTAAGGAAGTTGCTCCGCATGATGTTCCAAAAATGTTCCAATCGGCAAAATTCCTTATTGAATTTGTAGGTTCCAGTGTCTACTCAAATATTTTTCTTAAGTAAATCAGAATTCCATTTTTTTCTTAGTATGTTTGGAATCTCAAATAATAAAATTCAATCAATTCATTAAATTATTGCATGAAGATTTTTGGTAATGATATGAATTCAAGGATTTAATTTATTTACAAATATATTATGTAAATATTTGATGATTTGCAAATTTATCATTTTTGGAATGATTTGTACCTCATTTAATTTCCCTTGAATTCTATTCAATTCTATGTTTGAGTTTTTCCAAACACACCCGACCCTGTAAATCATTACAAAATTGTTGCTTGCTGCATAATTTGATCATTTGAGGATTCTTCAGGGTCTCTCATTCTTGTTTTGTCAAGTTCCAGTGTTTGTTTAAAAATTTGCCTTTTTCAGTGTGATGAATTAGTGATTATCGTTAGTACATATGGTTATATGCTAGTTCTTATAGTATTCTCCACTCATTCAGATCGAATATGGCGAGAGGGAACTCGTGTTTCATTTGAGCGTTCTTCCCCTTACACGCCACCTAACTAAAATTATTGGCAATCTGTGGGAAAAACTATCCAGGTAAACCCCCTTATATTTTTAGCATTTATTTGCCTGCACAATTTGATCTTGGACACGAGTGACATTGCATAGATGGAAGAAAGTCCACATCTAGCTTTTCTTTTTTCAGGAGGCAAGGGCGCAGAGAGTAGAGTGTCTTTTGTTACATGCTTTCCATGCGAAGGTGTATGCTATGCCAGATAAGATTCCATCCCATGCAAAAGAAAAAAAATTGACAAAACGGAGAGAAACTCATGCTGTTGAGGATAGCAATATTGATGAAGCAGATATTGATGATACTTCTCATGACAATGAGGCTCATGACAGTGATCATGGGAAAAGTAAAGAGGGTCCTTCCTGTGCTGGGGGACTGGTTTTGGAATCAAAGAGGGGATTGCTTTTGGACTTCAATGGTCTTTATCCTTCTATCATTCAGGTTTGTAATGTTCTCTTGCGAAATATGCTGAGCATAAGTGACATTTTCATTCTAGCTTGGTCTTTTGTACACATTATCAGATTCTTTACAACTTAAGTTTTCTATATCTGCTATTATCTAATCTTGTTCCCAAATTTTGTATGATCTAGCTTTAAATATATGCGATTGCACATGCCTCTGTCTTTTGTGCATTGTTGTTCATTGCAATTTACTTTGGAAAATAAATTCTGTTCATTTTCAAGGTTACATTTGCAGTCAGCAGCGCACATGGGCTCAAATAATTTGTATGTTTTGTCAAGATTATCATTAATATAAGGCTTTGGCTGCTGATACATTGTGCCAATATTTGTTGGCAATGATAAGTTTCCCGTATTAGCAGCTTTTCAATATTGAGCTTTAGCATTTGAGTTGGATGCTTTAACATAATTGAACGTGTGACCTAGGGTTTATGTATAAAAAGTGAGATCTCCTTGATAGCTGTTACATAGCATAAGCAATTTTTGGCCTACCATGCCTTCTAGAGAGTTTAGATCCATGTTATTTCATTTAAATTTCTTTTTTTTTTTTTGTTAGTTGCTAAAAAATCTGGTTCAAAAGAGAAAAATGGTGAAGTCATGGATGAAGACTGCCTCTGGTCTTTATAGTTCAACAACCGAACATTCAGCAGCATGCATTAAAGCAAGGCAAACAAGTATGTGTGTTTTCATGCCTCTAGATTACTTACTATTCAAATTGTTACGCCATCCTTCTGTTACTCCATCCTTCTGTATGTGAAATGATGTGGGGTTGAACAGTACATAATAAGAATTTTTTAAATTACTTTTCTTTTTTAAAAATACAATTTTTTTCAAGGCACCAAGTATTTCTTTTTCAAATATTACATAATAAGCACTTTTATTTTTCTAAAAAAACTTTTTAAATGAACTTTTTATTGAAGTATTTTTTTAGAGTAATACATAAAAAATATTTTTTTCCAAAATAGTAAATAGTAAGTTTTTTTTTCTATATCAATATATAATAAGCACATCTTATAATTTTAAAAAGCACTCTTTAGATACAAAATAAGCAATATTTTCTACTGCACTTTTCACACAATAAGTATTTAAAATAATAGTTTATAAAAAAAAAAAAATTTAAAGGGCATGTTTGCATCAGCTTGAAAAAGAGCTTTTATCAATTTTTTTAAGGACTTTCATCAACGCTAAAAGTTACTTTGTTTGGATATCTAAGCACTTTTAAATTAAAAATTACTTAGATTTTATAATAAATAAGTATTTTTTATTTTTAAAATTACTGAAAAGAATATATGTAATCACTTTTTTATATAGCATTTTGAATAAAATATTTTTATTACTATTTTTTATAATTGTATTTTCTAGTATATTTTCTAAAGCACTATATAACAACAAGCATAAAAGTACTTTTTTTTTTTATAATCAGTACATAAAATTATTTTTAGAAAATATTTTTCCAAATCAAAACATAAAAAGTACTTTTTTTAAAACCTTATTTTTTAAAGCACTTTCTTCAAAGCGGCACCTTAAAGAATATTTTTCCAAAGTTGAACACAATAAGCAGCTTTTTATAAAACAATACTTAATAAGCACTTTCTTCAAGATGCTTTTTTTTTTTTGTACTTTAATACAAGGTATAAATACGTTTTCCAAAGTAGTATATAAAAGGATTTGGTTTGCATAAAGTACTATATCATAATAAGAACTGAGATCAATGCACCTAATTTAATGAAAGCGATGTTATCCTTTTGACATGGCGCATAGTATTCTAAATTATGTGAGGATTTTAGAGTTTTAAATTTAAATTTTAAGATTTAGATTGTATAAATTTCACAATTTTAGGATTTTAGAGGGTTTGGGTTTAGGATATGTCTTAATATGCAGGAGTATTGTTTAATGATATGTCATAAGTAATGTGCTATGTCAAAAAGGTAAAATTGGTGTATTAATCTTAGACCTTAATTGTTTTAAGGGCTAGGATTTGTATGCCTTACTTGTAAAATATTTTAAAGGGCTACATTTTGTATAAAAAGCATCCTTTTGGAATTGTGCATAAAAAATAATATTTTATTAAAAGCAATACATAGAAAGGAAATATTTTTACCATGCAATACATGAGCATTTTCTTCTCTAATAATAGCTAATAAGAACTTTTTTTAAAGTTTAAACATGAAATAAGTATTTTTCATAAATATTTTTTTAACACAAGACAAGTGCTTTTTCTAGAACACTCTTTAGCATAATTTAAAAGTGTATTTGTAAAATATTCTTTTAAAACACTTTTTTAACGGAAGATTGCTCTGATTTTTAATAAAAATTCTTCTAAAATAATAATTTATAATTTTTTTCTTAAGAACTGTTTGGATTAGCTTAAAAAATATTTTTATGTATTACTTTTTGGGTATTTGGATGTAGTATTTGATAAACACTTTTAAACAAAAAATAATTTATGAAGTATTTTTTAAAAACAGTACATAAAAATAATTTTCTCAAAACACTTTTTTAACGAAATATAAACAAATTATTCTAAAATACTTCTACAAAAGTGATTTTTTCAACACACTTATTTCTAAAAGTAGTAAATAAAAAGTATTATTTCTTAAGTAGTATCTAATAAGTATTTTAATTTTTTAAAGTAATTTTTTTACCAAATCAGCTAAAAAAGCATTTTTTTGCCAAAACAGTACATAGTAAATGCTTGCTTTTTAAAGCAATATATAAAGAGTTATTTTTTAAGACACTTTTTTAAAAACATTAATATAGTTTTTTGTTTTCCAACTGACTTTTTTAAATGCATCTTTTTACAAAACAGTATGAAGAAAGATTTTTTTTTCCAAAGCATTGCATAATAAATATTTTTATTTTTTCTTGAAACTTTTTAAAGCACATTTATTCCAATAAAAAACATTTTTCTGAAATAGTACATAAAAGGATTTTTCTTTAAGAATGTATAAAAGCATTTTTTTCTTTCAAAGCAAAACATAAAATATAAATAAAATATTTTTGTTACAACTTTTAAAATTGTGTCTATACTATAAAGTGAATTTATATAAGTTTTGAATTAAAATATCTTTTTTCCTTAATAAGGACTTTATCTTTTTTTAAATGTTGTTGTAGAGTATGTTTCTACATTGGCATATAAAAACAACTATTATAAAAGTATTTTTTTTAAATGCTTCTTTTTAAAGGATTACTTTAAATTTCAAATCAATACATAAAAAGTATTTTTTTTAAATAATACATAATAAGTACTTTTCTTTTTTACATGCACATTTTTTAAAAGTACATATTTTCCAAAGCAGTACATAAATATACTTTTTTATAAATTTTTTAAAGAACACATAATAAATATTTCTATGAAAAAATATAATACAAATTTTTTGCAAAACAATATACATAAGCAGATTGTTCTACAGCAATTCATAATAAGCACTTTTTACATGGTAATCTTAAAAGGCTCTTTCTAACACTTATTTTTCCAAAGCGTTTTCTCAAACAGAAAACAAGCACCTTTTAACATAAATTAATAAGTACTTTTCTGAAGCATTTTTTTTTTAAAGAAATATTTAATTGTGCATTTTTTTTTTCCTTTGCAGTTTGTTTAACACAAGATTGCTCTTACTTTTGAAAAATAAATCCTTTTAAATTAGTTTTCCTAAAAAATCTTTGTTTCTTAAGGGCTCGCTATGATGAGTTTAAAAGTGACTTTGCTTATTTTAAAATAGCCTTTAGAAAAAGTTAAAATTATTTTGTGTCTGAATATAATATTTGATAAGCATTTCTAAATTAACAAAATGTTTGATGTTAAAATAAAATTTACTTTTGATTTGTCAAATTAGTGAAAAGAAAACTACTCTTTTATATGACATTTGAATAAAATATTTTTATTACAATTTTTAAAATTGAATTTGGAATGGAAGTTGTTATTCTACCATTATGAAGAAATTAATGTTATCACAACTTATTTTTATTTCATTACTCCTTCACTTGAATACATTCTCTTGCAAAAATGGATAATATAGTTAATATTATCTTATAATATGAATATTCTAAAATGAGGTTAGAAAATACATAATAATTAATTTTTAAATACATTAATAATAATTTTTTAAAGCATTTTTTTGATTGAAAAGAAGTACATAAAGTTCAAAACATTACATAATAAACACTTATGTTTTCAAAGAAGTTTTATAAAAAGCACTTTTCAAGCATATTTAATCTAAAGCAACACATAAAAAATATTTTTTAAAATAATTCATAAAAAGCACTTTATACATATAGTGCATAAAATTTGAATAACATTTTTATTACAATTTATATAATTGTATTATATAATAAAAATGAATTTATATAGCATTTGTGTAAAAAGCTCTTTTTTAATGTAGTACATAATAAGTACTTCAGCTATTTCAAAGCACTATTTTCGAAAAATTTTCACTGTGCATAAAACCAGCAATTGAAAGAGTTTTCTTCAAAACATTTTTTTTTTCAAATGAGTACTATTTTGAAAGTACTTTTATTTTAAAGTAATACTCAAAAAATATTTTTCACAAAATATTCATAACAAGAACTTTAATTTTTCAAAAATACTTCTCTTGTGTATAAAAGCAATTTTTTAGAGAATGTTTATTCTAAAGTAGTAATTATTAATAACTTTTTGCAAAGCGATGCAAAGAAGCATTTTTTGCAAAGCAATATATGGTAAGCATTTTTTTTCTAAACGATGTACGCAAGCACTTTGTTTTACAGTAGTTTATAACAAGTATTGTTTTTAAAATAATATAAAAAATACTTTTTTAACATGAAATAAGTTTTTTCTGACACAAAATAAATATTTTTAAGTACTTTTTAGCACAATTATTTCGTACTTAGAACAGCCTTTGTTTTACAATTGCTTTCTTTAGAGCACTTTTTCTTTTAGATGTCCTTTTCTTTTAAGTGAAATTTGTTATAAAAGTACTCTTAGAGAGTAATTTTGTTCAAAGTAATATATAATATACAATATTTTTCCAATTATTTTTAACAAAATACAAAGTTTTTTTTCTAAAGCATTAATCAATTTTTTGCAAAGTATTACATAATTAGTATTTTTATCATTTTAACAGTAAATAATAAGCACTTCTTTTACGTAATTTTGAAAAGCATTTTTTGAGCACAAAATAAGTATTTTTCAATTATTGTTAACATAAAATAAGCAATTTTTATATTGCACTTTTTATACAATACTAAATATTTTTAAAATAATAATTCATAAAATTTTTTTTTTTCTTTAAGGGCAAGTTTGGATAAGGTTGGAAAAGGGTTTTATAAACTTTTCTAGATGGACCTTTACCATATGTTAAGGTCATTACATTTGAAAGTAATAGTTGATAAGCATTTTTTAATTAAAATTATTTAGATGTTAAGTTGAAAAAAAAATTACTAATTTATAAACTTTCTCAAAAGATATAGAAAAGCATTTTTATTAAAATTTTTTGAAATTGGTTTTAAATTTGTTTTTTAAAGTATTATATAATAAATACTTTTATAGAGAATTTTTTTTAAAACATTGCATAAAAAGTACTACTTCTTAAAGCAATTTCAAAATTGTATATAACTCGATGCTTTTTCAAAATCTGTATATAAAAGCACATTTGAAAAATACTTTTTTTCCAAAGCAACGTATAATAAGCACTTCTTTTAAAAGGAATACATAATAAGCATTTTTCAAAACATTTTTTTAAAGCAGTGAATAAATATTTTTTTCATTATACAACATAATAAGTACTTGTCTTTTTAAAGCAATTTTGTAATCAGAGCACTCTTTTTTCTCAAACTAGTACAAAGCACTTTTTTCAAAACAGGCAATAAAAGAATATCACTCCTATAAAGTACATTACTATAATTAAGGGCCAAGATGGAATTGGATATTTTATTTTTGTTATGTGTAACTTTGGTGATTAATTATTTCTTTTTAATTTATATTAAAAGATATTTTATAATTTTAGTAATTGCATGTCAATAAACAATACTTCTTCATATTAAAATATAATATTTTAAAATGCTGACTGAAGTTCCTAATTTTTATTATGACTTGGACTACTAAATATGCTTATTTAATATTTTCTAAATGCTCTGTTTGCACTAAAATCCTCAATTTGTGCTAAGAGTTTCTGTAAATAAAAATCTTATTTGCTTTGAGAAAAGTTGGCGAACCGAGTGTATAACCATCTGCAGTGCTTTGGAGCTTTTCCTTGTTAAAAGAAAGATAAAGGGACATTCATGTTTGATGATTTCAAACTTTTCTACCCACTCAGTTTCTCGAAGGGTAAGATTTCTCAGCTAGGTGTCAACTAGAAGTTTTCAATTTGATTCTTTGCAGGTTACTCTTTTTTATTATAGCAACTTGGTTGTGCTTACAGGTTAGCTGGTGCAAATTTGAAGTGACTGTTGACTCTCCCAAAGATATAAGGAATGAAACTTCCTCAAAAATCAATTTTGAAATTCCTTCCGTGGTTTTCACGGCAACATATTTGAAAACCACTATAGAACACAAATGAGTTTTTCTCTGCATCCATCGTCTGCTGCCACTGGCTTAAGGTTAGTGTTTGGCTCTCTTACGGTTCAATATGCTCACAGCATGCTAGCTCATGTTTTGTCAATGACTCTATAGTGATGAGGTCAAGTAATTTGTCTGTGTGTTGCGTTTGCAAAACATGTGCATTACCTCTGTACTCATGCTTGCTTATTTTTGTTGCCAAATTAATTGAGCTTGGGCCATAGACAATAGGTTGGATTTCTATGTCTCCATAAATCTTAATTTAAGTGAAGTTTGAAGTTAATGCCAGACTTATTTTGGATTAAAGTTGAGAATTTAATATGTCTTCAAAAACGGTGGATATAGTTGAGTTGAAAAATACGATTGGCAGTATAACCTTTGCTTATTAACTTTTTAGATTGACACCCCCATGTTTTGGATTTAGTAAAGAGGTTACAGAAAAGGCTGGTCAAATATCCTGTGTGTTGAAAGCAGGTGGAAATTTTAAAAGATAGGTTAGAAGTCTGAGTATAATACTTACATCATTTTGACACTTTGGTTTACATTTTTCTTCTATTCTCTAGAATTGTAAAATTTGCTTGAAAATTTTACGTATGCTTCTGGGGTTGACCAATATTTAAACTTTCTGTTGCAGCAAAAGGGCATTATCAAGCTGCTTGATGATTATATTACACAAGTTAGATTGGGAGGTTCTTGTTGGTCACAACATTTCTGTATTTGATCTAGAGGTACTTCTCCACATATCCCAGGTAAAAGATTTAACACCATTTCTTATGGATGATATGATCTTCAAATTTCAACTAGAAAATTTAATTGAATCTGTTGTATCAATTGATAGTCTTGCTTACAATGCTTGTTGTCAAATGGATGTCATCTGGTTAAGTAGTAGTTGGTTACATGGCATGAATGTTTACATCAATCTTGTTATGCTCTTTGTAGGTAATAACATTGTAAGAGGATTGATTGAAAATTAGAAATACTTGAATAGAGGTGACAATATTTACAGTTGATAATGGTGCCTTGGCCAGGCTTAGACTAAGTTAGAGTCCTTATGGTGGCTTGCATTAGTTTTACAAAAAGAAAAAATATTGTGACTACTCCAAACCTCTTGCAATCTGTTGTCATTTTGTTGTAGTATCGTCTTTCTCGAGTAGGCAGTTGTTGTCTTATTGTTAAATGGTCGTGGTTCCCCATCAGTCTCTGTAAAACTCATAGGCTGGTGCTTCCCTTGTTTCTTGAATAAACATCAAATCAGATGCATATGTTCGTTGGCATTTAATTTGTCTTTTCATCTTTAGAAACTGACAACCTTCCTGAATTTCCAAATGCAACGTGCTATTAGTGTTTATCACAGGCGCATGGAAGTGGTTGTCTCTAAATGACCTCAATATCTTCATATTCTCTGTCCTTAAAATTTCATCATGCTATTTCCTATAAAAGTTCTGCTCCAATGTGCCCAATTTGCATGTCACCTTTTTGAAGAGTTGTTGCTGCATATAAAGCACCCAGTTTACTCATGCAGGCTTGCAAAGTGCCAAGCAGCATGTGTTCTAAAATAGGCTGCCCCAAGCATTCTGTGATGCCCAAGGTCACTAGAGGAAGCACTATTTTCGGCTCTGGAGCTATTTCTGGGATCATGTTTTGCATTGCTGGTCAGCTTCTTTGTGATATGTATTGATGTTCCCGTGACCTATTAAATGAGGTAAAGTACTTTTTGAGAAATCATATCAAGCTAAAAATTCTAGTTTTCAATTCTTAATTTAGGACTCTGCTTATCCAAGTGAGTTACCCTTTAATGCAACTTGCAAAAACTGAGTTGAACAAAGCAGGGAAGGAAGTTGCTCCGCATGATGTTCCAAAAAAGTTCCAATCCACAGAATTCCTTTTTGAATTTGTAGGTTCTAGTGTTTACTCAAATATCTTTCTTAAGTAAATCAAAATTCCATTTTTTTCTTAGTATGTTTGGAATCTCAAATTAAAAAATTCAATCAATTCATTAAATTATTGCATGAAAGTTTTTGGGAATGATATGAATTCAAGAATTTAATTTATTTACAAATATATTATGTAAATATTTGATGATTTTCAAATTTATCATTTTTGGAATGATTTGTACCTCATTTCGTTTCCCTTGAATTCTATTCAATTCTATGTTTGAGTTTTTCCAAACACACACGACCTGTAAATCATTACAAAATTGTTCCTTGCTACATAATTTGATCACTTGAGTATTCTTTAGGGTCTCTCATTCTTATTTTGTCAAGTTCAAGTGTTAGTTTAAAAATTTGCCTTTGTCAGTTTGATGAATCAGTGATTATCGTTAGTACATATGGTTATATGCTAGTTCTTATAGTAATTCTCCACTCAATCAGATTGAATATGGCGAGACAGATGCATGGTTGTATGGGGTCTTCCCTTCACACGCCAGCTAACTAATACTATTGGCATTCTGTGGGAAAAACTGTCCAGGTAAACCCCCTTGTATTTTTAGCATTTATTTGCTTGCACAATTTGATCTTGGACATGAGTGACATTATATAGAAGGAAGAAGTCCACATCTGGCTTTTCTTTTTTCAAGGGGCAAGGGCACAAAGAGTAAAGTGTCTTTTGTTACATGCTTTCCATGCGAAGAAGTATGCTGTACCAGATAAGATTCCATCCCATGCAAAAGAAACAAAATTGACAAAACGGAGTGTAACTCTTGCTGTTGAGGATAGCAATATTGATGAAGCAGATATTGATGATACTTCTCAGGACAATGAGGCTCCTGACAGTGATTTCCTGTGCTGGGGGACTGGTTTTGGAACCAAAGAGGGGACTGCTTTTGGACTTCAATAGTCTTTATCCTTCTATCATTCAAGTTTGTGGTGTTCTCTTTCGAAACATGCTGAGCATAAGTGACATTTTCATTCTAGCTTGGTCTTTTGTACACATTATTAGATTATTTAGAACTTAAGTTTTCTATATCTACTATTATCTAATCTTGTTTCCAAATTTTATATGATCTAGCTTTAAATATATGCGATTGCACATGCCCTGTCTTTTGTGTATTGTAGTTCATTGCAATGTACTTTGGAAAATAAATTCTGTACATTTTCAAGGTTACATTTGCAGTCAGCAGCGCGCATGAGCTCAAATAGTTTATATGTTTTGTCAATAATATCATTAATATAAGGCTTTGGTTACTGATAGATTGTGCCAATGTGTTGGGAATGATAAGTTTCCTGTATTAGCAGCTTTTCAATATTGAGCTTTAGCATTTGAGTTGGATGCTTTCACATAATTGAGCGTGTGACCTAGGGTTTATGTATAAAAAATGAGATCTCCTTAATAACTGTTACATAGCATAAGCAATTTTTGGCCTACCATGCCTTCTAGAGAGTTTAATTCATGTTATTTCATTTAAATTTCTTTCTTTTTTTTTTAGTTGCTAAAAAATTGGGTTCGAAAGAGAAGAATGGTGAAGTCATAGATGAAGACTACCTCTGGTCTTTATAGTTTAACAATTGGATATTCAGCGGCATGCATTAAAGTAAGGCAAACAGGTACGTATGTTTTCATGCCTTTAAATTACTTACTATTCAAATTGTTATTCCATCCATGATGTGGAGTTGAATAATAAATAGTAAGAATTTTTCAAATTACGTTTCTTTTTCAAGAAGTAAGTTTTTTTCAATGCACAAAGTACTTTTTTTTTTCAAATATTACATAATAAGCACTTTTATTTTTTTTAAAAACTTTTTGAACGTACTTTTTTTAAGGTATATTTTTAGAGTAATACATAAAAAATATTTTTCTCCAAAATAGTAAATAGTAATATTTTTTTTCTATATCAACATATAATAAGCACTTCTTGTAATTTTAAAAAGCACTTTTTAGATACAAAATAAGCGTTTTCTTAAGAGCCTTTTTCAACACAAAGTACTATTTTCTAATGCACTTTTTCACACAATAAGTATTTAAAATAATAGTTTATAAAAAAAATTTTAAAGGGCATGTTTGCATAAGCTTAAAAAAGAGCTTTAATCAATTTTTTTAAGGACTTTTATCAACGCTAGAAGTTACTTTGTTTAGATATCTAAGCACTTTTAAATTAAAAATTGTTTAGATGTTATAATAAATAAGTATTTTTTATTTTTAAAATTACTGAAAAGAGTATATGTAATCACTTTTTTATGTAACATTTGTATAAAATATTTTTATTACAATTTTTTAAATTTGTATTTTCTAATATATTTTTAAAGCACTATATAACAACAAGCATAAAAATACTTTTTTTTTTTATAATCAGTACATAAAAGTATTTTTAGAAAATATTTTTTCAAATCAAAACATAAAAAGTACTTTTTTTAAAACCTTATTTTTTAAAGCACTTTTTTCAAAGCAGCACCTTAAAGAATATTTTTTCAAAGTTGAACACAATAAACAATAATAATAAACCGAATCTTTTCTTATTAGATAAAGTCGATTATATGAATTAAACGACGTTATAGATTCAAAGTTGATCACAATAAGCAGTTTTATTTTTTCCTAAGTAGTTTTTTTTAAAACAATACTTAATAAGCACTTTCTTCAAGATGCATTTTTTTAGAATTTTAATACAAGGTATAAACACGTTTTCCAAAGTAGTATATAAAAGGATTTGGGTCGTTTAAAGTATTTTACCATAATAAGAACCGAGATCAATGCACCTAATTTAATGAAAGTAATGTTATCTTTTTGACATGGCACATAGCATTCTAAATATGTTAAGATTTTAGAGCTTTAAATTTAAGATTTTAAAGTTTATAATTTAATATTTTTAAATTTAGAGTTTAGAGTTTAATATTTAAATTTTATAATTTTAGGATTTTAGAAGTTTTAGATTTAGGATATGTTTTACTATGTAGGAGTATTGTTTAATGATATGTCATATGCAATGTGCCATGTCAAAAAGGTAAAATTGATGCATTGATCTTAGGCCTTAATTATTTTAAGGGCTGGGAATTGTATGCTTTACTTGTAAAGTATTTTAACGGGGCCAAATTTTATATAAAAAGCATCTCTTTGAAATTGTACATAAAAAGTAATATTTTTTTAAAGCAATACATAAAAAGTAAATATTACCAAGCAATACATGAGTATTTTCTTCTCTAGTAATACCTAATAAGAACTTTTTTTAAAGTTTAAACACAAAATAAGTATTTTTTATAAATATTTTTTTTAACACAAGACAAGTTCTTTTTCTAGAACACCCTTTAGCACAAAATAATATATACTTTTTTTAAAAGCACTTTTTTAAAAGTATATTTTTAAATTATTCTTTCAAAATACTTTTTTAACAGAAGATAGCTCTTATTTTCAATAAAAATTCTTTTAAATAATAATTCATAATTTTTTTCTTCAGAACTATTAGGATTAGCTTGAAAAATATTTTTATGTACTACTTTTTTGGTATTTGGATGTAGTATTTGCTAAACACTTTTAAATAAAAAATAATTTATGAAGTATTTTTTAAAAACAGCACATAAAAATAATTTTCTCAAAACACTTTTTTAACGAAATATAAACAGAATATTCAAAAATACTTTTACAAAAGTGATTTTTTCAACACACTTATTTCTAAAAGCAGTAAATAAAAAGTATTTTTTTCTTAAGTAGTATCTAATAAGCATGTTAATTTTTTAAAAGACTTTTTTTACTAAATCAGTTAAAAAAGCATTTTTTACCAAAACAGTACATAATAACTACTTGCTTTTTAAAGCAATGTTTTCAAAATGCTTTTTTTTAAATCGTTAATACAGTTTTTTTTTTCAACTGACTTTTGTAAATGCATCTTTCTAGAAAACAGTATGAAAAAAGAATTGTTTTTCTTTTAAAGAATTGCATAATAAGTTTTTTTTTTTTTTGAAACTTTTTTAAAGCACATTTATTCCAATCAAAAACATTTTTCTGAAATAGTACATAAAAAGCTTTTTCTTTAAGAATATATAAAAGCATTTTTTTCTTTCAATTCTTAATAAGCAATTTAACCTTTTTAAATGATTTGTTAGAGTATGTTTCTGCATTGGTATATAAAAACTACTTCTATAAATGTATTTTTTTGCAAAATACTTCTTTTTAAAGGATTACTTTTAATTTCAGATCAATACGTAAAAAGTATTTTTTAAATAATACATAATAAGTACTTTTCATTTTTACAAGCACATTTTTCAAAAGTACATTGTTTCCAAATCAGTATATAAAAATATTTTTTTATAAATTTTTTAAATAATACATAATAAATATTTTTATAAAAAAATACAAATTTTTTGCAAAGCAATATATATAAGCGTATTATTCTACAGTAATTCATAATATGCACTTTTTACATGACAATCTTAAAAAGTTCTTTTTAACACTTATTTTTCCAAAGCAGTTTCTCAAATAGAAAACAATTACTTTTTAACATATATTACTAGTACTTTCCTAAAGCTTTTTTTCGAAAGAAATATTTATTTGTACATTTTTTTTTTCTTTTACAGTTTGTTTAACACAAGATTGCTCTTACTTTTAAAAAAAGAAATCTTTTTAAATTAGATGTACTTAAAAATCTTTGTTTCTTAAGGACCAGTTTTGATGAGTTTAAAAGTGACTTTGCTTATTTTAAAATAGTCTTTATTAAAGATTATAATTATTTTATGTTTGAATGTAATATTTGATAAGCATTTTTAAATTAAGAAAATGCTTTAATGTTAAAATAAAAATTACTTTTGATTTGTAAAATTAGTGAAAAGAAAACTTTTATATGATATTTGAATAAAATATTTTTATTACAATTTTTAAAATTGAATTTGGAATAGAATTTGTTATTCTACTATTATCAATAAATTACTATGTTATAACAACTTATTTTTATTTCATTACTCCTTCACTTGAATACATTCTCTTGCAAAAGTGGATAATATAGTTAATATTATCTTGTAATATGAATATTCTAAAATGAGGTTAGGAAATACATCATAATTAATTTTTGAATACATTAATAATAATTTTTTTATTCAAAAAAAAGCACATAAAGTTCAAAACATTACATGATAAACACTTATTTTTTTCAAAGAAGTTTTATAAAAAGCACTTTTCACATCATATTTATTCCAAAGCAACACATAAAAAGTATTTTTAAAATAATGCAAAAAAAAGCACTTTATTCAAATAGTGCATAAAATTTGAATAACATTCTTGTTACAATTTTATAGTTGTATTATTTAATAAAAATGAATTTATACAACATTTGTGTAAAAAGCTCATTTTTGAATGTAGTACATAATAAGTACTTCAGCTTTTTTAAAGCACTATTTTTGAAATATTTTTACTACAAATGTGCATAAAACTTGCTTTTAAAAGAATTTTTTTGGAAACATTTTTTTTTTCAAATGAGTACTATTTTCAAAGTACTTTTATTCTAAAGTAGTATTTAAAAAATATATTTTACAAAATATTCATAATACGAGCTTTAATTTTTTAAAAGTACTTTTTTTCGTGCATAAAAGCAATTTTTTAGAAAATGTTTACTCTAAAGCAGCAATTATTAATAACTTTTTGCAAAGCTATGCAAAGAAGCATTTTTTGCAAAGCAATGGAGGATAAGCATTTTTCTTTTAAAACTATGTAGGCAAACACTTTGTCTTATAGTAGTTTATAATAAGTATTTTTGAAATAATATAAAAAGTACTTTTTCAACAGAAAATGAGTTTTTTAGGCACAAAATAAATATTTTTAAGTACCTTTTAGCACAAACATTTTGTACTTTAGGACACTTTTTACAAAGCAGCAGATAAATGATACCTTTTTCTAATGCAACATATAAAAAACACTTATTTTCAATTATCTATGAACAATTTTAAAATCTATTTTCAAAACAATACATAAAAAGCATTTGTTTCAAGTAGTATGTTAGAGCTTTTATGTTTTTCAAAGCTCTTTTTTAAAAGCCCTTTGTTTTAATAAATTAGTATATAAAATTATTTTTAAAAAATATATTTCTTTAAAGGCATACAGAATAAGTACTATTATCAAATCAATACATGATCAGTACCATTTTTTTAAATAATACTTAAAAATATATTTTTTAAAAATAGTATTTATATTTTGCCAATGCATTCTTTTAGATGTCCTTTTCTTTTTAGTGAAATTTGTACATAAAAGTACTCTTAAGAGGGTAATTTTCTCCAAAGTAATATATAATATACAATTTTTTCAAATTGTTTTTAGCAAAATACAAAGTTTTTTTTTTCTAAAGCATTAATCAATTTTTTGCAAAGTATCACATAATTAGTATTTTTATCTTTTTAAAAATCGTTTTCAAAAGTACTTTTTCTAAAGTAATACATAAAATATACTTTTTTAAATCAATACATAATAATTTTTTTTGTAACAGTAAGTGATAAACACTTTTTTTTAATTAACTTCGAAAATCATTTTTTAAACATTTATAATGCAACTTTTTACACAATAATAAAATAAGTTTTCTTTTTCCTTTAATGGGTATGGATAAATTTAGAAAACGGCTTTTATCAACTTTTCTAGATGGACCTTTTAGTACATGTGAAGGTTATTATCTTGATGTTAAGTTAAATAAAGTATTACTAATTTACAAAGTTAGTGAAAAGATATAGATAATCACTTTTTATAGAAAATTTGAATAAAATTTTTATTAAAATTTTTAAATTTTCATTTTTAATATATTATTTAAAGTATTATCTAATAAATACTTTTCTAAATCACTTTTTTTAAAGAATTTTTTTCCAAAGCAGTGCATGAAATGTACAACTTCTTAAAATAATTTTCAAAGTAGTATATAATTGCATTTTCATAATCTATATACTTTTAAAAGCACTTTCATTACATAAAAGCATATTTTAGATATTACATTTTTCCAAAGCAATGTATATTCTTTTAAAGGAATAAATAATAAGCACTTTTCAAAGCATTTTTTTTAAAACAATAAATAGAGAACTTTTTTTCATAGTACAACGCAATAAGCACTTGTATTTTTTTAATCAAAGCACTTTTTATAAAACAGTATATTAAAGGAAATGACTTCTCTAAAATACTATATCATAAAATATTACTAAAATATACTTTTTGAATTAATACATAATAAATATTTTTTCTGTAACAGTAAATAATGAGAACTTCTTTTAAGTAATTTTGAAAAGCATTTTTTTAAGCACAAAATAAGTATTTTTCAATTAGTTTTAACATAAAATAAGCAATTTTATATTGCACTTTTTATATAATAATAAATATTTTTAAAATAACAATTCATAAAAAAAAAAAAATTTCTTTAGGGGTAAGTTTGTCTGAGGTTAAAAAATGGGTTCTATCAACTTTTCTAGATGGACTTTTATCCTATGTTAACGTTATTACGTTTGAAAGTAATAGTTGATAAGCATTTTTTAATTAAAATTATTTAGATGTTAAGTTGAAAAAAATTACTAATTTATAAACTTATTGAAAAGATATAGATAAGCATTTTTATTAAAATTTTTTGAAATTGCATTTTTAGTATGTTTTTTAAGGTATTATATAATAAATACTTTTATAAAGAATTTTTTTAAAACATTGCATAAACAGTACTACTTAAAGCAATTTTCAAAGTTGTAAATAACTTGATGCTTTTTCATAATCTGTATATAAAAGCACATTTTAAAATACTTTTTTCCAAAGCAATGTATAATAAGCACTTCTTTCAAAAGGAATAAATAATAAGCATTTTTTAAAGCATTTTTTAAAAATAATAGATAAATAATTTTTTTTCATTGTACAGCATAATAAATGCTTGTCTTTTTTAAAGCAATTTTGTAATCAAAGCACTTTTTTTTTTTCTTAAACTAGTACAAAGCACTTTTTTCAAAACACTAAATAAAAGAATATCACTTCTATAAAGTGCAATACTATAATTAAGGGCCAAGATGGAATTGGATATTTTATTTTTGTTATGTGTAACTTTGGTGATTAATTATTTCTTTTTAATTTATATTAAAATATATTTTATAATTTTACTAATGACATGTTAATAAACAATACTTCTTCATATTAAAATATAATATTTTAAATCTAACACTTTAAATTTTGTTCTACATTTAGTGTTTAATATTTATATTTTAAGATTTAAAATTAAGTTTTTAGAATATAAGAATTAAATTTTAGAGTTCAAAATTTGAGATTTTAAGCGGCTACCTATGAGGCAAAATTCAACAAGATTCTTTGCACAAAATCCTGAGAAGGCAAGAATTCTAATCGACAACTTTCCCAGCTAAGAAGTCTTAGCGGATCTGGCAATGACTTGAGATAATCTTTAGAAAGAAATATTTTCCTTTGTCCTGACCAATTGATTCCTATCCTTTTATCTTTAGTCACCATAAGTTGTGAAGGACAGGACATATGCAGAAATTTTAAATTGACCATCCCCTTGAAGGCTTTAGGACTTAAGTACGTCTTCACTTTCACTGCTGATATTTAAAGTTATGCTTTAAATAATTCTAGTCCCCTTCAAAAACATTGTAGATAAAATCAAATAATAAAAGAAAAAAAAATACCAAAAGCATGGTGTAGGTAATTAATTTTTACAATTTGAGTACTCTTACCGGGGCATCCCTCAGTACTTAAATATTACATGGGTCTCACAAGTGATGATGCTTTATAGGATTTGTAGATTTTTCACGAACAATCTCTAGAATCATTTCTTGTATCAAATCATGCATATCCTTGTCCCAAGGTCTAAAACCTTTCTTAACCACCATAAGAGTATTGTTACAAGTTTGTCTACCCCACCAATGGTTGAGTAACTGCAAGCATCTAGTAATTTTATGTAATCAAAGGGAAAACCATTTCTTTTGAAAGAACATGCAAAGTAAATAAAAATCTGCCGTACTTCACGGTGTAGTTCATCATAACTTGACCTCAACACATTCATAATGCACATATCGGGCGTTTTGCTAATTTGTTCCAATTGGCTTATCCCCACTTTTTTCTTTTTAACACGTAGAGAGGAACCTAAAACTTCTATTGCTAATGGATTGCTTCTTGCACAGTGAACAGCTTCCATTGATAATTGCTCCTCCCACTTCACTTTTGGATACTTTCCTTTGAAAGCATGTAAATTAAAAAGCTGAAGAGAATCATTAACACTCAATGCTTCCACCTCATACGTAAAATCAGCTTCATTTCTTATGAGCATTTGCTTGTCTCTTGATGTCACAATGATTATACTTTTTTTGTCCAAACCAATCATGCCCTGCATATATATCAATTTTGTTCTAGCACTGAAATCATCAAGGACAAGAAGAACCCTCATACAATGAAGTCTCACTCTATTGTGTGTGTTCTATGATAGGCATGCCAAACCTTTGATTGGTTTTCTCTAGAAGCACAGAAACGATTTCATTTTGCAAAGGAGCTAATCCATATTTATCCAACTTTTCCCTTACACTTTCCAAAAAGTACCAACCTGCAAATTCATATTTGGAAAGCAATCTGTGGAATAATGCTTTGGCCATGGTTGTCTTACCAATTCCGCCCATGCCCCAAATTCCAATGACATGAACATTATTATTACATGATGATAATTCTGCATCTGGATTTGCAATTCTTTCATGAATTCCAACAGGCTTGTTTGATGATTCACTTATTGAATAGATATTATTAACCTTTTGCAAAACATCTTTGACAATTTCGCCAATGAGTTCAGCTTCTTTCCTAGCATATAGAAAGAAGGAAAGAAATTAAAAAAAAAAATTGAAAGAATGCATTACAAATAAGAATAACTTATTAATAATATAGAACTAACTTTTATCTAACATTCCGACCCTATATTAGTAATTATGATTTCAATGAACTTTTATTGTTTGCAATGGTACAGAACTTCTAAAATAATCTAGTCTGAAACTATAATCATAAATATATTTATGGCTCTTATTGCAATTTAACAATCAACTAGATATGCATATTTTACAAAATATATGAATAAATAAAGAGAAAACATCCAACATATATTTAACTATAAAAGAAAGAACCGACTTGATACTCGATGAAAGATGAATTAGCAGCTTCCATGAAAACAAATCTCCACTTTCTGACCTTGACTATGTTTTCCTCGAACCTTTTTTCATGTTCAGAAAATGCATCTCCGTAAGTCCCAGACACCATACATGCGAGGGATCTATGTTGTAGAAAACAAGTATTACAGTTTGCTTTTTTTTTTTTTTTTGCATTCAAATATTTATACAAGCTGATCTAGGCACCACTTTGATGACGCATAGCTTTCTGAAAACAAAACCAATGAGATCCTTGAACTCTCAATTGCTTTGAGAAGTGCTACCATTATTTCATCTCCTCCTTCAAGTCTCTCGTCTTGATAGACATTAATCTTCTTTTGATATGAATACTTTATTAAATGGTTAAGACATCCATGTCCGGTGTCTTGTCCTCTAAAGCTAATGAAGAGATCATATATTATTTTAGGAGGAGGAGGAGATGTGGAAGATGCCATTAGACATAAACGGGAACAAAAGTGTCTCAAATAAATCTGGACTCTATTCTCTCAAACCAAGTAAAACCAGCAGAGGCCTTATCCATGAACTCTGTACGTTTGTTTTCGTCCTAAAAATCAAATCTATAATGCAAAGTTAAGCAAGAAATTAAGTACTGAAATGAACAGAATGAAGGGGAAAAAAAGCTTCAGAAACTAAAGCACAATAAATATATTGATTAAGATGTTAACAAAGCTATTCTCTGCAATCGACAAAACTAACATGGAAGAGTAAAGAAGAGAAACTTAAGAAAGTAGACGAAAAGCTTCAAGAACCAAACCAACCAAGATGTTTACGGAGTCCACATATCTGACTTCATATACAATCTGTAACCCACAGAGAAGTTTATGGAAGAAATCAGCACAAAAGGAAACCGCACAAGAGAAAATGATATTGAAAGTCCGTAGGGATAGCGGTCGAAACTTGAAATCAGGTATCTCTGCATATCCTTAAAAGCTTTGGCCAGACGGAGAAGAAATATGGAGGCTTCTGTTGTTTACTGGGAACCTTCGTGAAGATACAAGTTTCTTTTTGAACTTGATTCATGTTCATGGGGTGAAAACTTGGGAATTTTGCGTTTAATGTGATGACATCTTTAGAGGACTCAATATTCAATTTTTTTATATCACTGACAAATAATGAGTCATTTTTTCGTGAAAGTTGTTCTAACTCTTCCATGAGAAAGTGCTTCAAAAACCGAACAGGTAATTAATCTACATCATCCACGTCAATGACTCCATTTTTTTTAATTATAACTTTTTGATTGGTTATCTAAAACACCAATTATTTCTTTTAGTTGATTAAAACAAAAACTGATTAATTTGGTTATATATAGAAAAAGACCATTCTATATTTCTGTCATTTTGTTGCAACAAGATAGCGACATCGCTGATCTCAAGCATCTCAAAAAGTCACTGACAAAAAGTAAACAGCTTGTTGAAAATTGGTACACAGTTTCACCAGGTTAAGGGGGCCTCACAATTGAGTAAATTTCTATAGGAAACTATAGAAGTATTTAAGATTTTTAAAATTTGAATTAAAAAAGTCCAAAAGTCAGTCTATCTATAAGTGTGTTTGTAAGATTTAAGTAATTGATCAATACACCTTGCCCCAACGCTTTTTCTGGTAACCTTCGTCAAGGTACATTATTTGTGACAATTTTTGATATTCTTTCTGAACTTATTTTGAGGTGAAAATTTGGGGTATCATTCCAAATTTACGCAGAGGCATTCACACCACACGCCAGCTCAATAATTTGGAATCTGCATTTGCACGTCAGGGACTCGTAGTAGGGCCTAATTACGGCCTCCAAAAGATAAAGGTCAAAGTAATGCCATCCACAAGTCAAACAAGACCGTCCCAGTAACTTGAACGTGAGTTTCAGAAGTGAAGCAATATCAATGTCTTCGTGATCAAGAAGGTAATGCTCTTTGACCACAAAGTCAAAAAAAAATAAAATTCACAAGTCACTCCTAGATAAGCCTTGTGCTTCAAACTTTTTATGACTGGCACACAAATTTTTTTTTTAAAAAAAGTTATGTGATTTCAATTTGGAATTTTTAGTACTCCTTCATGGAAGATGAAACAAAGCCAAGATAGCCTAAATTTCAATTTGACTTTAAACTTGTTCAACAAAATTTAAAGTTCTAATTTTTTTTTTCGCAAACAAGCTATAAATTATGTTCTTTATACATTTTACATCTCGTTTACACTCACTTAAACCAGCAGAACTGAGTTGAATACTAGCTAATTCAAATTCAACTTATTTATTATATGAAGAACAGAAGATTCTCAGCTCTATTCATAAAAGCCTTAATTTTTTTTTTCAAACTCATCAATTTGTTGCATGTAACATTAGTTCCAATAGTGTGCCTCTAAACCCTATCACTTTTAGCACTTCACACCAATCTTATTTACATTACAGCTAACAACTTGATTAGAAAAATTCATTTTAATGACAGATGAGAACGATTTAACAAGATATTTAAGATAAAGTAGAATCTTGGCGAAAAAGGTCACCTTCCCATCCACGAATCATATGTCAAACCACTAACACATTATGTCTTCTATCTTACGTATATCTAAAATACCAAACAGAACTCAAATATACTTCACCCATTTAATTTCTTACAACTTTCAAATACATATCAGGATTAAAAATTGATACTTTTTAAGTACAAACCAAAAATTTAATCCCTGGTATATTGGCAAACATTTCAAATCAGAATATACGAGCACAATTCTCAAGTATTTAATATATACAAAGACAAAATTATGAAGTTGACTCCAGCATTAGCTCATATTCAACTAATTTTCCTTCAAACCTAATTTGTACCCTTGTCCATACGGAACCTTTGAAACAAAGTAAACATTTGACATAGTCAAGTCAAAGTGAGAAATGAAAAGTGGATATTTGATTTGCTGGCAAACCTTCATGCCACGGCACTGCAATTCCAACAATCTGCTTCTTCCTTACCTATGTAATTCAAGAAACTAAACTTTCGCAAATTCCATGAATACAACATATATACTTTTATGCTTTTCCACATTTGGTTGATAGAGTGACACCTCAAACAAACCTAAGGAGTCTTACCAGATGCAGCTGCTCCCATACGTTTTCTTAGGGCGCAGCTCCTAGCTCTGGGAATCTCGATTACTTCCAGTAAGGGTGGTATCTTCTGGCAGCAGGACCATCATCCTTCTCAACCACTTTGCCAATGTCATAGCCACCAGTGCGATTGTAAGCACCGGCCCTTCCATATGCTTTGCCATCTCCATAATCAGTAATGCCACCATAACCACCAGGATTACCATAAGAATTGACACCATAACCACTAAAACAATACATTGGCCCAAGATACCCAAATCCATAACCATATCCACCATAGCTACCATATGTAGCAGAGCTTCCACTATAGCTCCCCTCAAAATTGCTGTATGCCCCATTCATGCCACAGTCTGCATATGGCCCACCCCATTTGCCATCATTACGACCTCTAGAACTTTGCCCACCAAATCCATCTGTCCCACTGCCAAAACCACCATATGACTTTCGTGAACTACTACTGTAATCTCCAGCTCTTTTGGGTTCAGCTCTCTTAATTTCAACCTATATTAACAGTCCAATCAGGTTACCCAAAATGGGGACCAGTCACAATCAGCTTTTGATTAGAAAAATATATCAACATTTCAATTTCAATACTCTGACTAACCTGTTTGCCTCCAAGTTCATGTATTTTTCCCACTGAAAAGATCTTATCAACAGAATCTTCACTGTCAAACGTGACAAATCCAAAGCCTCTTGATCGCCCAGTCTTATGATCTAGCATAATTTGATACTCAACAATACTACCATAAGGTGAAAAGTACTCCTTCAACTCATCTACAATATATTTCATAACAGTCAGAACATAAAATACTCTGAATTCTACTATAACAGTAAACCTGACCAAAAAAAGTGGAACTGTTACACAATACCATCAGTGAAAAATTGAGGTATTCCACCAACAAAAATCTTCTTTGTTTTCAATACTCCAACAACTTCCATGTCCTCCCTGGGGACTGTTCTCTTAACTTCAACCTGACAACAGAAAATTGATTTCAACATCAGGGATCAGAGTATGTACTACAATAAACTCAGATATTCTAAACAAGAAGTTACCACTCTGCCGTCTATGGTATGCTCCTGTGCCAAAACTTTATCAGCAACAGCTGAATCAGTAAATGTTACAAAGCCAAAGCCCCGTGGCCTTCCAGATTGTTTATTCATCATTATCACAGAATCTACTATTTCTCCATATTTGTTAAAGTATTTGAAAAATGACTCTGAAAAGCAAAGTAGGACATAATGGAGAAATAAGCAGAGATATTGCAACAGAGATTTCACCGTCCTCTATCTTCTAGTAGCATGTATATAGCAATATCCACACACAATATGAATAAATTTTGGAAAAGAATATAGAAACAGAACTAGCAAATAACCATATAAATTATGAACTAAGCATCTCCTATTCTGTATCAAGAAATTCATCACTAATTTGCAGGTATGGCATAAATCAGAAGTGAACCCAGAAAAAAAAAAAAAAGGATGTATATGAACATTCTTATAACAAACTCAACCATGATACTTCATCTCATTTTGTATCAAATTATAAACGAGAAAGATCAAGTAAAATACATAGAAAAATCAGGTCCACCTTCAACTTCAATTAAGTGCTATCAAACGGTTCTTCAGATATTCCTTAACATAGCAATAAAAATTCACTAAAAAAAAAAAACCAGTGGTGGAAACGCATGTCCAACTGCAAGTGAGATAGGGAAAGAAATACCCAGTCAATAAATCAAAAGATTCAATTTTTAACCATCAACTAAGTATTCACTATCCATTTTGATGTTAACCAAAACCAACCACCACAAATCAAATTACCCGTAAGTTAAACAAACAAGAAATGTACCTCACAATAATGAAAAATTGTAATATGATTAAAAATAATGAATGACAAATTCTTTTAGTCTTATAGAAGGAGTGAAAATAATTTGGGGATGCAAAATAGCTAAAGAATGAACACATCTGCATAAAAAGCTTAATGCCCAAAGGTTTAAAATCAATTAATGCTTTCATCTTCCTCTTTTCTTTCTGTCTCTAATTAACTAACTTGATACACTCTCGATTCCAATGAAGACTCCAAACACATTGATTTTACTTAAAAGTTAAAACAGAAATCTTACCGATTAACTATTACAGACTACAGAAGCACGAACTAGAAAAAGGATAAATTCAAATTCTATGTGGAAATTTGAACACTTATACATGAGAACAACCACCCTCCTATCATTGCCAGTTGCCCATAGAAGTTACAACGATCATCTTCATCCAAACAAATCAAAATCACTAGCAAATCTTCATATAAATGAAGATTCATATTACATTCTCTGAGCAGCCACTGATAGCCATAATATTTATCATATTCTTCTTAGTTAACAGTAGCAATATTTACGCACAATCTGGGACTTTTGGTATCAAATCTCTTCCGTTTCAAAACGTTTCCTTTTCAAGGAACTATATCTAGTTATATAATGGCAACATGAGATACACACTGCGAATGTTCAATACTTCAATTCCATTAAAAAACTCAACAGAAAGACAAAGAAGGAAGCTCTACATACCTTCAGTGGTCTCCCACGATATGCCTCCAACAAAGAGTTTTCTACCACACAAGCAAATTTAAATTGTTAATATACCCCCAAAACTTTATGAAGCATTCTGGAACCCAAGGTTCCAATGATAAAGGGTAGTCACAAGGTAGAACAACCTTCCTCTCCCCTCTAATCCCAGGTGCAGAATACGAAAAATGGTGACAAAATTACAAATTAAATGAGAACCCTAGCACTAAAAACCTGCACAAACTAACCCTGAAGAAGAATCACGACGATTGAATGTGGGCTTTATCTTAACGCCCGCACTATTTAGATTATCATCTGGATCAAAATCATGCCCAGAATAGAAACCTTCTTGTTGTCGAACAATTTCTCCACAAAATTCCTCGCCATTGTAGGCGGCTGAGTTTGCGTCAAATTGGGACTGTTGGGAAAGATAATAATCCATCGTACTTTTTGAGACTTTCCGAGAGTTTTCTCCCTTCCTTCCTCAGCCTTTTCAGAACCTATCAACCTCCAAATGAACGTAGATTACGCATGCGACAAGTTGTAACTTGGAATTAGGACCAAAATCCTAGCACGTAATGGAAAGTACTTTCTGGCTACGATTTGATGCATTCCGAATCCCCGCTAGGGTTATTGATGGGGGAGAAGAAGTGCAGAGCGATTGAAATATTAGATTCCTTTGTAAAATCAAAACGTCGCCGCAGTACAGAATCAGATAGAATAGAAGACGCTTTCATTATTTTGAGGTGATACTCTTTTTGGGCCTTGGGTGGTTCTACTTCAATTTTAGCTGCTTCGCAAACGGCCCATAATTATTTCAAATGGGTTGGGTCTAGCACTGATTGAATATTTATGGCCTATTTGAGTACGGAATTAGGATTCTAGTTTTCACCCAAAACCCAAAGAAAAAAAAACCTCTCGTTCCGGTTTGTGCTTTGTTTGAATGGGAAAACAATGGTTTATACTAAAAGTTTCAAAGAACTTGATCTCAGTTGGATGAATCCTCCGTTCATTATAAAATTTTATATATGAGAACATATGATTGATGCTTATAAATTTTTATTTAAAAAAATAGCAGAATCGATATTTATATAATATAACGGTTCAACTAATAAAATTTATTTTTAATTTTAATTTTTAATTCCTCAACTTTTAATTAATAAATAGGGCAAGAAATTTTTTTTTAAATGGAACCATTTAGGTACATCAACTTTCAATTGAAGATAGGAGTTTCAACGAATGTTATTTATTAAGTAAACTTTAAATAAATAAATTTATCAAAATTAAAATATGAGAGACAAAGTTATGCTTTTAAGAAAAATTGAGGAATTATTCATTTTATTATGTAATTACAAATGCTAGAGAGAGGATCATGCTCCAACTTAAGGTGAACCTGAGGAACAAATGATAAAATAAGGACTAGGCATATTTTTGTGATGAACACGAATATCGTGTAAGATGAATGGCATAGACATTGGATTGAATCTCACAGTGATTAAATTTTAAAACAATAGCAACAAAACAGCAAAATTGTTACTTTGAACATTCATCGTTGTATATAAAGCAATATTTCATCCCATCTTTTCTGCCTTAGTTTCCATTGATTCGTGCTTTCTTCATGCTCCAAGCACTCAATCTCGAGATCTTAACGTTGGCAGTTCCATTATTGAAGGCATACAGTTGTGCCTTGTCTTTGGTTGCCAAAGTGGGATAGACTCTGGCTGTGATGCAGGCCTTTCCTTCTCCCCCAAAACTCTCCACCACAGAGTGATCAATCTGTGAAAAGGACAAACTCATGAATTAGTTAGAACAATTAGAGGAAAGAAGACCAAACTAAGTCTAGCAAAAGAGAATGCAATCTCATTGATGTGCAGTGTAAGCACTAATCTTTTTTCCTTAAAGATGGGAGCTTTGGGGCCCAGTAAAAATGGGAGCTCCTGCAACATGTAAATAATAAAAATTTCCATTTGCAAATAGGAAAACTCTACTCTTATACCATCAATTTTTTATAATGTTTATATTTTTTTGGGCGACTATTTAGATATGTTAAGTTTTATAATTTAATTTATAAAATTTAATAAATTTAATAATATAAATTATGTATTATAAGGATATAATAAAAAGATTATAGGGATAATATGACTCTTGAAAAAAAATACTAACTCAATGGTACTTCTAAGTAAATTAGTTCATTTATTTTCATATAATTTTCATTTAATAAAAATTATATTATTAAACTTATTAAATTTTATAAAATTAATATAA
This sequence comes from Dicorynia guianensis, assembly GCA_037013595.1. Taxonomy (NCBI): domain Eukaryota; kingdom Viridiplantae; phylum Streptophyta; class Magnoliopsida; order Fabales; family Fabaceae; genus Dicorynia; species Dicorynia guianensis. The sequence goes on from JASUAB010000014.1 coordinate 33,670,775, forward strand.
TGACCTATACCATTATATAGATAAGAGTAATAATATATATATATATATATATAATAACTCTGCACACACTCTATACACTCTCACATTTTCTTACATCTTTATTCTCTCTTTTCTAAATATTTGCTGCATAAATATTGTGTCATGCTTGTACATTTCCATGCTTGAATGTTAAATGGCTTTTATTGCAACTTACCAGGCTTCTCAGGGAGAGCTTCTCATGAACAGGGTCCACATCCAGGAAAGTCCCATAAGTGGTCATATCATCATCTTGATTCAAGGAAGACCTGTCGAAGTAATTGCATTTGCATGTAAGAGAAGAGTTGGAGCTTCTCAAGTTTGGTGAGAAGTTGGGGAAAAGAGCAAGAGGACAAAGACAAACCTGCTTTGATCACTGCACATGAGCACCAAGTTTTTGCTCTGGTGTTTGAATATTCTAAAGAATACTGCTGTGTACTCTTGCAAGCCCTTTGACGCAAAAACTAGCAGACCAAATGGTCCCAGTCCACCTTTTACGGCTGCACCCTTACGACTGCATACAATTTGGGGGTCCATCCAAGAGTCCAATACTTCTGCCTTTTCAAACTCATTTACTTCAAATGAAATTTCAACATCAGCCTGCAAAATAACAATGATAGTTAATATGAAAAAAGCTGCCCATAATAATATATTCAAGCATATACATAGTTATATTATACAATTCTGAATGTAAAAATTGCCCGTATACAATTATTTTCACTGACCTGTGCTGCTGTGACTCCAGTAACTTGAAGCAATTCACCTCCCTTGAGCACTTTAGGGGTCCAGTTGACTGGGTTTGCACGTAGTTTTTCAATTTCCACCACTGGCCATTGGACTAACTGTTTTCCTGATTTGTGAAGCCAAATAGTCCTCGGAACAGCCTGCAAATACAGGTGCATTAAAGAAAATTTACCCCACTGTTTTTAAGGAAAGCTAATTCTACAAGACTTTATTCAAATTTGATTGTTGGACTTGAGAGAAAAGGAAGAAAATTCCAACTTGTTAGTACAAGACCTTATTATTTATTTAATTAAGTCTTGTCTTGAATTCAAAAGATTAATAAACCAAACAAAAACGAAATTACTATCAAATTACCTGAATTCCAGACCATCCCTTCTTGACATCATCTGCAACACTGGAGGATTCATTAATCCAACCCAACAGGATCCTTCTGTTCTTTCCGTCGTCATAAAACGTTTTTGAGGCATAATATTTTCCATAATCATATCTGAAGACAGATTTGTTATTCTTGAATCCACTATCCGGGACAAAGATATCCTTGGCTGTGTTGTAAGTCCCAATCAGATAGTAATCATGTTTCGTATCATCCAGGCTAACCTTGAGCACATGCCTAACGTCAGGGCCATTCACAGAAGTGTCAACACCAAATGGGCTCTTGTTCAAAACTGGATAGAAATCAGGGCATTCCCACATGCCAGTGCCTTTGGCTGAGTAAAGTGGGTGTTTGGCTTCTACCCAGCTTACAAAGTCTTTGCTCCTGTACAAAATGGCCATTCCCCTGGTGTTCCTTTTGCTCCCAATGAGCACTCTCCAGTACCCATCTTTGCCCAGCCAAGCAGTGGTAGGGTCTCTAAATGAGCTTGCATTGATCTTGTTGGCAGTGGTTGGTGCCATTAATGGATTCTTGGAGGACTTAACCCATTCCCTAAGAAATGGGTCAGACAAATTCTTGGGCATGGCCAAGTTTTGAACTTGTTGATTGCTGGGGTTAATTCCTGTGTATAAAATTACAGGCTTCCCCCCAGGAAGCATTGTGGCTGATCCTGACCAGCAGCCATTGATATCAGACGGCTGAGATGGGAAAATAGCAGGATCCAGTGGGGTCCAATTCACCAGATCCTCTGATACAGAGTGGGCCCACATAATGTTGCCCCAAACTACACCTTTAGGATTGTATTGATAGAACAGATGGTAAAGTCCTCTGTATCTCATTGGTCCTGCAGAAAAATATAAAAAACCACATACGAACAAATTTTTCAGCTAAAAAGAATCAAAAAGAACAAAACATCAATTTGTAGATACCTTAATCTATTATCTGCATGCACGTCTTTAATAGAAAACTGCCGACCAGGGAGAAGGAACTTCATAATCAAATAAATATTCTTCTTTACAGAGAACGTGTCTATTTATATGTTATTTTCTGATTCCTAAACTAATTTGTACATTATCTTTACCGCTTTGGAACTGCAGTTGAATGGAAGTTTCAAAGTTCTAACCATTTTGACTGAGTTGGATGCAAAATTACTTTTATAAACACATTAATATTCTTTTTTCTGATACATAATCAAGAACTGAAACAAGAAGATGTTTTGAAAGAAAATATGAGTGCTGGGAACGATCAATGACAACAAACAAAGTTACAAAGCCCGTTAGATTAAGTTGGTTATATGAATTAAATGATGCCATTAAAAGAAATAAAAGATAGATTTAAAATCCAATGTATCAAAGTAAGAAACTGAAGCCTGAGAGTAAAGAACTAACCATTAGGATCTGCAAGTCCAAACACACCCAGATGTCATTTCAGCATTACATGTCAAATGACAGAAACAAGAAGCAACAGAGCAAACCGTTAGAGAAATAAAGCATTTGTGACATAAAATAGGGAGACATAAAAAGAAGGGTAAGAGAGAAGATTTTATGATAATGGTTGAAGGAAGTACCATTTATCCAATTCTTGGGAGGTTGGAAGTGATAAGCAGTTCTGTAAGATTGATTTGGGGAAGCAGAAGAGAGACTCTGAAGGTGTCTGTAAACATGGTGGCTAGCTTCAATGCGAAGAACGACATGGCCAAAAATGAAAGCAAAGATAGTCAACAGCCAGATTGGAGAGGTAGCCATGGTGGGTTTTGTGGATATTACTCAATGCAATTGACGAGGGACGCTTGAGCTCTGCTGCCTATTTATAAAGAGATTGCCGCTGGCTATGGAGGAAATCAGTGAATGGGAATGGATAAAAGTCACGGCATGAAACGATTTGGCCACTTGTTTAGCTTGCCTACAACAAGTTTTGAGAAAGAAAATTCAAAGATCATGTGAGAGAGGCATCCACGAAAATTACATTGTTATATTGTAAATGTTTATCAAATCGGCGGCAAAAGTCAACCATTGAAGAGTACAGAGTTTTATATCTCAACACATGTAGAGTCAACAAAGTACAAATTTTACCATTATTGTTCCTACTCTGGGACTTTCGGGGTAGTTTGCAGCTTGTTTACGTCTAGTACTTTGAACACCGTGACCTCTTCTTTCTTTTCTTTTTTTTTGGAATCGTGACCTCTTTTTTCTAAATAATCAAGAAAATATATAGGAATGATGAAAATGATTAAATTATTTCAATATTAAAAAATTTGCTTATTACAAAGATAGAAAAATTCAAATATTAAAGTCCACAATATAGACATATAAAAGTTAGTTAAGCATTTAACGGAGAATAAGTCATCTAAGAACAAAGTTAAAAAAAAAAAAAAAAGATGAACGAATTCTTAATTTAAGAGAAGTCACAATTTAAAAGGAATAAGAAAAGTTTTTTAACAAGATAGTTTAAGTTTTTTAGTAAATTTGATAGTTTATATTTTTTTTAAGTGATATTTAGTTACATTTAGTTTTGGGACGAAACTTTAATCTGTCTAAATTAATTAAATTATTAGAAAAATAATGTCTTTGACATGTATTGAGATATAAGATTTTACATTAAGATGTTGAATATGATTGTCGTTGTAATAGAAGAGAAAATCTATAAAAGAAGACAAAGAATAGCTTATATTTTGTGACAACTCTTTGATTTTGTAAACTTCTAACATATAGAAAATAAACAGAAACTTCATACTGAACTAAGATCAATATGACTGTCAATTTTTCAAACTGTATGCTTACATAGTAAAATTTGCCATTTTCATATATGCAAGGTTGAAATGGACATCTGGGTCGTTTCCGTCATTGGCAAATATTGATTTGTATACAGATATAAATAATTGTGACTCTAGATTATATGTAATATTACTCAGTTTTGCTTAGGAATTTTCTTCCCCATTTATGGGAGAGGCATTGCTGACCCAATTTACGTAATAATTCAGGTAGCCATACGTAAGTTTGACTTCGTGTGCAGTTGCTGACCAAGAATGCATAAAAGCGTAGAATTGGACTTATCCACAAAACGTGGCTACCATGAAGATAGCCACCATGAAATCAAAAGGAATGTGAATACAACTATATTTACAGTAATGGGAGGTTGGAGTAAAAAGGTACGTAGAGGGAGCATGAATGCTGCAACCTTTTTCAACAACTTCCGCTTATGCTACAGAAATTTATACAGATTTCTTGCAGAAAATCAGGGTGATATGGTGAAGCAGACTTGTATCCAACTCAGAATTTATCTTATGCCTATCTATATCTATCCTTTATGGATGCCAACATATTGTGCGCCAACCACTTGTCTGAACTACAAATTTTTGTTCTTGCTTTAGTTTAACTCATGTTTATCCACTTTTAAATTGAAGTCTGGAATTTTCTCGTGACTAAATTTATTAAATTCAAATTTACTTTGGGTTTAGTTAGGGTTTTGATCCAAGATTTTTAGAATTATTAGGGGTCAAGCTTTAGGGTTTTGATAGAATAAGGGTTTATAGGATTTAAATTTATTGTTTAAGGTTTAGAAATTAAGTTTAGTATTTAAAATTTTAAAAATAAAATTTGAAAAGAAAAATTTAAAATTTAGAGCATATGCACCTTTTACCTAGTTAGATGCTAGCTTAACATTGTTATGTTACTTTTCAGGTTTCTTAAAATTCTCTTTCTCTTGTAGAAGTAAATTTTAGTTTCACGTTTATATTTGTATTAAAAAAAGCTCGATGATTTTACAAATTTTGAAGTATTTCATAGCTAATAATTTAAAATTTTAACATTAAAATTAATTAATAATTTTAAAATTGTATTAGTTGAATTAGTTAATTAATTATTTAACGTAATATATATAATTCTTCAATTCATAAATTACTTTAAAAAAGTAGAGAAAGATTGAAAATGATCTTTTAAAATATTATTAAAAGAAATTTTTTAATAAATGTAATATTTCTTAAAATTTTGTGTCTAATAAAATTTACTAATATTATTTAATTCATATAATCAATTTAACTCAAAAAATAAAATTTTATGTATTGTTATTATTATTATAAACTACTGTGAATCAAATGGACAGAACTTATGGGTAGGATTGAAAGTGGCTATTGTGGTTGCCCCGTGATTAAGCGATGACTTGATGTTTGAGAACAAAGAAAGAGCATGTGATCCGTGAATCATCCCTTTTTTTTCTATTATTTTCGTTTTGAAAGAACAATTTGTTTGTCTTCCATTAGTCGTCTGTGAGTCATGTGATGTTTCTGCCTCAACTCTGTGATATTCCTTTTCCTTTTTCTTGATGTTTTTTAATATTGATAAATTTCTTTCCACGTAAACCATATTTGACTGTAATACATTATATTTTACAGATTAAAAAGTGGTCATAATCGTGAGACTCGTTATTTTTTTATTTACTTTACTCTTTCAAAATTATATTTTTCTCTCTCTGAAATCATTAATACTATTGAAACCAATGGCATTTTATAATTAAAAATGAAATATTCTTTCTCTATTTTTGTGGAATGAACCACTACTTCATAATTGAATTTTTTTTTTTTTTTATTCTAGACCATCTTATGATCTTGTCTTTGTATGATGCTTCCCTTGCTTGGGTTGTGAAGTGACAACATAGCAAATATTCCACAGATAATTTAACTTAATATGTTTTGTTTCTGCTATTGTTTGATTTTGTACAACAATATTCTCCTTTCAATTATGAAATACCCCAGCCATCAAAGGAAAAATAAAATAAAATACCCCAAGCTAACACCCAAATATTCCAATTCCATTTGTATTCACTTCAATACAAAGGGATAATAACATTATCAATGGGCTACTGAAGAACAATACAAAAAAGCCAGCACGACAGAATGACCTCATAATTGGAGGGCATGATTTCTTCATGTTTTTCTGACCGCAAATGTTTTCTTCCATGTAGGTTGCAGTTCAAATTTGAATGAATTTTTAGTCTTGTAGTTTCACCGATTTTATTACCCTTCTTTATGCTTTGACTATCAATAACGTTATCGTTTTATAGAAAAAATAGAGTTTTTCATGAACTCAAAATTCATAAAATTTTTAAATACACTGTACATTTTTCATATTTTCATTTTTTTCTTTTAAAAATTTATTTTTGTATATGTGACATGTGAGTAGTTGCTTGCATGTATATAGATCATTTTTTCATATATATATATATATAATATTTGAGTACTGTTTATGTTGATTAGTCAAGCATAGAATAGAGCAATTGTTATATACTATATGGAAAACATGTTGCTCAAGTAAAATGTGATTATGAAAATCTTACAAAAAATAAAAAGTGTTAAATTTGTAAATGTTATAATTTAGTTTAATAATTTTATAAATAAAAATTTTATTTGAAAAAATAAGAATACCGTTACCTTAGAATTGTTCTCCATATGTTTCATGCAGACATTATAGGCTGCAAAAAGTCACACATAATTTACATTGGAGTTAAGTCTATGTTGCTGTCAGACATGATAGCTGGTTGCCCAGACTCAAATATTCTCTTCTGTTTTCAAAGAAGAAGATCTCCCTTGATTAGGGTACGGGCATGCATGCCCATGTGATCAATTAATTAAACAAGATTAATGCTAGCCGAACTCGTTTGACTCATTTTTGCCAACTTGAAGGAAATGGTTGGCATTTTTCTGATTAAACAGTTGTCTAAACAAACTCTAAGGCTGCTTCTACGAATCAAGTTGTCATTGAGTTTATAAGGATAGCGTAATTTTACAAATGTAAGTTCAAATTTTTTTTATGTGAGGTCAATAGCAAATAAAATTTTATGAATAAAATTAATTTTATAGTTTTAAAAATATGAAAATATTTCAAAAAATTAAAAAAAAAATAATTGCATCAACCATTTTGAATGTCTTGATAATCAAACAGGCATACAACACAGAGTGAAAACACATATTGGCTTTAGTTGGATTCAACTTTATTATTCCTCTAATTTTACATTATAATATTTTAAATACTTAAAAAATATATATAAAACACGCGCAGGATTAATTAGGACTACTTTACATAAAAGACATTCTCCACGCCCTCATGTCGGTGTCTCTCATTGATAATTTTGTGGACGTACTAGAATATATTATAGTAGTAGGTATGCCTAAATTTTGGGGAGTTAACAATAGATATATTTATAATCTTTATAAATAATTTATATATTTTTTATATTCTGATTCTTTTATTTTTTTTAAAAAAAAATTGTCAGACCATGAGATGGGAGTAGCATATGCTCTCCATCATTTTCCATTCTAAGCATATATGAATTGGCCTGAAATCTTTTGTCTTTGATATAGAAGAGAATAAAAAATAATAATAATAAAATAAGATTTATATATTAAATTATAAAAAAATTATTAAAATCAAAAAATCAAAAAGAATTTAATTTCAACTTAAACTTATCATTTATAGAAAATCTAATATTTTTAGGATTATTGTGATTGATGAACAGGTGTTTCCTTGTTTCTCGTTTTGTTCATGACTAATACCTAAAATAAATTAATAATACTTTCAAGAAAATATATATAGTCATGTTTTTTTTTTTTTGGTTTTGGTGAAATTATATATAGTCATGTTTGATTATTAATATCAGTGTAAATTGGCATGAACAAACTATAAAATACTTAAATAGTGATCGTGATTTGGATGGCTTTTAATTTATTCTAAGGCATTGCTTTTGCTGCTAGCGGACAATGCATAGGCCAAAGTTAGAATCACTCGAACACTCTGCATGTGGGGATCTAAAATTTTTAACTTTGTAATATCAAAATTATAATATTTTTATTTTATTTAGTTATTTCGAATGATCTATTTAGTAAATTATAACCAATAACAAAATAAAAGAGAAGGAAATAAAATTATTGTCACTTTGATATTAACTACAAAATTAAAATATCATCATCATCTACTTAAGTTGTAACTTTTTTTAAAATTAGTTATGCAATAGCATATCCAAACACAAATTAATTTTTACATAGTCAAAATTTTAAACATCAATTTTCTTAAAATAAACTCCATCCAATATCAATTCTACTAATAACTACAGCAAAACAACATCCCTTCTTGGCTAGAAAAAAAAAAGTATAAATTATGCAAATTTAAAAAAGTGAATTATCTCATGGTATAAGTACACTGTAATAAGAGGGAAAGGAAAGGCTGAGCTATGTGACAGTCATGGCTTGTAGTAAATTGCACGCACCTTAAGCAATATATAACCTTTGGCTTTTGACTTCGTCTCATTAATTATTGAAAAGAACAAAATAATTAGAATTTTATCAACATTATTTAATGCTTGATTTAACCTATCAACATTAATTATTTATGTAATATTGATATTAATATAAAAATAAATATAAGTTTTCTTCCAAAAGTTGTTAATGAAACAAGTTGTGTATATATAATTACTATTTTTGTTTTCAAAAATGGTTGACACATGATACTCTCATCATAATTCGCAGGAAAATGTTATTGTTACATTTTTTGACATATGTTTAGTTACGCTTTTGTGGCTAGATTTTAAAAATGCTGACTCTTTTCTCGGGGGAGTGACGAGTTACGAGATGTTTTGAGTGCTATGACATTGGCAGCATAGCAAGGCATAGGCGAAACAGATGTAAGTATAAAAACACTCTAATTCATTATATTTACCTAAATTATATCCATAATTTATCTACAATCAAAGAAAAGAGAAAAATAATCAAATATTTGACTTTTTCCTTCTTTTCTGTGGTCCCACGTAGATCTACCATTTTCCCATAATGCAAAGCAGACCGCAAGTCAACATTATAAAAATCTTTTAATATACTTTTGGTCTGAAGCCGAGGATATTTGGGCTGGGCTGGCTCATTATCATGTTTGGATGTGGCCATTTACCTGGACTGATCCAAGAGTCAGCTCTTACATTTCAAGAAAGGCCGTATTCTGTGTGTGAGTTGAAATTCGAACTTGGCTTCCAAAAGAAGAGTTCCAAATTCGAACTTGGCCTCCTAAAGAAGAGTTCCAAATTCCAAGAGTCAGCTCTTACATTTCAAAAATGGCCGAATTCCGTGTCTGACTTGAAATTCGAACTTGGCCTCCAAAAGAAAAGTTCCAAATTCCAAAGGCCCTCTGCCGACTGCTAGCTTCTTCTGTTTATCGGAAGTGAGAAGTTCGCCTAACCCGTTAGAAGTTGGAACTTGTAGCGAGGGTGCAATTGCTGTCACCAAAAGCTGCAGCTTCTTTTGGAACATAACTTGTCATGTGCCATTGGGTGAACAACATACTTATACTCTGTCAGTCCCTCTCCCATACACTTCATTCTTTCTGATTAATGCTACAGCACCAGGAATTTTACTCAATCTAACCCTTCTTGTTAATCCTGTTGAAATTTCACATCATACATATTCTTTGATTTTGTGAGGTTATGTTTCCTTAACCAAACACTCGTTTCAGAATTGCATTATTCATATGAATTTTTAATTTGTTCATCTTTTTCTCTTGTTATTTGGAAATTGAAAATGTTTGATTTCTTGGGCGAGCCTTATGAGCATGACACTTTCAGCTTGTAGAATTATTCCTTGTGGCATTAAGGCCAATTGGTAATGCGTTGCCACTAACTGCAACATTCCAAAAAGCCAATCATGAATGTCATAAACATAACTAATGTGGAATGCTTCTTAACAGCAAGTGTTATTGATTATAGATGGCAAATGGGTTTCGGCTGATAATGGTTGATTTGGTTGAAATCCGAAGGAAATGATGTTAATAACAAGTACGAAACTTTGATGAAACAAAATGATATGTCCCACCATCCTTTTCTTCTTGAAAAAAGATGAATATGTCTCATTTAATTAATTTCAGGAAAGATCCCTCTCAAATTTTGTTTTGTATGTGTAAGAGAGAATCCACTGCCTGTTGGCTTTCAGATCTTGACAGCTTCTTCTATGGCACAGAATCTCAGATAAGTTTGTTATGCAGTTATGCTTCTATATTACTATTAGTGTATCTTACGGTATAAATAGAATATGCATTTTTGCATGCTTTAGTGATCTGAAAGTAGTTAAGAGAGGTCTTCTGTAATCACAACTGCTGAGTCACAATGACGGCTAGCTCACATAAAGAAGAATATATATGCAATTTCATTTTTTTTTTTAGATTGTTGTATCTGGAAAGCATCGTTATTGTATCATATTTACTTGTGTTTTAACTGTATATGGCTTTTTAAAATGAAGAATTTACTCTGGGCTTCTTGGGAATGAATCAGCAATCACAGCTTCTGTCAAAATTGTGTTAGTATTACTGGAAACCTATTGTGAAGGAACAATATGTAAACTATGCTTGAGCTGAACAAGGTAGAAAAGGTAATGTCCACTGTGAGATATTTTGCTGCAAAATGTTCTGTTGTGTTATTTCTGTATACATCGTTTCTGCATTGTAATCCATATTGACTGATTGGATTCCTAGCCTTCTTGTTCTTTAAATAGGATAGAGACTACTGCAAATTTTCTTGGTTTTACAGTGGAAAGCTGTTCTTGTGGGAGCAAAATGCTCAATCCGGATGTAGGGCCCATTGTAGTAGCTAGGTCCCATAATGAGAATTCTGTAAAGTAAAAATTTATGTGAAAATAAAGAGACTAATTTTTTTTACCTCCTTATTAACGCAATAGATCCTTGTAGTCTCCTTTATTTTCATATAGGATATTAAATGCTAAAACTTCTGAAGTTTGCTGGTTTTGTATAATGAGAATGAGACAGAGTAATAGTAAGAGTGTAAGAAGAATTAGTTTGCTACTGGTATGCTATGATTAGCCCTTTAGGTTTTCATTCATCACATCAGGATATGCTATCACATTAGAGGATCAAAACTATCATGAACACCATTTCCGTAAGCTGGACACACACACATTGACACATAAAAAGAGTGAAAAAGCTTGTGAAAATGATACAATGATGAGAATTTAAATCTCTCTTAAAATTATAGAATGTAATATGTGAATCAAGAAGTCTTTATCAAAGGAATCTGCAATAGTATAATATAGCTTAGTGAACTAGGGTGGGCATCGGCTCAGGTGAAACCGTTTCAATTCGTTCCAAACCGTAAAAAGGAAAATTTGGATTGGGTTAAGATGGAGTAAAATAAATATAATGTAATATTTTGGTTTAAGATAGGGTAAATTGGGTAGGGTTAAATTTTTACCTCCTCCTCATTGGGTTGCCGCAGTAACCCAACAAAAATTACATATATATATATATATATATATATATATATTCTGCTGCTATAAAATGAGGTCATTTCGTAGATTGTCTTAAATCTTCCCCCAAGCAGCTCCACAACTCTAGTGCCGCTCCTCGGTCCTTCCTCGTCTCTCGACTCCCTCTCTCGTGAGTGATGAGTCTCATCCGTCATCTCTGATAGTCGATGTCGACCCCCACCTCGTTTGAGACATCTCAGTCTTTCTCTATCTAGTCGTCACACTTCGAAATTTTGAGTTCTCAATAGTCGACCAAACCTTATCTCGTCCCTGCTCGCCTCACATTTGGTCATCCTCAGGCCTCTGCTCCTCAGCTAATGATGGTATGGTGTTACTATAAATTTCAATGTCTGAAATACTCTTTTTTACCTCTTAAAGATTAAAACAAATCTTCATATTGACCATACAATACTCTTTTATATCTTATAGCTTATCAGCTAATTTTATGTTGTTGAGTCATTTAGCCCTTCAGTTTGGAGTTTGGATCATGTATTGGTTGTATGTGTTCATATTTAGCTACTTGACAAACATTGGTGATCACTATGAATGAAGATGAAGATGTGGTCATTTTTTCAGCAATTTAGGTTTGTGGAAACTAAAGCCTCAAAACTGTCAAGCTACTATTTTCATCTTTGGTGTCCACTATATGCTTAACTGCTTCTACTTGTGAAATTGTGGTTTGACCCATCATAACCCAAACTAATTCATATAAATGAAATCGAGTCATTTCAACTCAAAAATCTTGATTTGAAGAATTATTTTAACTAGGGTTGGACTAACTAAATAGAAGATTGGGTTTAACCGGATTGAGAAAATTTTATCTCAACCCAAACCGCCACATCCAATGTCCACCCCTACAATGAATAACTTGTCAATGAAAATCTTACTACTATATATAATGAAATATTGTTCTTACAATCTATTGTGAAGTTGAAGGAGCAACAACTTATAAGCCATTGATTTTTGTGGCCAAAATTGATATATGAGACTTAATAAATTTAATAATTTAGATTCTGTATTATAAGCTATATTTATAATGGTCTTGATCAGAAGGATTTCTTCAAAAACCAGATGAAGAATTTAAATCAGCCAAATGTCCAACCAGAACAAGAAAGCTACGTTGCAACTGTTACAGTAAAGTACGTGTGGAGAAACAATTTATCAAATTATTCAATTCAAATCTCTAATTTTAACTTCAGCTGGACATTGTGTCACATTCTGGAATATGATTGGTATGCGTATTTCTGTTTTCTTTCTTGTCCCTTCCCCTTGGACCTCATTGAGGCAAATTATTGAACAATCTAACTAAAATCTATTGTAGCGTTCATACCGTTGCTGCAGTTCACCTCCTATCAGGATGTTTTCTGCCCCATAAAATTGATACTGGTTCTCACTAACAACTTTTGATTACACAGTACATGTTAGACCCACTAGCAATTTTTTATGAATATTTTGATTAGATTCTTATAAAGATACTGAAAATGAAAAGGATATACCTCAACTTAATATAACCCAAAAAACAAATATGGCTATATTTTAGGACAACTGAAAAGTTGACCCAAAACCAAGAAATAAATCACAGAATTAGGATTTGGAGTTTTTGAGCAAATCTGGAGTAATTTCGGGTTCAATGTTCGATTGCACCAGCAAACATGGAAATATATCAGCATCAGACAATACTAGGACCAGGAATGCAATCAAAGTCAAATAAATGTTTGATATAATATATGAGGAAATTAAAGAAATAAAATGAGTACATTTCAAAATATTTAATTTCCTGCTTCTGATTACTTTAGTTTTAATTTGATTTAGAAGAAACAAATCAAAATCAAATACTTAGTGGGTGCTTAACTTTTTATTTTCATCTTCTGAGAAAATTTTTCATCCAATCAATAAAAATTAATATTCTCGAGATACTTATGAATCAAATCTAAAATAATTTGTTTAAAGTGTTTAAGTTACTGCTACTTGGAGCAATTGTTGTTGGTAGTGGATGCTTAGCTTTATGTATTATAATATAACGCTTTTATTTTGGTGCATAAAAATTGAACTTAGGATCTTTATTTGAACCATTAAACCTAACAAGCTAACCCTTTGTGGCTAAACAGTGTGCTTGTAGCATATGTTCCAACGTGGGCTTCTAGCATTTTATATTTATGAGCTATATTTGTATTTAACATTCATGTATAATGGGAAATAACATCAAATTTTCTGTTCATATGGCTGCACTCTAATTAATAATGTAAACAACAACAACGACTTTAACTACAAACTAATCTACTTAACTATATCTCATCATAGAGAGAAGGATGAAATTAAGCTATATAATTAGACATTATACATAGCAAATGTTACATTCTCCTTATAAAGTTATTGGTATTCATTTTTTTCTATAATAATTAATTTAATTTTACAAATAATAAATTTTTAGTAACTTTGCATTGTCAATTATAAGATTCTTTGGGTTCACATACACTACATGATCATGATATGAGCCATGCTTATATCCTTAGGTATAAATTGATATGGTATAGCACAAATCATAAGTAATTGATAATTAAAAGAGAAAAAGTAATACTCTAAAATAAATTTTAATATTAATTAAGAAAATAAATAAAAAAATTATTAAAATTAAAAATTTTAAATTCAGTGTAAAAAGTTATTTACACATGTGCAAGATATTGAATTCAAACCCAAATTTTTAAAGAAGCAAAGTCTCAAAATAATAACAAACATAAGTGGATTATTAAAGAAACTAGCAAAAAGTTAATATTCTAGTACATCTTGCGTGTGTAATACATGCCCAATAGTACATAAACATTGTTGAAAATTGGAGAATATTTTTGTTTTGAATTTGCAGATTAAATTGACAATTTGGTCAAATATGATAAACATTAGAGTAAACAAAAAAAAAACCCCAAAATGGTAGATCAGTAAAATAAAAAATCATAAGTAATTCAAATATTAAAATTGAAATAAACCTAAGCGGGCCTCAATTGTGTCAATGGTTGGAGAGAGATTATTCTTTCCTCTTTTTCTCAGTGTTTCCTTTCCTGGTAGAATGCAGAGAAAGCTTAAAAGGCCAAAGAAAATTGATTTTAAGACAGACAGAGCGATACCCACTTTGGTCGCCGCCATTGCTTGCTACCAAACACAGATAATTAACCATCGAAACTGGAAAGTGAGACTCTCTCCCAGTTCTGCTGTAAAAGTTCCACAGAATTTCGCGGCACTGACCGTGTAAAGGGTGTCAACGCACGTAGTCATGATCGTCTTCTAAGGTATTTTCAGCCTTAAAACCTGAACGAGGTGCAGAATTCGTTTCTCTTGGTTTTCCCATGAATTTTTTTAAGAATTGCGTATATGTTTGATTGTTTGTATGTGCCTATTGATCCATGGAATGGTAAAGGTGCCAACTTGATTCTTTTGACCATCTGAAATTGGATTAGCTATATGAGTCTGGGTACGGAATTTTAGTTTTTACATGAATTTGGGATTCATATATAAAACTTCAGTATGTTTTTATTCACCGAGGATTCAGTTCATTCAAAGTGATACATAAAACCAATAAAGCAAAAGGAAAACCGTAGTACATGGTAGTGGGGATGAGAATTTTATAAAGGCAAAATTCGCTGAAGATGAATGGTAGATGCTTGATGGTAGGAACATAATTAGTTAGTGCCGGGGCTGGGACTTACGATTGTCAAGTTTAATTATGAGAGGTCATTTCAACGAGATGGAGGAAGCTTATCTCATTTCCTACTTCCTCTCATAGATTGTTAAATTAAAACTTTTTAAATGTTTGATGGATTACTATCTTTTACCTTGATACATTGACTTCTCATTTCACCACTTTTCCATTTTCATGTCTTTGTCAGATTCTAAGTATTACTGCTGCTGCCAATTACTGGATCAGCTCAACTTTGGAGAACAATAATTTACGGGGGAAAATGATTTACAGCACCAACATGACTAACCCAATTGAGTGCCATAAAGCAGGCAAGCATAAAGCTAATTCCGAGAGATCTGGTCCTGTTTTAAAGAAGTCAAAGAAAAAAAGTTTGGCTCCTCAAATCATAGATAATTGTGAAGTGGCAGAATGCCAGGACAGGCTTAGTGATTTACCAGATTGCCTTATCCATCACATTTTGTCATTTATGGAAACAAAGGATGCAATTCGAACTTGTGTTTTATCAAAAAGGTGGAGGTATCTTTGGACTTCAATTCCCTGCCTAAACTTCAGCAGTAAATCATTCTCTCGGTTGACTGACTTCAGGAAATTTGTTACATGGGTCCTATCTCATCGTGATTCTTCTTCTCATGTCAAAGTTCTTAATTATTGTCGCTCGGGGGTAGATTATGCAACAGATCAATACCTATTGAGAAGGGTCATTGACTATGCTGTATCACGAGGTGTTGAAGAAATTCAAATCAATCTTCGTGCAAAAAGCTCTGGCAGTCCACCCATTGAAATCCCTTTCTCTCTATTTGCTTGCCAATCCTTGACAAGGCTTGAGTTAAAAGACTGCCATCCTATAAATGTCTCAGTACCTTTGGGTTGCAAATCATTAAAAATTTTGTGTCTGGAACACTTCCCATTGGATTCTGCTGCAGCTAATTCTTCAAATCCATTCGCAGGTTTAGCAGAGCTTTTTGGTTTTACAATGTTAACAACTTTGCATCTCAGCAGCTTCACTTTAAGTTATACAG
This sequence comes from Dicorynia guianensis, assembly GCA_037013595.1. Taxonomy (NCBI): domain Eukaryota; kingdom Viridiplantae; phylum Streptophyta; class Magnoliopsida; order Fabales; family Fabaceae; genus Dicorynia; species Dicorynia guianensis. The sequence continues at coordinate 33,686,905 of JASUAB010000014.1, forward strand.
GAATTGACCATTTGGATCCATTTGCTACTTGTGTCAATCTGAAGAATTTGCTTTTAAGTGACATTTGCTTTAAGTCAGATATGAACCCCAAGGATTTTGTGATATCTGCTCCCCAACTAAATAACTTGACATTAATGTGCAACCGTTTTAAATGTAAACTTGTAGTTGCTGCACCACAGCTTACCAAATTCAGCTACGTATATTTTACTCCTGCTGCCTTGTTTGAGTTTAGTCTTCCTTCCTTGGATGACTTGATAATTGATATTCATGAACATAATCAATTGGAAAAATCCCACCAGAAGCACAGAGGAGAGACTTCACATGGTTTGATCAATATGTTACGGGGACACCATGATGCTGAAGCTGTTAAATTGTCCTTCTGTACAGTTGTGGTATCGGGAACATTTTGTGTAGTTCTGTTTGTGTGTGTGCGTGTGTGTTTGTTTTGAATATTCTGGTAATATAAAATTTAGTATAGCTAAAAATTTTTATCTCTTTTGCTTTCAGGCTACCTGTGGCACTGCTGCCTTGCTCAAGCATGAATGTTCACCATTTAGTAAATTTAAGTCATTGAACTTAGGATTGGGAACTACATATAAAATCTATATTGTCAATTTTGACGATATAACTGCCTACTTCCGCAATTTCTCTCAGCATGCAGACTTTGAAATTGTGAAGGTTTAAAAGGTACACATGGATTTGCATCATTCTTCAATATATTTTTAAGCACCCTTTATGACAATAATAATGAGATTTTGGAACTTATTCGCACACTAATCATTACTTTCTTTTCTTGAAACAGATCATATATCACTCAAACAAAAATGAGTGCAATGGTTGGTTACATTATGTAATTATTGGGTAATACTCGAATCGAGTCACTTTTTAAATATCAGAAATTTAATGAAGTCTTGCTTTTGCTCTACTAGTTTAGTTTTCATACAGACCTTCTGCAACAAGTTCCTATATTCATTGCTTTTACTTAGTGTTCATGATTTGGATTTGCTGGTCTGCTCTCTAATTGCATCATCTCTATAAATTTCTCTCAATAGGGTGAAGAGAGAATATTCAATAATTAATTTTTGATAAAGTTTCCATATAATGTAATAATAACCTAAGTTGCTAGTTTAAGTTGCCTTGGACGACTGGGAAACTTGTGGTGTGGCTGTATTATAGATATAGTTACAGTTAGGATCCAGAATGACTAGATTGTGAATTATTCAATATTGTAATAGAATTTGATCTTCTTTTTAGCCTCAAGTTGGTGACTGGTATGAATATTCAATGTTTCTAACAGTAATGTTGGATAACGTGTCACAACATATCTCAAACAAATGGACAAAAAGCTTTTGGAACTGTACAAAGGAATAAGTATGGTGTTGCTGTCAAATGACCATAGTATCAAGTATCAAACTTTCTGTAGTATGGGATTTGGTGGAAAGACTTGGATGCATATTTCATCCTTGGATTTTGGATATCAGCATTAAAGACTATGAAATGGATGCAATTTGAAATTGCAAAACTTTCAAGTATAAGAAATTGGTGTGCTAGAGCATTGACTGACATCATAATGACAGGAGATTGGTTTGATGTTTCTGTTAATTACATTCAGCGCCTTAAGAAGTTACATGACACAGGCGGAAGAGCTTCTTCTTTCAGAAGCATTACATTAAGATAGAATTTATGGTTATTGGTGGTAAGACTGAAGTAAGGATTACTGATGTTGAATCTTCTGAAGTAAGATATTGAATTAGTTATTATCATGTCATGATGACATTGGGGATATGTTTGAAAATGCTTGTTGAATTTACTGGATTTTCTGCTTACCAAATTACTCCGAGCAGGATTTTGATTTTCAAAATTATGTGTTAACTCTGGTAATATCATGCAACTTAAGAGCTTTAGAAAGATCAATATATGTAAACTATGCTAATATTGCCAGTTGCCAACCTTTCAATGAGTACAATTGTCTCAAAAATCAGGTTATCCAGCCTTATTCTTATCTCTTTGTTTCTTTCTATTCTTGATGCAAAACAGAAACCTTGTAGAGCTTTTCTTTGGTATGTGAATGATTGGGAAGCCAAATTATATTTTTTCAATTGTTCAGGAACTTTGGGATTAGAAATGTGGGAACCTTTGATAAAGCCTTACCTAGAAATAGTTGTACAAGTTTGTTTTTGAATGGTACTCTGTGGAAAAAGGTGGCTGCTTGAAATTATGAGACAGTTATAGAAGGCGATTGTTAATCTAGAGTGATGATTTTAAATATTATGTTATGGTGGATAATGGGGGAAGCATTCTTTTATGGGAAGATTGTCTGGCATATTGAATTAGTCTTTGAAGGTTCATATATATTCCCTCTAAATTTGTTAGTTCGTATTATGGTCTGTGTGAAAGTGATGTCTTTGTAAATAAAATAAAGGAGAAGCTCATATAGATTCGCTAGCAATTGCTTAGAATTGTTACTCATTAGATTTGGATGTAGACAGAAACTTTGTAATGGGGATTGGAATGCTGTATTGCCAAAGGGGATAGTCATGTTCTATTTAGTAAACATTTCAACTTAAATATAAAGCTTTACATTGCCTTTTTGAGAAGAGTATGGTAAGACACAGCTCAATATAAAATCTCTTTCTATGTTAAGAATTTGGCTTGAACAAAAGAACTTGCATTTGGGCTCGTCTGGCTACCTTGAGGGCTCAATTTTTATTTCTTCCTTTTGACAAATTAATTGAATCAATCAAGCTCCCAAGATTAATCCCTATTTTATTATGATATATAAATCTATGTTTAAACTTTATTTTTAAATATAAATAAACATGTACAGATTAGTTTTTTGTTGTGTATTAAAAAATGATGTTATTGAATTCTTGTATATGTAAATTAGCTCCTAATTTATGTTTATTTTGAATGATTTATCGTTGAAATCTATAATTTTGGGTATATTTTTGTGATTAGTTGGAGTTTGTTCATAGTGCATAGATTCCAAATAAAAGACTGTTTCCCTAATTATTTATTGAGATTTAGATTATAAAAACCACTATTGTTACTATTATTTCAGATTTCAAAGAATACTTCACACAGGAGGTTTGGCTTATGCTGAGAGGAAGGAAATCAGATGGAAGCTAACCTATTACCTGGCTTAACATATATGAGTACTTGGTATACTTTCAATGAGAAGGATTGTGATTGGGATACACTCATAATATATTTGGTTGATTTTAGAAATTGTTACAATGAAATGGAAAATTTCCCACTTTTTTTGGTGAATTTTTATCTTGATTCTCGCTTTCTAGTTATCTTTGGGCAAAAACTAATCTAAGCATGGACTTGTTCCAGTCCTGTTTCTCTGGTACAGATGTTTGATCACCAACATTGGGTTGTGGAAGGATCAGGGCTGCCATACACGAGTAGTTCTAGTAATGTGACAATGCTAGATGGAATATCTGAATTTGAGTAGTCTTATCTGAATTTTGTTTCCCTTTTAAATTAGATACTTAATCACTCAAACAATTGTGTATATTTGTGTATTTGAATGATGTGTAGCTAGCATTTCTCATCATGTACCGTGTTGGAAATTTCTAGTCTCACAAAACTCTCACAAAAAAGCAAATTAGAAACTCTAATTTGCTTTTTGTCAGTAAGTGTTTCGTGAGTCCAATGTTGGAGTAGCAGGGTTGACCATGTTTTGGGGCTAGCAAGCCAGGAATCTTAGGCAAGAAAAAAGCTGTAGGTTCATTTTATCTTTGGCAACTGGTATGAGCTTCTTTTTGTGAAGTGTTTGGCTCAAGCATAATTTGTCATTGCAAATGAAAGAGAAAGTCTGAGCATTTATTGGTGTATACTTATCCTTCTCTAGCAAAGGTTAACGCTATTTTAAAGGAATAACAAGACTTAAATGTTCTTGTTTTTAATAAATAAATAGTGTCAAAAATAATGCTCAAACCTTTGCTGCCAATTTTGCTCCTAGCAAGCTTCCTCAAATTTTTAGTGACTTGCAAAATACTTTGTGAATTCCTGATTCCAAACAATGTTTAAATCCATTCAAATGAAAGAAAAACATTGAATAATTTTACCTTTAAGCAATAAAGTTATGGTCCCAGAAATTTCATCCTGATAATTTGCCCATGTCTCCATCTCTAAAAAGAAAAAGCACTCCTAATCTCTTTCAGCATTGGAGCAATTCCCTGAAGATTATTCCATCTATATTGGGAACGTCTTTAAATTGAATTAATCACCTGCCTGATTAATTACTTTCCTGAAATTCACTATAAATCAGGCCCATTATTATTATTATTATACATTTTTCTTTTTTGTTATTAAAAAACAGGAAAAGTCATGTTAATGGCATCATTTATAAGTTAACAAAATTTTTTTTACTGTATTATTCTTATAAAATATATCAACTAAATTCATAGCTCAATCTAAAGATTGTGTTAAATGAGAATTTAATAAAAATAAAAATGTGCAAGTAAAAAATTTTGTTAGTAGGAATTGAATAAGAATAAATGTGAGGATATTTAGGGACAAAAGGTAATATTGTCATTTCCCTTTAGTGGCTGGAGAGCAGAAAGGGCGTATACGATGAAACAAAAGGCAGAACAGAAAATTAAGGTTAACAAAAAGTGTCTCATCTATTTTCGAACGCAACCATGGTGGTTGGCTCCATTCGCCTTCCTTCCTCCCTTGCCTGTATTCATGGCGGAGCTCTGGAATATCACTCCCCGCCACCAATGTAGTCTCCTTCAGACGAATTTTCGGGGCTTGCCTCCACTTCAGTAAGCTTTGTTACATTGCTTCCTCTTCTGCTATATTATGCATTCCAGTTCGTTTTATAATTTCATGGCTATTTGAGATTTCTTATATTATATGCGTATGCTGACCCCTGGTTTTCTGTGTTATATTTATTAGGTGTCCACTCAATCTCTGCAGGTATACCTCGCATTAAATGAAACTTGTGTTCACTGTTTTATTCGCTGCAGCTTCTGCATATGGAGATGCTGGGGCCAGTGGGGTGGAATTACCTTCTGATCAATCAGAAATTATATTTATGGAGACGGGAACTAGTGAGGGCAATCCACGAGTTAGCTGCTTGGCAAATGCCCTAAACAAATGTCTGTTACAGATTTCTGAACCTCTGCAATGAAGTAAAGTAGCTTATTGTGTCTGATAAATGTCTGGAATTAAGTGCTTGAATTTTACTGAATTATGTTGGAAAAGTGATTTTCACGGTCACTGCAAGTCTGTTCAAAACCTGTTGAACCAGGCAGTAAGAATAGGAGGCTTAACACAAGTATACTCATTCGTCATCCAAGCTCGTCAGGAAGATGCAACATTCCTACAGATGCTGGAAAGTATGTAACATTATTTTCCATTTGTTGATGGTTTAAGTTTGCACCATTATAGAAAATCTTATTGCTTCGCCCCCTCCCCCCCAACCTCTTTTGTTCCTCTTCATGAATATTTTTATTTAAATTTATGATTGTTCTTCTTCTCAAGATTCTTTCTGCTGGAACGGTGATTAAAAGTTAGTTACCAAAAAAATACGCTTGAATAAATTACTAAACATGAAGTTATTACTCCAGCTGGGTCGAGATTGTAAAGATATCGTAGCTTTCCTTAATATGTTACGATAATTTTTTACTATTTATTTGAGAGAAAAAGCGGCCTAGAATTGACGCATGAAGATTCTTCACGGCATTGTGATTACAATTCATGTATTGGAACCGCTGAACTGTTAGATCCTACATTGATACGTGTAGAATATATCTGGCTTCCTTAGGAATTTTAAGTTATAACTCAAGGTTAATGAATTTTTTTTTCTCCCCCCTTAAACATGGAGTCTTGTATATTTAGATTTTGAGTTCTGAGTTGCCTAGGCATCATACACGCTGTGTGTTAGGAAATAATGTTTTCTGAAGTCTTAGTCATAGACATATTTTCTCATTGATTCATGTAGCCAACCCTCAAATATTTGAGCTTTACATTGTTGTGCTCGATGAAGTTATATAACTGCATAACTCAGGCTAATAGGTATTGACAGTAAAAATGGTACATCTTTGATGACAAATTCTTTTACTTGTCTGTTGTGCAGATTTTTCTACCACAGTGCGCTCCGGTGGTTTCCAGCATTTGGGCTGGTTCATTTGTTAATTTTTGGGTTTTGGATCTCAACATTTTAAGTGGTCCATCGTTATCAATCAAGAATGTGAATAAGACCAGCAAACCAATTAGAGAGAGAATGGCCAATAACAGAGAGTGAGAGTGTTAATGAGTTGTGACTTTACTGTATGTGCGGGGAGGAATTATACATAGTGGCATGATAGATGGGCTTGTAAGCTAAAAGCATGATTGAACAATCTGATCATGATAACTTATGAGAAACCCTTCTGCATTTCATAGTTCATTTTTTCACTTTCACATCTTTGTAATTTTAAGAATAATCATTTTTGTATTTATACATGGGTGTCTTTCAGTATGTGATGAACAAGACCCATTATTATTTGGTAGATAGAGGTGTTATCCTACACGGTGCTGCAGTCTCAGAGTTGCCATTTAATATCTTATTTGAAGAGCCATTTTTTGTACATGGATTGAAGGTCAGAACTTTAACAGTTTGAACTAGGGTGTTTTCACTTTTTGTTCTTTTTCTCTGTTCAATCTGATGTTTTGCGCAGTTGATGCTCAATCAATTAATTCCTGACTTTCCCTGAGCTGTGTATGTAACTTGGCTCTAAATATATTTTTTTTCCTTTATTATTATAGTGCTTCAGATTATTCCTTTACCAGTGTGTCATGGCTGTGGTTATCGTTCGCTTTGGTAATATATATTACACTAGGTAATGCTTTTAGCTTGATCAGTAACTGAAAAATGTCTTTGTATTCAGTGAAGCTTTTCCATGAATATTTTTGGGCCAATCTTACATCTACATCTCCGGTGATATCCGTGAAATTCCTGAGGCAACTTATCCACTTTTGAGTGGATGTGAAATTCTGATTCTGGTGCCCCGCCCTCTCCATCTATCTCTGTTGTAATAAAAGTGCACATATACGCCACTTTTTTTCATTAAAAAATGAAGCTTTTCAGGCTTTCTGTTGGACTTATCAGATGTACGATTTTTCAGTATGCACTAAGGCCCAATCGCCCTTCTTTGACACGTTTTGGACTTCCAAGGGTAATCTCTCGCATCTTCTGTCAAGTTTTCTTGGAGAAATAAAGTTCAGTCTGATTAACTTCAGGCCTTAGAGGAAGTGCGAAAAATAAAACCCAAGAGGACACCTTTTACTGTTAAGTTTTGATTAAGCCCTCTTATTAGCATAATACTTCCATTAGTTTCCCTGCCTCAATTTTCCTGATGTTTATAGTCTAATTAACATACTGGAGCATTTAGGACAGAGTCAATGTGAGTTAAAAATTAGTATAAGCATTCCAGCAGTTAGATTTCACTTTTTACGTCAATGTAAAATATTTGAGAAAATAATTTGCCATTTCTTCTCATTCTCAATTTGAAGGTATGATGCATCTGATGGATCATGAAGAAGTGAACGTCTATCTTTCAAAACTGTTGTAGTCCGAGGATCTTAATTTACAATTGAGCTATGATGTGCTTCGTATACCAGTAAGGCAGTAGTCTCTATACAGTCCCGTCTTATAGGCAACCATTTTTTTCTCAAAAGCAAAAGTCAATCTTTTAGGTGAACATTTAAATCAATGTCACTTTGAGTCCTTGCATCAATGCTTTACCAGCTAGAAGTACTAGCACCTTTTCTTTGCAAAAGTCTTGTGTACATCACAAGTTCAGTTCATTGACAGAATACATGCACTCTCAGGGTTTCTGCAGCTATTCTACCTTCTTCCTATCAGCCTTTTCTTTCTTTTATCTTTCCCTCTGTGTGTGTGACATAAAGCAGAGTGTATTGCTTAACACAAGAAACTTTTAAAGACAGACCTTCATTAAAAATGTGATGGTCACATTTTTTGTTCTTGAAGAATGAAGAGAGCCCGGCTAAACATAATTTTGCAGCGACCCTAGAGTTTGTTTGGAAGAAAGAAAATTATTCTAGGCAAACCTTGGACGACAGGGACAATCAGACGTTTCAAGTTGGGACGACATAATTGTTGTCTTATTGGAGAGTTGAATTTTAGTAGTTTCGGCACGCAAACTATCACTAAGCAGTAAACAAAGTTATTGTGGTAGTTTTAGTAGACTGATAGTGACAATCAGACGTTTCAGGTATGTTTTCTATCTGCATCTTTGCAAACGTAACTGAAACACATTTTGACTTCCACACTCTTCGTAGGTCTTTCTTGCTATCTGAATAAACTTTGTACCCAAATCATGTTGAAGACTAGGGCCCACCATGTTTTCTATTTTGTGATTAACAAATCATATAATCAAGTGGATTTTTATTGGTCATAGTAAATGGAGCACTTAATGCCTTTAGTTTGTGAGAGCCGCAGATTTTGAAGCTCAAATTTTGGATAATGGTCCTAATTTTCTTATTAAATAGTCATGCATAATGACCTATATAAATGAAATGTTATGTCAATGAATTGATGCATGGATATTGAGTTAGATGATGTCAACCCCAAATTTTCTTCCATATTGATTAGATATGGTTATCTAAGATGGACAAGTTTATCCAACCAAGCAAAAGGGACAAGTTCCATATTTTAGGTAATGTTGCTTCTATGTTTGAAATGATGTAGACCATCTGCACAAATATCAGAATCCTGAATTGGCAGAAATTTTCAAACCAAAATTGTACCTGCAGGTATGTGCAAACGATCATTTTCGTATTATACTTATGACTTATATTTATGATTTAATTTTGTGGTGGTAAGTGTCAGTAGGTGCACTCGGTTTCATTACATAAGGTCGGTATAATACATAAAAATTTGTTTTTGCTCCTAAAGATTTTTCGTAGTTAATCACGTGTAAGCGACTTTGTCTTTCTCTGCTGAACGTTGAGGGTATGAGAGTTGTTGTCTAGTGAGATTAAAAAGTGTTCCAATTCTTTTATTTTGATATATTTTATTTTATATAATTTTTATTAATAAATTTTATATTATTAAATTATTAGATCTAGTTCATTTAAAAAATCATATTATTAAATATAAATATTTTATAAAAATAATGTAATGAATCAGAAGAGGGTGTCACTACTAAGAAATTTTACATATTTTAGCAATTTAAGTAGCAAAACAGTACTTTTATGCGTACTCAATTTAAGTTTGAATCATCTGCAAAGAATACACATCTTGCCACTAAAAAATTCTAATTATAAAATAGAAAGATAATGGGGAGGCAGGAAATTCTGCCGCCCCTTTTGACAAGGAACTCTTGGTCCTTGTCGCATGGCAAGTCTGAATGCTCCCCCTCTCTTCCCGTACTTTGCCCCTGCATGAGGCTGTCCTGTACGAATCAATAATGTTTTGCCACGTCGGAATGAAATGGTACTCCACCTGTCCTTGTCGTGGGTGTGGGAACCGGAGCGTGGAAGCCTGTGATTACAGTTTCGTCATTGATTTGTGATGTGAATGAGGAGAGGGGGGACACACAGCGTGTGGTCCTCATCCGGATTCGGGCCATGGTCCTCAACGAGCAATCATATCGCGATCGTACACGTGGATGCGGTATTAGGTAATTATTTTAGTGTAGGACCCAGTACTTTGGATCTACCTCGCTCGTGAATAAGGTAGTGCTAGAAATTCTTTTGACTTTCTGGCCATATCAGTGTTTGGGAATCGGTTATCCTCTTATTTTTTGGGGGTAATGAGCCTATTATGTGCTAAGAATGGGATTATCTAATGATTAAGGGGCAAGGTTAGTGAATCATCATTTGCTAATTCATGTTATGTCGTGTCTCTTATCCCATCTAAATGTGGGGGCTTTCTAAAATCATCACTCGCCCAAAAGAGAAGTTGCATTTTGCAATTTGAATCAGTGCCCATGTCATCCACCAACTGATTAATTGTGAATGTATATGGATGGTATACAACGTACAGTTCTTATTATCACATTTTATAATTTTATTTTATAAAATTTATATTATTAAATTTACTAAGTTTCTTACATTAAACTTTGAAATCAAATAGTTTAACAATTCTCACACAATATATAAATATTTTGTTCATTCACATCATTTAGTATGGAAAGAGGTTTTCTCCAAAATGTAATGGTTATGGTATATTTATCCTAACCCATTGGGAAAGTTGTGGTATATCAAGCAACAAGTCACAGAGACAAGAGCAACAAGTCACAGAGACAAGGGATATCCTTCTTTTGTGTAGCGTATCCCTTGTACAATTCATGATCATATTGACTACAATCACCCACTTCAATTGCTTGTCTTCCCCTTATTCTAACGCTTCAAGCAGTCATCAAAGAGTACCATATAAGTCACAATCTCCATAGCTATTGCACTCATTTGTAAATCATCAAGATCGATCTGTAACCTATCAACTTCTAGAAATACTATACATATAATTGTGTCACAAACATTTACTTACATATAAATATATCTGAAGTAAGAGATTGAATCTTTTAGTTTCATTTTACTAAACACATACAATTATAGAGCAGTAATATTTACACATAAAATATTTATACACACTTTATATATTTCCTCACTCTTATACATTTCTCTTTCTTTTTTCACTAAAAATTTGTATGTACGTCACAGCTGTCGGCATGTGTGAGCACCGATTTTGCAATTATAAACTTAAATAGAATCTTAGACCCTAATTACTATTGCGCTTGATTTGTAAGCTCTAGCCCAACCCAACACCAGATGAGAGCAGCTTTTGCCCAACCCATTTCGACAGTGAAAGAATGAAGATATGATGGAATTAAAAATTAAAGCAAATATTATTTTTGAATAAATTAAAATGAGAAAAACAAAATGAAAGACAACTAATTGTGACCCACATTGGGGTGGACTGTAAAGAAACATACTGCCTCATGTAATTGTCTGCTTATAATTAAAGGCAAAGAAGTTTGGACTTGAAATCTGATGTAAAGATGCTCACAAAAATTAAAAAAAAAAAAAACTGAAATAAAAATAGAGTTTTCATGATATGAAGGACTCGCATTGCTATCATAATTGAAAGACAATAAATTAGAGTGGGAATGATTAAGCTTCCAACACCTGCTTGGAGAAAGATGCAACTATGTCTTTTGTGCTGTCTTTGTACAACAATGAGTGTCCAATAACAGTCCCATATAATACTGTTTAAATGCTGCTTTTTATGCTGATCATACTTTCTTTCCTCCAACCTAATACAAAAAGTGTATATGTTTCAAACATTTCTGCTTTTTATGCTAATCATACTTTCCTTCCTCCAACCTAATAAAAAAAGTGTATATCTTTCAAACATGTTGTGCCGAATGGGAATTATAACAGCAGCTTATATTTATATTATATTTTTTTTATTATTCTAGTGTGCAGTCAAGAGATTAATTTTTTAAAGAACAAAAATTGTTAAAGTAGATAATTTTCTCTTAAATAAATCTTCTTTATATATAATTTAAATCAAATTTAAGACAACATATTTATAAGACCTATTATTTATTACCTGTGCCAATTAATTCTTGTTGGTTTATATTGTAATACAATAAGATCCAAATTGTTCTATCACATTTCAATTTTACATTGTATAATGTGGAACTCGCACTATTTAAGGGTGGACATAAAATTTTGTGTTTACTTGTGAAACTCACATAATTTAAGGGTAGACACGAAATTATGTATTTATTTTTCAGTAAAAACAGTTTCATAGAACCTGTTCATAAATACTTTACAAAATTAATTATGAGATATTATATTTGTTTAATCTTGTAATTCAAATGGTAAAATTTAATAAATTTAATAATATAAATTTTTGAAATGATATTTTAACAAATTTCAGTTTATGGGTATAAAAAAAGTGTTACTTTGGTGTGGTAATTAAGTTCAAACAAGAGTATTTACATTGATTAACTGTTTTGGACGGAGACAGCATGAACCCTACATTGCATGCATCTATCATTACTCAGATGACAATATGGACACCAATTCAGTTTTGCGAGTTTGAAGCATTTCAAAACCCAGAAATAAATTAATAATAATAGTAGCAATGATGCACAATGCAGTAACATCCCACAGTGACATCTTTCAGAACAACTATTTTCCAGCAGATGTGGAAAAAAGGTAAGCGTGCTTTGAAAGATTGCAAGCATGCAATTTCCCTTGCCAACCACTGAGTAAAAAAATTATAAATTAACAGTCACCATCCCATTATTCATAAAAATATATGTGTATGGATCAAATTGTACTTTTTTATTTATATTTCCACATCAGAATGTGACTATTAGTGCAATTCCATGACAGTGACTATTATATACATGCTGAAGCAATTACAGCAGTCTTCTCTGTAAGAGAATATGTCTACCTGCTTGCACATCCCTCTCACTCACATGTTTTAAAAGAGAATAGAGAAAACACCACCCAATTTGAAAGATAACGTTGACATCATTTAACTACCAAAAACTCACCAATTAATAGTTTAATGGTGCAAAATTGTCATTTGTTGATGACAATTCTAAATAGTTTGTGTCATTTTAAAGAGTTGGACCATTAGTTGATTGAAAATTCAGGAAGTCATCTCCCACTATAAACCGTGAGAGACACTTCTCACAAAATAAAGTTAGAGTTTTGTAATTTTTTGAGTCTTATAATTTAATTTGTAAAACATAATTAATTAAAAGATTTATATTTTTTTAAGTAAGAATTCAAACAAAATTTGTTTATAAAAATAACAATACTGTTGTAAGTTTCTATTTCTATTTCTACTAATTTTAAGTATAGCTGCTTCTGTAAATGTAAAATTTGCAAATGTAAAGATCAGTTGATAATTGAAATTATTATAAATTTATAAATTAATCTAGTTGCTTTTTTTTTTTTGGGTTGTTGGATAAATTAGTCAGATGTTTCTGGATTCTGAAATTTTAGCCATACTGTTTTTATTTTGGGATACAAGAGGGAAATTGTACCCATACTTAAGGCATGTAATTTGCATCAATTACAAGTTTGATCTCAAATGCAAATGTTTCTCATACAGAATTGAAGCATAATACTCTTTTCTTACCCAACAACATGACAAGCTCACTAATTATATACAAAAACCAAAACTTTCTCACACAACTTTATTTTATATCTATCCTATCGCATTCACCAGTTTAAAATTTCTTTACAGTAAATACTAATTTAATGGCACAGATGAGCTGGGAGAGCATATTGGGACCTGGTCGTGCAAGATCCCATTTTCAAAAAACTTAATCATTGAAGAATAAAACAAGAAAATGACAAAAGAAAAATGTTTTTCTATTGAGGATTTTTTAAGCCTCACACATGCATGGTGCAGGGAACACAAGCTCATCGAAACCTGAACAAACACCAAGATAATGTAGTTCTTCAAGTACCCATATCTAAATATATATATATATATATATATATATATATATATATGTTACATACAGAAATAATATATACAAAACAGACAAATGGCCTTAGAATAATACTCCTAATCTTTCCTCTCAAAATTTCTATTTTTTTGATAAGGAAGATAGCATTGCATCATTTAATATTTTATACCGTCAAGATGTAATTTATCTGTGTTGACCAAAATTTTTCAAGTGGTAGCTCTCAAAGTCATGCATTTGTTTCATTTGTGGAATTTTAATTACACACACGGCTTTCAACTTTGTTGTTTTTGTTCCTGCCTATGACATCTTCAAATTGAAGTATCCAATGTATTCACTCATTGAAAGTATCCATGAAACTTTACAAAGTCTAGCTCTAGTCGAAAAAATGAGAACAAAAGAAAAAAAACAAATTAAGTGACACACATTGAGTCAATTATAACATCACGTTTAAGTCAAGTCAATTGAACTAGACTCTCTAGGATGTAAAGATATGAGTCATATATACTGTCAAAAGTCCACAAAATTTGCAACTCTTGACGCAGGTCAACTTGAGCATAAGTATCAGATGGGGATAGAATAGCCTGGTGATGAGATTCTTAATTTTGATAATTTTAAATAAATTTTAGAGATTAATGCTTTTTAATTTGAATTCTATCATTTTTTTCATTTTTCAATGCTTTCAAAATTATTTTTCTCAGACATTAATGACACCCTAACGCACATTTCGAGTTTTCTTTTATATGGAATACAAGTGTCATGAATTTTATAATGAATTTGTGATTTTTTTTTTTTTGCATCCTAATTATTTTCGTAGTTTAAATATCAGTTATATGTGTAGGAGTCTCCAGTTTATTGTCTTATGCTTAATCATATATATTTAACTAATAATTTTTTAATAATGATAATGACTATTCATGAAATGATAATGACAAGGGAGACAAAACTGGTTTGGTGGTGCTTGCTAAAGATTCAATGGTAACAAGAAAGATGGAGAGGGAGGGGCTAGGGATTCTGGTGTTAGGCAACTTTGTAGATCCATAACCTAACAAAATCTATTTGTTTAGAATTTAATTCAAAGAACCATGCAAAATTGTCAGAAATTTCAGCTTTTTTAAGGATCAATAGTTCAATGATAATGAAATGAACGATGCAAAAGAACGTTATATAATGCAGAGAAATAAAAAAGAATTATATAATGGAAAAGCTTTTAGCCATGCCGGTTAGAATTTAATCAGTGGATCAATCATGTCACTGTAAATTGTAGAAAGCAGGAAAGGTCTTCTACTACCCACGATGTAAAATAATAGAAGTGGACTTCTCTCTCTCTCTCCCCTCCAGTCTTTCTCTTTCTCTCTCCTTGTCCCTCTCTCTGTCTATTTGCATATACTAATGATACTCTCTTTTTACATGGTTGCTTTTTTTGCCCCTTTCTTTCTGCTTACTTTACGAGAGAAGGGAAAGGTGAGCATGGTATATTTAAACAAAAGGTTTTTTAGTAGAAAAAAATTGAACTTTGCTAAAAGCAAAAATTATATTCAATCAATAAAGAAAAGATTTTTCTGGGGTTGAGAAGGAGAACGGAGGAAAAGACAGAAAGCGAACGTCAGAGTTAGCCGTAGGGTTCCCTCTTGGGTTGTGGTTTTGGGTATTGTTTTGGACTGGCTGAGGTACAGAGGGAATCCTCTTCTCTCATCCACATCTCTCTCTTTATTTCTCTCTCTTCCTAACTCTCTCTCTCTCTCTGAGTTTATACAACTGGGTCTATATTTTTGTTCATATTTGTGTGGCTATCCTTGGATTTTCTTGGTATTATCAAGCATATGGTTTTCGAACCATGAATGAGAAAAGCGGCTAGAAACCATTTCTGGTTCAGCTCATCTCCAGTTCTCTTTGTCACTCTTGTTTCTTCTGCTCCTTCCAAAAACAAAAACTGTCTCTTGGGTTGGTGCCAAACAAGCTAGAAACCATCAAGGTTTACAGTGGGGATTGTTTGCTTCAAAGGGTTCTCTTTTTTTATTTCTTTTCAGTTTTATTTTGTCTGCTGGGATTTCAAAGACTTCCCTGAGTATCAATTTTGCTGCTTTGTTCCTTTAAAAAAAAAAAAATTTGCAGCTTTGTTCTGTTCCTTCTCTCTCTAGTCCACGGTTTAGTATAAAGCTTTTTCCTTTTCCGCTCTGGGGTGAGAGTTGTCCTGAGATCCCAAAAATCCTATAACATATGAAAACCAAGATCTGTGGCCCTTAACACAACCTCAGGATTCAAAAGATTCCAAGTTTAAAAAGGATGATCAAGAGTTTGATGTTCCAGCAGCAGCAGCAGCAAGTAGTGGAGGAAAACATGTCTAATTTGACTTCCGCATCTGGTGAAGCTAGTGCTTCCTCAGGCAACAGAACCGAAATTGGTGCCGATTACCCTCCTCAACAATACTTTGCTCCACCACCAACTCAAACTCAGCCACCGGTGAAGAAAAAGAGAAACCTTCCTGGCAACCCAGGTTTCATATCCGTATTCAAAATCTGAACTTACAGTACCTTCTTTTTTCAGTATGTCATTGTCTTGTTTGTTTCTCTGAATTGGGTCTCTTTTTTACTTTTTTGGTTCTTTTATTTATTCAGACCCAGATGCCGAGGTTATGGCCTTGTCCCCCAAGACTCTTCTGGCGACCAATAGGTTCATTTGCGAGATCTGTAACAAAGGATTTCAAAGAGATCAGAATCTTCAACTTCACAAAAGAGGACACAATTTGCCATGGAAACTGAAGCAGAGAACGAACAAAGAGGTGAGGAAGAAGGTCTATGTGTGCCCAGAACCAACTTGTGTGCACCATGACCCATCAAGGGCCCTTGGTGACCTTACTGGGATCAAGAAGCACTTCTGCAGAAAGCACGGTGAGAAGAAGTGGAAATGTGACAAGTGCTCAAAGAGGTATGCAGTTCAATCAGATTGGAAAGCTCACTCCAAGACCTGTGGCACAAGGGAGTACAGATGTGACTGTGGCACCCTCTTCTCAAGGTAACTAACCTAAACCATTTTAGAAATGACATGTGAATTACGGGCAACCTTTAGGCACCATAGTCAGACATCTTCATTTATGGAGGATGGGATTTGAATCCGAGGTTGACTGAGATGAATTCACATCATATCTTTTTGGTATTGGAATAATAAATTCACATTCTTTATTCCTTTCATTGGAGAAGATTATAGCTCTGCAGTAGAGTGGTTCATCGCATTGATATAGCAGGCTCCTATATATAATCCCACCCTAGAGAGAGAGAGTAGAAATTCTTAGTATGGAAAATTTTTAATGCAACACCTAATGTGAACTATCTGTTTTTTTAAGTACTTCCAGAAAGAGAAAAAGGATCTCTAGGAATGCAGAAAGAGAGAGAGTGGGGAAGAGGGAGAAGGGGAGAGAGAGAGTCAACATTTATGGACTGTCATAGCACTTCGTGACATCTTTTTGGGTTTTGTTTTTTTGTGTGTTTGTTTATGACTTTCAGGAGGGACAGTTTCGTAACCCACAGAGCCTTCTGTGATGCATTAGCAGAGGAGAGTGCTAGAGCAATTACAGGCACAACAAACCCTCTTCTTCCCTCTCAACCTGGGACTTCAGCAACATCTCATCATCACCTAAATCTCCAAACCCAGTTCAACCCACAAGACCTCCATGCTTTCACATTGAAAAAAGAGCAGCAGAGCTTCAGTCTTAGGCCAGAAATGCCCCCTTGGCTTGCCTGCCCTGGCCCACCCACAATGGATCTCTCATCCTCATCATCAATTTTCTCCCAAGAATTTTCAGAAACACATCACCGCCAAGATCTAAGTCTCCATGAAAACCCAAACCCTAACCCTAGCCTTGGGCCCACCCTCCCCGCCTTCCAACCAGCGCCTTCCCCGCACATGTCGGCTACAGCGTTGCTGCAGAAAGCAGCGCAGATGGGCGCAACCATGACCAAAACTGGCTCCTCCTCACCAGCCATGATCAGGACCCACCAGCAGGCTCACGTGTCTTCAGCTACTGATTGTGGCAGTGGAAACAAGAACAACAATTCAATTTCAAACGGCAATTTTGGTTTGAATTTGTCGTCACGTGAAGATCAGATGACCTCTAGTACTACTGGGTTTGGCCATGGCTTGGCTCCTTATGGGAATAAAGCTGCAGCCCCACCTACTTCTTCTGCAGCAACCACAACAGATGCTCCCTCAGGTGTTCCTCCAACCCTTCTTCATGATGTAATGAATACTTTCTCTTCTGCTTCTGGGTTTGAAGCAACTTCCTTTGAGGATGCTTTTGGGATTCTGAACTCAAAGAAAGATGGCAACTTTCATGGCACCCTTTCAAAAACAACCACCGCCAGCCGCCTCAGTACCGTTGCCGACGACGGTGTTGGCCGCGGTGGTGGTGGCAACGAAGGCTTGACAAGAGATTTCTTGGGCCTTAGGCCTCTTTCTCATAGCGACATTCTCAATATTGCCGGTATTGGAAACTGCATAAACTCCTCTCCCCATGATCAACAAAACCAATCCCAAAAGCCATGGCAAGGTTAGCTTCATATCATATATATAAATATCCCATATATAAAGATTTTATTTTTGTTTTCCATCAATAAAATTTTGAAAATTTCCCTTTTTCAATTTTAGCTTTTGTTTATCTGTCAATATCTTCCCAAAGGGAAGGAATCTCGATATTTTCTTTCCTCTCATGTAGTGATATTTTATGAAATATGACCTTTATTTTCTTAGCGTTAGTCCCTATATATATAGATTAATAGACTAATTACAAAAGGTTTAAATTAATTAGATAGCAAACCCTCCATTAATAACATTAATTTGTTCTTTTTTTTAGTTGCTCAAGTACATTTGTTGATGTAGAACAACATCATCAGTCCTTATCACTGCATATTTCCTTCTTTCTTCCTTTCCTTCCTTTTTACTTAATTTTTAATGTTTGTACCAAAATATACATCAAAGAAAAGTACAAGAAGCCAGTTGAGATGAACAGAATGCAATTCATTTTAAAGGATTTTTTGTAGGAAAAAAAAGAGGTAACAAGGATCAATGGGTTCATGCTCTATATTAAGTAAGTTTTATCAACACTGGCAATCAAATTCAATCGGTTTATATTTCTCATCAACTTAAAAGTTCGTCAAATGTATGTTTTTGCTTTGGACAAAAGGATGATATGTTTTTGCTTTTGTTGGAAGAAATTTAATTGAACAACTTCTATCTCAAATAAGAATTGAAGGAATATCAAGATTTGAGTTTGGCTTCAGTTGTTAAACTCAGTTTTGTTATCTTCTTCCTACGGATTTGATTTTTATATTATAATTTTTTTAATATTTAAAAAAAAGAATTGGAGGAACATAATGAGAGAAATTAAAAAAAAACAAAAAGATGATAAGCCAGCCAACACGTGGCTTGGCTTGTTCTCCCATTTGAGCTAGCACAAAAGTGTATCTATATATAGTTTAGCCGAAAGATAAGTAAAAATATTAATAACACCATCATTGTTAATAAACACGGGCTTGAGATTTGAAGAAAATTTTGTTAGTAGAGAAATACTTCTTTGAATAAGGATTAATTTCGTATTTAATAATGGTGTGAGGATACCTTATGAAAAAAAAAAACCCATCAACTAGCTAACATGCCAATTCCTATGAACGTTGAAGCCAAAATAATTCATATTAAGGTGTTATGCCTAAATTCATCAATGAAATGGTTGATTTCACTTTGGGTTACAAGTAGAGTTTCCTGTATAGGTAACTAATATTATTTTTGTGAATGACAGGAGAGTGGTCAGCTACTTAATATATACTCAAGGCAACAAAAGATGCCATACCATTAAAGATGTCGGCATTCTAACTCAATGTGGTGATACTTCAATATGTGTCCCCCTCAATTATCATATGCATATGCAGGATTTTTAAACCATTAATCAGTGACCAGTTAATTGATTTAGTTTTGGGAAATATTAATAAGGGTTCTAGCTAAAATAAATTAACGAATAGTACGTTGCACAGTATACACCATGCCCATTTTTTGAACAATGCTGAACCGACCAGAAGAGCAAATTCAACTTGACCTGATCTCAAGTGATTGTGCTTTGACAACGGGCAAGATGGGTAACATAAAACACAAACCAGAAAACGTCAAAACCAGACCACACATGGAGGCAGCATCTATATAATTAGAATATATACAAGAATTTGATTATGGAAATGTGTCCACATGTGCTGCAGTGAGTATAAAGTTCTCCTTGAGGGATATACATTTGATGGGTACGTAAAAGCATTGGATTCTTTATGACGGAGATTGGTGAATATATATATATATATCCATGTTAGCTTGTTTTAGACATTGTTGCAATTTCTCAGAAATCAAAACAAAGAAACAGATGCCATTTGATTCCTGATGTGGATGCAAGTGGGATTCAATCCCGAGGGACAATCCTCTATATTTTTATTGGCCTATTTTTTTTTTATTTTACATTCTATGTATATTCTATTTTTCTTTCGGAACAATGCTTTCCACAATTTATTTTTAACCAAAAAGTTTTAAATCTGTTGTGGTTTATATTTTACTGTATAAAATTTAATAAATATAATAATATATATTACATATTTTGAAAATTAAATGAAAAAAATTATAAAAAAATTTTCTTTACTTTAGCTAGTCGTTTTGAGAATACAAAACGTGGCAATGTCACTTTGTTTTTGGAAAGTTAATTGTAATCAAATCAAACACTATTCTTATGCTGGTTCATATAAGGGAAACACCTAAAACTAAAATAAGTTTGAATTGAAATATAAAAGTTGGTGAACAAGTATAGAGGTGTCTTGTCTCTATCTGCCAAAGGTTTTGAGGAATTGTTGAATCAATTTTCAAGTATAAAACGAAAGAAAAGAAGTATAAGTTTGAAATAAGAATATAGCTTTGTTATTTCTACTTAAAATAATTCACAAAATTTTTATTTATATATTTATTTATATAAAAATTTATAAATTATTTTAAGGGATGAGAATACCAATTTAGATAATATTCTGATCCAGATGATGATATTCTTATTATACACACACTTAGTTTTTCTCAAAAATTTCATATTTGGGATTTCCTCCTCTACTTCCCTCTCCTTCTATCTTATTTTCTCTCTAGATGAAAACGATAACTCTCGCATGTAGTAACTCAAGGCAAGTGCCACTGTGTTATCAAGCTGCCGGTAAACTAAGAGTTTTAATTTTTAAAATTTTATTTTTATTTAATTTTTATAATATAAAGTTTAAATTATTAAATTTAAAATTTAAAAAATTAAACTATAAAATACACAAAAATAATGATTTGCGGTTTTGCTCCTATAACCTAATAAATTATGAAAACAATATTTTTCTACAAAGGAAGAGAGGAAAGAGACGTTCATCTCTTGCTTTTGATGTGCTTTTTTTGAGGCCAGGGAACTTTGTTTTAGTAATGTAGTATGGGTTTATTGCTCGAGACATCATCATTAGCAGAAAGGTGTTTCAGAAGGAACTTTTGTAATATGGGACATGTGAGACAGATGCTTATTCCCACCCTAAGATTTGCTAAGTTAAGTTCAATGAAGGTCGATATTATGCATACAATAAGCAAACTTTGAAAGTGGCGTAGCCACCTCTGCTTTCACTGGTTTTGTAAAGGCAAAACATCTCTGCACCAAAAGATTCTTCTGAATCCCAATGCTAGCTAGCTCTAACCTTCATCTTACACATGAAAACGATATGATAAAACTTTCTTGTATGAAAGACAAAAGCATAGTTTCCTCTGAACTGATGAGATCAGTGCCACTCTTTTTTCAAAATCTCTTATTCTTAAAAACATTTTAATAATGGAGATAATTTCAGGTTTGTCATTTTAATGAAAGTACTAAGAAGTCTTTGTGAGAAATAGGGGAAGGAGTAGAGACAGCCAAACAACGTAAAAGGAAATAAAGGTTGTGGGCTATAGCTAGCTCTAGCTAGGGATGATGAAGAGCACACAGCACAGTGCCCCAAATCCCTCCACTATTATGCTGTGTGAGTGAGATGTGTTTTGTTTGGAGGGTGCTTTTTGTCTGGCAGTCTCCATTGAAAGCAGAAGAAGAAAACAACATGTGGTTGGTGCCCACCAAAGGCTGAGAGGGTTGCCAGAACGATTGAAGGGAAGGGAGGTTTTGTTTGTTGTTTGTGTATTTTTATGTCGTGGGAGTAGCCATAAACCCTGTTGACTTGTCACTGTAAGGATGCTTCTCCCTTAGCTAATCATAGTGCCACCTTTTTTGTTTGACTCAGCCCCCCCATCACTTTCTTCCTCCACCCTCTCGCTATCTGTATTTATATACAAGTTTTCCCTGGTAATTCCATTTCATCTCAAAGGTGCCAGCAACTAAGATGAAGAATCTTGTTTCAGGAACTCTAAGTTTATAATTTTTCTTGACAACCTATGCTGGTGATTGAGTTTAATTAATTGATATTTTCTTAGGAAAAAGCTAAACCCATCAACAAAAATTTGACTAATTTAATATAAAATATTTATTAAATGAAACGGTAAGATTTAATAAATTTAATAATTAAATTTTTTTAAATAAAATTTTTGTAACATTTAATTTGTGATAATAAAAAGATTAATTTTTATATTATTTCCTTTTTTGACTAAAATTATTGGTTTGGGCTAACTGGTTAAGAGAGATTCTATAAATTAGAGCGATTCTTAAAATAGGAACGAATATAAAATTTAGTAATAATAATAAATGACAGAAAATATTATAAATAATAATTAATTAAATTTAAAATAATTTATTTTTTATCTGTAATTATTATTTTATTCATATAAAATACGTCATACACTTTAAAAAAGTGTATATATCAGATCATGTATTAAGCTACCATAACAGTTATTAATTTTCTAAGTTTGTATGTATTTTGGGTGTTCTCTAAATTGAAAAGAAAATTGCGAACATTTTCACTGCAATTTTTTCCCTTTCTTATGTCCAATTTATATTTTGGTAGATTTATGACGTCCAATTTTTTGCTGCTAATTGAGTGGCCTAGTTTGCTAAAGAGTGAATTAACTTGGACTCCTGTTTGTTTCGTGGGAAAAGCAAAATGGGCAAAGAGAATAGGATCTCTTGCAGGGAAAACACCAAGATTGGTCATTGGTGGGTCTTTCTTTTCCTTTGGTTCGTTTTCTTTCTTTTTCCCACCACAGGTCCAATAAACCATCTTATCCGACCACAAAGATTGGATCTGCCAAAAAGATAGCAAAAAATTAAAAAAAAAAAAAATTTGACGCCTTGGGATTATAACACTAAATAAATTATGGATTTTTTAAATTTATATTATTTATTTACTATTTGCTGTGATTTATATTATTTATTATTTAAAATTAATATATAAGAATTAAAGAAATTATTAAATATTTTTAAATATTTTTTTATATTTTTAAATTATCTTCTTATGATAAAATTTAAAAGGAGAAAAAAATAAATTTAATTGGGTATTTAATAGAGATAATAAGAATAAAGTTAGAATGAAATAATTAATGTTATTTTAATTTTGAGTAAATTATAAATAAAAAAATTGCAAAATAACAATTATTTAAAACTAAATATAGTAAATTGTTTTAGCATATTAGAACAATTAGAATCTGATGAATATAATACGTACTCCACGTAGCTGCAATGTTGATGGAAGAAAAAGGTATCTACAATTTATATTTCACATCATTAGTGTCAATTTCTAATACAAATATTGGTTTGATATAGTAATCCAAATGTTTATTTTTTTAATGTATTGATTATCTAATGAAAACAGCACACTTTATTTAGCAAAACAAAAATTATTATATAGATTTTAAAATTATAATATCAAATTAGCTTATAATCAAACAAGGTCATCTGAGATCTATATGTCACAAATCACAAAAATGTATAATTCTCTTACAAAAATTATACAAAAATAGAATAACAAATATCTCAAAATTTAGACAAGCTATATTATGATTATTAAAAATAGTCATCTTTCACCTAACAAACGCCGATTTAAGGCCATTTCCCCCGGTGAGAATCGGATTGAAGAAGACCTCAACTACAGCTCCAGCTCCTAGATTGTTGGCAATGGCGAGGAAGCAGAGAACCAAAGCAACTATTTTCTTTATCGTCCTCTCTGTTATAGCATTTGGTACATTTGTTCCTGTTTTCGCTCCTCTTCCTTCTGTGTCATCTCATCATGGCCACAGTTCTCAGCCGGAGAAAGTAAGCTACTTTACTCTTTTCCCATTTTATATTCGTTCTCTTACAGTTACTCTGTCACTGAAAGCCGGTTCAGGTTTCGTTATTTCGGTAATTCAGTTTCTGGGCAGTTGGGAAAGTAGGAAATGACCTAGCTACTTATGTGATAGTAAAAATTTTACACGAACTAGCTTTTTTCCGCCCAAACTAGACTTGCTTGGCTAATAAGAAAGTAGTAATTGAAAAGAACGTGGTTGGAAATTGTAATTGGCAATCATCTTATTGTGAGGTTTCCTTCCCGTAATTATAATATATTGAAGTTAAACACTTTTGGCAGTTTTTTTTTTTTTTTTTTGAATAAAAAGAATGAAAATTTGAATTGATGGCGAAGTTTGTGCTTTCCAGTAAGCTTCTTTGTCATTAGGAAAAAACGACAGTCGAGAGCTATTGCTCTTTTCAGCTGCCAAATTGAAAAATTGGCGGGAGAATTTAACATGAAGTTTCTGAAGTATCTATAAATTGGTGTGCTTGTTGAGAGACGGCATTGGCTGCTAAGCATAGCTTTTTCCTCAATTCATAATAATTGCTAGCATATACTGTCTTCAACTTTTAGATAACTTGAGCTGTAGTTTTCTCATGTTTTCACACACTTGTCCTCTCCCACCCCCCTGTGATTTTTCTTATCAGGTTAACAAACAGTTTGAGATTGCCAGCGATATGTTTTGGAAAGATGGTCAACCCTTTCAGATAATTGGTGGTGACTTGCACTATTTTCGAGTGCTTCCAGAGGTATGCATCTTATTAATTCCTCTCAATTTAGTGGAAGGAGGCGCATTGATTATGTCATGATTGCATTACAAGCGGTGGCTATCTTTTCTCTACTCACTTCTTCCTCCTTTTCAAATATCTTTTCCCCCTTGGTTTTTAGCACATTTACTTTTCCGCAGGTTATGTAGTGATGTAACACAAGTAAAACTTTTAGGGGGCCTGTAGAAAATAATCCATTTATATGAACTTGAGAACATAGAGCTAGAGGTGGAAAATAAAAGATGCCATGCAACTATGTTATTCTAGAAAAGGATTATTATGTGTTAATCTTGTTATAGAGTATAATGGAAAAGTAGCTAATTTTTAAGCCAGGGGAAGCTGAAAGGTTATGTAGGTTTTTTCCACGTTAGGCCTACAAGTGGGGAAGATGGTAGTATTGGAAGGATCAGGGACATCACATCCCTCCTGGCCCCAAGGACTTTCTTCCCTGGAGGGCTTGAAGCCTTGAACTTAGATCCTCACGTTCATTCTCATTCTTAAGGGGATAGATGAGCCATTAGGCTCAAAAGTCATCTGCATACATTTTATAACTTTTGCACTCAATCAACTATTAGTGAAGGTCCTTCCATCACTTCTTATCAGAATAACGTCAGATGTTGAGCATCAAGCTTATAATTACCTCTTTCAATATTTCTCAATGTCTGAGGATAACACAGATGTGATTTATGGATTTAGCCTCATAACTCTGTCTTTTACAAGAAGTTGCTTTATTCAAGTCAGATGTGTTTATATGTTGATATTACCTGCCTTCTATATTTGCAGTACTGGGAAGATAGACTAGTAAAAGCCAAGGCATTGGGCTTGAACACTATTCAAACTTATGTTCCTTGGAATCTGCATGAACCAAAACCAGGAGAGCTTGATTTTGAGGGTATTGCAGACATTCAATCATTCCTCAAACTGTGTTACAAACTTGGTCTTCTTGTGATGCTTCGAGCTGGACCTTACATATGCGCAGGTTATCTGTAACTTTTAGACCTAGATTTTTATTTAATTAGTGAGCTTTGAGTTTGTCTAGGTTATTGAAGATTTATAATACATATATATATATATATGTATGTATGTATGTATGTATGTACGTATGTATGGTTTGGTAGATATTGTAGTTGGATACGCCCTCATTTGATTTTCTATAGTTTTTTAAAGCAAGAAAGTAGAAATATTAAACCTTCAAAGTTCACGTGCAATCAGATTTCCTTGTGTTTATTTTTCTGTTAGTATTTAAAGAATGAGATTTATAATTTCTCTTCCCTATTTATTCACATGCATATTACAATATTTCATGAAATATGATAATTACTTTAATGGATTTGCTAAACTTCCTAGTAGCATTTAACCAGTCTCAAATTAAATTCTATAATATTGAGTTCTCTGAATTTAAAATTATATATATATATATATATATATATTTTCTAACTATCAGTTTGACAAAACTATGATTGAACTGAATAATGGACAGTTAAGATTCTTTTTGTATGTATTTATGTATGCATGTATGTATATATATCTTAATGCCTTATTGGTAGATAACGTAGTTGGATATGCCCTCATTTGATTTTCTATGGTGTTTCAAAGAAAGAAAGTAGAAATATTAAACCTTCAAAGTTCCATGCAATCAGATTTCCTTAAGTTTCTGTTGGTGTTTAAAGGATGAGATTTATAATTTTTCTTCCCTATTTATTCACATGCATATTTCAATTGTTCATGAAATATAATAATTACTTTAATGGATTTGCTAAACTCCCTAATAGCATTTAACCAGTCTCAAATTAAATTCTATAATATTGAGTTCTCTGAATTTAAAAGTATATATATTTTGTTCTAACTATCAGTTTGACAAAGCTACGATTGAACTGAATAATAGACAGTTAATATTCTTTTTGAGATTTATCTCTCTGAAATGTGTTTTGTTCTTCTACTTGTATCATGCTTTCAATATTAAAATTGCTTTTGAAACAAATATCTTGAATGGTAGATGTGCATTCATTCATATTGGCTTTGCCTTCTAATGTGTATATGCATAATCATGTGATTTTTTCTGAGAGTTTCAATTATAATGATGATCTTCTGTCAAAAATGATCATGATGAGCTGACAATTTGTTTCAGAGTGGGATTTGGGAGGTTTCCCTGCTTGGTTACTTGCCATGAACCCATCTCCCGTACTAAGATCATCCGATTCTACTTTTCTTCAACTGGTACGTTATACTTATTAAAATGTAGATCTACCTAGCAATTAACTTGTTTGTATTTGTGAATCTTGTGAACGTAATTGTAGTTCTATTCTATTTTTTTGGTTTGATTTATGGTTCTTACATGCCTTTCTGTTCTTTAAATATTTGCTCTTTCATGTCTAGTGAATTCGGAAATGTTGAAATAAAATTGTATCTTATTAATCAAACTTTTAATGCTGGGTATTCTCCTTCATTCATTTGATGTGCTTCTCTTTGTTGACAGTATTTTTTTTCTACTCATTACAAAATTTAACTTCTTTGATTAATTCAGGCCAGCAATCAATAAGTAGAACAAACCTTTTATTTAGACGATATCTTTTAGTGGTTTACGTGGAATATGTATCTAATGCTTCTGATCTTCATTGAAGCATCTCTTGACTTACAAGCTTTTGCTGTTTTTATCTTCCTCTCTGTTTCTTCTGTATAACTTGACATAATATGTTATTCTGTGTTTAAGGTTGAAAGATGGTGGGATAACCTGCTTCCAAAGTTAGTTCCTCTCCTTTATGGCAATGGAGGTCCTATCATAATGGTTCAGGTATGTTGACTCGCTGATAAAATTCCTTGATTGTATTAAGCTGATTGACATTATTACACAAGATCTGTATGCAATATAAACTATAAAAATTATGTTTGATTTTAGATATTGTTATGGATTTCAATTGGTACTTGGAAGATTTCCCTTGTTCTAATTATTTGTTTCTCCAAAACTTCAATTATGTGTCATATGTTAATACTTGTCTGCATAATAAAATTTTCCCTTGCTATTGTGAATTCCTGAATCCTAGCATTTTTTATGGAACTTGAAATTGGTTACCATGATCCTGTACCAAATTTGTGAAAATGATCTCTGTTAAATTTCTACATATCTCTTATTTAGCAGAAAATAGAGAGAATTAAAGTGAGATTTTCTGACCCAGATTGAAAATGAGTATGGTTCATATGGAGATGACAAAGCGTATCTTCATCACCTGGTCACCCTGGCTAGAAG
This sequence comes from Dicorynia guianensis, assembly GCA_037013595.1. Classification (NCBI taxonomy): domain Eukaryota; kingdom Viridiplantae; phylum Streptophyta; class Magnoliopsida; order Fabales; family Fabaceae; genus Dicorynia; species Dicorynia guianensis. Next base: position 33,714,659 of record JASUAB010000014.1, read on the forward strand.
TCATCTTGGGCATGATGTTATTTTGTAAGAGGTTTTTTGTTTTTAGACACTGTCTTCATGGTTCTTAATGGAAGTGTCATGATGTAATATGGTGTATATCTTATTAAGAACTTGGTGGTTATTCTTTTTAATTTGTTGTATTCATCCAAATGTACATGCCTGAGTCTTTCAGCCAATTAACTAATTGGTGTGATGCTCTAGTGCCACATCAATGTCTTTGGAGGACTCAAGTCAACTCAAAAGTAAGAGATGGGTTTTAGTTCTGTGTTTATGCATCTGTGTGTATCTGTCTTAGTGTGATGTACCTGTCAAGATAAAAAATGCGAGGGAAGGAAAACAAGAGAGGGTTAATGATGTTAGAAAAGGATGGAAAAGGAGAGAAGAGAGAAATTATATAGGGTGAGGAGGGTGAAGAGAGAGATACAAAGAAGTAAACAATATAGCCTAACAGAATTCGTCCAATACTGCCATCCATAGAACATAATAATCTCCATATATATGCATATTTTAATAGTCCTAATTCTACTGCAACAAAAACTTGATTTCAGTCCCAAGTAGTCCTGATTTGAATTAGACACCTCAAAACTAGAAAACCTAATTAAATTATTAAATCATGAAAATACCAAATTGTTACTTCATACTCTATCACTGAATATTAATTTTCACTATTATATCTACTGAGAAGACATAAATTTGTGCTGTGCCTCATGGTATTCAACTCAAAGATATGGAAGATTAAGTTTTCTTGCATCTTCATATTTAACTTTGTGAAAATTAGTTGACACTCTTATGTATAGTATAGGAATTCACATTGAGACATAGTCAATTGTATAAAATAAAAAAATGGCAATAATTTTATGTAAAATCTACTGCCTGGGGATAAAATATTCATAGGCTTGCATCTTTATCGTAGAGTGGCTTCTGTGAAGTTGTGAGAAAAGTTCAGTGGTGGCATAATGTTCAGAATCAGGTATTAAAGTTAGTGACTGATGAGATGCACAAGAATAGCTCTAAGATTGGATATATTATGAAAAAGTGCAGCATCTACGGTATTCTTAGAGACCCCAGTTTAGCCCAAGATGGCAACTAGAAAGATGATTAAAAGCTTGTTTCTTTGAAGCTTTTCTCCATGCCTGCAATGGTAGGCATAGAGAATGGTGTATCTTCTTTTAGTTGATACTTTCCTTCTCTTTGAAGTCTTATGTTAACTATTTTCAGATACACTACAGATGGAGGATCTAGGGAAACTCTTGAGAAAGGAACCATTCGTGGGGATGCTGTCTTTTCAGGTGACATTCAAACATCTTTATTATGTCACTTATGCATTGGTCGTCTGATCCTCCTCTCTCTCCCCTGTTATCTGTTGATTTCAGGCATTTCATTACTCTGTCTGTTATGCCATTGTTGTTCTAGGCTAGAATAGATATAATAGAAAGCTTAGTTATAATTTTGTAATAAGGAGGCTTTGCTTTCCATGCAAGGTTGTAATGTTCTACCCTTCTCTCTCTGTTAGTAAATCTTCAGTTAAGTAGAGAATGTTGTAAGTTTAGTATTCAAAAATATCAATTATTAATATGGACAATTATAGTTGCAGTTATAATTTCCAGCCATGAATCATTTGGATCAATTTTTTTCTTTTTTCAAATCCATAATGAATGAGAAGATTCTGATTATTGGAATTTTTTGCTTCTTTCTTTTTCAAGGTGTTAAGAAGCTCAATTAGGACAATTATAGACTTCTGTCTGTGTGTTAATGCAAAGAAGTGAACCTTCGTCTTTTAACTATTATCTTGATACCATATATCCATACATTGCGTTGAGCATATATCATAAAATATAAGTAGATATTTTTGCTTTGTAGCTGTTGACTTCACCACTGGTGATGACCCGTGGCCTATATTCGAGTTACAAAAGGAGTTCAATGCCCCAGGAAAATCGCCACCACTTTCAGCGTATGTGTTTTGTCATTGAATATTATTTTTATATATCAGCTGCTAAATACCATAGTGCTTGTCCTATCAGCGAGTTCTACACTGGATGGCTTACACACTGGGGAGAGAAAATTGCTACGACTGATGCTCATTTTACAGCAGCTGCCCTTGAAAAAATATTGCAAAATAATGGTTCTGCAGTTCTCTATGTATGTCTCAGCTTCCACCTTTTTAGCTATTTGGATATCTCATTTTTACTGATTCTTTGGTATGAATAATCTAAATTTCAGATGGCACATGGTGGGACAAACTTTGGATTTTATAATGGAGCGAATACTGGTCTAAATGAGGCTGACTACAAGGCTGATCTCACTTCTTATGATTATGTTAGGAATCTTTTGACCCATCTGTTGCACCTTCTATAGCGATTTATTTTATGATTTGTAATCTGCGTGATGCAACCTGGACTGACCCCCTATTATCCAGGATGCACCAATTAGGGAATCTGGCGATGTGGACAACACAAAATTCAATGGTATGAATATTATGTATCTATTGATTTTGTTTATGAGTTGCACTTCTGAGTTTGTTGACAAATAACATTTTTAATAAGCTACTTCTGTTTGTGACTGTCTGCAAAATGCAAATGCAAAGCATATTTTATGCTTTATAAGCAAATACTTAGTCTAGTGGAGGGTCCAAGTCTGGATATCCCATACTGGATTATCTCTATCAGTTGCCTTCAGCTGAGGGCATGTCAATGAGCTACATGAGTTCTTCAAAGAAACCTATTTTCATTTTTTGCCCAATGAAGCCTAACCCTTCCACCAGTCATGTAACACTCTCCATTTGTATTAGGGTTCAACAAGTCCTTGAAGCACTTTAGTGCATCTTTTAACTTCGGATCAAAGCATAACATAAACTTTAGCATAAGAACTTCAAACATTTTGACAAAGCAATGTACATTAGAGCATACAAATGAATCTGGCACCTGTATGACCTCTATATATGATGTATCGAAAAAATTGAAAAATATATATGACAAAAACAAAGATCTCTAGGGACTTTCAGTTGGGACTTTCATTATATATCACAATAAATTGTTTATATTTCAGCTCTTCGAAAGGTTATAGCACAATATAGTTCAGCACCTCTTCCATCAGTACCCTCTAACAATGAAAAGACAGCGTACGGACCAATTCAATTGCAGAGAAAAGCTTTATTTTTTGATCTGTTTGATATAACAAATCCCAGCAATGTGATCGAATCTAAAAACCCAATGTCAATGGAGTCTGTGGGCCAGGTATGTGGGAAGACTACACTTTTCTACTTTTTATATTGCTCTTTCAGAGATGTTTGTAATGATGCAAGATTGCTGAGTGGGATATTATTAAAATTGAATGTCTTTGTTTTCAGATGTTTGGGTTTTTATTATATATATCAGAATATCCAGAGAAAAGAAGCAGAAGCACTTTGTTCATACCAAAGGTGCTTTTCTCACTATTTCTTGCTAACTCTCAAGGCAATAATATTATATCTTAGTTCTTTGAAACACATATATGCTTGTGTTTTAAGACTCTCTTTTTATTTCTGTTACCAAGGACCTAGATAGTTTACAGTTATGTATTTAAAGATCATAGGCTCTCGGTATATTATGAATGTGCAGGTGCATGACAGAGCTCAAGTATTTATATCATGCCGATCCGGGGAGAGTGGCACACGGCCAACTTATGTTGGCACCATGGAAAGATGGTTAACTAACAAACTGAGCCTTCCAGAAATTAAATGTCTCTCAAACACCAACTTATTTATTCTGGTACCTTTCTGCTTTATTTATACAACAACAATAAATAGAGCCTTATTCCACTGCTTTATTTATGTATTGGGAAAATTATTTTGGGATTTTGAGTTGCTAGTATTGTTATTAGTTCAATTTTTTAATTTTCTTATTTAAGTCCAATACATTATACATCCTTTGGGTTATCAAAACCATGGTCTCGTCCTTCTTTGCGATTCTAACATCAATCACTGCAGTACTTGAGTCAAAACTTAATGACTGGAATTGGAAGGACCACGACTCTTGTTGCTATACATTACTTATTAAGTCCCAAGTTAAGTCACTGAAGTTAGAGTTTCCTGTGTCCAATAAGTAAAAGCTTAATCAGTTTCAGCAACTAGTTGCTGATCTCCCACATTTGCTGTGGCTCATATGAGCTCAACTTTATTTTATGAACTATTTCTTTCGTTTTGCTATATATCTGGTTTATTATTGTTAGGGAAGACACTGTAAAGGTAAAGGACAGCAAAAGAATACTTTTGAAGAGTTTCATGCTGCTTTGGACATTTTCTGAAATTACGAGCTAAATGTTTTCTCTCTAATGTTTCGTAGGTTGAAAACATGGGCCATGTTAATTATGGGCCATACATCTTTGATGGGAAGGTAAAGACTGTTTCGGGATTTTGCTATGTTGGCACAGAAGTGTTGACTGCAATTTTTGTTCTTTGGTTCCCTTTACTTTAGTCGGCATGCTCTTATTTCTTCACTGTATATGCCTGCAAGATTGCATCAGAAGATGATGATGCTATATACAAATTAGATTATTTTAGGCTGAGCCTTCTTGCAAATGGTACAGGGTATTTTGTCTTCTGTTTATCTGGATGGGGAAACTTTACAAGGGTGGAAAATGGTCCCTATCCCTTTTCACAACCTGAATGAAGTGCCAACTTACAATCCTATAATGCAGACTGTAGAGTCTGCATTTAATAAAAAATCAACACCCCGCAAAAGGTTGATATATAAGTCTGGTACGTTCTAAAATACATATGGAAAGCAAACAATGACACCTTCTGCTATTGCTGCACTTTTGTGTCTCATGTTGCACACAAGCATTTCCTCACGCCGTTAAAAATTGATAATGTCAAATCTTTGACCATGGGCTCTTATTTTTGCAGAGAATACTTCAAATGAACCTGCCATCTATTCTGGCTACTTCTCAATTGACAAATCGAATGATGTGAAGGATACATTCATATCATTCAATAACTGGGGCAAAGGCATCGCATTTGTTAATGACTTTAATATAGGAAGATATTGGCCGGTAAATAGTGTCTTGCATTCCTCTTGCATGAGTTATTTTTGTGATGTTGACGTTTTGTTGCATGTTTTAGGACTTTGTACCCTATATTTGTTGTTGTTTCCTTTCCCCTTGAAGTATTGATTTATGATTTTTTTGATAGATGAGAGGACCACAATGCAATCTCTACGTTCCCGCTCCAATCCTTAAGCAAGGGGATAATTTATTGGTATGACTTGGCAGAAACCATGATGTCTTTAACTCATTCATTATACATAGCTGTTTCTACTTTTTATGTATCAAATCATTTGAGAACTAAATTTTTATGTATTAATTATAATGTATGTTAATACAAATTGATCTAATCTCAAGATATCATTTGATAAAACAACTGCAACTCATGATGTAGGTTTTATATTTTCTGTTTTCTGCAATATAATTTTTCTGTAAAGGAGGAGTCCTGATCCTCCTCTGTTGTTTTGATCTTCCTCTCTATCTTTTAATGCATATTTATCTATCAAAATACATGTAATTCATATAGAACAACAAAAGTTTACCTAATCTCTCTTCTAATTTGCTCCAAGTACTCTTTGGTATCCGGGCCTTAATTGATTCAAGTCTGCAACATATTATCCTGGCTGTTAATATTATTTGATATCTCGCAAACAATTATATGACTTATTTTTGTGGAAATATTATAGAGAATCACAACTTGATTTGTGTTGCTATTCTGATTGCAAGCTTCAGCTTGAAGTCTTAACTATTGTAAACCATTCTGCAGGTTATATTTGAGTTAGAATCTCCGAATCCTGAGCTTGAGGTACACACAGTAGATCAGCCAGACTTCACATGTGGGTCGAGGGGGATGAACGTCCATCAACTTTAACATCATCGTGTTAGAAGATTTAGCTGGGCCTTGGAAAAAAGTTTGGAGCCATTCTTTATGGCTATAGTTCAGAACCTAATGAAGATCATCCTCATGTTAGTCAACCAGAGTGACTGTATTATGCAATCCTGTGCCCTGTAGCGAATTTGTTGACAACAGAGAATTGTGTTGCCAAGTATTATGTTACAACAGATGAATACACACAGACATCAGAATTTCGGGCAGTGTTTGATAAATTTGAGTAACTTTAACTATAGAATTTAATTCGGAACTTTAAGTATTTAAGGTATATTAGAGAAATATTATACTGATTAGAAAAAGAAAAGGAGAGAGTATATCATTGAAAGCATTCAGTCAGTTCTCTTATGTTATATGTTTTCAGTTTTTAAATACCCAGTAATATTTTTATTCAGTTGAGATGATCAGATATTATACAGGACAGGCCAGAATGCCAAGCTGCAATCATGTTCTTAGTAGACATGAAAGAATATTTTGCTGATTGATTTGCAGTCTAAATGTACAACACTTTTGTTTGTTCGATTGCAAATCAGTATACAAGATTGCCTGCTTATATTTGTTGGTAATAATGAGTTCAAAAGTCATAAAAAAAAAAAAATCAATTAAACGTTTAGTAATATTCATCCGCATGCATTGACCATTGTAACATACATTTCCACCGCCTGGACTCCTGGCATGTTTAATCAGAATGAGCACCATTCAATAATAACCGATTACAATAATAATAAATAAAATTTTATCTTATAAAACGAGATTAATTATGTAAGTTAAATAATATTATTAAATTTTATTTTAAATTAAAATTTTAAAAATATTATTTAATTAAATTTTTTTTATTAATTTCTTCAAATATCTTTTTCAGTTTTTCTCTAACATCTCTTAATAAAAAGTGTTTCTCTAACATCTCTTAATCATTTTATCAACCATATGTCAAAAATTCTTAATGCAAGTAAAAAATGTTGTTTCTTGAAGTGGTTATTACATCACCATCTGTCAAAACTGTAGGTGCCAAATATAGCCTCTGTTTCGGTGAAACTCACGGAATAGTCAACTAAAAGCTACACATTTATTTTGAAAGCCAAAGAAGAAAGGGAGTTATTTTGGAGACTGTTGAGAAGCGTCTTTTTGCTCTTGTTTTGACCCTGCCATAGCAGCAGTTGCTGCCGCTGTCATGGCGGCTGCAGCTGCGCCCATCTTTGCACCACCTGCAGCCTTCATTGCACCTGCTACTTTTGCAAATGCTGCTATTCCTCCTACAAGTATAGCTCTCAATGCAACTGTTGGTTTTACCGCCATACCTAATACTTCCTGCAAATTCAAAGAGTATGAACCTAATGTGACCTTTAAAAGCAATTCAGTTCTTGACTCAAGTAAGGATAATTATGCTGTACCGCCAGAATATGGAAGTTTCCAATAACAACAATAATAACAAACCGAACCTTCTCCCACTAAGTGAGGTTGATTACATGGATCAAACGACGCCATAAACTTCTATTCGAAACCAACTTTTCAAAAGTTTCCAATAATCGAGCAATATTAACAAGCTAAGCGCAGCCCAACAACTAACAGCCTGTTAAAATACATGTTTTATTATCCAATCCTCAATACAATTTAAATCTTTACCTCTCTTCTTGATCGTATGTAGGTTTACTTAACAATTTACATCCACTTCAATTAGCCTTTTGCAGCATGATCCAAAAGATAGGAGGCCCAAACTGGAAAGGTGCATCACAGAACATCTATCCATAGAACAGAGTGGTCTGAATGTTCTTCAAGATCTATAAGCATAATTAGTAGAAAAGTGACCATCTCTGTTGAAAATTACCTTTAAAGTCAGCGTTTACTAGAACCTAACCAATGTGCTTGCTGTTAGTGGCATGTAGTTGGGAAGGCACCCTTTTTGTGTACTTCTCATTCTTATTGCGTTGAATGTCGTCAATGACTAAGATTATATATTAAGAACTAAAATATACTTGTGATAAAAGGGTATGCAGAAGTTACAATCTAGTTTCTTTGATAAGCCCGGTCACCAACAGGTGAATTATGGGACGTGAATTATGGGATTGCACTAACAACTTGCTGGTGAATTTCCAAGGTTCATGAGAGTTATGATTTTGGCTCCAGTAAGCTACTTCTACAGTTTATGAAAGAAAACTGTAAACAAAATGCTAACACCATTAACAACCTATTCTTTCTTGTACCATCCAAATTTTTGTACCTAACATCATGAGATTTTGCAACTGAAAAAACCAGCGAACCAATTCTATGCAACCAAATGCAGCACAAATATGTCAAACCAACTCTTGATGTAGATCATCTCCAAAAACAAGATCTGGTTCGTTTTCATCCAGCATGATGACATGATTTCCTCAAGATATCCATATCCACTCTCATCATATTAACTTTATTACCAACATACTTCACCACTTGAGACACCACGATACTTTAATTTCTTGAAAAACCACAATATCTAATTATCCTTTCTAAATGCTTAAAAACGGGTTTAATTGGAGAGCATTAAAGTTTGTTCTTCTAAGAATCATTTGTCATGATAACAGTTGAACCTGTGCCACAAAAAATTTTGTTATCCCACTTTAATCCTTTCAAACACCAAAACCTTTGTGTAGTCCTGTCCACAGGCCTTTATTTTTCTTAAATTCCTGGGAAATAATGTAATCAACCAACCATAACATCCACCTACGCAGTCAGTGAAGAAGATTCAAGCTACCAATGTGAAGATGAAATGAAACCTCAGAGGCTTAACCAAGATATAAAAAATCAAGAAAGGGAACACAGGTATGCTCAGGAACAAGTTTTAACTCTGCTCATTGTCTACTGAGAATCGCTTTCTGCAAAGCTACACAATAAAATGCTATCCATCATAACTTTGCATATATATTTATATTTCAAACTTCTCCCAAACACAGCATTGTAATTTGAAAGATATCATATGCAGTTTCAACAAAAACACTACAGTCTATACAAATTGTTTTTTTTTTTTTTTGGCAAACAACATAGCTGCTGTTTCTCCTCTCTGCCTGGGACTCTTAGCAAGCACCATAATTGGTATTTCTCTACCCTTGTGCTGTATAGCCGCACACCATAGGACAAACGAACTTCACCACAGGGAAAAGAACTCACAAATTTCACAGTGGCCACCAGTCTAATAAGCTATGCATGTAAGCATGTGATGTGACCCATATTCAACACATCCTTTGTCACATAATTACTGAATGCCAGAAGAGCTAGTTCCCTGCTGGTGTCTTACTACGTCATTTAAGATATTGCAATCAAATGCATTAATAGAGTAGAATTTTGCAGTTTCTTGTCATACAAGCTTTGGGCAGAGTTGATTTACCATACGTAATTTATTAAAAGGGTAGAATGTTGGAGCAGGATAGAATCCCAACTTATGGTTCTGGAATTTATTGGGGGAAAATAATACATTAGAGATGACTTGTAACTACATGAATAATGCTGACGATATGTTTCCAGTCATCAGCTTGCATCTCATTATGCACTTAAGTTGAAGAATAATAAGCAAAAATTTCACCTTCTGATAAAAGACAGACAGAGACAGGTATGCCACCCCAAGAACAAAACAAGTCCATGGCATACTCTGTATATCTGTACTTCCCATTTTTTACTCCTCAAATAACAAACGGCCATATGCAAACCTCATTCAAAACTAAAAGTGTTGAATCAAATGGACAAATTTTCCCCAATCCATATCTTCCTTCAAAGCGATTGAAAGACTGCAAGAGCTAATTTATTCTCCTTTGATTTTCATTATTATCCTAAAGATTTGGAAATCCTCACAATGAAATGTTAAAGTATACAAAATTTAGATTTCATAAAACTTCACACAGCAAGTTCAACTTACAGTAATCAGACCCGAACAGAAAGGAACTAATTCAATAAATGCAGCAGAAGAGTATCATAGATGGAAATCAAACCTCAAACCCAGATGAAAACGGAGCTTGATCCTCCTGAAAGCTTAAACCTTTCCGCCAATTGAAGAGGGATAGAGAAGGGTGCAATGAAAATAAAAAGGAGCTAGAAATGAAGACTGCTATTGTTCGGTTGTCAGAAGTCAGTTGTCACGCTATGTGGCTGCTGCGAACGACGACATGATTCCCCCTTCTCCTGAGCGACGTCGTCTGGCATATCGGAAGTTAAGGCCTTGTTTGGTTTATGTGTGTAACAACTCTTCCTTTTTCTCAAAGCAATTATTATTGAAATTATAAGAAAAATAAGCATTTGTATAATTTCTTAATTTAATGTTTAGTAAAATAGCTTCCTCTTCTTAACTAATTTTCATTATTGATGGTTAAATAATTTTTATTACTATTACAAACTATTATAAGTTTTATCATAAATATAAATAAATATTTTAGTTACACAAAACATAAAATAAAAAATGATTCACAAAGAAAAATATCATTGGAACCATTTCATAAAATTAGACATTCACATTTCACAAAACATATATGAATTTTATTTTGTGTAGAGTTTTTTAAAATCTCTTAAAAATTTTTGATCGAATACTCCAATTATCTAAAGAGGATTTTTTTTTGTTTTGGTTCATTTCCAAGCAATCCTGGGGCTCCGGTATAGAGCTTGCCAAACAAGGCGTATTGCCCAGGGGTGCATATGTCGTTAAGGCGCATGGTAGCAAAGACCCATTGCATTATTTGTACAAACAAACCAAAAAAAGACCTATTATATTGTGCTCAATCAAACGCCAGCAACAGGAAGAAGCAGAACTGAGAACTGAGGCGAAGAGAAAGAGCGAGATGGAGTATTACTCTGGAGGAAGCTGGCATATGATCCCTACCCACAATACCAACCCTACGCAATCGAACCAAGACCCTCTCTATCTCCATCAACAGCAACAGCAACAGCAACAACAGCAGCAACCCTTTCAGCAACAACAACAACAACCTCAGCAATCTCAATTCCAACAACAGCAGCAGCTCTATCAACAGCAGCAGCATCTTCTGCATCAACAACAGCAGCAGCAGCAACAGCAACAACAGCAGAATCTTCACCAATCTTTGGCCTCTCACTTCCATCTCCTGCATGTAAACCTTCCGATCCCTAGTATCACTATGCATTAAATTTTAGTTTTTGTAACTAAATAGCAGAATTATTCACTGTTTTGGACATAGTTGGTGGAGGATTTGGCAAATGTTGTCGATAATGGGACTCGGGATCAGCAATCAGAGGCGTTGGTATGATTACGTTTTTAAATATTGTTCAATTCCCTGCATTTAATTGACTAATTGGGTTATTTAATTGATCAGTTAGCCTTTACATTTATATTTGTAATTGATTAAATATGTGATGTTATGTTTGTTTGTTTGTTTGTTTAAATTGATGAAAGATCAATGACTTAAGCAGCCATTTTGAGAAGTGCCAACAGCTTTTAAACTCTATATCGGGCTCCATTAGCACCAAGGCTATGGTAATTAGCAAGTCTCTTCCTTTCCTTTTCTTTAGTTTGCTTTTTTACCCCTTTCTTTTATGTATGTATTTCCTCTCATTTTGCTTTGCTCATTTATACATATTTGCTATGTAAGTGTATTAATGTAGTTGAACTTCAAATTCTGTTATGAAAATGTGCAGAAACGGAATGCATGTACCATTGTTTACCTCTTATTAGATACACTGACATGTCTCTGTCAGTATGATAGGCCGTACGTACAGAAACCAGCATGGATATTTCTCATTTTCTGTATAATCTTATTATATGGCTTATGCACAATGAGTAGAATTCACGATGATATTGGGAAAGAGTGGAATGCTACATCTGTTACCAAATGTAGAATGTGGTTGTCTCTACAAAGTTAAAAAGCAAAATCATAAACTAGTATCCTCTGGCTGGGGGTATTCTTGGGCTAACTTGAACACTTTTGGCTGCTCAATGCAGACAGTTGAGGGGCAAAAGAAGAAGCTGGAGGAAAGTGAGCAATTACTAAATCAGCGAAGGTCTGTGGTTATTTTATCAGATATCTCTGCCTGATTAAGTTTCTAGATGCTAAACACATGGTTTTTTCTGTTGTGTTTTGTTCCAATGACAGAGATTTGATTGCCAATTACAGAAAATCTGTTGAAGAGCTTGTCAAGTCTGAGCCATAAGCTCTTGTTCTTCTTTTAAATGGGTAAGGAACCTTAGATGAAATTTTAATTCTCAATGTATGAGGAGCTCCCATTTTACTAGGTAGCGGAGGGTCTGATCACTTTCTTAAACTCAAGATTTCTTATAATTATGTTATCTTCTTCTGTAAATAAGGTTGATACTTGATAAATTCTTACACTGTTACTTTTACATTCTTAATATATCTTCTGTTATCTTCATGTCTGTAAAAATGAATAAGTATAGGTTTAATCTAATTTTGATAATCAATTCTTGTTCTGACTTTTCCGTTTTTGGTCCTGAATCCCTAAGAATAGAATCCAGCTATGCTCTTCTAGTTTTGAGTTGTACATGTTAACTATATTTGCCACATAGATTCTTTGGTTAGAGAAGTCACATTAAGCATATTCATGTAGCTTATTAGTAAGCAGGACCGCTAAAGAACTTAGACTTACAAGCTAGAAATTAAATCGATTGGTAAATTAACTTTGACCAGCTTAGGATTTGTCTCTATGAGAAACCTAGAACCACTGCTTTCCGCTTATATGTTTGCTGATATTTAGTTTGAGAAGAAATAATGATTTCTTTTTGTTTTCAGATCCTTAATGTATTAAACTTTGTCTGTCTTTTGAGTTTTGTTCTCTGTTCTTTTTTCCCTTCCTCTAAACTGATTTCATCTATCTTTCAAGTGTATAAATGAAAGATAATTGGCCCCTGTATGAGTTCCTTTACATTTAATTTCAAACCGCATGAAACTGCAAAGTTCACCAGCAACTTGTCCAGATTGTGCCACCATATCAAAATGACCCGAATTTTCCTACTTACTCTAGCTTAGTTTGTAATATTGTACTGGGAACTCTGATGCTAGAAATCTAACTGAATACAAGTCTGGTATAACAATGGGTAGACAGTAGACTAATTATCTTTCTTCGGTATGATATGAAAACAACTTCTTTTTTGAATTAAAATCAAAGAAAACAAACTTCTTTGACCAAAAGTTTGTCATGTGTTACTGATATTCTGCAGATCTTACTTCTGATGGAAAGCCAGAGAAGCCTCGGAGCTCCCATTATATTGTAAATTTTAAGATTTTCCTATGACTACAAAAGTCGACAGATATTCTTCAAGTTATGATTGTGTTTGGCATTTCTATCGAAGGAGGTCAAGACAGAATTTAATTAGTGGAGATTGGAGAGGGTTGATATTCTTTCCGCCAGCATCCGTTACTGGTATTGGAGGAAGGGCATCAGAGGAGGGAGGGACAACTTCTGTAGCAATCTGGGACCAAGGCTATCTTATTGTCGACTAGACTTTCAGTTGTGTATTGATGCTTCAAACATTCGATTCCACTGCATTAACTCACTTTCGGTTGTCTATTTTTATTTCTGAAATATTTGATTTACATTAGTTATTTAATATCTCATGATATGCGCCATAATATGGTAGTATTCTAAATCATCATCAGTCTAATAAACTAGTTCTTTTATACCAATATATTTTTTTCACATACTTTATACACTCATTCACATTCTTTGTTTTTTCTCTCTTTTAAATTTTTTCTCTCTGTACATGTGGGTAACGTATCTGCAGATACATTTAGTGTTTTCCCAATAAATATATGGTGGGTACCACATTATCTCATTTGATTCTTTTTTTTTTTTTAATTTATTGACTTTTTACATTAATCTTCGGATTCATCTTCTCTGGAAACACAATAAATTTTTTTTTTCATCAGTTACAGCGTTGGCAAACATATATATTGTAATGATATTTGTACCAAAGTAATTTTGTACACATTTTCATATTTTCTCCATATCTTTTTTGGCATTTAAAAAACTCTTGTTTGTGGACTCCCCACACAATAAATAGTTTTTTTTTTTCATCAGTTACAGCGTGGCAAACATATATATTGTAATGATATTTGTACCAAAGTAATTTTGTACACATTTTCATATTTTCTCCATATCTTTTTTGGCATTTAAAAAACTCTTGTTTGTGGACTCCCCACACAACAAATAGTTTTTTTTTTTTTTCATCAGTTACAGCGTTGGCAAACATATATATTGTAATGATATTTGTACCAAAGTAATTTTGTACACATTTTCATATTTCTCTTTATCTTTTTTTGCATTTAAAAAACTCTTGTTTGTGGACTCCCCCACGTAGACAAATTATTTCCCTATTGTATAACAACTATTTCATATGAAAATTACTAAAGAAAAAGAGGTTATCACGTTTGTTCCTAATGTGTCTTATCAGTTTCCAAAGTACAGAGTCAAATTGCCTGTTATATAGAAGTCATGCAGCCAATGCTTCATGGCTATGTTTCTACATAGAAGTTATTAACATGCTTGACTCACCACAGTTTCTCTGCGGCGTCCCCGGCTGACCAGACAGAAGGTAAGAGAATCTGCAGCAAAAGTTCCCACCCCATCTGCGTTGGCCTCCTCTCCAAACTCTCATAGACTATACTTTCAGTTGCCAATGTACTTGCATCATACCTCCTGTCCCTAATATTGATGGAAGCTTTTGATGTGTTGTGCTGTGGTTGACCATGGCATGCAGTTTTTGCATGCACCTGCTATTTCAATTCCAAGCACATCACATGAACTAATGATTTTAAAGCATATTAAATAGCATGGCTTTTGGTTTTATCTTATATATTCAAGCTTAAGAGAAATTGATGTTTAAATGGAAAAAATAGGTAAGGTAATTGATAAATTTGGAGGGAAAAATTTGTTCCTACTAAAATTAGTACTAAGCTCACATAAAATAAACAATTATTAAATTTAATGAATCTTACTAAATTTAATTATCCAAATACTTCCACTTGAGTTTTTATGAAATTCAATTTAATAGAAAGACTGAATTTGGAAACTGTAATTAGCCCTTGACTTTTCAAATGGATCATTAGTTTGTTCAAACGGATATGTATAGGTTATCCAGCTAGTTTTTGACTTTATAAACGTTCAAAACCACATTATTGATGGGAAGTATCATGTCATTCCAATTTTCTTCTCTCCTGTAATACTTACATATTCTTGAATGCATATTTAGTACAAAATTTCTAGACCTTTTTTTCTTTTCCCAGAAATAATAGAAGATTACACTAGAAAGAAATTGAATAAATCAAATACCAAATTAATAACATGACACTACTAAATTTAGCCCCTCTCTATCCAAAAATACAAGTCTAAGATCCAATTTGAACAAAGTATATACCAAAATAACTGAAAATAATTGTTTTTCCATATCAAGCTAATTAAGTTCTCATTCATTCCACAGTCCAAAATTATCGTTTCACACAACTGAATCCGTTAAGAATTCTGTGTCATTCTCTCTCTCTCATAATATGTCATATATATCCATGATCTGTCTCCTCTCATTTCTCTCCATCTCCCATTTTCCCCCACTCCCCGTTTTTCTCTTTTTCTTTTCTGTTTGCCTCCAACGACAGCAACAAGAAGAACAACAAAGGTCGAGAAAAATAAGGGGAGAGAGACCCCCAGAAAAAGCCCTCGATCAAAACTGCAGTACCTTCCCCGCCGGAGACGCAGCTGATATCTCTCTCTCATTCTCTCTCTTTGCAATTTTACTAAACACAAAAAGCTCACAGCATATGATGAATATATCATCAAGAAATGGTAACGGCACCACCCAGGCTTGCGCTGCATGTAAATACCAACGCAGGAAGTGCGCGCCTGACTGCATCCTCGCACCTTATTTTCCTCACGATCGCCAAAGGCAATTCCTGAATGCCCATAAATTATTTGGAGTCAGCAACATCACCAAAATAATCAAGCACCTTGACCCTCACGACAAAGACCAAGCTATGCGCACCATCATCTACCAATCTGACATGCGTGCCAACGACCCTGTGGGTGGTTGCTACCGCTACATTCAAGACCTTCAAGCCCAGATCGATTATTGCCGCGCTGAACTCGACTTGGTTCTTCAACAACTCGCCATTTTCAGAGCCCAGGCGCATCACCAACAACAATCCCAGGCTCAGGCCCATGTTTATGATCATGCAGCGACGAATAACCTTAATGTGAATGTTGAGCCTGACCATGGAGTTATCAACGCTGATCCATTGAATTTGTATAACTCAGCTGCTGCTGTGGTTGCGGCTGCACCTCATTACCATTATCTTCAACATGTGTCACCACAACAGGAGCAGTGCATTGTGGTCCAACAAAATGGTAATCACAGCAGCAGCAGCAGCAATACCACCACCACCCCTTTGCAGGAAGATGTTAATACATGGGCTATGCAGAACTCTATGTCCCTGTCATCCTTGTCATTGCAGGGCAAGAACAATGGCAGTAAAGCTAATGTTGGCGAGGATTTCGATCAGAGACCTATGATTGAGATACCTTTCGATGAAAGGAATGAGCTTAGATTCCAGCCTGAAGATCAATTCGTGGAGCGCAGGTTTGTATCACTAGTAAACATCCATCATGTCTCCTCAATAATTATATCATCGTACGAATTAATTAATGATCTTATTGATCATATTAATATCTTAGGCACCAACAAGGTTTGCAATTTTGGAATTGTCAAGTGCAGTTTCTTTTGCATTAATGCATGCATCTAGTATCCTAGATCGTTGATTCAACCCCTTTTTATGTAATTTGGACAAGGGTCTCGCCAATCTTCATCTTTCAACATGACAGCTAAAAAAAGAATCCAACTTTTACAGCAATATGCAACATGTTCTGCTTCTTATTTGATACTGTGAACCTTTTGACAAGATGAAGTTTTTGAATCACATATGCAGTGATGAAGCGGTTTTGTTTAAAATAGAGAACGCAGTGATAACAGCAGAGGGTGACTGCATCCATCAAGGTCAAGATCATGATCTTAAAGGTGCAGCAACTTTGTTCACTCTCACAAATTGTACTAGCTAAAATGTTAGCAGAGATTGTAGTAAATGCCTACACAACATTATGTTGTCATTAGAATTATTGCTCCCTCCATTTTCAGCTTCAATTTTGCAAATGTTTATATGCGGCTTTACCAATCTCTTCAGAGAATCCATTTTTCCTTTGTTATTTCTATAAAATAATAATAATATCCCCTTCAGAGGTGTCTGGTTCATGAAAAGAAATTAACAGATTAAGTTATGTGCTTCTCGTAAGACATGAAAATTTGATGGTACAACAAATTATGAGCACTGAATACATTATATTTTTCTTCCTTCTACAGCCATTGGCTTGTGACAAACGAATCTCACTTCAAAAGTTACGTCAGATTGTGAACACAACACTTGCAGGATAGAAATTTGACTTATTTTTTGCTGCCAATATCCATGACCGCGATTCCCATGGCCTCTTAAACCTGTCCTGATGTCATCTCCCTTGATAAACCTCATGATGCTCATACTTCCCATGAGTGCCTATTAGTGCATTTTTCACAAACAAATAATCTTTATATCCACCCTTTATAACATACCCATGAATTTCATTGCCCATGTCCAGTGCAGCCATATTAGCACATACGGATAACACCACAGCTAGAGCTTCAGCAATGGTTCGAGTTCCCCTTGTCCCTCATCATTTTAAACAATTTAAAGGTTTCATCATGAAGTCCACTTCTAGCACGGCTCGACAACAGTGACGTCCATGTCATAGATTTTGGCTGCAAACCTTCCAACTCAATCTGCTTGAAAATATTAGTAGCCCCAAGGCGATCACGGATGAAAGCAAAATCTGAAACCTTAAGATTTCATGAAAACTTGGCTTTTCACACCTATTCCATCAAACAAGTACCAGGGTTCCTCCATTCGCCCAAGCTTCCCATACATACCCAGTTGCTCATTCACAACACGAAGATGATTTCGAAAACCCATTTGCAAAGCATGACAATGGACAATCTTGCACTGGGTAGAGCAACCCACAATGGAACAAACGCTTATTACAAGAGGAAAAGTGAAGCCGTCGGGCTACCCTAAAATAAAGTTCAACCGCATTTTCATAGTACCATGAGTCCAATTTGCTCCCAGAATCGAATTCCACAAAAGCTAATTCTCAAGGCCCTCAACTGGGATTCATCAAACACCTTTTGGGCCTCCTCGAGGAACCAAAAACGGGCAAAAACAGCTATGAATCTGGCAGCTAAGAACGCCGATTGATGTGCGGCAGTGATAAGAAGTTGGGTATGAGCGTCTTTGGACTGATAAATTTTCAAAGCACCGATCAAGAATGAAATAGAAGAAACTAAGAGGCCGTTCATGTTCATCATTGGAGATACAGACGGGAAACTGGGGTCGGCCCTGAAGGGTGATCGAGCGAGGGAGCTTTGATGGCACACTGAAATGCTTCCCCTTGGAACATGAAGAGATTAACACGAAGCACTGGGAGGAAGCATTGAGCAAGAATGGTTTGCCGCCAGATTAGAGAAGATAGATTTAAAATTGCAACCGGCATGTATGAACAGATGGCCAATTGTGATTGGAGTAACATATTATTAGTATTTGCTCTAGCACATGATTTTATGAATATATAGAAATTCTTAAAAAGTGCATAATAATGAGCTTGGAAAATAAATATTATAGATGTGTTAGTTTATCCATTTCTTTTTCTTTTTTTTTTTTTTTTGACTTTTGAAGTTATCAAAAGTCACAGAGAACATTTTGCCACAATTAATATTGGATCCCATGAAATAGAGTCTCCACAACTAAGAGAAAAACCTGTTAAACTCATGTTTTTATATTTACAAATGAATTCACATTTCATAAAAAATCTGTTTAAGTTTTAACTTTTTATAAAACGTAGATGTATGTGAAAACATAAAAACGTGAATATATAATTATCCCTTAAAGAATAGAGAGTGATATACTTGTATATGACCATTGAGATTAGTGACCTTTTTTATTTCCTTAGTACAAAGATTGGTGACTTTCTTAACCTAGTAAACAACTTTGAAAATAGAGTTGAATAATTAAATTAGGCATTTGGGATTAATATAAGATTGTATAGAAATTCAATAGGTTTTGTTATTTTCCTTATTATTTTAACCATTAATTTATTTACAAGTCAACTATAATTTTTTAAGTACTTTGCTTTTTCCAAAAGCATGCAGGGTGTAAAAATTTGGAGAAAATTACCTAAAAAAGAATTTGCGCTATCCACTTTCGATTTGACTTTAAAACCTAAGAGAGAATACTAATGCCAAAGCATCAGAGTACGAGGATTTACTGGAAGAAAAGTTAACGTAACTTGTAAAACTGAATGAAGTATATGCAGTAGTAGGAAGGAGTAATAAGTGATTGAATGATCTAAACAATAACTAAAAGCGTGTGGAATGAACAGTACAAGAAACATAACCGTTTCAAGAGTCAACTAATTTGAACTTGTTAACAAGATTTCTGTTGTGGAACAGCCTGGTTGAATCACACCTGATCAAACAATGGGTGAAAAGTTTTCATCTTATGCTAGCGTATGGCAAGGGAAATGACATCCTGTTTCCCAGCAAAGATTGTGAATCATACCTTGCATAATCTCTCCCTCGCTAAAATACAAAGCTTTACCTCGAAGTTTGTACATTAGCTGCTTCCTGTAAGGTAGTGTGCAAGGATTTAAATATTGATACACAAAATTGATTTCACCGTTTGGTGAATGAAGCAGGTTAGTAGTCCAAATCATCCATGTCCGGCACCCGGCTGGGAGGTTTATTCTTGTCACTCGGATCATCCACAACTGCTGCCTCAGTTGTCGTCAGTAGCAATGAGACACTGCCATAGAATAACATAGTTTTAATACACCACAAGATTCGGTATATTCAGAAAAATTGCCATATACAGAAACGATCTTCACCTGGCAGCATCTACCAAAGCTGTTCTAACAACTTTAAGAGGATCTATGACTCCAGCCTTAACCATATCAACATAAGCACCTGTTTAGGCACAATAAGCCCCATCATATTTTAAGCACCAACTAAAGCAGTACATAAGAACCCTTGCTGAAGAGGAAAACTAATCAGAAATAAACTATCGCAAGCCAAGTATAATAAATTAGACAGCAATTTGTACAACATAATTATATTTAAAGTTCAATTCTTTTTTTAAAGAAAGAGTAACAATAAGAAGCTAATCAAGCCTCTAAGCTAAAGAAGCTAATTCAACTTCCTTTTCACAGTAGCCATTGCTACAAAATCATCTGAGTGTTCTGAAATTGCTTTCTAGCAAAATACAACCATAAGGCAAGCTATCTAACAATAGAATTAAAATAATAACAAAAAAGTGCATACCTTTAGCAGCATCAAAACCAAAATTAAGGTCATCTTGTTCCAACAATTTGCCTAGAACCAGAGCACCATCAAAGCCAGCATTTGAGGCTATGGTGAAAGTAGGAGCCTATGGTAACCAATACATATTACAAAAAATTAAAAAGTTAGAAAACAAATAATTAAATCAAAATAGAAAAGAAAGAGAAGAGTGTTTTATATAACAAAGAGAGGAGAGTGTAGCAAAAGATACAACCTTAAGTGCATTCTGAATAATCTGCACTCCTCTTTTCTCATCCTCATTTTGAGTTTGCAGGTTCTCCAAAATTTTGGTAGCATACAAGAGACCAACTCCACCACCTGATCAAAGCAATTACAATTTGACTAAAAAGATGGAAGAATATTTAACGAATGAGAAGAATGTGTGGCACATGTTGGTTAGCTCCGCCGAGCTGCCTTTTATCCTGTCAGCCAAAAGGACAAGATAGATTACCTGGCACAATTCCCTCCTCCACAGCTGCTCTAGTAGCATTCAAAGCATCTGTCACCCGATCTTTCCTTTCCCCAACTTCCGCCTCACTAGCCCCTCCAACCTGAAAATTTTGGTGCCATCTTCCATGTGAGAAAATGTATACAAATTCAACATCACAAGGGAACTTATAAGGGTAAGTGAAGAACCTTGAAAACAGCTACACCACCAGCTAGCTTTGATAACCGTTCCTGTGCTTTCTCTTTATCAAACATGGCAGTACTCTTCTCGATTGCTGTCCTTAGCTATAAAATTATATATACTAATTAAACAACATAAGGTGTCTAAAAATAGCTTCATCATTGGATTACCTTGGTCCAAAATCCAAAAAAAAAAAAACAAAAAAGGTTTGTGCGTTTCTGTATGTAGTCCTTTTGAGAAAAACCAGATAGGACCTTCAGAAACATATAGATGGATAATTTCTTTTAAAGACAATTGAGGATATAAGTTATACTGTTGTACAAATAAATATTGGCTAACATTGCAGTTTCCCTCAATATGAAAATCAAAAGTATGACTAATTTAACTTGATCTATCAGATATTCAATTTTACAGTCCCTTGCAAAGGAAGAGACTCGCAAATGTAAGTCATGATAAAGCAAATTTGAAGCTCACATGCCAAACATTTGTAGTTTGACATAAAGCACAAATGCTATACATCATGAGTCTGAAACTAACGGTACACATCAAATGGATGTGTACACGTAAGGCCTAATTCAATAACCTAGTATTCATGTCTTTTTACTTCAACAAATTACACACAAGGTAACAGATATACACAAGATCTGAATATCTGTGGACTAAAAACTATTAGTTAACAACATTCTAATAATATATCTGACATTGAGGGAAAAAATAGGAAACAGAAAAAACAACTTCCAGAGCCATCAGATACCTCCTCACATCTCTCTTCAATGAGCTTCTTATCCCCACCACCATGAAGAACAATAGTGTCATCAAGGGAGACAGTAACCTGTAGCACATTAAGTTAGTCTAGTTCAACAACCTAGGATTCCTTATGTTACATCAAGCCACAAACCTTTTTGGCAGTACCAAGCATTTCTAGTTGAACTTTGTCAAGAGCCAAACCACGATCTTCTGAGATAACCTGTATTTGAACTCATCACAAACTTTCCCATAGATATATTACAAGATTTATTATTAATAGTTGCGCCTCAGATGATTCCTTCATTAAAGTTTAAAGGAAAGCACCACTAACAAGACCCTCCATAAGCAAAATCTGATAGATAATGTGGGTAGAAATTCACCTCTCCTCCAGTAAGAACAGCAAGATCATCTAGATTTGCTCTTCTATTATCCCCAAAACCAGGAGCTTTCACAGCACAGACCTAAAATAAAGGAAATTTTGAATGGTGAATGTGGAAAACCTTTTATAAGCTTAACAGTATAGGTAGAAAGCAGGTATGATTCTTTACAACTGTATACCATAAGTCACACATTTAGACAAACATACCAACCAGAAGTAGCAAACATGTACCAGATATACACTTGAGATTTGAGAGACAATGCTAAAAGAATCCATCTATGGTTATTAAAGTTCAAGTACAAAGTATGAAATTGCATCCAGTTAACTACGTCTGTGTACTTATAAAAGCAATAGCTGACAGGTCACTTCTAAAAGAATCGTAGCAAGGCAAATTCCCCAAATCAAAAGGCATCGGCCAAATGAAATCCCCATTGTAACCCAGATGTAAAGTGGGAAGGTAAGTGCTTTAATAAGACATTTCATGCAGCCAAATTACTTTCCTTCTGAAGTTACTTTATAGATCCGTAGCATTGCCTTAATTTTGTTCTCTTAATTAGATTACATATGGGGTGTTGCTCTCTCCCCAATTTTGTTGTTGCCTTGTATGTTTTATTTCACTTCTAAGTCTTGAACCATCTAAGTAACCTTTCCTCATGTACCTCAACAAGTCAGGAAAGACCAAAAAACATATAAAAGAAAGTAAATGACCAATAATTCAAAATCCAAATCAGAGGGAACAAATATCATCACCAACTATAGATTGAAGAAAAGGTTGAGAAGAAAAAATTATATCTTGAAGAATATTATCAGTCAATTGTGAAGAACCAAATGGTGACAGAAAACATAACCAAGAGAACTGCTGCATATTCACCTTAAGCCCAGCATGATGCTTGTTGAGTATGAGCATAGCCAGAGCGTCACTGTCAACATCTTCTGCAACAACAAGTAGTGGCCTATTTTTCTGTCCAAATTTAAACAGCAAACTTAGAAATCAAAAGATTCTAGAGGGTAAATAGTTTACCCAACGTTGCAAATGAAAATGAACTGTTGAGTTAAGATTTGCTCAGCACCTTTATTGCCAGCTCCAATATTTTCACCAGCGAATTCATGTCTGAAATTTTCTTGTCATGGATGAGGATAAGGGGGTTCTCCAATTCCTAGCAAAATAACATATTACTATTATTCACAAAAAATGAAACTAAACCCTGATAATTTTGAATTGTAATTGTTATGAATAATACCAATAAACCACTCTTGGAATGGCATTAATATTTCCAGCTAATATGGAGGACTTAAGCAATAAATATAATAACAATAAGCAGCAGAAGAAGAAATTTTTCCCAAATATACCATTATTAAATGCTTATTGGTGGCAAGAAGATTGTAAAACAACAAACTAGTTCACATTTTGGGACAACAAGATAGATATGCACTTACACATTTCTGGGTCTTCTGATCAGTGATAAAATAAGGAGAAATGTAGCCTCTGGTTAGCTTCATTCCTTCTACCACTTCCAACTCATTATCCAAAGTGTTCCCATCCTGCAAGTTTCAAAAATTTTGAATCCCCTGAGCCAAAAACTTGACAAGTACACTGATTTGAAAACTCCACCAAAATAGCAAAGTAGCTTACAGCTACAGTAATGACTCCCTCCTTCCCAACTTTCTCCATTGCTTTTGCTATTAGTTCTCCAATATCGTGTTCCCCATTTGCAGATATAGTTCCAACCTACTTGTCATATAAAAGAAATGAGTGTTCCAAATAGTAAAGTAGTAAACTGGAATAGTGCATACTCGAATAAGAGTTAAACTATGCAGATGTCAGTAATAGATAGTGATCGATTGTCTAAAATATAATGGTAATTAGCAGTACAAATGGATGCTTATCAAACGAGACACAGATTTGGAGGCCAATGTCTTGTTCAGAATTAACAAATGAATGGCAATAAAAAAGAAGCATAAAGAGGGTTAAGGAGAAGAATATCACTAATCATGTTTTGGTCCAGCAAGTTGACACATACAAAACATAATTGAGAAAGACCCTCCATTCTTTGGGCTAGAGTGACACTAGAAAATAGAGATGAAGGAGCTAAAAACAAGGAAAGAAACTTTCCCTAAACAAATTTTCTGCTGCCAAAGTTGAAGTTCTCAGGGAAGTAAATATGAATTATACTATAAATACGTCTTCTTAACTAAGAATCATCCAGCAGGAGGGAAATTTCTCTGAAAGCCTTTGCACCTGGGTTATCTCTTCCGGTGTGCTTATCATTACTGCTCTGGTTTTCAAATCATTAATTACTGCATCAACTGCCTTATTTATACCATTACGTAAATCCATGACATTTACACCAGCAGCAATTGATTTGCAACCTTCTGTCAGTATTGCTTGAGTCAAAACAGTAGCACAAGTAGTACCTGGAATCAGAGAAGTTACGTTCACTCTGTAAGATCTGATTGTATCAAAATTAAGAATGTATAGCCTTTGAAGGTAATGTTAAAAGCATTAATGACCTGAACCATCTCCTTGTCATTTGGGAAGCATAAATTAGCAGTACAAAAATTTTAAAAAGAGACTAATTTTTTAAAAAACTTAATAATGCTAAATAATAAAATATGTCAAAAGTGACAGGTAATAACAGCCATTGCACACAATCTTACACTTAAGATATCATTGTCTTCCATCTGACAAGTAATTTTAGCTTACTTAGGCAAGATATACCCAAAATAATTTTGAAAGACATTTATGAGGGACTGTGGCTAAATTATAAACAATCTCTATAAATTGTCCTGAAAATAAAATTATTCTACTTTTGGTTACCGAGTAGTTCTTCGTAGGATTTGATCTGGTACACATTTCATTCGATTTACAAAAGCATCCTAGTACTGTAAGCCAATAATCAATACCTAGAGGCCACTAAATAAATCACAGTATTAAAGAAAAGTAAGTTCTTAATCAACACTGGTAGCATATTTTTGAGGCACAGATTTTCAGAGCAAAGTAATCACCATCTCCAGCAGCAGTGTTGGTAGCCTTTGCCACCTGCTTCACAAGATCAGCACCAACATTTTTGGCTTTGTCCTCAAATTTGATGCTTTTTGCCACAGTCACCCCATCCTTTGTAACCCTGGGATTTCCACGGCTTTTCTCAATAATCACATTGCGACCCTGAATCAATTAGTTAAAAGGGGAAGAATATAAAGTTACTCTTCATCATTTAGAGATAACTGGCCTAATTTGATAAAAAGATTTTAAAGAATGGTTGATTTAAAATGACAGATAAATGAATAATTATTAGATCTAGTGACATAGCATAGGGCTACCAAAAGAAAAGAAACAGAGAAGAGAAAATATTCGATCTTGTCATAATGTCATTCAACCACAAGAATATGGCCATGTCTTCATGAGACAGGGCAGAATTGAACAGAACACCCACTAGGTCCGTATCTGACTCCAACTAAAACAATCTTTATAGCTACTCACTTATACATAAACAAAGAAAGAATAAGCAATACACAATCATACATGCCTTGGGTCCCATGGTTACTTTGACAGCTTCTGCAACCTCAGAAACCCCTTGCAGCATAGCAGCACGAGCCCCAATCCCAAAATTGATATCTTTGGCCGCATAACTTCGGCTTGATATAATCCGACTAGATACCTGTCCCATTAAAACCATTAACAAACAACCCCCCAAGAAAAAACACATTCTCCTTTACAATCAAACCAACAGAAAAGAACAAGGCTAATGCAGAAACAAATTCATTTTCCTCAACCAATTCACCCAGTTGAGCCTAGTCAACGTTGATTATCGCACCCCAGACCGTAATTACTCTCATCATTGATAGTTTTTAACACAAAAAATATTAGTTTATTGAATATAGGTAGGGCAGAACAAAATCATCTCCGTCTTTGATCAACCAAATACATATACGGATAAGCAAGGTACATTTTATTCGTAGTTCGCGAAGGAACAGTTCTGGAACCTGAAAATGTGAGACACGAATGAACTAGGATACAAAAGAAGGGAAAGTACTCGTTCTTACAAGTTTCTTCGATGTGGAGGAGCTGATCGACGAAGCTAGTTTGGAAGCTAATCGATACATTGCTGCAAAGAAAAAGAATTCAAACAAGCGCAAAAGAGGTAGCTAAGTACAACTGTAGCAATAGGGTTTTAGGGTGGTTTTAAGCTTCCCGGGGTTTACACGTTAAAATTCACAAACACAACCACAGCTGCTACCAATTTTCCTTAACTTCTGGAAATTTCCTTCCGTGGGCTTTTTGGCCCAATACTCAATAAACTGGACCTACTCCGTTGGAAATCTAAATGGGCTTAGATCCAAAGGAGAAACCGTAAATTCACGTAAGCTACAGATATAACTAAAGATTTTAGTTGTATATGCGTAGAACTAACACCCCTCCATCCCAAGTGGTTTGTGGCTCTTATTTCTCTTTGACTTGACAAGGCAAGTTTTTTATTTTTCACGTTTTAATAAATTGAATTTCATAAAAATTTAAATTATTACGCCTCACACTTATAAATCTTACTGCTCATTATAATTTATATGATTTTTCTTGGCTCACCTATATGAAAGCAACTTTTTTCTTCTTCATAATAAGCAATTACAAAAATTTATTTATAAAAATTTAGATTATTAAAATATTAAAAAGATTTATATTATTAAATATATTAAATCCTATATTAATAAATATAATGACTCACAAAATGATTTGTTAGATTTTTGTTGCGCCACTTAAATGAGAGCAACCTTTGTCTTCTTTACAACAAAAAGAGTGCACTGTAAAAGACTAATATTATTTTTACACAAACTTTAATATATAAAAATTATATACAATTTGTAATTTGTATAAAATTAATGAATAATTTTCATAAAATTTATAAGCAATTACTAATTATATTGACCTAATTTGTAAAATTTAAAAAATAGCCAAATAATTCTTTTGTTATAGTTATATTTGTTATAAAACTTAAATAAAAGTAAAATTATAAAACTTAGAAAGATTTGTTTAAAAACACAAAATTATTCATTAATTTTTATAAAAATTATTTGCTAATTTATAAAAATTAAAAGTTATTTGTAATATTTATATATAAAAATTATTTAAAAAATTACTCACATAAAACGTGTGGTGCATATGTTATACACGTTGCAGCAAGCTAGTGGGTAACAAAACGTGGTCATTACGATGATATATATATATATATATATATATATATATAATTTATACATTTTTTATATTTTTATTTAATTTTTTCTTTAAAAGGTGTGCGCATATTTTTTTCGTATAAAGACGAAGAGCACAATAATTAAAGTCCAATGCCGACAAGAAATGTTTCTCGTACGTTGGGTGTTCTTTCCCCGTATTAAGACGGTGAAAATTTTGAAGAGGGAGAAGGAATAATGGAAAAGTAAAAGTATATATAAAATTAATATGTATATATATATGATTATTGAGTGAGAATTGGAGAGTGCAACTTCTACCGACAGTGATGGAAGGACAAGATTACACGGGAATTAATGCGGGGAGGGATTTAGAGTGACACTGGCACCTCTAAAAGCCAATCACTTCGTGACAGCAACTAGTTTTGTCCGGGTGTACGTGGCAACGCCACCATAAAGAACAGGGCCTACCTCGTTCACAGGTCAAATCAAACACTCCATGACGTAGCATGATTGCACGTTTACAACCGAGAACTGTTATTGTCACGTTCGCATACATATGGTTTACTCTGTCGAATGAGATAAAATTGTGAAAAACGTGGGTCTAAACTTATACTTTACAACCACATCATAATTCCATTACCATCTTTTAGGGTTGTACGTGGATTGAGTTAGATTAGATTTGGGGTATTTAATACTTAATTAATCTCTGATTTAGTTGAATTGATTTGGGCTGAGATAAAAAATTTTAAACTTAAACTAATTTAAATTAATTATTAATGGATTGAGCTAGGCAGGTTTAAAGGTGCATAAATTGAATCGATCAAATCCAAACTTGGATTAACAAGTCAAAACACATAAATTTAATAATTTGATTGATATTTAATTAATTTAAACTTAACTTATACATATTTTTAGTTGAATAAAATTAAAAATTTTAAACCCAAATTAACTCAACCTGTACACAACCCTAAGTAAGACAATTGAATACCTAATTAATTGTTTTTAGACTAAACACCACTTGAACCAACTAAAAAAAGGTTGATTTTAAATTTTATTAAAAATTTCGTATTTCAAGTCAAATTACATAAACTAAACATAGAAAATAACATTTAACCGCACAACAACATTTATACCATAAGCCATTAAGTCTAAAGATATATGGCATAAGTCCATAAGTTTAGTGTTCAATACAAGTTACATAACTATAAGTCTAAGTGCCTAAAAACATAATTACATAACTACAAGTGATAACCAGTCTAAAAAGCAAAACATAACCATAAGTCTCAAAGGTCACAACAAACATGTCACTCATATGCCATGAATATCAAGTGGGTTAATATTACATTCATTCTTTAAATGTCATCAAAATTTGACAATTTTGTCTATATTATTAAAATCTTATCATATTCAATATATCATAAGTTATTTAAAAAGTTTAAGCATTAACGAATACGATTATATGTCAATTAGATTCTTTCTCAACGGTAACTAGCAAAAGAGAGAATGAAAAGATATTGTAAAAAAAAGTATGATAAAAGTACATTATTTAGTGTTTAGCATAAGTATGAAAGTCAATAAAGGCAAGTTGAATATATCATAATATAAAATAAAATACTGCCAAAAATTTAAATCAAGATAAGCTTGAGAAAAATAAACCTAAATATTAGAGAGTTAATGATTATTTCAAATTAAAAAGGATAATTCTCTTTTTTGCTCCACTTTCTTTTAACATAATAGAAGTAATGACTTAAAGGATAGAAAAGGGATGGAGTAGTTTTCAATTAAAGCCAATTCATCCCCTTTCTTAATTATTATGAAGAATTACACTTTTTTATTTATATTAATAAGGAAATGTAGATAGTATGTAAACTTGATTTATAATATAAGAGTTTGGAACAAGAAAAAAACAATAGCCAACTAATGAATTTTTTTTTTATCAAATTGATCAGTTAGTTTGGATTTAGTCATGTTGAAATCTCCAATATCCCATTACCCAACCCAACCTAAACAGATTGGAGATTATTTGACCCAATCAAATCTTATTACTCGACTCAACTCACAAAAATATACTTAGTTTGAATTGAATTGATTGGATTCATGAATCAATCCAACCCAAGAAACACCTCTACCATTTCTTTTGATAGCTCTATTTTATTTTTCTTCCTTTCCACATTTTCTTCTTCCCGCAAAGCTATTTTGTCATTTGCATGATGTTTTATTATGTTAAATAGTTTTGGTACCACAAACTAATATCGTTTTGCTATATTCTCATTTTTATTCTGTTTTAATTTTTATAATATAAAATTTATATTATTAAATTTATTAATTTATCAAATAATATAATATAAAATTCAGATCTTAATTTTACTAATTTAACAAATTGAATTATCAAATTTACAATAACTAAGAACTTGTAAAAACTTTGTGGACACGTTGTTATTCCCATAAAAATAAAAGCAACATTTCCAAAACTAATATTGCTTCAATGGCAATTGTAATGTCAAATTTTAAATTAAAATTACAAGACAATATCAAATTAAATAATTTGAATTTCTATCTTTGCAAAAGAAGCTGCATATTGTATGTTCGATTAAATCTTGCCTTCTATTCAAAGGGAAATAGCAGTTTCGCCTAAGAGGATTACTAACAATTTATAAAATACAGTTAGATCAATTGGTTCCTATAAATTAAATGATCTGAATGTTTAAATAAAATTATTATAAATTTTAATTTGTCAGAGTAAAAGGACTCCAATTCAAATCTTCGTAATCAAGTTTCTTTGGTGGCAAATATTGTTCCTCAAAAAATAGTTGATGTTTGCATTTATCCTACTGATGGTTTAGAAAATGCCATATATAAGAAAAAGGTATATACATAGTGTATTTTAAGCAACATTAGTAGGCGAACAAGATCTCTAGAATTAGAAGTGTAAATTTAAGCATTCAACATCATATTCAAATAATTAAACTAGAACCACCAAACTAAAACATTAGGAAATTTTGCAATGGATGAAAGCAAACGACAATGCAGATTATAAAACTTTCTTGCCAAAAGAACAAAAAAGAAAAACATTATATAACAATTGTATCCCACTACAACTTTACTTCACAACTTTCTTGCATTTACAAATTACAAACAATTATTTATCAAAAAAGATATACCAAACGAAAACCAGAAACCAAAAGGAAAAACAGAGCCAAAAAAAAATATAATAATAATACCATAACCATCACACCTCTCTCCCTGCAATCTGGTTTTTGGGGTTGTTTGCTTCTCTTCATCCAATGGTCCATCTCCAGATCTTGAATCTAACATCCACGTCGCACTTGGCGTCGGAAGTCGTCGCCATGACAGGCTTTTTACCGGCCGGAAGAGTGACCCTGACGCCCTCACAGAAGACTCTAATTCCAACATAGGGTGTCTTCAAAGCTCCCATATTTGCCTTCACCTTCGTGTCCAAATTCACCTTCAATGACAACTCATTTTTGCTCTTCATATTAGCCTTCAACTGGGAAGCAGCGCCACTGTCCAGTGGCTGACCCTTGCTTAAAGTCGAAACCTTCAACAGCGTCGTGTTCTTTTTCTCTTGCTCGAAAGAGGGTATGGTCCCGTCGCCGATATCGACGTCGTCGGAGAGAATTGAAACCGAGATGGGTTTGTAGGCGAAGGTGACTTTCTTGTTGGGGTTTGTCGCAGTGATGTTAACGTCGAATTTGGAGTTCAGAGTAAAGGAGGAGGTGACGGTGAAGAAAGAGAGTTTGAGGGAGGTGACAGTGAATGAGGGGCGGTGAGGGCGGTAGAGGACGTAGAGGATGGTGCCAGCAATACCGATGAGAAGGAGGATGATGAGGACGAGGAGGAGGAACCAGAAGCAGAAGGTGCAGCAGCCACTGCGGCGGCTCCGGCGGTGGTAGGTTTGGGGGCGGTAGGTAGGTCGGGTAGCACCGTAGAGTTGACCTTTGGTGGCCGGGAATGATGGGTTGGCAGCTTCTCCCTTGGCTGCGGCACCGTTGGCCACGGGCTTCGCCGAAGGGTATACCCTATCTGTCATGGCGGTGCCTTTTTCAATTTCTGTTGTCGTTGGAGAGGAAGCTGTTGGTTCTTTTGTGACTATGCAGAGAGAAGAGGAGAAAGGTCTTTGCTTTTTGAACCTGAGAACATAAATTATAAAGAAACTAAAGAGAGAGCGCACTAAAATGTGCAAGAGAATTAGCATAAATGACGATGAGGGATTGGATTTAGAACTTAAAGAGAGAAACGTTTATGAGCTTGTTTTGGTAATTTGGTCATTGTGGGTTAGCTAAGGATTAAGAACTAATAAGTGGAATAGAAGAAAGAGACTATGAGCTAGGAACATGTCAAAGAAAATATTAATTATCGGTTAGATTTTTATACAAAGTTTGCCTCATGTATAAATTAAAACTAACTTTTGTTAATCTATTATAATCAATTGGTTCAATGGTCGATATAAATCTCAAGTCAAGGATTTAAAATTAAAGACTTGGATTCAAATCTTGGAATTATACTTATTAGAAGAGATTATTAATAATTAATTTTAAATGTAAATTAATTTTATATCTAATAATAATATAAAGATATTATAAGAAAAAATAAAAAATTTTATATAAAAATTTATTATGCAACGAGCATTATTGACTTTTAAAAAGATGAGAGAAAAGGTGGTGAGTTAAAAGAGAGAGATGGCAACATTACAACTAGACCCAAAAATTTGTGTTCATTTCCCATTTTCAAGTGGGTGGGGTAGATTTTAAGATATTATATTTATTTTTATTAATATTTTTAATTTTGAAAAATAAATTAACAAATAAATGACTCAAATATATTTGATAAAAATTTAATTTAAATTAACCACATTCTATGAAAAAAATTAGACTGAACCAATTATGATGTGGAACAATTTGTATTAATATTGAATTGTTAAAATTTTCATGTGATTCATTCTATTCTATTGTAGAATTTTTTAAAGGGCTTTTGTAGAATCTTTTTATTTTTAAAAAAATGACAATATTAAAAATCACATATCTATGTAACGTTATGAGAGATGATATTAAGTGGAAATTAGCTGGCATCCCAATAAGACACACTGATAACACCTAATACTAATGTAACAGACTTACATAGAGGAAGGTTTCAAAGCAACGCGCCTACCTGACAGTGGAGCTTGCCAACCCTTAACCATCAGAGATGTGATGTGAGGAGATGGCTCCACTTCTCCTGCTTTGAACTTTCTTCTCTCCACGTGTGAAACTGAAGGCGATGTTCATGATGATCCATGAAGCAGGTGCAGCTGACTGAGTTCTCATGGGCTAACTGCAAGACTTATCATCTTGAATTCATGATTAGACAGCCATGATTTCGTAGAGCCCTCATGGAACCATGTTCTATGAGAATTGCTGTAGTACAGAATCATTGCCCAATGTAGGAAGAAAAAAGAAACCAAAATGGTAAGGTGGCAAGCAGTAGTCCCATGGCAGAGGCTTTGAGGTGCAACCACCACTCTAAAGTCATATTAATCATGACACAATGAAAGGCTAAGCAACCAGCTAATTGCAAATTGATTCCTTACCTTCCATTACTTATTTTAGTTTCCTACCTGCTTTCCTCAGTTTCAAACCACCATTAGTGTGCAAGCTGAATTTGTGACTCAATTGCCCTCTCCACCAACTATGAACTCTAGCCTCTTGCAAGCTGAATTGTTTATACTTGATATATAAAATGCAACATCAATGTTTGTCAAGGATTTCTTTTTGTAGTTTCACAGCACAAAACCATGTGAAGCTATTGGGAGTTGATCTTTTATATTTTAACTAGAGTTCAATCTGAAAAATAATCATAGGGGCAGTCATGATTTTCAATTCTTCAGCTTTTTTTGTGCATGGAGAGGAATTTGCTTGTGTCTCCTTCTTTTTATGCATATAATTGAAGTTATAATTCTCTATGATCAAAGCTCTCATTCCAATATATATTTTCCAAGAATATCAAATATAATCATCATTAGATTTTAGTTTCTCTTATTTTTGGAATATTAAAATTATCAACTTATAAAGTTCGAAAGATATACTTCACTTTTAAGACTTAATTAAATTCAAATATTTCTGTTAATGCCAGTAAACTATAACTCAAATGACACTTACTCCCTTATCTTCAAACTGTGTGATGGGTTCGATTTTCAAATATTCATTTCTCATATCAGCTAATATATGGCTCCCATCTTATCAACAAAAAAATATTTCTGTTAATATTCTCCTTTAGCAAATAATATGTACAAAGTATCATTATAAGTTCTTATTAAAACCAGTAAAATATATATCTTAACACTAAAATAGAATATAACCTTCTTTAGGTTAAACATGTAATTGATATTATAATTTAAAATGCGAGCCTTTCATTAATAAAAAAATCAATATAAAGTCATCGTAACTTTGATACCCTAATTTGAAATTCTCATCCCATAGCCTTCCCAACATTGGTTTGGTGAAGGATATAATGCAAACCAACATTCTTCTAATGGGTATTTGAGGCTGAATAGCTAAGTCCTTTTCGGCCACTAGAACGTAGAGATAGGGAATAAATTTGTGAGCTAGCATTTTAGTCGTTAATTTTAAAGTTTTTTCCTTTTAAAGGCTTGCCATTCATCCCATTCAATATATATATATATATATATATATATATATATATATATATATATGAATTGTGCAATATTTAGTATGCTAATATTTGAATGTCAGAAGGCAAGGTCCTTGATATTTTATATGCATACATAATATGTTTAATATGCTAACACTATCAGATCGAACATAAGAACATATATAGAAGAATCTCTACATTTTTTAATAATTGCTATAACATGTATGAAGACATTGAGTTCTACGCTGAAATGACATATAAACCACTTGCATGCATGCATCGATTGACAATTATACAGATCACAAATCTCTTCTTCATCTTCTTTTTTTTTTTCCCTTTTGCGTGCTATAATGCAAGAGCGATGGGGCAAATAACGTGGCTCGTAGGATTTAGACTAAGTTGCCAATTCATTGATTCCTTGAATATCATAAGTATACAAAAACGAACATTAATTGTATCAGATTAATTATTGTTGAAGTTTGGTGCGTGCTATGCTTCTAAAATCTACAATTTATTTACTTGCTTGTCATTGCCTAACGATTAGCCATCCCAAATTCATTATATTAGATTAGATGTTATATAAAGCAAAGGCTAGCAAGGTCATTAAACATAGTTTTGCATATTGAATACGACGTGTCAACTGACAACGTCATAGTTTGCAATCAATTAAGTTCGTATACCTCTATCTGCGTACATAGAGATGTGTATATATATAATTTTTTTATATTTTATAACTTTTTTATTGTTATTAATCAACCATATATTTTTTTACAACACTTTCTTTTACAAAATACACTATATTTTATAATTTTTTCTTAAAATTATTCATTTGTTGATGCCATAACAGTAACGATAATAGAGATTAAGCTCTTTGAAAGTGTGAAATATATTTTATAAAATAAAGTATATGATAGATTATTGTTGATAAAATATTAATAATGTAATTTTTTTATAAGAGGAGGAACATATCACTTAACATACACAATTCCATAATTTTGAAAGAGAAAAGCATCATGCAGTGACAAATCTGCATTCAACTTTGGGTAGGCAAGTGCCCACAAAACATTTTAATATTTTAATGTACACATATATAATAAAAGAGTGTCCAGTAGGAAAATTTAAAGTGCCTATATAGCATGGGTGGTCATAACAAAAGTTCAATTACATAACTTTTAATATGAATTTTACTATCAAATAATTGATAGTCAACTTCAAGATCTGAAAAATAGTTTTAATGAGGAAAGCATTGAGCTACTTATTTGTGTAGTATGTTTAAGTATAAGAGACTTGTTTGTTGCTTTTAATAAGAAAAAGTTTTTATAATTAACTTAGTTTTATCTAAATAACTTCCATGCAATTAAAATTTTAGCACTTGGTAGTAATTTAAAAATTATATTTAAATGTGCATTCAAAAATTAGAAAAAATTTGCAATCTCTCTAAAAGTTGGTTGAGTCAAGAAAACATGTATATCCATTTGTTTATCGACTTATTAAGTTAGTCTTGATCTTACTATTTACAACTATATTTATTGAAAAAGTTTTTTCTATAATAAATATTATAAAGGTTAGAATTTGTAATTGTATGAGAAATGAATGATTACTTAGTTACCTATAGAGAAAACAATTTTGATAGTATAAAGGATAAACAAATTTTGCAATAGTTTCAAGAGATTAGAGTTCAATTATCTTCTTTATTACATACAATTATAATTTAGTTGAAATGATATATTGTTATGATATGTGCTAAACATATTTGTTTTGTAATCATTCTTGGAAAAAAATTTTAGATTTACCATTAGTGCTAAGGCAACATCAAGTACTATTGTACCATTAAATATATCAACTGACAATAATGTGTAATTATATGACACATGAAAGTGGATAATAATTCTTAAAATTTGAGATAACACACTCTCCTGGTTTTTCATACATAGGCACATACTTTTGGAGAGTAGATTGTGAGTGGTCTCTAATTATGAGTTTCACTACTTTCTTTTACTTATTTAATGTTTAAGTCACTTGCTTTTCAGTCTTTCTCTCACTTATTGTAGTCCTCAAGTTGGTCACTAACATTATTAGGAGATTCAAATTCATATTAATAAATATAGTCATGTTATTTTTATAGTTTTATTTTTAATTTTTTAATATAATATAAATTTTAAATTATTAAATTTAATAAATTTTACAAATTAAATTCTAACACTCACAAAAATTAACTATCCATAAAAGCACCACTTCTCTAAGGACTAACCACAAAATTGCAGATCAGACACTGTCTGTCAGAGGAGGAGCACATCCGAACAGATAGCTGAGCAAGAATGGGCCAGATCTTCCCATGTTACTTAGGGAATACAACAGAACTCCATCGCACGTTAGGCAGGGTCCACTGTTTCTGATGATAGGCAACTTCCATGTGTTTTTCTGCATTACAGTTATAAGCTATATATACCGATTCTGTATAATCATCCCAAGTGAGAGAAACTCTAATCTAAATAGAAAACACAGCTCAACACATCTATTTTAGGCACCATTAGTAAGAGGAAAACAGACTATTCAAACCCTTGTATCACATCAAACCAAAACTGAAAATACTCGCATCATGCGTGAGACCTACTTTAAATGTTACCGCTGTCTAAAGCAACCATGTGTATAGCAGCGTAAGATTAATAGATTCAGGACAAAAAATTATGTCAATTCTAATAATATTTTATATGCAAACATAAGTGCAACATTTTAAGTAAATCCCTCATCGATAAGGTACGAAAAAAATAATGAGAATATAAATTAGCATATTTAAATTTTTTATGATGCATCTACAATCTTATTAGGTACGTAAAAATTTAAAATTTTAGACCTAAAGTGAAAGTAATAATATCACTTTTTGGGACATTTAGCAATGCTTGGATTAAATGTGAATTAATTGAACTTTTTTTACATGAGTAGAACTGTAACTTGGAAAGCAGTGTTAATTCTATCTCAATCTTTATGCAACCTAACATGGGCCATTACGTTGGGTCTACAATGGCCGAAATATTTGATGATCTAAACTATTACTTGCCCAATCAATTTTTGTCAAAGTCTTTAAGCACATGGAATGGAACTATCCATGACCCCATAAAAGAAAAAGAAGAATTAGGGACCATCTGTAACCTAAAGGCTGAGCCCAAAGGGAAATCATCTCTCAACCCCTGAAAAGAATACATGATCAAATATCAGTTGCAGAATGTTTCCTCCTCCATGATTTAATCTGGTCATTTTTTCATAAAGCAACACTTTAAGAAACAAATAACGTTTTAACAAAAGCACGCCTCTTATATAAATAAACTATTGACTGATATGAATATCTCTTTTTTTTTAATCAGATATAGAGATGAGGAAAAAAAATTTCTTACTTTTAAAGTTCGGGGGGTGAAAGCAGATGATATTTTCTCTTCAATGTTAAGAAGCGGAAGACCGCTCTCTGCTTCCGTCTCGCGCCGCTGTTTTTCCTAATTACCGATCTCTGGTATGAATATGATAGCCATATATATCTGCGTTATCAACTGACGACCCAACCAAGCTCTTGCCCTCTTTGGCGAAATGTGACAAGTCACAACTTTGTTCCTACGGTTCCCTTCAAGGCTTCAATCGAAATTGCATTTTGGAAATCATTATCCAGTTGGTTAGCAAAAATTAAACTTGAAATTGACCGACGCTTGTCCTGTGTGAGATTTTTGTGGCAGGCAATGCCCGTGATTTGGATCACAGTCGGCAACGTTATTTTCATGGAGGTTAAAGTAAGAGGCTAAGTCCGACAATGCATTACAAAAAAAATACCGAATCTTGTGGCTTTGTCTCTGGTGGGGACAATTCATGAATAGTGACTAACAGCTTTGTATTCTACCAAATTTTGCCTAATCTGTCGCTATTTTCTAACTTCGCATAGATATGTTTATGCCTAATTTGACAAGTTCTTCTTTCACGGTATTCAGTATCAAATCCTATGATTTGCCTGCGAAGTAATGCATTATAATTGAAAATTCTTCCATGTATTTGTATTATACAACTGCTTTAGATAATATCTACCCCAGAATCCTATAAAATGGTATTGGATAGCCGGCTCACAAAAGCCTAAATTTAAAATATATTGGTAAAAGTATTAATATTTAATAGAGAAAAATTATTTGATAATGTAAAAATTATATTGAATCAGATTAGATTTCATGACTTAATTTATAAATTTTTTAATTTAAATAGTTTAAATAAAATTAAAATTATATAAAAATAAAAATATTATATAAATACGACAAATCTAAACATGGTCTACACAATAAATGAATAAATAGAAAAAGTTTAAGTTAACTAAAAGTAAATTGTCACAAAATTTATTATGGTATATTAATTTATTAAAATTTATAATTTAATAAATTTAATTTAAAATATTTAAATAATTATTTAACTAAATTTGATTTATAAAATAACGTAATTAAAACAAATAACTTCAATTAAAAAGTAACCACAAATATCATAATTTTATAAGTAAAAACATAGAAGTACTGTTGATTTGATTTGTGAATTTGATTCCCATCTTTCCTCACTCTTTGTCTCAATAATTAATTGGGGCAGTGTCTGACATTACATTGTTGGTTTATTAAGTTTATACATACATACATACATATATATATATATATATATTATATGTGTGTGTGTGGCTCTCATTGTTTTGTAAAAGTGGGGTTAAGAATAGAGTCAAGCTTATAGCAGAATGAATTAAACATGAATTAATATTATATATTTGCTGCACGGCATCATCATGTCTTCTTCTTCTGACAAAACTGGCCGTTATCAACTAACAAACAAGTTATGCTTTCAGCCAGATACATTTTGATATCATGGTCTTATTTGCAAAGAAGAAAATGCTGATAAATTGCGAGTAGTTATTTTTTTTTTTTACAGCGAAGCAAGCTCACTTTGTGCTAACAGTGGGATAAAGAAAAGAAACCACTGGAACACGAGCCCGTTTGCTATTGGCAATCTATGCCATTG
The DNA here is from genome assembly GCA_037013595.1 of Dicorynia guianensis. Classification (NCBI taxonomy): domain Eukaryota; kingdom Viridiplantae; phylum Streptophyta; class Magnoliopsida; order Fabales; family Fabaceae; genus Dicorynia; species Dicorynia guianensis. The sequence continues at coordinate 33,753,585 of JASUAB010000014.1, forward strand.
CTTCAAAGCTACAGATAACTCAAAAAGAAGGTCTATAAATTATAATATGCAATGGGTGGATGAATCTTTGCCTGGGTAAAGTGAAAAAAAAAAAAAAAAAGTCCAGCATTATGGTATTAATTCAACGAGAGTCTCTCGCTTTTGGCCAATATTTATGCCAATCACACTACTTTTGCGCCTTCTCTCTCTCACTCTCTCTCAATCAAGCGCACTCACTCACACTTCCAACTTCACCAACTCTCTTACAGAGTAGTTACTGGTCATTGCTGCTTAAACTGTATACTGGGGTCTTTGCTTTATGGGTTTGATCTGCTCTTATTTTCTCTAAAGAACAAGGGAAACTGTCCTTTAAGAGTGCTCATGTCTTCAAATTCCAGAGCTTATTTCTAAAAGGGAGAAAACTTGGGTGTCTCCCACTTAACCATTCTCCTGCCATTACCAAATTGTCTTATTAATTTTGTTAACATTGTGGGTCTGCTTTGATCGTAGGCCTTCTTATGGCTGTTACTTCCTGTGGCATTCACGTTTTGCTCAAGCATATGCTGCTGCTTCCACCAACTTCCCTTCGACTTTCTTCTCCTTGGGTTGTTGGTGAAAGCTGAGAAATCTTTGGAATTGATCTCCAATTTCTGCATAAGAAAATGGGGCTGCAGCTGATTTTCCTGCTCATTAAGCTACATTTAGTTATCAGTGCTCCTCAAATTCATGAACATGCAGGTATGGGCTTAATTTAGGTGTTCTGAGTTGGTTTCTACGATGGACATGTATGATCCGTTTTCGTTGTTGAAAATTGATGAGAAATCTGAAATGTGATTCAGAAATCAATTTTGCGGCCTTTGTTTCCTTTCGTGGAAATAAACAGACAGGAAACTAGTATGGTTATAAACCTTTTGAGAGTGATGCATCTGGTATAGAAAATTCAGAGGTCGTTTCAGTTAATCTATTCTGCATATTTACTGCAGCAAATGTACTAATCGATGCTGATAGGTTCTTTATGATGATTCTCTCTTGATTGATTTTCATGTAAGTTTCCAATTCAGTTCAAACTTGTAAATGGGCCTATCTGTAACGTCCCCATATGCTTGGTTCTCTTTTGCTGATCTTCATAGTTGTATTGGAGCAAGCTCTTATTGTTCATTTTCTTTTGGTCAGTCAGTGTGGGCTACACAAGGAGCTAACCCTCGTTGTAAGTAAAAATAAAATCCTAATCTTGTGAGAGTCTAATTTTTCACAAAGACATCGGTGTGTCCCCGCAGAAGAACAATGTTACAAAACAGATTGAAGATCTTGAATGAGGTCTAGATACCTAATGAAATTATTCAAATTTTACTTTTGTAAGAACTTGTACAGGCCATGCCACCTCCCCACAGCATTTCCTCTCAGTTATGGCAGGCCGAAACTTGAAAGTCAGTTGAAACATCTCCTCGAGCATAACAACTCATAATATATAACCTCTCTGAGTATAAAGCCAATTGGGGAGTTTTATATTAACATATTTCATAGTGGATACCTTCCTATCTAGAAAAACTTCGTCCACAATCATCATAAAGTAAATGTTATCTTTTCTCTGTGTAGCATCCAATCTGCACCATTCTAGAAGCCATTCAAGTACTGCGCTACCACCATCCAAGTCATTTGGAGTTCCTGCAAGTATTGCACTTCCACCTTCTAAGCCATTCTCTAAAGTTCCTACAAAGAAATGGACGCATGGTTCTGTAGATTTTCCAAGATCACATCATAAGCATCAACATTCCTTTAGAAACCCAACTCCTGGACCGACTTACTTGATTCATCCACCTGTTTACAGCCATCGAGGTTTGATTTTCTTATTGTAGAACATAAACTAAATTCTTACACATTTTTTAATTTTAATATATAAATAATGTCATTTCTTCTGAAAATTTCTTTTAGGTCCTTCGGTCATCCAACCACAGCCTCCTTCCTCTTCGCCAGTGAGCTGGGATATGCCTGCGCCTGCACCATCACCTGAACTTCTATCGGCCCAGTTGAATGGTATAAAACAGTCATTTTGGTCATTGCTTTTACTTGCATTGTTAATTACCTTAACTTAATTGCAACCTCTGTCTATCAGCACCCTCACCTTCACCTAGAATTTCACCTCTAAGTTCATCACTGAAGAAGATGAAGGCTCCTCCACCAGAACCTGTTATGGCTCTGCCACCTCCACCTCCCAACCAGGGTATTCTAAACTTAATCCTGCAACTGTAATAACTCTAGAGGATTATTTATATTGCATAGGTGCCTTCTTTTTCAATCATCTGAAGAAAGTTATGTGATGTTGATCTGTAGATTGCATGTCAGTGACTTGCACAGAGCCCCTTACATATACACCTCCTGGATCACCTTGTGGTTGTGTATGGCCTCTTCAAATTAAACTACGCCTTAGCATTGCAATATACAAGTTCTTTCCTTTGGTTTCAGAGCTTGCTCAGGAAGTTGCGGCCAGTGTTTTGCTGAACCGTAGCCAAGTTCGCATTGTGGGAGCTGATGCAGCTAAGCAGCAACTAGAGAAAACCACTGTTCTCATAAACTTGGTACCCAGAGGACTGAAATTTGATTATACAACAGCATTATTTATATATAAGAAATTCTGGCAGAGGGAGATTCTTACAGATGCTTCACTCTTTGGTGCCTATGAAGTACTCTATGTTCATTATCCAGGTTACACTTTTTTTTTTATTAGGGTTTGTTTATTATGGAGTGAATTATTGTATATTTGCAATCACCGACAGATATATCCATTTAGGTTTTTACTTTTGGTTAGCACATGCAGGTCTTCCCCCATCACCACCTTCAACTCCCTCAAGTGTTTCTACCACAGATGATGGGCCACAGCCTGGTCCTAATATCAATGGGACAATGATGAAGCCTTTAGGAGTAGACGTGCCAAGGAATAGAAAAAAAGAGAGTCGTGGAAGCATGACTATTATAATTGTGCTGTCATCTTTTACTGCTTTTGTTGTATTCATTGGAGTTGCCTGGATTTTTTTGGTTAAATGTGGATCTTATGATCACAGACGTGAACAAATTCCAAACTCTGTAATTTCATCCTCATCAAAACCATCAGGTAACACCAAGTCAATTCTGTAAAAAATTTTTGCAGTTTAAATACATTGCCAGGAAAGTTCTCGTTTCTTTGTTCTTGGAACAATTTGTAGCTCTTTTCATTCTAATTTCCCTTTTATATTATTTGAAATACTTTTATGCTATTCTTCACTACTAGCTTTGTGACTTTTGCTCTTGATATTTTACTTTTGAAATTTACATCACGGCTCATCATTTTGTAATTTTACGTCGTGATTTAAATCTTGTTTTTTTATACTGTAATATATAACTAAACATGCACTCAGCAGGGACTGCTCGGTCATTTAATTATGGGAGTATGCGAGGTTCTGGATCAATGTCATTCAATTCTGGAACAATAACATATATAGGATCTGCCAAGACTTTTACTTTGGATGACATAGAGAAAGCAACAAATAACTTTGATGCTTCAAGAATATTAGGAGAAGGTGGCTTTGGTCTTGTTTACAAGGGTGTTTTATATGATGGGAGGAATATTGCTGTGAAGATTCTTAAAAGAGATGATCAGCGTGGTGGCCGTGAATTCTTGGCAGAAGTTGAGATGCTTAGCCGCCTGCACCATAGAAATTTGGTTAGATTGATAGGTATATGCATAGAGAATCAGACTCGCTGCCTAGTATATGAACTTGTCCCTAATGGAAGCGTGGAATCCCACTTACATGGTAAACAAAAGTACAGTTCATAAATGTCATCATCTTCTTTGGAAGTCAAATTTCATGGATCTTATTCAGAGACTGACTTTTGAGTACTCTCTGTGTTCCCAGGTGTCGACAAGGAAACTGATCCACTTGATTGGAATGCCAGGATGAAGATTGCACTTGGTGCTGCTCGAGCATTGGCCTATCTGCATGAAGATTCAAATCCATGTGTCATACACCGGGACTTTAAGTCCAGTAACATCTTGTTGGAATATGATTTTACACCCAAGGTTTCAGATTTTGGATTGGCTAGAACGGCTCTGGAGGAAGGAAACAAGCACATCTCCACGCATGTTATGGGAACATTTGGGTAATAAAAATGATCTCTTTCAACCCCAGTCACGTTGATGCTATGATCAGTTTGATGTCTATGATAGTTAAACATGATTATAACTTTCTCATTTTGTTCCAATTTTTATGGTTTTAAGCAGACCACTATAAAATTTTTTTGGTTGCGCACATTCCCATGACATGAGAACTGTTTTCTTCTTATTGAAATCTTGTTTGCAGCTACCTGGCTCCTGAATATGCAATGACTGGCCATCTTCTTGTCAAAAGTGATGTTTACAGCTATGGAGTTGTACTCATTGAGCTCCTAACTGGAAGAAAGCCAGTGGATTTGTCACAACCACCGGGTCAAGAAAATCTTGTTGCTTGGGTTCGTCCACTTCTCACAAGTAAGGAGCGTTTACAGACCATCATTGACCCAGTTATAAAGCCTAACATTTCTGTTGATACTGTGGTAAAAGTTGCTGCAATTGCATCCATGTGTGTGCAACCAGAAGTCTCTCAGCGTCCATTCATGGGTGAAGTTGTTCAGGCCTTGAAGCTGGTATGCAGTGAATTTGAGGAAACAAGCAATATAATATCAAGAAGTTACCATGAAGAGGGTCGTCTTGATGATGCAGATGGAAAATTGTCCAGAGTTTCAGGTGAATTAGTGGATTATTCAGAGTTTCACAAACCCCCACCCTATCAATCTGGTCGTGATACCAATATAGCATTATCAGCATCAGAGTTGCTCCGCACATCTGGTCAGGAATTCGGGTCTTTCAGGAGGCATTCAAGTTCAGAACCTCTGACCACGGGAAAGAAAAGGCCTTTCTGGCAAAAGTTGAGAAGTGTGTCTAGAGGGAGCATCAGTGAACATGGATTTTCAGCTAAACCATGGCCTGGATCCCATTAAACTTTTGCCAAAGCTTTTGTGCACATTCTGATGAAAGTGGAGCTTGGTTTATTACTAGGATGGCGAAAACAAACTTCTGCAGGAAAATGAACAAGCATGCTTATATTCAATTTATCTGTTCATGTTATCATTGAAGTATACAATATGTCATCTCCTAAGCTACTGAAGTGGAAATCAGATGTAAGCACTCAGAAAAGATAATGAACTGTGAATTCTAGATGTATACTTGCCCTAAAATTCCGGTATGTAATTGCATATTGGAGCACTTTTGCACACTCCAACAATCTTTTTGCTGCTATGGAATGCAGATCAGTCACTGGACCGCTGTTTTTTTGGAAATAATAATTGGTCATAATGAATATTACAATCACAATACAGTATTCACAAAATTGTAAGATCTAAACATCGAACAGTCTATAAACCATTAGTAAATAAGTATTTGTGCTCTCACAATTTTGTAGAAGTCTACAAACCGTTAGTAAATAAGTATTTGTACTCTCACAATTTTGTAAAAGTGGCATTGCTCTAAAATATAGTGCATCATTTGTGACCTAAAAATCAACCTAGTTTCAGAGTGATTCACAAATATTAAAAAAAACATAATATAAAATATCATTCTTTTATGAAGAATTAGGAAATTTTGTCTTGAAACGTTTAGTGTAATCTTTCTCAACATAGGGTAAGACTTCACCAAAACAAATTGAAGATTATTATGCACTAAAACCTTTTATTTCTATTTATGAGTCTTATCAATTTTTTTATTCTTACATAATCTTCATTTATCATTAAATTTATTAAATTTTATAAAATACTTACAAAAATCATTGACCTATAAGAATGTTGTAAGTATTTTATTTATTCCACTCCATAATTTTATATAAAGCTTTCATAAACAAAGTTCAAAGTCAAACAGTAACTTTTTCTAAACAAGACTTTTATATCAATAATAATCACTATTTAGTAACAATTGCAACAAATAAACTACATTGATCACCAATCCTAGAACTAACACTGCTCCTCTCATCTTCACAATTCTTCCTTATATACCAGCCGACTTTCCCAGTCTGTCTCTTAGAATCTTCAATCCCATGTACCTGAGAACAACATATATAGATCAATCAGTGTGTAAAAGCCAAATTATAGCATTTTTTTTTTTTTGGTGGGAAAGTTTATCTAAACAATTACTCTTGAGTTATGGCCTCGCTGTACATACCTGCCCATCATCATCACAGTGGCTTGAGGATTAGTCCCTGGTGACACAGTAAATGTCGAGCCATCAACCACGCGGAGTCTATCAACACCAAGAACATTATACTCAGGGCTAACTACCTTCCCCACATGACACCCACCATGGTAATGCCAAATTGTGATCACAGTGTCTCTGCAGAACTGCTCTAGTGACTTTGTGTCATTGACATGCCTGGGTATGAGGTTGACATTGGCGTTCACACTCAGGTTAAGCAGTTTCTCTGTAGTTTGCTTATCACACAATGTGTAGTTTGTGAAGTGCTGGGACTGGACAACTTTAGTTGCTATCTTGATCCCCTCAACGCAGCGCTGAAGATCAAACGGGTGACTGAAGTAGTTGAAGGTGACAGCAGGGTTGTCCTCCACATTTGTATTAATCAACCTGAGCTCACCTGCTGACCAAGGATTGGCGACTTTTGACAAAATGAAGCCTCCCCTGAATGCTTCAACTGGTATGTCTCGTTTGCCTTTGACAAAAGCTTGAACAGCTTCTGGTGATCTTTGTTTGGGCGGAATTGTAGAGAGCTGCCCAATCTGGTTCATCATGTAAGAGGAAAAAGAATGATTTCTGATGAGTATTGCGTGCCAGTTGCTAGTCTACTAGATCAAGTATTCAATATTTTCATTGCTCAATGGATCTCATTTTAGACTAATATCTATCTCGTAATTGATCAATTCTGTTTTATTATGTTCATGTACTAAATACTAAGTGGCATTTGGACACTAATCTGTGGAATTGCCTTTTAACAACATGTAGTTAAGGACAAAAACTCTATATCGTTTTTCCAATGAGCTCCACATTATACCCTCATTCAGTAAATTCATTGAATATGTTGCATACCTCAGCTGACAGGATACCATGGTGGCAGTGAATGCTATCCTTGGACTGGCCAAACCCACTGCTGGCCTCAATGTACACACCCAATTTGGTAATACCCACAGTTTCTATCAGTGACTGCTGAACTGGCCTGTTAGAAGGAACAAAAATTGTGTTCATGGGATTATCAGCCATGCCCTTCCCAACAAACGGGTTGTCAAGCACCACTGAAATGTTCAAGTTTTTGAGTTCTGCTTTTGGCCCAATTCCGCTAAGCAAGAGCAATTGAGGAGTACCAATAGCCCCACTAGACACAATTATTTCGCTCTGCCTATTGTTTCGTAGAATTGCTTGATGCTGTTTCCCATTCTCATCTTTGAAGATTACCCCCACAGTTTTTGGACTTTTCCCTGCAACAATAAAATTAGCTTTTTCAGTCATGCAAGTTACTTCCAATTGCCTTAACCGCTAAACTTCTAAGGTACCTCTTGTATCAAAAACAAGCTTTTGGACAGTGGCATAGATCAAAACAGTGAGTTTTTTAGGGTTTCCAGAAGCAAGCAGTTCAGCAGCTGTGTGGCGCCTGCCGTATTTGTCGAAAATGGTTCCACCAACCTTGGTTCCATAGATATGATCATAGGTGAAACCATTAAAAGGAGACACACCAACATCCAGAAGGCTGTCTCTTACTGCTCTCTGCCATGCTGAAAACTTTGGACGGTGAACAACTTGCTTCTCCACCCATGGGTATGACTGATTCACTAGCTTGGCATCCCAACCCACTTTCTGTATAAACCTGCACTCAAATTTGATCTAGATTGGTGTTTTAGAGAGAGATGATTATTAGAAGACTATTGCCTGAACCATTTTTTTGCATTCAATTTCATTGAACCAGTCTTATCACTTAAAATGGTGATAGCTAGCTATTTACTCACATGTTTTAATCAATTTGATGAATGACGTTCCTAAAATAAAAAGAAAAAGAAGAGAACCAACTAACAAAAAAATTTAACAAAAAGATGAAAAAAAAAGTTTGCAGTCAAAATCAATCTTTTTTTACAAAAAAAATAATAAATCAGTTAAATTCAGAAATCTAAGAAAGAAAATTTTTAAAACAACAGTCAAGTGCTACTGTATTATAAGGTGGTCGGTACCAACCTATATTTTCTACTAGTGATGTACACGATTATGTAAGCTGTTGCAAAGGATAGAGAAGTACACATGTCAATATACATAAGTTTGGTATTAATTGAGATATATTGTTGTTGGGAAATTGCTACTATTGATTGTGCCTAGTCAAGTGATAAATGATGCTCTCATCATCTATGCCATTAAAATAAGGAATTGGTCAAACATAGCAGCAACAAATTAAAGAAGTTTGGCACTTTGCACCGAAAATACTGGCACATATATGATATAACCAAACTCTCCATCTCTTCCTTTCTTTTTTTTATTTTTTTGGTGTAAGATTATGACCTCTATCCATTAGCAAACATATAGCATATGTGAGTCAATGCATGCGCTTCAAACTGTCAAACAAGTAATTCATAATCCCAGACTATCTGAAATGTTTGAAGCTTTAACTCTAGCTAAGTTGGTATATTCTGGTGGATGTCCTTCATAAGATGGACCAGATATCTGACGAGCAGCTTAAAAATTTAACAAAAAAGAAGAAATTTTCATTTTTGAACTATTTATTATGTCTCAACTTTTGCCTTAGATCTGACAGTCCCACCTAATCCCTTCCAGGACATAAAATTCGGTAGAAAGGACCACAAGTCGCATTCAATTGATGAAAAGAAAACTTCATGAAAAATAGCACAATATTAAATGTTTTGAATATGAATGGGTCACTATCATCTACTCCAAGGCCACTAGCCTTAACTAGCCAATTTCCAATTTGAAGTATTGCAACCACTCATTTTTGGTGATTTTCTGTAGAAAAACATTTGGTAAATGTTTCTAATAGCATGTGGGCCATTAAATATTATGGTCATGTAATTTAATATATAAAATTTAATAAATTTAAGAATTTAAAATTTTTAGATAAATATTTTATAAAATCTGTTGTCTAATTATATTGGTGCATAAATAGGTAATATCAACATCTAAATGTTTCATTCAAAGGGCTACATACTTAATTATATGACCTCTGTTTTATGGGACATTGCATGCTTAATGTTTTCAAGACCACAGGTTTGATCCCTCAACAATTTCAAAAGATACAAAGAAAAATTTTGCAGCAAAAGTAATAATGAAATAGAAAGAAACATGCAAGAATACCAGAACCCGCATGACAACTATTGTATTTTCAGGCATTTAAAAAGGGTCAAACACTAAGACTTGGTTGGAGATTTGCAATGTGGGTGCACAAAGGCATCTCTAACCTCCATGATAGTGACTTAAATGTTGGCATACCTACTCTTACACTGTCAGGGGGAATGGTTTTTTGGACGGCCATTGTTTAAAGAAAAACATTTAAGAAAAAAAGAAAAGGTAAAAAAATGTAAAAGATTATATTATTGAAATACAAAATTTATTTATGTCTATAGCATTATCCTTATTTCACTGTAACTTTTCCTCTTTGATATTCTCTCTCTAGAAAAATGACTGTAATGGTGAAATTGGCGGTTAAGCAAGTGAGTGAAATGACAATTCCCTTTTACCCGTCCACATAGCCATAGAATAAGTTGTTGTAAATTTAAAACTGAGTTCTATTATTTTTATAGTTTAATTTTAACTAATTTTTATAATTTATAATCCATAATTTAAATTATTTAAATTATTATATTTTATAAATTAAATATAAAATTTAATAAATTTAATAATTTTTTTATAAAAAATTATTAATATAATTCAAATTTTATACAATTCAAGTGCAAGTTTGTAAGGTGTGCATTTACAAATCTATTGCACATAAAACTAAGAAAAAATAAGTTTGCATAATTAAATTTTTACAAAATATGTATATTTAATAGTGTAAGTTTTTAAATTAATTAAATTTTATAGTTAAATTTCTAAAATTTAATAAAATTAATAATTTAAATTTTATTAAATAAAAACTATATAAATTTAAAACATATAATTAGGAGAGTCAAACACCCATTCTATATTGACATGAGATTAAAATGCCGTCAAATAATAAGTATATCTTGTAAAATAAAGTATATATAAATAATTATAAATAAAAAATTATCAATATATATCCTTTTAAATTTATAAATTATTATTTATTTATATTTTATAATAATTTTTATCATTAATTTTTCAACAATGATCGTTTACTTAAATTTACATCCCTTACACAGGGTAACCAACCCCATAGGTATTCCCCATTTTGAGACTCTCACAGTATTTTATAGGGACAGAAGATAAACAAATAAAAAGAAAAACTAGTTATTTAAAACTGATTAATTGACCTGCTACCACTAAAGTGATGTTTATTTATGAGTGTATGAGACTTGTTGCATTAAATTATTAAATAAACAATAAAATGAGATTTATCTATAAATGTGTTGCACTTGTCATATTGAATTATTAAATAAAACAGTAATGAGTGCCTTTTATAAGTTTTAAGTAAAACATTTTTGTGATGTCAGAGTGCTTGTTTCCTTTCTATTTCTTGTTAAATTGAGCAGTTGGCACCCTCTTCACGTAATGAGGTCTAAAAAGAACTAAGGAGAATGATCCAGAGGTGGAAGTAAGAAACACCCCAAAAAAAAGGAAAAGGAAAAAGTGGAGCTTACAAAGGAAAAGCCAGCTAGCTGTGAAACGTACCTTGGGCTTGCTCTGGTGTAGAAGCCAGCATTAATGGAGCTGCCTCCTCCAAGGACCCTAGCCCTGGCATTAAGGACTCCATCCGTCGAAATGAAGTACTGGGAAGCTGAAGTTGGTGAAGTGTCCGCCAAGGTGATGTGAAAGTTCTCTAGGAATGAGACATTGGGATTGTTAAAGGGGACACCCCCTCTTTCAAGCAGCAAGACACTGAAGTTCTGGGATAGGGTTGCGGCCAGAGGGCACCCCGCGGTGCCACCTCCCACTATGATGTAATCATAGCCATTATCACTGGCGGTGGTTGAAATTGATGGAGATGATGCAAATGAGCTTGCTTTTTTGATAAAGGGGTACCTATATCCATAAAATTTGTCCTTACCTGCTTTCAAATTTGTAGGTGATTTTAGTCACATTTTGGCCAGTTTAGCTTTTCAGCTGTAAACTGACATTGAAAGCTTCAAAATTTATGGCAACATGAAAACAAGAGGCAAATTTTGATGACAAACATAAAGGAAAATCAAAGCATAAAGAGGCAAAACAGAATGGGGGCTTGTATTATCTATATGGAGATGCTGTTTTCTGGTAATTCAGCTGAAGAATGTATAACATTGACTAATAAAGCTACAACAAGCAGTGCATGATTATCATAAACAAAACCCATCGATCTGTTTAAGCTGAACAAAGTGGAATATTGATTTGATTATTTTGTTTGTGACCTATTCACCCACTTCTGAAGTGAAACTCCATGAAGTAGAAGAAGCTAGATCTTTGGGAACGAAACAGACTGGTGCCTCACGCAACATTCCAAAGTTATGTGGCAACCGGCCAGAAACACAAGTAGAATTCATATGCCACTGATCACAAAGCAAACCTACAGATGTCCTACCCAATTTTGCCTTGTGTTTTCTTTGGCTCATTGGTGTTGAAGTGGAAATTAGCTTTCCATTGTCACTCAAAACAGAAAGAAAAAACAGAACAGCCTTCCACAGAGACAAGCCTCACAAAGATGGAAAATAAAAACTTGAATGTGAGAAACCCTTACTAATGGCAATGAAGAGATAGATGGTAGCTTGAAGAAAAAGAATGAACCTTGACAAGCAGGGAGAAAGTTCAAGCGCCAGAGAAGTAAGCACAGCAAGAGTTTGTCTGCACCAACTGAAGCCATTTGAATCTCACGGGCCACAGAAAAGCACTCACGGAAGAACTTGCTTTCCAACCTCTAAGTGGCTGCCTCTGGTTGGCCTTGTTTTGTGTGTGTACACCTTGTATAAATACTTAAAAATACATCCTAATTAAGGTAAGATAATCTACTAATAATGTGAGAAATCAGAAATTAAAGTGTAAAATCAACAAGTAACCACATAGTAATGCAGCTCTCCAGTCTCCACCATATTTAAGAACACTGAAACTATAACTGGAGAAGTCATTTAATGGTGAAATGAATGCCATGGTTAGAGTCAAGAGTCTCTGGCCGTTAGATTTGAAATTGTTTTCTGATCATGACCACCAGCTTCGTACAAAGACAGCTCAATTTACCAGCCTACACACTGACTAATAAAGCTCCATATTTAATATGCCACCAAAAATACGTAAATTCTTTTTGGCGGGACAATTGAGGGCGGTTCTTTTTTTCTCTTTTTCTTTTCCATTTCTTCTGTATAGTTAGACTCCTATAGAGCACAAGCTGGATTTGGTCTGTTCAACCATCTCTGGCACTTTACGTATCGCTCATAAATATTAACATTCATACCTACAAAAGAAAAAAGAAAAAAGCAAAAAAAAGCAAAAAAAAGCAGAAACTATTTAGCAATAAAAGGTGTATAAAAGAAAAGAAATAAAAAAATGTCTTTTTCAATTTGCATTGTTTATAATCTAATTGACTCTATATCAGATAAGTGTTAACTTTTTTTTAGATATTTTTATGTGATATTTTCATATCATTATTAATATGAGATTAGTTCATATTTAAAGTCAATTTTCTTCTAATAAGTGATACTCTAAGATTTAAACTCGAATCTTTAATCTCAGATCTTTCAACTTAAAACATAGGCAAAAGTGATAACATTTCTTTTTGTTCTTGTTTATGGCTAGATTTGTCCAAGTTGACTGCATAGATGGCAAGACAGGTTATATGGAGCGTCCCCCGGGGGGGGCGGGCGGTGGGCGATAATGAATAGATTTTGGTTCACCCAATTGGACCATTTGAAATTATTAACTCCTTTATTAGGTGATTTATTTCATATCAACTGACCAAGCAAACTATTCTCCAGATCAGTCAGCAGGTTTGGTGTAAGAGCATTTTAAAGGTCCATCTTATGAGATAGAAAGAAGCATAGGAGGCCAGATCTGCAATATGAAATGAGCCAATAAATCATTTGGATTACGATGTTCATGCTAAAAACCTCAAAGAGTATTAAGTCACATAATTTAAACTATAAGATTGAATTAATATGCTGATTTGTTGTTTTAGGTCTTATGGTAGTAACTTTAATGATATAAATTCTTGTAAGTGAATTTGTTATGAGTTTTAATTTATAAGAATGGAGGACTAAGATCATTTCAAGACCACCTCCCTTAAAAAAAGGGCACACACTCTCAAAGAGAAGAGCGAGGAACAACCAAGCACATATATTGCAGATTGATATGCTACTCTGATTTTAATAGACATGAGGATATAACATTGTTTCATTACGTTCTTAATTTTTTCATGACTAACTATGTCTGAAATATTCAAGGCTGGCTTCTGCTGTTGTCCATAGTGTGAAGAACAAAAAATCATCAGAGGACTTGGGATCTGTTTGCAAACATGTCAGCTTCAGAACTCAGACCAACTATCATCTCACCAAAAGAAAAAAGATCAAAAGCATTATAGTCACAAATGTATGCATAAAAATGGTAAGGGAACGAGTACTATACTAGAAGAGAGCAGGTCAAGTGGCATTCCATTTATTTCTAAAATAGCCAAATTTCATTCGCACGTCCAAATCTGAATTGAATTTTACAAATAGATTGACACACCAAACTCAATCTGTTCGACAGCCCAGAATCATTTAATTGCACATGCAACTATGGCATCAAATGTTAGATATGCTTTTGCTATCTTTTATGTCAAAGAAGAACACTGTTGTTAGGGATAACTGTCAAGCAGTTCAACGCTCCGGGTGTAAGACAACCTAAGTTTGTGTTCCCAAGCTCGTTTGATGAGCTCCAAAATGCCAAACGTTGCCACTTCTTCCAACGTTCATAGACCTCTGCCTCGAGAGCTATAAGTAGTTATCCAAAAATTAAGATGCAGCTTTGTGCCCACTCACCCTTATGACAGTTAGGTAGGCAGGCAAGTAGATAAATCACAACAATACCGATTTCTGAAAATCTCCAATCTTCACGTTTGACAACGGTGCAGAAGTCCTATACATGGAAAACTTGTACTTCGTAAAAGTTATCTTGCTATTCTGATGAAGTTACCTGCTTTTTTAGTTGAATAAGAATTTCCTTTCTAACTCATATTTGTTTACCAGCAAACTGAGAAAAGTATATATCAGCCGACTAAAAGCTGCAAACTTGGTGTTGAAGGAGCCATTTTGCTCTGGTTTTTTCATTTTCACAAATTGAATTATGAAATTCCATTAACCAAACAAGTTATCTTAAATTTTGTAAGCCTTTACCGGGACAAACATTTACTCGTCACATCCTTCTGAATTTAGTTGAATTCTCACTTCTATTCTTTTGATTTACAGCTGTTTAAAAGTTATTAAAATAAAATGACACTTTCTAAATTTAAAATTGTTTTATGTTTAGTTTGGATTTGTCAAAGACAATCAAATACTGTTTAGATATTAAGTTATTATAAAAAAAGTAATGATATTTGGATATTTACAGTCTGTTCATAGATTACACACACTCTTACATTCTCACTCATTATTTTCTCTCACCTCTAATTTGCTTCTATCACAACATACCCAAAGAATAAACTCAACTACGTACACTTAACATTAGGCTATAAAAATAGTATTGAATGTGGCAGAGAGAAAGGACACTGTGGTGTCCCAGTTAATAATAATATGCCCGACAACTTATGGGTAGGGCCATAAGTCAGGTGTTAGCAAATCATGATTCCCAGGTTCGTAGTAGCACAAAATTGTCACTTCACGAATATAAATGCCGATAAAGTTCTATGACTTCAACTGAACAGAAGAGGAACACTGAACTGTTTGGCTAATGCATGATCAAGTTCATATGTATGGTAAGAGAGGTAATTTGAGAAAAGCATCAATATTGGTAGTTCAAATGGATCTTCTTTTTTTATTTTTTAATTTCTCCATATACGAGTCTGATTAATTATTGTCAGAATAAAAATGGGTAGGCTACCTGTTATTTCATGCTATAATTTTGCTAATTTGATTCATCCACTTCACAAAAAGTGTTGTAATTGTTAGTTATTAGCTGTTTCTGATGGTGTATGAAATGCGGGCCAATACAAAAGGTACATTGCACCCTGTAAGCAATGATTACATTGAATGCAGAAACACAAACTTCCCACTGATGGGTCCATACCTGATAATCATAAAATATGAAATGGGTTATTTTTTTAATAAATTTAATAATTTAAAATTTTTAAATAAATATTTAATACAATTTAATATCTAAAAATAATAAAATTGATTAAAAGGATAGGGTTTAATCAAAACATATAAAAACAGGAAGAAAGAAAAACTGAGACAAACTATTTGAAACTCCTTACTTTGTTTTTTTTTTTTAAATTTCAACAACTTTGATTTTATCTTTTTTATTTTATAGTTAAAATTTACTCTATAAATAAGAAAAAACTGGTTAAATAATAATGAGAAATAAAAGGAAATTCATAAAAAATATCAAAATTGGAGGATCTCAATCCTATCTAGACAATGAACTCTAGTTTAGTCAAATAAATAACCTCAAAATACTTGATGAGTGACTAATATTAGGATAATTTGAAATTTACCCCCACATAGCCAAAACAAATTGTTACCCAATTCTATTTTGAACTAACAATACTAAGATGAAGATTGTAATTTGAAATTTTATTCTAATTTAATAATCTGATCATACTCGGATACTCACTGAAGTCTTCTGCTGCCTGTATTCCACTCTGTTAAAATTATTGGCAATGTACATTTCTAATTTAATATAACATAAAGATAGACCCAAGCTCTGCGAGAAACAGTGGTTGATGAGTGCTGGTCCTTTCAACCCATGTTCCGAGGCTCCGAGGCCATTAATATTGAATGGGAGTGAGAGTTACTAAACAAAAGAAGGATAAAAGTAAAAGTAAAATAAATCAAAATTAGTAAGAAAAAAAATTTAAATTTATAGATTTAAATAAAAAAAGAAAGAAATAGTTAACAAAATAAAAAAATAAAAATTAATTGATTCAAATCTATTCAGTGGAAGGTAGTTTTGTATAACACACAGACGAGTAATTTCCACCTTACAGGATACAGTGCGTAATTAAAAAAAAATAGAGGAAAATAACTAAAATTTATAGATTCAAATACAAAAAATGATAGAAAGGAATCAATTCAAATCCAACTTTCCATACCCTAGGAAAGGAAAGAGAATGGGTGAATCACAGATCAATCCATGTTACTCATGAGCTGTTTTTTCAAAACAAAGTCGGATCCACCATCATTGTACAAATTCTGGACCACGGAGTTGGATTCTAGCGCCAGGAAGATCCGTACAAGAACTAAATGCAGACCTTAAATCATGTAAGCCCCACGACTATTGATGCAAAGGAGAAATAACTTAATTTTGCAAGATAACGACCACATAAATTTTCACTGAGCAATTTACTGTAAATAAGATGAATTGGTGAAGTCCTTAAGGATCTACCATAGCAGGTCTACTAGCCGTTTTTGGCCATCGTTCGATCATTCTTTAACAGAATTGTGAAATCTACATTTATACAAGACTTTGTTAAGCATGTCAGGTAACTTATAAGTAAACAATCTCTCCTTTTGTCAAGATCGTGTTACACGACTTAATCGTTCCATTACAGGTAGCAGGCAACATGCAAACATTGCATGCCTCTGCATTAAATATTAAAGATCTAATATGAATACCCGAGTCAATCAATTAAAATTTCAAAAAGATACATTCAAAACACTGATACAGCTGTTGCAAACAAAACTGAATACAGAACCAGCGTGCCCATCAAAGATCATATAGAATAAGCTAGCTTCCCCAACTAACTAAAACATCTAGATTGGAAAACAAAAAACTATTTGGTGGGGGCCTCTACCTTGGAACAAACCAGGGCCCCATGTATGTGGCACTTGCACAAAAACCAATGCCTTACTCTTGAACGCTCACAAGAGTCATAAATTTGTGGACACAACCAAAAACCCAGCATGCAGCATCAGACACAATATCTTCCGATCAAAGAAATTGCTCTTTCACAAGATGAATTTTCTTAACCTACTCATATTTTGACGAACTGGAGTATTTGGTTCCCTCGTCCAATGACGTTACATTCGATGAAGAACTAGATGACATATCACTACCAGCAGTAACAGCATTGTGATTGCTTTTTGATGGGTTTCTCTGAGGATTGTTTGCTGTAGGGTTCTGTCCCTCCTCTGCTAGTTTTCTGATAAGGTTTAAGACAGTTGGAAGAAACTTGTAGGACAATGACATTAATCCCGGAAGCTGAAAGCACACAGCAAGAAATCAGACAACTAAACACATGTAAAACAGATGGATTAAACAGCTGACAATTCCTTGGTGACTTTGATAAAGGATTTCAAAAGCCATTTTAAATACCAAAAGTTTTATCCAGCTGGCGACTATATACACTCTACTGCATAAAGTATGCCAGGGCACAAGTGAACATTACTCACAGCACATCATGCAATACAAAATTTCTCTTTAAAAAATCTTAAAGAGACCACTGAACTATGTTTCAGAAACACAACAGCAAGCTTAAACAAACTCGCAATCAAGGAGCCAAAATATGGGGATGCCCATATCCATATGCCTAGCTGTTTATTTTCCCCCTTCATCTTTCATAACTTTAATCAAGTGAAATTCAGAAATTTTGCTTTCTATATTCATTATCTGGCTGGCCTGAAGATGAATAACGCCTCACCCCATATAACCCAACAATTAAATCCTATGTTTATGCATAGGAGCTCAACAGTCGAACTTGGTTCTGCTTGTCATAAATTGCAATCAAACAAATAAACAGGCTAGACAGAACCACAACAATTATACTACTATTGCTTTATTCTTAATGAACTAACAACAATTATAAATTCAGATCAAACAACATATCAAGAATTCTTACAGCTCCATTGCGGAATTCGCCTGACATGTCCAACTGCACCCATAGGGCTTTTACAAGAAGAAAACCAACAAAGATAACACCCAAATAGAGGGGATTTCTGCCACAAAAAAATAAAATAAAATAAAATAAACTTGGGTGAAACCAGTTAAATAATTGGACAAAAGTGAAAAACAGTACTTTAACATTTTATGTTCTCGAAATGCCAATCCAATTGTTCACGTCAAACACACAACATATTCTTATAAAACAATTTTCTGAATAGATTATAAAGAGACTTATTTTTACAAAAGATTTTGTCTCCTCTTCCTAGCTTGACAATAACAAAGTCCAGATTCTAATTGCCCTCTAGGACCTCCTTAAGAACAGAAAAGAGAATTGGATGGTCAAGACCTCATTCCTCAAAACAAACAGGAAGCCATCAGGTGAGTACACAGTGAACACACACCTTAAAAGTGTCATAAATTCATTAAATCCCAGAACAATCAAAGCAACAATTGCCCATGGAGGAGGTAACCAGTTGTTATTTTGCTTGTTGGCCTCCTGAAAATGAAATAAATTACATCATTAACAAGTAAAAAAATCAGAAAAAAGTTTTGTAATAGGAACTATCTATGAATGCCTACATCATATAAGCATCCATGATGTTGATCAAATTATTTAATTAATTATATTATACACAGAACCTAAACAAGAACGTAGGAACAAGATTTTTGGGACCATACTAACAGTTTCATATATCATCCAATTCCAACATATGAAGTTAAGGCAGTGAAAGCATAGCCTACATCTACCAAGCCTCATTTCTTTCAATAGAATTAAACTACAAGGCTCTTTCTTAAAGTTCAAAATAGAAGATCAACAAGAAGATTTCAGTATTTTTAATTAGAGTATTGTCTGTCATAATAATTTTCCCCAACAAATCACACACTTTAAAATTCATAAAAATTTGAAGTGTCATGCCTGTGCAGCAATGGCCTGAGAGACAATGTATTCTGTCTCTGTCTGGAATTGCCTCCACAAAGATTTGCACTGGACAGGTGTGATCAATGTTTTAGACGATGGTACCTGCATAGGAAATTTAGTCAAAACAACATATCAATGCCCTCAATACGAAGAAGTTCTCAAACCATAGGAACTTAACAATACACCAAAAAATAGTATTGTATGGCCTAAAATGTGTTAATTAATGCACAAACCAATGTCAAGTAATTTCAACTGTAATTGTCAGTGATTACAGGCATAAAAAAGTTAAAATTATTAACTCAAGGACCTTAACTTAAACTTACTGAAGGAAAATGGTAGATTTATCTTAAAAATAAGATTCAAAACTCATGCTGCAATTGCTTTTCTAGGTATCCACAACATGTGACATTCAATCAATGCACCTGTCTACCATCATCAGTACACAATTTGATACATTGATCAGATAGATAGAACTCAACAACAATAGAAGCGCACCTGTTCCCAAGTGCTTGAAGCCATTGGATCAACTGTTGTGATGCTCCTATCTTTAACAGAACTGCTTGAAGAATCCACAAATGCAACTGCTAATGTTTTCTCGATATTATCAGTATCATCATCCAAGCGAATTGCAGCCATAACAGATAGCAACTTCAAAGACTGCATTTGGTAATATTTGATTAATATGAAATCCAAATAAAATGTAAACTCAACAGAAGAGGATATTTGTAAGCATGTCATACAGCAGAGCGGGCAGTCTTGGTGATAGCTCGAATATCTTCCTTTCCCGTCCAAACACGAGGCATTGAATCAGAATCATGACTAAACAACATTGTAAACCTGCTTTCAAATTTTCAGTGAGTGTCTGAAAAATAAATAAATAAATACATAAAAAAGTGTCAACTTAGATGTTGGAGAAGGTTCATACCTGTCCTTCATACGAGACAAAACTCTTCCAGCTTCCTCCCTAGCCTTTGTTTCCACCATGCCCCTGGAGTAATCCTCTAAACATGAAATCATTTCCTGTCTTGTTTGCTCATCCATGTCAAACCCAGAAAGAGCAGCAGAGAACCCTGATACAGCTGATTCACTCTCACGCCTTAGAAGTTTCCTTATTGATGGCCAAGTATCACTATTAGCTCCATCCAAAAGAGCTTCAATAGGTCCAGACAAGGCCTCGTTCAGTTTTGCCTGCAAGTGTACTACTATCAGCAAACTTCCCAAGAAGTATTTAGATTGTCAACTGTAGAAAAACACCAGCTGGCAAAACTAAAACAATATTCACAATACTAAAAACCTTATAATTGCAGTCACTAAGCATGAGAAATTTCAGATAAATTTTGACTTGCCATTAATAATAGACAAAACATTGACAAAACACATTTTATCAAAAAACCAACGAAAAAAATTACCCATCTACAACCTATCCCCTGGATGAGTGTATTGTAATTGGAAACTCTTGCTTAGTTCTCTTATCATACTACCATCCTAAACAATTCAACATGCTTAATTTTTTTGGAACAACATCTATAATCTAACATCTTCCCATTGTTACTGAGGTTAAAGACAATCACTTAAAAAAATTGTAAACATGAATTATCAACCTCAAACACGTACCTCATATGATGAAGTAAGTTCAGACAGCTTAGCTGCACGTACAGAAGTAACATGTGTATCAATATCACGCTGGAGCTTCTCCCTTACTTTAGATGCATCCCAGGTTGCTTGTTTGATAAGAACATCTGCAAGATTAATATTTCAGAGTCACATTGTAAATCAGCCGAGTGATATTCATACTTGCAACAATCATCATTAGAAAATCAAGTTTAGCCATTCTGACAAGAGATTACTAAAACAAATCAAAGCAAGCAATTTTGATCACAACATCAAATTTAAGTATTCTAAACAATTTATCTCATGATTATTCATTCATCTCCTTCAAGCTCTTTTTTCCTTTTCAATTGTTCATTAT
Source organism: Dicorynia guianensis (assembly GCA_037013595.1). Lineage (NCBI taxonomy): Eukaryota > Viridiplantae > Streptophyta > Magnoliopsida > Fabales > Fabaceae > Dicorynia > Dicorynia guianensis. The sequence goes on from JASUAB010000014.1 coordinate 33,774,669, forward strand.
CTGTTTGAGTTTTCAATTTGTAATTCATTGTTGCCTAGCTAAATAAAATAAAAAGTTTTGGAATACCTGCACTCGCTTCATCAAACTGAGCCATACAAGATCCAATGCTATTATTAGCAGCAACAGAAAACCCTTCCCCTCCATTCAAAGCCTTGTCAAGTGCTTCCTTAAACTTATCCAAAGTTCCAGACCTTATGTGTCCCAGTGCAGATTGAAATGCCGGTTGGACAAGCTAACAATTTGAGAGAATATTAATGGAAATATAGCAACATCATAAATCTAAAAAATTTTCATATATCTCCAACAGCATGAAAAAAAGAATGCGATCAAGACAGCAAACAAATCAAAATCCTGAATGGTCAGTCTTGATTAACAATTCAAGTTTGTGTCTACAAAACAATCATTTAATGTTTTTTCATTTAAAAAATCAACCATGGTTGCACAAGGATCAAATAAAGAATAATTACTTGCAACAATTTTTCTTGAAGCTGCTTTTGTTTTGCAGATCTGACACCTTCATCAAAGTAAGTGGCATCTACATCATACCTAGATTACAAGGAAAGACAAACATATAGAACAATCCACATCAGGGTTATTATTATATGATATTTCCACAACATGCAACATAAACACAGCTTTAGCATAATTAGCAGAAAGCTTCTATAGCATAAGATTATACATCATTCAATAATTCAGCCACTAGCAAAATAGATGTCACGTACAATGAACTACACTTACTCTGACAGACAAGCTTCAAGAACTGAACTGAGCTTTTTGCCAAATCCTGGAACTGGGCCAGATTGCACGGCCTCCTCCAAGTGACACCAGTCCTGAGTGATATTTGTGAAGCAATTTCCAGTGTAAATAATTAAACTGTCAAAACATCCAAGGTTGGAGGACTTTACCAACAGAAATTTTGATACCTCATTTTCAACAAAATTAGCATATTTCTCATTCGCAATTTCTTCACATCGTACAGTAGCAACCATGACCTACAAGATCATAAATTAAATATAATTAATCAAATCAATATCTAAAACACACATAGCATCACGTAATTCTTGCGTTACCTTATGAGCAGGAAGGTCAAGGTCCTTGTTCTCCTTAATGACTTTCCAGATTTGCTGTGCACTAAAAGAAAAGCCTGAAGCAGGAACTGCTCCACGTCGATCCCCTGCAAGCCCCCCAGGGGCAATAGAATGATAGAATCGTTGCCTCAAGCTGGCAACCTACATTTAAATATAAGTCAAAAGAACCAAAAATATATGTGAATTAGAGATCATCAATAAGCCAAAAATGTCCAACTTTGTTTCCAAAAATGAATGCCAAATAAATAAATAAATTTATGCACATAGACTGATACACATTGGTGACAGTCACAGAAGCAGATGCAGAGAAGCACACATTCTAACAATGGCTCGTATCATACCATCAGCAAGTAAACCAGATTGCATATATTAAATGGACAATTCAAACCTGCTCCCTAAATTGCTCTTCCTTTTCTTCATAACTGGAAAGAGCAACAACTTCAACCTGGCCATTTGTCACCAAATACAAACAATTAATCTAAAATGCTAATAAAACTGCTATATTCAGTAAACATCAGTAAGTTTAGTAATGCCCAAAAAAATGATGAAATACATTGAAGAATTCACTTAATGGAGTTTCCTTGTGGGCCTGTGGCTTAGGAACAGAATCCCATATCTGTAAAGGAAGAAAATTAAAGATACAAGGGTTAACTAGAAGATTATAGACTATTTTAATAACATTATATGCAGATGAACTCACTGCTTTACCTTCTGAATATCTTCTCGCAGAACAGGTTCTAAATTTTCAAGTGGTGTCTATAAAAGGAAAAGCTTAACCACATTAATAAAAGCTTTGATTAACCCAACAGACCCGTATGTATTAAATGAAGTATAAAAAGACACATCAAATGAATAACTGTGAAATACTAAGATCATGACAAAAATAAAAGCAATTTGCTTACATACCCTTGTTTTATCACGTATAACAAACATCAATGTTGTTTTGCGTGGACTAAACAATCTCATCATGACCTGAAAGCATACACTAGCATGCATTAAGATACATGAAAACTTTTGAAATTCAAGATAGATGCTTGCAGTCAATAGGTAGACAATGAATACCTGAAAGACAATTTTTAAAAGAGGCTTATTTGCAGCTTGCTCACGGCCAATGTCATGACACCACCTTTATTCCATGTGAAACAATCAGTCGCACAAACAAAAAGAATTAACTTGAAAAACATCAAAACAGGAACTACAAGCAGCTAGGACCTAAACAATCATCAATAACTTTTTGCATTAGCTGCATTAAAGATGTCAACAGGAACAAGAGGCGAAAATAGAACCTACATGTTTATCAGCACAATATCTGAAACAGCAAGAGCAAATAGAGCACTCTGCTTTTCAAATGCAGTATCATCCTGAGAGACAGACAATTTCAATATATGAGGAAGTCACCAAATGCAAAAGTGTCCAATTCTAATTTCTGTGTCATATATTTTGCATGGGGAAGTATAATTATTAAATTAGTCCTAATTAATCAAATCTTGCAATCATTATGTAACATTTTTCTCCGGTCACAATTTAAGAAAATATGACAAAAAAAATTAAGAGATAGAAAGACAAATAACTGAATACTCCAAAATAACATTTGTCAAGAAAAAGGAAAAGCAAAATATTTCAGAAGTTAAAGGAAAAAATTAAAATAGATGTTCATAGTAAATCTCAAGCCAATCAGAACTCTGCAATTCTAATGAAAAACATATCACGTTCCACAAGGACAACAGATGGAGCGATGGATGTGCATTTCCAATATATAAAATGGAAAGACGAATGGAAATTAGCAACAGACTCTGCATTATGATCACAGTGAGTCCAGGGATAATAAATGAAAAAGCACCTCTCCACGTTCTCTTCCATCTGTACCCTCCAAATCCATCACAAGTGTACAAGGCTCTATGCCAGCACATCTTGCCATCCATATTCCTTTAGTTGTTTGAGACCTGAAAATAAACACATCCGATCAGGTTATGCCCTTATAGTTGAGCAAAATTTATTAGATATCCAGGAATCATACAAACTTGCCTTCCCTTAAAAGCATCCATCTCCCTGAAGTTGGTATGAAACAAATTATTTAACAGTGTACTCTTGCCTGCCCAGACCAAAGATAACATCAAGTTAGATTCCATTACGGGGAAGACTTTACATCATGGTTTAATCATGATTTAATAACAAAATTTGAACTAAATTAGTATAAATCATCAGTATAGATGGATAATGAAGTCTCTATATCAAAACATCAACTATAAGTAAGTCATGGCTCATAGCTACACAAGGCACAGACTTCAACTCAAAACTTTTCTGTCATTCTTAAATTTCAATTAACTTCCAGCATTCAGTGACAAGTGAAAGAACCATAACTGGTAACAGCACTTGCAGTAACCAACTAGCCTGTGGGGGGAAGAAGTAATAAAATTGCAGAGGCAAGAAAGCATACCACTACTTTGCGGACCCATTATTGAAACGACAGCATACGAAAGCCCACATTCACCCAACTTCACCTCTTTCATAAAGTTTTCAATCCCAGCAACATTGAATGTCCCATCTCCATCAATAAGCTGAGTTGAACAACATGCCTTGCCTGTTGCTGGATAAGTAGATTTTCAGTATTAGTTGGGGAAAATTTTAGAAGCAGAAGAATGCTAGAATTTTCAAGTAAACCACTAAACAAGATCTGTGAGCACAAAAGTGAGATCATAAGTGATTGAAGCTTTGTAATGTAATATGAGATATGAGATATGGCAAAAACTCTAATGTAATTGTGATAGATTGTATATTGGCACCAGCAACGAACAATAAGGTAATAATGATTACCATATAAATTACTCTGAAGATAACAATTTGCTAAGATGTGACAGAGTTTCTTTATCTTTCAGAGTCAATACTTCTACTGCCATTGAAAGACCCAGGGGCAGTAATCTCCATATTATAAAATACATTGATCAAACGAGCTTCTAATTGGCATTTACTTTATAAAATTTCTTCAATAATCAAACAAAAGTAACAATCTAATCCGTCTGGGATCCAATCTTTTAGCATTTCAAAACATAAATTCAAATATGGATCAAATTGTCAAAATTAATATAAATAGTTAAACATCCCGAATCAAATTTTCACTTGAAACTGAACATAATTAAATGAAAGCAACAGTTGAAAACACCAACCAAAAACGCATGCAAGTGTAAATGCCAGTTTCCATTACACCCACCATCCATCTTCTATAAAAGATTAATATGTGATGGCAATCAGAATCACCAATTACATAAAGTTTATAGGAATGAATAATTGAAGAAAACTTGAATCAATGGAAAAAAATGGACGAATCAGACACAGAACATTATCGATCAGGGAATCAAACGTTGAAGATACGTACCCATTTGCGTGCAATCGAAATGGCTACAGCTCCCAAACGGTTGTTGGAAAACGAGCCAATCAGATCGAATATTGCAGCAGAAAAAGATCAAAAAGAGAGAAATGGGAGGCGATCTCACAGGGGTTTCAGCATTAGGCTTTCGATTTTAAAAGGTAGGCTTGACAGTCTCCGTCCCGTCGATGATATCCTCAAAACAGCATTTTTTTTTTTTTAAGAAAAAAAAAAAAGCTCCCCACTTCATTTATTTTGCGTGAAATGATAAAATTTTGAAGAGATTTTTTAAATAAAAAACATCATTTTATTATATTCATTTTTCTATATTTTATAAGTTATAAACATAATAATTTTATTATTTTTTAATTCTTATATATTTATTTATGAATTTTTGTAGGCAAAAAATAGAAGAGATGAAGAGTTCCAAGGTGGACCGCATTCTGACACCGCCTCCCTGTACTGGGGACCCTTGGGCCGCCCATTCCTCTTTGTTTCTGTCTTTGAGCAAAGTGGACGGCGTGGAGGGCAAACAACTTTAGAGCGCGTGCAACTAAGCGCAACTTATTTGTCATTGATTATTGTGACACTTTCGGTCGCCTAGTTTGTTGTGGATCCCACACGTGCGCATTCAACGCTGTAGAGCCTAGATCTGCCACATTCCTTCTAATTTCTAAGTTCTTCCCCTAATAATATCAATAAACAAATGATAAAAAAAATCACCTGCAATTTCGGCTGGGCAAATAAATATTTAACTGTTTATCCTCCATTATTGTGTAATTTTATGGAAAAGACTGAAATTTTGTTTGTTTAAGAAGCATGATATCACCCAACCAAAAAAAAAAAAGCATAGTAGAATCTGAAATTTCTACTCTGATCTACCAAATGTGTTTCAGTTATTTACAGTTCGATCTGTCTTAGTTTAATTTTTGTAGTCGAAGGCTTGGGAGTTTCTTTTTTTGGGCTGCGTTGGGGTTTTCGACGCAGAAAAAGTAATGTTCTTCAGCCCAGTCTCCATTCGAGGCCCACAACCAAGCTGGCCTGTCAATGCGCAGACTATTTTGCATAATAGTGGTGTACAATATATTTTTATTATTATCTCTGATGTATAAGAAATAAAAAACTATTAAATAATTTTAAAAATATTAAAATACTATCTTATCATTTTAAGGAAACACCGTGTAACTTTTCAAGAGCTGCATGCATGAATTCAACGGCAGGCATCCTGATGAGGGTCAGCGGCTGATGCGCTTTATGGTGACTAACCAATGGGAACAGAAGACGCACTCGCATTGAAAGAGCCAATTACAACGTCCACCGTGTGCCTCGTATTTGTTGATGCGGTGCGTCTCACAATTTTCGGGAAAAAGCACACACCCTTCTTTCCAGATTTTCCGCGTAGGTTTAAGCCAACAACCTGTCTTTTCTGCTTTCGTGGTTCTTGCATTCCCAAGAAGGACGATAACAATGAAAGTTGCAAAGTGAGCTGATTTAATAGAAACTGCCATGATTAATTTACTCACAATGAAGATAGGGGCTTGTTAATACTACAGAAGCAGTTATCGGAGATAAATAGTTCCTTTTTTTTTTTTTAATTTCAGTCTATTGACCCCTTTGATAAGTCATTATTCTTTATTAGTGCAAGGAAGAGTTAAACAAAATAAAAAATTTTCCATTTCAACCTAATTTTTATTTTATAAAATTTAATTAATCTAATAATTTTTATACTAAATATAAATATTTGATTTCCACATTAAATGTGAAAAAAGCTTTCCTCAAATGAAATGGCCTGATGAAATAACTAAGGGATAGAATACTGGCATGAATTAGAGTTATCAATTTTTTTAGAGTAAATTATCCTAACATTCCTTCAATTTTGCATTTCTTATACAATTTTTTTTATTTTTAAAATCAACATTGATTTTTCTTGTATTTTATAAATGCAATACATAATCTTTTTATAATTTATGAATTTTTCATAAAATACAGAAAATACTAAAGCATGTTTTCCTTTTTAATAATTTGCACAAACTATAGAAAATAATATTACGAGCACCTTTTTAGTATTTATTTGTGTTTTGTGAAAAAAAATATAAATTATCAAAAGATTCATATAAGATAATTTCTGTAAAAAGAACCAAACATAAAATTTAAGAGAGTAAAATTTTACTATTTAATTAATCATATTTTTAACAATTCATAAAAATTCAATTTATCTATAATGAATTTATAAAAAGATGTTAATGTGGGCTTTAAAAATAGAAATATGTGTGTAAGATACACAAAACATATGAGAGGATGAAGTAATTTACTCGTTTTTTAAATTAGAGTCAAGTTGAAACTTTGAAGATATGATGACCTTCTACATTTGAGCTTCAGAGGAATTTAGGATTGGGAAAGCGTGAAAGTGAGAGATATAAACAATTTTTAAAAAGTTATAAAGTCAAGTAAAAAAAAGTCAAACCTATAAATTAGATTTAAATATAAAATAAAAATATTTAGAAAAAACCAGAAAAGTCAAGGTATGAAAAATGCAAAAGACTCATGTATATAAGAAGTTTTGTTTAAGAGAAGATTGTTTATTTCAACGATTTCTATTTATTAAGATATTAATTTTTTAATTGTCAATTAAGAAGGTATCATAAAATAATTCAAAAATAAATTCAAGAGATCAAAATCTACTTTGATAAAGTTGTAATAATTCCACCTCATTTTTAGTACTAAATGCAAAGTTCTAGCGAGCTTATATTTTCCCAAATCTTTTTATTCCATTTTTCAATTTGCTTCTATTTTTGGATATGTATGCATAGATCATCTTTGTACATGCATGGATTTGGATTGTCTAATGTTGTCATTAGTATGTGAGAGAGAGAAAATTTTAAGGGAACTAGAAAGGGAAAATGATACCTGCACACAGGGCACCTCCTTTGTGTGGAACATATTTTTTAAGAAGAGAGAGAAAATATAGTGAGAATATAAGAGAGTATGTAAAGTTTGTTTGTACAAATAACGTTATTCACTAAAAAAGTTTTATATTTCAAAATTTGGAATCTCTTAATTTTTAAAATTTATTTCAAGTTGCCAAAGTTAGAGATTCTCGGGGGTTAGGGGATCTGAATCTATACATGGATGTTTAATAAATATAAATCCTCATAGAGTTCTAGTATTTCCACTAACTAATTAATTATTAATTAATATTTATTTAATATAATTTAAATTATTAAATTTATTAAATCATAAATATTGAACAATGAAATTTAATATATTTCATCTTTGAATTTGTGAGCATTTAATCTCATTTAGATTTATAATTTTACTGTATGTTAACTTATTAAATACTTATTTAAAAAATTTTAAATAATTAAATTTATTGAATTTTTAAATTTAAACGTGACACTTAAAGTTCTAAAGACTTAAAAAAACTTTGTAAAAATTTAGTAGAGAGTTACTTTTTTTCATAGATGTAATGGTACTTTACTGCACTTATAAGGATTGAAATTTGAATCATCCGTAGTTTGCTCACCCAATTTTAGTAACTTTAAGCAATTTTAAGAGATGAACGACTGAGTTTACTATCTGTACGGGGACTCATTTTATTAAACTGATTTTTCAACACTTTTAAACTTCCCTCCAACGATACCCATCAAGAGACTTGGATCCGAAGGATCCAGAATTCATGGCATTAATTGTATCCTCTTTTCTGATTTTCTCATATCCCAGCATTGTGCTTAAAAAATTGCATGTCCATTGCATGAAGCATCCATGAGATGTTACTGGCTAATCACCCATGAAACGAATTAATCACAAGGATAATCAACGATTGGTAATTGTAAATTCGATCATGCCAAAGGGTCTCTTTTATATTTGTAAATATCGCAAAAACACAAAGAAGCATATGTTATCAAGCATTCATTTAGAAAACAGCATAATCGGACACACCATCAAACAGCATCTTACGTTAAATTTATCTAAATCTAAGGAAATACTCTTAACTTCTTAACAGCTGCGTGCCCATCAATGGTTGGGATCTTCATGCTGGTGCATGCGCTTGATTAAGGTCACTAATCAAGGGGGACAGAAGTTGCACTGGCACTGTTTCAAAACCCAACAACGTCCATCGCAATACTTGTATTCGTCGATGCATTTCCTCTTACACTTTTCAGGATTATACCAGCACGTTTCTGTCCAATTTTTCAACGGAATTCCGCACCAGCGCCCTTTCTGTTCTGGTTTCGTGGTTCCTGCACTCCCAAGATGGGCGATCAGTATCAGAACGAAAATAGCAAAGCAATGAACTGACTTACCAGACACGGCCATGGATAAATTCCTCACTGTTGAAGCTCCTTGGACATAGTGATCGGAGCTTGTTGACTAATGCAAGTACTAGGGGAGGGCAATTCATAGGGGATACGTGATCCCCTAACTTTCTTAAAAAGAAGTTAAGAGTGTTGATTTAGATCTTTTGCTCTCTTTTTTATTTTTTAATTTTAGTAATTTTTTTTATAATTTAATTGATGAATTGTACTTTTTTATCAGTATTTTTTTCATTCACTTAATTCTTTATTTATATATTTTTCTCTTATTATCTCCTAATTTAAAGTCAACAAATTCTTATCCTTTAAGAAATATGATAGAAAAAAAATAAATATAAAATTAAAAAAATGTAATGAAAAAAATTTTACATTCATACATTAAATTATTAAAAAGAAAACAAAATCACTAAAATTAATAAAAAATATTTAAAAAAATTCAAACTCAACTTCTATTTTTACAACTTTTAAGTGCAGTTTCGCATGGGCCATTGACCCCTTTGATAAGTTATATTCCTTATCAGTGCAAGGAAGAGTTAAGAACAAAAGAATACTAACGTAAACCAAGTTACCCAATTACTTTTCTTTAGGCTAGAGTTGGGACGAAACTTACAGAGGAACTAATAGGTGCAGTTGAAGATAATGACATGCTATTTTTAGTTAACATTAATTTTTGGTACTAAATGCAAAGTGCTTGTGAGCTTATATTTTCTCAAACTTTTGGTTCCATTTTTCAGCTTGATTCTGTTTTTGGATATGTATGCCAGTAGTATCTTTATACATGCATCAATCCTGATTCCATACAATTTGCCACCAATGTCTAGAAGTGTCAAAACTTTGTTTTTTTTTTAATTATTTTTATTATTATTATTGTTTGAAAGTATTATTTGTGCAAGAGAGACCATTTTAAAGAATTAAAAAAAAAATTAATCTCTGATATTTAAAATTTCTCTGTAAGTCATGAATTCAGGAAAAACATTCCAATCTCAGAAAGCAAACTTGTACATACCAAGATGCTCATCCAACAAGTTCTTTGTGGAGCTTCAAATTCGCCAACTGGTAGATACGTTGTCCGCTCATTGACATAAAATTTGCATGATAAGATGTTTATGTGAACTTTTAGTGCCGAAAAAGCTAAGCACACAGGAAATGAATTTATAATGTATCATTATGAGTTGTTGTCTTTAAGATTCATGAATTTAATAGTATATTAGATATATTTTATGCACAAACTTATTGTGTAAATAATAATATTAAAAAAATTATCAGAATTAACATAATTTATCTTTACATTGACACATGTTATCATATATGTAAAAAAGATGACAAGTGAATTAGGAATTTAAATTTTTTTTATTTTAATAATTTAAATTGAAATTTATTTTATTAATTTTAATCAATTTTTTTAATTTTTATTTCTCTTAATACATAGATAATGCGTGAATTAGAGTATATTTGCTGTTAGGATGTACTTTATAATAGAAATGAAGCAAATGATTAAGCTGGTAAGAGAATGGACTATTTTTTATATGGTGGCATGTTTTTTTTTTTTTTTAATTTATGTAAAGATAGTGTTTATGGATAATTTATAAAAATTTTTGTAAATATCTTTTAAATATAAAGGCATGCCCTAATGCTATGATAGACGAGAACCAAAGCATCTTAAATTTTTTTTAAACCAAAAAATATAAGTAAGGATATCTTTATTTTTCATATTTTTAAGAGAACAAGTTATTACTCTTTTCACAGATAATTTAATTTTTTTACCATTGTAATTAAGATTAGCTATATGTATATAATTAAGATAATTTAATTATTTTTAAATATATTTTAGTATATGATAATTTAGACATAATTTTTATTTTAATAATTTTTTAATTAAAAATAAATTTATATTACAATTTTATTTCAATAAGAAAATTAAACTTCAAGTTAGTATCATTGCTAAAAACCTTGACAAATAAATATTTAAATTGTTTTAATTATAATTATTAAAAAAATAAATTTAAAATTTAAAAAATAAATTACTTTTTTCAAAAGTGAAAAATTGCCATTGGTCCCACAGAAAATAATGGTGGACAAAGCCAAAGGGGCCACAGGCATAGGGACAGACCGGGCCAGCAGGCGGGAAATAGAAACCGGAACAGTCTTTTGAGAAATTCAGGAACAAAATTGAAATCGGCGTTCTCGCCACTCCGCGGCCGCACACACATTAAGCTCGTCTTCGGATACGATGAAGGAAACCGGCAAGGTAACTGTCCCTTCGGTGGAGGAGAGGTACACTCAATGGAAGTCCCTAGTCCCCATCCTGTATGATTGGCTCGCCAACCACAACCTCGTCTGGCCTTCTCTTTCTAGCCGGTGATTACCCAGTTCGTTTTTATTCTAGGGTTTTTTTATTATTTAAAGATATTAACTTTTTGACTTCTTTGTTGGTTAATGTGGGTCTTTTCAAATGGTGGGAAAATTCGAGAGAATAATGGGTAGCTAAGATCGAGACCTGGTAGGTGAATAAAGATATTGGGTTGCTCACGTTGGTTTTGGAATGAGTCATGGGTTAAGAAAACTAAGTAGCGAATAATTTTTATTAAAATGGTAAAAGTTTTGATTTTTATTTCTTTGACGACACGTACAGTGTGTTCGTACATATGATACTAATGGGGGGTGGTTGTGAGGGGTGCGCGTGTGTCTCTTCTTCTGGAGGTCGGTGCCGTAGAATGCTTTGAAATCCTTTACATCTTATTTGTAACCAATCGCGAAACATCTCTAAGTATACTTCAATTTGATTGAATTTTTGCAACTGAATTCATAATTTGGTAGGGGTTGAAATTGATAGAAATTTAGTTCATTTTAATCCATTGTCTTTATTTCCAAAAGAATAACTGGGAAAGAAGCAACAGGAATTTTGCATGGACTGTTCTAAGGGAGAATCAGCTATAGGGGTGGTTAGTTTCTGAAATAAGGAACCTAGTAGGTCAATGCAGAATCCTGTACAGAGTCTGGGCCTATCGTACCAGTGATTTACTAGGAATAAGAGCACCTTCAGGTAATGCTTAGAGAAGAATGACGTTGGCTGACAGCCCCATCCTGCCTGTTTTTGTTAGAACACACCCTTAGTAAACTTTTCATGAAGTGAGATTATAGCAACCTCTAAAATGCCATGATTTTACCAGTGGCAAAAACAGAAAGTACTTTGAGTGAATCATCCAATGAAAATTTATGTGTAATGTCAAAAATGATTTGTGTGTAATAATGATCACATTGACAGTAAAATTTTGAGTTTTGAGCGTCAAAATATGCCAACAAATTGATGTGCTGACTTCTATCCGTCTGTGCTTCCTTTCTTTTATAGTTATGATTTCTGTTGATTTTTGACATAATCCTCTATTTCTTTGGTAACAATTCCCTACTATCTTCTAATGGAAGATGGGGACCTCAATTGGAGAGAGCTACTTACAAGAATCGTCAACGACTCTATCTTTCTGAACAGGCAAGACAGTATTCACTTGCAGCTTTTTAGTTGCATTTTTAGCATGGTTCGAAGTAGCGAAAAGTTTCATTCTGTAACATTAGAATGTGGTTCAATATTTTGTTTATTAAACCCCTTTCTGTCTAAAATAAAGCTCATTTACTATCATTCCCGTTAGTGTTTGCTGCTGGTGACACTTTGCTGTGAAGACTTTAACATAACTCTCTTCTGGTCTATGTGGGTATAGTCTGGCTTTGAATTCGCTAATTGTCATTATAAGCGATTTTGTCAGTATATAATACTATTTTATTTTTCCTTTACATCATCTTCTGTATTTTAATATTCTTTATGTTGATTTGTACTTGTGATTTTGCTTATATACTTGTCATTATTCTCAGACTGATGGCAGTGTTCCAAATACTCTTGTTATTGCAAACTGTGAGGTTGTGAAACCAAGGGTTGCAGCAGCTGAGCATATATCACAGGTGATACAAATGTAGATTCATTTCTATAACTTTTCCCTACACCATTTATATGCTTTCCATTTTGTTTTAGATCATGAATTTCGCATCTAATTTATTGAAGCGAATTTTGTGTCTTTTTGATGTTTCAGTTTAATGAAGAAGCACGCTCTCCCTTTGTGAAGAAGTACAAAACCATTATTCATCCTGGCGAGGTATACACCTCTAGAAATTTTCTGATCTAGAAACTCTTAACTGCTGAATGAATTAGCAGTAGGTTTTACAAAGCTCTTCGGCAAACCCTCTACTTAAGTGTTGCGACTGCCAATGATATCCTTCAGGTAAACAGAATCAGGGAACTTCCACAAAATAGTAAAATAGTGGCCACCCACACTGATAGTCCTGAGGTAAGCATTCACTTATTCTCTTTTCCCTGTTTAATTAGAGTGTATTTTGAGACCTAAATTAATATGTTGCACTTGATGTCTATGAATTAGTGTCAGCTCAATGATTGCATTAAGCTTTTCTATTTGTGAAACAGGTACTAATTTGGGATGTTGAAGCTCAACCTAATCGCCATGCTGTCTTGGGAGCTACCACTTCCCGTCCTGATCTGGTTTGTTGTCATGCTTTTTTCTTTTGTTTATTTTAATAAAATTTTCCCTTCCCCACCTTTTACAATGGTTCTTTCACCTTTACTAGTAGCAATTTATGAGTTGTTCTTAATTACCATCTAAAAGATAAAAATCTAATGGCAAGAAACTTAACTTTAAAGCCTGAAACCTATTAGTTGCTCCTTTTTCTTCAACACTGTATATCACAATTCATTGAGTACATGGAGAATTTACTTCGCCAAGTTGCTTTCTTTATACCTCTATTCATAAAAGAGGCATCTGAAGGTTAAACCTCACTTATTTGCAGATATTGATTGGCCATAAGGATAATGCTGAATTTGCTCTGGCTATGTGTCCAACTGAGCCCTTTGTTCTTTCTGGAGGTTGGAGTTTATCAATTGCCTCCTTATTGTACATAATGTTGATTTTTTTAATCTAGTTTAGAATCTTACTCAGGTGCTAGCTTTTTGGGATCCATGGTATAAAGTGAGCTTAAAGCTTGTAGAATTGTAGAAACAGAATTGTCATCAATATTGACTTTGCAACCATAATTTCATGTATTTATGCCACATCTAATTCCCAGTGCAATATTACAATGGTATCATTTGATCTATATAGTTGACCTTGTCTAGTGAGACAAGGCCTTATTTGTTGTTGTATTTGTAATGGGAAGGCATTTCATTTTTCTTTCCCTTCATCCGGTGCACATATACTTCTCAATTGAGTTTTCACATATTTATTAAATTCCATATATTGATCTCTTGTTACTCAAAAAATTTGTTATGTTTTGATTGGAATAAAGCAGTTGAAGAGTTTGAAATTAGTTTAAAGTTGAATTATTAATTCTGCAATTCAGACTTTGGTTCTGTTTCACTGATTGTGAGCTCACAAGACACTTCTTATTAGTGAGATCATAAGACTTCTCTTTTGTTGGACTTATGTGGTGGTATGCATTGTTATTAGTGTATGAAACTAAAGTCTAAAAAGCATACGAACAAAATTTGTTAAGTGTTTGCTTCATGTGAATGGTCCTCTAGTTACAAGAATAGATTCTTTGCCTTCCCCTTCATAAGGAACTTACTGAGCAACCACTTGCATGTTGGGGGAACCGCCATGGATCACTCTCAATTAGTTTTATATGCTTGTCCTGATTAAGAAGTTGGGTTTATATGTGGTAAACGTCCATTGCTAGTTGTGCTGCCAAAATGCTTATCAACACAACATATTGCTTCGAAATTTGATTTTAGCGTATTGTTTCATCTCCAAATGAAATGCTGATAATATTCTTCCTCCTTGTATGTGATTTACCCCTTATGGTCTACATTGCATTTTATTGACATTATGGAATTCCTTATCTCAGGGAAGGATAAGTGTGTGGTCTTATGGAGTATTCATGATCATATTGCAACTTTAGCAACAGAAGCAGGGTCTAATGTTAAACAGGGCTCAAAGGGTGGTGGGAATAGTGAGAAAGCTACAGAAAGTCCTTCTGTTGGTCCGCGGGGCATCTACCAAGGGCATGCAGACACTGTTGAAGATGTGCAATTTTGCCCATCAAGGTAGCTATGTGTTGCTTGACTCAGTTATATGTTTCAACTGTCAAACTTTGTAGCTAAACAACTATTGTTCATGGTTTTCCGGTTTGGTGGAATAAGCATATCACATATGACATATTTGCGCTATCTTGAGACACCAATTTAAAATCAGTTGTCCCTCATGTTCAATTTAAATTGATTAGCACTTCTTGTTCACTAAGTATAGGACATACACGATTAGACTTGTTACTTTTCTTATAATATTTCATTAGATACTCCGAGAAAGATTTCTTGTAAAATTCTTGAGTTTTTTTCTCCATTGCTGTTTTTGATTAATTCTTGATTTTTCCTTTTATTGTATTCTAATATGCTTTGACCCCATTTGTTTTGATGAATTGAAGTGCACAGGAGTTCTGTAGTGTAGGTGATGATTCTTGCCTCATACTCTGGGATGCACGAGTTGGATCTACTCCAGTTGTAAAGGTTCAAAATTTGTCCATTTGTCTATACTCTTGCAGTTTTCTTGTTGATTAGAGTTACCAAATGCACAAGCTAAAAGTAAAATACATTCAAGTCCGCAAGGGAAGTACTTATTCGAGCTTTATGTTAGTTAGCTGTTTTAATATCTGTACTTTTTTCTACTAGTGATGGGCTGGTTCTAGAAATTAATGGGTTTAGAATTTTTGTGGTGGATTTCTGAAAGTGCAGTGTAGTCTTCAAAATATCAATGCTTTCTTTTAATGCTTTCCCCCTGTTCGCTTTGTTCTTTATGTTTTCTGCATTTTAATTTGGGACCATTACAATTTAAGAATGGATGACTTATAAAATCTTTGTGCATAAAGATTGTGGTTGCCTGTAAATAATGTACGCAGTCCTTGGTGTTACAGATGTAAGAAATTATTGTCATATAATATCTACTACTGTAAGAGGTGAATGAGTTCAATGCCTACCTTCAGCTGGAGCATTCCGACCATGTGGCTTTTGTGGTGTTTGTGATTTTTGTTTTCTCATAAATTGCTTACAATGTTGTCTTGAATTCATTCCCCTAACCACTTTTATGGAATCTGAATTTGCTTTTTCACTGTCTTAACAATATTTTCTGTTAAAAAGATAAATGAGTATAATATTTGCATTCAGCTGGGGGTTTCCTACCATGTGGGTTTTGGTCATTTTTGTAATTTTTAATTTCTGATATACTTCTGTCTTGTTTATTAAATAATCTAGTTGCAATACTACTTTTATGAAACATTTTTTTTTATCTGAAAATGCTATTATACTTTCCTTTTCTTTAGTTTCTTTTTTATTTAATTTTTTTTTAAGCAGGTTGAGAAGGCACATGATGCAGATCTTCATTCTGTTGATTGGAATCACCATGATGTAAATTATATTCTGACCGGGTATCCCCTACCTCTCTAGCTATTGAATGATCTTTTATAACCTTAAATTGGCCAAACTTCTCTTAATTATTATTTATATATTTGTCTTAGGTTTTCTTTCTTTAGTTTTTAATATGTTAAATTGAGAAGTCAAGTCATTTTCCCTCTTCCAGATGCCAAAGCACTTTATAGAACTTCTTAAATCGTTTTTTCTAATTATATGTGGCTTTGATTTCAGCTCTGCTGATAATACTGTTAACTTGTTTGATCGCCGGAATCTTAGTAGTGGCGGAGTTGGGTCTCCTGTTCATAAATTTGAAGGTCATGATGCAGCTGTCTTATGTGTTCAGGTGCCTTGGATATTATGCCTTATAACTTTAAATTAGCTTGCTTCTCTTAAGTGTAGATGTGAGTTGTAGGAATTTTTGTTTAGTGGTTGTCAATCTACAATTATGTATTTATTTCAGTGGTGCCCTGACAAGTCATCTGTTTTTGGAAGTGCTGCTGAGGATGGCATCTTAAACATCTGGGACCATGATAAGGTTTGAAGACAAATTTTTCTTAGTCCTAGACCTGATTGTTTTGTCCTTTTCTGGCTTCTCTCTTTATTCATTTTGAATTGTACGTCATATCATTATGATAATTATAATTATAATAGTAATTAAGTGCAAACAATATTGCATTGTTTGGACCAATAAAATAAGAATTTCTTTTTTAAGTGCAAGGGCAACTGAAAATTTGTGTTTATGAGCATTTTATATTATTCTTATAGCAACTTTGTATGGAAATTAAAAGCTCATGATTGGAACACTATATGTAATCTTCTTGCAGGATTAAAAGGAAATAGCACTTATTAGAAATAGTTAATATAATATTATTTATCTAGAGCATTGAATAATATTGCCCTCGTATCATGTATTGTACAAGTGGCTTGTTTCAATCTGAGCAAAAAGGCTGCTGAGTTTTCCATATTTCCTATGCTGGATACCAATCTTTCATTTTTTTGGT
Source organism: Dicorynia guianensis (assembly GCA_037013595.1). Lineage (NCBI taxonomy): Eukaryota > Viridiplantae > Streptophyta > Magnoliopsida > Fabales > Fabaceae > Dicorynia > Dicorynia guianensis. The sequence goes on from JASUAB010000014.1 coordinate 33,791,894, forward strand.
GTAAGACTAACAACCCTGCTGCTCTCAGGTTGGTAAAGTGTCAGAGTCTGCTGGTTCAAATGTACCTAATGCTCCTTCCGGTTTGTTCTTTCGGCATGCTGGGCATAGGTATGAAGTGCTTTACTTTTAAAGATATATGGTGCATGGGCCGTCTAAGAGAGCAAATGGATATCTGTATCGTTATCTTTAGCCAGTTAGGTTGGAACTCAACACTGTATGTTTTAGAGGTTTGTCTCAGTTTGCCAATGCTAGGAAGAGATTGTGTCTGAAAGAGGGAACAACAGACCATATTAAAATTTTTACTCACTGGTAGGAAAAATCAACTCTGCCATAGGGATTTATGGTCATGATGTTCTGTTTTCTGTGTAGTTGATTAGCTAGGATTCCTGAAGAATGCACAGTGGACCTGTGAGGAATGAGTTTGGGTTATTAATTTTAGATTTCGCCCATGTGTACGTTATATCTTTGACTAAGATATCTCTTCCTTCTGGAAAATTCTGACTGACATGAACCCAGCCTTTTTTATTCTTTGTACAAGAATTAAGAAGATTTTGCTACATTTGCTAAACCTGGCTCAACTCTCAAGTTGAAGCAGAGTAGTTGTCCTAGTAGTGCCACTAGTGTGGGTTTTAAGGTGTGGCCAACTGTGATGGTAGAGAATGAACGTGGTAGCAAAGATCTTAGTGTGAGATAACAAGCTAGGAGACCTGAAAGGCCATATTGTTGTGATAATTGCATTTTATCTGGTGTATGGTAGAATTTAATGTCATGGGAGGTATAAGGGATGCTTCCCTTTTAATATTTTGGAGATGAATACTGCATGTACATGTACCTAGGTATGTCTTGATCTTGGATTTGGATCAGCTAACTTCTCTTTTTTCTGACTTCTATGACTTGCTCTCTCTTTCTATATTTAAATCTATAGGTCCCAGTTTTTTTCTCATCACCTAATCCCTATCCCCTGATTTCTGTATCTGTAGCTATTTGTCTGTGTTGTATTATTCTAATTATGAAAGAATTTCTAGATATCTGCATCTTTGTGTCTTTTTATTTTGTTGGGACTGTTCAGTTGCATAACATTTTTCAAAATTATTATTTGGCTGGTGATGTAGTTTTCATCTTATATTCTCTTTCGTTCTTTGACACTAACAAAACAACTTATATTTGCCCAATACTTGTAGGGACAAGGTTGTTGACTTCCATTGGAATGCATCTGATCCATGGACAATTGTTAGTGTCTCTGATGATTGTGGAAGTACCGGAGGAGGTGGTACCTTGCAGGTACACTAGGTTTTCTTGGTGATTTATCATAGCAGATTACTACATTGGTGGACTTGAATTCTGTTAAATGCGATTCTATCCCTTTATAAAAATCTTGGGCAATCTAACTTTCTGTATGTTGCCGAGATTCTTGATTTGATGTTCATGTGAAATTGAAATAGTCAAAAGGAAGATATACTTTTATTCCTATTTCTGAACTTACCACTTTTCTATATACAGCATTGGTGTTTTTCATTCCTGCAGCCTTGAATGAATACCTCCTGGCTGTGCTAGCTGTATGTAGTTTTAATTTGTTGTCATTATGAAGCAGATATGGCGGATGATTGATCTTATTTATAGACCAGAGGAGGCGGTGCTGGCTGAGTTGGATAAGTTCAAATCTCATATTACAGCATGTAACCCATGAGGTCTCTGAAAACTTTGTATTTCAAGTAGGAACTATTCAAGCCTGCAACTCCATTGTTCTTTGAGTTCTTAGGAAGAATTGAAATGTAAATGCTTATCTTTTAGTTAGGTCTTTCCTAAGAGGAAAACTTAAAATAGTAGCCTTGGGGTTCGTTCCTTGATCAAATTTTGGTATCCATTCCTTTATCCCAAGCCTCAAAAGCAACATGATTCAAAGTTGGTTTTGCATAGAGCTAAGTTTATTCTTGGGCCAAAACAGTATAGGTCAAAAAAAGCTTGAATTTTTTTGGCAAAAAAAATTTAAACTTAATCATACTCTCATTGGTTACAAGTTAAAATAGATTGTGATTTTACAAGTTAGTTTTGAATATAACTCTAAATTTAAAATAAATTACATATTTAATTACTAGTAAAGTATAAATTTATATGTTATAAAGTCATATTAAAACATATATTACCTATTTGTATACTTATAATATTTTTAATATAAATAATTAAGAATAATTCAAGGAAGAGAATAAAAAATTATGTGATTTTGAGTTAATACGGTTTAACTCAATTTGATCATTGAGTCAAAATAGTTCGGGTTAAAAAAATTTTGAATTTTTTGAAGCTAAACTTATTTGAACCTAATTCTTAATTTTTTAATTTAATTTCAAGTTGTCTCGGACTAAATTGGCATAGCTCTAGTTATGTAAATATGCTGAGAGTTTCTTTTATATCTTAACACTTCTAATGCTTATGCATGCATAATAATAATAAGTTTTGTTATTTTTACACATTAAATTTTATTAAATAAATATTTAAAAATTTTAAATTATTAAATTTATTCAAATTTTTGTATTAAACTGTAAAAACTAAAATTTTAAAAGTTCAAAGAGAATTTTATAAAAATTGAGTAACTCTCATTAAGAATTAACTTTTTCTATAATGACATGTTGTGTAATATGCATGCTGCATATGACATATATTATAATTACTATGGAATTTGATCCTTTGATCTATTAATATCTCCAATGGAATATTTATCTTGCAGCCATTTAGCAATTTGTTGGAATATCTTTGTTCTTTATTCTCCATAAAGTAAATGTAATTATTACATAATAGTTTGTGCTTCAAGTAATTATATTCTTGAATAATGATAAAACATGTTAATACTTGTGTTATATTTATATATGAGAGTTAGGAATTGTAAATTTTGATCATATATTTCTATTCAATAATCAATTTAAAAGAAACAGTTACTCAAGTTCAATAAAATTCATGCAATGAAGTTTCCTTGAACTCCCGGAAAATGCTTATCAGTTTTGTACATGTTTCCTATATGATAATTGCATAAAAAATTAGATAAAAAAATTATATGGGTGCTAGATAGTTTCATGGAATTTTTAAATTAAAGTTTTAAAAAAATGCATTTTGAAATTACTTTTTTATTCCAGGTGGTCTTTTTTTTATTTATTTTCTAATTATTTATTATTTCTAATGGGATTTATTATGAATATTAGGAGCATGTTGATCAAGAAGATTAAATTTTTTTTTTAAAGTAATGTTTTGTATAACAAAAGCTATCAAGTTTAAATAATAGGTTCATATTAAATAAAAATAGTACATTTGCAATAATTGATTTAGGAGTTTCACTATTTTCATCAAAAAATTTTGTAATTAATTTTTCAAAAATTTCATAATAACTATTCAATTAAGTGAGATCTATTTAATGGAACGATTATAACAAATTTTATAAAGACTCTATAATAATAAATAGTGGTAGTGGGAGTAGATTTTCTGTAAATTTAGAATGTGGACAGACAGTAAAAGTATGATTAAAAAAATTTGTCTTTATAAAAAAAATAAATTAATTAAAATAAAATATAATTAAAATTAAAAAATAAAGAATAAGAATAGCAAAACAGAAACTTTGTGGGGATAAGGATAACCCACCCGTTCAGAATCGGGTCTGGTTGTCCGGTGTGTGAGTAAAGCACACCTCAATTGGTTTATTTTATTAGAACTGGTGTGTCGCTCTTACGCTCTCCCGTTACACTGATACTCCAAGGAGGCGAAGATGATGGGTACGATATCCGTCCGTACAATCGCCACCTTCTTCTTTGCTCTGCTCCTCATTTCCTCCGCCAGCTCCTTCTACCTTCCCGGCGTCGCTCCTCGCGATTTCCTAACTGTATGTTCTCAATTGATTCCTCATCTTTTCCTTGCTGATTTGACCTGTTGATTATTTGTTTACTTTATGCTTCTTGCTTGTATTTGTACTCCTATGTTTCTTCGTATTCTGCTTTAAGTCGTCTTAAAATGGTTGGATCTAGGGTTTTAGGTCTGATCCGTTTCTTTTCATTCAGGGGTCTGATTATGATTAAAGAATGGGAAAATGTTTCTATTCGTTTTGTACATGCTGTTGACATCGAATTTAGTTTTCTGAATTGACTAAACTTTTATTCTGGTCATCGCGGATGACTTAACTGTTTGTTGTGATTTGAGCCGAATTGACACTAGCCTTTGTTCCAAAAGGTAGCTGTTATCGTGTATTGTATGGATGAATGCCTCTCCGTAAATGGGATTTCCGGAGATCTTCTTTCAAGATAGCTGTTTGAGTATGACTTACTAGTCTTCAATGATTTTCAGGGTTTGACATCATTTATGATGAGTTCTGCCACTTGATTATTAATTTAAAGGATGCACATGAGATAAGTATGAGGGAATTAAATTCAAAGAATAAGAAATCAGGATGCCATATATTAGGTGGTGACTAATGTAATGTGATTTCAGTTGTCTGTGTTTTGGTACTGAAATGCTTCCTCTTGTTCTTTCAAGAAATTGCTTGTCTGGATATGAGAACTTCTAATTGTTGTATTTGTCTAATAAGGATTTGGAAATTATTTACTTGATAATCCTTTCATTTCACCCCTAGTTAGTTCATATGGTCTCCAATTTTCTTGTATTATTTTAAAATTAATTGATTGATTTCTTGTCCCATGGAACTAGGGTGACCCTCTGTATGTCAAAGTGAACAAATTATCTTCTACAAAGACCCAGCTTCCATATGACTACTATTTCCTGAAGTATTGCAAACCCCCCAAGATTTTGAACAATGCAGAAAATTTGGGAGAGGTTCTTCGAGGTGACCGCATTGAGAATTCAGTATATACGGTGGGCATCTATTACCCAGTCCTTTTAACAGTTTAGCTTGATAAATATACCTTGGGAATTTGGTTACTATTTTTTTTCATTGGTTTTGTAAACTTAATGTAGTTAAGTATTGTTTCAGTTTGAAATGAGGAAGGAACAGTCTTGTACTGTAGCTTGTCACGTAACATTAGATGCTCAATCTGCGAAGAATTTCAAAGAGAAGATTGATGATGAATATCGAGTAAACATGTAAGTGATTAATGTATTGCAGTCAATGCTTAGCTATGTATTATAACTCATTTTTCTTTTCTAAAATTCAATTATCAGGTGTCTGCTTGTCTACATGTTTCTGCTGTGTATTGCCTAGGTGACACTAGTTATTTTATGAAGCACTATGCTATTCCATGCTTATGTCGACCCTTAAATTTTGGAAATAAACATGCAGGATTTTGGATAACCTTCCAGTTGCTGTTCTTAGACAAAGGAGAGATGGAAGTCAATCAACAACATATGAACATGGCTTTCGAGTTGGTTTCAAAGGAAACTATCAAGGGGTAGGAATCAAAATGAACTTTTGTTATAGTCCTTGCAAATGGATCATCCATATCATATACAAAAAGAAACTTCAAATTTCTTTTTTACACTCCTATATTCTTATTAATTTTCAATCTTCTTACAGAGCAAGGAGGAGAAATATTTTATTAATAACCACTTGAGTTTTAGAGTCATGTATCACAAAGACCCTGAAACTGATTCTGCTCGTATTGTCGGGTTTGAGGTGACACCAAACAGGTGTTGTTCTATTGCTTCTAGTTCTTCTCTCTTTCTCAGTCTCTCTCTCTCTCAGGGTCCCCATAACATTGCTGAGCTTTTCTAAATATTGTATGGGGTAATAACAGGAGCATCTTAGCCACATTTTGTATCTGGAATAGGTCTGCAGTTTTAAAAAAAGCACAATAAAATAATTTAGTTGGGTGAATCTATAGTAGACCTTACCTTGTAAGTGATGCTGCCTTTTATTTTTTCTTTTGAATATAAAAAGATTTTGGTTTTAGATATTTTTGGAAGGGAACTTTAGACACTCTTCCATTCCTCTCATTGCTGGTTAATGTCATGCCTTTATGCACTGTATGCTTTTTAACTTATTCCAATTGCTGTCCCAAAGAAGAAAAAATAAAGGAAGAGTAAGAAATTAGTTCTTAAAAATAAAGAGCTTGTATCTTGAATGCTTTCTCATTGAATTACAAGTGACTACTTAATGTGTGTTCTCCTTTCTCATATAATTCTTTTATAATGAACAGTATCAATCATGAATACAAGGAGTGGGATGCGAAGAACCCACAGGTGGCTACATGCAACAAAGACACCAAGAATTTGATGCAGGGTAGCACTGTTCCACAGGAGGTTGACACAAACAAGGATGTAGTATTCACATATGATGTTTCCTTCAAGGTATCTGACTTAACCTTTGGTCTGTCACTTTACCTTCCACCACATCTTTGATCTGCTAAAGTACAGTTTGTTTTCATTTTTTCAGGAGAGTGACATTAAATGGGCGTCTCGGTGGGACACATATCTTCTAATGAATGATGATCAGATTCATTGGTTCTCCATTATTAACTCCCTGATGATTGTATTATTCCTTTCTGGAATGGTGGCAATGATTATGATGAGAACTCTTTACAGAGATATTGCCAATTATAACCAGCTGGAAACCCAAGATGAGGCCCAGGAAGAGACAGGATGGAAACTTGTCCATGGAGATGTCTTTAGGCCACCGATCAATTCAAATTTACTTTGTGTTTATGTTGGTACTGGTGTTCAAATCTTTGGAATGACTCTAGTGACAATGATATTTGCATTACTAGGATTCTTATCTCCATCCAATAGAGGAGGTCTCATGACTGCCATGGTTCTATTGTGGGTCTTTATGGGTTTATTTGCTGGTTACTCCTCGGCACGCTTATACAAAATGTTCAAGGGCACAGAGTGGAAGAGGAATACCTTGAAAACTGCATTTATGTTTCCAGGCATTCTTTTTGCATTCTTCTTTGTGTTGAATGCTTTGATTTGGGGGGAGCAATCCTCTGGTGCAGTGCCTTTTGGAACAATGATTGCTCTTGTCTGCTTATGGTTTGGTATATCAGTGCCCTTGGTCTTTGTAGGTAGTTACTTGGGTTTTAAAAAGCCAGCTATTGAGGACCCTGTGAAGACAAATAAGATTCCCCGACAGGTACCTGAGCAGGCATGGTACATGAAACCGGTCTTCTCCATTCTTATTGGAGGCATTCTTCCATTTGGTGCTGTGTTTATTGAGCTCTTCTTTATCTTGACATCAATCTGGCTGAACCAGTTCTACTACATTTTTGGGTTCCTTTTCATAGTGTTTGTTATCCTATTAATCACTTGTGCAGAGATTACGATTGTGCTCTGCTATTTCCAGTTGTGCAGTGAAGACTACAATTGGTGGTGGAGATCTTACCTCACTGCTGGGTCCTCTGCTTTGTACCTTTTCCTCTACTCTATTTTCTACTTCTTTACTAAATTGGAGATTACAAAGCTGGTCTCTGGTATCCTTTACTTTGGGTACATGATAATCGTCTCGTATGCCTTCTTTGTGCTGACTGGGACTATTGGCTTCTATTCTTGCTTCTGGTTTGTCCGCAAGATCTATTCTTCTGTGAAGATTGACTGATTACCTGCACATAGTGGATGTGTACAACATGAATACGGAATCTGAGAGGCTGTAGGAATGTAAGGACTGGAAGCAAATACTTAAGGGAAGTTTTCTTCCCCTTCTCTTGGATACCTTTTTCTTTGATGTTAGAATAGCAGTTGAACTGATCATTTGTCACTGTTTTCAAATGTTATTGTAGTACTTTCTTTTTGGGTACATGTAGTAATTTTTGAAGCAATGATGAGATGTCTGCATATTTCTATATTTCCATTGTGCTTGCGCAACATAATGTTGATATTCAATCAGCATTTCATTTTCAGGGAACATGTCTGTTCATTTGCTGTTTCGTTGACTGAAAGGGAATTCAAACTAGGGAGAAAAAGGCATCATCTTATTCTCTGTCATAGCTAATAAGTTGGCTATAGGCATTGTTTAGTTAGTTCAACTATGACAAATTCTAGCTAAAGTCTTGTGATTGCTGTCAAGATATTCCCAATGACAATTGACGTGGCAGGGATGAGTTTTCCTAGTAGAGGAAAACCTTTTTCTGGAAGAATCCATTGTTGTTTCACTAGCTATGTATTTGAAACGAATCGATGCAGTTGGTGAAATATGTTGGATGATCATGGTAAAAGTCGTCTAATTTTCCGTTTTTCTGTTAGCATTCTCGTTTGGAAAATTTTTCGCAAATAAAAGAGCTATAATATGATCGAGAATCCTCTGTATCTTCGCTTACAAATCATCCATTTGTCCTGGTTGATCCTTGAATGTGTTATTCCTCATTAATTAGCTTGTTTAATTCCCACTCCGTTGTGCTATTATCCCAATTCCACAGTGAAGTGTAGATCACAAAGCAATCCAGCAAGTGCGGGCCAGACTCATAACCACTACTAATAGCATGTATTTATAATCTTTATAGATACACAATCACTATAAAAATCGATTATATAATTTTAGGTATCATTTCGTTGCGTAATATGGATGCATTTTATATATATATATATATATATATATATATATATATGAAAACCAAGCTAGCCCCTTTTTTTTATTAAAAAAAAATGAAGTGTAAACCCAACTCCGATCTAATAACTTACCAAACGTTTGGAAATCCCTAGAAGGAATACAAGGATATTGCTGTAGCGTCCATTCCATACAACAACCAAAATGGCATAGGCAACAGCCAAAAGGAACATTCCTGTGACAGTACAAGATTATAAATTTTGGGTTTGATTTACATATTAAATTAACTAACTCAGGTTACAGTTAGCCAGAATAGCACTGTCATTAGTTTGAGCATAGTCTTGACTTCCCATTTTTTTGCCTGCACCAGTGCACAAGAGGTCGTTATTCAGTGAGCAGCAAGCCACCCCCTCCCCTCCTCCCCCCACGGAAGAAAAATATTGAAAAAAAGCTCCCATGAAAATACGAAGTTAAAAAAATCAGGGGGAAAAAGAATGAAACACAACTTACCAAAACGAATCCTTTTTTTCTTGTGCTAACAACTCTTCAAAGGATATGTCAGCAAATTCATCATCCGTATTCTCCCCAAGCTCACAGGATTTTGCCTTCTCCATGCAAGCTCCAATTTCAAGCAACTTCAACGAGAAAGGTTCATTGTCATTAGTATATCATCAAAAATGTTGGTAGATATAAAAGATCTTTCGTAAACAGCAGCCAAGGAAGGTGCAAGATCATCCATGATAACATTTTAAGTTAGTGTTGCATAATTAAACAAATACCACTAACATAATTTTGCAACAACATTTAAGAGATGATGTTCTGAGAGAAGGCTTTATCAATCCACTAATAAAGGCATCCAACAAGCACGCACTTTGCAGTAGAAAATCTAAGATTATACCTTCTTGTATGCTGGGGACAGTTTAAGCTGTTGTTGAAGCCAGTTGTAAACAAAAGCATCCTCCTCTAATCTTTTTTGTTCTAATTCTAGCTTGTATATCTGAAATATTAAACAATAATAATAATAATAATAATAATAATTAACGAAGGTGAATGCATGCTTGATGACATAAATTTTCTTGCGACCTAATTATCTAACCAAGTGACTAACCTGTTGACGAAGGCGGTCAAAGGAAGATCTGTCTGCCTTGAATAGTAAAGCCTTAGTTATTACAAACTTACGTTGGATCACATCAGCCCTGAAAGTAAGAGTGGTGTCTGAGCAATCAGAATAACAGAGGACATACAGATTACTCATTCGACTACAATATAACAAAATCTAAGTCTCACATAAATGGCCAAAAATCTAAATTTGTGTATAATCTAAAGAATAAGGTGAGTGTATATTCAAATATAAATTTCACAAGAATATGATGTCATATCAGACACTTGAACTAACAAGGTAACATTACAAATACCCCAGAACATATGAAATAGTTTACATATCTTTAATATAAAAACAGGCAAAGTACAACTATCAGATTAGCGTGCCAAACATAGTCACACAAACTAGGTGTAAATTTATGAAATTATTCCAAATTAATTTCCAAGAGCACAAAGGAATAAAGAAGAAATATCTAAAGCAGCTGTTTCAAAATAAACTTGGACATACTTGTGCTGTAGCCCATTCCTGACATCAACCAAACTATTAGCAAACTGTACAACCTGCATTATCAAAGAACAGAGTATTAAACTATTATGGCACGTATATTTAAACAAATTTGATGCCCTCATCTCATTTTGAAAGATTGATTCAAAAGTTGCTAGTCAAATGAAAAGGAAAACAACATGCATCGTGATTTTTAGAACTAATACAATCTCTGAAAGGAATGCACCATAATATTTAAAAGAATAGGATAGTAAAATGTGTTTTTAATACTTATGGCAAAAATATTACAGAATATTTATATGATTCTCATATCTGCAACAGTAATATCACAGTAATTTCAAACTATCATCACTCAATCAGCTTATCTTTTGTTTTAAATCAATTCTCATTGAAGGTTCCGAACAAATGGCACTTTTAGACAGTGCTTTAGACAATTCCAGCTGCATTCAGGTGTTCTCCACTATATACTCACTACTGGTCTTGCTCCTTACCAGAACCAATTTTGAATACTCAATTCAAATGGAAATCTATATACTAACAACTAAAGGCATTATAATCTGAAAGATCTAATAATGAACCAAACAGCAAGTTTCAAACATCATTTTGTAAATGTTGCTGCACTCCAACTTTGAACCTTTGAACCCCTCATTAATTGAAGACCAAATTATAACTTAGATTAGAAATCCCTGTTCCCTTCATCCAATATAACGAAATAAAGGATGAAACTTATGATAGACCTTCATCACACTTCAAGTTCCGGTCATACTCAGCATCCAAAGTAAGTTTCAACCTAAGCTAGCTTTCCAGAGGATGATGCATGGAAAATAATAAATTTAAGTGCCTTGTTTTATGTTGCAGCATGATTCTTCCAGATTCTGAAATAGGTCATAGCCTGTTTGTCTTTTAACAGACATTAATAAATTATGCATACACATGCACATTAATTTGAGTTTTTCACACACACCCACTAGCGAACGATTATATCGAAATAACATTTTTTTTTTCTCTTTTCTTGAGAGAAAATCTTATGAGACAAACATGTATCCAGAAAACACCCGTCATCTGCTACATAAGGGCTTTATCCTAAGTCTACTAGAGAAAGGGCAGTTTTGTTGTCAAACACAGAAGTTGATAGTTATCTTTTGTAAATTTATGTAAATTAATCTCTCAACGTAACGTAGACGTAGGCGATATTGCCAGTGCCGAACTATGTTGATAGCACGTTTCCAAATAGCCTGGCAAAGTGATCTCCCAAAAAAAATCATCCAAACTTGCAGGTCTGCGCCATATTGTGAGAGCACAATTTTTTTCCCCTTGAAAGGAATGATCTCTCAGCCATCATCGTTTTCCATCAAAAATCTAGTTTAGTAACTCACCAGAAACTCGGTTTATTATTGAAAAGAAATGCTTAACATGATTCATAAGTCATAATTTCAACAAAGTTACTGAATTAACCACCCCAATAAGCCTAATGCCTGCTACTAAGCATTTAAGCTTGTGTTCAATGCTATGAGCAAATATTCTTTTTCTGACTTCTTCCTTTACCAGGTGATTCCGGCAATAAATTCTTGATCACAAATTTAGAGGACATACATGCACATACAAAGAGTAAGTACACATAACTAATAAACAGCATTGCTCATATCCCAGTTGGGAGGAAAAAATGCTATGGCATGGACACGGTCTACAAATAGAGGTCTTTCTAAAACATGAATTATTTACACAGAACAAACTAGTACTAGATTCTTCTGTACCACAGCAGTGTAAAGTAGCAGACAAATTCTATATCAAAGCAATAAAATTCCATGCATAGATGATAGAGAATATGATAATGTATTAATGAGAATCACAAGGCTATTCTTTTATTAAAAATATAAAAAAGGAATCATTTGCTCACATGTTCAATGAACCAACAACAATTCAAATTTTGGGAATATGGAAAAGCTAAAAGGAGGTGGAAAATAAGAAAAACCTGAGTCAGCGTCAGTTTCTTCGAGTCGTGGCATTTCACAAGCTCATCATACTGCTGTTTAATCTTCCTCTGCATAGCGCCACTGGAAGAGGTAAACGGGTATAAGCAGACGGATTCTAGACGGAGCCCAGAATCCGAACCTGCATTTGCTTTCTCTTCACCAGCACTATCTTCAGCTACCGAATTTATTTTCTTCTTCTTCGCCTTCCTCTTCTTCTTCTTTCCCCGTTCTAACTCGCACGGAACCTCTCGCCCTCCATTCCGACCCGATGAGATCGAATTCGGGTCATCGCAACGTTTATCGTCAAACAAGCTTGCCCATTTCGTAGAATCAGACGGTAAGACCTCGAGCAAAAGCGAATGGGTCGAACGGGTCAAAACGGTCGGGTTATTCTCATTGGGGTGATGACTTTTATCAACAACCTCTGACAGACAATGCTTCAGTATAGTTCGGTCATCGTAGTTCCTTCCCGGATTATGTGTCTGCTCCTGTTTCTGTTGCTGCTGCTCTGTTTTTGATAACCATTTGTAAAAAGAGCATGAGATGAAGATGAAAGAAAGAAGAGAAAGGGCTATAAAGAATATGGCGAAGGCAAACGATAATATGAAATCCTGCATTTGTGGGTGGTGCAGAGAGATTGGGTTACAATGAAAGAGATGGAATACAGAGGAAGGAGCCGCCATGGGAGCGCGTCATTTACAAGGGAAGCGAGAAGAGAGAAGAAAGGTGCAGCTAGCTGTGAAAGGCTGGAAGCAAGGTTCCTAGCTTGCCGCCGTCAAGTTACCATTTTGATTGATCTTTTTGGGTTTGCGTTTGAGTCACCCTCTTTTGGATAATTTTTTTTCAAAAAAAAAAATATAGTTTTTGATAAAAAAAAAAAAAGAAAATAAATGATTTTTATTATATCAGAAAAATAAAAATTTAGATGTATAATATAAAAATGGAGTAATAATACTTACGGGGATAGCGTTTAATTTAAATTATTTTAGAAAAATTGTGATATATATATATATATATATTTTAATAAAAAATAATGAAAAATCTGATTGTAGGAGAAGTACTCCTAAAATTGAGAATGGTACACACAACATAACAAAAAGACTGATAACATAGTTTAATTTTTTAAAATAACAGATTTTATAAATTTATAATAATGGGTCTATGTGCACATTTCATTAGTTAATTATTAATAATATTTTTTAATTATAAATGTAATAAATGTGTCAATTACATATATGCAAAAAATTATCAAATGGTCACATTTGGATTTTTATCGTTTAGCAGAAATAAAATTATTAGGATATTCTTTCAACAAATAACTTGTATTATTTTTGTTTTTTTGGTTGCTTAACTAATCTTATCCTTTCTTGAAATCAGCATTTTTTTGGTCCTTTATTAACACCATTCCATGCAGGGATTGGAAGCTTCATGGTTATAGTTTGCTAAATCATTATTTTTAAATTTATTAACACCATTGGTTCATATTTAAGAAACGAGTTAAGTTTAAATACCACTTTAATTGAGTAATGTTAATAGTACAAGTACAATATTTTCTCTAACTACATAATCTCTCATAATCTTTTTTTAACTTTTCTCTCTCATCGAAGTTGTTTCTTTCTATACGTGGAAGGAGTGCACTCTCCCACGCGTGACTCTTCCCCCCCTACGAAGAGTATTTTTGCTTTAATTTGCATGTGTTTGTATAGAGTAATGTTGTGTGGACAATAATATTGTCTGTATATAACACCAAAAAAAAATAATATTGTCTGTATAAAGAACATAGTAAAGTACATTAATTATATTTAATTTATTTCTACTTTTTAAGCTTTTATTACACTTAGTTCTATCTGTCCCAATAGCAAATATATTTTAGTGTATTATTAATGCCTACAAGGTTACTTATGTCCATGACATGAACAAAAGCAAAAGCAATTTTAGGTACATGAATAATTTACCAAGTATTAAATATATTATCACGAATACAGCACAACCAATGTTTGATCTATTTTCTTAAAAAATTAATCAATGTGCTAAAAACAGTTAAATTATCTTATTTCCTACATATTTCCAACTCTTTGGTAAACCTACTGTTAGTGGGACTTCTTTTTTTTTTTTAACTATTTGGTAAACCTCAAATAGTTACAGTTCGGTTTTGGGCAAATGAAGTCCCACTAAGGCACCAAGTCTTCATTTCTAGGTAAACAAGTTTGATGTTCAAGAAAGGAATGAGAAGGTTAAGCTGATTGGCTTACGCCAATACGAGAATGGATTTCAATCTTGCTTGGCACTGTGAACAACGCATAAAGGCACCAAGTTCCTGGTTTATGAGTTTGGGCTCTTCCAAATCAATCTAGTTCTCTCCAGGCATGTATGAAAATAGCCCTTACCTGTTTATTGGTTTTATTAGGTCTCATATGGAAGGCATAAATTTCTCTCTGTTCACATGGGTAGTTAATTATCTATTCTGTCGGGACATATAATGTCTGAAAATCACCTTATTTAAATTTATTGTTGGATGTCAGAGAATTTATAATCAAGGATGACTTAGCACAATCGCTCTTTGTTTCCTTCTTGTCATTAAGTCGGATGAGGATTAGATAACTTTTTGTTACAGTGTGCAATAGTAAGAGTGAGAGAGATAAAATTAAAAAGAAAATTAACAAAAAAATTAAGACTCACAAATTTAAACATAAAGAGGGAGATCGAAAAAGTCAGAAAAAAAAGAAAATCATGTGATCCAAATCCCATTCAGCCATGCCAGAAATCAAAGTCACACGCTCCTTGATCAGGAAAGTTAAGGTAAGGATAATATCCAGCAGTAATATCAATGATCTAATCAAGCCCAAAGATTAAGAACTTGGGCGAAACTAAAACCAAAGTAAAAGCAAAACATGTCTGAAATTAATATGCCTGATCTTATTATCCTGAAAGTTTCTTACAAGAAGAAAGCAGCCAAACAATTGCTTTCAGGACAGTTACAACTTGCAGGGGAGAATAATCACAAGAAGCCAGAGGCTTCCACACTGTAAAACAAACATCTGCACATGGACTCAGTTAGTGTCGTCTCAATGTGCATCGACCATTACCAATCCTTCACCTCACCTTTGTATAACAAGAAGAACACCAATTATATACACTATCCACAATCATCTGAGCAATCTCCAGAGGCTTTCAACCACATGGTGTGTTGTGTTTTTTTGCAACTTCACCTTGGTAAAGCCAAATTGATGCTTGTGGTGATCTAGAAGTGTAGATTTGGTTGACTCAAAAGCAATGTTTTTGAATTGCGAGAAAAAATTAATCTGGAACATTCATTACTTTTATTATCTGATGTTGAAGATAATCAGGTGCAAATGGCTTCAACTGAAAGCTTCTTCATGACATTTGGACATGGATCTCCACCAAAAATTTCAGGTGCCACTGTTACTGCGCA
Source organism: Dicorynia guianensis (assembly GCA_037013595.1). NCBI lineage: Eukaryota > Viridiplantae > Streptophyta > Magnoliopsida > Fabales > Fabaceae > Dicorynia > Dicorynia guianensis. The sequence continues at coordinate 33,807,370 of JASUAB010000014.1, forward strand.
CCAGTTTTGCCCAACACAATTCTGCAACAACAGAGCCATCATTATTTTAAAAGATCAAGCATGAATTGAAAGGAATGAGCTTAAGGGCAACATAAACAAAAAAAGGATCATTTGACAATAAAAATTAAACGATCCTGCCAGAAACTAGATAAACATTTTTAACAAACACTACAGCTATAGGACAACCACTAACCCCCATCCCAAAAAAGGTTCTCAAAGAACACATACGGTTAGTAAAAGAAGAGTTAATACCTTTTCAAAGGCATCATAAGACTTGTGAGCATGACAACTTCCTTCACGATAATTTCCACAAGTGCCTACTGGAGTACCAAAGCTAGCAAATTTGATTGATGAGATTTTCTGTCCAGGGCCACATGATAAATGTGCTTTCGGTCTCACTGGACTCTTGACTCTACCAGAAGCTTGCATTTGATAACTTACAAGATTTGGCTGCCACTCATAAATATCAGCACATGCACTTTCTATATCCCTTCTGACCAAAAAGATCCCATTGGGATCGCCACCCAACTCTTCAAATACAACCAATAAGTTTCCAGTTGGCTTCAGCCATGAATGAGGAACATGATACCTGAAATTAGCAGTCAACAATCAGTTTAATAAATTTTTTTCAGCATTAAAAAAACCCATAGAACAACTTGATCTGTTTCTCACCATCTTTGAGAAGCCTCGCCGCAATTACTCGTGCATTTTTTCTCACTATAAGTTCCCGTGTAGTCACAGAAATTACAAGTTCCAGATGCTTTATAAGCAGGCCAGTAGCGGCCAAGACTCTGTTCATTAATCCATATTTGACCTTTCCCCATGCTGCTCATATCTAAAGCAAATGGTGCACTCCCAGCTGGGGCATCAAAAGTAGTCTGTAACAATATGAAAACTATAGTAAGTGGAGAGAAGGATGTGAAGTCCAGCTTTTGAACAAGTGCATCCCAGAGGGATGTCTTTTGTTGGTTTGTGACATCAACTTCTGCTAATATGGAAGTATTGGAATAAAATTATCGACTAATTTTTTCTTCAAGTTCATTTTTGTCTCCTCCAAAATCATGTTTAGGTAGTGGCTAAACCAGTAAACCCCAGTACAATGGGAAGCTAATAATCTTTTCAGCAGCAGAAGCCAAGACAGAATTCAGAAAAGCATAGGGTGGGGGTGAGGAAGGAAACAGAAAACAAACAGTTTTTTAACAATAAAAATACTTCTAAAAAGAGTACTATGTTAAGAAGAGCAGGTCATATTTGAAGCAAATCCTACATATGTTTCTGTAAACTTTTAATGGCTGAAGAGGCTTTTTCACTCACTTTGTACCAAGTCAATGGCTGCCTTCGGGAAACCAAATATCCCTGAATCCACTCAACTGAGGAGCTTCCACTGAGAGAATGAAGACTCAAGGCTTCACCTCTAAGGCCAACCTAAAGGAAGAATATATTTGAATGAATCTCAAGCCAAAACAAAATAATAAGAGAAGACACAGTGAATGTTTTGAAGAAGAACCTTGTAAGACCATTTCTGCCATGATAAGTCCCTTCTCCCTTCATTGAGCCCATTCAATGTAATTGGACCAAGAACACCAGCATTCCATGTTTCAAAATGTGGACCAACATTCTGCACGTCAATATCAGGCACCAGGAGAGTAATATGGTCAATTTCATAACCCACAATTTATATTTCTGAAAAATCAGATTAGTGTATATGTGCAAGGGTGCATCTCTGACAATATCTTATTGATGTGTGTGTCAGACAGAGATCAAGAGAGAGAAATAGAACAAACCGGAAGACCAACTGCAACACTTAGAAGTGAAATTTTATTAATGCCCGCTCTGAGCTTCACCCCCTGACTAAATGTTAACTTCGGGAATTTTAAGCTTCCATAGACAGTTCCTGACCAAAGGAATGAGAATAACATGCTCAATATATGACAATGATGAAGCGATTGAACAATTATTAACTTCCAAAGTATGATCATGTGCTTGGACTATTTTAAGAAGCAATGTGTAGGAAAAATGTCAACTAGATATTCAGTCTTTCATTACATGATTGTGTTCATAAATGGTGTTCTGTAATCGCCTAATTTATGCATTATCAAAAACCATGTATCAACCTCTTTTAGATAAACCCTCCTTCACTCAATCTTCCTCTTTGGGTCTAACAAAATAAGGTACAATTTAAAAGAACTGGAATGATTGCTGAAGCCCTGTGATTGTTCTAAAAAATTGGATTAAAGTGCTATTGAAATTTTGTAAATGAGTATTTTGCTGCTCACCTGCTAGCTGTCCATTGACAAAAACATGCAAAGCATGCCCAGCAGATAAAACTGTAAGAACAGGATCCTTTCCTGTCCTCAAAAATCCTTCATTGGAATTAATCATGACACTGGCAAAAAGTGGAACGAAGATGAAAATTCAAGATAAATAATAAGCATTACCAATGAGTTATGGTAACCAAAAATTGTAAGAGAAAGAAAAAGAAAAAGCATATTGCAGTTATTTTACACTTACTCTGTGGAGTACCATAAGTAGTCAGACAAATCTCTTGTTGTATTTATCTGCTCCAGTAGACCAGTCATCGCAAAGGAACTATCATCCGTAGAGGCTGTCTCTTCATTGAATGCATTCCAAGAGAGTCCTCCATGAATAGGAACACGAGTCATCTTCATTTGTGCACTCTGGGAACCAACCTGTGAAATCCACCAGTGGATAATTCTTGAAAGGGAAACCTACTCTTTATTTTGTAAATGAAACTTTAGACAAACAAGAGCATGCAAGTATAATTTAGCAACCAAAACAGAATACTTCTATTTAATCTATGTGTGTCTTCAAGAAATAGAAAAGTCAATCTTGCAGACCAAAATATAATTATGTATAATCAATCATCAAAAGAGAAATATTTAAGCCACTTGAAACCATGTATACTTAGCCAAGTTCTTCTGAGATGACTGATAAGTATCTCCATTATAATTTAACCTAGCTAATCATCCGAAACTAAAATTTGTTGAATTTTATTCTCACCCTTGCAGTGTTGTAAACAGTGTGCTTGCAATCAGGAAGAATGCTTATAGACCAAGGAGGCAAATTGTAGTGCATATTTCCAAATGCCACTGTTGCATAAGATCTTGGGTTATAGTTTGAAAGGAATGCAGCACAAGCTCCCGACTTTGATTTGAAGACATGAGCCTGGGCATTATTGATGAAATTTAGATTCATTATAAATCATTTCAAATAGGATTGATAGCTGAAACATTTTTTCCTTTGATATTTTATCCACAAAAAAAAGGTATACCTCTTGATAGTTTCCAAGCCGTGTTACAATAGGATCTCCAGAAACCAAAGCAGATTCACAAAGTTTTACTGCTCTGTGTAAATCCTTCAAATGGCCCCACTTGGGCTGCCTGAGCAGTCCTGCATAGCGGAAGATATAACATGACTAGAATTCATGAAAGAGATAAGCAAGTGAGACCCATTTTTTTTTTTGTTTTACTTTTACTCAGGTGTATGTAGGTCAAGGCAAGGACCGTCTATAGATTTGGGTGTTCAGCAAGCAAAATTGCCAGCTATATTTATTTTGTAATATGAGTCACACAAACAGACAAACCCAAGAAGTGCTTGGTCGCAGTCATCTTTTGGTCAACTATGTGTAAATTTTTTCACTGTCACATATCAAATGATGGGTTATGCATATATCTTTGTGCAATGGTGTTATTGTGGAGCAACACATAATATCATAAAATGCACAAACTGCAATCCTTGTTCACAAGAGAAAAACTGATGCAAATCTAATTATGTCTTTTACTTTGAAGAAACGGCATCAGTGTTCTATTTGTTATGCCTTACAGCAGGCGTCAGTGGAAAATGCACAAATTATATAACCTATTTAAACTCAGTATTCTATCTCACCTGAATAGATAAGGAGAAAAAATATAGTACATACCATATTCATCAATAGGTGCATCATAATCATAGCTCGTAGCAATAAATGGACCACCAGCAGTTCGACCAAAATTTGTGCCCCCATGATACTGGAACAGAACAAACAGAGGAACTTAGTTGAATGATTTGAAAAATTGTGAACAGACAACAGATATGTTGAGTTTTAAACATAATGAGATTACCATGTAATAATTAACAAATGATCCCCCTGTCTGTATAAACCTTGCAACAGAAAATGCCAAGTCTTCAGCAGGACGGTGAGGAACAGGACCTCCAAACTCAGTAAACCTGAAAGCATAACACAGGAATATATGTGATTGTCAGGTGATACCCCTAGCTTGTATGTTTCTTATTCTTAGGGAAACATACAAAATATATAACAAAGCGTCAAATACAAGCTATAAATTTATTGTACCAGCCAGTCCAAGCTTCTGTCCACATCTTTGGTTTATAAGCCTTATTTGGAGAGAAATAATCACAATAGAAGCCATTGCAAGCGTTAATCTGTCAAAATTAACATTCAAATTAGAAGCTACAAGAATGGGAGACATAAAATAACACATTGATGAGCTAACTAATTGAAACTTCAAATGTGATCCTCAATGGGAGACAACACAACATAATCTGGAAAATATCAATTGTACATGCAAAAACAACAATTCTTTACTGTCCCCAAGGGTATAAAATAATACCTCTATTTATCACTAGCTAAGTTGATAATAGTAACATTTTCAATTTTGATATTAAGTACGCAGGGTAAACTACCTATCATTGTGACATTCAATTGCCAAACATGATTATGAGAAGATATAGGCAGGATAGAACAAAATCAGAGCACAGCCATTTATAATGAGGTATACTTAATCATTTCTGCCATGACCAACGTGAAGACAACATACTGTCTGTCTGGTAACTCCACCAAGAATGAAGAGCAAGGTGAAAATATTTTGTTGAAAAGAAGACTTCAGATAAACTTACAACAGGATCAGGAGCATCATCTTGCTTGCACATGACCCATGGAACCCCAGTGCCAAGTCCAACAGCCATATGGGCCGCCCATTGAGTATATGCTTTACCAGGAGCACCAATTTCATACTCCATAGGTCCGTACTCATTTTCAATCTGCATAATGGGAAAAAACGGTGCTTGCCTCAGTAAGATTCACCATTATAGTCAAGTTGTAGCAGACATAGAAAGTTATGACTACATAAGAAACAATATCTTTTATAAGAAAATCAAAAGCAGGTGGCCGGACTAAGTAAAAGGCCAACGAAGCTTTTGCTCTACCTGGGATAATATTATTGGACCACCCTGAGACTCAAATAACCTTTCTGCTTTCATCATATCGACAATCTTCGTGGTAAATCTTTGCATTTGAAACTGCATTACAGAAATATAAAAACCAAAAGTAATTAGAATGTAATCACATCCATGTAATAATTAAAACTGGGATATTTTGTGATTTTTTAAGAATTAAGGAAGAGAGTTATCACACCTTGAAAGGGCCATTATCTGTTCTAAAGTTGATGCCTGGAATGTACTTCAGCCAAACAGGAAAACCCCTGAAAATAAAACGGTTAAAGCTGTTTGATGTTTCAAGTTCCCACGTGAAATAAAAAATGTCAATGTGAAGAAAACATAAATGTTTCCATTACCCGAAGTTCCACTCAGCACAGACATAAGGGCCAATTCTCAGATGAACATAAAGCCCTGCTTGCTGCACCAGCTTTATGAACTTCACCAGATCATAGTTCCCCCCAAAATAATACTGAAGTAATCAAGAAAAACAATAAGATTTATTATTTCTCGCTAGTCGCTTACTACACATAATATGCACTATTAAGCACTGCAAGTTAAAGCAGTTGACGCTCATGATTACTTTGCCAGGCGAAGGTTCATGCCCATTCCAGAAAACATAGGTCTGAATTACATCCAAACCTCCTTCCTTGGCCTTCTGAATAAGATCTGGCCACATCTGAAACAACAGAAAAGACCCACAACTTAAAAATGCAAATCACCGGAAAAAGGAAGAAAATTTAAGGTTGCCATTTGGTAAAAACATAGAGGGGACTAGACAAAATCAGCAACCAGGGAGACCCATGAAGCACATTTTGAAGTAAATACCTCTGGGGTGCTTCTTGGGTAATGAATGGATCCAGAAATAAGGATCCTTCTTTGCCCGTTAATGGTGATAGCCCTGTGGTCATAGGACACAGAGGCTCTAGCAGGACCAATCAGTGAACATGCCAGCACCACCGCTGCTAACACATTCCACATTATGAGCTTGGAGCCCATGGCCATGAATAAGCTTCTTCCTCAGCTTGGTAAAGCAATGGCCTCTGCTGGTTAAGCTTTTCCCTTGCACTTTATTCTATGCTTCAATGTCTAGAGAGAGAAATGCAAGGAGACGGCTGGTTGTGTCTCTTACTTTTGTCTCTGAGCTCTCCTTTCCGTTAGTTATTTTCCCTTTTCCCTTCTCTCCTTTTGCAGAATATGAAAGAGCTGGTGAAAATGTGAAAGAAAAAACAGCTGCGAGTTTCAGAAAGCAACAGTTTCTTTTTTTTTTTTTCCCTGCATACAAAATTACTTCAATCGATGGTCTCTTGTTGCAAAACGGAGGTGCGTTGCAGCCGCTTTTAAACACTTAGGAGTGGAAGGCTTGGAAAGGGACAGGTACCGATTTTCAGGAACCTTTTGGACCCGCACCTTGTCCTAACTCCATCAACACTGACGCAGAGCCACATCCAGTGAATTATAAATTTGGAAAAAAAATATTTTTATTAAAAGAAAGAATTCGTTAGACAACACTTAACTTATAAATATTTTATAAAATTAATTACATGATATTAAATTATAAAATTTAATAAATTAAATTATTTTAAATTTTAAATAAATTTTTTATAAATTTTAATTTATGATAATAAAATAACTATGTACTAAAACAGATTTAATCACAATAACTATTAAAAAAGAATTTGGTGAATTGCTGTTATTAAAACTAAAAAACCAATTAATTGACAGATTTAGTTGATGAAAGTTAAAACTAGTAATTTACCCAAACTTATATTATATTAAGATATATTACATTAAGTTTAAATGTCTTGCTATCTTTATTTTGTTCATTCTTCATATATGCTAAATTCAACTTCAATTTCCTTCCCAAAATAATTTAACGAGGACCTTTGTTAGTTAACTTTTTTCCAAATTTGTAGGCATTAAAACAGAATTTAACAAAAATTAGAGCAAATTATTTATTTATTTATCTATTATTTTTTAAAGTATTCTTTGTCTAATAAGTAAAAATTAATATTCTTAAAATATTAAGAGTATTAAAATAAATTAACCTCTTTCAAATAATTTTTTTCATACACAAACCTTAAATTAAATAAAAAATAAATTACTTAAAGTAATCAAACTCCTATCATTTAAACTAATTTACGTTAATAATAATTTATTTCTTTAAATATATAACATTAATGATATAGTAAATGAAATATTTTTTTTATAAAACTTAAAATATCTTTAATTGATAGTCAAAAATTAATATTTTTTAAGATAGAAAAATTATCAAAATGAACATGATTTCTTTTAATAAAACTTTTTCTATATACATAACAATAACCTAATTGTTGAAAACATGTTACATAATATAGTTTGGGTTGCTGAAATTTAATGAAGCCACCCATCTAATATTATTCTGACATATTAATTTATATACTAGATTATTAAATATTTACATCATGGTTGTTGAGGACCAACACAAATAAAAAATTAAATTTGCTCCTAACTAATTTTAAAGAAATATTTATTTAAAAATTCAAAATATTAATTTATTAAATAATGTAAATTAAAATATAAAATCAGGTCAACTGCTCATTTAAGTGGCAGTTTAATAGATTTTCTACTAATGAGAGTGCGGTATTCCCAGGATTTGTTGAATGTAAACAATGCATAGTTAATTCACGTGAGGCATGAGCGCGTGAAGAAATATACTTCTTATGGTGGATGGTCAGTTTCAGTGTTCATACTTATGTTATTCTTCTTTTTTGTTTTTAGACTTAGATAAATAAATAGTTGATGTGGCATTTTTGAATCAAGATTCTTTGAAATTATGTGTTTAAAGTTGAAGTATAACAAAATAAAATAGAAAATTATTAAAAAAATTAAATATATAAATTATATTTTGTGATTTGTTTTGTACATTCACTTATGTAGGTTTACTATTTTCCAATATTATTTATTTCCAATTGCTTGTATTAGGATTGAGGTTTTTTGTCTTTCCATTGAAAAATGCAGAGGGCCAGAAAAATGGATTGGGGAAACAATATAAAAACAATTTAGTCTTTTGTGAAAGAAAGATCTTCTGTCTTTTTCAAATAAAAAAACAAAATATTCCCATATGAAATATCTAATTCTTTTCTTTTTTAAATTTAGGTGAAAATGTTTGGTTTCAGTGCCATCTTATCCTATGATGCTAAACCCCATGTCATGTAGGAAAGATGAGGAAGAAACCTTTCACTTTCAGAAATGAAAAAGGGGTTGATGGGTTACTTGCCGGGAGGAGAAAGGGAAGGCAAAGGGAGGAAAGAAACAATAACAGAACTGCTTTATAAACGATTACCATTATCCGATTGCATTTCTGTTACAACTTCCAAATCCACTCTCCAAGCAAAGAAACCAAAAAGCAATGTGCATGCACTTCTCTCCCACTAAGCCATGTATGATTGCATCACCTCCCTTCAAATCCCTTTCACATTTCTCAACGACCTAGTTATACAATAAATGTTATAAAGTATAAATGACAAATACAAATGGGACTCACATATTTTATAATAAAAAGTATGTACGAATTTTACAAAATTATTTTTATTATTCGTTCTATCAAATGAGATCTACATATTTTATAATAAAAAATATGAATGAATTTTACCATTTTATTAACAATTTTATTTAAAATCAATTTTATTTGTGGCTACTTCTTTATTTTTAGTCGATTTGCATCACTTAAGTATTTTCACATTTTAAGTGAGATTAATCCCTATTTGATGTGTAAAACGGTTATCAATTTAGCTTCTAACTTCAAGGAATAATTATAGTATTGAACCCTAAACATATTATATGTTTCAAAGTGACTTAAAACACAATTCACTTTTTTTACGCTAATCCTTAAGATTACTTATAGTTAATTCAAACCTATCCTTAATTGTAAAAGAAACCCAAAATATTAAAATAATTATTTAAAATGAATATGGATAAGATTTTATTTCCATTCAAGGAATTGAGAACTTTTGGAGATGAAAGCCAGAGCATTGATTCTATACAATTATTGGAATATTTTTAAATTGGGTGGGAAACTTCCCAAACGTATCAAACATGTAATATTCTGTTTGGAATCCAAGTGCCCCACAAAAAGGAATAGTTTGGAGTGCTCAAAATTTGGAAGGAAAAATAGACTTAAGACATGCCATAATGGAGTATTTATATTAAAGTATCTTAAAAAGTTAACTAAAAGTAGTATTAACCCAAAAAGATAAGGAAAGTAAAGTACGCACACAATTTCTTAACAAAGTAATGAGATCTAGGGAGGCATATATAGCTTACAAGGAATACCTTCCTGAAGTGCCCAATTCCTCATTATGGCCTTTTATAAACCTAACCAACTATCCTCTCACTTAGCTTTGCTTTAAATAGTATATATAGGATAACATTCCAAAACTTGAAATACCAAAGAAATTAATACTTGCACACTTTTTTATGTGAACATTAAAAATTGATAATATTTTTAAAAAAAATTTAAAAACAGCAATTATGTTTGTTTTCCCACTTTGGCATAAAATGTTGCTTGCGGTGAATGTATATATTGCTGTATCATGCAAATGAAATCAATCACATTGCAATGACCTAACTTACGTACGAAGCTATACTTTGATGGTTGACATGAATAAATCGCATAAAAACTTCTTAAACAGAATATAGAAGCGCAAATTTTTATACATATTGATGTTATATTTTTAGCGAACAATGTTCATATGTAATTTGATTCAGGACATACAATATAATTAGTATTTACTTGTTCATTATAAAAGATAATTTTAAATAATTTTCATTAAAAATAATTTCATTATCATTTTTAATTATTTTTTTAGAAAAGCTCTGAAACCCAAAAGTGATGAGTTTGGCATCTATTGATTTGATTTTTTTCTAGGTTCAAGATTGTGTATCTTTTGTGGGAAAATGGTTTTTTTTTTTGGATATACTTATGAATTTAGCACAGAACAAAATAATGTATTTTTTGTGTTTGTTATATTATAAAAAAAAAAAAGAATTGTACGTATGCATTTTGAAAAATTTTGAGTATCGAGTAGTGTGGCTTAAAAGAAAAAGTTATTCCAAGATAACTTAATTTATAAATATTTCACAAAATTAATTATAAAATATTAAATTTAATAAAATTTACTATTTAGATTATAAAATTTAATAATTTAAATTATTTTAAAATAAAATTTTTATAAATTTTAATTTATAAAAACAAGATGAATTATGCTTAAAGAGTTATGCTATATGCACGAAGTGGACATACACACTCAATACTAGGGGTGTGGAGGGGACGAGTTGGTGAGGGTTGGAAAAATTCAAGTGTAAAAATTTTAACTAAAAATATATATGGCTTGAGTTTGAGTTGTTTAATTTTTATGTGTTTTAACCAATCGATTTAAGTTCAAATTGAATTTAATATATTACTACTAACTGAAATATGGTTGCACAGGTCATAAGTTAGGCTCAAATTACTTTGAGTTTAGTCAATTCAATTTATACAGCCCTACTCCATACATATTGTTAATGTAGGATTTTTTTTAATTAAGTGTTGATTTATTATTGATGATATGTAAATTATACTCATATTATTCTCACAAATAAAATTTTATTTAAAAATTTAAATTATTATATTTATTAAATTTTACACACTAAATTATGAGAATAATATATCCAATAAACCTTCTTTAATTTTAGGATAATGTAATAACAAAAAGTTTACAGGAGTTCACATATGAGTTATATGTATTGATTTTGAAAATAGCTCTTTCCTTATAGAAACTCAAACATGATCACATTTTTTAAGAATATTGATATATATATTATATGTTTTTATATTTTTTTTAAATAAATTTAAAATATTATTTAATTTTATAATTAAAATATTAATTCTTTTCGTAATATTACCAAATATATTAAAATAAATTTCGCTCGACAAATATTGAAAACAAAATTTACTATATTAATAGCCAAACTCTTCCCCGTAACATTTGTAGAAAGCTTTGTAGAAAAGACGTAAGAGGAACGAACAGTCCCGTACCACTAACATTTCACGAGTTTGAATGAGCTTCCCGCCCTATGTTAGAGGGAGACAGTTTTTCCACAGATTGCATGCTGCATAGGGCTGCGTGAACTACGTTTATTCTGAAACAGCAGGTTTCAGATTTTGACATTTGCAACTTCACTTTTTGGGTTTTATTGTATTCTTCTATAATCTGGAATTTTAAAGTATCTAATTGTTGTAGTGCTCTCCTTCGACTGGTAGTATTATCAGTTTTTTAGAATTTTTTAGATGAATTTTAATATAAAATTCAATATATAAGAATAAAATAATTCATTTTTTAGATGAATTATTAGTCTTCTTATAATTCACACATCACTTGTGCATCTTTGCCTCTCTATCCAATATTCAGATTATGATTCTATTTAATTATTAAATTGTTTGAAAAATATAAACCAAATGACTTTTTTATTGCTGTATTACAATCTATAAAAAATAAAACACACATCTATTTTTCTGTATTTTTTGTAATCTTTTCAGCATAATATTTTTTGGGTGAAATTTTCAGCATAATATTTGAATATATTACATATGATGATGATACAAGGTCAGCATAAACTAAAAACAGCATCCCACTTTACCAACAAAAAATGGAAGACTGCATTCTAAGTTATCTTGACATAAAGTATGCATCTTTTGATTTTAAAACCTTCTTTAGTGGAGACATGCAGTGCCTATCACTCTAGCTTTAACAAAAATTAGTCCTATTTAAAAGATAAAAATATTTTATAATAAAAAAAATAATCTTGTATATAAAGATAAAAGTTGTATATATTTATAGATAATTTATGTCAGCTGTACATATATATAAATATTTTTAAAAAAGAAAAAAAAAAGGTGTAATAGAATGTACAAAATTATTGTGTACTCCATGCAAAAGAAAAAGAAGGCCGTCATTAATTTCACATGCAACTTGGACCTTGAAGTAACAAATTGTCTTCTCTAAGAGGGTCATATTTAAGCTTTTGTTATTTGTATATTTTTTTGGTTATAAATTTATCATAGATTTTTTTATTTTTAATTTATATATATATATAATACATAGAACTGTGTACACATATTATTTTTTAATAAACAAGGCATTTTTTGGGATGATTTAGATGTTATGTCAATTGAAAAAACAGAACTACGAAACAAATATAAAGAGAAACACTCACATAAATGCAAAATTTTAATATAAAATGTCATAATGTTTTTAAATAAAAAATAAAAAATTATTTAATATATGTATAAAATCTTATATTTAAAATAATAATTAAATATTGATGCAGTATTAAAAGTGCAAACAATCAATATCTCCTATGGAAAGGCCATAAATTATGCAATGTTGCTGTCGTATGTGTAAAGGAGTTTAATTTGGAGTGATTTGCGGGAATCATGTTTTTGGTACATTTGCATCTTGACAGTTGCATCGCTTGCAGTAAAGTTCCAATCCGAGTACCTCTATAGGAGGATCTGCATCTATTTGGATGAGAAGAGAGGAAGGAAATAAATATAAAAATAAAAAAAAATAAAAAATAGATTTATTTATAAACTTATAAAAAATAAAAAATTATTAAAATTAAATTAAAAATTCATAACCATTTATGGAAGCAAGTGATGGTGCAGAAAAAGATCCAAACATGGTGACTAATTTAGATTTCTAGTACATCACACTGTCTTATTCAAAACAGTACAAATATATAAGTATGTATTATCACGTTTCCAAAATGTATAGAGTACTTTAAAAGATGAAATGCATGACGAATTATTAATAAAAAAAATAATAATATAGAATATTATAAAATATAAATAAATAGATAATAATTTATAAATTAGCAATAGGTTATTTTACTTTTTTAACAATAATTACTCATTTTTTTTTAATTTTGTAAAGTATATTATACACTTTCAATAAGTAAAATACGTGCTTAATTAAATGGTTAAATTATTTCTACAATTAATGTTGATTTAAAAATTATCAAAAAATAGTGGGTATTGTTGATCATTTCTAGACGGTTATGCATATATATATATATATATATGTATATATATATTTGGTAAAAATGCATATGATTTCTTTTGTGCTAAAGTTTGGGGTGGATGAACTTTTTTACTATGAAAATGACATGGAATAGTGTTGATCATGTTCTCAATTGATTGAAAATATTGCAGGCTCAAGGGCGTGTTAAGGGCAGTCCCAAAGACAAGCTCATGAATGAGGTACTTTTCTTTGTGTACCCAATTACCTCACAAGAGGGCAGTTTCATACACATGGACAGGCTAATTAATAAGTAGCCTAATATGTTAGGGTAGGTGGCCTAATAACCACTCTTTATCCCTTTCACAGGGGTCTTTCAAAGTGGCATTTGTGAATCATCCTTTTGGGTCTCATTCTTTAATTAGAATCATGTGAAGGCAGATATCAAAGGATTCCTTTACAGACAAAAATGGATTTTTATCATCACACCAAAACTAACATTTTGTTTATAGCTGCTTTTAACTAATCAAGTCTCCAAATTAAAAGGGCTTTTCAACTTATTTCTCAAACTTGATCTTAACGTAAATATTTTCATGAGACAATATTAGAGTCTTAATTTGTAGCTGGTTCAACAAAGAATTGAAGTTAATTTTATGGAAATTTTAAGGTTTTTTACAATATGTTTATAATGAGTGTAGGTGGCAACTTTAAACAAAAATTGCAAACTGATCGTTCTAAAATTATGGGTGAAAAGGCTGTCACCTACATTTTTTTGTGAATATTTTGTGAAAATCCATGGCATAGGATTTTCAATAAAATTTATGATAATTGATTTAAAAAAAGATTTTAAAAAAATAATTAAATCATTATTAGTAAGAACACTTAATTGATTAGGTTATTATACTAAAAGAATGAACATAACCAAATTTGAATATTCTAAAATCAGAAATACATTTTACAGAATAAAATATAATTATATAATTATAATTAAAAGATTAACAGAGTAAATTCTTTTAAATTTATAAATTATTTTCTAATTACATGTATTGTATAATAATCTTTATTTTTAATTTTTTTTATCAATAATTATTTAATTATATTTTATTTTATAAAATACATCCATCGCTTACAAAATTTCAATCTAACATAACCTCTCTATCTATGTAAGTTTCTCAGTTGGGAGTTGGGACCATGCATAGGATCAAAAGTCAATGCCAACTTGGGAGAAGAGAAGGCATCTGATTTGACACTAATCTAATTTATTCTTTTGTTGGTGCATCTTTTTCATGGTGGTTCTAAACCGTTTTTAGACACCTTCCCTTCAAAGCTAGCATCACATCCGAAAACCCCAACTTACTGCTGCAACCTTTAACTAGAGTCTCAAGTCTCAATCTCATTGAGGGGAAAATAAGTCTAGGGTTTTTCACTTTGTTTGGTGAGGAGTAAGTGTAAGCTAGTACTAATTACCTAGAATAGAGGAAACTTGGATCTCGTTCTAATGTTATGGGTGTCGTTAGTATGAGAAAGACAATTATTATAAACAAATTAATAAAAAATAGTAAGAAAAAATTAATAAAACTCATAATTAAAAAGTAATATCTAATCTCTAACATTTACCTAAAGTCACCAAAATTAGATATCAAACTTCAAGAACATATAGCCAAAGAAAACTCTAGCCATTCCCATATATATACATAGTTGTTGATAGCTAGGATTAGTTAGGTTCTGAACAGAGTAATGTGGACCCTCGCTTGGCCTTTTGCTCCCACATTTTAAGACCAGCAATACCAATTTATTGACCATAACACAAAGCCAGCTCATGCTTTTCATCTCAACTATATATAAAGGCATAGTTGATCACAGATCCTCCGAAAGAGAACTCCATTTATTGCCTTAATTAAACAGGCATCTCTCCACCATGCCACGGCCGGTGCCCTAATTATTGGACAGCACGTGCTGTGCACGTGGCCCACAATTGATGACAGTACTGTTTGTGAGCAACAATGCCCACAAAACACAGGAACTGGGTACATGGGTTGTTTGTTCGGACATTATCATAAGAAAAAGATGGATATATAGGGGATTGTGAAGTTTCAAATCCATAAAGGAATAAACTAATGCATGCTTTATAGTTTGAATAAGTTCAAGTTGTGATTGTTTTCAAAGTTGGAGGGACAAGGCCACAGTTTGAATCAGAAAATATAATTATTAGGAGCAGAGGCGGAAAAGCTCCAAAAAAGGATCCAACGTTAAATGTTAAAATGATTGAATGGAATGGAAAAATGGGAATCGTTATTAAGTTCAAAAAGCTGCAAAATCTTAGGGTTTTGCATTTCATATAATAGCATAAATTAAAATTTATAAAACTTTTATTTAAAAGAATTTAAATAATACAATTCATTAAATCTTAATAAAATATAAAACCCATCGAATCAATACATTATATACTTCAAGTTTTAATAGGAACTTTTAAGTAAAAAAATCATTATCTTGGTATAACTCATAGAGTAGTGATATTTATACATAAAATTTTTACACACTATCATACATTATCACCTTTTTTTTTTTATTTCCTCCAAAAATTTATTTATGTATGTGCAAGCAACGATAAGTTGTTTGTACATACAAACATAATTTCTAAAACTCATATGCTTATAACTTAAAACAAAAACAATAAATGCACATATGAAAAATTCATGCTCCCCACCCATTGAGACAGAAAAATTTTGGTGAGAAAAAAAAAGAAAAATTTATGAGAATATATAATCAATGTGTAAAATTTATTTATACATATATTATTATTCTTAAAAAATAAGGCATTTTGCATATCAGATAAGGCCATTAAGGTAGATCTTCAAAGCAAATATATAGCAAAATTGGTGGATCCATCTATAGTGACTCATGCTTACTATCTTCTTCCCCACTCAGTCCCTCTAAAAAATAAAAGGTGTGAAGAAGAAAAAACGAAAAGAAAGACCAAGAAAAAAAAGAGGGCATGGAATCATGTATCCCCCATAACTGGCCCTTTACTTTCACCAGAACATATCCTGTTATTATATTCCATTTCCTTGTTCTCTTTAGTCCCTTGATATGGTAGGCGTTTAAAAATTTGATAAATAAAAAAAATATAGAGTGGTCTGAATTTAAATAGTTACTTAAATAACAATAAACGGTTCTTATATCCAATAAATATTTTGCTGCGACATACTTTTGGTCCCCACAATGGGCCCTTGTCTTGTAGCCCATTCTTCTTTTTGGTTGGATTTTTGCATTGGTCGTAGTGTTTAAACCTTTGTACCCTGCATTAAACAGTTACGAGTATGCGAAAAAAAAAAGCTGTTCTAAATCTTTTATTTAAGGGAAAAATATCTCATTTATAAATACTTCACAAAATTAATTATAGAGCATTCAATTTATTAGATAAATTGTAAAACTTAACAAATTTATTCATCTTAATTTTCTAAAGTAAAAATTTGTTGAATTTATGAGAATAGAGAGATTATTATTCAATATTAGTAATAACTTTTCTTTAAAGAGTAGGATCAGTTAATGCAAGAACTATTAATTTATATGAAGTGAAAGAAATGCTAGCCTTTAATTAATTTGTGATTTGTACAGTAAAAGTTGACTATGTCTTAAACGATTTTGAGATATGTTATATATCTAAGGTTTGATTATAAAGTTATCTTTGTTAACAAAAGCATACCATTTATTTGAGCCTTGAGCGAAAATTAATTTTACTCAAAAAGTAAAGATATTTCGTAAAAAAAAGAAAAAAGAAATGCTGACATTTAGTGTAGCTCTAAATACTTCATATTTTGGGTCTGAGAAGGGAATGAAGCCAAGGATAGCAACCACAATCACTGGATGCTATTATGGAAAGGATGAGTTTGCCACATACACTGTGTGGCTTAGCTATTGTAGCCTCCAGTCACCATCACTTGGTCTTCAGAAGAATGGATTTTGTAGGGTCTAATATTCAATCCAATACGACTGTGGTTACTAGAATGTATGGGTCTGAATGTGAATGCGTAGGACAAATGAAGAAGGATCAATAACCATTCTTATCCATCATCATCTCTATTATTGCCTCTTTCAAATTATGCAATTCAAATCAATGTTAGTGTTAAAATTAAGTGGGTTTTGGGCTGTTGATAATCAATTAATTAGTTTCATTTCTTAATGGCATCCTTTTAAATAAAAGTAATCTCACGTAATGTGAAGTGTGTAATTCTTACAAACAATAACAATTTATAACTCAGAGATTTAAATTTACCACATTTTATAATTTAGTTAAAATTTTATATAAGAAGAGTAGTAAGTCATTTAACACACACAAGATTTTAAATTTAAATTCAAAATTAGTATTAAAGATTCAAAGTAACAATTGAGCATTACTATGCTATTAAAAACGTCAACAATTAAATGAATTCTTTATAATTAAATTATACCATTAATAAGGTATTGGCGTAGTAATTATTAACTGCGCTTCAAGTTAAGAAATTTAAGGTCAAAACTTAAATTTCAGCTTTGGATTTATAGTTATTAGGAGGGACTATTAGTAATTCACATCTAATAGTGATATGAGAATGCTACGTAAAGAAATAAAAGGAAAAACTATACTAATGTGATCAAGAAAGGCTTTCCATAAAGCTTTGTGATGTAAGTGTTAATCATTGAAATTGATTAACAACCATATAAGGTGTGTTATTAATTACTTATTCTAATAATCTTAGGATTGAATTCCACGCGGCAATAAGATGGTCATACAACGTGAACATCATGATGTTTGCCATACAATTTTGTAAGAGCTTCAAAGACTCATAGGGTGGTGTTATACCTACTAAATTGATGATAATTCACATTAAAGGGCAACATTGTTTAAAGGGCTCAACAAGGATTCCTTTTGTTAAAAAGGGTTTATCTTATCTTTCTCTTCCTCTCTAAGCTTTCTTGAAAATATGTCCATGCACGTACTTTGTTTTTAAGTTTCAAATCATGTGGAGCTTGAAATTCTCATCTCATACTTGATTAAGATTCAAAACAAAAGCAATCACTTTTCTTTCTTTTGGTTTCCTTTGTAGGTTTGGGACAAGGTGAGATGAGTTTCCTTAATGCTAAAACAATTCTAACTTCTCTTTTGAGGTCAAAAAGCAAATGTAAAATTTAGTCTATTAAACTTTACACATAAATATCTCATAAAATTAATTGTGGTGTGTTAAAGTTGTTGAATTTTAATGTTTAAATTGTGGAACCTAATAAATTTAATAATCTAAATTTTTTTAATAAAATTTTTGTGAATGTTTATTTTTAAGAATAAAAAAACTGAAATATAAATAACATAGTTTTTAAAAGACTGACCCTGAAATGAATGCCAATGTTTAGTGATAATTAGTTAGTGTTCAATAATGATAACTTGGTACTTGCTAACAGATTTGCCATAAAAATACTCTTATCAGAATCATATAATATTGGATCAGTTGTAAACAGCATCAGGGGTCTCTATCATATAATGTGATGTGTCACCAATCACCCACTTACTTTTCTGCTTAGTTTTCTTGCGGATAGACATCTGCATCAATCTTCTTGCAAAACAGCTAAGAAAACCAAAGTCATTGTTATTAGTTATCACTTTCCATTTCAAATTCTTGCGATCACATTGATCATACCACTGTTCTACTGCAGGTGATTAAGATGTATCTATCTTTACACTGTGCTCATAAGACATTATACTTCTCATTCAATTAATCTTTATCATAAATCTAATTGTACTGCATACATAACTCATTTATAATTTCGGAGATGAGTAGCTCATGAACATTGTGAACCAGCCTAGCTCATTTCTAGCATTGAAAGCAAAATTTGAATTTTTTTTTATAAGAGGTGTGGCAAGCCACTTAATATATTTGGGCAAAGTTTTGAGTCTAAACCTAAGATTCTAGAAGGGAAAATTCCCAAGGCAATGTTGGTTTTTGAAACTGTTTTATCCACAGTAAATCTTTTTGTGTAGCCTAAAAGAACCCATGTACCATGACTAAAATCCGCAAGTCATATGTAGTACATATCTGGTTCAACTACCAGTGCCTTGAAACAACCTTTCCCTCAAAGTTTTCTAGGTTCCTATACCAAATTAATTGCTTACAGTCAGAGCAATCCAACCTGGTCTTTCCCTGTGACTCCTGTTTTGCTTTGCTGCTTGGGAGTTGAAATGGGGCCAACCCATGTTCTAAACCTTGTGCATTTTTGTTAAATGTCAGTTTGTCATGGACTGACAGGACACAACCACAAGGGACCATGAGTTCGATTAACCATACAACCAAATATGATAATATTGCACCCCAACAAAGGGCAGCTATGGGTTAAGTGTTTACCACCACAGCTTTTAAGCTCCCTTTGGTAAATTAATGGTGCCAGCCATGTTGCTTTGCTTCTTGGGCCACCACCCCAAGTGGCACTAATCCTACACTTGTAGGACACTTTCTTCCACTTTCTATGAAAAGGGAAAAGAACATGCCTTTCGTGGTTGATACTAGATAGTTTCAGGTTCTCGTTCTTAACTGGTTTGCTCTAAATATACATTTTTAAACATGTATCCTCATCTAAAGGTCTGCTAAATTGGAGGATGAGGATGACACCCAATCTTATCTGTATTGCAAAGAACAAGTCCCTACTGCAATAACTGTTTCTACATGACATGGTGACAATACCTTTGCTTTCATCCATTACAGTCAGCACAGCAGTTATCGTTACCCTGCATTCTGTAACAGGTGGCTGGCACTTTCAAGTATCCAATGATGCAGGATAGACTCTGAGAGAGATAGGCCAACCATAACACATAAGAAAATTTAATTTTTATTTTCTTTTTTAAATATTTTTCTAAATTCTTGTTCTGAATCACTTGTTGATCACTTACACTTGCATGAATTTGATCTAAATCCAACTCTGTTAAGTTCTTTTCAAGGTCCACGTGTAAGACTACAAAAACAGAGAGGATGATTCTTTCTCTAAAATTCTTCTTTCTTTAGAAAATATAATAGCTCTTTTAAGCGTGTCTATAGCGATGTTTGTTACCCAAAATCAATTCTAATACTAAAAAGTGAGTATACCTTTCACTTGTCCACAATTTCTTTTAAAAATATCCTTATTATTCTTTTTATCAAGTAGACCGCTGTATTTTATATGCATAATTTTAAAAATTTTATCCAAATTTAATTATGCTCACAGCTATATCAAATGGGTATCCAGTAACTCAACTAGAATGCAGTTGAATTTAGATTTGAGCAACAACCAACCCTAATTGAAATGCAAAGCTCAATTGAAGGTAACATTCAATTTAGTTTGTTGGAGATAAACTCAATCTGGGTAGCAACTGATTAATTAAGTTCACTTTGAGGCAAAGCTCCTGAAAAGGCAAAGAGATACTCCTACGGGATGGGAACGCCACATGTTCAGCAAGGCCCCAAGGTGGAAGCACATCCAAAATGGTTCGGCTGGTTGGCCATCCTCTCTTACGTGATCCAAATGAGTAGTCATGTACGTGCAATTTCAGCTGGTAGCTTTCATGGTCTCTTTTTGCATCAATATCCCGTAGCCTTATCCTTGAATCTATCACCCATTCTCTGAGACAATTTTGGATAAAACCCAAGAAATCAAACTCATTACGTATATGGGAGGACAGTGATAGAATGATTATTTAAAAGTTGTGTCCTTGAAAGTACCTAAATACAGTTTCAGTTACAATTCTAAATCAATCAATTTAAGACTGGGATTAGAAAAGAGAGAGAAAGAGAAAGATTTTTGTTTACTCCTTGTCTTTAAGCTAACAACCAGCACCGCAGTTGAAGTTCTTCAGTGGTTGTCTACACGATCTGGATCAAAAATATGGTAGAAATAGAATGTTAATGGCTATAAAGAAAGGTAGAAGACAAGGATCCTAGAATACCAACTTAATTCTTATCAATTTACTTGTGTTAATACACTGCCTGATATTCTTAATTACAGCATCATGCGTCTAAGTTTAGAGGAAAACAGAATCCTATATAAAAGAAACCCAAATCCTCGGCCGCTGTCAAGTCTTATATTAAGATGAATACAACTAATCTGAATGAACAGAAAGATTGATTCGACAAGATGTAAAATTTCCGTTGGCTTCCACATATTGTTCCATATGCAACTTGAAATCTTCCATAAATTAACCTCATAGCATGTTCTAGTTTCGAATGTCTTTGGAATCATAAGGGCGGCTTGTTAAATAAAAAATGCCTCAGTTTCCTGATAACTGTTGACTAACTAGCCTGTGACAATCCAATTTTGTAACATGCGTAAAAAAGACTGTTGCCAAATTCAGGAATCAGGAGGCAACTTTATGTCAAACGACTAGACAAAAGAAATTGATATGAACGCAGATGGAAGTAATTTCTTATAGAGGAACGAGTCTCCAGTGTAAAGGAGGCAGCCTCAATCTTTTGTGGGATGTAATTTCTTTTATAATTTAATTTATAGAATTTAATAAATTTAATAATTTAAATTTTTTAAATAAAAATTTTGTAAAAATCAATATTTAAAAGCAGCATAACCGCTTCATAAATAGTTGATATTATTAATCAGAATCATAATGTGCTACAGTGTTCAACTTTTGGTTAAGGTCCTCAACTGTCCCCAATTCAAAGAAATATTACAAACAGATAACTTGGTTAGGATATCCCGTCTTCCATCTCTCCACAAGAGGAAGAAGAAAAGCATATGCTTTTTTTTTTTGTACAAGAAAAGCATATCTTTAACCTTTACTTTGATTACAATTAAAATCCCACCTCAATCAATCAACTCGACCAAATCAAGGCAGACAGACATATGTCTCAATATCGAGAAACCTTTAGACAAATGAATGACCAAAAACCAAATTTTTCGTAGTATTATCTTCTTTTATGTTCCTCTGAATATCGGATGAGATCATTTGCTAACAAGCTATGAGACCAGAACATTTGTACAAATTTTTTTACAGAAGAAAGGATCTAGTAGGCTTCAGATCACTTGCACAGCAAATGATGTTATCATCTCCCATCAGTAAGCAAAAAGGCGCCTCAAAAGTTATTAGCGTAGGTTTCAAAGAAGAATGTAACTACAGGGGGTCAAACTAAATCTTCGATTAGTTTTCTTTCTGCTCCAGGGAAAAATTAATTGAAGACCACCTTTATCCATTGTTCACCTTGCCTGTCTACAAGTGGAAAGGAAAGGCAGTTACAACTTAGTTAACCAATAATGGAGTGCCGATATGTCTCTTAAGAGGGAGAGAGATGACGATGAACTATCATTTTTCTTGTATGAAAAGTGCACCAAACAAACATATAACTAAAAATAAATGAAACAGTAAGCTGGGTGATCATAAAACTCACCATAGCTTCTTCCAGATTCAAATGCAAAGAAGGGTGGATTGAGAAGCCCAACTCTAGCATTAACTTTTCCAAGCGATTCACATTTGTCAAATAAAGATAACCAACCTGCTTCATCAGAGTTCTGTGTGTTAGGGAAAAAGCTAAAAGCAAAATTCAATATTTGGGGAGTTTTCCTATAAAGATATCTGACAAAATTAGAGACTCTTAAAAAAATAGTAGATAGACAGGTAGCAACTCAAAGGCCAGCTGAAATTGCAAAAGCAATGTGACAACAAACCCTTATTTGTGCTATATTTATTACAAAAAAGCATTGTCGCGCAGAACTCACAAGAACTGGATAAACTACTTAAGTAAGACAAATAAAATCTCAAGAGAATCCAAAGTTTAAAGGCACTGACTAAGGTTTCTAATGAAGATGCTCTATTGTACACAGCAGAACCAGCACGCTTCTTTGTCCGTGTTTTGCTTGAACCAATGTTCTTTCCCCATCGAAGAACATCCCTGTAATAAACATCAGCAAAGATATAAGAAAAATAGAAACTTCTGCAAACTGAGTTCCAACTTTGGTACAACTAAATATAAGTTCAAAAGTAATCAACGAATGTAAGAGCAGAAAGTCCAAAAAAAGTGACGAAGGGAATATATTTCTAGAGCACAGGGCTTCAATAGTGGACGGAAATTTCCTCTCAATGGCCCAACAGGGCAAGTAAACCTTTATATGTCTCAGTTGTTCATATAATTAAATTTCCAAATTTGCTACAGCCACTGATATACATATGGAAAACACCACAGAGGGCAAAAAGGATTTTGTACTTCAAAAATATTCAAATAATGAAACTTCATACATGTAATTTATAGTAATAAAAAATAGGTTAAGACAACAGGGCTATGCATACTTTGGCCTTAGCTATATTATTAGGTAGAATACATGTAATTTATATCCACCATTGACCCTCATATAGCTGGAACTTTTGCATTGCGCTATGTATACTTTGGCCTTAGCTATATTATTAGAATCATAACTCATTGATACTGTTTTTTTGTATAATAAGTTTGTTAAACAGGGCCAAATTTAACTAAGCCTGACAGCCATGTGATTGCAGAGAAAATGTTTGCCGGGAGCAATGTTGGATAGGTTATACTGATCTCTCGCATGACAATAATTTTGTCTAATCATAAGATCCCTATCAAGTGGCAGCAAAAACAGCTTCCTCTTATATTACTTTGCTATGACCATCAACAAGAGTCAAGGTCAAACACTCATATCTATTGGCCAATATCTCCCGAAACCAATGTTAAGTCATGAACAACTTTATGATGCTGTTTTTAGAATGAGATTCAAACAAGGTCTAAAAGTTATAAGTCTTGATATCAATGGAACAATTTCAAAGACAATGACAAATGTTATCTTCAAAGAGGTCTTTCAGAGACTACAATAATATAGGAAAATGATGGTTTCAATTTTTATTTATTCATACTGAACATCCTATATTAACAAATGCTTTTCATACTGTATATTTTCCTTTAATTACGGAATTACTTATGTATGTAAAATCAACCTATCAGTAAGTAAGTCCATTGCACAAATGAAGTATCATTAGAATTAGTAGTGCAGGTTATTGTTACCTTTAGTACGTTCTAGACAGAATAAACAAGTTTCATTGTGTGATTTAAAGATTCTACCCACAAACAAGTACATACATTGTTCTGGATATTTTAAGTGATTGTTACAAGTAATCACCATGCAACACACCAGTAAAAATACTAGTAGGTTAAAACAACACAAAACAACGTGAAAAGTAATATCTTCTAACCTCTCTTGTTCTGATAAGAAGTTACTGCCAAGAAGTTTCTGGAGCAATGCGTCCTGAAATGCAGCAAATATGAACTATTTATTACATGTTATCATCAGAAACACACTTTTTTTTAATATATAATTGCTGTTATTTAAACAAAGAACCAATAGAACATCTATGGCCTACTGATGCCAAAAGTTTTGCCTCAATTGACCAACCAGTGGAAAGATAAAAGTGCAAAACTACAACTAGGAAACAATATGACTTACAATGGATAGCTATAATATGGAGTTCAGATAAGTCAAAATAAAATCAACGTTATAATGAATTCAGCTTCCAGAAAAAAAAAAATTAGGAGTTTGTAAAGAAACGTTAACATCTAATAAATGCATTCAAAATATGCTTAGCAAACTCTCTCTTCTTCCCACCTTAAATAACATCTTTTTTCCACAATTTAAAGCTAGGGCCTTATGTGGTCTGTGCAATACTTCTGGTGATGAGAAGATTAACATCCCATTCATGATAACATAATTTAAATCCAATCTCATAAGCATGTAACAGCTATGTGGGTACTTTTGGGATCACAAACACATATCAATAGTACCAAAGATGAAAATAGGAGAAAATACAGACACGCACTTAAGTAAAAGACCTACTCAGCAGATCAAGTAAAGAAAAGAATAGCACAAAGAATTGCTTCCTTAACTCCCATTTAGGTGACAATGGACTCTGATATAGGTTTAAGGAAAGCAGCAAGGATCTCTCTCTCTCTCTCTCTCTCAATAGCACCAAAGATGAAAATAGGAGAAAATACAGACACGCACTTTTTTAACTCCCATTTAGGTGACAACTGACTCTGATATGGTTTTCTGGAAAGCAGCAAGGATTTCTCTCTCTCTCTCTCTCTCTCTCTCTCTCTCTCTCTCTCTAATTAACTATTTCTTAACCATTTACCAATATTACAATCAGCAACATATTTGGCCACAAGTGATCCAGAAGAAGTAACAAACATATCGAGACTATCAACAAAGGAAAAACACATACTCCAAAATTGGTTAAAGAAGAACAAAAAGGGAAATAGGCAGAATGCATGCTCATTACAAGGATCTACAGTATTGCTATTCAACTTCACTGCATTCAAGATACAGGGAATTAAAGCAAGGATCATATCATACTTGTGCTTCGCAACGTACAACTGCCATCACGCAATCATTGTATTCTTCAATACTAAGGGGAGGAAACAAAAAGTGCCGGCGAGCATATAGCTGCATGTTTCATAAAATGAGAATAAGATATATAGAATAGAAGTACCTAACTTCATAAGAATTATCTGACTTTCAGAAATCACAACACAAACTATGCAAGCTTGTTTAGTTAACATTGTTACTTTTAGAAAATGAATAAGAAGAATGGAGCTGTAGAGTTTTAAAAACTCTCGCACTTTGCAATCCAAAAGATTTTATGGGATCAGATTACCTCAATGAGTAATTTTTTATGGATACAAATTCAGGCTCCAATTTATCAAATAATCAAATTTCAAACCTGTCAGGCTGCCACATAAAGCCAACTCAACTTTTCATGTTGTGTTGTTTCCACTCAAAATATCACAACATGCATAGTCTCTCTCCTAGTAGTACTTCTAAGGAATCACTGAGTACAATAATGAAACATCATAGCTCCCTTAAGCACATGAACACCTCTCTTGACTAATCAATTAGTAAAAACTTGATTTTAGTTTATGGATGGTAACTTGTTGTTGATCGAAGGGGCAAAAGAAATAACTAGTCTGAAATTAAGACTTGTTAAGCGACCACTATTTTTTAAATCAGGCGTAATTTCTTAAAACATAGTATATATCTTAAAATATGAGGGTGAAAACTGCAAAAGATGCGTATATATGGATAATATTAAATGCCACCAAAGCAGGAATCAAAAGCGAACCTCGTATATACAATCACCAATATATGCTAAGGACGCAGCATTAAATACAGATCGAGGCTTCACCACTTTTGGTGGACTCGGCAGCCATCGCTCATATGCCAAGTGGCTTTTATCTTGTTCAGCTATATTCCCTAAACAGCAAACTTCAAATCAGCCCGTACTTCCATGTTTCAGACAAAAATTAGAAAGATAAAATCACAAAAAGAAATATTACTTAAGCAACATCATAACTAGATCAGAAGTATAAAAAATCAAAACTATTCAAACGAAAGAAAGTAGAGATATTTAAATTAAAGTCTTCATTTTTCATCACATGGGACATGAAGCAACCTTTACAAATCACACAAACATACTCTGACGCGTCGCAATACAACCATTTGCAGCAATCAAGCTACAAAACAGCGTAAACTCCTAAGTATTTTAATCACAGTTGAAGCACTTCCCTCACTATTGCCGTCTACCAAACCGGTCTAAAACAAACATCAACGAGGATGAATAAAAAGACAAAATTTAAAATACCTAACATTTCTTTCAGCCCTTCTCGAATTTTCAATAATTATTCAACCTACTAGCTAAATCAGAAAGAATGAATGATGGGATATTAAGCAAACAGAAGCAGCTCATTGAAAAATCCCATGAAAGTTATACCTTCAGTGGGGCCAGGACTGGGGCGCTTGAGAAGATCAGTAACATATTGCTCCGTCCATGCAGTTGAGGTAGTTGAAGTCAAGGATGGTGATGCTTTAGGCGTTGGAGTTTGAGTAAGAGGTTTAGTGTTCTTCTTGAGCTTTCTCGGAGCATTGGGATTGTAAGAGAGCCTCTGTTCTGTGTCCCATGAAGCTCTGATTCTCACTGAATGTACAGATAGAGTGTGCAATTTACGCGAGGCATGGTAGAGATAGAGGCTTTGTGAGGGGCTACCGCTCGACGCCATGGACAAGAAGCTACCAAGTTCCGAGGAAACAGATATGTGCCGGGGAGAAAAAGTGCCGAGAAAGGCTGTTTGTGTTTCATATCTTCATAAGGTTATTGGGCTTGGTATTCAAAGTGGGATCCAAGATCCAAAAAAGGCCACTGTGTTGATGCGGCCCAACAGGCGCAAATTTATACCATGGGAGGAAAAAAGACCACCAAAAAAAACTTTTGGTTTAATATTTTTTAGTTGATTTTTTATTCACCTCTCTAAAAGATATTTTAAGATGAATAGTATTATTCGTATATATTTACTTTACACATCTCTCATATTTAAAAAGTTGACATGTGAATGTGGGGAACTTACTAATAATATTTTTCTTTAATAGTCATTTGTAAAACAAAGTAGTATAGTATATAATTTTATTTTTATTTAATTTTTATAATATATAATTTAAATTATTAAATTTGTTAAAATTTATTGTTAAATATTATGATATATTACCTAGTTGTGAAAAAGTATAATAAAAATGGTGTAGAGATACCAATTTTCTTGTGATAAAGGGTTACAGAGGGGAGTGAAGAATGTTTTGGCTCTTTCAAAAGCATTAAGGTCTAAATTTATGACCTTGTATTCATGCCTTTTGTGTATGGAAACTCAAGCGGGTGCCAAGGCCCATATGAATTGGCTAATAGCATAATTTAAAAACATTATTACAGAGATTGAAGTAATTTATCTTTATGAAAGATGTTGTATTCTTTTGTCAATTGTTGAATGAAATAATTTGAGCCACAAAATCTTTTGGCTACATTGGAGGGATTGAACCGTAGGGATGAACCACAAAATTTTGTTAATGGCCAGTTTATGCCATTTGTATTGTAGTTATATTTGGAATTTGAATAATTTATTTTAACAAAATTATCAAGTTCTACATCAACTTTGGTGTAACTCTAGTCACTGAAAATTTAAGTAGAGATTTTACATTCAGATTATGGAAAAAAATCCCCAATGTAAAGTATAATTCATTGACAACTTGAAATTCTCTCTCCTCTTTTAGTACTTTGTAAATAAATTTTTAATTTAAAAAATTTTTATATTTAATTTATTAGATTCTGAAATAACTTGAGACTTAATTCTTAATATTTTAAATTAATTTATTTTTCAAATTTACTCAAGAAAAATTCAATTAAACATGAGTATACAAAAATTTGTAAAAGTAAAATTGAATATATAAAATCAATAATTTCTTTAGATAAAAAGATATTAGTTTATCATTTAGAATCATATAGAAATTATTAAATATATATAACATTATAAAAATATAATTCCCATTATTTTGTGTAATTAACAAAATGCACACACTCAATTCATATTTTTTTATTTCTGAAAAAACTGAACTCAAAACAAAAGCCACACCTTTTGCAACACCGGTATCAGCAGAGGCAGAATCGCAGCGTGGCACGGTAAGCGGAAGGAAATCAAGAACAAAAAGAAAGACAGCAAAGAAAGGGAGCAGAAGACGACAGACGGAGGCACAGGGAATGCCGGGGACCTGAGTTTACAGTTGTAGACGTGTTTTCTAATTACTGGAGTCTGTAGCCTTCTTCCCGCAGAGACAAGGTAGGTTTAGCTTCCCCCTTGCTGGAAAGAGAAGGAGAGGTGTGGAGAGAAAAACTGTAGGGGCTTTGTTTGTCAAGCTCCAGCAGCAGCATCTGCTTCTGAAAGAAAACTAAAACCCACCCGAATCGCGGTCATCAGCAACGCGTCATGAGCCGTTACGATAGCCGCTCC
Source organism: Dicorynia guianensis (assembly GCA_037013595.1). Taxonomy (NCBI): domain Eukaryota; kingdom Viridiplantae; phylum Streptophyta; class Magnoliopsida; order Fabales; family Fabaceae; genus Dicorynia; species Dicorynia guianensis. Next base: position 33,836,477 of record JASUAB010000014.1, read on the forward strand.
GGCGACCCCACTTCGTACCGTGACCGGAGGAGGTAACCTCTGGTGACCCTTTCATTTTATTATGAAGCTTGAATTGCCTCATTAAGAGTTCTGTGCCCCTTCTCCATGGATAATTTAGTTGAGCTCGAAAGCTGGCACACTCTTTTTGACGTTAAATTTGTTTCATTTTTGCTTTCCGTTTTCCCATATTGGCTAATTCTGTTTTATTTCACATGTCCATGTAGCCAAATTTTAATTGCTTAGCTAAAGTTAACAAGTTAATAATTTTCCAATTGAATAATCTCTTTACACCATCAAATGAATTATTTTTATCTGTATATAGTTTAAGTGAATTTTTAAGTGTTATCGCTGGAAAACTTTAACTATTTCTAGTTGAGTACATGTCACATTTCAATGGTATGTGAGATGTATGTTCCAATATATTCCATCAGTTACTGTGAGTGTGTCCATATTATTATTATTTTTAGTATCTTGTTACTTATGTGAGTCAATTTTTAAGATAAATCACAGCTTTTATCGAAGAGCTTTCTTTTTTTTTTAGTGATTCTGGGTTAGGTGCACCCACAGGCTATGGTGGTTCAGTCCATTCTTCATCAAGCAGGAGGGATTATGATGATGCTGGGTCACCAAGGAAATTGAATTTGGATGGGCTGCCTCATTTTGAAAAGAACTTTTATAATGAGTCACCAGCAGTGAGGGCAATGACGGAGATGGAGGTCGATGAGTATCGGCTGCAGAGGGAAATAACAGTTGAAGGCCGAGATGTCCCAAAACCTGTCAAGAGCTTCCATGATGTTGGTTTTCCAGGTAGCTTGTTTTAGTTCCTTCCCTTTTCTGTTCGTTACTTTTCCACCTTCTTCAGCTTTGGATAGAGGACTCCTCTTCTCTTTATTGATTGAGGACCTGAAGTTTATGAGCTCGTCATTTACTATATTTTGCACGAAACTGTGACAGGAGGTGGTGAACTGGGGTGAATTACTTACTATATTTTGAATAATCCTGATTTTTTGTAGAAGTGGGTGTTTGGTAATAGTGGTAACGCTTTGTTGGCCTAATATACTGTCTATACTAAGCTTGGAATCGTGCTTAATGACGTGGTCAAAAGTTCAAAACTTTCTGCTGGAGAAGAGATAGACATAGCTGTAAAAAAGTATAAAGTAATTTTACTAGCTTACTGGGGCATGTTACTTAAGATTAATTCATAGCTGGTATTTGTCCATGCATGTTAGTACTTCAACATCATATGCAGTGTTTCTCTCAAGCTTTTTGCGTTATTAAAGATGTCCATATTGTAGTTCATGTCATATTGTCATATACATCCCTTAATCAATTATTAGTGACATCCATTTTCTTTTGTTTTATTTGTCTGAATCATTATGTTAGGTATTTTTAATCAAACTATACATTATAGTTATCTCTTTAAGTCTTGATAAACTTTCCTAAAGTTATCTGCAGCTCGCGAAAATTATATTGGGCTCTGTGCAGTTATGCCTATGTTTTTTATTTGATTTAAATATCATGTGTGTTTGAAAGTGTTGATTATCAAATTTATGGTCTTTGCTGTCACATTTTCTGTGTCACGGTTCGCATAAATAACACCTTATTATTGTTATTATTATTCTCAGATGTGTGTCTTCATGTGGATGTCCTGCATAATAACAGCAATTTGTAGTAACAGATGAAGGGTTGGAAGTTGGAACCTTTCAATTAGCACCATGCAAAAGTAAAAGTAGGCCAACTCATGAGGAAGAAAGGATTCCTTCACCTTTCTACAGGGCTTATGATTTTTGTGTCTGGTACAGTTTTTGGTGTCTGATGGATTAATGAATTGGTAAAGAAGTCTGCCAAAAATGACTCACTTTGCAAGTTGTATCAACTGATGTACTGCATCTGAATGAATGCATTAATAGTGTTTCTTGTGTTTAAGCTTGGGTTCCATGATTTGGAGGTGTATTTTCCTTTGAAATTTTTATGGCCATAGTTATTGTGTTAAGATACTTCAATGTCAGGGTTATAGCATCTTTTCTAAGGGATGTATTCTGAAGACCTTATTTTCTATGTATAATGCTTAATTAGATAGGGCCGAAAAACTTAGATTAAAATTGACATTTTTTTTAAAGGTTGACCATTTTCTTAAGAAAGCAACATGCTCTTTATTTTAGGTGTTTAACTTTGACAGATTATTTGATCAAATGTATTAGATACCTACTGATTCCTTTTTTCACCCTAATTGACATGCCTTAATTATTTAATATCATTGCTGTGTTGCTGATGTCACATTTACTATTGCTAGCATCTGATGTTTGGTAACTGTACACTCTGTTTTTGATTTTCTTTATAAAAACTATAATGGTTCATGTCTGTTTGAATAATTAATATCAATTGACTTAATTATACCATGAGAAAAATTTCTGTAGGATTTTATGAATGCTGTTTTTCTGACAGTCTACTTATTTTACCTTCTTGATTTGATTCAGAATATGTTATGCAAGAAATTACAAAAGCTGGATTTGTTGAACCTACGCCTATTCAATCTCAAGGTTGGCCAATGGCTTTGAAGGGGCGTGATCTCATAGGGATTGCAGAAACAGGATCTGGGAAGACACTGGCTTACTTGTTGCCCGCAATAGTGCATGTTAATGCCCAGCCAATTCTTGGTAAGGGTTTGAGGAAACAATTGAGTCTTAGGTTTCTTGTTAGACGTGAATGTGATTCTGTTTGTCTTTGCTACTGTTGTTTTTTTTTCTGTCTAAGTATTCATTAGCACTTTTTTCAGATCCTGGAGATGGACCAATTGTGTTAGTTTTGGCTCCAACACGTGAGCTTGCTGTACAAATACAGCAAGAGGCTACTAAGTTTGGTGCATCATCGAGAATTAAGATTACATGCATTTATGGTGGTGTCCCAAAAGGACCCCAGGTGCGTGATCTCCAGAAAGGTAGGTGGTGAAGTAAGTATTATAAACCCATGACTTGGGTTAAATGACTTACCTATCTGTTATAAACTCACGGTATAGCTTTTATATTTGTATTGTAATAACTGTGGGTTTGATGATGCTTCTGTTAACTTTATGGATCAGGTGTGGAGATCATAATTGCCACTCCCGGAAGGTTGATTGATATGCTCGAGTCAAATCATACTAACTTGCGGAGGGTCACATACCTGGTCTTGGATGAGGCTGATAGGATGTTGGACATGGGATTTGATCCTCAGATACGAAAGATTGTCTCTCAGGTTGACTTCATAGTCTATACAAATATGTAATTAATATAGTAATATTTTAAATTATTGAAGTTTCAAGGAGTAGTAATCTTAGGCATTTTTTTATTTTGGTGCAAGCTGCTCTAAATCCTGAGGACAGATCTTAGTCTCCTCAAAAATTACACGAGCCTTCTCCAGATGGTCTGGCAGTAAAACAATGTGAAAACAAATGAGAAGTTTTCAGTATTCTCTAGAAGCATCTGTTAGGAATATTTGTGAATTATAGCTTGAGATTTTGATAGTTGAAAAAAAGATTCACTAATCTTAGTGCTTTAATGATGGCATGGAAATTATATTTTAATTTGTTCTAAAGAGAGACATATGAAGGATGTCATGTGTTGTTATGTCCTCTGAACAACCTCTGGGTATATTCATTATTTTGGTGTTTTTCTGGATATATTGATGTGGCATTCTTTGGGCTGTTAACTATGATTTTAGGATGGATTAGAAATCAAGTTTGATCCAGATGGACAATTTAAAATTGAGACAAAAAGTATTGGTGGATATGCTGGGTTTTAACTGATCAAGTTTCATTTCATACTTCAGTGATGAGAAATGTCTAGTCTTCCTCAATTATTTGAGATCCTGTGGGTGACTTTGGTAAAGGTTATTAGCCCGTTTGGAGTTCTAAGGGAAGGTCATATTTTCTCTCCTTGTTATAGAGAAATATACTCAGGAAAAGAAGAGTGCAGAGAAGGAGGAGAAGTCTACTTAGAAACAGCCAAAATCTGCAATATTGTTTTACTTTGCACTGCTTGGTTGCTTTGTTGATAGGGTTCTATTTTATTTCATAATTGGCTTAAAAACTGCTTTTGATGACTACTTGTATAGTGTTTGTTGTAATTCCCAAGATATATTTTTCCGCTGTCTTTCCCTTGTTTTCTAGTCATGAAGCATAACCTAGCTGCCTGTATCCTTTGGTTGTTTTGTTAAAACTTTCAGGCAAGTAGAACTCATATATTATTTGAAGAAAAACTGTCTTTTGAAAGGAGACTAGCATAATTTATCATGTAAGTTGATTTATTGCATGTCAACCACATTGCTTTTTGGGGCAAATTCTCAACTATTGAATTTTATTAACTTGTTGCATGTGTCATGAATGATGGCTGTAATAGTTTGACTATCGTGTAACCAATTTGTTAATGTGAATAATATGATACTAACTAGTTTGGCTTTTAGACAGAAGCGCATATTGGATTTGATCATCATATATTGCTCTAATTCCTCCTCCCACAATGGAATAACGTAAAGATACATATAAGCTTACCATAGAAGTTCATAGATCAAGCTGAAACAGACTAGCAAAGTTAAATCGCTGAAGTTGCAGCTTGAAATCTGTCAGTTCATTGATTCATGTTTGAATTTTACTCTATGCAGATCCGTCCAGACCGTCAAACTTTGTACTGGAGTGCTACCTGGCCAAAGGAAGTTGAACAACTGGCAAGGCAGTTTCTTTATAATCCATACAAGGTAAGATTATTTCATGCCGGGACATGTTTTCATCTTTTATAATTTCTTTCCTCTGTATATTGAAATGGTTCTGTTCTAAATTTTGAGTCTTTTAAGCAAGATAGGTGATTTTGTTCATGTATGAATTTGATTTTTGTAAAACTTCATGTATATATTGAAGAACAAATTGATAGTTTCTGTAACTAATATGCAGGTGATTATAGGTTCTCCAGATTTAAAAGCGAACCATGCAATACGGCAATATGTTGACATTGTTTCTGAAAAGCAGAAATATGATAAGTATGATGTGTTCTGTCTTTCCTATTCCCCCACCACTAACCGGAGAGGGGGGGGGGGGGGGGGAGGGGGGGGGGGGGGAGGGGGGGGGGGGGAGGGGGGGGGGGGGGAAGAAGAAGAAATAATTCCTAACACCTCAATACACAAGGCCACCTAATGGGGTCCTTTAAATTTGTCAGATTGGTGAAGTTGCTGGAGGACATAATGGATGGCAGCCGAATACTGATATTCATGGATACCAAGAAGGGATGTGATCAAGTCACCCGGCAGCTCCGCATGGATGGTTGGCCTGCACTTTCAATTCACGGAGATAAAAGTCAAGCAGAAAGGGATTGGGTGCTCTCTGAGTTTAAATCTGGAAAGAGTCCTATAATGACTGCAACAGATGTTGCAGCTCGCGGTTTAGGTACAAAGACTCATCCTCATTTAAAATTTTGATATTTTTATTCAGTATCGGAAATTAAATTAGTGTCATGACTTCAGTTGTGAAATAGTGTTGACAGGCATTATAAATATTTAATTTGTTAGATGTTGTTCTAGCTTCATTCAACTTTGTACTTTAAGTACTATTTGACATCTCTGATTTCTTGATTAGGAACTTATATGATAACATAGTATCAGCTCTTTAATAAATACTTGTCAGATCATTGGCTTCCTGTTTCCTATGTATATTACTGTCTGGACCTAAAAGTCTTGCAAGAACTTGGTATGTCAGTTTGTTTTTTTTGGTTATCTATGCTATGACCTGTTTATCTTTGAAAAAAGTTTTCAATGATTAATATATCTCTCCATGAATTGTGTATCTTCTTATATAAGGATTACCTTCTACCACCGGTGGTCAATCTGATGTCTTTTCTTAGTTGTTCTTAGAGTTTTTGACTTATAAAGTATAAGGCTGCTCTTAGTGATAGATCATGTCAATTATCATGTTTAAAATGATAAGTCTGTCCTCTATGCCTATCAATCTGACCTTGTGCTGCCCCAAAAAAAGTCAAAAAATCTCAATCTGATTTGCCATTGGCTGTGTAATGAAAAAATTGTCTTTGAATTACAGTGCGTCTCCTGTTCCTAGTTGTATAACTTTTAGTTTGTCAGATGAAGTGTAATTATATAACTGACACCATTAGGTTTGTATATTGATCCCTTCTGTTTTTTGGGTGATGACAGATGTGAAGGATGTGAAGTATGTAATTAATTATGATTTCCCAGGATCCCTTGAGGACTATGTTCATCGCATTGGTCGGACTGGGAGAGCTGGTGCAAAAGGAACTGCATACACATTCTTCACAGCTGCTAACGCTAGATTTGCAAAGGAACTTATAACCATACTTGAGGAAGCGGGACAGAAAGTAAGTCCTGAATTGGCAGCAATGGGACGTGGTGCACCCCCTCCACCTTCAGGTTAGTTTACTGACAATACTACATACAGCTTGGACTAGCACGTCAATATACATTTGGCTGTTCCCTGTTGCCCTCCTTTGGCTGAATGGTATCTATCTCATTTAAGCCTGAATGACGTGAACTTCCTTATATAAAATTATGCATATTTAGGCATGCTTTTATTGTTCTCACCTAGAGCATGTAACAACTAATACGTATTAGTATAACTAAGAGAATAGTTCTTTAAGGAGGTAGGAGATTGGAGAGTAAGGAGAGATATGAGATAAACAAGTAGAGAGAACGCAAGAAGGTTTATCACAATGTAAAAGAATGGGGATAGATGTTTTCTCCTTTTGCCTAACACCTACTTGTAGTAGTCTAGTCAAGGGTAATATGGTAAGTGGCAATCACCCTCTGCAATCCAAGTGCATTTAAGCACAATGTTTCCATTCTGGTTGTGGACACAGTCACATGGCATTTGAAGTTTCAAATTCATATCTTGCTTAACATGTCAAGATTTATATCTTTAACTCATAAGGCATATTGAGGTTGAAATGTATTAAATAAAACAAACTATTGTTTTTCAGTTGATGCCTTGATGGTCAAATCTAACAAATCACTTCATCTTGTGAACACCATGTCATGATTAAACTTACATGTAAAACTATGATCAATGTAACAAATCAACAATCTTTGCATGACCTGAAGTAATTTAGTACCTCCTCTTGGTCCCACCCAACTGGCAAAGTTAAATCCTACAAAGGTAACGTCCAGAAAGGGGGAGCTGTCCTGAAATCCGGGTAATTGAAAAGTGTGAGAGGAACTGTAGGAGTGCCTAGATCATATTTGCTGAATTTGGTGGGGAGTGGGCTTGTTCAAAATTATTGCAAGCTTGGTTACCTATGTGCACTTTTTTGCATTTATAGGATTTTGTCTTGTTTCCTGTACGTTTCTGGTTTATGAAATCCTCCCTTATATCTCAACACCAATAAATCAGGTTATGGTGGTTTCCGAGACCGTGGAAGGGGATATGGAAGCGGTCGCTCATGGAGCTGATTGAAGGAGCAAGCCCCAACAATCACGTCCTTGATGATCTATATGACAACTGACGCATTGTATTGTCCCACGTGCAAAGTAGTGTTAACTTGTAAGAATAGTACCAGGAATTCAGTTTTTTCTTAATTTTGGAAACTTTGTTTTGTTTACCCAAGTTATATCGTTCAAATGTCCCTAGGAACATGGGAAGGCCATGTATGTCTGTACCATTTAAATAGTTGTTCATACTGTGAGTAGTTCATACCCCCAATTCTTTTTTCAAGAAACGAGGATAAATTTCCTTGGTTTCTTTCTTCGTAGTTGGCTATGTGGTGAATGAACTGAACTTGAATAGAAGGGGGGGTGTCTACAGATTGGCTTCTTCTCTAACAGTTACTTTACTGATCCTATAATTGCAAAAGCATCAAATATGAAGAGCTGTTGGTAAAGTCCCCATTCCACGTGATTTGTTTTCATATATCATGCTTCCACTCACTGTTTATAAATTGGAAGGAGGTGAAATCAAATCTGAAGTTTGCCAAATCCGTACTAGAAATAGTGAAACCATCTTCCTTCATTTTAAAATATCTTATAGCAGATCTCTCATGTTTTAGTTGTTGAAAGGATGTTCTGAAAGGATTGTTTATTTAGTGCCGGTGTAAAAGCTTTATGCTGCTAGGGGATCAAAGCTAAACTGTTATTAATCCTAGTACGGAAATGCTAGAGTCATAGAATTCTTTAACAATGTCGTGTTCGGAATCCTGTAAGAATAGCCGGAATCATCTTAATAACAGAAAGTAAATGACTTGATTTTGTTGTAATCCGTGATTTGAATGAGTGAACATATGCCAAGTTCCTCTCATACATGCTCCTCTGTTGAGGGCATTTCCAGCGAATAGGGACGTAAAGAGTTGATTTAGATCAATCCCAAGTTATATACATGACTTGGGATACCTTCTTAGAAAATCCTATAATTTACTCATTGAAATGCTAAGGAAAAATAAGAACTAAGTTACTTTCATCTTCAAACTGCATCCACAAGTAGAAAAACGGATTACTAAAATTCCCTAACGAAATCTTTGAATGTGATCATAAACTATTGCCATTTTTTCTTTCTCTTATCGTTCATCGTCATTCATCAACCATTTCCTGCAAATATTTTTGTTTTTGAAATAATGCATTTTCCCCATTCACTTGCTCTCTTTAATTGATTTTTTGTATATTTATATACTGTTATATGTTAATATAATTTAACAATCAATATATTTTTTATCATATAAGCATATCTTAAAAATGAAAATTAATAATAATAAATAATTACTTGAACTTTTTAAATTTTTATTCTCTCTATTTGAAATAATATTTAGTCACTCATAAATGTGGGAACTAAAAAAGAGTTTTGATTTTTGAGAGAAAAATAAAAAGAAAAAAATTGTTGGTAGGATCAATGGTAGGAGTGACAATGAAGTAGAGCGGGGTGAGTTCCACTCCGCGATTCCAAGCGAAAACTTTTCTCCCATCCTTGCCTTGAATCCTGAGGGAGGGTGGAGAGAATTTTTTTTATATCTAATTCTTATGAGAAAATAGATTTTTGAGAAGATTTAAAAATTTTAAAATATTTAGTTGTTCATAAATATGAGAATTAAAAAAAAGTTTTGATTTTTGAGAGAAAAATGAAAAAAAAAATTTGTTAGTAAGATCCATGGTAAGAATGGCAGTGGAGCCGAGTGGGATAAAGAATGGTCTCCTGTTCCCTTACTCACTCTAAGGAAAAACTTTTCTCCCATCCTTGTCCTTAACCTTGAGAGTGAAAAAAATTTATAATATAAATAATTTATAATTATTTATTTATTAATTACATATAATTATTAATTTATTTAAATATTAAAATGAGACAAAATTTAGTTGCCACTTTGAGGATTCTCGTAGTCCCCGAAATCTCTGAGAAATTTTTTTCCCCTGCTCCGTCCTATTGGAGAAAAGATCCTCGGCTGAAGTCGGAGAAACCCAATGATCCTGGTCAAAGGGGAAATTTGACTGCCTGTGTCACCAAAACACAAGAACTTTGGTGACTTCGTAGTAAGAGTGCAGTCGTGCATGGTGGTAGGGGTAAGATTGGTGACGCTAGAAGAACGAAGAATCTCATTCAACAATGAGTGAAGGCGAAGGTCCGAAGCTCTACACCAACAAGCCTAAGAAAGGTTGCTTCGCCTTTGTCTTTCTCCCAAAGCAAAATGGCTTTCCATTATACTCAAAAAGTTTTTGGTTTTTTGAGAAATCTTGAAAGCGATTCCCGAATCTCTTGTTTTGGTTTCAAGATGCTGTTTTTGGGGTTTTGGTATCTGATTGATTGGTTCGTGTTGCTGAAAACAGAGAAAATTAAGCATTTTCAAGAGCAAGAAAAAGCGAAGGAGTTTTCCTCACCGTCATCGTCCTCTGCTGCATCGGCGATGGGACCGCGGTCCACTTCTCCACCTCCCCGGCCGCCCCAGGAATCGTTTGGGCGGCGTTACAAATTCCTCTGGCCTACGCTTTTGGCTGTGAATTTTGCTGTTGGAGGTTGTTTTCCTCCCTATTGGATCAATACCAACATTTTTTTAGTTCGTTATGATGTTTATTGTTAGCGACATCGAAATTTGTGGCTAGAGTTTTGGTCCCTTAATAATCCTGAATTGTTTTGTGCGCATGATTATCTGTTGCTAGGATGGTAATGAAGGTAATATTTTATCCAGGCTCTTTAAAAGACCCTGAAGTGTTATGAGAAATTTTAGTGCCTTTTAACATAGATTAAGGTATTATAGTAGTAGTTTATCAGAGGAGCAAAGCCTACTTACTTGGTTTTAAGATTTAAATTGTTGAGACATCAAGGAGGCTTAATTGACACTATGAGTTAGTGTTATCTGGCATAGCAAGATGTGATTAATTAATGCTTGTGTTTTGCCGAGCTGGGAAAACCTCAGGATTAATGTTCTGATATTAATAAAATTGGGCATGTATTTCATTATGTATAACAGAATACGTACCAGGGATCATAATTTAAAAGCACTGGACTTGTGAGTATGAATAACAAATGAAAAAGAAATGCACTTGGAACATGATTTTTGACTTTATGTCTAAGGATGCTTCTTTTATGATAGGCCAAGACAGAAATGGCCTGGGTAAAGGCTAACTTATATGCCTTTAATGGTATGATGTATGTTTCAATCTTATTCTCTTGACAGTGTTGGGGTTGCTAATGGCATCATTTTGAAAATCAGTCTGCTAGTTTCCATATGATTGTAACTTCAGATTTCATTTTGTGTAAGCTGATGTAACAGAAGGTTTTTTGGTTTTGACAATAACTTTTAGAATCCCTACTTTTGCTAAATTGTTTATTGAATGAAGATTTGACAGAATGAACTAACTTTGATTACATTCAGGAGTGTATGTTGGATGACAACTCCCTGCAGTTATTGTAATTTGATGATTGGTAATTACACCTACCCATCTACAATTTTTCAAAAGGTTAATAGATATGTGCTTCATCAGTTTTATCGAACTAAATTACATAAAAACTGAATGCACTGTTTTTAATCAAATGTACTCTGATGGCTTATACAGAGCGGACATCTTCAATTATTTCAAATATACCAGTTGGCCTTGTTCTTGTATTTGGTGCATTATTATGCATGTTTAATAATTTGGAGTATGGGATTATCAGTTAGAATTTTCTAGTTATCACTTTTACCAAGAAACTCTGATGGCTTACATGTGGAGTTAATTTATGCGAAGAACAAGGATTTTATTGATTCAGGGTCATACCTAAAACTAAACTCACCAACTTGTGAAGCGAAAATAGTTGAGATATCTTGTAACTGGCTTATTTCTCGACCAAGGATCCTGGAATATACAGTATAATAAGTGTCACGTTTTTTATACATTCACATGATATAGTAGGCTTTACTCTGCTAGCATGTTGTATGTTGTATATTGTTGGATGTTGTTCGTCTGCTTAAGTCAGTTTTATATTGAATGTAATATTATGAATTAGCCTATCTTTTTCAAGTTCCTTGGTATTAGACTAATGGTTGTCGGAATACTGTAGCTTACTTGTTTATGAGGACAAAGAAGAAGGACACAGGGGTGGAGGAAGAGGATACGACTCCCATTTCAACTAAAGATGCCACAATTCATTCTGGCACGACACCTGTCTCCTCTCTGCCCTTTTCAGAGCCTGTGATCAAACGAGAACCAATTCCAGAGGACCAGCAGCGTGAACTGTTCAAGTGGATTTTGGAAGAGAAAAGAAAGGTCAAACCAAAAGATCCAGAGGAGAAGCGCCGGATTGATGAAGAGAAGGCAGTTCTTAAGCAGTTTATTCAGGCGAAATCTATTCCAAAAATTTAACGTAAAAAAACGACGTTCTTCAGAACAAATGTACTTAAATCGATTGCTCCAATGCTATCTATAAGCTTTGTTGGTCGTGTTAATGATACCTTTGTCTAGATTTGACAGTGATCAAGTCACTTTCCAAATTTTTGGGCTATGGTTCTTTCTGGTTAGATGGTAGTACAAGAAGCTGATGGCTTAATGACATTAGTGGGTTGCATGCTTTGCTGATAGGTCCAACGATTGCTTCTATTCTGTTATACCGTTTTCATTTTTATCGTCAATAGATTTATTGATCTTGTGAACTGAGCTATGAATCATAGCGAGCGAGATGGGTTAAGGACCATGAGCACATGCCACATGTAATTAACTCTGATTGAATCCGATTTCTGGGAATGAATCAGTTTTCTTCATGACAAACGTTCCGTAAGAATACTTGGGATAGCATGCTATTAGCCAGCTTCTTTCCAGTGACTTGTTAGAAGACACCGAATTGTAGAATTTTAGATCTATCTACCCCTCATAAAAAATGAAAGATTTCAGAGTTTCCTCGTAGAAGGATTTTGTAAATATTATCCTCTTGACTGAGGTCATTTTTTACTTTATTGGGTGTCTACATGAGTATACGTTGGAACTCTATCTATCATCAATTTGTCTTTCTCCGAAATCTCATTGTTTGTTTTTCCAATTTCCAAGCTGGAGCATATGCTCCAAGTTTGCGCAGAGAGGCTGGGAGATCCACATGGGCCTAATGTAAGCGTGCACAATTTCCCAAATGGATGTGGACACGGCACTTGCAGCTGGTAGGGTTCCGCAACATGCAAACTTCTGTTACCAAGCCGACAAGCAAATAGCTTATTTCCTCAACACCAAGTCTCCATCTTTAAAATACGTCCTTAAAATATTATGCAACATGCAAATTATGGTCCTAAGTTCCTCTAACTTCAGAGGACATACAAATCTACCGGGATTATTTTCTGGGATATTAATAAATTTTTATAATAAAAATTCCTAAATGAAAACAAGGAAGAGTGCTGAATAATTTCTGGTCATATGATGATATAAAAGAATTAGTATTGAACTAAGAAACTTAAACTAAGATTAGGTAGTTTGAACTGACTATAAAAGCTAAGCGGATGATGAATTTAGTTAAACAATAGAAAGACACCAATGATGAAGAAATGGATTATTATGAAATGAATGATGAAAAAATTAAAGAAGTGTGGGCGGCAGTCAAAGAAAAGTTTATAAAAGTTTAATCTAAGTTGAGTACGCATATTAACTCCTCTCATTGGAAAAGTGATGGTTCTCTTTTATTACACATTTGGCACTCTTTTCTTGCCTGGTCCAATTAAATGAATATGCTACTAGTCTCCAATACCTTTGATTGAAGAGTGATTCAAATAATAGATTTTGGTAAGGAGAAGGAAAGGCACATGGGGCCTCTAGCATATAATAAGAGAAAGTATGGAAATGATGGTAACAAGAGAGGTTGTGGGAAGATTGGATTGGGACATAGTTTTGAAAGGGGAGAGAGCGAGAGAGAGAGCGAGAGGGAGGGACAAAAGTTGAGGCGGGGGAGGATGATGATGGAGGAATGTGGCTGGACTTATTGAGTCTCACATGAAGGCACGAGGCCACCCCAACTGCCCACTGCCATAGGAGGGGGACGCCCTAGTCCACAGTGCCCCAAGAACTATCATGCCCTTGTGGGGAATTCTCTCTACAATCATAAATTAACACATTTCATACTTCGCCTTAGAATTTTTGACTACAGATTCCCGGATCTGACCTAACACAGCAAATGGAACTTTGCCAAAACCATGGGTAAAAGGTATATATCTGCTGGCTGGTATCCTTAAGAAGCATAGAAAATATTTTTATATCACACCCTTCTTAGCACTCTTGACCAAGATGAAACCTATTGTCTATGGCCTCTATACGTTCTTACCAGTTTGTAGGTGCAGTACATTGCAAATTGGAAACAAATATGAGTCTTTCCATTTCACAACTAGATTTTTATTTATAAAAAATTAAAATTATTAAATTTTAATTTAATTTAAATTATTAAATTTATTATGTCTTACAAAATTATTTATAAAAATATAAATACTTAAAAAAATAATAAATATTTATTTTAAAATTTATATCATAAGGTTATATCTCGTATAAAATAATAAAATAAAATAAACCATTTAACTATTTCCTTCACATATATAACTTTAAAAATATAATAATAACATCAGCGTACTCAAAAAAAAATATACACTATCTAAAGTGTTACTGTTTCATGTCAAAGTTACTGGTCTTTTCTTCTTTGGCCTTTGTCAAACTTACTAGTCGACTTACTTATGGTCAATGATTACGGTGAAGTAAAGTTGAACTTCAGATCCAATTGTCTCTTATCTTCGTGTATAAAAAATACAGAAATAAACTAAGCCCTCAATAGGTGTGAGCTGTTGATGAGTGTAAGAATCTGAAATGGAATTCCCCTTATCTGAGAGCGAGGAGTGACCTCCCTATGTGCAATCCACATTGATTGACAAAAAATGAAATTCTCCATCTATCTATGGGTCTATGGTTGGTTCCAGGAGTTGTGGCACATAATAAGTTATTAGCGAACATGCACCCACATTCTCAACCCAATTCAGAGAAAAAAAAACTATTTATGCCATTCAGTCCACAGCAGCAGTAAAAATTCTCTTTGGCTTGAGACTTAAAGCAAAAAAAATTCGAAGGCAATCCATACACTAATTACTCATTAGTTTATTATGCTTTTCTAAATGCATATAGAAATATTCTCCCTAGCACAGCACGTCAGCTCGAACTTTATGAAAACCCTGTCTCTCTCTTGCACGCCTGCACACACATGCACACTCATTCTATTACATAAAAACGTTGTTTTTTTGCTGTGGCCACCATGTGATTATACATATTTAAGCCAAAGCTAGTTGTATCATAGAGAGAGCAAGGGTGCGGGAAGAAAAATAATGGACAATATTTGGATTGTGTTTGTGACAGCATTTCTCTTGTCCTCTGCAATCCTCTACAGAAACAGGTTCAGACTCAAATCAAAGCACAGAAATCAGCTTCCATTAGGCACTCTCGGATGGCCATTTATTGGTGAAACCATTGATTTTGTTACTTGTGCTTACTCTGATCGCCCTGAAAGCTTCATCAACCGGCGACGCCACATGTGAGTTTATCGCTAACCATTTATGCACTATTCACCAGAGCTAGTAGTTTAATGAAACTTCTTCTGTAATTTTTTTTAAAATGTTTGTTGGAGGTCCTGCCTGAATGGGATTTCAAAGATTCTTTCTTTGAACCATATGGCTTATAATACAAGTGCAGCTTCTGAATTCATTCGGTCGTGGATTTGGAGGCAGAGTTGATTATGCAAATATGATTGTTGATAAGGATTTGGTGGTGTTGCAGGTACGGCAAGGTGTTTAAGTCACACATATTTGGAAGTCCTACTATTGTTTCCACAGATGCAGACGTTAATAAGTTTATTCTGCAAAGTGATGCAAAGGTTTTCGTCCCTTCTTATCCAAAATCTTTGACTGAGTTGATGGGAGAGTCTTCTATTTTGCTGATAAATGGAAGCCTACAGAGGAGAATACATGGACTCATTGGGTCTTTCTTCAAGTCTCAACAACTTAAGGCTCAGATCACCAGAGATATGCAGAAGTATGTCCAAGAAGCAATGGCTAATTGGAGGGAGGACCACCCTGTATACTTACAAGATGAAACCAAAAATGTTAGCTCTGTTTCCTTTGCTGTCTATCTCATCTCTCTCTCTTTGCTGTGTGAGTGTGTGTATCTCTGTCTGCCTCCCTCTCCCACGTGGTTTGGGGTCAGAGTCTATCTCCAAAGTTTGGATTGCCTCCATGTTAACGGTGACTTCGCGAGAAGATTTCCATCTATCTATGGCTTCTTGTTCTAAGTTTAAGATTGTTTTATGAAAGTAATCACTTTAAGGTGTATGACAAAGTAATCCTTTTTCTTTCTCTTTTTCTCTCTCACTATGATTATGTATTAGTTGTAAAAGTAATAACTGATGTCTGAGGCGTTTCTCTGGCTCGTACTTAAGTTTCAACATCATATGGCTACAAAGTGAAGAACCCAGTTTGTCTTTATGGGGCTCATAATCATTTTGCATAAATAATTTTGCTTTGAAAATGAGATCCACAATTATGATGTTATACTCCCATTTTAGGTTACCAACAAGTACTTTCTCTTCTTTTTTTGTCTCCAGATTGCCTTTCAGGTACTGGTCAAGGCATTGATTAGTTTGGATCCAGGTAAAGAAATGGAGCTGCTAAAGAAACATTTTCAAGAATTCATCTCTGGCCTCATGTCTTTACCCATAAACCTACCAGGAACTCAGCTTTATCAATCTTTGCAGGCAAGCTTATTAGAAATTCTTTCTTTTACTCTTTTGATATGCTAATTAAGCCTGTCAATAATGAAGGCTTTTAATTTCAGGCAAAAAGGAAAATGGTCCAATTAGTTGAGAATGTTATCCGAGCAAGAAGAAACAGTGGCATCTCCAAAGTTCCTACAGATGTAGTGGATGTGCTAATGAATGATGCAAGTGAGCAATTGACAGACGATTTAATAGCAGATAATATGATAGATATGATGATTCCAGGAGAGGATTCAGTTCCAGTTCTTATGACTCTAGCTATAAAGTACTTATCAGAATGCCCTGCTGCTTTGCAACAATTGACGGTAGGCATATCTTCTCAGTTGGATCTACAATTATTCTTGTTTTACCACAGAATCATAAAGTTTCAACATTGAAAGCATTGCCAATTTTTAAAGCAGTATCATTCTGACTGATTTTGTTAGTGGTAACCCCTGTGGATCCCATTGGACTGGTCTTAAAGTAGAATAACTTTTTGTTATTTTACTATATTAAAGTCAAGTTTTGTGACCATTATGTCATTTCTCATTGTTTGTCCTTTCATTTCTGCTTTCTTTTCCACTATGTTATAGAAGATGTTTTCATATCTTTTGACAAATAGACACAAGTAGCTAGTAGGGTTTTGTCTATGTTATACTAGCCAGTGGAAACCGTCGGATCAGTTGAGTTTCACTACAATTCAATCTATGAAATTTAGCAAGAATTGAGAATTGTATGTAAATAGCGGGACTGAAATTTTATTGCATGTTTAGGAAGACTCCATTCATTTTTGGCAAATAATGAAGTGCTTAGTAGATGTATCTATAGGAGTTTTTCTTCCCATTTGCCTATGTTTTTGAATAATCCGGTTGGTATTAGGATGTGTCACCTATAATTATCATTTGCGGCATCACATGCAAACATGTGGCTTTAGAAAAGTCATGGAACTAATTTCCTGATTAGTTTCTGAAATTGACTCATAATGAACCTCAGGAGGAAAACACGAAGCTTAAGAAACTCAAAGATCAACTTGGGGAGCCCTTGTGTTGGAGCGATTACTTATCATTGCCATTTACTCAAACAGTAAGGCACATTGTCTTCTCCTCAAAGACTGCGAGAAAATAAACCAAAAATTTTAGACTTATGCATGCCTTCTATCTTATTCAGGTGATTACAGAAACTTTGAGGAAGGGAAATATTATAATTGGAGTAATGCGAAAAGCCATGAAAGATGTTGAAATAAAAGGGTACTTAATACCGAAAGGATGGTGTGCTTTTTTATATTTTAGATCAGTTCATCTTGATGACAATAATTATGACTGGCCTTACCAATTCAATCCATGGAGGTGGCAAGTAAGAAAACCTTCTTCTCTTTGGTTACTTATTTTCTTTATATTTCCTTTATATGTTATCGGTTTACTATTATGTGGATTAAGAGACTTACAGGACAAAGACGTGAGCGGTTGCAATTTCACTCCTTTTGGTGGGGGACAAAGGCTATGCCCTGGTCTTGACTTGGCCAGGCTGGAAGCTTCCATATTTCTACACCACTTTGTAACTCAGTTCAGGTATATTTTACTTAGTACTATTAAGTGAACATATCGAATCATTATTAAATGCTATCATGCCCACTTATAGTTGCCCTATATCAATCTCTCCCTGTTACATTGTAGCAAGGGCAAATACATAACAGAGATAAAGGAGGAGAAAGACAGATACATTTTTTAGAGATTTGAAAAGTTAATGAGTGAAAATAGTATGTCTCGTTATCAGAGACCATTCATGTGTGAAATTTATCAAAGTTAAGAAAGTCGAGAGATCTCCACCTCAAAAGACATGAAATTTCTGCCATTCCAAGATCCAGCGGCGTCTAGAAGGGCTTTTTCTTTACTTTATTATTCCACTCATGCTTTTCTCCTTCACAACTACACGTGCCACCAGAAAATGATAGATTCAACCTACATATCCAAGTAGGTCAATGACCAAAATATTCCTTTCTTGCTTATGCACAAAGGTAGAATGAAGCAGTAAAGTTGCAAACTTTGAGGTCAAAAAGCCTTACACACTCCATCAGCAAAGGCCATCTGATTCAAATCTTTTGTGGCGTATAATCTGCCAACAGACAATTTCTATAAAATTGCTACCAGAGTAACAGGATGTCCTGATTGTTGTGAGGGAAGTTATGGTGCTTCCTGAAACTTACTGAGCTGTTTATACACGTGAGTTGTGATATACAGAGTTAGAGGAATATAAACCATCCTGCTATTCTCCACTTCCTTGAGTTTCATAATAGTGGCATATAAAAAAAGCAAGAAATTGACTGGTCAAATCTAAGTGTTCGTCTTCTTCTTGTTGATGACAGTGTCTCACAATCTCCAAGCAGCTATAAAAAAAGATAGTTGGTTTTTGATGGGCAGGAGGGGAAGACTGGACTAACATGAACTCGAGACACAAAGAATGTTACTTCAATGGAGAAGTACAATCCACCTCTGTGTTATACCTATTTGCCTGTTTCTTGTAAACAAAGTTTTCAGATACTAAAATATTACTTAGGACTGCAGGTTTTGAATTCTTTGTAATTTACACCTGCTTCTATAAGGGCGTGGCCTCTCAAATGCAAAAACATCTAAAATACCAATAGGTGATGTTGGTCAAATTAGGTTAGGTCCACAGCCCTTGATCATTTTAGTCAAGCACCCTAAAATCTAGGATTTTGCTAGATCTGCATAAAGTTCTTATTAATTTATTTTTGCTTTTCCTTTTCTAACACCTCTGAAGTAGTCCTTTGCCCTAAAGAACAACCATTTTTTATTTAATAATGCGATCCTATCTTAGACGTATATTAAAATTTAGTGTTTTACATGCAGATGGTTAGCAGAAGAAGATAGAATTGTGAACTTCCCCACTGTGAGAATGAAAAGAAGGATGCCAATCTGGATAAGAAGAGTGGAATCTTGAGCTGCTTTGGCCAATGAAACTTTGAAAATAACTGGTACTGTACTAACAGTACAGGAAAAGACAAAATGAGGAAGAAAGAGAGGGGAATGGAAGGGGTGGGTAATGTGGACACACGTGTGGGGATTTTCATAAGCTTTATGAAATTTGTCCCCTTGCATAGTCATTGACTCACTGCACACAGACGTTAGAAAATTTCCAACTTTTGAGGGGCCCGCGAATTAGGCATTTACTTTTCACCAACTCTTCTTTCCTATTTTACCTTGTATCTGCACAGATGTAATGAATAGGTTGATTGTAAGGGGGAGCACTTTCATGTTATTTTGAATTCTTAGTTCCTTTTTTTTCTTTATCTTCCCACCACTTTTTGTCCTGTTTTGCTATTTTTTCTTCTTTCTTCGGGAGAAGCAGGATTATTGAATAGCTGAGGGAATACGGACAATATCAGTTTAAGGGTCCCATTACATAGTGGAATTCATAGGACAACTTGATGGAAGTCCATTTAAAATATGCATTATTTATTATTCATACTTTAGATGGGCATGATTGAAGTAGCAAGGAGGCCCTCAGCCTATCAGTTAGTAAGGGACGCAATGCGCCCAGAGCATTTCATGGATCCAAATTCTAGGTTCTGAAAACTTGAATCCTCAGGTTTAGTTCATGTATTGTACTTCTGAAACCTATGCAGTAATGGAAAATGCTAGTTACATGTGAGTTGATTACACAAAGGACTGCACAAGCTCAATTATAGAGCAATCCCTAATAGTATATTCCTAGCGTATTGTGCAGTCCGTGTATAGTGAAAATAACATGCAACTGGCAGCACTCTACAGTAGTAGTGCTCTCTAGGTCTTTTCCTTATTAAGAGAAGGTGGTTCATATATCTAAGAGAAATTTCGATGACTGATAGAGTCTGAATTTATTAGTTCATATTATTGGTTGATGTTTAAGTAATATGCATTTCATTAAGAAAGTTCAAATCTTTATTTCTTTGTGGGCTGGAAATCAACTTAATCATGGTTGCTTGTTTCTTACCTAATTCTACCTTTTAATGATAAGCATCTCTCACTTACTCAAAGCATAAAGCGAATAATGGTGTCTTACTTTCTCTTTACTACTTTATTTGAACTATAGTGAAGCACAATCTAGTTTTAACACTAATAAAGTCACTTGAAAAATATGTTGGATAGATCTTTTTCATTCTTTTCTCTTTTTATTATGATATAATCCTTTTATTATCATAACTTAAAATTTATAAATTTTATTAAAAAAATTTATATTATTAAATTTATTAAATATTATTGACTAAACAGTAAAACTTACGTTTTACTCTAATTATTATGAAACTTTTGTTAACTTCTCTTAGTGACTTTATATTCACCCATTCTAATATGGACAACTTAATTAAAGTTTACAGGTTTGTACAGAAGTAAAAGATAAATAGTGTACTTAGTAAAAGTGAAATAAATAGATGAGCTGAACTTTGAGAAATGGATGAAGGTAAAAGAATTTTAGCACAATTAGTCCTAGTTAACTTTTGAAACTTGGTACTGCTATAAAAGAATACTCTCTCTCCTTTAACACTTTTATTCGTATATAATTTTTATTTAATAAAATTTAAATAATTAAATTTATTAAATTTTTATGGCACCCAACTAATGTGATGAAATGCACCATAGGATAGGAGAGGCCTAGGTGGAGATGTGGGAGCATCTTTTTCAACTGATCGTTAAGCAGTAACTTGGCGTCCTATTGCTTAGATTATCTTCTCAGGCCACCATAGGGTGTGAAAAGCCCAGAAGTGTGGTTAAGGCCTTCTTTCTTTTTGGGTGAATATTATGTGAAAATCATTATGGCCCAAACTGGGCTGTGCTCTGTTGCTTTTAAATTCACTTTTGCTTCTAGACGTCGTACCAAGCAGGGCCTCTTAAAAAAAAAAGAAAAAAATAAAACAGAAACCGTGACGACGTCGTAAAAGGAGACCACCTGATTCGTGCAGACCTATGGGTGGATGGACCTTGCGTCGCTGCCTCCATAGTACACACACATATTGATTCCATCGATCATCCGCTCTGCAAAATTGGTTTCCCTGCAGAACCTACCTATTCGTTCCGACTACGCGCAGCTCCCCGTTTTCCTCTTCTTCTTTGTTCGGTCCGGAAGTTCCTTCTCTGAAACCAAATCGCGAGGTTCAGTGTTCTTCGCTTGCATACTTTTTCTTTCCGTCGTACAAGACATGGAATTGGGTTTCGTTCTTAGCAAATTTCGAAAGTTTTAATTTTGTATCTGTGGTATAGAGTTTTCTTCGTATTCATATTTCCTGTCGTTTGTTTATGTGTTGGGGTTTTATAATTTGTATGTCTGTTTTGTTCTTCTTTTGCTAACCAACCAACCATACTGGATTTTCCTTTACATAACTGAGTAATTACTTGTCGTTCATATGACAGCATTATATTTTTGTGTAGTTTTGATCTTATACAACTCTGAATGAAGATTTCATTGCTAAGTTATCAGCACTTAAATATGGTTGTTATTGATGGTATGTTTGTTTGTCCTTTTTAGGTAACTTGAAATGGCAGGAAGAAACCGTGGTCACAGAGACGCCATGAATGACAGGCGGGGCTACCCACCTGAAGGTCCTTTCATTAGAGGTCCTCAACTACCCCGCCCACCTATGCCTCCCCATCCAGCTCTATTGGAAGAAGAACTTGAAATGCAGCATGTGGAAATTCGGAGGCTACTGGCTGATAACCGTAGGCTGCTTGAAGATAGAATGGCATTGCAACGAGACCTTGCTGCTGCAAAGGATGAGCTTCATCGGATGAATCTTGCAATTGCTGACATTCGTGCAGAACAAGAGCTGCATTCAAGGGAGCTCATGGAGAAAGGAATGAAGTTAGAATCTGACCTTCGTGCAACTGAGCCCTTGAAGAATGAGGCTGTACAATTGCGAGCTGAGGTTCAGAAACTTAATAATCTTAGACAAGATCTTGCCGGGAAGGTTCAGACACTTACCCAAGATATTTCGAGGTTACAAGCTGAAAATCAACAAATTCCTTTGATGAGGGCTGAGATTGATGGCCTGCACCAAGAGGTTATGCGTGCTAGGTGTGTGGCTCAATTGTTAACGGGTTTCATATCTTCTCTAAGCCCTTTTGTGATGTATGGGCAATTTTTAGCATGGAACTAAATCAAAATGATAATAATTGTTTTTATTTTCTAGAACCATGGTGGACTATGAAAAGAAGGCAAACATAGAGTTGATGGAA
This sequence comes from Dicorynia guianensis, assembly GCA_037013595.1. Classification (NCBI taxonomy): domain Eukaryota; kingdom Viridiplantae; phylum Streptophyta; class Magnoliopsida; order Fabales; family Fabaceae; genus Dicorynia; species Dicorynia guianensis. Next base: position 33,858,902 of record JASUAB010000014.1, read on the forward strand.
CAGAGACAGGCAATGGAGAAGAATTTGGTTTCCATGGCCCGGGAAGTTGAGAAATTGCGTGCTGAGCATGCTAGTGCTGATGGCAGACACTGGGGCGTTGGTATGACTTGTGTTTCGTTCTTTCTTTTGCAGAATTTTGATGATATTATGGTATATTTCTCCTTGTTGGGTGTTACTATCAGTTAGTTTATTGGCAGTAGGGATTATTTTCCACTGTTGTTTCTTTGTCAATCAGTATGAAATATATGTTCCTTTCTTTATAATTTACAAAGTACATCACAAGTATTATTATCTTATAATTCATCGTGGGTTTTCACGCTTTGCGTTACCATTCATCAAGGTGGGCCTTACGGGACAAAATATGGCAGCCCAGAGAGGGGTTTTCCAGCTCCATATGCAGATGGATATGGTGTTCATCAGGTATGTATCTTATTAAAGTACAACTTAGATTTTCTACTCGATATCTCTGGGTTTCATTAAGCATTTCATGGGATGCTGTCTAGGGTGGTGCTGAGAAGGGTCCTCTATATGGGCCGGGCTCTGCTTCATGGGGACGGCATGAGAAGCCTCGCATGAATCGTCGATGAGATCCAAGAGACTGCTGTTGGAGATAAAGAAAGGCGCACCAATCACTCTCTGGCTTTCCATTATGGAAATATTAAGTGCTTCTATGTCTGCATGCCACATTGCTGGTTATTTATCTGGTTATCTTGTTAGTTCTAAACTATCATATAAGGTTTTAGTGTTGCCTTTTCTTTTACCATAGAGACAATCTTGCTGCACTATGTCTGTGTTTATCAGTTAGTTTGATGGGATTCTTCAATCTGTCTATTTTTAATGGATACATATTTTATGCTTCATATTATGGTTGTTACTTTTTTTTTTACTTTTCCAGTTGATTCTTGTAATAAGTCTTTCTTTGGGTTAAAATCATTTGCTCTGTTGGTTATGAGCTGGAACCCTGAAATGCAATATTGAGGTTTTGTTGTTGTCATGTGGCGCATTATGTGGGCTGAAGTTCAATGTATGACAAGTTTGTCATGCTAATAATATTAGAAGACTCCACATTAGATAATCCAGTTTGTAGTTTTTTGTCAATGCTCCTGGTTGAAGTGCTAGCAATACAGTTCAATGAGCCATGTTGTTTAATGCAGTGGTAATATTCTATATTAAGGACTCTAAAAGGATGATTTTGGCATTAGTCCTATCTAGTGCATTAATTTGTCGTTGGAAATCTGTTAGGGAAGTCATCATTATCTTGAGGATTTTGGAGCATAAATATTTTAGGTTTTGCTTACTGATTTACTAATTCGAAGAGAATTAGAAGTTGCGTTTTGCCTGAGATTAGAGTATGTTGTCCATCAGGTTAGAATGATAAGTTGGTGACTCTTTTGAGACCAGATGAATTCATATGTAATCTAACCCGGGAATGATGATGTTGGTGGGCGGGTGGGTTTCATTTGGCAATAGTCAATGTGGCCCTGCAACTGGAAAAAGAAGCGTCCAATATGCAAGTTATTGGGAGTATAAATTTGTAATGTAAGTTGTCCATTTCTTGGAGATTAAGTTGCAGGTTTCTCAATAGTTTTGCTTTAGGGGATTCTATTTGAACTCTAATGGCTAGGACAGATGTTTGTGGTGATGGTGGCTGTAGATTGTAGTCAATTTCTTAGTCAATACATACATTCACAACGTGTTTGGGTTCTGGAATGTATAACCATTATTTGTTCCTTACTTATATTCACTGCTAAGGTGCTCCTGGTAAGTACATCTTTTGGCTGGCATGGAGGTTGGATGGTGTAAGTGTATTGCCTTTGTATTGAAGTGGTGTTATTTGTAGTTCATTGTTACACTGTGAAAAACTGGCCTATGTCTTTCTATTCTTATCAAGAAAAGGTGGCATTCTGTTAAGTTGCTCCATGCCTCCGTCAGTAGAGGGTAACCCGAAGTATGATCTATGTGGATGGAGCAGTTACAGATATGGAAGAATTATGGGGCACTGTTTGCCCTGACTCCCAAAATTGTGTTGTTTAGTTAGAGCTTTGGGACTTTAAATTGATGAACAGTTAGATTGAGAAGTTGAATTTATTGGAAGTGATACGTTTTGCCCCCAAGATGGCTGTTCATAGGTTGCATACTCTTGTGAACTACTTACGCAAGCTGGAACACAAATTGGTAGATCTGACATTGAAAGCATGATGGGATGTTGAAGGTGGTTGGAATATGCACTTGAGACTAATAGTCTAGGGGAATGTTATCAGTTTGGTAGCCCTTTAAATCCGAAGGAGAGAAACAACCGTCTGGTAGTGTTGTATCTTATACTGTCACAAAGTTTCTCATTCATCATAATGGTTGAGGTGCTGAAATTTCATTGGTCAAGATGATGATACCCAAGTTTCTTGTATGTTGCTGGTATTGCTGCAGAATATCTGAAGAAAGGATTTGGGCCTGCCATGTATCTGAAGGTCAGCTGCTGATCTGTTGCTCAAGGCAAGTACTCTGATTCTCTTCATCGATCTGATTGATGTAACAAATTTAGAACTTTGCTGTCTGTTACATGCTGATTGCGATCATGTAGGGTTTAGTGTACTGTAATTTGGAACTTATTGTTGCTCACTGGAATTGGGTTATAGGATTAGATTATCTTGCCATTATATTTCTAGTGATTTCATCTAACCAGAAAACTAGTATCATAATAAGGATTAAGGAATATAAAATTATTGTTCAACCAGAAGAGTACTACAATGGTATAATAGTAAATGAGTCATTTAATTTCATAAACCTTAGCAGTGTTTGATTTTTTCAACTGCTTGCTATGGGATTGCCCTGCTTTATTATTATGCTGAAAAGTAGTCTGTGGGAATTGTAGCCTATACTTCACTTGTGAAGATGACATGAGATCTTATTGGATTCTTTATACATCGTACATTAAGGCGATCTTTGGAGTTTTCTGCAATTCTTGGACAGGGCACTTCCTAAATTAAGATATTCAAATGGTTTGGGATCTTTTACAGTAGAACCAAAGAAGATCATCCTTCCGTGTGTAAAGTATGCACAAAGTTTAGTTTCTATGAGAACTCCGATGATCAGTGTAATGGTCCTCTTGTTTGCATTCTGTTATCTTACTTTCTACATTTCAAAAAATTCCCACGGCCCTAGTTTGGTATGAAAAACCAGAGAAGTGTAGTGGAAATTGTGTCTGTAGCTACAGACATTGTGTAAGAACCTACCGTTGCTTTAAATTATTTCATTGCTTGCTTGGAGCTAGCTAGAAAGTTGTAGGGTGTTAAACTTTCATAAAAGCTGTTCCCATAGTTCTCATTAGCCTTCTAAGTAATATGAGCAAGAGAAGGCTAGGATCTTGATGTGTATGCACGAAAATCCCTGTCAAATTATCAATATGTTAATATGGTTAATTACTTATGGATTCATGACCACCTGAAGCAAGTGCGGGCATCTTAGTCTTGGGAATTGACCCACTGTAGGATTAAGTCTACTAGTTGTTATTGCTACTTTTCACTGAGTGTTTTGTATCTAACATATTTGGAGACTACTTTGAAGAACATAATATAGGCCTTTTTTTTTAAAGGGTTGTAGCATCATCTTTTTGCTAGTTATTTCTGAGTTGAACATGCATTTTGCTGACTCAGAATCAGCAGTCTCTTAGGATTAAGTCTGACTGTCTGATTATTGAGTAATAATGTTAACAGTTAGTTTTTCTAGTGAGATTAAGGTTGGTTAACTACGATGTTTATAATTTCCACATTTAGAATTATGAACGCACATCTCTCTTTAGCTAGTACTTAGGCAATGAACCACATATGAATCTATTGAAGAGGTAACTGGGATGTGGATCTGATGGATGCTAGAGTATTAGGGAATGGGGAGCAATAGGGAGTCTTCTTGTGGCTTGCTTCTGTAATTCTCTTATATATGCATAAGATTTATTTACTTATCACAAATATGCCCATGATATTTTGTTTCACTTTGATACTGCTATTACTATTTAGTATTATATTATGAATTATGCGTTTTTCTTATTCTTTTTGTTAAGTTACCAACCTTTCATTTTCACCTAATATTTATATTTATTTTGGCTGCAGATGGGAGATTGGGAATTTTGTCTGGAATCCGGAGGTAAGGAAAATATCCTGTGTCTTTTCACAATAACAACTCAAGATAACACTAGGAAGACCAACTATTTTACCTTATTTTAAAGAGCAATAAACGTGAAGCTTATTCTTAGCATTGCTGAAATCTTGTCATTGATGGAAGGATATAATCAAGTAACAAAATAGTATGGGATCGTACAATATGGCTGATACTTTTTGATTTGGAAAATTACCGAAATAAAACTGGAGGATATGTGATATTCTGTAGTACAGATGATTACAATATCAAAGTGACTGAGTGAAGAGATGCAGGCAAACTGCAACTCGGCAAAACCTTAAGAGTTAAGACAATAGAGGTTGCAAGAGGGACAAGTTCCAATCTGATGTCTAAACGCCTTTGCACTATTGTGTGCAGTTTGTATCTATTTTTTCATTTTTTGTTGGTGAATTTTTACCACCGTTGCACTGATGCCAATTTTCCATTTGACTTCCCTAAGAAATTAGCTATTTAGTGTTCAATAGCAGTTTATGTATATATCAAGATTTTGTGGAACAAAGATTTTATATGTTTGTAGTTTTTAAGGCTTTTTGAACGTCCAAAAAAAAAAATCTTATTTTGTTGGAGTTATTTAATTATTTTTAGTTTAAAATGTATAGAACCTCCCTGAACTTTAAGTTAATTTTAAAAAATTCTCTTAAATTTTAAAAATTTTCAAATGATCATTTTGAACTATGAAAAATTTTCAAAACATCCTATTTCGTCAAGTTTTTTGTCAAAATTTGGATGTTTTTAATCAACTTCCACTTTGACCCGATAAAAAGACAAAAATGCCTTTCAAATGCACATAAATTTTTAAATCTGTCATAAATGCAAAAGAAGAAAACTTAATGTAGATTTGTAATTTAGGGTTTAGGATTTATGGGTTTAGGGTTTATGGTTTAGAGTTTAGGGTTTAAATTTAGGGTTTAGGGCTTAGGGTTTATGATTTTAGGGTTTAAAGTTTAGAATTTAGGATTTAGGGTCTAGGGTTGAAGTTCAATGTTAAAACTTTAAAATTTTACTGTTCACGGCCTTTAATTTCTCAGCTTTACAATGAACGTCATTTTCATCATTTTCTGAAATTTTGACGGAAAACTTAATGGAAGAGGTTATTTAAAAATTTTTCATAATTTAAGAGGGTCATTTGAAAACTTTTAAAGTTCAGGAGGGTTTTTTAAAATCGACTTAAAGTTCAGGGAGATTTTGTACATTTTAACCTTATTTTTATGTATACTACCGTTTGATTTTGTAATGGTTATTCTCATATGTTTAATATGATGTTATTTAATTCCACCAAAATTGTATACAATCTACTAATTAAAATATTGTTTTGCTGAAAAAAATGACCTATAATTAGAATATGAATATTTGAGGAGTGTATAATAATATCTCTAGTGTCAGAATTGATAATCTGTGAAATACCTAAGATATTTTAGAAATTTCCCAATAGTAGAAATATATATTGACTGATTATAAAGAAAAGAAAATGAAAACGACAAAAAACAAGTAACAGAAACAAGAGGGAGAAGAAGAAAGAGAGAGAAACCAAGACGATGAAGAAGGGGATTTGTGGGTTTCACAGTTTCACCTTCCCATCTATAAATTGCAAGGAAATGATAGGGCAACACATTCTCATTAAAAGCCTCCACAAAGCGAAAACTATGGCGGAAGGATTGGATTGTCAAAGGGGTAAAGCGGTTTGCAGAATCAATGAGATTGAGATTCAGGCGAAGCTGCCACAGCACAAGGCTGGTACTGATAGGCTTACCGAGCTGCTGGAGCCAATTTTGCAGGAAATCCTTCTCTTTACCAATCGCTGATGCCGCCCGCATGAGTCTTGTCTCAAAGTCTTTGCTTCGCATCTGGGATTCGCTAATGTTTTCATTATCATGAAGTGCAGTTCGTGTCAAGAATTATCGAGCAGAGAAGAAAATCCAAGCTGCTGCATGGAGGAACCTCGAAACGGATTTTGTAGACAGTACTTCGAGCACGTTAACCGCTGATATTTATACCCTTTCTGACAGTTAAGAGCCGAAGACCTACCGAAGTAGTGATTTGAAGGAAGCATTAAACTATGTCGATAAATGAAAGAAATTTCAATCTAGCTTGAAGTGTCAGAGAGCTGATTATGAGATTTATATAATTCTTTGGAAATGATTGTTGCACAACTGTAAATACTTTCTAACTTTGTATACAATTTGAACTGTTGAGGAAAAATTCAAGTGAATCCGCTTGCTATTCAATTACTTTGAGAGGACTGTGAGAGTTTGGGAATCCTGTTTTTATAAATAACAAATCTATACCCATGGTCGCATGAGTATCTCCTTATAACTTTGTTGTACTCCATTGATAGGTCAAAAGAAGATACACTCCATTCAGAACCAAAACTAAACATTCAATTATTGTCCTTGCTATAGAAATTGTGGGCTCTTGCAGTGGGGAAGGGTGGAACTTAAACAAAATTCAGCAAATATGCCTCGTAGTTTTAGGATTTTCCAAAAGATATTGTTTTGAACTTTTACACTTGGCGAATGCATCCTGACAATTTTTATTTCTTTGGTAATTTAAATGAAAAATCTTATGATTCTTATAAATTAAATTTTAATAAATATTTATTTAAAAAAATTTAAACTATTAAATTTATAAAATTTCATAAATTAAATTATGAGACTAATAAATTCAATGATTCTATCACACATTTTGTGAGAAATTAGTTTCGCCCCTTATGGAGGAACTTCTCTGTTAAATGAAATCATGAAGATACAGAGACAGGGTTTCTCATTGAGGAATCAATAAAATGAGAATACTCTGTCATAACAATTTTCAATAAAAGATTAAAAAAACAGCCATATCAAGAAGCAGAACATGGCCTCAGAACATGGCCTAAGAACTTATTAAAAAAATGGGTAAGAGAACATACAAGGCTTTACACGGACAATCAATCCTTGGACTTTGGAGCCACTGCCTGCTTTTTCGTGCGTTAACACAGTCTCCGGTTGCCTACCTTCCTACCTTCAGCAGAAGCGTGTACTTGAAGGCCGTAAGATCCATTGTGTTGGGACTTGGGGGGAATAAGCAGAAGAAAAAAAGCAGAAACAAATAACTTTTTTGGATTGGAAGTGCTGAGTTACCCTGGGCCTTATCAATGACGTCTTCAGTGGAAATGAGTTGAGGGTGAGTTTGGTCCATCTCATTCTCAAAAAATATTCCTCCAGTTGCAATAAACATTTGGAGGGGCATAATCATAACTATTGACTTCCTATGACATTGGCAGTGCATGATGCAACAGAAAAAGCTTCCACTTTTTAATATCTATTGCTGCCAGTGCATTGTCAGAGTAAATCATCAACATCTGTGTTAAAAATGAAGCTGGTAAATACAGTGGTGACCTCCCTGGCCAGAGACACATACAGCAAAGAATGACTTACACTCAAATCCAAACTGATGCAAACCATTAACTATATATATGATATATCAAACTCATAATGTATACTGATACAAACCATTAACTATATTATATGTGATAATAATTATATCTGCACGCATAATGACGGGGTCCATCCTTTTTTCTTATAGCTCCACCCCTTTGAAATATTAATACGGGTTTATGACGAGACATTTGTGAAATATGTAGGTAGGGCATTCTGTTATAAAGTCCGTGAGAAAGCCACATCCAGGTCATGATTCCTATACACTAATAGTTAGAAACTACAAGATGTTGACTAAAACATACAACATACCCATATTGACGTAATCATTGACTCTGAATGATGTTTGGATGAAGGGGGGAATGATGTTTGGATGAAAGGGAGCAGGAGGGAGAGGAATGTGCAATTATAAACTCCCGAGTTAGCAAGCCAGTATTCAATGCATACCATCAAATGATTTGAGCTCAAGTGAAAGAGACCTTTTGGGAAAACTTTCAAGCAAAACGGAGATGTTCATTAAGATAAAGGAACACAGGAAGATGACTCAATTTCATTATTGAAATTACAGTAGGAAAACCAAAACAAAATTGAAAGAAATAGAAAATCGAAATGCAGTGGCTCTGGCATAACCATCTAATCTTGCAAGTTGCAAGCACCATCAATAACTAAAGAATTCAGCAATTCTCCAAAATTTTCCTCTACCTCTCAATAAATTCTCTTTAAGTTGACAGACATTAATAACAAGATATATCATCAACGGTCACAATTATGATCATTAATGAATTTAATGAAAAAGAGGCAAGACATGGAAGTAATTTACTTCAGATAAGGAAGAGTCATGTTCTTCAAGAGTGTTGGATGCCGAGTGACAAATTCCTTCCATTCTTCTTTATTTATTTTACCATCCTTGTCAGCATCAGCATCTTGAAATGTCTAAGCAAGAATGGAACTGTAAGAATCCAAACTCAAATCAAAGTAGAACAAAAATGAAAGAGAAAAAAAGTATTTGCTTTATCAATAATAGCTTCAAGAACTTCATCTTCCAGATGCATGCCGCATTCAGACATAATGGCGACCACCATTTGCCTAACCTGTAAACAGTTGCATTGAATTAAAACAGACATAACTTCATGCAGATGACACACATATTGTGCACAAAGATTTTCATATATTCAATTGAATACTATTCATTACGCATTATTGTAAAAACAAAGAAAAATTTAAGACTATATGATATCACCAAAAGCTGGGCATGCCAAGATACTCACTTCTTTCCGCTCAATATATCCAGTCTGTCTCAAGTCATACAATCTAAAAGCAACCGTAAGCAAACCATAAGAGACAACATAAGTTTTATTAAAATATGAAAAGGCATTAAATTAGATCATATGACAAAAAAACTACAAAATGCTTATTGAAGTCTTACAATCAATTTTCTTTTCCAAAGGAGCACAAGGATGAAAGACACTGAGAGCATGCACAAACTCATCAAATTCTATAACACCATTCCTTTTTTCATCAAAGAGATCAAATACCTGGAAAAGAGTCATAGAGAATAAGCGCACTTACTCAAACACATTAAAAAGGAAAAATCATGACACAAAATTCCATCCAACTAGAATTTTCTTCAGAGCATGTATATTATATTATGCGTGTAAGACCAGCATCTTACCAGGAAAGGTGGAAGATCTCCATAATAATCAATCTGGATAGCTATCTTAGGCTCTGCCACAGAAGGTTGATAATGCAAAATAAGATATTGAAATATCTCAAATACAGTTCCCATTCTATAAGATTAGATACATACTTCAACATTTCTATTATTAAACAAAAAGAAGGAAAGGAAAGATACATCATTCAATATGATTTTTAAACAGATCATGATGATAGGAATTAGAAAAAAAAATGACAATTTAAGAGCTACACTGAAATCCTTGTCCTTGTGGCAATAATCAATTAATCATTTTCAAGAGGACTGACCAGTATAAGAATAATAGCATTGGACTTACAAGGAATGATTGGCAAAACAAACTACGATTTATTGTTCACATAACATCTTGGGCTAATTATGGCATCCATAGGTCTAAATGGCCCTGTCCAATCGGGAATTCTGAAGAAAACTTAGAAGGCAAGTGCAGTGAGAAAATTGGATGCCTTGTGCCCTCTAATTTTAATCTTTCATTTAATAAGAACAATTCCAGGAGCCAAATCCTCTATCTCCACACAGATATTGAAAACCAAAACCCTTTGAATAGTTTAATTTTAATCATGCTGGGAAAACAAGTCTATCTTTAAAGATTTATCATTTACACTTGACATAAATTGAAATCATTGCCCAAATGTAATCAAGCTCAAGAGGCAATCAGGAGAACAAAGAGAATTGGACTGCATGACAATCTTCATAGGAAGGAATGAAGAAATTTTATTCTATGTACTAATTATTGTGATATTAGGAGATAATGCCTTTCTAATTTAGCAAATTACAGCCACTACATTTACCCAAATGATGGCATACCAGCCCAATGGCACCTATTTACTAATTTGATCCCCTGAAAGATGTTTTCTAATAGATCTTCTTGTTGAAACAATCCAATACAGAAATTACACACACACAGAGGGTCGAATCTTGCCCAAACACTTGCAGTACATGAAGATCTCACAATGAATCCCATAAAATAGGATAGCTCAGTCTGGACTTGGGGTCCAGATGCCTCCCGAATTCTCCAACCTTAAGTCTGAAACTATTCTGTCCTAAATTACCATATTAAGGATACAGACAACACAGATAACTACCTATAACTGTCTAATATTTACCCAACATACATGTGGCAATCAGAATTTGCCACGTATGCATGATTTATTCCAATCAGACCATGCTGCCACGCCTTATCCTATGGTACACTTATCATTTTCCTCAAACTCAAAGTTGCTCTCCTTAATACATTAAAAATAGTAAATGAATTTAAGGAGAGAAAAATCAAATAGAAAAGATAAAGATAAAAGTTGTTGCAGTGAAAATACCCTATCAAGGAAAAGATTCTCGCCAGCAGGGGCTTTCAATAGTGCCAACTGAAGCTCTTCCTTCAGATGAGAAACAAAGACAAGTTAAAGTAGGCAATCTGACGAAAATTTCAACACCAGTGTTAATAAATCTAAAAGCCAACATTAAAAATAATTAATAAAACTGTAAGAAAATTTCACAATGTACAACTTAGCAGCAAAAGGACACTCCCAATTTGAGTGTTAATTGCCGCATTTGCTCTTAAAAGTTTGCACCCACTTATGGGCAACTAGCACAACCATATATTAAACAAGTTCAAATAGATAGAAATAATCATTCCCAAGGAAAGCATGCAATGCAAGTATAATTGCATAACATGTTGAAAATCAATCATCAGATGGAAAGCATGTTCCAGGATGGGGATATTCTATAATAATTCACCCTTCAAATGGCAAACTTCCAAATGCAATGCAAAATAAATAAAGGGGTACTGTTATTAGTACATAATTCTGCACAATCACAGTACAATCTCACACATTTACGGGATCATGATTCTAAATAAAGTGAGCAGGTGCACCCTCTAAGACAAACAAAGTCAGTTACCTTGTGTATGAGGCCATCATCACTAATTGAACTACTCAATTTTTTGAATAATTCACAAAGCGCCTCGATTTCATTAACGGTAACTGCGAGAAGACCATCACATAATTCAGAAAATAGCATTTCCACGTCAACATAAACCAATCAGTGAAATCGAAGTAAGAAACTAACGACGAGAATTCGAAGCCAGACGAACTATATCATCAACTGTATTTGAGATCTTCTTCTTAGGATGATGGAGCTCGAAGCAACCAGCAAAACTGAAAATTAGGGCTTCCACTAGTCCTATGAACGAAATGAACACCACACAGAGCTTTTCACCAAACGTCAAGCTCGATCTCTGTTCCATTCCCCCATCGCCAGCAACAACAGCAAGAAGAAAAAAGACACACACGTTCAGTAAAATTAATATAGTTGCAATTTGTTTGGCAGGAAGGAAAACGATCAGAAATTAATATCTTAGAAAATCGAATTCACAAGCATTAAATGCAGTTTTTTTGAAAACATAAAAGCTTCATTTCGTCGAACCGAAACAACAATGATCCTTGTTTTTCTCGGTAAACAAACAGAAAATCTGAAGAAGAAAATTCGAACTCTTTTCCCGAAGAAATTACCAGAGAGCTCGGGGATGTCCATATCAGCAAAAGAAAGCGGGATCGGAAAGAATCACGGCACCAGCTGAGATTTTAAAGTTGCCTCTTTTATATGCCATAGCCATACACACCACAAGACGCTGATTCGTTTAATTTTATTTTTGTTTTTATTATTTTCTTTAATTTGTTTTAACCTTTTTTATTGTCACAAAAATTCATATATTATGTGAGAATTTATATATTAATTAAATTTTATAAAATATAATAATTTAAATTTTATGTTATAAAATTAAATAAAAATAAAATTATATAATTAAGATTAATTAAATCTTTATTTAATTTTGTCACTCAACCTTATCGATAATTAATTAAAAAATTGATATTTTTATATTTTTAAAATTATATTTTTAACCATATTTAATAAATAAAATAAATTTTAAAAATAACTAAAATATAAAATTTATCATTTTATGAAATATTTCTTTCACTCTCTTAATAGATATATTAGTGACATGAATTTAAGATTATCAATATTATTATATTTAAATTTTTATATTTATAATTTTATAATTTTATTTATTTTTTAAATTTTTAAATTTTATTTTTAATAATTATTACTTCAATTACATTAAAGTGTTAAGACTACAAATATATCCCAACATTTTCAGAGATTATAGACTTAACATTTCTCTTAATTGAATACAAAGATTAAGTAATGTGCTGTGATTTAAGTGTATCGCATTGCTTGCTTGACATGTGTACAACAAAACAAATAGTTGGCCACCGTGTCTGCAAGGATATTCACCATTTAACGAGCTGCACAGAAATCCTCTGTTATTGGAAATTCTAAGTCACAAATTGCAATAGGGACGAGAAAAAGAGACATTATTTTTCGCAATACGCTGACGTAGACATATCCACCATTAAACACGTGTGTCATAAACTTTGCTGTGAGAATGTGGATGTATTATTATTCTTACCTATTAAAGGAAAAATGTCTAAGGTATGCTTTTTTTTCCGCTGAGTATTTGTTTTAAAAATAAAAAAAATCGTGAAGGAATATAAGAGTATGTATAGTTTATATATAGGATTAATATGTATGTATTTCATTATTCTTTATAAGTAAGAGAAAACTTTTCATTCCAAATTTTTGTTTATATTTTTTTATGAATAAAATGAGGGAGAAAATAAGAAATGTTTGTTGAAGAAAATAGATTTTTTAATTTTTTTTAGTCTTTAATTTTAATATTTTTTTTCTATTTTATATGAAAATTTAAGTCATAAATCTCACTTTTTCTCTTATTAATTTTTTCTTTCTTTTAATTCTTTATTTATCTCATTTTGCCTTTCTTTATCTACATCCGTTGGTGAACTTTACTAAAGCAGATAAGACCATAAGTTAAGGAAAAAATTTTCAATCGGAAAGAGATGAACATCTCCCACTACAATATAAATATATCTATAATTTTATAATTTTTTATCTATATTTTTCAATAAATAAAGATAATTTCAATTGTCATAAAAATAAGAATAATTTATATTCTTTTACACAAAATATTTAATAAAATTTAGTTTATAAAAATAACAAAAGTGTTATTCAATTAAGAAAATTCCCTAATTAAGATGTTGAATTAAAGTAGTATTGAGTGTTCAATCCAAAAAATTTCTCTAAGTTATGACCATTCTTTCTCAAATAACGAATTTAGATCTTTTACTTTTATTGCTTCTTATTTTTGATAATTTTTTTATCTATATTACTAATTTATATTAAAATATATTTTATGAATATTACTTTTTTTAACATCAACTTTTTTCTTTTAATTTTATATTTATCTCTTTCTTATTGTACCCATATCTTTACATCCAAAAATAGAAGATCTTCATTCCTCCAATCATATACCTTGACTTCAGATCAGGATCCATAAAGATAGAAGAAAATAGAAGAGAAACATATAGAAAATTAAGGAAAAAAAAAAGTTGCAAAAGAAAAAAAGTAAAATTCACACACTAAATTATAGAAAAAGTTATCAAAATTAGAAAAAATATAAAAAAAAATTCAAATCCCATTAACTTTATATCCTAACTGTACAAGGAATCTCTATCTGCTGTCAATCTCATTATTTCTCAATACAAAAGCAAATTGAATTAAGAACCAATTTTATTTTTATATTTTAATCATGTACAGGTCTTTGAACAATTTTCCATGCATATCTCACAAAGACTTATTTATGTACAAAGAAAAAAGAATAAAATAATTGTAAGTCTTGTTTGTGTAGCCAAATCGCAATTTAAGTAGTAAAGATAGGGGGTAACATTTTCGATCTCTTCCCCTTGACAAGAGATTTTGTATCAGGAAAATGAGCCCCTCCATCAGCCAATTCCTCCAACCAACCTTCTTGGGTCACATTCACAGGGTAGGTCACAAGATGAACACCTTCCATGTCCACAATCTCTTCCCTGCTGTACAGCTTCCACATTTGATCACCTATTGAACGCATCCTCTGCACACATTGCAAACTTTCTGGCTCCAAGAACAGTTCCTCAGCAAGACCAGTGTGCTCATACCACAGTGACAGTCTGTATGCATGAATGTCACCACGGCTCATCATTTGGTTATCAGCTCCATCTTGAGACTGGTAGCATCCTATGGCTATCTCTGTGTCCCTTTGCCCGTCCATGGATCTTTGGTTCACATTAGCTGATCCTAGTAAGATGTATAGGTCGTCCACTGGTGGTAGCAGAAGCAAGAAAACAAATTTTAGTTAACATAGATACAACGACTACAACAACTGCAATCTTCAATTGCTTATATTAAATGTCAGTCCTTTTATTCCCTATTTTTACTCTCGTATAATTTTATTTCATAGAACTAGGTCACACAGAGCTTATCCAAATTCGTACATTAAGTATAAGTATTTTATTTCTACATTCAGTGTGAGAATAACTTTTCTCATTGAATGTTTACCTATTTTTGGATGGTCTATTGAACTAAACAAGTGTATTTTAAATAAGGTCCTATGCAAACTCAAATTAACTCCAAAGCAGCTTAGTCTAAGCAGCTTACTAAAGCAGTTGGCCTTGCTAAATCTCAGATTGAATTATGAGACATAGCTTATGCAATGTTTCCTACACCAAGAATAAGCATTTGACTTCAATAGTGTTTTTTTTTTTTTTTTTTTTTGCTTCTTGAAGTTTATTGAAGTATGCAAAAAGTTTTTGAGTAGTTCTTATGATGTATTAGTGCTTAAAAGTAGAAAATATGCCACTACCTATATGAGATTCCTCTATTCGAATTTGGAAAGAAGTAAAAATAGGATAAAAAAAATTACTATTTGAGGAAAAATGTAATCATACCTATCATGAGCTTGGAGTGGACATAAACCATGAACCGCCTATGCTTTTGGGCATTCCAGTATGGTGTTTCAGGATGAGGAGAATGGGGAGGAAGGTACTCCTCTTTGCTCATCTGTTCCCTATTTGCAAGGCAGAAGAAATTCAAGTAGTCTCTTGGGTGCCCTGGTTCCCCACTTTCTTGTATAGCTTCTCCAATCAACCTATACATCATTTTCATAGTTTCTCTGGTCCAATGCAGTATGTCTTGAACTGGTTCACTTTCAGGCACTCCTTCTGGCCACATTGGAATCACTATGTACACTACAAATCTCTCCTTTGCCTTAATCTTTCTAACCACCTTGAGTGCAATCTCAATGGGAATCAAATTTCTGCAGCCACAATGCCTATCTTTTTCCCACAAATGGCATCCCCCAATAAAGTATTGGTTTTCTATGTATATAAACCTATCTGCACGCCTAATTGCTTCAACATAAGCTTCATGAATGCTCCTTTCCACAGTTAATTTCCTAAACAATTGGCTAGCAGAAACATGATCAATTGACCTGTACACTTGAACTTTCCAATCCCTCTCTGGGGGCATGCTTGAGCATGTCCTGGGAATGAGATCTACTAAGGTACTAGATGAGACTAGAAGGGAAGGATCACATTGCTTAGTCCATCTTTGCTCAAAATTGGTCAACACATCCCAAGCAGCCTCACCAGTAACACAAGCATGAGCGTCATGCCATGGCTCTCTTGGTCCTCCTTTTTTAAGGCTAGCTCCTGCAATATTTGTCTGATAGAAATCACAGCCATGGGATTCACTATTAAGTGTCTGAAACAATGAATGTTTCTCAGTATCATACCGGCCATCGCACAAATCTAACCCACCTACAAAGCTCATAATTTCTCTTTCATTTACAAAATTGGGTGATCTGGTGTCCACAGTTATGGTCTTCTGATGGTGAGCAAAGAATGTGGGGAACTTATGGTGTAATCTGGGGCACTTTCTGCATATTACTTTTGTATATCTGAAGTAAGCAAAAGCATCCTCATCATGGGTATTCATCACACCCTTGTTTTTAATCAACGGCAAAGAGGTTTCATCGTCCCAAATCATTATCCTCACAGCCACTCCTTCTTCTGCTTTCTTCTTCAATAACTCACCAAGCTTTACTCCTTTTGCATGTGGGATTTCTGTTTGAGGATCTCTAACCTGATCAAGCAGCACATTAGCTTCTCAAAAATTGTACACCGAAGAAAGAAGACAGGCATGCATGAAATAAGTTTGTGTTTACCAGAACCATCTTGGGATTGAAAGACCAGCCTGCAATGTAAATCAAATACTTTGCACCCTCAATGGCTTTATAAACATCTTCCCATAGCTTTCTTGGAGCCCCACAATGATCAAAAGGAGGTTGAAAAGTAAAAGAATGGTGAGCATCATGATAAAGCTTGACCTGACAATTGGACCTTTGTGGAAATGAAGCATCTCTCAGCCCTTGGTATTCCCCATTGCTCAGTAGCTTTGCCCAGCTTGGTTCCAATTCTGCTGGCTTAAACCATAATATGAACCTTAATTTGAGTTGTGGGTTTGGTTTTCCATTTTCCATTAGGAGAGGAAAGAACCCATCGATGAAACTTGCTTCCTGCAGCAGCTGCTGGGCCTGGATGTGTAATTTCCCCAGTATGGACCATGATGTTTTCAGTGTAATGGTGATAGTTGAATCAACGGGATGAGCACATTGAATCTGAAAGGTCTGATTCCACACGCGGTCACGTTCTTGGCTTGTCTTTGCTACCCTTTTGTTGTTTATGTTTATGGTTACATATGCAGGCTTGCCATTTGAGCATATACACTGAAAAAAGAGAAATTGACGAAGGATGAGTTTACTAAAACAGAATTCTGACGTGGAACTCAAACAGAATTCTCACAGCATAGTTTATTAAATGAAGTTCATGTTGCATGATTGTTAACTGAAACTCACATTGAAGGGAAATGAAGGCAAAAAAGGTGTAGCATTGAAAATGGTAGCTTCAATGGTTCCATGGAGGAGCTCAGGCTTTCCCTCCATACCGTCTTATCCTTCAAATATTCACAAAAGTGAAATGCAAGAGAGACAAATAAACGGAGAAAGAAAGTATCAACTTTGTTTTGACGTTGAGAGAATGTGTCAAGTTACCATTTCCAATGGGGATATATAGATGTGGTTAAGTCTTGCTGTTGCTGACGAAGAAGTAAAGGGAATCTTGGAATGCAAATAAACGGTTGGCAGTTTGGAAAAACTTGTAGAACTTTGCAGTTCTAGAAGTGCAGGCACAGCCAGCCTTCAAGTCTATCCCATCACAAGTTTTCACTTCAAGCTCAAGTTTCTTAATCCCAAATCACAATGTTCCGTGCTCATTAAGATCAAGCTAAAACACTTTGGTCTCTTATCTTCTCTGTACATCACATGATTTCCTGGTCAATCAAGAAATTGCTGGTATTTTTCCAAGAATTTACGGGCTGACTTGGTCATATAACGTTTTATAATTAGACCAAATCTATTGGAGAAACATACATGCTTATCATTCAAAGGCGGTGTAATCCATTCTTAAATTGAGATCAAAGTTTAAGGTACAAGAAATTCAATAATCCATGAGATTTTGTTTTAGTCAAGGTTTGTTTAAATCGGTTTATCAAGTTTTATGTTAAAATTTGATATTTAATTAATTAATTGCAAATAATGGAGAAAATGATCAAATTCATGGTCACTTAATTTATCGTTTAATTTTTATCTCCAACAAAAATTAATTTAATCTAAAAAATAAAAATATCTCATAGAAAATTTTTTAAAATAAAAAATTCATGATCACTTAGTTTTAAGAAAAAGTCTTAACACGACAATTGATTTGACATATTAAAAATATCAGCCTTTAACCATTTTATATTCTTTTACTGTTATTTTTGTTTTGAAAGTTGAGTGGGTATCTTTGTGGAATAGACAATGTCTTAGTAAAATGAAATCAACATATAAAGAAAAAGTTGAGGCACAAAATTATTGTTTCCTGTCTTCATCAGCTCCGCCAACTAATAAAATTTGAGTTTGTCAAGATCAACTATACATAACGTGAGGCTTACGGGAACGACTTCTTTGGAGTTATTTTATGGATTGGGTTAGGGGCATATTTCCTTGTTCCAAATATTTTGTATGATTAATGTTGAATTAATGGCATACCACCCTGCGAGTTTATATAACGGAACGTGCCAGCCAAAATGTTGTTAGTGCAACCTTGGAACATAGCTCTTTTTTTTTCTTTTTTCGTTACCTTGAAGGGCATCGAACCGGGGTAAAGGGAAGGGCAGGAGAGGTTTGATACCCCTTGTGCCAGCCTCAGTTGGCTTGGAACATAGTTTAAGATACAATAACATTGTAATGAGAAGAACAAAGACTAGGTGAGCAATTAGGAGTGTGTAAAAAATTTAAATATGATCAACTTGTAAATATCTTTCCTAATCTATGTCCGTTGGCACATATATAGGGTGGGTGATGGATTAATTAGATTTTTTTTGAAACTCAAAGAATATATATAATTGGCTTAGTTTATATCAAAATTTCTAAACTCAATTTTACTTAATTAGACCGACCTTTTATTCTAAACTCAACTTAAATTTAACTAGTACACACTTTTATGAAAGAGTGATACTATACACACATTTTTTATTCTATTCTTCTTATATATTTTTTAAAAAAATATATAAAAAATAAACAATAAAAATTACTATTCATCCTTTGTTTAAAAAAAAACATAATAAACGTAAAAATAAGAAAACAACTTTATCCTCGTCTAGCGCAACTTTGAAGTGTCTTTTTCAAATATTTTTATTTTTCTTTCTTGCCAAAAATCTCAAGTAACTTTTTCTAAAAGAAAAAAGCGTAAATAACTTTAATTATAAAAGAGTTGACAATTTTACATAAACGTACATAAGAAAAATAATTAGTATATGCAGAACATTAATATGCCTTGCGTATGTTGTAAAAGAAAATTTTAAATAAAAAAATAAATATAAATATAAAAATATATACAATTTATGTATATTTACATTATATTATTTTATATATAGACCGAAAAAGAAAACTATAAATATTTAACCAAAGAGCACTGGAAACTTTCTTGGAGAATCCAGCGTGAACACGTGCCTTGCTGGCGTGGACCTGCCACGGGTCGTTACCTCCGCGTCGCTTTATCATATGCCGTCCCCACAACGTTAGTGTGGTCTTATCCACATAATGTTCCAACATGTCCCTTATGTGGGGCTCTATCCATCATACATATTGTAAAGAAAATCGGAAAACGTCACCGTACAGCTCGATTTATCATTGCCATCCAACTAATCCCAATGGCCTTGCTGCTCCCACGATTCAACACGGTGGACTCGGCCTTCCTGGCTGTGCTTTGTCTCCCACTACTTGTCATTTGTGATTGTGTGTAATAAAGCAAGGCAACAATGTACTTGGTTGATGTGATATGATAATATGGATTATAACCTCCAAGAAACTGAACTCTACTTTCTTCTGATTAAAATTGGTCCAATTTGATTTCAACTCAGTCTCTTGTTTGTTTTTCTTTATTATTGCTTTTTCAATAAGGGGATGTTTTACATGCATATTTAATAATATATTAATATTTAATTGTTAATTTTAAATTTAAATTTAAAATTTTATTTATAAATATAAAATAATTTATCACTCATTCATTAATAAAAAAATACTAATATAAAAGAAAAAATTTGTTTTCACTCAATGAAGAAATTTAAGTTGTTACCAATTTTTAGTAGGATTATTGAATCTATTAAATTTACAGTTAAATTTATGAATTTTAATAAATTTAATTATTTATATTTTTAAATAAATATTTAATAAAATTTAATTAATAAAAGTAATACAATTGAAAAAAAAAAAGCAAGTGTTATAGAGTTATTTCCATTTCATTTCTTGAGTCTATCATTTTTTATCCCTAAAATCTTGTTTAAGGGAAATTTAGATTTTTTTATTAATTTTAGTGAATTTTTTCTGTTTTTTATAATTTAATATTTAAATAATAATTTTTTTTTCTTATTATTTTTTCTTAATTTTATATTATTTTATTTTTACTTTATGTCAAGGAATCTATTTTTTATGCAAGAAATATAAACAATAAGGACAATTACCTTGAATTTGTGAGGAAAAATGAAGTAAGTGTTAAATAATTAATTATAAAGTTCATAAAGAAAAACAAACATCAATCCTTAACTTTAATTATAAAGTTAAATAATTAAATTGTTAATTTACTGAAACATAGTGGAGAATAGTCTTCTTTTTTTTGGTTATTTTCATTAATAAAATTTTATTAAAGTATCACTTTAAAAATTTAAATAATTAAATTTATTAAATTTTATAAATTAAATTTTATAAATCATAAATTAAATAATTTATAAAAATTGAAAAAAAAAATTTACTTTCATCATTAATGATGAGGCGTTTGAATGCTCTATCACTAGAACTCGATAGTCTTTTTAGCATAACTTTATTCCATCATTATTATTAATTTTTTTTTTTTGGTAGTTATATTCCATCATCTTAAACACTGAAATTTTGATGCAAAACTCTTAAATTGGAAGATTCAAGATTTAATCAGTACTGTTGGGAGGACTCATTTGCAACTTTTGCAACTTTGCTAAACAATGACAAAGTAACGGAGAATTCAACTTAAACAATATGGCTAAGTTAATCTTAACTATCAAGTTCTGCTATTAGGCTTTGGAGCATTTGGAAAATAATCCTTCTATGCTATATTTAAATTTTTATATAATTTTTTATTTTTATAAAATTTAAATTATTCATTTATTAAATCTCATAATTTAATTTATAAAATTTAATTAAGATAAAAAATTGTATATTAATATGAATATTTTATTTCTATATCTAAGGCAGAAACAACTTTTTTCTTTTAAATAATGATACACTTAAAACCATATGAAGAAATTTGATGTCCAAATCTTTGCCTCTAAAATTGTGAAATTGGTTTGGCATTATAACCATACGTAGAAAACTACAATAACAACCTTCCAAATTTGACAAAATTTGCCTGGAATCCATGTCTTTACTTGTTTGGAAACTACAAATCAACATCTCTTCCTTAGCCATTAGCTAATAAACTGACCAAATACAATGAAATGCAAGAACAGCGAGGACAATCAAACTCAAAATGCCAATGAGTTTTTCCCATTTCC
The DNA here is from genome assembly GCA_037013595.1 of Dicorynia guianensis. Taxonomy (NCBI): domain Eukaryota; kingdom Viridiplantae; phylum Streptophyta; class Magnoliopsida; order Fabales; family Fabaceae; genus Dicorynia; species Dicorynia guianensis. The sequence goes on from JASUAB010000014.1 coordinate 33,880,262, forward strand.
ACCCCACAAATATGGACCCAATCAGATGAAAAAATCATATGCTGCACTACAAAAGAAAAGCATACACCCACGCACACCTTATCAGCCCCCATTCCCCCATAATTATTAAATAAATTCCCCCCTATTGACGTTTCCTTCCTTTGATTTTCTCTCAAAATCCTCAACTGCCCGTCAACTCTCCCTTCTTCTTCCTCCATAGCCACAACCATGACCACCTATGGCACAATCCCTACTTCGTCTTCAGCTCCAGCGTCCTCAAGCCTCGAGTACATCTCACGCGCCAAGCAGAGGATCAAAACCGGCCTAGGAACTCGCCGCCCATGGAAGGTAATGTTCAATCTCCGCTCCTTCGGGCTCCCCGCCGGTGTCCCCGACGCAATTTCCCGCATTCGAATCAACATCGCTTACTTCCGAATGAACTACGCCATCGTCGTGCTCTTAATCCTCTTCCTGAGCCTGCTCTGGCACCCGATCTCGCTCATCGTCTTAATCGCCTTGATGGCTGCTTGGTTGTTCCTCTACTTCCTGCGTGACGAGCCGCTGGTCCTTTTCGGCCGTCTGATTGATGACCGTGTGGTGCTGATCGTGATGTCCGTGTTGACCATCGTCCTGCTGCTGTTGACCCAAGCAACGGCGAACATCCTGGTGGCGCTTCTGATTGGGGCGGTGCTGGTGGTAGCGCACGCCGCGTTTAGGAAGACCGACGATTTGTTTCTCGATGAAGAAGAAACTTCTGGATTGATGCCTAATGTAGCCGCTGGTAGTGCTTAGGCTTCCTGATTCATTCTGCTTTTTCTCAGCTCTAATGTGTTCTTTTGGTCATTTTAGTTATAAAGCAAAAAGAAAAAAAAGATTTGGTTCCTTTTGTTTATTTCTATTATATTTTATTGGGGTTGGGAGAGTGTGAAGAATTATGTTGGGTAACGGTGAATCGTGTGTTTTTTTTAATTGTTATTTTTATTTAAATTTTATTATATAAAATTTAAATTATTAAATATATTAAAATTTATAAGTTAAATTACAAAATTCACTTAGATTAACGGCTTTATAACTATTCTTATTCTTAAAACTTCATAAATCTATGTGTCTGGTGGGATAAATGGGTTAAGATTGGGAGGGACGGAGGGTCCTTGCCAACATGGAATTGGGTAATCATAACGTGGTGTGCGTTTGGGTCTTCAATGACATCCCTGGTAATGATTTGCTCAAAAGTGTACAGTTCAAAAGCTTTCAATTTCAGAAAAATATAGGTGTATTTTTGTGTATTATATATATATATTAATATATTAATATAAAAATATATAAAATATGTATATATAAAAATATACATGTAACAAAACTCTTCAATTTTTCTTTTTTTGACAAACCTCTCCAGTTTTTAAAGGGCCTAATCCATATGTAAAGTCTAACCTAACCATCTACCCCACACATATAAGACCAATTGAGAAAGGTCAAAGGAGGATCCACTTTTGTATAATTATCTTCTAACTTCTATTATTATCTAGTTCAATCATACACTTTGCATTTAAATTTTAATCAAATAGAACCTTTGAGAGTTCAAAACTTTTCCAATGCTAATAGCACATACATATTTATTTATTTTAAGATGATGCTAAATAGTTTAGAAACTATTTTAGTTTAAGCCAATTAGTTAAACAACAAAAAAAGAGTGCAAAAAGTATGCGAAAAAAAAAAAGAAAAAAAAGGCACAAAACTAGTGTTATCAAACTTACATAAAATTTAAAAGAAGATATTATATTTGTTAAGTTTATAGTTTAATTTGTGAAATTTAATAAATTTAATAATTTATTATTTTAAGTATATGTTTAATAAAATTTAATATATAAAAATAATAAAATTGAAAAAATAAAAAGAATCGTATATTTGAAACATTTATGTCACTGTGTAGAACTAAACATGAATATAAGGCTTTTTTCTCAAAAGAAAATTTGAATTCGCCTCTCTATTTTTATATTTTATTTCTCATACTCTCATTTCATAAAGTTTAAATAATTAAATTTATCAAATTTTAGAGACTAAATCAAATAATTCAAAAGCTTACACATAAAGATATATATCTTACGTTCCTACAATTATGTATGAACATTTCTGAATTTGAATATGAGGCATTCATAGTTTTAAACAAAATTTTGAATTTTTAAATGTATGATTTCCAAATATTTTGTATGTAGACATGTTAGAAAGGAATTTCGGATTTTCTATATTAAAGGAACATATATGAACCCACTAACCAACAAGTACCTTAGCAATCTAACAGTCAACGGAAGATTATGAAGAAAAAATAAAATTTCATGGCAAAGAGGTATGGGCAACAAACATAGTATTTAAGAGGTGGGTTTACTAAGAGTACAAAAGTACCTTAATATGTTGCATGTGGAAGCAATTCTTGAGGATTTTATATATTGCTTGTGATTTGTAAAGCTTCAAAATGTTTGTTAAGAGAATTAAAAAGGCACAAGTTTGTAGAAGAAAGAACAGGTCTCTAGTTTTCATACAGTCAAAAACTCATTCTAGAAAGAGCAATGATCTTAAAATTTTATCTATCTTTAGAAACTGAACTTAGTTCTTCCATCAACAATATGTTGGTTATGTTGCTTAAAATTTATTCTTTGGTCTGTGACAATTTAAAAATTTGTACTTTGGCGGATAACATTTTTTTTTTTTGAATTTTTCTCTGAGTATTTCTTATTCTTTAGGTAAAAAACTATTTCTTATTAGAAAGAGAGTTTTAAATAAAAAAAATTTCAATTAGGACAATTCAAGCCTTAAATTCATATTAACAAATTATTTCAAAATTTTTTAAAATATAATTAATTATCACTATATTAATACTTTATTAACTTCTGATAATCTTTTCAAATTACTAGTTTTGCTACCTCTTTTATCATCAATCAGCAATTGCAACCCAGCCCCATTAAATGTGAGTATCTATTGTATTCCATTTTTTTTTCTTTTATTTTTTTGGGCTGAATGGGGACAAATAACAAATAATACAATGAACAATGATTTTAGGATGAACAAGTTTGTTGTTAACCAACAATCACTGAAAGCTTATTTTCATGACATTTTTTATTATTTGAATGAACATCTTGGTCTCTTTTTCTTTTTCTTTTTTTATGTGAACAATTTTTCAATTTAACCGTTCAAGGAGATTAGAATTGAGTAAATAATAAGAGAAGGCTGGGAATCATCAATGTATCAAACTATAATACATATCTGGATGCATCCTATATATTTTTTGCTTTTCTTCCATTTCTACCATGTTATGAGATTTTGTTTATATAATATGATGATGAAAGATCTAAAAGGGAGGCTGATGCTCAGGGGTCATCAAGTGATGATGGTAATGTTGTTTTAGTTATAATTCAAGGCAAACTAGATATCTTCTCCTCTGAAACGGCTATGATTTAGCTTGATGTTATTTTGTTGTATGAGCCTCTTGTAATGCACCCATATCTTTGTATTCGGCCCTTATTTCTTTTCACTTCAATTTGGGAGGGTGAGGTTCGAAAGGGGAGGGAGGAAAAGGAAGTTATATGGCATATTCTTCCCTCTTGCTTCTGCAGCTCACCTGCACATGTTTGCACACTCAGGTGAAAGTGAATCTGATGAACCAGCTGGGAATGAAGGCAACCATGGTGGTTTAGGAACCACAGAAAGGTTGATATTACAATAAATTATGACAGTTTGCCATGAATGTCAAAGTTCTAAGTTTCACAACTTGTTGACAAGAAGACATAATGAATGAAGAAATTGTATTAGTATCATGTATATTCTAGCAGATCACTATTTGAATTGGCCACTGACAGCTTGACAAGGCTGCTGATGGAGGACCATTATCCACTCTCTACATTGCAAATCTTGGTCCGACCTGCACTGTAGATAAATTGAAACAAGCTTTTTCCGTGTGAGTTGCTAGTACGGTTATACCATTTGAGTCTGGATCCCAAGAGAAGGAGGAGGAGGGGAGGGGGAGTTCCTTTTTTAGTGGTGAGGCTTTTCAAATGGATTTATGCTGGTTCATAGTATATCTTAATATGCCTTCAATCCATTTTTCCAGATACACTGGATTCACCATGATCAAAATGAGTTCTAAAGGTGGAATTCTTGTTGCATTTGCTGATTTTGAGGTATGTTGTCATTCTTGCAGGCAACAGTAAGAATTTTGTGTGAGAAAGACGGACAGTTTTAGATTTTTAAATTGTTGCAGTATGAGTTTCACTGTATAAATCCTTTTTTTCTTGTCTCTTCTGTGAGTTCTACTGTTTCTATCTAAAATTTGATTTTTCTCGTGATTTTGAGAGTTGAGTTGTAAAGAAACTTTTCATTGATTCTCTACTTTTGGTTGGAGCTTATCTGGTAACATAATATGAATGCGTCTAAAGTCATGACAGCATTTTTCTAGATAAGGGCTTGCTATCCTACCCATTATCTCATATACTCTCTCTTGCTTTCACGCCATTTTATAGAGGAATTACTATATTACCTTTCTATTTCTTTAAATTTCATTATTTCTTCATATATTCAATTATACTTTTTCTTAAAAGGCAGATGACATGACTAACAACCTTCTCGTAATATGAATATTTCAAGATGAAATAAAGAAATATAAAGTGTAGCATAACAAGATCCTTTGAAAAAAAGTTCTATCAAGTTCTCCCAAGAGTGTCAGTTTGAGATATCCAACCCTCATTTATTCTTTTGTATTGCCAGTCTGCTAAAGGTTCTCCAGTAAAATATGTGATATGCTTATTTTAGTGTTGAACATTCCCAACCAGCCAACAGGCTCCAGCTAATTGATCTATTCTTTTGTATTCACATTTTAGCAGACTGCCAAATTATTTCCAAGGACTTCAGTCAAGGCTTTAGTGATAATAGTGCCTTGCAAACTGCAGAGACCAAATTCTTTCCTGGAATATAGTTGATAGGGGCACAGTTGTTTGATTAGTCTCATTGTGATTCTTTCATATGCTTAGAAAGTCAACATTTTTCCCAAACATCAGTAATGTTATAGATAATCAACAACCTTTCCTCTTTTGACTGGAAATTGACCAAGCTAGTAAGGCTATGGAGGAACTTTAGAACAGGTGGTTCCCATCATCAGATCGAGTTGCTTGCACATGGATTAAAGTCTTCACATCTTCTACCTTATCTGTTTTCTCAAATTTTTGTTCTTTTGGGTTAGATTTTTCATCTTTGTAACTTCCTTTTTTCTAATTAGTGACTTTTAGATATTAAGGTGTGCTCAAGTTGAATTCAGGTTAAGTCACAAAAAATTGAGTTTAGAATCCTACTTCAAACCCAACTGAAAATATGTACTGTTGGATTCGGATTAAATTTGATAAAAAAAATAACCTTATACTAACCAAAATATGAATATGCGAGTCTCAATAAGGTTGGATCCGAATAGTTTGCACACTTTTACTCACTTGTATATTTTTAAACATATGATGGGTGAATATATAATGCGTTTATGTTATTTTTATAAAAAATTTTTTATTAAATTATTAAATATATTAAATTTTACAAGTTGAGATGAGAGGCCTTTAGTAAAGGCCGCCAGTTCTTACATTTCGTGAGAGCTGTATTTGGGTATATATGATGGAATACCGAGTAATCTCTTGTTTGCTCTGCCCCTAACGCTTCTAATCTCAAGACCTGACATTAAAAGACTTTTAACCTTTTTACTCATGCATGCTTTGATGGCTGTGTTAGTCATACATGCTTCCTGACTACAATTTTGATATTGGCATTTTGTTGAGGCGCCCATCTTGAAACTTGAAAGGACCCATGAAGATTGGGCGGAAGCCTGCTTAATATATCTATGGTAGCTCCCATCACATCATCCCTATACGATTTAGGTATAATGTATACAAGCATGTTATATTTATATTTTTAAAATTACGTATAGGGTTATATATAGAAACAAATAAATAAATGTTATTAACAATTTTATAATTTTATTTAAATCTAAAGGCAAATATTATGTATTTTATGAGATAATATAAAAAATATATATCTGCTTACTCAGAGGCATCACTTGGAAGTTGTACTCTGTTTGGGACTGGGATTTTCTGAATTGATGACGAAGCAATGAAGATTGATGATGTATGGAGACACCTAACTTTTTTTGTTTTGAATATTAGAAGAAAATAAAACAAAGTGTGGAATTTATTTTTATTTAATTTTTGTAATATAAAATTTAGATTAATAAATTTATTATATCACACCATCTAAATTGACGAATTGAAAGGCCATAATTTTTTTAGTGTACATGCTGCCAATGTAATTTTGTTAACAAAGCATTTCCCAACAAAATGACCCTCATTGCTATGTAAACACTTAGCAGTGTTAGATTTACATGGGAGGACTGTACAATAGGTATATGTCCTCTTACAAACAAATTTAAATTTTAACTTCAATAACTAAAAAAATTACAGCGTTGCAATTAAATTATGAAAAATTATATATTTATTATACTATTTTTTATTATACATTTAACATTTTTCATAAACACTAGACAACTAAAGGCAACATCACAACCATGGTTCAATCGTTTCAAACCTAGCATTCCTTCACCTACCCTCCTCTCTCTTGTACCCCAACCCTGGAACTTTTAATATTCCCAAAACACACACAACAAATGTCTAAGTAGAACATCTCTCTTACCTTAAATTTTGTGATAGTTTTACAAACCTCACTCCATTTTTGGGATGGAAAGGAAGAAATTTTTTAATTAAAATGAAACTATATTGGTTGTTCTATTTGGTTAACATAAACTATATCTAAAATGCATATTTGTGCAATTTTGAACAGTCATCATTAAAGTTGTACAGAGCTTTACTCTTTCAATAAATTACACTGCAATTTACCAGGGGTGTCCTGGCGTTCGAGGATCAAATGGGTCTGGTTTCTGCAACATTTATGCTGATGTTGATCTGTTAGGAGTAAATGACTACAACAGTCTGACCCAGTTGCGCAGTGTTGGAACGGTTGGTAATAACATTGCCAGGACATACTGCGAAACAGGACACATGACATGTCCCTTTTATCTTGAGCATCTTAATTCTGAACCTCAGGCTAGTCATCATCAGCCAACCCAGATTATATTTTTGTTTTATGTGTTTTCAAAAGTTGAAATTCGAACTGTGGCATTTCTTGTTTTTTACCACCACTTGTTAGTGCTCATGCTAGCTGAGACTCTCATGCTATCATTGTCTGTGTTTCTTCAAATAACAATTCTCAGCCCTGATTTTGTCTGCATCTCAACGCATATGCTTGTGCATGCACACACATCAATTAAGAGTTATCTTGTACGGATTCGGATACATGTCCAATATAGATACTAACACATCGGTATATCAATTTTGTAATAAAATATTCATGTAAATATGTACGAGTTGGATACGGGTGCATGCGAAGAGAGAGACAAATGAAGCACATAACATCAAGCTATTTGATCCACTTCAATACCATAGAAATCTATCAAGTTTGATGAAGGCCATCAGGCACTAGTTTACATAATTTCCCGAAAGAATTGCAAAAGCTATATACCTATCCTACTTTCCCTCTACTATACAGATGCAAAATTAGATGGCATTGCAGAAAGATAGAAAGTAAAGCTACAAAATAGGAGGGCAAGAAACATACTTATGCAGAACAAGATTGCAATTTCCAATGTGAATGACTTTACATATTATTTTCACATTAAGTCCTCCTAGGCTTGTCCCTTTCCCAGTAGGCGGACCTGTATTTATCAAGAGAGAGCTTCCCACTGAATGCTTCCAGTGACTCATCTAACAGGGGACCACTGTAATGGTGCTGACTCTGCTGCTGCTCTGCCCAGATTTTACCACACCGGTTTCCCACATCATAACCTGAAGTTGAAATGTAATTGGTGTCCATGGCCATGTCACCCTCAAGTATTCGCAGAACCTTGAACAAGGAAGTATAAGTATGCCGAAGCAGTTAGGAGAACAGACCAAAGATGGTGCAAGAGGTTAAACTTAGACAACAGCAACATATCCAAACAACAAAAAGCCTTCAGGGTTCGAAGATACTATTAAAACCATTAGAGTCTTTCTATTCCCATCAATTGAATCTTATTAAATACTTAAAAAAATTTGAACTAATAAATGTATTCAGTCTACAGATTGAATTATAAAACTTATAGATTTAACAGGCCATTTTAAAGTTGGTGAGCATTTAGTGTTCACCATTTTGTGGGAGTGTTTTCCCAAACCTTCATCACCCAAGTATTCCCAATGACTAGTCATTGAAATCAATACACAACCACCATAAATTATTTAATGCGGCACACATTCCTGATCCCCTATTTGGAAGCTCTAACCTTGTCATCAGCAATGAAAAGGGACATAAAGTGGATCTCATAAGGGGACATGGTCTAACTGAACAAGATATGAAACCTTTTTTAATCCTTTTGACTCTGCAGAATTAGCCTGCAAATTTTTTGTATGAAGTTCTTCTAGGAAATTTGTGATTCTGAATTATTTCAACTAGAGTATGCCAATAAGTTTGTTAAAAGAATTTCCTTTACCTGAGACATTCGTGGTCTAGAATGAGGATCACGCCGTATGCATAATGATGCGGCATGCAGCATGCAATAGACCTCATGTTCCGAATAGCGATTTTCCAGCCTTGGATCAAGCAGTACCTCAATGGCATATTCTTCCAACAATGGCCGTGCCTGTTTAGCATGCATATGCTCAGAATTACTCAAGGCTAAGAAAGAGCAAAAAAAGAAACTTATGGTCTTTCCATTAGTCAATTCTTGTATCATGTTTCTCATTCATAATAAATGAGCTCTTAAAAAATGATGCCAACATTGGACAATCTTCATAATAAGCTTGATATAATATCCTCCAACTCACCCACTCAGCAAGACACTGCTGTCCCTTGGGCCGATTGAGATCCACAGCTTTTCGCCCTGTAACAAGCTCCACCAGCACCACCCCAAATGAATAAACATCAGCCTTTTCAGTGATTTGGCCACTCTGAACATATTCTGGAGCCAAATACCTAAACAACAGCAGCATATAGATCAGCTGAATGTTTATATCACACGGGCAAGTGAAGCCATGAAACTAATGGTCACCAAAAGAAAAAAACATGAATCTAATTACACATCAGTACAACACTTACCCAAATGTTCCAATTACTCTAGTTTCCACACCAGTGTCTCCATCAGGCTGCCATCTTGCCAATCCAAAATCACCAACCTAGCAGAATTCAACATGGTACAATCTTGTCAGACACACAACCGATGCACTCAATACACAGTTGATATCTTAAGGTACACAACCCTAAGGAAACTGAAAAACCAAGACATTTATTTTACAGTAATTCTTAAAATGTAAAGAATGCATATTTTTTAATGAAATGAAAAGATTAAAAAGAGGAACTACTAACGGACTGACAATAATGAAGTAACAATGACTTTAATCTGTACACTAGAAGACTGCAATGTAAGGTACCAGTGGTTGAAAATCATGGGTGATAAGAATGTTGTTTGGCCGCATGTCACGGTGGATAATGCAACCCACTCTGCACTCCTCATGAAGATATCGCAGCCCTCTAGCAGCTCCAACAGCAATTTTTTGCCGTGCAGACCATTCCAACAGTTCCCGTTGTCTTCCTGAAATACTTCAAAGTATTAGGTCAACTTACAATTAAGTCAGTACCAGAGACAAGTCTCCTATACTATTTTAATTTAAAATCATTGTATTAAAAATGAAAAGTTCAAATATACTTAAATATTCTGCACAGCTTTGAGGACAAGTCCAATTCATCCTATAGTTAGGTAGACTTAATATTGAATAATCTCAACAACACAAACAAGTGAATTTCAAATTACATATGCACCTAAGTCCTATTTAATAGTCTAAGGGCATAAATTTCAGTGGTTTTATATCTAATCTCATTTTTTTACCTAGTTAAGAATGACACTTTGCAAGTTGAATGACTTCAATAAGTTCGAGCTAATTCAAAAATATATTTGCGTCACAATAGCATATGGTATGGACGCAAGTGAATTTACCATACAAATGAGAATCCAGGGATCCATTGCATATATATTCATAAACCAGTAGCCTTCTCTTATCCTCTATACAGAACCCAATCAGCATGACAACATTTCGGTGCTGAGCACAGCTCAGGACTTCTACCTCCGAGCAAAATTCAAGATCACCCTGAGAACTAGCCAATTTATGTTGCTTGACAGCTATGACTTGTCCATCTGGTAGAACCCCTCTGTAAACAGATCCAAATCCTCCTTCTGCCAAGAAGTTGGCTTGTGAAAATCCACCAGTTGCAAGCTCCAACTCAGCATAGCTGAACCACCTTGGAGGTTTCCCAAAAACAGGTGCCTTGTGTTGACATATTGAACATAATGGAGGAGGACCAGAAGGAGCATTTCTCGATAAGGCTATTGCTTCCCTTACATTTCCACTGAAATTCAAATCAGTTCTATAGGTTGATATTTCAACTTCAGCTTCTCTATCAAGCCTTGAGAACTTTGCTAGCAAAGCTCTGTTGGTAGATGTTTGAGGCTTATCATGAGATCTTTCTGATCTTTCTTCTGTGTCTTGAGATGAACGTTGATGTAGAAGTAATTCTGTGATCCAGGGCTGGAATCTCAAGCTCGCTGAAGATGTGGACAGATTTTCACTGTCCGTATCTGAAGTAGTATCATCAAGTTCTTGATTTTCCTTGATTGTTTCCTCTTTCTTTGACTCACCATTCATCTCTGAGATGAAAAATGGTGAAGTGCCCGGATCTGAGCTTGATACTGATGAAGTGCCAGCTTCAGTAGCAGTAAATGGTGTCCCAAGCTCTGGGCTGCTTGTTGGAGTCACAACTGGTCCTTTCATTGAGTTTGTAGGATTCTTTTTCTTTCTGGTTTGTTTTCCAGGCACCTCATCTTGCTCAGAAGGTAATGGACCTGCCTCTTCAAGATCTTTTTTCTGTGTTCCAACCAAATTCAAGCGCAGTACTTTTGCTTGGGAACGCTTCATAACCACTATATTGCACTTTAGCTCTTCCATGCATCGTTTTTCCTCGTGTTTGAGCTGTCTACAAATAAAGCGGCACCAAATTCCAACAACACAGACATAATCATTATCTCATATATCAACAAAATAATAAATCAGCAATCAAGAATTCATCATCCAGTTGCATAGTTACAATAGCATGCCTTTGTGTGGGGAAAAAATAAGATAGACTATTACTTGTCTAATACAACCCAACTGGCTTGGGCTTTCATGGCCTCTGCAGCTACTACTCCACAAGGTGATCCAGAAACCATTTGAATTTTGACATTTATCTGTTAAAAACGTTGAAATAAGGATAAAACATCAATTTGATAAACATGAACCTCTCATACATCCAGGCTACACACCTTGTTTGGATCATAGACATCATGAAGCTGCAGTATCATCTGAGAGCAAGAATCAGTGATATCACACTTCAACTCTGAACATGTTCCGGCAGGAGACTTCTTGTTAACATTAGCACAGTCACCAGAAAATCTGGGAAAACCCCATAATCGTCTACCTGTGCACGTGCAGAATTGTCATTTACAAATAGTAATTAGCAAAGGGACTGTAAAAGCTCAAATGGCCATCAAAATACACGCATAAAATCAGATCTTCATGTAGATCTCAGGCTCAATCCAGAATGCAAAACAAGTACAATTTAGAGCACCATTTACTAACTGTTACAGAAATATACTCTCTCAAAACCAAGGGAAAAACAATAAAACAACCTATTTGCCCATATTACAGGAATGACAAATTTAGAAACGATTAAAATGATATATCTGAAACCAGCATCAAAATCTCCGTACGCCACTAAAAAATTGAAGAGAAAAGAAGCACAAAAATAAATCATATGGAGGCAAAAGAGAAGGTACCCGAACTTTGCGAAGGAACGACTACCAGCAGTGTAATGCAATCCCCGGGTTGAACAACATGAGTCAATGACCAAACAAGGGCAGTCTTTGGAATTTCTTTTGATGCCTTAACGGCAACAATAACCTTCTCAGCACCATCGGAAACTTTTTCTTGCGTACCTCGCTTCTGTTGTTCTCGATTCATCAGCGCTAATAGTCCCACAAAAACTGCCTCGCTCAACACGTTTAACTGTCAATAACCATGAAAGCCATCTGTGCCTATATACTCAAAACAATGGGGAGAAGCGTAGCACTCTTCCGATATCATTCGTCTCCGTACCCCTTGTCAAGCTCCAGCAAATTTATTAACAAAATGCTGACATTCCACAGCAAACATTGACAAGACTTTTTTAACCAAATTGGAACCTTATTTTACAGAATCACGACTAAACACAGTTCCAACTTTCCCAGAATCTTGCATTTACTATTAATAACAACTGGGATTTTGCAATATGTTCCCAAAATAGTGACAAATCCGTGAAGAATCAGATACCCTTTTGGCTCAGAAAGCAAGACCTTGTAGTTCCGTGCTTACAAATGTAATCTAGTACAAGCTTTCTGAAATTGCAGAAGATTCAAAGCACTGTTAGCATGGGATATAAACAACATGACGCCAAAAGAGACCGTCCGCTTCCAGTCTATGACACTAGCAATGCTTTTGTTCCTTTAAATCACTAAGTCAATAGTGGAAAGAACGAAACAGCTCCAAAAGGTAAAGGAGGTGTTGATTTGGATCCAACTCGTTGGCTCTACTACCAATAACAGAATCAAAGATTCGGCTACGGGAGTAGTATATCATCTCTTCAAATTCAACAGAGAACAATCCAATCAGGCAATCACCATCGATATGACTAAACGTAGAGGTTGTTTAGCTCTCTGGGTCAGTGAATGTTCAGCATCAAGTTTTACCCCTGCAGAGCACAGTCCCAGATTCAACATGGATTTAAAAAAAAAAATTAAGAAAGAAAAACGGTGCAGACATAGGTGTCTGAACAAATGCATAACAACGCGACACATACGTATACAAACACATAAATATGATTTACTTTGTAAACGCCATTTTATTGCTTTAGAAGATCGAAAAACATCATTGATGACTAAAAAACAAGAACAAAAGTGACGGCCGGAATAAGATCCAAAATTTTCTTTTCTTTGTTGTTTACCAATTCTTTTGGACATTTGAACTCACAGCAAAGGAAAAAGAAAGTGATATACACTTTTTGCTTATCATTATTGTGATCGGCATCTTAACACTTCCAGCGAAAAAACCGCCAAAGCCAAACCAAAACACCTCACTCCAATATTTATAAATACCAAAAACGAAAGAAACCGATTAACAGCAAGATCAAGCTGGATTACAAAATGCCTATAAACGACCATTGCGCCTAAACACATGAAAACGAAAACCCAATAAGCTACACGAAGAAAATTCACAAACGAAAGAGATAACCGCTTGTCATCCATTTTGAATGGTTCAAAATCGCAAAAGATAAAGCTTTGAAATTTATCTTCAGCGTACTCACTCTTTTATCAGTTGTTACTGCAATGGCACAGAGAGAGAAACATCAAAATAGTGCTGAAGCCAAATTCAAGTTCCATCCAAAATGAAACAAATTTGAGGATTTAAAGAACAAATAAGCTTACCCATCAAAGAGAAAAGGAAGTCAGGGTAGCGAAGGGGAAACCGAGCAAGTACAAATAATTTTCGTAAATGCGGACGGTAAAGATAGCCAAACGCATGACATGCGAATGCTCAAAAGCAAGACAATCAGTTGTAGCGGAAGCAGAGATGTGCTGTAAATCGCCGTCGAGAGGTATGGTAAAGAGAGGCCCCTGCTTTTGAAGATATTTTCAGAAGTGACCCTGATTGGAGTAAAATCTGGGGAAAAAATACGAGGACAGAAGAAATTTTGTACTTTTCTTAGAGATTGTTACGGTAACCAGTTTGGATTCTAAAACCTGACCTCAGATTCAGATATAATTAAGGAAAAATACCAACCTTTGTGTGTGAATCCAAAAGGCTTGCTTTTGGAATCCATTACTAAGAGATACAATTTTGGAAGAATTAAAATAATCAGTAAAAAAAATGACATCATAATTAATGAGTTTTTCTAATTTTTTTAATTTATGTAAAATTATTTCAAAATATAAAAAATAATGCAAATGTACGCATATGATTAGCCCACAAGAGAGATATGGATGTTGGTGTAAATTAAAACAATATAAATAATATACAATTTTTGATATTTTGTAATAAAACAAACATTTTTTCACAATAAACCAAGAGTATTTTCACCATGCCCCGGACCCACCTGATCTTGTTTCATCTGTTTTCTTTGTATTTATTTTTCATTTTCACATTTCAAATTGAAGGGTATGGATCTGAGATTTCTTTGGTGCAGCTTTGGATCTGAGATTTTTGTTTTTGGGTACATGGTTTGAATCTTAAATTTGAATTTTATAAAAGGTGGCTGTAATATGGGCTACTCACGGTCGCACCAAAATTGTGGGCAGAGAAAGCTAGGCGGGAACTAAGATGGTGCATGCAATGTACTTTTTCTTTCTAAGGCCAATCAATGTCTAAGATAAGGCTACTCTTGATTTACACATGAAACCTCATCATTGTTTCATTATTGTCAAATCTACCCCTCAACATCATCATCTAAATCATTGTGATTTTGGTATCATTGTCTCATCAATCTCTAATACTAACTATCATCTCACTTTGAAGTTTAATTTTATTGTGTTAATTTTTACCATTTAGGACTTTCATGCAAAAGGGTTTTAATTAAAAAATAATTTTTTAAATTAAGATAATTTAATTATTTTTTAATTTTTATACATCTTTCTTAAAAGCAATTATTTTAAGACAATTGGAATAAAAAAGAGGTGAGAGTTTTTTGGTATATTCGCGAAAGAGAGATAACTAATGGAGCATTTTCAAAAGAAAAATTAATAAAGTCTTAATTTTTTCAAAGTTTCAATCAAAATGATATACCCTCTCTATTCCTATGGTTTAACAAATTTTCTTCTTGTTTCATATAAAGGGTCATTGTCCTAAAACTAAGGTTGCATTATATTTTGCAATTTAACTTTTATCTCCATTAATTTGTTTCATATTTGAGTTCTTCTATAAAAATAATATTTCAGTGAAGAAAGAATTTTTTAATATTAAGATAATTTAATTATTTTTTAATTTTTATGCATCTTCTTTAAAAGATAATTATTTAAAAATAGAGAACATAAAAATTTCTAAAATGACAGTTATTTTAATGCTATATCAATGTTTTCTTTTTACATTGTAGATTTTTTTTCTTCTTTTTGATCCTGTAATTTTTTAAAATAAAATTTTATATAAGCTCTCATTTAAAGAAGTTTAATTATTAAATTTATTAAGTTTTATAAACTAAATTATAAATTTAATAGATTCAATAAATTTATTTTAAATTTGTTACATATTTGTCCAGTTTTTATGGACTAAACTTTTTGTTTTTGTCTTACTTGCATGGAGAAACCAAAAAAGATGAAATTCATAAAATTCACAAGAATTTAGAGATGCCTATTACAGGATAATTGCATAATAATGGGCATCATTAGTTTCTTAGGTGCTTATCAAATGCAGGAAAATCCTCAACTGATACCAATGGTTTAATGGTAGAATACAATGAGTATGTAAACAAAAGAATTGGAACTTTTAAAAGTACAAAGTATACTTTATTTATTATTAATGAAAAAGTCAATAGTATAGATAATGTTAAGTTCATAAATTATGATGTATTTATTTATATTTTATAATAATTTATACTATTAATTTTTTTATTAATAGATATACTAATAAAAAGGTATTGATTTATTGGAAATATGTTGATTTTAGTGAATTTTAATTATTAATGTATAGAGGTTTAACTTATTAAAAGAGAAAAAATCATTAATATTCTAATTCTTGAATAATTACACACTTAACGACCATTAATTCACTAAAAAGACATCACACTATGTCATTGTCAACCCAAAAAAATAGCATCACTCTATTCCATGGTAATAAATTGCTTAGAATTCTTTTCCACTTTTTTCATAACCCTACAAAAATAGGATAGGCATTTGAAATGGCTGCTCGGGTTATTATATATATCATGAGCGATACGAAAATGGATCGAGTAATCTCTTCCTTTATTCAAGAAAAGGCATTTCTAGTTTGCATGTTCCCATCATTTATCAAGAAAATTTCTACAATAAGATTGGCAGGTTGCTGACCCTTGTGTGAATAATTCCTCTGTGGTTTAAAAGATTGCATTGTATTCCCACATTGTTTCAATCACGTGTAATTTAATTCTTTGGTCGACCAATCTATTTAATAGATGACGGACTGAGCAAGTGGCCTCCAATAAAAGATGTTAAAAAGCAAGTTGATTTGCTCTAACTCCCAATTTTTTCAGATTAAATAGAATTATCTCATTC
Organism: Dicorynia guianensis; assembly: GCA_037013595.1. Lineage (NCBI taxonomy): Eukaryota > Viridiplantae > Streptophyta > Magnoliopsida > Fabales > Fabaceae > Dicorynia > Dicorynia guianensis. The sequence continues at coordinate 33,896,709 of JASUAB010000014.1, forward strand.
ATTTTTTATACGAGATAAAATAAATTAGTTTATAAATTAATATATTTTTTATGTATAAAAATATAAATAAATTCATCCTTAGCCAACTTCACCCCACAAACTAAATTAAATGAATCAAACTAATTTATATTTTTTGACCCCGTCTCTTTGTTGGAGTGAATTAAGTCTTACCCACTATAACACTTCTACCTCCAATGCTACACCCAGGCTTCACAAATGAAATCATCATATCTCCTTCGTCATCTTCTTGCCTAAAACTGAGAACCCCACTCCCCAAAAGCTCAGCCATTGCCGGTTTTCTTCCCGTCAAACACCTTTGCACTTCCTAACTAATCTAACCACAAAAGCCACCCAAGCTTCCCAAAGTCTCTTCCCACACCCAAGCAGTCACGTCCAATGATAGTGGGAAATGGATCGGAATTGACTGCCGTAGCTGAAAGTGGTTTTGATGTTAAAATTGGCCACAGTTGCTTTGGATCAAAGTTGAAAGGGTTTGTATTATCAAATAAAAAAAAAAAGTTGAAAGGGTTTGATATAATTTACCCATCTGATTATGTTCAAAAAAATATGCGACAAGCCACGATCGCAAATACTCCAAAAATCTTGTCCTTTGCTCGAATCCTTTCTCATTCCCCATACAGTTTTTTAAACTTTGCCATAAATGCGGTAGCGGTGACCGTCAGGTCAGCATTCAACACTCTCCTCTCTCTCTTCCTACGAACACCAAACAACCAGGGTTCGGTTCAGTGGTAACCCCACCACCGCCAGAGGGCCCCGCCGCGTGGGACCACTCGCCGTTACCCAATGCCGTCGATGATGATCTCACCACCAGCGGTATTGCAGTCACGGCAACGCAGGTGCTGTCAGCTTCGGAACGTTTCCCCCAGGACAGACGTTAGCCCCGCCACCTGGCATTACCCCCGCCCTCAAGGCATGAGTTGCGGGGTGTACGACGAGGAGTTGTGTTTTTGCTACGTTGAATTATTTTACGTTTGGGAATATGTCGTGAGGTGATTAAATTGAAAAAGAAACTTACAAGAGCAGAAATAATATATTTTTTTTTAAATTTAAAATTTCACATTAAATATAACTCAGTTGTAAACATATTAACGTAGGTATATCAGGGGACCAACGACGTTGTCTCGAGCTACTCATTTTTGGCCCCATTTATCCTGGTTCGTGTCCTATATGGAGTCTATGATAAATCGGAATTTGGAAAATATCAACTAAAAAAATAAATTAAATTTAAATATTATTAAATAATAATTTATTTCTAATTTATAAAAAATTATATATATCATACTAAAAATTCTATATTAAAAATTCTTAAACAATTAAACAAATAGCTATCAAGTTTTTTTGTTGAACTTATTGGAAATGTGGAATTTAAGGATCGGAATTCTTTATAATTAGGTGACTAACTGCAATGATGTACTATTTTAAAGACAGATAAAGAGCTAAAAACTTAGTAAAAAAATGAAAGAATTTATTAATATAATATTGATACAATAATTAATTGTACTTTAAAAATTTTGAAGTGATTTATCAATAGCAATTCAAGTTTGATGCCTTGTTAAGATTACAATTTTTCATTTATAATTTTTGCAACTAAAAAGGTGAAAAATGTATTTTTATAAAAATAAAAAATAATAAATTTTGTTAGAGAATGTGATACCCTACAATTATAGATTTCATGTAACTGACAATTTGAATTAATTTTTTGAGTCAAACTATTTTGTCTCATACTTTATTTTTTTACATTTCTTTTTATCTCTTTCCTATATGTCAGATTGCAGTTGTAAAACACCAACAGAGATATTCAAATCCAAAATTTAAAGTTTTGTCTTACTTGAGAAAGGAGGGAATTTTTTTTATGATAGAAGTCAAAAATGGGTATGCTTCATTAGCAAGCATAAGAACATGTTAGTCTATATTGTTCGTCATTACAAGGACTTAATCCTCAAAGTTTGTGCTGTTGAAGACTACCATCAATGTAAATATGCGTGCTAATTGCATGCGTGGGATCAGTAATTGGTCATTGTTCAAAGCAAAAATATACCATATTTTAGTATTAAGTGGCATGATTTACGGGAGGTAACTATGCATCTACCCATGTTTTTAATTGTGCCCTTGCATGGTATTCTATTATGAGCAGTTTGAACTAAGTGCATCTCGTATGCACATTAACATTGGCATTCTCAAGATTTTGTATGGTTATTAGAAAAATTCAAGATGATGTTTACCAAGAACTATCAGCCAAGTTTCCTTTTTTTAGGTCACCTTGCCCTAATCAAGTTATTTATTTAGGGGGTTGTTTCCAGGCAAGGAATATTGTAGATGGAGTCAGATTTTTTAATTTTGTTAAAGAAAGTTTAAGTATACAGTAAAAAAAAATAAATATTGAATGAAAATAATAATAATAAATTTATAAATTAAATTATAAAAAATATTAAAATTAATTGAAAATTAAAAATCCAAATCCATTATAAATATATCATTTAATAGAATCCTGCTTACCTCTTACTAGGCATGGGGCCATGCGTTCACTTATTAATTTCAAATTCAATCACAACACAATATAAAAATAGAATGAGGTTGACCCAACCTTGCTCTTGGTTTATTTATATAATAATCTAACTTGGACAGGCACCCCACATCATTAAAATTATAAAACAGTTTGCAGATACCCCAAAAGAGAAGGGCTGCCTGACACATACCCTTGCAATGAAGGTCGTAGTTTAAATAGAAACTTAACATCTATTGCATTAGAAAAGGAGAAAAGGTCTGCCATGCATGTCCAAAGTGTCTTCTAGCCCAAATTTTCCTTTTTTTATTGTTTAAACACATACAACCATCCAAAATAGACCAAATGGCCTAAATTTCATAAATGGCTTTTCTTTTTATTTTAGACACATGGTTTACTAGTACAAATATTTCCCGTAACCTTTATGATCTATTATAATTAAGCCAATATTTTGGTCTTCCATCTCACTCCCTGAGTGCTTGAGACTTGAAAAAATGAACAAGGCGACGACCAAGAAACAATTTAGTCTCAAACAATTTGAAATTAAGTTATTACAAATTCAAAATAAACTTATTAAATTTGTTAAATTTACAATTTAGTCCCATGAAATATAATAAATTTAATAATTTTAAATTTTAAATAAAAATTTTATATATAGAATCAACAATACCAAAGAAACAATTATATAAGTTGTCACCTTATCAGTTTTTCCCCGAACTGATGAGATATATCTTTTCCCTTTCTTTATTTTCCTTCTATCTGATTTTGTTGCTGAAAGGCATTTGGCAAGAAACCTGGTGGGGCAGTCACAGTCTTGCTACTCTTCTTGTTTCATGTTTATGGAGCCAAGCAACAAGAATTTTTAGGGCAATAGTTGGGGATATTGGATCCATAAGAGCCAGCAAAAGGAAGACAATTCATGACGTTAACAAATATTCACAGGTTTCCAAAACGCCAACCTATAAAATCCTTGATTTTGAAGAGTATGTGAGCCATGAGGCTAAGTGGGTGATTTTGATGTACGAGGATTAAGTAACTTTTTTGTCTAGAAATTACAGTATATAATAAGTAAAAAAATAAAATTAAAATTAAAAATTACATATTTAAATATAAAAAATAAAAAAATTTATAGAATTAAAAAAAATCTAGGTTATTCAAATTCAATTTTGATACTTCAGGCTCATTAAATGCTGCTGGCCCTTTCTGGCCCTTGAAGATAGTACCCTCTGCAGCACAGATGACCACCTGCCCCAGTGCTTCCCTGCCATGACCAAAGAACAATCTGTGTTTTGTATGTAGCTACTCTCCTCCCCTACATATGCTGGGTTTTGCAGCAAACACCACGACATAAATTGCTTGGAATTCAAATTTCTCTGATACATTCATTGCTATTCCAACGGCAAGAAAAACCTCAGTATTTCTTGATGACCCTTTTTCTATTGTTTCTACTGGGTCTTTCTTTTGGGGTGGGTGTCTTAATTCACATCTACCTATGACAATATTTATTTGTTATGTGGTCCCCAATTAATTGATAAAGCAAAATGTACCAAAAAAAAACAATTGATAAAGCAAAAATCATAGGAATCAAACATGATGATCAATCATATTTTGACATTTCCCACTAATAGATGACTTATTTGTTTTTTCTCACTCTTTAAAAAAATCTTTCACTTAAAAATTATTAAAAATTAAAAAATATAAGTTATTAAATTTGTATATTGAGTAAATTACACTAACCTCCCTTGAGGTATTTGATTATGACACTCCACCCCATTCTTACTCAAATATGACACTCCACCCCATTTACTCAAATATTAATTAAAAAAATATATTTAATATTAATAAAATATTTACAAAAAGAATATTAAATTAATGTTTTAGTCTAATTTTATTTAAAAAATATATTTTAATTCAGTTAACAATTTTAAATAATTAATATTTTGATAAATTATATTTTTTTAATCAAATAATTATATTTATTACAAAATATAAATTTAACAATATGTATAATTATGAAAAAGAATTTAGTACAAAAATAAAAGCATATTGGGGATGGGTTTAGTTAAAAAAAAAATATAAAGCATAATTGATCTTATTTTTTACTAGCTAAACTCATCCTAAGATGCCTCTGTATTTATATTAAATTTTTTTTCATAATCATATATATTGTTAAATTTATGCTTTGTAATATATATAATTATTTGATTAAAAAAATATAATTTATCAAAATATTAATTATTTAAAATGATTAATTGAATTAAAGTATAATTTTTAAATAAAATTAGATTAAAATATTGATTTAATATTCTTTTTATGAATATTTTATTAATATTAAATATATTTTTTTAATTAATATTTGAGTAAATGGGGTGGAGTGTCATATTTGAGTAAGAATGGAGTGGAGTGTTATAATCAAATACCTCAAGGGAGGTTAGTGTAATTTACTCTTGTATATTTTATAATTCATATGATTTAATAAATTTAATAATCTAATTTTTTTAAATAAAATTCATGTAAAATTTAATTTGTGAAATTAAAAGAATTGTTCCTTTAAAAGCATATATCAATTAAATAAGACTTCTACGGAAACTGAAGGTTTTTACGTAGTAAAGATTAATCATAGACTTATTATTCAAACTTTAAATTATAAAATTTAATAAGTTAATTTTTTAAATAAAAATTTAATAAATAAAAATAGCAATACCTAAACACTTCAAGCCAATCTATTTTATTTAATGGTGAGTAACAATATATTAAAGTGAATCAAAAAGTGTTAACATATTAATGTACATAAATATATGAATAATGTTAAAACTTTATGCTTATGTTCGTATTTTCAATGCAATATACAATTTAAAATTAGTTTCAAATAGATTATCAAATTTTATATAATAAAAAAAATTTCAAATCATGTATTCTACCAAAAATATAAATATAAATATATAATTTTAATATTATTCAAATATTTTTATTCATTGAATTAGGTAACTCCACCCTGCTTAAAAGATAAAATATATTTACATATTTTAATTCATTCAAATGACAGATAACATCAAATCCAAGTAGGTTTTGACACCATAACAAAACGTATCAATTAGGGAGACATGGGCCTTGATTATTCCCACTTAAAAATGTAACAATTTGGGGCAGGACGCTGAAATATGGTCCAAAGAACAAAATTACTGTGGAGATTTCTTGTAATGCAGCCTATGATTGACCAGGTAGATTTACTAGGAGGATAATTGGGCATCGTTTTTAGCACAAAAGATAAAAAAAAAGAAAAAGAAAAAGGAGGGGATAGATGACAAATGAGGAGTTGTTGCAGGAAACAAGTTAGGTGATATAATTTAATAAGATGCCAGCATATATACTAAATCTCCTTAACTATGGTCATTTTCAATGACACCAAGCTGTGCCCTAGGTGCATGTACAGTGCATGTTTTCTGGTGATAGGTGTTGGCCCTCATGTGGAGGGATTGGATTCCTTACAATTATTACTGTGGATTATTGAAGAAGGAGAAATAAATGCAAATTAAAATCATTTCTCTCTCACTTATTTTTCATTTGTTTTTCTCTAATGATCTTCTGTAATAACAATAAAAAATTCCAATCTTACATGAAGGGAAGCCACCCTGCAGTTTTGATTTTAAATTGTGCACACTATTTTTCTTTTAAAAAATATATTTGATGTCTGCAAATAAATAAAATAATAATATATATAAATAAATTTTATATATAATTTGAATATATTTTTATCTTTTTAATTTTTATTACATTTTTATCTCTATATATGACGTGTATATATTTTTCTACAATTATCCAACTAATAATAAAAAAAGATTATATTTACATTTTTAAATATTATAAAAAATATATTTAATTTATGCGACCTTATTCAAATCTTACAAAAAAAATACCTCTATGCCTATCAAAAGTGAAAAGGATGATGATTGATGAATGAAAAATTATTTCTTGACATTTTGATGCTTGTATTTTTTTATTTTTATTATTTTTAATAATTTATATAATGGATAATAAAAAGTTAAAGTTATTATATATTAGATTTATAAAATTTTTACAAATTTTAATATAAATTATTTAATTTATTAAATTTTATAATTTAAATTATAAAATTTAATTAATTTAATAATATTAAATAATTTTTTATAAATTTAATTTATAAAAATTAAGAGAGTTCAATGAAGTGAAAATAATATTTTAAAAAAATTACTAATCATGAGAAAATTACCAATTTGATTCACAATCGAGGGCAGGCGCTTGCAAATTCTAAGTTAACCCTGTCCTTTTTCAGTACAAGGAATTAGTATTCACTGATAATCATCAGCGAGATTTTTTTTTTTTTAGGGAAAATAAAGCACTTCTACTTAGCAAGTGATTGATATTAAAATGAACAGTAAACTCACTGTAGAGTTGCAGAGTTACACCATTTTGCAGGATAAACGAAGGTGCAAATATTATTATTATTACTCCTTGCTCTTTCTTTTAAGTTTGGTCAGTACTGTGAATGGGACATGGAAAAGAAAAAGGACTATCCCTGGATCCCTAGTATGTCCTTCAGAAGACAGGTACCCTACATGTAATGGCCCTACAGCTGCAAGGAGACAGCTTAGGTATTTGCCAACCAACTTGTCCACAAGCCTAGACACCCTACCACTTGCACAAAACCCAAAACAAAAAGAAAAAGGTTGAAAAGAAAATCTCCATCTCCAGGCCATGGATGGGTTTGGGTCAGCGGAATAGTGGTAGCCCTCATGGGTGGGTCATATAAAATTTGTGCCCACACGCAATTTCTACCAAACAAGATGCCTAGGGTACATCCCACTGTTATAACTAGTTCCATGCAATGAGCAAGGCCCTTATCACCACCAGGCACCAGCATTGGTTGGAACAGCTTTGTGTCTATCTCCATTCAGACATTAATGATTCCATGCAAGGGAGAGGACATTCATGTATTAATCGTAGGAGTAATGATAGTAGTACATTTAAAGAATGTGCATATTTTGTATATAAACACTCATACTTTGAGAATGACATTTATGAAATTATAGTTCGATCATGGGGTGAAAATTTGTTGCATTTAAGTGTGTATTCTCTTTTTACATGTGCCACTATTATTACTCTATTTGTAGTCATGGCTTTTAAGATTTTTCTTATGCACACTATTTTTTTAAAAAAAATAAACTCAATTATTGTCCACTTAATTAGTCTTTTAATCATTTTCATCAGATTTGAATTTAATATGACATAATTTTAACTCTGGAAGGAGTCATTTTTTTTAAAAAAAATCTCTCTATTAAAACACTTATTATTATCAGTAAAAAAAGTCTGCGTAAGTGGAGTGGGGTAAAAGAAATTCAATAAAAATTCAAATATTATAATGATATAAGAGAAAACATTTCAAAGTTAAAATTATTTTCCTCATAGTTTCAATAAAACACCACCCATTGGCTCTCAAGCTCTTTGAAGTGCTTAGCTCAACGAATTTTGTTAGATTTAAGCGTTTAAGTGTGCAAATTTTTTACACTTAGAAATAAAGTTAAATTTAAAACACATCGTTTTACATTTGATTAATTTTTAGCGTAAAAAACACGGCTAAAGAGCGTGTAAATAGCTTTTGCCAAACTCAATAGAACATCCAAGCTTGTCTGCTTTTTGTTATAAATAAAATGTTCTGATTCCATTCCATTATGAGAGTGTGGCAGAACAACTTGATTTCCTTTTCCCCGCAATCTTCCCTTTGATCTGATTGATTTGATATTTTGGAGGTTATGACACTGTTTTGTACTGTATGAATTTATTGAAACCTGTTTCAGTAAGACAAATATTTTTCTGTAGAGACAAAAACATCAAATTTTTTGACTTTGTCTCTTAAGCTAGAGTGATTGCATTTTTGCTTTCAATTTTCATCATATTCTTATGGATCTGTTGCGTCATTTGATGCCTTTATAGTAAAATACAAAAATTTACAGTGCAATATACATTTTGCTTATCTAATCAAATTTTGGGTTTGAATTATAATGAAATGCTCCAAGGCATTCTTAGTTTTTTTTTTCTCTTTCGGTCATGCCCTGGGGTTTTACATTAACGTAGATTAACTACACTGGAGATATTGAGAACATAAATATTAGGCCACAAAGACTTAAATTGAGCCCATGTTCTTTCAGCATGCATGTCTCGAATATTCTATAATTGGGTCTAACATAGCGCCCAAAAACTACTGGATTTAGCATTTATTTTCTCTTCTCTTTGTCATTTTTTTCTTTCAATATTCTATGTTTGATACACCTATAAGAGATAAAAGAATTCATAAATATTGCTCTTATAATTCGTTTTGTGATGATGAAAATAATAATAATTTACTAATTATTTATTTTTATAAATTTTATAATTTAATAAATAAATTTAATACATTTAATAATTTAATTTTATCTAATAAAATTAAATAAAAATATATAAATAACATAACGAAACAGAATTACTATGCTTGTTTACTAGATCTTCTTGTGCAGATATATATGCCTTTTTCTCTGTCATGTCCTTCTCTTACTTGTGTGATGTTAGACCAATAAGGGATTGAAAAATATGTTATGTGGACAACATTAAGAAAATTTATGTCACATATTATATTATAATTTAGTACGAAACTCGGGTACTCATTAGAATTTCAATGCTACATGCTTCAAATCATATTATATTACACAGTATATTAATTATTATTATATACTGAATATGTTAATTAAAATCATATTTTATATATAAATTCTAGTTTTTTAAAATCATATATAAATTTTAAATTTAAATTAGTATACATATACAAATTAAATAGACTAAAATATAAATGTAAGCAGTTTTATAACTAAAATATAAACTAATCTAACTTGATATGTTTGGTGCAAAAGTGAATTTTGAGTTTCTCTATTATTGGATATGCCGGGGATTTCTCATGGATTTGTCTGAGAGATTTTAATTTGACATCTTTCTGCACTCAGAGGAGCATAATGGACCTTGTAAATCTATTTTTTCTATGTGTTTTATATATATCTGTGCTTATCAGCATGTTCAAAAGAAATTCTGCAAGTGGTAGCCACAGAAGTGGATGGGTTTCCACAATTATTTCAATCTGTTGTGCTCTGATCAGCATTATATATTTTGGTAAAGGTTTGTGGAATTTCATTTCCCAAAATAACGACTTCATGCAGCTGAGCTGGTCAGTTTACATTGTGAGAGGACTAGTTTGGATTTCTATAACGGTTTTGTTGCTTGTTCAAAGAACCAAATGGATAAACTTGCTAAATTCGGTTTGGTGGTCTTCGTTATGTGTGTTGGTATCAGCCCTCAACATCGAAATTCTGTTTAAAAGGCAAAACAGTTCAAGTATCTGAAATGGTTCAATCGCCCTTGTACTATTTACTAGTTTTCTGTGCCTTCCAAAATCTTTTTGCTCAAAGTACTCCAGATGCCACTTTATCCGAGCCTCTTTAAACTCAGAAGGATGAAAAGAAACAAACAGAACTAGGCAATGCCACCTTTCTCAGAAAATTGACTTTCTCTTGGATCAATTCCTTACTCAATTTGGGTTACTCAAAGCCACTAGCTCTTGAAGACATCCCTACTCTTGTCTCTGAAGATGAAGCTGACTTGGCCTACCAAAAGTTTGTTCATGCATGGGACTGCCTTTCAAGAGAGAGGAGCTAGAACAACAAGGGTAACTTGGTTCTTTGGTCCATAGCAAGAGTTCTTTTCAAAGAAAACATATTTATAGCCATGTGTGCATTTCTCAGGACAATTTCCGTGGTAGTTTCTCCCTAATACTCTATGCTTTTATGAACTATTCAAAAGGCAATGAAGAGGATCTGAAAGAAGGTCTTTCCATACTGGGGTTTCTGATTCTGACGAAGGTGGTTGAGTCGTTATCCCAGAGGCATTGGTTTTTTAACTCAAGGAGGTCAGGAATGAGAATAAGATCAGCTCTAATGGTGGCAGTCTATGCAAAACAGATGAAGCTTTCCACTTCAGCCAGGAGAAATCATTCAACTGGGGAAAATGTGCATTACATAGCAGTTGATGCGTATCGAATGGGAGAACTTCCACGGTGGTTTCATATAACGTGGACTTGTGCACTGCAACTTTTTCTTGCTATTGGTGTCCTTTTTGGTGTTGGGGGACTTGGTGCTCTTCCTGGTTTAGTCCCTCTTCTCATCTGTGGTCTTCTCAATGTACCTTATGCAAAGATCCTACAAAAATATCAACCTGAATTTAGGATTGCACAGGATGAGCGTCTAAGATCAACTTTAGAAATCCTAAATAGTATGAAAATCATTAAGTTGCAATCTTGAGAGGACAAATTTAAGAACTTAGTTGAATCACTACGTGCTAAAGAGTTCAAATGGTTGGCTGAGATGCAGCTCCAAAAAGCATTTAATACATTTATTTATTGGATGTGTCCTACCATCATATTTTCTGTTATTTTCCTGGGATGTGCTCTTTTCCAGAGTGCGCCACTAAATGCTGAAACCATATTCACATTTCTTGCAACACTGAGGAGCATGGGCGAGCCTGTATGTGTGACCCCAGAGGCCCATTCTGCTATGATCCAAATTAAGGTCTCCTTTGATCGTCTCAATGCCTTTTTGCTTGATGATGAACGGAAAAATGATGACATTGGAAGAATTTCGAAGCCAAATTCAGTAAACAGTGTGGAAATTCAAGCTGGCAACTTCAGTTGGGATTTTCAGTCAGTATCCCCAACTTTGAGAGATTTTATTTTGGAAATCAAATGGGCAGAAAATAGCAGTTTGTGGGCCAGTTGGAGCTGGAAAGTCATCTTTCATATATGCAATACTTGGAGAGATACCCAAACTTTCAGGAACTGTGAGTCATTTATTACCAAGTTACGTTTAGTTTATTCATTGTCATGCTAAATTCATTTCAATAATTTTGAAACTCATGTTTTTTTTAATGTTATAATGGAAAACAGGTTAACGCGGCAGGAACCCTTGCCTATGTTTCTCAAACTTCTTGGATCCAAAGTGGGACAATCCGTGACAATATACTCTTTAGCAAACCAATGAACAAAACCTGATATGAGAAGGCCATAAAAGTTTGTGCCTTGGACAAGGATATTAATGCTTTTAGCCACGGTGATCTTACTGAAATAGGTCAGAGAGGGATCAACTTGAGGGGAGGACAAAAGCAAAGGATTCAACTAGCTCGAGCACTATATAATAATGCTGACATTTTTCTCCTAGATGACCCCTTCAGTGCAGTTGATGCGCATACTGTTGCTATTCTGTTCAATGTGACAATAAAGACTTTTATATTCTTAGCATAAATAATAAAGTATGGACTAATAACAGTAAATTAATTTAATTCCAATTATGAAAATACTGGACTGCGTCATGACTGCCCTCCGAAAGAAAACTGTCATTCTAGTAACTCATCAAGTGGAGTTCCTCTCAGAAGTAGATAAGATCCTGGTAAATTATCTTTTCTTGGTGGTCCATTTATTATTTGAGCATAACTCATATATGAGCATTGTGTAATTTGAGATTCCAGGTAATGGAGGGAGGAAAAGTTACTCAATCTGGTAGTTATGAGGATCTCATGACAGCTGGGACAGCCTTTGAACAACTTGTAAATGCCCATAGAGAAGCAATAACAGGATTGCACCATAATAATGAAACCCAAGTAGAATCTGATATTGGAGTTGTATTTCAGACAGAAGAATCTTATGATTTTCATCTCAGTAAGGGTAAGAGTGAGGGGGAAATTTCTACCACAGGTTTACCTGGCTTACAATTTACACAAGAAGAAGAAAAGGAGATTGGTGATGTTGGCTGGAAACCATTCAGGGATTATATTTTAATGTCCAGGGGATTGTTGATGCTATGTTTGAGCATATTAGCACAGTCAGCTTTTGTTGGTTTGAAGGCAGTATCAACTTTCTGGCTTGCTCTAGGCATTGAAATTCCAAAATTCACTAATGGCATTTTGACTGGTGTTTATGCAGTAATTTCGTTTCTAAATGTTGTCTCCATATACCTAAAATCTATCTTTGCTGCTCATCTCGGATTAAAAGCTTCCAGTGCCTTTTTCTCTGGTTTCACTAATGCTATTTTCAATGCTCCAATGTTGTTCATTAATTCAACTCCAATTGGGCGCATTTTGACCAGAGTAAGATTTTCCCATTACTAACTGTCTTGGATAGTTAATCTATAAATACCCTTTGTTTGCAGATATTTATCAAATCCAGTTATTCATTCCAAAATTAATGTCAATCTTTCTCTCTTGCGGGCTTCATCAGATTTGAGTATTTTGGACTTTGATATACATATTGCCATCTCCTTAGTCGTAGCTACAGGAATTGAACTTTTAACAATAATTGGGATAATGGCTTGAGTCACATGGCAAGTCCTTATTGTTGCTGTTCTTGCTATGGTAACATCAAAATATATTCAGGTTTATCCTATTTCTCATTTTTTTTTGGGTTGATCTTTCATTCTCTGTCCCTATTTATAGAGTGTGGTTGAAACTTCTTATTTTCTTTGCTTTTTTTTTTCCTTGTTTTGGTTGAAAGGGCTATTATCAGTCCTCTGCAAGGGAACTGATAAGGATTAATGGAACCACAAAAGCTCCAGTCATGAATTTTGCATCTGAGACATCACTTGGAGTGGTGACTGTATTAGCTTTTAGAATAGTAGACAGATTTTATAAAAACTACCTAAAGCTCGTGGACACAAATGCAACACTTTTCTTTCATTCTAATGTTGCCATGGAATGGTTAGTTTTAAGGATTGAAGTACTTCAGAATTTGACACTCTTCACTGCAGCTTTACTGCTTCTTTTACTTCCAAAGGGATACCTTCCCCCGGGTAAAGTTATATTAAAAAAATTTTATATTCCATGCTAAGTCTTTCTTCACACTCTTAATGTAATAGTAATTCTGGGCATATCTTGTGTACACAGGCCTTGTGGGACTTTCTCTGTCTTATGCTTTGACATTGACAACAACCCAAGTATTTGTGACTCAATGGTTTTGCAACTTATCCAACTATATTATTTCTGCTGAAAGAATCAAACAATTCATTCACATACCAGCAGAGCCTCCTGCAGTTGTGGGGGACAAGAGGCCTCCATCTTCATGGCCTTCCAGCGGTAGGATTGATCTTCGGGCCTTAGAGGTAATAAATTACATGCTTATGAATTATTCGGAAGAAGTTGCATCTTTGTCTGTTTTACAAATCTATTTACAAGTCCCTTTTTTTTCTACATTGATTTCAGATTAGATTTCGTCCAAATTCTCCATTAGTCCTTAAGGGTATCACTTATACCTTTAAAGAAGGGAGTAGAGTGGGAGTCGTAGGACGGACTGGAAATGGAAAAACTACACTTATAAGTGCTTTATTTCGCTTTGTTGAGCTTGCGGGAGGTGATATTCTGATAGATGGCCATAACATATGCTCAATAGGGCTGAAGGATTTGAGAATGAGGCTACGCATCATTACTCAAGAAGCAACTCTTTTCAGGGGTAACATTAGATCCAACTTGGACCCTCTGGGCCTGTATTCTGATGATAAAATATGGGAGGTAAATGAAGTAGCTTTACACTTGGAAAATATATTAATATCAGATCTCATTATCTTCTATATAAGCTTTAGGAAAATGTGGTTCCCACTTTAAATTTGTCACACATTTCTCACAATTAGGTAGAAATGTGTATTAATCTGTTGAGTTTCATAGTTTAGTCTATAATATCAGTAAATTTAATTTTTTTAAACTTTTTTGTGAGGATTAAGTGAAAATAAAATTGTAAGAATTATAAAACCATAAGTTTTAAATTAGAAATAGGTTTGATGGCTTTCCATTTCATGTTATAGGTTTTAGAGAAATGTCAGTTTAAGGCAACAATCAGCAGTCTACCAAATTTCTTGGACTCCTCTGGTGAGTTAGATACAAGAATTTAAAGTTTAAGATCAAGTTATCATTACTCTTTGTTGGTTACTATCTATGGCGTATTATGAGAATAATAAAGATAAAATATCGATAGCTGCACATTGTCCTTGAAGCTCAGTATTACTTTTAAATTTGAGATGCAATATTGCTGATTAAGTCTAATTATGATCATCAAACAGTGAGTGATGAAGGTGAAAACTGGAGCATGGGACAGCGCCAACTTTTCTGTCTTGGAAGAGTACTTCTTCAGAGGAACAAAATTCTTGTTCTGGATGAAGCTACTGCTTCAATTGACTCTGCCACAGATGCCATTCTACAACAAGTTATAAGACAAGAATTTGCAGAATGCACAGTTATAACTGGGGCTCATAGAGTTCCAACTGTAATAGACAGTGACATGGTCATGGTTCTGTCTTATGGCATGTTGGTTGTACTTTTCGGGCTTTTTTTTTTTTTTTTTTTTTTTTTTTTTTTTTTCTGGTTGCTGTAGGGGAGCTGCTGGAGTATGATGAGCCTTCAAAGCTTATGGGGAGCAACTCTTCATTTCTAAGCTGGTAACTGAATATTGGTCCAGCCGCAGAGGAAATTACGGGTAGTGCTCCTATAAACGAAAATCTATTCTCACTGTTTTATTTTTACATAAAGTTCATATCTAATTTGTGTAGACTTTTTAATTTGTTGGATTTCATAATTTAATTTGTACGATTTAATAAATTTAATAGTTAAATTTTATAAAGTAAAAACTATATAAAAATAAATATATAAAAATAGCGAGACCTATTATTATAAGTTTAAAAGTTTACTGGTTATTTACACCCCTTAAAAATGTAATGATATTTTAAAAAATTTATATTATTAAATTTATTAGATTTTATAGATTAAATTACAAAATTCACCAAATTTAATGGTAATCAACCTTTACTATGAAAATTGAGTACCGCACTTTAAGTGGAAGTACTTTTACTCAAGAACTTTTGACAATGTTGCTTGAATGGAAAAGCTTTCAGATCAAGGATGAAATTTAGTGCAATATTCAGACAAGGAAAAGCACTAGTCCAAAGACATGGACAGCAAAGGCCAAGCATATCGTTCGAAATAATGCAGTTAACTTGGCAATATATTTGTGGTCATGTATAGTATCTTCTTCTTTCTTTCTTTTTCATTTTTCTTCCTTTGCTCAAGTGAAATCCAACATTTTCTGCACTCCTTAATGGTAAGCACAGCAAGAAAAAGGTGGCTTAGTGCATGACACACTTCGTAAAGAAGGTTAACTAATGCATGGAAGCACATAGCTTTTTATAATTCAAATGTTGCGTCTGCTTTGGACATCAAGCTAACCCAACTCAATTATTTTCTGGGAAAGCAAAGAAGATGACAAATTAATGGTAATGGAGGATGAAATGGTGTAGGAGAAAAGTGAGATTGGATTTTTATGTTGAAACATTGACCAGAATCTTGAACAGCAGAAATTGTCTGAGCTGTCTCTCTGTCTTAATAATTTGGTTTGAATCGTGAATTTGGTAAGCCACTGTGGTGTTGGTGCTTTTCCACGTTTTGAACAAAAATTTGTTGGTTGTAACACTAGAGAAGAAGAAACGCTTTTTTCCGTTGTCTAGGTTTTGTAATTTAGTTGTTGCAAAGAGTACTACAATAACCTTTTATATTAGGCATGCCATGTAAACCTAAGTGGTAGCTCGCTAATGTAAGGTGTGCAACTTTATATTCATAACCTTTTGAGAAATGCTACTCTCATGTATTAAAATTTACAAAAAGTTTAGATAACATAAAAAGTTAAGAGTTTTTTGAAAAAGAAATGCTTTGCTCCGTTGTCTAGGTTTTTGTAATTTTGTTGTTGTAATTCCGTACCATTATGCTGATAAGAGTATCACAATAAACTTGTATATTAGGCATGCCATGTAAAGGCGGTAGTTCGCTAAGATAAGGTCTACAACTTTTTTTTTTTTTGGGTGAAACATGAGCTATTATGCTTACTAGAAAAATAAGGATACAAAGACTCGAATTCATACTGGATCTAAGATAAGGAGTGCACTATATCAATTGAGCTATTGCTCACCAATAGGCGTGCAACTTTATGTTATATCTTTTGTAATTTTTTGAAAAATACTATTCTTATGCATTAAAATTTACAAAAAGTATAGGTAACCAAAAAAGATAACAGTTTTTATACTAGACCAAAGGAGAAAAAATAGATGTAAATAGTTATCAATTTTCTTCTCTTTCTTTCTTATTGTAAGTTTATTATGAATTTTAAATGTGAGAGTAGCATTTCTTTAGATTTTTTACTAAGCAATCTGAAGTTTGATCACTGTAATTTCTATTTTTCTAATTAAATTATTTCAAATAAAATAGCTTTCACTTGTAAGGTATGTAAGAGATAAAGTGATGTTTTGCCACCCAAAATAAATTTTTATTGTAAGAAATGGGTATGAATCCTACTAATTTAAACTAATTTTACCCTAAATAAATTTTATTCCGAACTTATCCTAATAAGCACAAAAACTCTTTTCTAAGCTTCCATCAAACAGTTTAACATAATGGTAAAAGTGGTTCCATGAAGGGCTTCTTAAACTACAGCAGTTTATATACTTTCATTCAACATAATTTATTTACTTATCATCAAGAACCAGAGCACACCTTCAGACAATGTTTGCAGTAGGTTTTCAAGAATGTTTGTGAGAAGACTAAATATGAAAATGCAATTTTTATTGTTCACTTTCTCTCAAACAAATTTTAAGAGTGTGCCTAAAATTATATTCTAATCAATTTTTTTTTTTTTTTGTAAATATCTCAACATACACAGAATATTGTCTTTTTATGTACGTGAGGCATTACACTTCTTGTTTCACGAAAGCAAATTGTGATCGTTCATTAGACATATTCTTGTTAAAAAGAAGATCTCTTTTGATTCCATGAGGAACGAATAGCTGACTTTATATTAAGAAAGTCAATTTGATTTTCTTTTACAAAAGTTGGTGTATGTAGTAATTATTTAAAAAAAATTAATTTTAAAGAAACACATATTACCTTTTATAAGAAAAATTCAAATTGGCTTTCTCAATGAAAAGTGAGCTATTTCGTATCCGTTTCAAAGCAGTTGAACCATCTGTTTCTTATGCTGCAATCAACTTTGTATGTTGTTGAATTCTTTAATTTTTTTAATTTTTTTAATTTTAATAATTTTTTAATTTATTTTTAATATATATTAAATATATTTTATAAATTTTATTTTTTATTAAATTTTTTAATTTTATATTTATCATCCTTTTATTTTTTTTTATTTTAAAATCTCAAAGAAAGAAATTAAGATTTCACACTGCATACACCTCTTGCTCACAGCCCCTCTTGGAACTAGAAGCACGTGTTTTTGAAGAAATTTGTGGGACCTTTAACAGTTGTACTCTTGTCAGATTGTAATCCTTCTGTCTTCTTGCCAATCCAGCATCGCAATTTGCAACCGTCTTGTTCATCAAATCGTATCCTAGTTCATCCTCAGACCCACATATTGAGGATCTTGACCTGTATAAATCCACCTGTCCTGTCCAACATAAACGTGGGCTCAACGTTGCAGGTTACATTGTCACAAAATACAATTCCTTTTTTTTTCTTCTGAGATAAAAGGTTAAATTAACTTCTGCCTAGCAAAATATATTCTCGGAAAGAATCGAACTTACCTTCTAATTTAGGTGGACAAGTTCCATTGCAAAGCTCAAGTGGCTTGTCACAAAATAGAATTCAGCAATCAATCATATATGTTTTGTTTCTTCTTCCGTCCAAGAATTATTTTTTTTTTAGTCTTACTAGTTTTAAAATATTATTTTTATTTAATTTTTATAATATAATATTTATACCTTAAATTTATTATGTTTACAAACTTAAAAAAATATTAATCTCAAATAGTGAAGGCAACATTTCTCTTTTTTCTCATATAAAAATATTGGGCAATTA
Source organism: Dicorynia guianensis (assembly GCA_037013595.1). Lineage (NCBI taxonomy): Eukaryota > Viridiplantae > Streptophyta > Magnoliopsida > Fabales > Fabaceae > Dicorynia > Dicorynia guianensis. Next base: position 33,915,172 of record JASUAB010000014.1, read on the forward strand.
AATTCTTTTACAATATTACCCAAATTCCTTGTCACTATTTGGTTGAGATACTAAATTTGGGTAAATGTGCTTCCAACAGCCGATATATCAGTAGAATTTGGAGCGAACTGCTCAATTTATATTTCATGGTAATTATGGCTGTCCATCTTGGATCAATCCCGTCATTGAAAACTTCAGTGAAGCATGATTTTATGGTCAAGCAAGGGAGTTAAAAAGAGAAAAAAAAGGACCCTATGAAAAATGTCAAGCTTATTTGCGAAGGTGCTCAATTATTCAACTATTGCTGAACTGGGAGAGCTTGAGGCAGAGCCTCATGAACAGCAACAGCTTGAGTCTGCAGCTTGCAATCAGCAGAAACGAACTGAGCACTTTCCTCCGAGGAAATTTTGTTGATTAGGTGCAGCAAAACTCGCTCCAGCTCCTCCCCATCACTCCATCCATGGATTTCAGCCTTGATTACCAAAGGATCTTTGCATATTAAGTCCCACACGGGGAAGTTCTTCCTTGGCATCACAAAGTCTCTTTCTTTGAGCCTCAAGCTTGGGCAGTAATCCCCACTCCCATCACCAAGGTAGATGAACCTCTTATTTTGCTCGAGTGATATTGAATCTTGGATCCTCTCTATGATGAGACCCTGCAATGAAAATTATAATTGGCCACCATTAAAACTTTAGACGATTTTAAATTGAATTCTTTGGACCATTATGGTTTATTGGTTTATTTTGGGACCTAAATGTGGGGTAGCTAAAGAATTATTCTTCTTTTTTTTATACACAAAGTCATGTCAACACCTGTCTGTTCAAGACAGACATAGACAACATTAAAAAAATTTAATTGACTGACCCAGGAAGAAAATAAACAGGGAGAGGCAAAATCCGGAGGTTGCATTCCAGAGTTATAGGATCGGGTTATGAGCTGATTAACCACATGACCACCCATCTTATCTTTATAAAAAATAATATAATATACAACTTCTCCGGAAGCTAGAGTCAGTTTATCTAGAAACTTGTATTCTTGAAGAAAAATCCATCTAAGAAACGTTCTTTGACAGTTATCTTACAACTGGATGTTTTCTACAAATGAAGGGTAATTTTGTTTTAAGGGAAAAATATAAGAATGAATGAAAAAAATTATACCTTGCACATGTTTGGAGGGCAGAGACTGCAGCCATGGGGAGCCTTGTTGAAGTCATGGTAAGGTAAGATTCTTAACCTTCCTTCTTCATTGATGTATCCTGGGTTAGTGTTAACCTCGGAGAAGTATCCCCTTATGCCTAAGTGCTCCAAAATTGTCTCAATGAAGAACATGTTTGCATCACTCACAATTCTCAACTCACACCTGAAATGACAAATGCCATCATAAATTTTTTCTCTCCAATAAAAAAAAGGTGAGAACTTTCTGTCTTTCTCTGTGGGAAAGTTCAAAATTAAAAGAAGAGATACATACCCCAATGCATGAGCTGCTTTTATGGCAGGGACTACTCTGGGGTGGATGGGAATCCTCTGCAAAACTTGAACAACGTCCTTAATGGTTTTTCCTTGTGAATGAAGCCCCATCATCATCCTATCCTATAAAACCAAAACCAAAAAAAAAATCACTTTCTGTTAATTTCTACATTAAAGCAATGCAGATTGCGGAGAAAAAAATCTAATCTTGAAAACAAAATCATTAAAAACAGAGATCCAAAAACAGAGCATAAAACACAAATTTTTGAAGAAAAAAAAAAAGAGCTTAAATTTGAAGCAAAATGAATACATTAAAAGCTTACCATGAGAGAGTTCCAAGGCATGGTGGGAAGAAGCTGATTGAACAAGTCAGTTGCACCCAACTCATCGACGACCCAATTATCACTATCGCAGTCAATAATGGTCTTGTCGAAGTCAAAAACCACCACAATTCCGGCCATTGTAAGCTACTAAATCGGTGAGATAAAGAAATGGCTTCGGTTTGGCACCACAAGAATTAAGAGTTCAAATGGGTGTTTCTAAGCACTCTCAAAATCGATTCTTGGCTTGGATCGGACACCTAGTGGAAGGAGGGTATTTATAGCGAATGCCAGTGCGTGAACCTGGTGAAGTCCAATTTAAGAATGGGGTTTTTTATTCCAAGGGAATATTACGTTTTACGGGGTGGTTTGGTAAGAGAGAAGGAGGCCAAGGCCATTCAATGTTAGGACTTCTCCTCTTTTTTGGGTCCGTTGCCATTCCTCTAGAACCTGTCATGAGCCAAAATGCTTACATCCTATAATCCTCTGGCAATTCAAACTAAAACTCCATCACAGCCGTTAGATTTGACGAACTTTTGGTTTGTCAGAAGATAAAAAATGGCGTTGATTTTAGGTGACAATAAAACAACGAGGGAATAAAGAGGAATATTCGAGTAGAATTGAATTCAGTTGCCACCTCTGAAATGCACTGCCCACGGGCTGCAGGAATATTCTGGGTATGGTCCGGTTTAGTGATCCTCTCCCTTGGGTTTTTATTTGTTTACAATTTATGTGGATGCTGAATTGCTAATCGAGCATGTGCTGTTCACCGCACGTTTACACTTGGAAGTTGGATTATGAGCTGACAAAGACTCGAGCCCAGAATTGGATTCTATAATTTTTGTGTTCCCTGTTTGCAGACTGAGGAATAGAAGTTCAAAGGATGGTGTTCTGTTGTCACAGTGCTTTCGGAATGGATAGTCACAGAAGATATTATTTGTTATTTTGGAAACACCCACGATTATGTTACTTGTCAAAGCAATCGATGCAAAATATTGGAAAAATCCAGACTTTCTGAATAGAATTTTCTTGGTCAATTTTAGAGGGAGATTGTTTGGAGCGCACTCAAATGGATGAATGCAAACTTTCCATCCTAATGTGGCGAACCAGTGTCCTGGCTTCTTGCGGACTTATGGAAACGACCCTTTTAATTTCTATTTTTTTGGGAACACTGTATCATGGGAATGTTAGTCTTATTAAAGCATTCCTACTACATATTCACAAAATTTAAAGTGAATTATTTTTTTAATAATTTAATAAATTTAATTATTTAAATATTTAAACAAAATTTTATGATAATTAATTATGATTGAAAATATTGTAATATTATATGTTAACATTTTAAGTAATCAAAGTTAATAGTGTTGTACAAAAGTTTAAAAGAAGAAAAATAATAGAAAGGTACCTAAAAAATATTATGTAATATTTTAATAATTTATAATTTTAATAGATACAAAAAGTATAAAAATAATAATATTCTTTAAAAAAAATAGATTTTAAATATAGTTTCTTAATAAACCTTAGTCTTGAGAGGGTCACAAGTATGACTTCATACTCAATCCCAAGGGGAGGCAAAGAACAAATTTATCTTGATTTGCACAAGTCTAAATAGCAAACTATACTGTTATTAAGTCATTGCCACTTTAATATATAAAACAAGCTAATGAGATAGAGGCAGAGTATCACAAATAAATATAAATATTTGTTTGGGAGAGATTTTTGTTTAAATACCTAACAATATTTTAATAAAATTAATTTTCATCTACTGATATAAGATACATCAAATCCTACCCAAAAAAATTCCACAAACATAGCAAGTGACACAGAGGAGCACTATCTCTTATTTTATTTATTTATTATTGTGGAAAGGTGACGTGTCCGAATAGATCAACCAACAAACTGGAATTGGGGAAAGGCACGATATTTCAGCATATACAATAAAGACAACATCCAAGTTCCCCTGGATTCTTTCACATACAGGGCATCTATGCTAGTGTCCAAACAATTATAATACCATTTTTACTTCAAAGTTAGCATGATCTTCCTGGATTTAGATTTTCTAAAATATGAGTAAATTCAAACATGCAGTTTTATGATCAACTTCATTCTTTCTTTATGTGTTTTTTATTTTTTATGATTTTTTCTAAATTTTGTAAGTAACATGTAATTACAATAATTCACTAACTGCCTTACATAGAACACCAGCGGGTTGTTGTACTAGATGATGTTTCGGGGCAGCGGGTTGTTGTACTAGATAATGTTTCGGGGTAGCGGTGGCATACCGAGTAAACTAAAATCCCAAGAAACACTGGAAAAGAGTTTTGGATGAGAATGATGCAATTGCAAACAGTTACTTTGTTGGTTGTTTTTGGGATACACGATGACCCTGTAACACACTCAAACATGAGATCATCACAGCTAGGCATTCTTTTTGGGAAGATGCTGAGCTGTTGGGAAATTAATGTGAACCAAAATTGGCTAGCGTAACACCATATCACGGTTACTCAAAACGGATAATGATACTTCTATGCAGGTTTTTTTTACGTTTCCTACGCAAATCATTATTTTTTTTGAAAATTTGCATAGTGAAACAGTGACTTTTACTGTTTACTATGCAGATTTTCAAAAAAAATAATGATTTGCATAGGAAACGTAGGTAAAATCTGCGTAAGTGTAGCAGCACTCCTCAAAACAAGTATCAAGTTCACGGGCATTTTCCAGCATTTTGCCACTTTTCCTAAGTTTGTGGTTGTTGAAACTTAGAACCACGTTTCTTCCACTCCTTTTGTGAAATGTACTTGTCCTAGAGGGTTCTTCTTGAAGCCAAGAAATCCCAACCAAAATGATAAATGAAAAGCGTTCCTCTTTTCATGGAAGTGACTTTTCAATGATCATTCTGATAAATGTGTGTAAACTATCAAATTTGTGATAACTTATAAATTAAAATATAAAATTCAACTAATTGAGAATTTAAATAAGATTTTGTGAGGATCTAATGATGTTAGTTTTATGGGAGGTACTTTTTCCTGTATTCTATACATGGTGTGTCTAACATGATCTATCACCAGTCCGTAAACGGGTTTGCACGTTTGCTGACCAGCACTTTTAGAAGGTGGGAGCTTCATCCATGACGAGGAGTCAGGATCACAAGAAAACCCGGTTTCAGTCAGAAGCTTCAAACAGTATGCACGATTTGTTGGCCCATCATAGTATCTTTGCTTAATCCCGGAGCACCCAAAGGAGCTAAATCAAATTTTAAGCCATTCAGAATTTCCACCAGAGCACCTGTCTATATGCAGTCCAGGGTTGCCTGCGGGCTCACTGTTCAACATGATCTATTACTCTTTTCTGTTTCCATGTAGTTGAACCATCTGATTTTTTGTTTCTGTTAACGTGGCTGAAGGCAAAGCACGTAAATCTTTGGTCTCCTATGAATTTTAGGATTCTCCACTTTTGCATATCTTCTACGAGAAAATTCTTGTTTCCTATGTTGCAATCAACTCCATATATACTCCTTGCTCATAGCTACTCTTGAAACTAGATGCACCTGTTTTTGGGGAAGTTAGTGGGACGTAGTGAGTAATTTAACTGTTGTGCTCTTGTCAGAATGAAAAAACTGGTTGAAATCCTTTAGTCTTCTTGCCGATAACGTATTGCAATTTGCAACGGTTTCTCCATTCCTTTCTTCCACATAGTTTGCTGTTTACACAGACTCCTTTAAAATAGTAAGCTAGTTCATCCTCAGAGACACAGCCACATATTGAGTACCTGGGACTGTATAAAGCCACTTGTCTTGTCCAACAAAGACGTGGGCTTAAAGGTTACAGGATAGATTGTCACAAAATAGAATTCAGCTATCAATCAAGTATGTTTTGTTTCTTCTTCTGTTCAAGAATTGTCCAGATGCTTATGGGTATTTTCTTCGCATAAAAATGATGAATTTGTGTAACAGTGCTTCAAACAGCCAATATATCTACAGAATTTGGAGCGAACTGATAATTACATTTGATGGCAATTATGGTTGTCCATCTTGGACCAATCCCGTCATTGAAAACTTCAGTGAAGTATGATTTTATGGGGAAGTAAGGGACTTCAAAAGGTTTAAAAAAAAGACTCTATGAACTATGTCAAGCTTGCAAAGACGCTCAATTATTCAACTATTGCTGTACTGAGAGAGCTTTAGGCAAAGCCTCATGAGCAGCAACAGATAGAGTTTGCAGTTTGCAATCAGCTGAAACGAACTGAGCACTTTCCTCCACGGAAATTTTGTTGATTAGGTGCAGCAAAACTCGCTCCAGCTCCTCCCCGTCACTCCATTCATGGATTTCAGCCTTAATTACCAAAGGCTCTTTGCATATTAAGTCCCACAAGGGGAAGTTCTTCCTTGGCATCACAAAGTCTCTTTCTTTAAGCCTCAAGCTTGGGCAGTAATCCCCACTACCATCACCAAGGTAGATGAACCTCTTATTTTGCTCAAAGGATATTGAATCTTGGATCCTCTCTATGATAAGACCCTTGCACATGTTTGGAGGGCAGAGACTGCAGCCATGGGGAGCCTTGTTGAAGTCATGGTAAGGCAAGATTCTTAACCTTCCTTCTTCGTTGACGTATCCTGGGTTAGTGTTAACCTCAGAGAAGTACTCCCTTATACCTAAGTGCTCCAAAATTGTCTCAATGAAGAACATGTTTGCATCACTCACAATCCTCAGTTCACATCTGAAATGACAAATGCCACAATCAATTTTTTCCTCTCCAATAAAAAAAAGGGGATAACTTTCAATCTTTCTCGGCGGGAAAGATCAAAATTAAGGAAAGAGATACATACCCCAATGAATGAGCTGCTTTAATGGCAGGGATTACTCTGGGGTGGATGGGAATCCTCTGCAGAACTTCAACAATTTCCTTAATTGTTTTTCCTTGTGAATGAAGCTCCGTCATCATCCTATCCTATAAAATCGAAACAAAAAAAGCACAGCTCGGTTATTTTCGACATAAAAACAACGTAGATTGCAGAAAAAAATCCAATCTTGAAAACAAAATCATTCAAAGCAGAGGATGAAAAACAGAGCATGTAAGACAATTTTACCATGAGGGAATTCCAAGGCATGGTGGGAAGAAGCTGGTTGAACAAGTCAGTTGCACCCAACTCGTCGACGACCCAATTATCACTATCGCAGTCAATAATGGTCTTGTCGAAGTCAAAAACCACAACAATTCCTGCCATTGTCAGCAACTGAATCGGTGAAATGAAGAAATGGCTTCGGTTTGGCACCACAAGAATTAGAGTCCAAATGGGTGTTTCTAAGCACTCGAAAAATCGATTCTTGGCTTGGATTGAGTACCGAGCGGGAGGAGGGTATTTATAGCGAACGCCAATGCGTGAACCTGGTGAAGCCAATAGACGTGGGCTTTTGATTCCAAAGGAATATTACGTTTTACGGGGGGGTTTGTGGTAAGAGAGAAGGAGGCCATTCAATGTTCGGACTTTTCTTTTTTGGGGCAGTTGCCATTCCTCCAGAACCTGTCATGAACCAGAATGCTTCCATCCTACAATCCTGTGGCAATTCAAACTGAAACTCCATCGCAGCCGCTAGATTTAATGAACTCTTGGTTGGTCAGAAGATCTGAGGTGTATTGATTTTAGGTTATGAGAAAATAACGCGGGATCAAAGAAGAATATTCCAAGCGATTTAAATTCAGTTTGCTGTCGGCCACCTCCGAAGTGGACTGCCCACAGGCAGCAGGAATATTCTGGGTACGATCCGGTTTAACATTCCTCTGTTTTTGTTTGTTTACTATTTATCTGGACGCTAAATTGCTAATTGAGCATGTGCTGCTCACCTCCCGTTTACACCTGACTATGACCAGATAAAAATTTGAGCCCAGAATTGGATTCTTTTATTTCGTGTTCCTTGTTTGCAGATTAAGAAATCTAGAGTTCAAAGGTTGGTGTTCTGACGTCACAGTGCTCTAGGAAAAGATGGTCACAGAAAATATTAGCTGATGTTACAGTATTTTGCTGTCCAATAGACATCCAATGCATATTGAAACTATAATTTATTCAAATATTATATAATATTTTAAATTGTTACATAATACTTTTAAAAATGTGAAAAAGCATATAATTCTATTATTTTTCAAAAAAAAGATGGTCACACAAAATATTATTTGTTATTTTGGAAAGACCCAAGTAGTCCATGCAAAATATTGTTGAAAAATCCAAACTTTCTAGATAGAATTTCTTGGTCAATTTTACAGGGACATTTGTTTGGAGGGCACTCAAATGGATTAATGCCAACTTTCTGTCCTAATATTTTACATGGTTGGTTCATGTTTTCTATTAGTTTGGATTTTAAATTTAATGTATTTTAATATTAAATGGCTTATTATTTTTCAGATAAAAAAATATCATGATAGATAATGTTTGGGGGTAGCGGTGACATATTCAGTTGCCAAATGAACTAAAACCAGAAAACACTCTGAAAGTGTTTTGGATGAGAAGCGATTGCGAAGTGTCCCTTTGCTGGCTGCTTTTGGGATAATGTTGACCCAAAGACACACTCAAACATGAGATCGTAGCTAGCATTCTTTTTGGAAAGATGCTGAGCTGTTGGGAAATTAACGTGAACTAAAAATGGCGCCTAACGTGACACCATGTCACAGTTGCACGTTTCAGTTTCAAGTTCACGAGCATTTTGCAGAATTTTGCCACTTTTCCTTTTGAAGTTTGTGATTGTTGAAACTTGGAACCACTTTTCTTCCACTTCTTTTGTGAAATATACGTGTCCGAGAGGGTTCTTCTTGAAGCCAAGAAATCCCAACCAGAAATGATAAAAGAAAAGCGTTCCTTTTTCATGGAGAAGGTTGAGATGATCCTGACATATGCCATACGTATATTAGTTCAAGCTCACGAGGTAAGAGATGACTTTCAGTAAACAAAGGTTTCTAAATATTTTGTTCCCACGGCTTTGAATATTTAGCTACCCAGTGAAGGTTCTCTTTTCTTTATATAATATTCTATATATGAGTGTGTTTAAAAGCTTGTAGAAATTTATATTATTGTTGATAAAATATAACTTTTTTGCTTTCCAAGTCGGCAATGTTTCAAATTTTGATTATTAATGGGTTGCTCTAGAATTTCTTGGGCCCGCAGATCCTGTTTCAGTATCTAGGGCCAATTCTCAATCTTTGCTGTATTGTTCAATGAGGATGAGGAGGAATATAGGCTTGGTTTTGCTATAATATTTTAGGATCTGCAATGAAAAAATTTGATTTTGAAGACTAAAGTGTCTTTAATGAAGCACCAGAACACACCTGGATCGGTATCACATCATAGAACAGGATGAAAGATATGACGAGAAAATCTTTGCTCAAAGGTTAATGCCATGCACGCAGTACATGTCTCCTCTATATCCAAGCATCCTATTGTCAGCCCCGACGCGCCATGTATGGCCTTGCAGGTCCAAATATCCTTTCATACCAGCAGTTTCCCATAAAAACTTAAAAAGCCCAAGCACCCGTTCCAACTGCTTTACGCTACGCCCAACCATCTTCTCGGCATCTGAAGTCAAAATTCTTCCCATGGAGAAGCAAAACCTATTGTCACCACCAATTCCATAGACCCCACCACGTATATCCACTTCAATATCTGTAACTCTTCCATAGAGATAATGCAATAATAGAGTGAATAAGCAACGAGATGAGTGGTCCAATGTTTTGTGAGCTTCTTCTGCACTAGGCCTTCTTGATGCCGAGCTTCCTTGTATCCGAAACTATTGTTGTCAACAAAAACATCTTTGATTCGACCAAGCCCTTCCTTCGTGATCTTGGGCTTGGCCACGTGCAAGTTTAAATTCTTTTCACTTCTCAAACACTCAATTAGATCATCAAACATCTCGAAAATATCATTAGAAGGTGCGAGCTTCATCCACGACGAGGAGTCAGGATCACAAGAAAAGGCAGTTTCAGTCAGAAGCTTCAAACAGCAATTTGCCGACCCATCATAGTATCTTTGCTTGATCCCGGAGTACCCAAAGAATCCGAATCAAATTTTAAGCCGTTCAGAATTTCCTCAAGAGAACCTGTCTATATACGGTGCTGGGTTACCAGCGGGGACAGTTTAAAATGATCTGTCACTCTTTTCCGTTTCCATGCAGTTAAACCATCTGATTTTTTGTTTTTGTTAACGTGGCTAAAGCCAAAGCACGTAAATCTTGTCTCCTATGAATTTTAGGATTCTCCACTTTTGCATATATTTTACATGAAAATTCTTGTTTCCTTTGTTGCAATCTAATTCCATATATACTTCTTGCTCATAGCTACTCTTGAAACTAAATGCACCTGTTTTTGGGGAAGTTAGTGGGACCTTATGAGTAATTTAACTGTTGTGCTCTTGTCAGAATGAAAAATCTGGTTGAAATCCTTTAGTCTTCTTGCTGATTCGGTATTGCAATTTGCAACGGTTTCTCCATTCCATTTCTTCCACATAGTTTTCTGTTTACACAGATTCCTTCAAAAGAGTAACCTAGTTCATCCTCAGAGACAGAGCCACATACTGAGGACCCCGGCCTCTGTAAAGCCACTTGTCTTGTCCAACAACAACGTGGGCTTAAAGGTTGCAGGATAGATTGTCACAAAATAGAATTCAGCAATCAATCATACATGTTCTGTTTCTTCTTCTGTTCAAGAATTGTCTTTATGCTTATGGGTATCTTTTTCACATAAAAATGATGAATTTGTGTAACAGTGCTTCCAACAGCCAATATGTCCACAGAATTTGGGGCGAACTGATTGTTGTATTTGATGCTGTCCATCTTGGACCAATCCCATCATTGAAAAATTCAGTTATGTATGATTTTATGGTGAAGAAAGCGAGTTAAAAAAAATAAGAAAAGAAAAGACCCTATGAACTATGTTAAGCTTGCAAAGACGCTCAAATTATTCAGCTATTGCTGAACTGTGAGAGAAGCCTCATGAGCAGCAACATATAAAGTCTGCAGTTTGCAATCAGCTGAAACGAACTGAGCACTGTCCTCCACGGAAATTTTGTTGATTAGGTGCAGCAAAACTCGCTCCAGCTCCCCCCCGTCACTCCATTCACTGATTTCAGCTTTAATTACCAAAGGGTCTTTGCATATTAAGTCCCACAAGGGGAAGTTCTTCCTTGGCATCACAAAGTCTCTTTCTTTAAGCCTCAAGCTTGGGCAGTAATCCCCACTACCATCACCAAGGTAGATGAACCTCTTATTTTGCTCAAGGGATATTGAATCTTGTTTCCTCTCTATGATGAGACCCTTGCACATGTTTGGAGGGCAGAGACTGCAGCCATGGGGAGCTTTGTTGAAGTCATGGCAAGGCAAGATTCTTAACCTTCTTCTTCATTGACGTATCCTGGGTTAGCGTTAACCTCACAGAAATATTCCATTATACCTAAGTGTTCCAAAATTGTCTCAATGAAGAACATGTTCGCATCACTCACAATCCTCAGTTCACATCTGAAATCACAAATGCCCCTATCAAATTTTTCCTCTCCATTAAAGAAGCAAAAAGCGAGAACTTTCTATCTTTCTCGGCGGGAAAGTTCAAAATTAAGGAAAGAGATACATACCCCAATGCATGAGCTGCTTTAATGGCAGGGATTACTCTGGGGTGGATGGGAATCCTCTACAGAACTTCAACAATTTCCTTAATTGTTTGTCGAATGAAACTCCATCATCATCCTATCCTATAAAGTCGAAACCAAAACCAAACACCGTTCGTTATTTTCGACATAAAAACAAAGCAGATTGCAGGAAAAAAAATCCAATCTTGAAAACAAAGTCATGGCAAACAGAGGATGAAAAACAGAGTACAAGACAATTAAAAAAAAAACTCAAATTTAAAGAAAAATTAAAATTTTACCATGAGGGAATTCCAAGGCATGGTGGGAAGAAGCTGATTGAACAAGTCAGTTGCATCCAACTCGTCGACGACCCAATTATCACTATCGCAGTCAATAATGGTCTTGTCGAAGTCAAAAACCACCACAATTCCGGCCATTGTCAGCAACTGAATCGGTGCAATGAAGAAATGGCTTTGGTTTGACACCACAATAATTGGAGTCCACATGGGTGTTTCTAAGCGCTCTCAAAGTCGATTCTTGGCATGGAATGAGCACCGAGTGGGAGGAGGGAATTTATAGTGAATACCAACGTGTGAACCTGGTGAAGCCAATTTAAAAATGGGGGCTTTTGATTCCAAAGGAATATTACTTTTACGCGGTGGTTCGTGGTAAGAGAGAAGGAAGCCATTCAATGTTCGGACTTCTCAACCTTTGTGGGGCAGTTGGCATTCCTCTAGAACCTGTCATGAACTAAAATGCTTCCATCCCATAATCCTATGGCAATTCAAACTGAAACTTCATCACAGCCGTTAGACTTGATGAACTTTTGTTTGTTTACAATTTATGTGGGCGCTAAACTGCTAATTGTGCATGTGCTGGTAAACTTCCGTTTACACTTGGATTATGACCTGATAAAAATCCGAGGCCAGAATTGGATTCTTTTATTTCGTGTTCCTTGTTTGCAGATTAAGAAATCTTAAGTTCAAAGGTTGGTGTTCTGTTGTCACAGTGCTCTAGGAAAAGATGGTCACAGAAAATATTATTTGTTATTTTGGAAAGACCCACGATCAAGTTCCTTGTCAAAGTAATCCATGCAAAATATTGGCGAAAAATCCAAACTTTCTAGATAGAATTTCGTGGTCAATTTTAGAGGGACATTTGTTTGGAGGGCAATCAAATGGATTAATGCCAACTTTCTGTCCTAATATTTTACATGGTTGGTTCATGTTTTCTATTGGTTTGGATTTTTAAATTTGATGTATTTTAATATTAAATGGCTTATTATTTTTTCAGATAAAAAAATATCATGATAGATAATGTTTGGGGGTAGCGGTGACATATTCAGTTACCAAATGAACTAAAACCAGAAAACACTCTGAAAGTGTTTTGGATGAGATGCGATTGCGAAGTGTCCCTTCGCTGGCTGCTTTTGGGATAATGTTGACCCAAAGACACTCTCAAACATGAGATCGTAGCTAGCATTCTTTTTCGGAAGATGCTGAGCTGTTGGCAAATTAATGTGAACTAAAAATGGCGCCTACCGTGACACCATATCACAGTTGCTCGTTTCAGTATCAAGTTCACGAGCATTTTGCAGAATTTTGCCACTTTTCCTTTTGAAGTTTGTAATTTTTGAAACTTGGTACCACGTTTCTTCCACGTCTTTTGTGAAATGTACGTGTCCGAGAGGGTTCCTCTTGAAGCCAAGAAATCCCAACCAGAAATGATAAATGAAAAGCGTTCCTTTTTCATGGAGAAGGATGAGATGATCCTGACATATGCCATACGTATATTCGTTCATGCTCACGAGGTAAGAGATGACTTTCAGTGAACAAAGGTTTCTAAATATTTTGTTTCCATGGCTTTGAATATTTGGCTACCCAGCGGAGGTTCTCTTTTCTTTATATAATATTCTATATATAAATGTGTTTAAAAAGCTTGTAAAAATTTAAATTATTACAACAACAACAACAAATTGAACCTTTTCTCACTAGGTAGGGTCGGCTACATGAATCAAACAATGCCATAAACTTTTATACAAAACTAAATTTTCGGATATACCATTTAACCAAAGATCTCTTTTAATCACCTCTCCAAGTGTCCTTTTTGATCTTCCTCTACATCTCCTCACAGGACTAGACACCATTTGATCAACCTTTCTCACGGGTGCCTCTCGCGGTCTTCTTTGTACATGCACAAACCACCGTAATAGGGTTTCTATCATTTTCTCCTCAATAGGTGCCACCCCAACTCTCTCCCGAATATTATTATTTCAAATTTTGTCTTTTCTTGTATGTTCACTCATCCATCTCAACATTCTCATTTATGCTACCCCCATTTTTTGCCCTTGTTGACCTTTCAAAGCTCAGCACTCACTACCATAAAGCATAGCTGGTCTAATAACAGTTCGATAAAACTTTCTTTTAAATTTGGTAGATATTTTGCGATCACAAACAACCCCCGATGCGTTTCTCCATTTCATCCATCCAGCTTGGATCCTGTGGGAGACATCCCCATCAATCTCTCCATTACTTTGTAAAATCGACCCAAGGTACCGAAACTTGGACACCTGTGGTATACTCTGCTATCCAATTTTTATCTCCAAATCGCTATTTTTTCGCCTTTTGCTAAATTTACACTCCATGTACTCTATTTTATTCCGACTTAAACAAAAATTCTTTGATTTCAAGGCTTATCTCCATATTTTCACTTTACAAATATTGTTATATTATTATTGATAAATATTGTTTTTTTGCCTACCAAGTCGGCAATGTTTCAAATTTTGATTATTAATGGTTGCACTAGAATTTCTCAGGCCAGCTGAAGCTCTCAACTTTGCAGCATTGTCAATGTGGATGAGGAGGAATATAGGCTTGGTTTTGCCATAATATTGCAGGTTCTGCAATGAAGACATTGTTTCTTCTCAAACAACAGAAAAATCTTCATTGAATCATGAATTATGCAGGACACAAAAATTAATATTATCTGCTATGGCGAGAGCAGATAAACTATTTGACATACACAATTCCCTGCTTTTCTTATCAAGTTCACTAACATGACCGGATCTTTTCTCAAGCCAAAATTTGAGCCACTGTACCCATAGATGTGATATATAGCATAAAAGAAAAACCAAAAACAAAACAATATGCTATCAACTCCTATTACATCTGGCGCTACCATTAGACCAAAAGCTATAGCTAATAATTAAAGCGCAACCCTTTCTATTTGAGTTATTGGTCCACTTAACACGTCATAGTTCGATTTGATGCTGACTAATTATCCCGGATTTTGTCCAGACAGGATGCTAGCCAGTTACGTTTTCCAAATATCCTTCCCCTAACACATGCTATGCATCAAGTGAACTCATGGTCCATGCCTTTGATACTGCTTGTTAAATCGGATGCTACCATTAGACCAAAAACTATAGCTGTTAGTCAAGGTGTAACCTTTTCTACTTAAGTTATTAACCAACTTACAATGGTCCGATTTGTCTCATGCCTTGCCAAGGTAGGATACTGGTCAATTACGTTCTCCAACAACTCCAACATGCATACATGTCCGGTAAAATCATTTGCTGAACTTGAGAATCAGACACAGATGAGATCTTCATAATTCCTCCTTTTTTCCCAGATCAGTGCTTCTCTCACGGCTAGGAACTCAGCCTACAGGCAGGTTCTCCCTTTGAAAATCTTCCCTTTAGCTGGCTTTAGATCTTTGTAGTGATTAAACATGAACCAATCAGCTGCAGAATCCCTAGGAGATTTCTATGAAGGATGCGTCTGCTGCAATGTAGATTGTAATGTTTAGAATCGTATGTGGCAGTCCTCTTCTATGCAGATCACAAGCCGGGAGTTGTGTGAAGCAATTTCGTCCAAACCAAGCACTGATAGTTTGTAAGCACTTGCTTCAAAATACTCTGATAATTTCAGTGTCATTCCCTTGCATTTGATCAGGAGAAATTTTCTTTCTGTAAAGCCAGATGGTCTAGCAACTCATTCCAAATTTTCAAAAATGTTCTACTAATATGAATTTGCTCCATCTAGCTACTTCTACAATATATCACAGATTGGGAATTTTTTCTGACAGATTGTTTGCAACAGACCAGAAAATAAATGCTCTATATTCTCCGCTCTGGCATAGCCCAGAGGCCAGAGTGCAGAACCTATCATTTTTGACATTTATCCTGCTCAAGATTTAGTCCTATAATTATTAATAGATGGACACAACTAAGTTATAGCATGCACATATGATAACATGAAATTGAAAAATCAAAATACTTTTGGAACAAAATCAATATAAAGATCATATAAAATCTAATGCACATAAAAAATATAAAAATAGAGAACCAACGTTGGTGATCTAATTTGCATGGCTTTCAAGAAGGTAATTGAGCTGAAATTATAATCCTAGTTTTAATGGACCGACTCACTGGTTTTTATATCCAATCACAGAAGGCAGAAACACACAAACACAAAGACACAATGACTAATTTTGTTGGACAACTTCAGTCTCCTTGAAAAGCTCACATCATGTGTGTTTAACTGTGGAATCTAAACCTAAAACACCTAATACACATTTGAGAAATGCTAACTACACACAATTCATTCACACAAGGAATACACGTGATAGACTTGGACCTGTTTTTCACCGTCTGAAGTTCACTGCTCAAAACTCAAAAAAAAATCTTGTTATTAACACGTCTATCACGTGTATTCCTTGTAAAGGAGTCACTTGTAGTTAGCATTTTTCTAAACGTTTACTTGTTCCTTCAATTCCTCCTAGGTGAATAAACAAATTCGATTTTGAAGACTAAAGCTATGTCCAATGAAGCACCTGAACACACCTGGATTTGACTAGCAGTCGGTATCACACCATAGAACGGGATGAAAGATATGACGAGACAATCTTTGCTCAAAGGTTAATGCCATGCACGAAGTAAATGTTTCCTCTATACCTAAGCATCCTATTGTCAGCTCCAACACACCATATATGGCCTTGCAGGTCCAAATACCCTTTCATGCCAGCAGTTTCCCATACAAACTTAAAAAGTCCAAGCACCCGGTCCAACTGCTTTACACCACGTCCAATCATCTTCTCATTATCTGAAGTCAAAATTCTTCCCATGGACAAGCAAAACTTATTGTCACCACCAGTTCCATAAACCCCACCACGTATATCCACTTCAATATCTGTAACTCTTCCATGGAGATAATACAATAATAGAGTGAATAAGCAACGAGATGAGTGACCCAATGTTTTTGTGAGCTTCTTCTGCACTAGGCTTTCTTGATGCCGAGCTTCCTTGTATCCAATACTATTGTTGTCAACAAAAACATCTTTGATTTGAGCAAGCCCTTCCTTCATGATCTCAAGCTTGGCCACGTGCAAGTTTAAATTCTTTTCGCCTCTCAAACACTCAATTAGATCATTAAACATCTCAAAAACATCCTCCCATTTCTGGGGATCAGAAGAATCAGCACTTTTAGAAGGTGCGAGCTTCATCCATGACGTGGAGTCAGGATCATAAGAAATGGCCGTATTAGTCAGAAGCTTCAAACAGCTATGAACAATTTGCTGACCCATTATAGTATCTTTGCTAAATCCCGGAACAGCCAAAGAATCCAAATCAAATTTCAAGCCATTCAGAATTTCCTCAAGAGCACCTGTCCATATACGGTGCTGGGTTACCTGCGGGCACACTGTTAAACGCACCAACTTTCTCTGTTGGGCAGTTACATTCAGAATGTTGCTAACTTTGGTAAGGGAATCAACAACCATCGGCTCTCTTTCACAGGCTTTGCTGAAAGGAGTAAATGAATTTGGTTGAGTACCTGTGGATAAGACCATAAAGTTTTTCAATTTTTGCTGAACCGATGGAGACCCAATAAAGGACCGCACAAGGGACTTGAAGGTCCGCATTCCATCTTCAATTCGATCATCAACAATGGTCAAATTACTGTTAATATCAACAAGTCTTCCATTAACGGTATCCAACTTTTTCAGCGACTTGGTCAATTTTGTTATTTTCATAAATGTCTCCTCATACCATTGCGAAGAGAAAACACCACCAGAACTGTGATATCGCATCGAATTGAGGAAAAAAGCTCCATCTTTTTTGGTTCTAAGAATGTAAAGAAGCCGCCGAAATCTACAGGCCATGAATACCTGTCATCACAGAATCTTCTACATGGGAAAATGCCCAAACTAGAGTCGCCAGCAGCAGAGCTTCAGATCAATACGAAAACTTCATTGCCACATTTAAGTAAACAGATGGAGGATACTTCCTACTTAAGCCTTGACAGTTAGATCTTCCCCCGTTGGGACAAGGAAAACACCAAGGGCACAAAGAGAGCTGCGCGCTCGCTCGGTCTCCCCCCAGTGGCGGTGTTAAGCCATGGCCAGTGCGTTCTCTCTGAAGTTCTGCTTTGGTCATGAAGCCACCATCGGTAGAACCCAATGACCCACACAAATGGATCTGGGCTGGGCTTCTAGAGAGGGTTTGTTCTTTTTGAAACATAAACTCTATTGAGCCTCCATTTTTAAGGTCTATAATTGATGAGTCTTGAAACTAAAATTTATAAAAATATTATTAAAAAATATAATTTATTAAATTTAATTTTTTTAATAATTTTATTTTTATCTCTTTACATTTACATACGTGATTTTTTGTGTCTCTCTTTTATTATAAATTGTAATTTTTAAGGTGAAAGTCACTCAACTAACATTTATTGTGTTTTATAGAATAATTTATGAGATCCCATTGATCTTATGGCTCATGTATTTGTTGAATTGTTGACCATCTTTTTGAAATGGGATTATCATTTTCCATCATTAATGGCTTGTATTCTAACTTGTGATAAATTATTTATGAGGTGCTAAGTATTAACATAAACCAAATTGACCCCAAACAAATTGTGGAAAAAATAATTGTATGGGCTATGTAGTATAATTATAACTGAGCTAAACTTGGGACACATGGGAATTCATGGAGCAGAGAGGGAGAGAAAAAGGAAAGAGAGGAATGCGCTAAATGCCAGTGGAAATTCATGCTGCTTTTATCATTTCAAGATTTAAGATGCAGGCATATACATGTTTTCTTTATAAGGCCATCTTGGGAGAGGGACCTATCCTGCCCTACGTGGTGGTGCATTGTCAATTTCAAGGAAAGTCAGGCTCAATCAACATGAATTCTAAACCTCAGACAAGAAGTACCCTTTAGGAATATGTCCCACTCCTAAGCCATCTATCTTTACAAGGTTTCATGTTTCAGTTATTGGGCTTGTAAAAGTGAGAACTGATAAGTTAGGATAATGATACTTCTACACAGGTTTTTTTTACGTTTTTTACGCAAATCATTATTGTTTTTAAAAATCTATATAATAAACAGTAAAAGTTACTATTTTTTTTTACATTTCTTACACAAATCATTAAATAGTGACTTTTACTGTTTATTATGCAGATTTTTAAAAAAAATAATGATTTGCGTAGGAAACGTAAATAAAAATGGCGTAAGTATAACAGCACTCGATAAGTTATTTGCTTTTACTGTTTCCACTTTGATTTCTATTTTATTGTTGGTCATAAATTTGTAAATTACTTGGTTTTATTTATCAGTCATTTTATTATTGTAAACTAATTTCATTAAATATTTAAAAACTATATAACTAAATTTATTAAATTGTATAGACTAATACCAATAAATCCAACAACTTTCTTAGAACTTTGTTACAATTTATTTTTTTCTTACATAACAAAAAAAAAATTTATTTCTCTTTTCTTTTCTCTCTTCAAAAAGAAAATAATAAACATAAAGATCATATAGCTTCAAAATATGAAAATTTAGCCTTTATTTATTCACTTAATTGACAAACATTAGTCTTACTTCAAATAAATAACTAGGGAATTTTACATTTTCTATATATAAACTGAACTTGAATTACAAAATGTAAATTATATATATTCTCTTTCCAAATTTGATGATTATTTTCTTTGTTGTCATTGAGATTAATTTGTATAATTTACAAAATGTTTTAAGTCTAAACTTTTACACGGTCATATTAAAAAAAAAAACAAAGAAAAAGAGCATTCCTCTACAATTAAAGTTTAAATTTTTTTCTTATTTCTTTTGGTGGGAGGTATTATTATATAGTAGGGATTCACTTTTGACTCGTCAATTTGTGGCAGCTCAAACACTAAAAAGGGTAAAAATCCCCAACAATAAATGTTGATGGAAGACTTGATTAAATGCAAAGATCAGTGTCATCATGTTGGGGTGCAGGAAACAAGGGAAAATTTTATCACCAACACAATTCACGTTATTATTTTGTATTCCAACTAATTTAAAATTTTGCACATGCTTGATGCCAAACCAATTATTGTTGGAAACAGTTTTGGGTTGGAAGGAAGGCCCCATAATTAAATAACCTAATCTCTGTATAAAAATGAATCTGAAAATTAAAAAATCCAAATTTGACCTCCATATATATATTTTAAATTTTATAACCCATGGTTTTTGGCTATTGTCCCAAACCAAAAAATGTTTACTTGGTCGTATGCAAGATGACATAAAATACAGGAATTAAGAGAATGAAAAGGATATAACAAAATTGGCTTAGGCTTCTTCTGTGATGATGATGACAAATAAAATTTTTGTTGTTAACTTAGAAAACTCCACATGAGAAAGAGAAAGTGTAACACAATTATAAGAGGAATATTCATATCAATGTCAAAATCAAGGCAATTGTATGCAAATGTTTGAGATAGGATTGAGTGTAAACAAAAGACACTTGATTTTGAAAATCACATGACTTTTATAATTCAAAAAAAAAATTATTTATGAGTTTTACTTTTATTTCTTATTATTTTTTTAATTATCTTAATATATTTTTTATCTTTTTTATTGTAACCCCAGACTTTGGAAATCAAAATCATAACATGACATTCCTAATACTTCCATTTTTGTATTTAACATTGTCCTAAGAAACTAAATTTATTCTGGACTATGATTTTCTATAATCTTTTATTTTTTTTTATTTGAGTAAAAAATTTCACACTTTTGTTAGACCAAAGATCATATTCCTTGGTCTTGTTTGTTCAAGTTTTTTCATAGAATTTGTTCCAGCAGTGAAAGAGTATCTAAAAGATGAAAAGCAAGGACATGCCAGTCATTTCAGACAATTTCATAGGACCTTTTTCTTCTACAATTTCTGGTCCTTTCACAAGGTCCTTAATTAATTAATCAATTTCATTAGCTAAATTATCCTTAATCTCACTGGGCTGTAGCACACAGCCATCATGGCCCGTTAACACGGGGAGTATTTTGACCACTACCACATCATGATCCAATCAAATATCGTACTTAACTTTCTTTTGTGACCGAGCAGTGAAGTTAGCGCAAACGAGGAAATTATTTACTTACGTTCGAGGAAAACAAACAGAAGCCTATTATTGAGAGAGAACTGGACAGAAGGGGAGAGTGTGAATGTCTATCTATGTGTTTTGCTTCTCCAACGCCAAAGAAAGGTTTGCTCAGTCATTTTAATCCAAAAAATCCCATTTTTCTCCTTTTAGAGAGAGAAAATTTTAGATAGAGAAGGTGGTAGGACAGTGGAAGAGAAAATATTTGGTCTTTTTATGTGTTGCAATGGTTCAACTGGAAATCCAAAGAAGGGCGTGAGAAGAAAATTTTTATTCCTTATTTTTCTTTTTTGATGGTTCATTGAAGCTATGATCTTGTGAGCACAGAAATCGATCTTCGATGCACTGATTAGATTGGTCGATTCAGTCGTGTAATCGGGGTCCGTTGATTTGTTTTCCCGGGAAAATGAACGGTGGCGATGAGGTCGTCGCAGGTCCGGCGGGCCCACCGCAGCCGCTGGAGTGGAAATTCTCTCAGGTTTTTGGTGAACGTACGGCCGGGGAAGAAGTTCAGGAAGGTAATTGCAATCTTTAGTATTCAGGAGACATGCTTGTGACCTTGTTGGATCCAATTGGTGTATTGAGTTTATACTGGGATTAGGGTTTGGTTTCATGCTTTCGATCTATTCCGGATCGTGCTTCCCCGCTTTCTTGTTGTTTCGGCTTCTGGGTCGTCGAGTGATGGTTGTTTCGGCTTGTGGGTCATTTGCGCAATCATTGTCTAGTTGTGGGTATTGTTTGATTTGGGGGAAGCAGTGGGCTTTATGCGTGGAATGGATATTTTGACCTGAAGCTGTTCATTTAGTACGTGGTATATTTGTTAAGGTTGTCTTGCATTATGGATATTTAGGGTTGAATGATAGCGTGTAAAACTGAGCCTTTAGACTTAAATTGTGGTTTCGGTTGTTTCTGTTTATTTTAATCCGTGCTTATACTGAAGCACTTCTGCCTTCGTGAATTGGTTGCTTGTCTATGCATGAGTTTGGGTACTACGGATTAGATCTTAGTTATATGTAGTTTGTTGAGTGGCATAGATTGACTACAGGGGTCAGGTAGGAATATGTTACTCTGGCAATGCGAATTATTTGGTTTTTAGGGGAATTTTCTCGGTTGGAGTTGTGATAGCAATTTGATCAATATGTATCACTAAATGGCATATCCTATGTCTTATGCTTGTTTGATATGTCATTCTGTTTTGCTTTATTTATCCCTTGGAATGTGGATCCATGTCATAAGATTTATTCCACTAGGTGAGATACAACAACAACAATAAACAAAGCCCTATCCGTTAGGTAGGGTTGGTTATATGGAACAAATAACGTCATTGGATTTTGCCAAAAATCAAGTTTTCAAGAATGTCATTTAGTATAAAATCTCTTTTAATAATCTCTCCAAGTGTTCTCTTTAGTCTTCCTCTTCCCTTTTTCATTGGGCTAAATATTATTTGATCAACATTTCTCATTGAGGCCTCTAGTGGCATTGTTTGCACATGTCCAACCCACTTTAACCAAGTTTCTATCAACTTTCTCCCGAGTATTGAATTTTATCTTTTTTGTATATCCATTTATCCATCTCAGCATTATCACCTTTACTGCTCTCATCTTTTGCTCTTGTTAGCTCATTAATGCCCAACACAGCGTAGAGCATAGTTGTAAAGTAGTTTAGATAACAACAGTAAAATGTAATAAACAAATGTTCATTTGATGATCAGAGTCAAAAGTTTATTGTGTTTATATGAGAGCTAAGTGTATTAGGTGCTTTAGAAATTATTATTATAAATATTTTGGGGCATTTTTGGAAATGCTTGCCGCGGTACTACAGTGAAATTATGGCAGTGTAGGTTTGGAGGGAGGTCATCAGTGCCTTTGTTGTAGAGCTCTTTTGCTTCTCTAAAGCTAGCGGCAGGTTTTTAACTCACAGCAAACATATAGTGCTCATGTCAAACTTTAGCCAAGATGTAGTTTATGGTTTAAGACTATAAAAATTGCAGTCCAGGCATTGAGTTTGAATTTGATGGGCTTTTATATGCTATTTAAGTTGTAGACACCTTGTATGCATTAACAAAAGGTAGAGTCTTTTGGGTACGAACCTTTTTTTATGCATTTCTCACAGGATAATGTGAGAGATTCACAATTATCTTTTAAATTTTTCTTTGTGCAGTTGACATAATTTCTGCCATTGAATTCGACAAGTCTGGTGACCATCTTGCTACTGGTGATCGGGGTGGTCGGGTAGTTCTCTTCGAGAGGACAGATACAAAAGATGTAAGTTTAATTATTGCTTCTTCTAGTTCTTTTGACCAAACCTAGTCTTAACATACTCCATTTTACTTAATTATTGTAATATGTATGTTAACTGTAACTTGCAGCATGGTGGATCAAGAAGAGATATGGAGAGGATGGACTATTCAATAAGTAGGCATCCTGAGTTCCGTTATAAAACTGAGTTTCAGAGTCATGAACCTGAGGTTATTGTCGTTCACTGGTCTTTGCTGCATAGCTTCCTATGGCTCAGAAGTGTTATTGTTGCTTTTTAATGTGTGTTAATTTATGTGCATCAGTTTGACTATCTTAAGAGCTTGGAAATAGAAGAGAAAATCAACAAAATTAGATGGTGCCAAATGGCTAATGGAGCCCTGTTTCTTCTATCAACAAATGATAAAACTATCAAATTTTGGAAGGTATGAAATGATCACTCACTTGTGGCTTGTGGATGCTGTCTTTTATCAATTCATTACTGAATTCTGCACAAGAGTGCACTTCTCCGTGTGGCATGTTTTGCCTGTGTATCTGCTCATGGAGAGGAGTTATAGCATATGAGCTCATTTTTAA
The DNA here is from genome assembly GCA_037013595.1 of Dicorynia guianensis. Classification (NCBI taxonomy): domain Eukaryota; kingdom Viridiplantae; phylum Streptophyta; class Magnoliopsida; order Fabales; family Fabaceae; genus Dicorynia; species Dicorynia guianensis. The sequence continues at coordinate 33,938,786 of JASUAB010000014.1, forward strand.
ATTCTATATGGACATATGTTACCAGGACTTAACCTTAATAATTACTGTTTAGATTTTGAATCACTTGTTAAACTATTGTTCAATTGACCAATGAACTTTGCATATGGAGGATCTAGTGTGCATGCATGTGTAAGCTTTTCAAATTTCATGTACATACCGTCAGGACCTTTTTTCTATGTGCAGCCATCTTTCAGTTAATCGATGGATAATTCTTTTCTGGTTAACTCCTAATTCTTTATCATACCGTTTGGCACTATAGTGGTTATTTGTGCTATTTTTTCAAGGCATTGAGATGATCATATTTTGTGAGGAGATGTTGTCAATTTGAGAGAAGGTCATTTGGTGAAATAAATTATACTGGAAAATGCCATTGGCCTTGGTTAAATGGCTGTGCATGTACACAAATTGAATGTGGTTGCATTTCATTTAGTGGTTTTTCATGTGGATAAAATGGTTGATAATGTCTTCAATACTGCTTATTTTGTTTTCATCCTTATCTGAGAGTTGAACAGGTCCAGGAAAAGAAGGTCAAGAAAATTTCTGACATGAATGTCGATCCTTCAAAAGTGATGGGAAATGGTTGTATTGCTAGTTCAAGTAATTCAAGTATCCCTCAGCCATATCTTGAAAACGGAGGATCTCCAGATAGATCGTACAGTTATCTAAGCAACGACTTCTCATCTCCACCTGGGGGCATCTCATCGCTAAGATTACCAGTGGTAGTTGTATTCAGCCCTTCCATATGAAATTGTTTTCCAGTATCTGTTCCACACTTCCACTGGGATAGAAATATAAAAATTATTTTATTCAAAGAAAGTAGTTTGATTTGTTTCACTATAGACATCTGAGAAATTGAAAGATAAACATAAATGGACAAAGCTGAGCAATACTTATATAGATCTATACCCGTCTAAAGAGATAGCTTCAACTGTTGATTTTCTTCTGGGAGAGGGTTCCTGGAAAAGGAATATAGTCCTGTCCTCTTATAATACCTTAACCAACGTGGTGGACATATATTAAAAACACAGGGCATGTCATGACTAACCTGGTTGATTAATCATTTAAAATTCATTGAAGATTTTGAGGGGTAGAGAGATCACATAGACAGTTAGTGGCCAGAGAAGCCCTAAAGGAGCCAAAGGAAAAGAATAAAATCCCAATTCGAAAACATTCTTGGTTGATCCACCACCCGGGGGGGAGGGGCGTTTCTGTTATGATTTTTGGAGATGAGGGTAATATGTTGCCAACAAATGTACAATGTTTCAACTAAACAAGAAAATGTGAAGTTTAAACTATGTATTTTTATTCATATTAAAAGGAATATGCGTCTATGCTCCTTTTTTGGGAATTGTTTGTTTCATTGTTTTTTTTTTTTTTTTTAAACCCTACCAAAGACCCTTAAACATTGGAAAAATGCAACAGTTATCACATTTTAGATGTGAAGCCTAAAAGTTGTATAACTAGGCCATCATACAAAAATACTAAACCCTAAGTTGCACTCAGTTCGCGTCCTTGTACCTGTCTTTATCTTTGCTTTTGATCTGCACTGGCTCCACAAGATCTTACTTCATTCTTCCTGCTCTGGTTCTTTATTCCTGTGAATGAGGTCAGCGCACAAAATTCTGAGACTTCATTATATTGCACTTGCAAGATGCTAATTAATAATTAATGCCCCCCAGCCAACCTTACAGCTACAACAAACGTGACTCTAAGTAATACCTCTACACTTTAAACCTTTTTCCTGTAAAGTTTAGTTCACTTTGGATTTTCTTAAGGAGTATGCATCTTTGTATTAGATGTCAACATTATGTAATCAAATTTTTTGTTAATTCTCTTCTGTCCATTTTGATGTTAATAATTATCACTAGATTTAAATATATATGAAGCATGGTTTAAATTTTGGCTAAGGAGCATAATCATGAGAGTTGAATGTAGTAGTTTAATGTTGTATATTTGGTTGGAGTTTGAAGTTTTATCAAGATCTAGGTTTGTAAATTTATTAATTTTTTCCCCTGTTGAAAGACATGCTGTGGGTGCATATTTTATAATTTAAAGGGTGGTTTGAGTCTTTGGCATTGGGCATTTTTCCAGAGCTACAGAATTGTTTGTGTGGATAATGGGAGTGGCTACTATTGCTAGGGATGTTAACTTGCTCCTTAAGGGAAATTTTCTATCTAAAAATTTTGAGGGAATAGGTATTTGTGGTAGTTTCTTGGTAAGGTACGGGAGCCGCCATTCTGCAGTAACTGAGACATTTGCTTTGGTTGCTGTGTTCTGGTGGGTTTTTACGGGGTTGGTTACAGCCATGAAATTGATGACTGAAAAGGAGATGAGGGTAACTAGGGTCTTGAACCGAGAAGTAAGATTGTTGACTATTGATAAGCTAGATATGTTAGTTTTTACATAAAGTTGAGTTAAAAGTGTGGGGCATTTTTAATATTTAAGTATTGTGTGGGAAGCTTTTTGTTGGACTGGGAAGGAGAATAAAGCACCTATGCTGTACCAGTTACGTTCCAGATGTTGCTGAAAGTGCATTTAACTGGTGTTGAAATGATAATTATAGAAGGAAAAAATTTGAGGTCACCTGTACAGATACATTCACACACAAAATACCTTTGTCTCTTTTGTTGTTTTTTCCATTTCTTTGACACTTTTTAAATACATGCTCCTGATGACAAAATGAGAGGACAAAGGTTGCAATAGTGAAGTTTCTTTTTTCAAGCTTTAAGCTTGACAATTGCTTATTTGATACTTGCTAACACAAGAATTGTACGTTGTAGGTTACCAGCCTTGAAACCAGCCTGATGGCTCGATGTCGTAGAGTATACGCCCATGCTCATGATTATCATATCAATTCTATATCAAATAACAGGTGATCATATTTTTCGTAGTGCATCCTCTATTTTTGCTACCTTTATTTATTTATTTTTGGGAGGGGGTGTCTCTTTGTGAAATTGATGACCAGCTGTTAGCTTTCTGGAATGTTACTTCATGTAATTAAATTCACATTTTTCATTTTGTGTATGACTTCCCGCACCAATTTTATCTTGTCTTGCATGTTTCTGAAAATGCTATTGTGTACTGATCAAATTTAAACTATGTTATATTGCTTATATTTTCTAGTGATGGCGAAACTTTCATATCAGCTGATGATTTGCGGATAAATCTTTGGAACCTGGAAATTAGTAATCAAAGTTTTAATATTGTTGATGTAAAGCCTGCAAATATGGAGGATTTGACTGGTAAGTTTCCTGGTTGGTAACTTGGTATATTACATGGTTAAAGAAGTAATTATAAGTTATAGTTAAGTTGACTAAGAAAGATGGATTTTGCCTGTGTGAATCTTAGTCTGAATTTTTCATCAGCTTATGTGTCTCTTGGCATCTTTTCTAGGGTAACTAAATCTTGTTAGTTGAAATTGCTGGTATACAGAGTAGTCTTTTTGAGAAACTGATGCATTTAATTTGTAACATATGAACTGTGAACCTTCATTTTCCATGGTCCTAAAGAAAACAAAAAAAAAAAAAAAAAGAGAGGAAAGAAATAAAAAGAACCTGCAGTTGGTCTTTCAAGTGGCCTTCACTATATAAGCATTACGCACTAAGTGGCAGGTATTGTGGTACTCTTTGCAATGATTGTGGCAGTTTGATAATGTACTGACCTTATTTCTTGGAACAACCCTGAGTTGCATGTTATCAAAAGTATCATGACTATCTATGGGCTTTTAAGTTTTTTGATTAAGAAGAATTCCCTAAAATTTTGTAGTTGTTGCAAGGACACTGATTCTAGCCAAATAATACTTGCTTGCGTTCCATTGGTGTGAGTTCCTCTCGGGCTTTTCCTCAAATGAATGCCTTTTTTCCTACCTTATTTGTTCCTTTTTCTGGGTATGCTAATGAAAAGCAGGATTTCCTCACTATAGTTTCTGTACTTGCTCTTGTTTTCCTTGAGTGCTTCTGAGACTTATCTCTACCTTTGTTCTTTTCTTTGAACTTCTTAATATTTCAAAACTTGTTTCACTTTTTTCTTTTCGCCTACTGTGTCCTATTTGATTGCCTTGGGTGAGCATTGACCCTAGTTAATGTTATTGCAGAGGTCATAACATCTGCAGAATTCCACCCTACCCATTGTAACATGTTGGCATATAGCAGTTCAAAGGGTTCAATCCGTCTTGTAGATTTGCGGCAGTCAGCGTTATGTGATTCTCATTCCAAACTGTGAGCTCATATATTACTTTTGTTTTTGTGGTAATCTTACTGGTTCTTTTTTGTGGTATACCTGTGGCATACAGTTTCTTAACAAATGTTGAGACAGTATGCAAAATAGAGAAATAACAAAGGATTACTTGTTTTCTTTTTATTGTGGAAATCTAAATTACTTATGCAGAAAAGCATTTTTCTGAAGCCTGTTTTACATTAAATTTTTTAATTTCTTATACCTTTAGACTCATATGCAGTACTCTTTGGTACAGATTTGAGGAACAGGACGCCCCTGGGTCCAGATCATTTTTTACAGAGATTATTGCTTCTATATCAGACATAAAATTTGGGAAGGATGGAAGATATATACTTAGTCGTGATTACATGACTCTAAAGGTGTGATGCTTAGTCTTGATTTCTATATCGGCTTCTATGATGAAAGCTTTTTAGATTGTATCACTTGCATTGATTGAATGCCATTGGTCAGTGGTATTCTACTTAAATTGTGGATGATTTACCTCTCTGTGAACCTTGCATATTTTTGTGTTGGGTTGGCAAAACGTGCCTATACCTTTCCTTGAGACTTTTGTTTGGATAGCTTTGCAAGTCTTTTCAAATCTTTAAAGTTTAATTACATTCAAAGATTTCAAGTGAACCATTGTTTTAGACTGCATATCAGAATTTCCAATTCATCTCATGGTTTCTCGTGCATCATTGTTCCTTGGTTGTCAGTTATGGGACATCAATATGGATTCTGGCCCAGTTGCGACCTTCCAGGTTCATGAGTATCTAAGACCTAAGGTCAGATTCCTGTGTCTGGATAAATGTTGAAGCATTAATTAAGGCTGTTTCGTAGAGTCCTGATTGGCAATGTTTTTGTTTGAATGACAGCTTTGTGATTTATATGAAAACGATTCTATATTTGATAAGTTTGAGTGTTGTCTGAGTGGTGATGGATTGCGTGTAGCCACTGGTTCTTACAGGTCTGTGTTACACACTCTTGTGTGGTTTCAGTTGTCTTCAAGATTGTTTAGTCTACATCTCACTGTTTTTATTACATTTCATATGTACCAGCAATCTATTCCGTGTATTTGGTTGTGCCCTGGGAAGCACTGAGGCTACAACATTGGAAGCTAGTAAAAATCCATTGAGGTAATGTATTAGGGGAAGCTGTAAATTTTGTTATTGAATCATTATACTAGTATTTATGTTGATTTTTTATTTGTTCAGGCGACAAGTTCCAACCCCTTCAAGGCCTTCTAGATCGCTGGGAAGTAGTATAACACGAGTAGTAAGACGAGGTCAGTTTTCTATAATATTCTTCTCACCTGCCTTCGAGGGGGTTCTGAGAAAATATTCTACTTCCATTATTATTGTATATCATGACTTCCGATATTTGGTAACTTCAACAGGAGCGGAGACCCCTGCTGTTGATGCAAATGGAAATTCTTTTGATTTCACTACAAAATTGCTGCACTTAGCATGGCACCCAACTGAAAATTCAATTGCCTGTGCTGCTGCAAATAGCTTGTACATGTACTATGCGTAAAGAAAGATGATTGAAGAGGACATGTATTTGCTTGGTTCACCTGTTTTGGGTTGACGTGGAGAAGGCTTCTTTTCCCTTCCTACCAACCTTTTAAGTTGGAGGCTACATTAACTCTCACACTACAAGTGCCCTACAAAATCTTTAGCAGGAGCTTTTAGAAAAAGATCCAGAAGTGGCTGCTACCGAATTACCTGGTAGGCAGACCTGATTTTGTTTCTGGATGGGCAGCATTTCTTTTTAATTTCATTCCCCTCCTTCCGACCCTAATATTCTTTCGCCCTTGTCTGCATCCTTCTTTTAAAGAGAAGGTGCAGTCGATGTTTCAAGTTGTGTGTGGCTTGCAAGTGAAGAAGAAAATGTGATTGTAGCCCTCCTACAACAGATACTAAAGGATGTTCAATATCTGCCACTAGGATTAAGATAAAATGTAGTTTTTTTTAGCCCATATATCTTGGTGGGATGGAGCCGTTGAAACTTGCAGTGCATCATTTTTTTATTGATTATTTTTGTGTTGGATTTTAATTTGATAATGTTTAGAGTCTAATTTTTGTTGTAGCCAAAGGGTGAAATAATCTCAAGTTGCGATGATGGAGGATAAACTGGATTGTTTGGGAACCATACTTCCTAGAAACACGTGGGAGCTACGTAAGTGTTACAAAATAACCTATGGGTCATTGGACTGTGTTTTGTGATTTTATGGTATAGATAGTAAGATTTAATAAATTTAAAAAATATTATGTTTATTTTATTGTTTTTACAACTTGATTATATGTATTAATTTATTGAGTTTTATTATTAAATTTATGAAATTAAATAAATTTAATATTTTGTTATAATTTTGTTATAAGAATTAAATAAAAATGAAGTTATGAGAATAAGATTAAAAAATTGATATGTAATTTGTTTAAATAAGTATTTAATGAGATTTAATTTATAAAAATGATAAAATTAATAAAGAGAAAAATTTTATTAAATTGTTATAAAATAGTTTATAGGGTATTTGATTTTGTGATTTTATAGCTTTTACAAAATTTATTAGTTTAAAATTTTAAAGAATATAATGAAATTTAACTTATAAAA